>CM031244.1:47356170-48738670 GCA_018340775.1 Taxus wallichiana var. yunnanensis | reverse complement strand
ATAACACCTTGAAACTTATTGTGGTTCCTTGATAAATAATTCAAATGTGATTTATGACTCAATTTTATCATTAAACATGATTTTTAAGTTGAAAAACCATGAAACATGTGAAATTTGTTCGATACTTTATATGCTTATGAGGGTTTTAAACATTGCATACAGACTTCTTAAAAGCCTAGCCACATTCTAAGAGTTAACACTAATCCTTAATCCTTTGATGACTCCTTCAACAACCATAAAATGGATAAACTTGCAAATACTAATTCACTTACCTCAAATGCATAGATTTCTCATTTTCTTTCATTGAATGTCTTCTTAGAAAAATTAGCATCCACATTACTCTTGAATGTCCTCTTAGGGAATGTACAAACCCTATGTACCTACAATCATCATTCATATGAAATTTTTACATAATAATAAATAAATAAAACTTACATTCAATGCATACAATATCAATACGATCTCTCATAGACCATTTTCCACACAAAGAAGCTCTTATTTCATCAAATCATGAAAATACACAACTTAATGAGTCATACGGCTCTAATACGAGGCTCCACCTTAGAAGATAACTTCTTAAAACTATACCCTTCTCTCTAATTCGAATACATGATTAATCACTATAAAAATGAGAAGGAATGAGGTGGTTAGGGCTTACACACACAACTAACCCAACATTGATAAGGCTAACCCAATATGAGTTAAATCCTAGGTAAGTTGAGAAAATCGTGACAAGGTGGTCAAATATCTCTTATATGATTCATTACTAAATTAATAAATTTATTCGAAATCGTAGTACTATAAAAACCAAAGAAAAATTTCAAATAATTAAATTTTACAATTTGGAGGGAAACTCCTTATTCTTTCCTATAGAGTCTAAATGGACTAGTACAGACTATAACAACCCCTAAACACCTAAGAAAACTTAAATTAATTATTTAAAAGATGCTCCCGCATCATAATGCCATCTTTAAGACCTAAAACTTGTCCCAAAATTTAGAATAACCTCTTTCAACTTCTATAATGCTCATCATATCATACTTGTCTTTGGATCATCCCAACCATCATGACTTGCCTAGATAGGTCGAAAAATAAGGTCTAGTTTAGACCTAGAAATAGTAGTTTAACACACTTTATTTGCTTCAAATCCCTTAAAAATTCCCTAACGACATTGATCCAACTTTTCTCACTCCTCTCGCATGCCCTCATGGGTCCACACACCTCTACAACCCGACCTTCACGTTTCATTAGACCACCAAGCTCCTAGACTAGGACTAGATAAAGACCTACAAACCTTGATCACAAAGTGAAATCACCTTCTCCGATACATGTATGAGTATCTCAACACACTCCTAATTGTCTCTCCATCCCTCTACCATGTTTCACAAGCCTATATACATTTTTATCCTTCATATGCCATCACCCATGCTACGTAGACCTCCTAATTAGGCCTACTTGGCCAAGATATTCTCACCTTCTTCACTCTTACAACCATGCCACTACTTGTTTTCCCATGTCATCATCACTAAAAAATTCCTCTTGCACTCCTTTTCATCATCTTTTTTCATTAATGTCCTTGCATATTTTATATCAATGACAACACAAGCACACACATGCCAACAACCAAAACATGTAACTTCCTCCATTCACATTTTTGGAATTACAATTGGTTTGGCTGAGCTTGCATGGAGGTTTTAAAGGATATAATTATATAATTTTGTTTCTTTATTGTGCATGCACTAGTAAAGCTATTTTTACTCATGTATGATGTATTTAAATTTTTGTTTGGGAAGTTTTATGGAGTTTTTTAAAGCATTCAAGTTTCATATTGCACAAAAGTTGAAAATTAAAGAAAACATGAACCAGGAATGGGTTTTACCTCATGTTCTAGCTGTTTTTAGTATAAAATATGAGAATGCATTATGGGTTTTTAATCTGGTTTTAGATTTGGAAATGAATGAACTTATTAGTTTGAAATTATTCTTTTGTTTGTTGGGTTGTAATGGAAATTTGGGCATGAAATTTTGATGGGTAATGTAGCTCATTAGAATGTGTTGATAGTCATTTAACATTGGGATAAATGCTTCAATTTTTTTCTGTTTTTAAATTTGGAGTTTCTCTTTATTTTTAATATGAAAATTTTAGAGTAAAAGAGGGAAAATACTAATTTTTTTGGGTTTTTTGGTAAGTGTGACACTTGTTTTGGCATACTGGGTTTCTTTATTCTTGATGAAATTTAGAAAATTTATTATAAACATACCTTGTTATTTGAGATCTAAATAAATATACAAACTAGGTTTAATATTTAAGTTATGGTTTGGTTTAGAGTAATGGGTTGCTACGAGTTTCATGAAATGGGATAAATATTTAAGTTTTGGTCTTATAGGAATAATGGGTATGATTATTATTATTGAAGTTAAAACAAACTCCATATGAGCTTTTGTTTTATGAGTTTATCTTGTCTAGAGTTCAATGTTATTAGGGTGTTCAAGTAATGTGAGGTTTGATTGTTATAATCCGCTATCATTGTTCAAACTCTTCTTATGTTGAGAATGTAAATATTTTGTTTCTTGTTTAGTCTAGAAAAGCAAGGAAGAGAGAATTCTTTTGTTTTCACAGTATTTTTAAGCTTTGTTCTTAAAAATCCATGATTAAGATGTCGAACATGAATGTATAAAAATAATTTTATCTTCCTCATTCTTTCCTTGAATAAAATTGAAATGATTATATATCAAGAACTCCAATTTATTTTTTGTTAAAATTTTCTTTGACCTATTAAAATGGAAGAATAATCCCAGCCCAATAGGGATTTTATGATTTAGATTGTTTCATTTAGATCTTCTTACTAAAGTAGTGATTAATGAGCTTGATCTGTAAGTGAATATTAGAGTTATTTAATAAATTTGATGGTAATTTTGTTTCTAAGTTATTTAAAACATAGTGTAGATACTAAATCTTGCACTTTGGGTATATTTATAGTCTTAATCACATACCACTATTCATATGATTCCTAAGCGAGAAAAGTACTAATTAATCATTTTCGTTGGCCTCTTTGTTTCCTTTTTGGTTTCCTTCTTGTTCTTACACAACTTATTTTCTAGTATGAATTTTGAAACTTTATTTTTTATGAGTCTGACACCAAAGCCCATATAGGCTAGTACTTCTCAGAACCCCCATCCCCTCTGGGTGCCCCCAACCTCTTTATATCTTTCTCGGATATTTTGGGTCCTTTCTAGCTCTTATGTATCTTATTTTCTTGTGGTCACATTTTCGTGGTTAAATACAAAATTCAAGGAAGGGAATCATATAAATACAAAGCTATGTGACCATAATAAAGATATAAACACTAAATATCTACTATCATCACCAATGGTTCAATCCAAATTCCATGACAAGAGCATCAAAGCATCCATCTAGAATCCATTCAAGGGACAAGGAACTATATTCTTCTACATACACTTCATTAGATGGGAAGTTCTTTTTCCATGCACACATCTATTTAAATCTTCTAGTTATTACTTTCTATCAAGTGCAAATCACACAAGAGCCACATAGCACATGATTCTACACACGCAAAAAACTACATGGAATCCAAAATGTAATGTAGTTCCCGATCATAAGCTCACTCACTACCAGTGACCATCGAGGTCAGTCAGACTCCCCATTTACATATTTTTATTTTTAAGATTTTATGTGTTTTGGGGTTTTACAGGTGTTATTTCTCTTTGAAGGTTTGAGGTGAGTTCAAAGATCAAGTAGCAAAGTACATGAGACTAAAGGTGACACCCAAAAACATATCGCGACCCTATGAAACCGAGTTTCACGGTGTTTTGAGTAGTCACGGGATCTTAGAGGAGAGGTCTCGCAACACTTCGATGCCCTTGACAATGCACATACACCATTATACTAGCATTTCTAGTGCTCACAAAATTTTAAAGGCTCAGTTGTGACAATATTCCCTTCGGTTCCATTAGTTTTCTAGCTTGGCACATATTTCAATTTTTTTGTCAATCAACTAAGTATATTACCCTCTCTTTTGAAACTAGGGTTTCATATTGTTTCTATGTTACTTTCTTGTTTCAAATATGTATTTCATTTTATATATGTATGTTGTAACTTAATTAGTATTTAACATTTATTTTCCAATATTTATTAAATCATTTGGTGAAACCATGGCTTGATCCCACCTTTTCTTATAGGAGTCTTATTTTATTTTCATCATGGTTTTACCCTTCATTGATGATTATCTTCATGACCTCAATGCTCATCTTTATAAGCATCCTCAATATCTAGACCTTATTTTATTTTCTTCTCATGAGGAGGCCACCAATCTTGTGGAGCTTAATGTTCCTACATCCATCCCCACTTCCATGCCTATTGCTACTTAATTGCTTGCTTCCACTCTTCCACCTACTTCTATTGTTCTCATTTATGTTCCTACTTCCACCAACCATTTCACTCCACCTCTTGTTTATCACATGTGGAAAGTCTCTTCCACTGGAACTCAATACTTAGCCTCTCTTTATCAAGATCTTCAAGTTCAAATCTGTCAATTGCAACAAGATACTTCTCATGCATCTCCATCTATAGATTCCACTTTGTTACTTCATACTCCTTTCGCACCTTCCATTTCCTCTCATGCACTTCCTCTATTTTTTTTCACTCCTAAGCTCCCCAATTTTAATGTTTATGGTGACCCCCAAGAGAATCTTCAAGAATTTCATGTGGCATGTCTAGATTTTATAGATGATCATATTCTGTTAGCTAAGTTATTTCCTATAAGTCTTCATGATTATATAATACATTGGTTCTTTAATCTACATATCCACTCAATAACATCTTTCACACATCTAGTCGATACTTTTCTCACTCATTTATCTATTAACATTGGTTCTAAGATATCCTATGCTTAACTCACTCAACTTAAACAAGGATCTAACCAAAATCTAGTGAATTATGTGTTGCAATATAATAACTTAGCTAAGATGCCTATTGTTGTGTGCGTGTGTTGTTTTTAAACTAATGCTAATATACGTAAAGACTAACACCTAAATAGCCTTAATTAGAAAAAAATTAAACAAACTACTAAGCACCATCATGATAAGAATTAAACAAGGGTTAGATGCTAACATTCATCAATATACAAAACTTTGAAACTAACAATGTTAAGCATCTAAATCCTCTATTCTCTAACAAAAATTAAATGAATGGACCTAATTAGGCTCCAAGGCAATAAAAAATGGTTGTCTTTGGTATTCCAAGAACCTAGGAATGAGGGCTTGTCAAAGTTGGGATACAAGACCCTTTTGACACCTCCCATATGACCTAAGCACTTAGGAAAGAGGCTTAACTCTTCAATATAATGAACTCTCAAGAAAAAAAAAAAAGGCAAGCTCTTAATTTATTTTGCTATATGCTTTGCATTTTCTTTCTCAAGAAGTTTAGGTGTAGGTATAAAGGTAGAAGGAGGGCTCCTTATATAGCCCAATGGATAAAGGTAAAACATGATTAGGAATTGATAAGGTTGCTTTATAAAAGGTAACCTTACTTTAGAAGGGTTTAATTTATGCTTAGCAAGTCATGGGAGTTGGGGGGTGTTTTAATTAATCAAAGGTGATTAACTAATAGGTAGATGTAAGATCATATAAGCTAATTAGAGGAATATTAGTACGATTTAGGCTATTAGAAGGGGGATTAAATAAATTAAATATTGATTTATTGGTTAAATGGAAGGGAAAGCTAATTAATTAATAATAATTAATTAATCTAGGTGGAAGGGGTGTTTTATTAACTAAGGTCGTTAATTAGGGTATTCATTGGATAGGTGACTTAATTAATTAGTGTAGTGTAATTAATTAATGATGATAAGAGCGAAGATGAAAACTTTTGACGATATGTTGTTAATTTGCCAGAAGAGAGATAATTAGTGCAATTTAAGTATTTAAATTACTCGGGCATAATTATGGGTGTCTACATTTGCCCCTCTTTGGGGTGGCGTAAGTGACGCCACTTCAAATATAGTAGATGAAAGAAATTTTGAAGGGATAGAAGAAAAATTAGTAGGAAGGAGAGATGCCCCCTCGAGTGTCAATAGGGTGATGAAGGAAGATGATCAACGATCGAAAAAGGTGAGAGATAGATAGAAGAATGGGAAGGGGCAGGATGCCCCGGTAAGATGGAAGATTAGGGGTGAGAGGAAAGTGATGTAGAAGAAATATGGAGGAGGGAGAGAAGATCTTAGCCTCTAGCCATTGTTTATTGGAACAATTTCTTGTCATCATATTGCCATAAGAGCTACATCATCGGTCCTTATGAAAAATATAAGCATACGAAAAAGGTAGAATGACATGAAAAGCCATACTATGAACAATTGTCCATTGCTAAAAATACCAACTCCATGCAACATACAACAATGCAATGCAATACGAGAAGGAAACAAGCTCATTTAATAGGGAAAATAAGTACGAACACACATATCCAACCCAACAACGGTCAAGATAGTTGTACAAATGTTTTGTTATCAAGATGAAGAGATCCACATGTTTGTGATTGATGACAAGGGTTAAAAATGATGCCCCGAGAAAGGATATATGCAAGGGGAAATGATAATGGACATTTGGTCCAAGTAAAAAGCGTTGTGTGCAACGAAACAAAGACTAGGCAACAAATTTTCCTAAAGTATAGATGAAGCAAGCAACTAGCTTTGTGAATGGTTGTGAATCTAATGATCTGTGAGTCATATTAATCGGGAAGATGTGAAACAAACTAGTAGGATATGGAGAAAATACCATGCACAAGACACAAGTTTCAGCCATAATAAGCAAGTTACCATTTTTGTAGGTTTTTTTACTTTTTAGGATTTTGTGAAAAAATTTGCCTTCTTTTTTTTGGATTTTGACGATATATATAGTGTTTTTGTTTTCTGTTTTCTAAAATGTGGTGGACAGTAGAAGAAAATAGAAGAAATAGAATGAAGGGCCTAGGCACAACAGAAAGTGCCCTAGGTGGAAGAAAGAAGAAACAAGCGAGAAATAATGTCCTTGCTTAGTGGAAAAATTAATAAAATAATTATTTTTGACAAATAATTATTTACGAGAGTGTGAATAAGAAGAAAAATCACCTAGGAGCAATAAAATTGCCCTAGGGGAAGAAAGGGGTAATGGACAGAAAAAATGCCCCAATACAGTGAAAATAAGAGAAAAATAATTATTTAATTAAAATAATTATTCATCAGTGAACAGAGGAGAAAACGATGGTCAAAACGAGCCTCCAGGCCCTCCCAGTGGTGAAAATAGCTTGATATACCCCACTTGGGGGTAAATCACTACTGACCAGTTCATTTGTTACCGACCACTATTGAGTTTTTAGTGAGGCTCGGCAAAGTGATGAGGATGATGGCGATTACACGGATCGGTGAGGAGAGAAGATGCAGTTTGAGGGTACCAATGACATGCCGAGCACCGCCCCTTCATGAGTATCCTAACCTTTCTTGTCAATTTTTGTCATTAATGCCTTAAATTTAGTAATTAGCGCCAAGAGGTCACATTGGCACACATGCGCATGATGATCACAGTGTCAAGTTGGAGGAACATACGTCTCTTTGGGAGTGCATATGTCGTAAAACACACGCGCGCATGCGCAAGCACAAGCTTCACACACTAATGCACACACGCACACACTACACATGTGCATACATGTGCACATACTAGAAAGGGTGCACACACATTGAAAGAAGGGAGCACACACAAAAAGAAGGGTGCACACACTAGGGGTCACACACACGCGTAAGCGTAGGCATAAAAATGATGGCGCAAGCGCCGAATATGTGGTGCACATGCCCAAAAGGGCATACAGTGCTCTGAATGATGGCAAAAGTGCCGTAAGACATTTGTGCATGTACACACATTCCAAAAGGAAGGTGCACACACCCGAACAAAGTGCAAGCATCCTGTGCCTCGGTGGAGGATAGACAGAAAAATGTCAAAAAGATGACACTTAGAAGAAATTTTAGGATTTTTGGGTTAACCCTAAAATGATAGATAGATTTTTAGAAGAAATGTTAGTAACTAACAAGTGATTTGATATTTTTAGAGACATCTCACAAGATTATTATGCATACACGAGAGCATCACACCTGGATAGCTGAGGTAGAGGGGAGCATGCATCGGCGAGACCAGCAAGTTATGTCTATACTTCTCGAGGTGGTTGGGCTAGGCTCCATGTCTTAGATGTTGTCTATCATCCTGGACCATGGTTTTTTGACTGCTCTAGCCGAGCGATGGAATAACAAGATCCAGTGTTTTAGATTTCTGACTGGGAAGATGATCATGACTCTAGAGGATGTATGGTGGATTCTCTGTGTGCCGATCATGGGCACTTTGATTGAGTACACCTCTGATTTAGGGCTGATTAGAGTAGCCTGCAGTGACCTGTTCGACATAGATGACATACCTCATGATGGTATGACCATTGCTTTGCATGAGTGCATTTCTGACCCAACACTACATCGGGGGCCTCTTTACATCATGGCACTTATCAATGGGTTTTTTCTCACTAATAAGACAGGGACATCCTTCCTGAGAGGGTTACTACCCTTAGTACATGACATTTTCAGTGGGGAGCGATATTGTTGGGGGTAGTGCATACTGGCCCACTTATACTGGGATCTACATTTGATTACTTACCATGGTCAAAAGACCATGGGGCCAACTTCATTGTTATAGATTTGGTCATGGGACCACATTGTGATCAGACTCCCCATGGGCACTTTGTGTGTTTGAGACCCGCAGGAGCCATATTACATGGCGTGGGTACCAGCAGTGGCGAAGCATGAGGCCACCTAGGTAGTTTATATAGATACAGAAAGATTTTGAAAAGCACAGAGATAGATATCATCCGGAGACCTTATAGAAACATTCAAAGGCCGAGAGGATTCCATAGAGCTCAGTGTGTGCTTAGTAGAGTACTTTATCATTGGTAGTCATAGCTACATCATAGAGTTGTATAGAGTTGACAAAGTGTGCTAGCGGCAGCTGGCATAGTATAGGGGGTTCCACAACCTAATATATGGTATGCCCGCAGAGATTTAGAGAGGCATACAATGGGGCCTCGCATACCGGTGGCCCGAGCCGTAGAGAGATTTTCATAGGTGGTCCCACGCATGGGACCCAACATGATAGGTCGTGGACCCAAGTACCTCAACAGATTATTTGTACTAGTATGCCACTATGTTACCTTAGTGACTTACCATCCCGAAGGAGGCCTGGGCAACAAACGCTCATCCACCCATAGAGATCTTGCATGGTTCAGAGTAGAGAGAGAGAGCAGCAGCCCTAACAAGCAAGCAGGTACCCCATAGGCATAGGGACCGAGTCCACAGGCCCAAAGATAGATACTAGCTTCAGCATTCCTAGAGCCAGGGTCCTAGAGTAGGGCCACCATCTAAGGCACCATAGGGACCAGCCTTAGTGGTACAACCAATGCTGCACTGATAGCCATATTGCACCAAGAGTTACAACATGCCCTAGCTGAGAGAGATGAGGCTAGGGTAAAGAGAGATGAGGCTCGAGGTTGGTGTGTGACCGTGACGGCTTAAGCAATATCAGGCTCGGACCCAGATCGTGATGTTATTATCAGAGCAAGATCAGGCTCGGGCCCAGGTTGGCCCAAGAGGTGATAGTTTTGTGCTCTTCCAATAGATTCAATAGATGGCTACTCAAATGGCCAAGGTGACAGTTTTACACCAACAAACATAGGCTCAACTGCAGCCTATGATATTAGAGTGAGACAGGCTCAAGACAAAGTGTGTAGTAGGCCGAGCCCAAGCGCCCAAGCTATAATAGAGATAGCATCCTACCGAAACATGGATGGTACCATAGTGACTGCCTGCATACGTATATTTAATGACAAGAGAGGCGAGCCTTGTACTACAGGTCTTTATGTTTTGAGGTAGTGCCTCCTGAATGATGGGCACCATCCTATAGTCAGCAGTCTAACAGGGGCACCAGATCTGAGAGGACTCAAACCTTAGTGGAGAAGCCATGACCAGAGAGAGCTAGTGATGCTCATGCCATGCGACCCCCATGGGACCAATCAAATACTCCTTCAGAGGGCTTGAGTCAACCCTGATATTTTTTATATCCACATACACCTCTTTATGAAGGCTATGAGAAAATTGTGCTCCATATATATCAGTTTTGTATTTGTACAATAGTTTTTGACACATGCCTCTAATGAAGGCTTTTATTCTAGTTATAGATGTATCACTTTTGTATGCCTCAGATGAAGGCATTTTTGATATAGAGTAGTTTTGATACATGCCTCTGATGAAGGATTTTATTCCTTTGCTACATGTACCATTCTTTTGTATGCCTCAGATGAAGGCTTTTTTGATGTACTACCGTGATGTATATCCATTTTTGATACAGATATACCACATATGTATGATTCAGACATTTGTGACATGACATATGTGTATATGAGATGGACATTTGTTTATTATTTCACATGGATAGATAGATGTGCTTATGATGTTTTCTGATTTGATTTGACATGTATATGTATCATGATCTTGTTGATGTATCACATGTGTTTTGATTTCTAGATGATGTGATCTTGTAGAATATATCAAATGTTGTTTTGTTTTATGTGATGTGTCATACTTAGTGGATGGGATGATATGATGATAAGGGTGTGGGGGGGATAGATTTTGATATTTGTGATCCCTCTTGCCCCCATTTGATATATTCATGTATGATGTATACTTAGCTTTTTCTTGATATATGATATATAGATGATGTTAGATGTGATGATATAATGGTAATGTGATGATGTGATAACATAATAATGCACATATAATAAACACAATCAAATTCTAACAAAGAACACAATAATGCACCATGATTCACTAGCATGCAAAAACACACCCTCAATATGCATAAGACAGAATAAATCTAATCTAAGAAAGAAAATATGAATTCTAAAAAAATACACCCAAGCAAAAACAACCCAAAAGAAAAAACATGAAGCAACTATACAAGCAACAAGCAAAGCAAGAAACAAGATAATGCAAGTAAATGTTTTTGTAAGATGTGTTTTCATGCAACAATTTTCTATTGTTTTTGTATTTTGAAACAATTTTCTATTGTTTTTGTTTGTTTTCTAATGGTTTTCCAAATTTATGCATAGGTAACTAAGAAAGTGTGGATGCCCCAAGTGTTAGACATGGAATAGATAAGGGCAGAGGCCATGCGCTTATGAACAAGAAGGTGAAGTTGTTGAATTTCCCCGAGTGTAGGATAAGGAATAGTGAAATACCTTACCCCTCATAGACAAATAAAAGAAGACAAATCTGGATCAAGGCTTGACAGGATTGGGCTCACAGGGAATCTTGAAGGTAGAACTAGGGCTAGGCCAAGTAAAAGTACCCTCCAGATGCAAGATGCTTGTGAACAAAAAATCCTCCTCGGGGTTGGAAACTAGTTTTCACTCTAAGGACCTATCCAAAGTGCCACAATTATGTGGTTTTCACTTGTGGATGACCTATTTTCTCTCTTCTTTTTTTTTTTTTTTTTTTTTATCATTTTACCATGTTTTTTATTTTTTTGCTTTTCTGATTTTGTACCATGTTTAAGCATAGAACCACTTAAGATGCATGACATTCATGGGCTCATAGAGCTCATCACCATTGGGGTGAGCAAGTTTGTATGCCCTTGTTCCATACTTGGCCACAATAACATAGGGTCCTAACCAATGTGGTTCAAACTTTCCTTTCTTTTCTCATTCTCGCTCCTCGTGTTGAACTGGTTCTCCTTCACGAATAAATCACCAACCTCAAAATGATGAGGTATGATTCTCTTGTTTTAGTTTCTGGAGACTTTGTTCTGATACACTTTGAGTTGATTAAGAGCGTGAATGCACTTCTCATCTAGGATCTCTAATTCAGCTAGTCTTGCGACCCAGTAATCCTCATCTTTATCCAAATAGTCCCTAAGAGAGATTATCAGGGAAGGAAGTTCAATTTCTAGTGGGATGATGGATTTTGTCCCAAATACTAGAGAATATGGAGTTGCACTCGTAGGAGTGTGAATGGAGGTTCTATAAGCCCAAAGAGCTGGGTGGATTTGCAAGTGCCAATTACGACCTATTTTTTTGACCATGTTCTCCATTATTCTCACCAAAGTCTTGTTTGTGGCTTTGGCATGTCCATTACCTTGGGGGTAATATGGTGTAGACCATTTTAACCTGATTTGGAACCGCTGGAAAATACCTTTTATAGTCTTATTCTTAAATGAATTTTCATTATCTCGTAATAATGGCTATAGGAATGTCATATCACCAAATGATATGATTCATGATAAATTTGGAAATCTGAGCTCTTCACATAGGTTAAGGGGACAACTTCCATCCACTTTGTAAAGTATTCAGTAGCCATGATGATGTGGGTATGACCATCAGATGAGGTAGGGGGTAAGTTTCCTATTAAGTCAAGTCCCCACTTAGAAAATGGTCGGGGGTAGTGGTAGGTTGCAGAATGGTTACGATGGAGCATGGATAAAGTTTCCATAATTCGCAGAGTACACACTTCCTGACATAATTGCAACAATCGGTTTCCATGGTAGGCCAATAGTAGCCTACTCTCAACAATTTCTTGGCCAAAACCATTCCATTTGTATGTGCTCCACACACCCCTTCATGTACTTCCTTGATCACTTGGATTGACTTCATTATATCGAGACAACGTAATGATTCCTATCGTAGCCACGATGATAAAGTGTACCTCCTAAAAGGGTGTAATGGGCTATTTGGCTAATCAGGCTTTATTTTTAGAATGGGAGATATTGAGAGGGAATGTGTTGTCCTTGAGATAGGTGAAGATGGGTTTATACCATGGGGAATTGGGGCCAACAACATCACACGGCCAAATAAGATTTTGGCATGTCATATGTAGGTTGGTGTAAGTTTTCTACAAAGAATGGAATGTCATTATTCCCCTGGCGAATATGAAGCATAGAACCTACTATCACCATAGCATATGCCAATCTTTTCGTGCTCTTGAAATTTTTTCAAATGTAATGTGCATGAAGTACTCCTTTAGAGTTTCAACCAGATTTTTGTAAGGTATGATCTTTTCATCCTTAACCTTGTATTCATCATTAACTTGTTTGGTAATTAACTAAGAATCACCCACAACCTTGACATGATGAATTTTCCACTTAAAAACAAGCTTCATCCCTGCGATAAGTGCCTCATATTCTATGATATTATTTATGCAAGGGAAACCCAGGTGAAAATCTTGTAGTATAGGGTCGTCGGAAGTAATGAGGACTACCCTTGTACTCCGCAACCGTGAAAAGTAAAGGACCCATCAAAGTGTATTTGCCACATGATAGATTCTTCAATGTAGAGCAAGGAGGCATTTGGCATATCTAGATTCAAAGGTTCAGTGCCTTGCAAAGGTGTTTCTGCTAGCTAGTCAGTGAGTACTTGTCCTTTAACTAGCTTCTGATGCACAATTCTATGTCAAACTCACTTAGTAGAATGATCCAATTAGCCATTCTACCTATGAGGGATGGTTTAGATAACTACTTGAGTGGATCAATTTTGGATATTAGCTTGGTTTTGGTATTCAATAGATAATGGTGAATTTTTTGAAAAGTAAAAACAACAGCCAAGTAAGCTTTTTCAATTTGAGGATAGTTGAGTTCATGCGATAAGAGTGAAACTAAGATATTACACCACTTTTTCCTTATGACCCAGGTTGTATTGGGTGAGCAAGTGCCAATAGAAAATTACATAGCAGAGATATAAAGCAAGAGTATCTCCCCATGAGTTGGAGGCATGAGAATAGGTGGATTGGCCAATTATTTTTTAGCAAAGCAAAGGCTTATTGTTTCTCCGGTCCCCGGATGAAGGTGACGTACTTTTTAATCAAGTGGTTGAATGAGTGGCATTTATCTCGCAAGTTGGGAGATGAAGCAAAGGGATATCCTAGATTTTCTAAGTGCGCAATTGCTTAATATTCTTAGGTGGAGGAATTTCATGATAGCAGAGACACTTTAGCAGGGTATAATTTAATTCTTCTTCTTGATACAATGAAGCCCAAGAGTTTTCCTGATAACACGCCAAATACACATTTCTTTGGGTTCATCCTGACCTTATATTCTCGTAGGTGCTCAAAGAGATGCTCGCAAAATGATAGGGTGATTTTCTCTTGTTGTAGACTTTCTCGAGGATATCATCCACGTAGTCCTCCATGATATCATGAATCATATCAGAAAAATTACTGTCATCATTGCTGCGATAAGTAGTTCCCGTGTTTTAAGGCCAAATGGCATTACTTGGTAGCAAAAGGTACCTGAGGAGTCGTGAAAGCCATTTTTTTCTGATCTTCATCAGCAATCTTGATTTGGTTATATCCTAAAAATCCATCCATGAGAGATAGCATCTCGTATCCTACTATTGAATCCACAATCATATCAATGTTTGGCAGCAGAAAATCATCCTTAGGGAAAGCCTTATTAATGTCTCTAAAATTTGTACAGATTCTAATCCCGACAGGATTTTTCTATACAGGACGATGTTAGATATCCATTTAGAATAATCAATAGGCCAGATGAATCCTACCACAAGCAATCTTTCTAGTTCTTCTTTAACTAGTAGGGCTACCCGTGGGTGCATCTTTCTGAGCTTTTGTTTGATAGGCTTAGCATCTACATGCACAACTAGGTTGTGCATAACTAGGTTGTGCACAACTAAAGTTGGGTCTAAGCCTGACATGTCTTTGTAGGACCATGCAAACACATCTATAAACTCTCGTAGCAGCATAGTGAATGTCTTCTATTCTCTAGCCGAGAGTGATGCTCCCAATTTGACTATTTTTGGATCCTCCTTTGTACCAATATTGACATCGATAGTCTCCTCTACTAATAATTTTGACAAGTCCTCCATATGCGTAGGATCGGGATGAAGATTGAGATCTTCATCCAAGGAGGTCTCCATGAGATTTTCATCCTTGGTGTGGTCACTTTCATTTTCCTTTGATTTTTTTTACTTTTTTGTCGGCGATGCCTCAAAGATGTTTTCACCGTGTGACTTGGACTTTGATTTTTTTGAGGCTTTACGTTATAACTTTTCCCTTACTTTTCTTAATTATTGCAGACCACAAAGCTCAACCTCCTCACCGAAGTAGGCACAGTATCCAAGTCAATAAAGAAACCCTTCTTGTGGTCTCCAATGGGAATTGTATCCCTTATGCCCATGAACTATGTGATAGCCTCACTATTCTTGAACAAATCTAGTGACATGTGATGTTGTTGGTCCCATTCAACAAGGGAAGGGTAAACAAGGTCAAGGGTTGGTTCCGTAGGGGTTATGGTTAGGAAAACGTTGTTCATGAATAGGTTTGTGGAGGAAAGATCCTCATATTGGCTACAATGGGAATCCGTATCACTGTCTAGATAGTCAAAGCTATCCTCACATTTAGAACAAGTAGCATCTTGGTCATTGGGGTGTGCTCTATAAGGGTGAATCCCAATGCTATATATTTTTGTTTTAAAATGTGGAAGAGGCACTAGTTCTCTTTGTCCTTGTTTGTTTCTTCCACATCCTAGCCCTCAGTAGCCCATGGAGTACATTATTTTACTATATTTCTTGTATGTGGGGGTTCAATAACAGGATGGCTAAGTATCCTCTAGGACCCAAGTTGTAGGTGGATCCAACAATTTTTCTTCAGCTAACAAGCCTCTAGGTAAGAATGACCCAATAGTGTGTTCATTTCTAGGTCTTTTAAAGCGATAATGGGTCAACCTCTAGTCTTGAGTGACAATGAAAGGTTTGAGACCAAGAAGGCTAGCTGCACATTGTACTCTCCATAGCCATATTCAAGGATTTTCATCTCCCATGAATCAAAAGGAGAGGTTGATGTTGATGCACCATGGGCACAAGAAATGAGAGAATCTGAATCTACCCAAGATTCCATGGCCTCAAATTGGAGAAGGACAACTATATTGGCGAGGTACATGCATATGATCCCTTACATGAAAAGCTATTGAGAGCTTTGTAGTGAGTGAAGGGATCCGAATCTCCTTGTATTGTAATGGTGTGTCCCTAATGCTTTAATTAAATGTACAGATGGAACGTTGATGGAATGGCCTACATGGCATGAATCCATGGGCGGCATAGAAGCATGTTATACGGAAGTTCCAAGTCTAGGATATGAAACTTTGTTTGATGGAAAGTGGGACCCACCTCCATGGGCAACATGATTGTGCCCACTGAATCCCTTTCCGTGTTGTCATAAGCAGTGATAGTGATGATATTTGACTCAAGATCTACCTTAGTATGTCCAAGCTATATAACCAAATTTAGTGTGTAGATGTTCAACCCTGATCCGTTATCCACAAGCACCCATTTAATCTTCCTGTGGGTAACAACTACCTCAATGTACAAAGGAAGATTATGTGTTGGATTCTTAGTAGGGATCTCCCTATGGTTGAAGGTAATATGTTCATTTGGTATGATGTTGGGCCGTGGCTTGGCTTGATGTGTATAAGATATACCTCTAATGGCACTCCCGACCCTTGAGGTGTTTGGTATAGAATTTCTTTTTGTACATTGGATATCTTAAGAAGATCTAAGATCAAAATCTTAGCAGACGTCTTCTCAAGTTTCTTTAAGAGGTTGTATTTATCGGTTTATGGAGTTGATGAAGAAGTTTCGGAATCATGAGGTGGGCACGCCTTACCATGGCACAATCCTTTCCCTTGATTCGAGATGGTGTTTACATGTTTAGTACGAGACCGAATACATCCAATAAGTGAATCATAATGATTTTTGTCTTTTTGGTGTATAAGTAATTCAAAGGTTTATAACCTTGGGATGACTCTCCCGATCCGGCTTTGAATTTCCATTTTATCATGATTGAGGAATGGCTCTTTATATATCCCCATTTTCTCATCGGGCGTGTGAGTTTTTCCTGGGTTGTCCACCTCTATTTCCCCATTGTTGATGAGGTCTTGGATATAATGATGAAGGCGCAAACATTTGTATGTCTTATGTCCTTTGACACGATGCATTTCACAATATTCATGCTCTTTATACCATGAAGGTTTTGGAGCGTTGTCATCAAATGGTTGTGTCATAGGATACATCATCATGTGTGTCACATCTAATTGTTTTAGTATAACCAAAAAAGGTTCACTAAGAGAGGTGAACGTTCTTCATTTTGGTGATGGTTGAATTGGTCCTTTGATCATTTTAAAAGGTTTACTTGGTTTGGACTGTTTGTACACATTTGGAATCGGTGATCCCATCTCCCACCACATTTTTGTTTTTGTTAAAAAACTTCGGCTTCTCTGTGGGTTTAACATTTTTATTATCTCTAGATTGGGACTTGAGAGTCACTTTTTCAATGAGATCTTTCTCTATTTGAACCCCCTTTTCAATGACCTCCTCAAAAGTTTGAACACAATGCATTTGGAGGTGGAAAGCTATATCCAGATTGAGGTTGGGCACAAAAATACTAACAAACTATTTTTTTGGGGAAAGTGCAAGGGACACAGCTAGCTATCCCTCTCCACCATTGGAGGAAGCTGGTGAAAGTCTCATTAGGGCATTGTTTGGCACCACATAAATCTACCATGGTAACATCACTCTCTATGTTATACAAGAAGTGATGCACAAACCTTTCTGCCAACTCTAGCCAAGTGAAAATTGATCCCCGAGGTAAACGTGCGAGACCACTCCAAGGCTTGACCTCCTAGATTCTTAGGAAAAATTATTATGAGATAATTGTCACTATAGGACACCTATTGACATGCCATATAGAAATATTTGACATGATCCTTTGGATCCCCTTTCCCTTATATTTGTCAAATTTTGGCATATCAAATTTCTTAGGAAAGGGTTGAAGGGTCATAGTCTTGTCAAAAGGATAGGGCTATAATTCTTCATATTGATACTTTCTAAAGCTTCCTATATTGCTCTTTTGAAGGATTGCGAGCATTACTTTCATAAACCGTACATCTTATGTGAGCAATTGTTCTCTAGTGGTAGAATCGGGAGATATAATCAATGGTACCACGTATCATCATCTTCTTGGGTTTCTCTATGGAATTCATTGATCTTAACCTTAGACCTTGACTTTTGAATGTTTTTGCTTGCTTCCTTCTACACATGAGAGGTTAACAAAGCTAATTTTCGGCTTATGCTACTAATCTTTTGTTGAATTGTGCTTTTTTTTTCAAAAGGTTCTTCCTCTTCCTTGTTTTGTGGAGGTTCTTCACCATGCTCATGTCCCATCGTGTTTTTACATGGAAATTTCATAAAGGGTATTCTAATTCCCACTATCTTATTGAATCCTACGTTGGAGGTAGAAGCATGTCCATGCGTCAAAATATCCTCCATGTTGATGAGGGATCATTCTTCCTCATTAGAATTATTCACAGTGGTATTGTTTCACTTTCAAAGTGGGCATTTTGGCCCCTAATTCTATGACCCATGTTAGCACTCTATCCTTATTTCTGAAAAGAAACTCATCTAATAAAGTAGGTTTCAAGTCGAATTCTATGTGTGGAGATTCCAATTCATTACCACTATGATCGACTATATCTTCTATCTCTTTTCCACAGAAAAAAGAGGCCCTAGATCATGTCCAATAAAGGAGTTTGACCCTTGTCTCATTAGAGGATTCCCAAGCTTTTTCATTTTGTTCTTCGTATGTTTTTTTCTTGAGTCCTAATCATGTTTTAGGATCCATGATTTGTGATCGTTTCACTAGGGTAAGTTTTAAATGTGTTCAAAACTTTTTGACCACACCTAAGTGAAATGTAAGATAAATTGCCAAGAATATGAATGAATAACAATGTGAGAATACCAATGTGATAGAGTGATAAATCACCAGTGACACAAATGTTTGGTATCTAAGCCACAAATGAATTACTTCCTACAATGTGTCTTAAAAATTATTTTAACATCACAAGATAATTAACAAGGTGCACTCACTTATGCCAAGTTCAAGAGAATGAACAAGACGTAAGTAAATACAAAAAGTTAATGTGACCTCCTAACAAGATATACTAAAAGTGAGTTCAAATTCGATTAAGACCTATATATCCCAAAAAATTTCAGTTACAATTCGTGAGTGACACAATAATATCACCAAGATATGTTAACCAAAATTTGCGGGAAAGTAAGGTATTGATATCAAGATGCTATTGATATAACACGCACAAGTGGAAACACGTAGCACTCTTCAAAATCAAGGTAATAATAGAATCAAACCAAAATCTCAAAGTATAGCTAGGAATAGTTAAAGCGTGCACAACATAACCTTACAATATAGATATTTAGGTTGATTTCAAAAGAAACAAGGTGTAAATATCAAAATTGCATTGATACGATACAAACAGAGTAACCCTTCTAAGGAAGTTGAAGATGATGAACCACGCCTAACTACAATGACAATCTTAACATGGGTATCAAGATCACAATGGCCACAAACAATATGCACATGTCTCTCGCACACTTTAGACGTTTAACTTACCCACCGTAAACATGGATGGGTGTAAATGGACAAAAATGGGCGAAACAATTGATTGGTAACACAGAGGTAGTCACCCTTCTTCGATCAACAAAGTGTCAAAAGAATGTGAAGGAAGCAACTCAAAATGGGGATGAAAATGTTGGCTTCACTTTCGGTAGAGTTTTTCCGCGCCTTTAGGCAAGTAAAAACTAAGTGAAAGTAACGAGTCACACGTTTCGCAATGAAAAGATGGTTCACAACTAAACACCGTTTAGAATGGTCAAAGTGGGGCTCCTCGCCAAGGTATATTTTCCTAGGTGGTTCTCTCATCTTAGGTGTTACAAAAATTATCCACAACTAGGATGATTTACCCAAATATTCCCAACTATCTTGGGAGTATCTCAAAATTTCCCCCTTCAAGCAAAGTGGGTAGTAATGCATCCATCGTGTACTTAAAAGGGTCACATAAGGACTTGTAACATTATCTCACAAAGGAATCACTAGTGAGATAGGTAGTGCGGAGCACTTCCCGTTTCATCCACAAGGTTCCCTCTTGTGTGGACTACTTTGGGGTTCTTGGAACCACCCCCATTGTTGTATCTTAAGGCATTATGCCAAAGGGGTTATGTTCTAGTTGAGCGGAGAGGGACGTACCCTTTTCCGAAACCTACAATACAATGTTTTGAATATGTTGTTTGTTTTATCTTGTTTAATTAGGTTTGGTTTACTCGAAACACCTTTTGATAACCTGTATAACAATTGTATTAGTAGCTTTTGAATCCATTTTTATTCCTCCTTTCTTTGACAAGCGATGGCGTTTTGTTCATGTATGACGATTTTTAGTAGTTTTCCATCAAAATAGAAAACACCATTTCTGATTCTCCGAGATTGTCCAAGGACGCAAGAGAAGAGCATACGTGATGTTTCCAAAATCAAAAATATATCAAATGGAAAAACACTTTAATTCAAATACACCAAGTTAACCAATTCCAACTCAAATATTCCTAACAACCTCTAATCAACAAATAGGACCTAAGAATCATTTCGATTCCCAATATCGCCCCAAGGGATGTGAGGGAAGAAAATACATGATCTTATTCCTATTAGTAAACATGCAAAGCTTATCTAATCAAGTAAAAACATGTAAAAAAAGCCTGCAAAGATGAGTATGTGATTAGATAAAACCTGTAAGAATGTTAGCACCTCAACACATTAATTTCAAGAAAACAAAAAGACACTTGCACCTCTGTTTTGGTGTCTACGCACGGGTTAGGGAAGATACGACACTCTGTGTTTTTCTAAATTTTAGTGCACCTGTGCCACCCGAGAGGCATGTGCACCACCAAAAATGCATGTGCGCTACACTGTGTGATTTTGGATTACCATGTACCTATGCCACCTAAGAGGTGTGTGCACCACTAAAATAATGTATGTGCCACCTACACTAAAATAGGAAAAAATTGGACGAGAATGCTTGCGCTACTAGAAAAGCATGTGCGCCACTGAACAAAGTGTGTGCGCCACCACTTTGTAAAACAGTCTCAGATTTCGACAGAATGCTCGCGCCACAAGAAATGTGTCTGCACCACCAAAATAGTGCATGCACTCAGGTTAGGGTGTATGCACCGATCTGATAGGTTTTGAATTTTAGTGAAGGTACAATACGAATTTGTGTCTACACCCAGGTTAGTGCATCTGCGTGTGTTGGTTATGTTATGTGCACAAGGGTTAGTGCGTATGCGTTATATTGATAAACAAAGAACTAGGTTTTAACAAAGGCACCTACACCACCTGAGAGGTTCCTGCGCCACCAAAAATGTGTCTGCTCTACTAAAAGTGTGTCTGTGCTACCCCTATAACCAAAATATGACAAAAAACAGAAGAAAGCTCACAATACTTCAAATTTTGACAAGTTAGTTTAAAAATGGCAACAACCCATTAAAATGATGGCTATGAACAAGAACTTACACATATAAAATTAGTAAAAATTCTAAGAAAATGGACATTAATTACTATATGTTCATATCAAAAGTTAGCTAAAACAATGAAATTTAAACTAAAATGCTAAGGGACTAGGTCCCACTAGGCGTGCCAAATGTGTGCATGTGTTGTTTTTAAACTAATGCTAATATAAGTAAAGACTAACACCTAAATAGCCTTAATTAGTAAAAAATTAAACAAACTACTAAGCACCATCATGATAAGAATTAAACAAGGGTTAGATGCTAACATTCATCAATATACAAAACTTTGAAACTAACAATGTTAAGCATCTAAATCCTCTATTCTCTAACAACAAAATAAATGAATGGACCTAATTAGGCTCCATGGCAATAAAAATGGTTGTCTTTGGTATTCCAAGAACCTAGGAATGAGGGCTTGTCAAATTTGGGCTACAAGACCCTTTTGACACTTCCCATATGACCTCAACACTTAGAAAGAGGCTTAACTCTTCTAGAAAAAAAAAGGCAAGCTCATAGTCTATTTTTCTATATGCTTTGCATTTTCTTTCTCAAGAAGTTTAGGTGTAGGTATAAAGGTAGAAGGAGGGATCCATATATAGCTCAATGGATAAAGGAAACACTTCATCCATTTGCATGTGGGATAAAGGTAAAACATGATTAGAAATGGATAAGGTTGATTTATAAAAGGTAACCTTACTTTAGAAGGGTTTAATTTATGCTTAGCAAGTCATGCGAGTTGGGGGATGTTTTAATTAATCAAAGGTGATTAACTAATAGGTATATGTAAGCTCATAGAAGCTAATTAGAGAAATATTACTATGATTTAGGATATTAGAAGGGATTAAATCAATTAAATATTGATTTATTGGTTAAATGGAAGGAAAAGCTAATTAATTAATATTAATTAATTAGTCTAGGTAGAAGGGGTGATTTATTAATAGAAGGTCGTTAATTAGGTATTCATTGATAAGAGACTTAATTAATTAGTGTAGTGTAATTAATTAATGATGATAAGAGTGAAGATGAGAACTTTTGACGATATGTCATCAATTTTCCGAAGAGATATAATTAGTGCGGTTTACGTATTTAAATTGCTCGTGTGTAATTATGGGTGTCTACAATTGTGCTTATGGAATCAACTTCAAGATTTATTTTTACAAAGTATATTTTTGTCTTTCCAAGAGAGTGTTATCTTTGATACATATCCATCATTTGATCAATTATTTCATACTCTTTAGCTACGTAAAAATAAATTATTATGTATAGGAAAGCTTAAGTATCATGAGAAAGTTTCATCTTCGGTGCACTTTCAAACAATATCAACTTTCAGTCCATATAAAAACCAATTGAAGCTAAAGATACTTTCAACACTGTATCTAATCATGAAAATATTCAATGGTAACTACCTAATCGTAAGTTTACTAAACTGCCTTGTGTTGTGCATATTCTATTGCCACAACTAGTTGAGAGTAATCTTTTTAAAATTCCTCCTCTTCTCAATTTGGAACCATCTCATCCTAAAGGTCGAAATTACAATGAAATTTTTTAATGTGATTATCATCAATGTATTGGGTATTCTACATATTGATGTTTCAAACTTCAAAATCTTATTCAAGATCTTATCGATAATAATGCAATTGAGATTCTTGAGCCTATGACTTCTGTGCTACCAATGAAAAGAAAAAGCTCAAGATCTTCAACAATCATCTTCCTAAACATGATAATAAAGTGGTTGAATCTTCATCCAATCATACATATTGTGTAGTGCCTCCTCCTACATCAAGGTCTCTTGATTTTCTAGTTTCTCATGTTGAGGCATATCCACCGATCATTTCTTTCTTATATCATGACTATAATGCTACATTATCTTCTGATCATTTACACATTAGTGATTCTATTGGATCTATTTTTATAAATAACACTATGGTTTCTCCATCATTTCACGTAAGTGCATGTTTAATTGTAATTATTTTCACTATCGGTTATCCACTCTCACAAATTTCATATCCAGTTCCTAAATCATATGGTTATGTTGAGATTCTAGTCACAATTGGTCCTCTTACCATGCTTGTTCCTTTTCTTTTGGAACCTTTAGTCAAAGGGTATGACATGCTCTTAGGTCTTCCCTGGCTTCATGCAACTCAAGATATCATCTCCATGAATCACTTGTGTCTAAATTTCATTCACAATAGGAAATTCATTACTATCAATGTGTTTCTTGCATCTACATCATGGTAGAAACCTCTTATTGATGTTTTCATTACACTCTCTATAGAATCCAAGTCACCACGACCTCTAAAATATAAATAACAATCTCTTCCTAGCTCTCGTATTCAAGCATGGCCTACTTTGTCTCATAAGTCTACTAGTCTATCTCATCGGTCCTAGGTATACCACTCGTAATTCCTTCGCATAGGTATACATCACCTCCTCAATTTTCATCACATAAGTGTTCATCATCTCTGCGCTCTACTTCACATAGGTGTTCATCACCTCCGCGCTCTCCTTCACATAGGTTTCTATAACCTCCATGTTCTCCTTCACATAGGTTTTCTTCACCTCCGCACTCTCCTTCACATAGGTTTCCATCATAATTTAGGTCTCGATTACATACATCTCATTAACTAACACATCATCTATCTCATACACCGCTAATCTTAGAGCATGGTCACACACCTTTTTCTCTGCAAGAATTAGGTGGATGACCCTCTTCTTTCACTTTTATTGGATATCAAACTCATCATTTCACATTTGTGGGGAATCATGGTTATTCTCCCCCTTCTATCATTTTCAGGTATCTTGCACTCATACCATTTCATTTTTTTTTTTTTCATATATTCTTTCACACACATCTTGCACATCTCGATAAATTTGTATTTGCATTACCTAATGACACACTCTTGTGTTATGGTTCACATTGACTATCCAAGGATCACTTCATTCATAAATGTCACATCATATACACAACACATTTCACACTCGGTGCATTCACAACACATATTTGTAGCATCACATTCATCATAACACACTTAACTTTTTTTTTCACCATCAAAATTCCCCTCATTTTCCAAGTCTAGTCTTAACATTTTGAATTAGTGCCTCTAAAAATATTGAAAACAAATTATTATCAAATATGGTTCTTTCCAAGGGCCGGTGGTCTCCTAGAAACTTCTTCATCGGATGGGAAATTTCTTCCCATTTCTGAAAAGGTAAATAAGTCCTACTAAATCTTCATATTTTTCAAGTTATGGCCCGGTGACTGAGATGGTATTATTTTCCCAAGGTGGGCTAGTGGGGCTGCGGGATTTTTAGCACTTAACACCTTTTGGAAAAGGGGAAATTGGTGATGGCATGCCTACAAGCCCATGTAGAGAGATAGAAAAAATGCCTAAGGCCCGCCACCAATCATATGGTGCCATGTAGCCGCATTGAAAAGTCAAAGCAAGGAATGCAGTCGATGGAGAATTTTGAAGTTTTAAGATTTTTTGATAAAAAAGAGTTAAAAGTAAAAAGTGATGTGCAACCCTGTTACCAAGCAGATAATGCCACATGTCTGACCATTGAAAATTCAAAGCGGCGAGTGGGCCAAAATGTTCCAGAATGCCTTTTCACAATAAAAGTTATAAAACATAAAGGTTTCCCCCATGCCCACTTCAATCAATTTCTTACATGTGGAGGCCCAAATTTAAAGTTGTAAAAGTAAATCAAATGGCCCATATTTAAACTGGAAAAATAATGCAATGACTATATATTTGAAAATATTGTTTTTCCACCATTAATTTTTCTTTGTGAATCAATAATTCAAAAGGGCACAAATGATTGGAATTATTTATAATCATTTCTTACTTTCTTGAGGAGTTTGTAAGCATCTCTTATGAGCTATTTCATGGGATTTCAAAGCCATTGTATGGGTTGGAATTTTGATATTCTAGAACTGAAATTTTGAATCTAAAGAAATCAATACAAATTTTTTCCTCTTTTTCCTCTGTTTTATCTTTCCTTCTTGCTCTAATCTATGAATCATTTAATCCTTGCATGCTTAGAAACTTTGTGTTCTAGTTTATACAATCTCAAGAAATTTGAGTTTGCGGATTGTGCTCGTTATAAACGTGAATGGTTCTACTCTATATCTCATTTTCTCAATACATATAAGGGTTTTCTCTATACATATAAGGGTTTTCTCATCTCTTTTCCCCCTGAAAGTATTGTCTTCTTCTACATCCCTCCTCTCTTCAAGTCTTCTATCCTCATGTATTGATAACTTTCCGCATAAAACACATTTCAAGATATCAAGAAAGCACCATTGAATGAAAGAATGTGTATTTATACATAGGTTTTTCCTTCTTTCAATAAGGGAACCTCTCCCATTAAAGAGGATGGACTTGCTTGTCCCCTGATTGTGGTTTCATTCCAAGTGCAAATTTGAAACCCAAAAGTTTTTCAAAAATCCACTAGGGATTTGTTCAACAAATTTCCTTTCTAACAAGAAAACTAATTTGATCATTTCTTTGATCCGAAAACTCTACGATACACTCATGGTAGAAGGGCTCTTGGAATTATAGACCCCAAATTTCAACTCCTGGATCAACAAGGTTTTCAGCTTCCTCCAACAAGAAGAAATAGAAGATCTCGTTCCATAAGCACACCTCCTGTTGAAGGCATAGCTTTTGGTAATAAAATTCCTCAAGCACAAATTATCCCTAATCTTTGTGCCCTAATTCTTGTTGGTGTCTCAGTTCCACTTCAAGCAATCTTTCCAAGGATGGCAGCACCTCTTCCTTAGGGACAAAGAGTTGGGCCTCTGGCTCTTCCTCAACCATTGCATGAGTTACCTAGGGGTAACAGGAAGAATTTTCCCAAATTTAGAGGTGATGGAAAAGTGCACCCTGATGAACACATTACAGCCTTCATTGTTGCATGTGGGGTCCTTGGAGTTGAACATGAGGATGTCTCTATTAGGTTGTTTGTGGAGACCTTGCAAGAAAATGTTGCAGATTGGTTTTACCATCTTCTTGTTGGGACCATCACCAATTGGACTACTATGAGGACTAAATTTGAGAAACGTTTCAAACATGTTGAAGATGTGCATGCTTTGTTAGCTCAAATTTCTCAAATCAAGAAGGAGCCACATGAGCCTATGAGATAATTTATCGACAATTTCAATAAGTTAATTAACAAGATTCCACAAAATACTAGACTTGTTGATCAGATTCATAAGTGTTTCTTATTGAATGCTCAATTACCAAAAGTAAGCTATGCCCTGAGGAGAGAAAATCTTGCAACTTTGGATGTTGATCAAAGATTGGTTGTCAATGTGGAAGATGACTTGATCATGTCTGGAAAGCTGAAAAGGGAGTCTTTCAAATCCAAAGCATATTCTTCTTCCTCTTATCCTAGAGGTAATGCAGATCAGTTGGTGCAAAAGATGGCTAATTAACTCATTTCCATCAAGAAACAATTGGCTTAGCATGCTCCATATCAAGATGTTCCAAGGAATAAATTTTAGCCTAGGAACCACTTGCCCTCTTCTCAAACCAGGTTGGCCATTAAAGGTCCACCCCTCAAGGTGCATGTCAATGCTACTTGTGAGGTTCTTGATCTTGATGATGAGGAAGAAAATGGTCTCTATGATGAACAAGAAGAGGAAGCTATTGAAGAACTGGAGGAGCCTAGTGGTTCTCGATTTCATTTCCTCACCACTGAAGGTGTGGATGATGAAGATGACTATGATGATGTAGTGGTTGAGATGAATAATGAGTCATATGTTGTTATGACCTGGGAGTAGACCAACAAAAAGGAAAAAGTGGTGTAACTTGTAAAAATTTCCAAGGATTACCCCATCACCATCTTGATGATTGCAAGAAGAGGAGCTCATATTCCTACTACTTCCACCCAAAAGGTAAGCTCTACTAGTCCTTCTCCCTCTACTTCTACTTCTGATAATTCTTGTCCAACAAATGATAAAGCTGATAGATCAAAAGCTCCTCCTACTCCTAGTAGTGATTCCCCATCCACATCTGGATCTTTGACATTATAGACCATCTTAAAAAGACTAAGATTCATATTTCTGAGGTAGAGTTCTCAAACCCATACTAAAGCCTTTGCTAAAATGGTTAACTTTGTAAATTCTAAATCTAAAACCCCAGCCCATTCTTCTAAAGGAATTTTTCCCACTCCTTCTCCACCTCAACCCAACCTTGTGGCTACAGTCACTTCACCCAATGAGAAGATCAAACCCTTCTATGTGACTCTCCTCATAGTTTTCCACAAGCTTAGCAATTATGTCATTGATTCTGGTGCATCTGATAATGTAATTCTTGCAAAAGTGTCTCATGCTTTGGGTCTAACCCTAACCCGCACTTATGGCTCTTACTATTCCATGGAAAGTAGAGAAGTGCCTTTGGTTGGGAGAATCAAGGATGCAAAAGTAGCTTTTGCTGATTTACCAGAGAAGAAGGTTTTGGTTACCATCTTGGTTACTGATATCCCTCCTTCCTATGGCATGCTACTAAGTAGGAACTTTTGCAAATATGTTGGAGGTGAGATCCAAATGGATTGGTCACATGCCTTAATCCCTGTCAATGGGAAGATGAAGAAGCTGCTGCCTGAGAAACAAGTAGAGTATATTGTGCAAAATATAGATGATCCTAAAGCACAAATACTATATGAAGACATTGGTCATGGGAACTACATGATCATGTCACAAGAGGAGATGTGTCTCTCAAATGGAGTGGTGTTTGATCCTAATGGTGTGTGGACTTTGGAGTTTGATGGAAGCTGATCTTTAGCTTGTTTTAGAGCTGGTGTAGCGCTCATTTATCCTAGGGGTAAGGTTTAGCCTTTCTCCTTCAAGTTTTAGTTTGAAAATACCAAAAATACTATTGAGTATGAGGCCCTCATTCTTGGGTTGAGCATGGCAAAGGAAATGGGAGTGAAGAACCTTCTTGCTCATGGAGATGCAGAGCTAATTGTAAAACAAGTTAGAGACCTTTATCAGGTAAAGAACATAAGGTTGATGTACTATAGGAATATGGTCTGGGATTCCATTGAATTCATTGATACTTTTTCCATTGAAGTTGTGCCAAGGGAAAGGAACACTATGGCTAAATCTCTAGTTGTTTCGGGGTCCTTGTTGATTCCTCATCCTGATTTCTCTCAGGAGAAATTCACTATTGAGATGATCCATAGACCCAATGTTCCTGACAATGCAAATATTTGATAAGTTTTCAATGATGACCAACATTTTCTTTCTTTCTTAGAGCTCAAAGACAACTTTGATCAGTTGTACTTTGAAGGAAGTGAAAATCTTCCTAGAGAGTGTGTGTCATCAAATGAAGAGGGTGTCAAAGAAGAGATGGATCAAGATGGATGAATAAAAATAAAAGGTAACAAAATCCCTAAAGGGCTAATGATTTTGGAGGATATTTTCTATAAACATGATAGGTATATGAATTCTAAAGTTTCCCAAGGATCCCGTAAATCATAATACCGAGAAAGTGAATATTGGGAGTCTTGATGATCCTAAAATGGTCAACATTGGAGAATGATGCACTCATGAAGATAAAAATGATGTGGTGAATGTATTGAAGAGGTATGTTGATGTTCTGGCTTACTCTTATGATGATCTAAAGGATTTTTAGCCTAAAGAAATGCAACATTTCATTCCTCTTAATCTTGGGATCAAACCCTTAAAATAGAAGCAAAGGAAATATAATCCAAAGATAGATGATAAAATTTTCCAAGAAATACAAAAGCTTTTGAAGGATAAGATCATCTTCCCCATCCACCATTCAATGTGGATTGCTAATATAGTGCATGTCAAGAAGAAGAATGGTGAGATCTAGATCTGTGTGGACTTCAAAAATCTAAATCAAGGTTATTTGAAGGACAACTACCCTCTCCCCATGATGGACCAAGTATTACAAGTTGTCACAGGATTAGAGATGCTATCTATGTTAGATGGATTCTTGGGGTACAATCAAGTAGAGGTGAATACTGCAGATCAACATAAGACTACCTTTACTACTCCTTGGGGCACCTTTGTATACAAGAGAATTCCATTTGGTCTCATAAATGTTGGTGCTACTTTATAGAGGACCATGGAATTGGATTTTGGTAGTTTGAAATGGAAATTCATTGTTGTGTATTTGGATGACTTGACAATGTTTTATAAAGCAAGAACAGATCACTTCCAACACCTTGAAACAATATTACAAAAGTGTAGAGAGCATGGGATTTATTTAAACCCTAAGAATTATGTGTTTTGTGTCACAGAAGGAAAGTTGTTGAGACACATTGTTTCAAAGGAAGGGATAAAGATTGATCCAGAGAGATTTCAGGCCATCCAAAATTCCTCTTCCATCAAGTAAGAAAGGTGTCCATTCTTTCTTTGGTAAGATCAATTTCTTAAGAAGATTCATCCTCAATTTTATAGAACTTACTATGAGAATTTATCACACGATGCAAGGGAATCAAACTTTTGGTTAGTCCTCCGAAGGGAAGAAATCATTTGAGGACATTAAATAGGCTATTGCAAAGAATCCAATCTTGGCATGCCCTAACTTTAGCAAAGATTTCATTATCTATTGTTATGCCACTAAAAATACCCTAGCTGTTGTGTTAGCCTAGAAGAATGTTGAAGATCATGAGATCCCAATTGCATTCATGATTTATGTCTTGAAAAATCATGAGTTGAAGTACACCATGATAGAGAAACATGCTTTTGCAGTTGTTAAAGTTGTCAAGCAGTTTAGGTTTTACATCCTTAATTCTCATTTTGTGGTGCTGGTGCCTGATACAACAATCAAATCCATTCTTACTCAGCAAGAATTTGGAACCAAGAGAGGTAATTAGGTAGAAAAGGTGCAAGAATATGATCTTGACATCAGGCCAACAAAGATGGTTTGGGGTAAGGGCTTGTTTGAACTCATTACTTGAGGAATCTACCAAGGAGTTGTCCAAAGATGGAGTTGATGTCCCTATTGCTCTATTCCTCATCTCAACAGATGTATGGTATGATGACACTTTGCTCACTTTCTCGACCTATGGAGAATGTCCATCTTACTTGAGTGCCAAAGATAAGAGAGTAGTCAAATTGAGGTCTGTACAATATGTGTTATGGGAGAATGCTTTGTTCAAACGAGGAATTTATGGAAGGTTTTTGAAGTGTGTAGACAAGGAGCAACAAAAGAAGTTGCTCTCTACTTTTCATGACCAGGATTGTGGAGGTCATTTCTCCTCTGCTGTAATAGCTCATAAAATACTTTGTGCTGGTTATTATTGGCCCACTCTATTTAAAGATGCATCAAAATGGGTTGGTAAATGTGAAGCATGCCAAACATTTTTTGGAAGACCTAAGTTGGTTGCTTTGCCTCTCAAGCCTGTAGTGATTGAAGAGCCATTTCAACAATGGGGTTCGACTTCATTGGAGCACTCAATCCATCTACTAGTGTTTGGCATACCCATATTTTGACTGCCACATATTACTTCACCAAGTGGGTAGAAGCAGTCCTAGTCAAGAGCTCTACTTTTGAGGTAGTTTGCAACTTCATTAAGGAAAATATATTGATTAGGTATGGGACCCCAAACAAAATTGTGATTGATAATACTTACAAATTTTCTTCTGCTAAGATGATGTACTTCTACTATGGGTATGATATCTCCCTTGCTCATTTTTCATATTACTTCCCCCAAGGGAATGGACAGTAGAATCAACAAACAAGAACTTGGTGAACATAGTTAGAAATCTTGTAAATGATTCTCAGATGAATTGGCATAAGAAGATATATGATGCAATTTGGGATGATAGAATTACACCCAAGAGAGAAATTGGATTGTCTCCTTTCCAAGTGGTTTATGGTGTGGAATCTCAAATTCTAGTCACGGTGGAATTTCTAGCCTTGCATCTAATGAAAACCATTGAAGATTCAAGTTTCAGTAGCTCTTTGGACAAGAGAATTTCATACCTTTAGAAGCTTGATGAGGACATATTGCAATTGGTTGAGAGAATAATGACTCATCAGTTGAAAGTGAAGGTTTTGTTTGACAATAAATACAAACCCATAGTTTTCCAAGTGGGAGACATTGTTTTTCTTTGGGAAAAAGACATGAGCCATGAGGAATCCATGGTAAGTTTGATTATCTTTGGATTTGTCCTTTTAGAATCAAACATTTTGCTAGAGAGAACTCTTTTTATCAATATTACATGGATGTATCTCTCTCCCACTTCCTTATAGTAGGAAGTACCTAAATTTGTTTAAGTCCTAGGTAGCTAGGAAGACCTTTTGTACATTGTGTTTGGTTTTTAGTTTTTGGCTTGTTTCCCTTTCTTGTTCTTTTTTTGTGTGAAGTGTTTTGTTTTGGGTCTCCCCTTTTGCTTTGTTCTGTTTCTTTTCCCGTCTTGTGTGTGTTTCCTTGTATTGATTTTTCTTTTGACTCATTTTCCCAATGGATAAGGCACCGGTCCTCTTTCTAAGAGTTATTTTCACTTCTTTATCTTGGCTTGTGTCTTCCAAGCCAAGTCATCCCCAAAAGAGCCAGCGATTGTCACGCTCAAAATTTCCCTCATTTTCCAAGTCTAGACTTAAAATTTTGAGTTGGTGCCTCTAAAAATATTGAAAATAAAGTATTGTGAAATGTGGTTCTTTCTAAGGGCTTGTGGTCTCTTGAAACTTCTTCATCAGATGGGAAATTTCTTCCCATTTCTGAAAAGGTAAATAAGTCCTCCTAACTCTTCATATTTTTCAAGTTATGGCCCAACGGACCTGAGATGGTATTATTTGCCCAAGGCGGGCTGGCGGGGCTGTGGGAGTTTTTTTAGCACTTAACACCTTTTGGAAAAGGGTGTAGTTGGTGATGGTAGGCCCATGAGCCCATGCAGAGAGAGATATAAAAAGAATGCCTAAGGCCCACCACCAATCAGATGGTGCCATGTAGCCACGTTGAAAAGTCAAAGTGAGGATGTTTGGTCAACGGAGATTTTTGAAGTTTTAAGCGTTTTTATCAAAAAGAGTTAAAAGTAAAAAGCGATCCACAACCCCGTCACCAAGTAGATAATGCCATGTGTCTGACCATTGAAAAGTCAAAGCGGGTGAGTGGGCCAAAATGTTCCAAAATGCCTTTTCGTTAAAAAAATTATAAAACATAAATTTTTCCCCATGCCCACTCCAATCAATTTATTCCACATGGGTGGCCCAAATTTAAATTTATAAAAGCAAATTGAATGGCCCATATTTAAACTCGGCAAAATAATGTAACGACTCGTATATTTAAAAATCTGATTTTTCCACCATTAATATTTCTTTGTGAATCAAGAAATTGAAACGACACGAATGATTGTAATAATTTGAAATTGTTTCTTGCTTGTAACCATTTCTTGCGTACTTGAGGAATTTGTAACCATCTCTTGTGAGCTATTTCATGGGATTTCAAAGCCATTATACGGGTTGGAATTTTGATATTCTAGAACTGTAATTTCAAATATGAAGAAATCAATACAAGGGTTTTCCCCTTTTTCCTTTATTTTCTCTTTCCTTCTTGCTCTGATCTGTGAATCATTTAATCCTTGCATGCTTAGAAAATTTGTGTTCTAGTTTATACAATCTCAAGAAATTTGAGTCTGTGGATTGTTCCCATTATAATCGTGAATGGTTCTACTCTATATCTCAATTCCTCAATACATATAAGGGTTTTCTCTACCATCTATTTTCCCCAAAGTATTGTCTTATTCTTCCTCCCTCCTATCTTCAAGTTTTATATCCTCATGTATTGATAACTTTCCAAGAATAAAACACATTTCAAGATATCGAAAATCACCATTGAATGAAATATTGTGTATTTGTACATAGGTTTTTCCCCTATTTTCAATGAGGAACATCTCCCATTAAAGATGAGGCACTTGCTTGTCCCCGACTATGGTTTCATCCCAAGTGCAAATTTGAAACCCAAAAACTATGAAACACTCTAGTTCGAGTTCATAATCTATTGTTGAGGTTCTAAATTTGACATGAAACTCACCACACCGACTCTCAACATTATACGCTTCAAGGGTCATATATTTCTAATGCACACTTCAAACTATTTATTGATGGTGCAGTCTCATTATATGGTACATTCTTGACTGCGAGGGGAATATATCAATGAATCTCATCTCATGCATACTCATTCACATTCACTTAGGCGGAATTCCACCCCTATCACACTCACAATTCATTCCATTCCATTTCACACTCACATCATATAACATATCTTGGTTACACATTGGTCTTATTTATTCTCGCATGTACACTTTGATTACTATGTTAGCAATATACTTTGTATGTCATTATATTTATCATACACATATGCACATTCACTTGCGTTATATTTGTGATCACATACTTTATATCATTACATGCAAGATGGATGTTTGGCAATGTGCCACTTATTAGTGCTACAACAACTCTTGGGGGTATATACATTCATACACATTCCAAGTGTTGTTGTTTCAATTTATATTATTTTTTATTTATACTAACACACTAAATTTGATCGATCATACATATTTTCACATACTCTTTATCTTTCCAACATGTTAATGGGTGCTTCATGTGCAACATTTTTCCCGTCATAAATCTATGTTACCATGGTTATTTTATATCTTTCTTGTCACTATTTTTCATTGTTTACGAGCTTTTACCTTTTTCTTGCGTGCACATAGTATGACTTTTACCACTTTAGTCTCAATTTTATTGCGACATATTGAGTGATTTCTGATGTTTGCGACCTAATTTTTGTGGTCTATATTGTCTTCTTGCTTGTTAGCTTAAATATTTTTGTCTATATGAGTATTTTTCTTGTTTACACTAAAACTTGTTTTCATCCACTTTATTTGTGTGTGCTTTGGTTTCTACCAAGCACATTTCCTCCTTCCCCGTAGGTAATTAGTATCAGTTTTAGCATCTAGTCCTTATTTAGGCATCCTCCTCCTAGTGATGTCACACGTACCCCAAATGAGGGAGGCATCATTTGGTGAATCAGTCATCCCATACAACGGTTTACAATCACAGGACACAACATAGTCTTAAGTCTCACTATTGGCCCAAATCCTAACTTGAGTCCTCATCATGACATAGATGCTATTTCCCAAGCATAAACAAGTAACACCCGAGCACCATTGATCCTTCCTAGGTGATTATGACCAAGGGGAAGTTACATAGTTTTTCTCGGTTGCCATAATTCACAATGGATTTTACAAGACATGCACCATACTTTAACACTCGACATACATGCATTCTACTATATTTTCTATTTTTACATTGGATCCAATCGGATTAAATTTGAACACATCATCTCATGTAGTGGTGTTTATACTTTGAGAAGTAGTGAAAGGTTGGAAAATAACATTAGACCTTTCTCCATACACTTCTTCTAAACTTGGGGTGAGATTGCCCAAAAACATTACACTTGGCAACAATGATGCGAGGTCACCCAAAAAACTCGTTCTTCTACAACATATTTGAGATTCATTCTATCTCTTTCACTCATCATGGATCAGGTGCACAAGTTTCTTTTCACATTTTTAGATACTTTTTACTAATATAGATCAAATATTTCATATACACATATTTGACTAATTGTTTTTTCTTCTCTTTTGTAGTTTTGTCCTTATGGGAAGAAACAATCATATCATCAAGCATCAAGGAACATTAACAATAGCTACAACATGACATATACACATACACTTTCACCCCTAGGGTCATTTTCACTTCCTCTTCTCTATCTTCCACACTTCATTTTTATCGCTCCACAGCTTTTTCTTATCTCCTCGACATGTTTTTCTCCATCGATCTACATGGTTATCAAGTATGAATCTCTTATATACTATATGTTATCAATCATTCAATCAACAACATAAATTGGTGAAAAATGTAGACACTAAATCATGTATTTTGGGTATATTTCTAGTTCGATCACATACCACTATTCATATGATTCCTAAGCGATAAAAGTACTAATTGATCACTTTATTTGGCCTCTTTTCTTGATTTCTTATTTCTTTCTTGGTTTTACACACCTTACCTAGTCTGAATTTTGACATTTCATTTTTTTGAGTCTAGACATCAAGGCCCGAGTTAGGATGTCATCTTAAGGTGCCCCCTGTCCCCTATGGGTGCCCTCGATCTCTTTGTATCTTGCTTGCACCTTTTGGGTCCTTTCTAGTTGTTTGGAATATTATTTTCTTGGTGGTCATTATTTTAGTGGTTAAATATAAAATTTCAAGGGAATCATATAAATGTAAATTTATGTGGCCATAATAAAGGTCCAAGTACTAAACATCTACTATCATCACCTAAGGTTGTATCCAAAGGCCATTACAAGAGCATCAAAACATCCATATGGAATCCATTCAAGGGACAATGGATTGCATTATTCTACATACACTTCATAGGAGGGGAAGTTCATTTTTCCATGCACACATCTATTTACATCTTCTACATCTAGTTATTGCACGCTATCAAGTGTGACTCGTATAAGAGCCACCTAGGGAATAATTATACACACACACACATGTAGAACTACATGGAGTATAAAATATAGTGCGTGTCTAGATAATAAGTTTAGTCAGCTAGGTGACTACTAGGGTCAATATGAATCCCCATTTTTAACTTTTTATTTTTAGTATTTGATTTGTTTTGGGGTTTTGTAGGTGATCTTTCTCTTTACAGGTTTTAGGCAAGTTTAGTGATCCAAAGAACAAAGTAAAGAAGACTAAAGGAGACACCCAAAAACATCTCATGACCCTACAAAACTAAGTATTTGAGGTACTTGAGTAGTCATAGGCACTTAGAGGAGGTTTTCATCTCCCAAGTAACCTTTACCCTACACAAGGGCCATAACACCAACATTTCCAACACTTGCGTAATTTTCTGGGATAGGGTGTGTGACAATTTTGGACCCATCGATTCCATCAGTTTTCTAGATTGGAAAAACTTTAGAATTATTTTCAAATAAGATAATTATCTTAACCACGTTTTTATAACTAGGATTTCATATTTTTCTAGCTTACTTGCTTATGTCAAATATGTATTTCATTGTCTATATTTGTGCTCTAACTTAATTAGAATTTAACATTTATTTTCCAATATTTGTTAAATCACATGGATTGTTGAACACTCTATCTTTCTCTCTTGAATGTTGGAAGGTGATGATAACCATTAACCAAATGATACTTTGGGAACATTAAATTATTTAAATTAAATTCATTGGTGATCTATAATGATAAAAATATTATGAAAGATGATTGTTTACTTAAATAGATGAAATTTGGTCAACTATTTGATATTGTATGAATTTATTGTAATGCTTAATGATGTTACATGTCCTTTGTATTATTTACAGGAATAGTAAATATTTATTGAGGAATGAGAAATGCATCCACTATCGATTGTTGATTTGTTAAGTTAAATGATTCCTTTATTTAGTTATTTCCAAGATTGGATAATGATCTAGTTAATGTTCATTATTTAGAGCCAAATATTTATACTTAGTTGAAGGACACTTGTTGACATTACTCTTGTGGGGTATTTAAATGGAATTTAAGGATGTTGTTATGAATATTATTCAATATTATTGTAATCAATAACTACAATAGTATGTGAATTTTATAAATAAAAATTTACGTTATTCAGTTGATTTCTTGTATTGTTTGTAAACATTCCTTACAATATGAAGTATCATTTCATTTGAGTAATGATATATATACTTAATTAATGAACTAGGAAGTTTATTAGTTATTAGATAAGTTAACCTTAACTTATTCTATATTTCATTTAAATACAACAAGAATATGAGTTAGTTAACTCATGCTTTGGTTCTTTGATCTGCCCATATATACATTTTATATGCTATAATTGCATGAAGGAGTGAAATTCATGAAGTGATTGATTGGATTGTTTACACATGATTACATCATGTATTATTTGTTTAAAACATGAAAATGATTGTTGTATTTATTTGTTAAACATGAAATTATTATCTTAGCAAGTTTATTAATGTGCATTTTGCTTAATGTACTATCATGGTTAATTGTATACAATTATTTCGATGATGAAGGATTATCCTTATTAAGTTTTAATAAAATACTTTGTTGTTTTGTATCATATTTTTTTGGATATGAACTTATCTATACATGTTTTTATAGAAAATTATAAATAAAGTTAATTGATATTATGATATGAAATTATAAATGATTTTATTGATTCATTTTAAATGAACAAATATGTGAAAGAAGAACATAAAATGATAAGTAAAAATAAAGGAGAAACACATTAATTTATTATTGTACCTTATGAAATAAATTGGACTAATCATATTAATTGATGAACTTATGAGATTGAGTTCTAAACTTATTAAGTAATGAATGGATCAACTCAATACAAGACATGGTTAAGTAAACCTATATTTAATGAAAAACACTACCTTGTGATAGTTCAATATGAGGTACTCACAAAATAAATTAACTCATTGAGTTACTATAAACATCTATCAAGAATTGATATCATGTAACGATACATTATAACCTATCGTAAATATGAACTTATTTACTTACCTTTCATGGATAACTAAAAGTGTAAATGAGGTGTAGATACTATCTCCCATTCTTACTTTAGATAGAATCCTACCCATGCTAGTTTAGGATGGATACATGAATGGTAGTGTGGGCATAATGATGAAATTCATTACATGGTAACTATATTTCCTATAAGGGTCCTATTATGGGATTGATATGGTCCTTTCAATTAGTAGGGTGAGTCATATAATCTACTTCTTCAAAACTAAAACTCAATTTCTTGAAAAAAATGAGCTCTAGATAACTATGTAGAGATGGTTGTGCAGATTACAAGACAATTTTCATTGAATTGTGTACATTCAAAAACTAAGCTTACATTAAAATGCTTGAATCTCTGGCCAAAGTAGTGTAACTAGTTTATTACATTGTGTGTTCACCATTCCCGTCACTACTTACGTTGTCATATATTGGATGGAAAAAAATTTATATGTTTTCTAAGTAAAAACTTAGGAGATGCACATAGTTCTCATGACCTCTAAAATTTTTAATCAAGAGTATACAATTTATAAACACTTGGTTACAATGAATTAAGGGGGATTAGAAATATCTAACCAATCCTTTATAGCAGACATGGTTATAATTTTTTATCGAGATGGATTCTAAACATTTAATTATGGTGAATTAATTAGCTATAAGCTGAAAATCATTAAATGAATTAATTATACTAAAGGGTTTTTTATTTTTTTAAATCCCTTAATTTGGATGAATCATAACATAGGTGTTACATAATTGGATGAAAGGGCAGGGCTTCCATTTTCAACTTACTAGTGAAGAAGGCACATTCTTTACAATTCTTGACCCATTGATATGCATCCGTGAATAATGTGGGCTAGAAGTATCCTACTATGAGCATTTTCACTTTTGTATTCTTTCGTGAGAAATTTTTTCTTGAGAAACCATCATGTTTTTTCAAGACTTTATCTAGTAGGACACCATCAATATTCCTTTTGAAAATAATTTTGTTAATTAATAAAAAGGAATCGACTATAACCTTAGGTGTCTCCTCTTTATCTTATGAAAAATATGAGGGTAGACATCAATTTATACAAATGTTGTTATTTCATTCACCCAATTACCATGGATAGGTTTAATTCATTTTTCATGCAAGTTTTTATCAGTCCATGCACTTTCTTGTTAAATATCACCTAAATGTTATGAATCCTCTATGACTTTTCTCACTATTCCTCCACAAAAAAGAAGCTTCTTGATTCTCCTCAATATCCAAGGAAAGGTATTCACATAAGGATCTTCATCTCACCAAATTTTTGGCCTTGATGGTCACATCAAAATCCATAATTCTAATAACCCATCCAACACTCTTTTCACTAATTTTCCCCCATGATAAAATATTGTACACTTAGGTGTGATATTAAGACTTTGATGTAGTTGGTGGCTAGTATGGTTTTGAAATTTGTAAGATCCAAAAAGATGGTGAAAACACTTTTTCAAAATGGTATACATGAATCTGAAATATTTCAATTTATAGCTAAATAAATACATAGGCTACTCTAAGTCTTCATTATTATTTTTAGTGAGAACCACGGATACACTAACATCCATGACATAAACATAAAGGGTGAAATCATTTACAAATTCTATATTTATGAGTGTTTTTGTTTAGGCTATTGTAACTTTAATCTTGGTGAAGCTTTCTTTTCCTTGTAAGGTCCAATTGAAATCAATTTCCTTCCTTAGCATCATGGTGATATGATAAACTAATCCGAAACATTAGGAATGAACTTCTTAATGAGATTGATCTTTCCTAGAAAGTATTGAATATTATTTTTTGAGCTGGAAATGAGAGGGAGAGTATGGTAGAGACTCTTTCTAGTTTGATTATGATTCCATCATTTAAAACAATGTTACCTAATAAACTACCTTGTGGAATAAAAATTCATTTCTTGGGGTTTAATGACACTCTAAACTCTATTAAATTTTTTAAGGCTTTCTCGCAAATTTTCCAAGTGATCTTCCATGTTTTGAGAAGACGTGATATAATCCAGGTAGACAAGGATGAATTGGTTTATGAGTCTATGAAAATTAATGTCCATTAAATTTTGAAAGGTGACACCCACATTTGAAAAACCAAAAGTCATTTTTGATATGCATATGTTCCCCACTTGGTTTTAAACACGTGTTTATATTGTTTTTTAATCTACTATTTATCCAATTAAAACTTGAATAGCCATCAAGCATGGAGAACCTCTCAGACCTAGCCACCATTTGAAGGATTTTCTCCATAGAAGGTAGAGGATGATGATCTTTTAATGAAGCCTTGTTCAAGTCCCTGAAATCCACATAGAGCCTTATCTTACCATTCTTATTTCTAACTGGAACCAAATTTTCAACCCAAAAGGAATACTTGATAGGAAATATTATTTTTGATTCAATGAGTTTGGATAACTCATTCCTCATGAGGGTTTAATCTTGGGATTCACATGTATCTATTTTTTCCTATCTGGCTTAGCTAAGGGATCAAGATAAATAACATGTTGATAAATTTTGGGATTAAATAATTTTAGATCCTCATAATTCCATGAGAATACATCATGAAATTTTGACACAAGAAACAAAATCTTGTTCTTCTTCAACACTACATACCTTTCCAATAAGATCTTTTTCTTATGCAATGGCAACTTGAATGCAATCCTCTTGATCTATGGAAATGATTCGATTTCCCCCTTTTTTATCATCATAATATTTGAAAATTTATACAAGAGTGATTAATCCTTACAGTACCTTTTTTGTTCGTAAATGAATGATCTAATCACCATAGTTGTCTTACGGGAAGGTTACAAATTTGAAGAGAATTCTACCTCATTTTGAATGAATTGAAAAATTTTCTCATCATTCTCAAAAAATTTCTAGTTGACATCATTATCCAAGATGGATGTTCTTACAATGGCTTTGACATGCTAAATTCCTTGGATAATTTCATCCTTGGGAGATAACTAGGAGTCAATAGTTTCCATTTGATCCACCTCCTTAATATTCTTTTGTAAAAATACCTAAAGGTTGAAATATTTGAAAATTTCAATGAGATCCCAAACTCGGTGCCTATAAGCTCTCAAAATCTTGTTCTTAGTTATAAATTTTCCCCTAACTTGGTGAATGACCAATTCAGTGTCCCCAAATACTTGAAAAGATTTTATTTTTTCTTCTTCATAATCAACAGACCATGAACTGACACCTCATATTCCATTATGTTGTTGGAGCATGTGAATTGTATCCTATTTCATACTTATTCATACTTCTTGAACCATAAAAATACATATTTCATAGTCCAAAAACATCATTTTCCTTTTCTTTGTGTGGCATAGGAATGATGAAGTTTTCCTCATATATGCAATAAAGCCCAAGACAACTTTCCACAGTTGTATCATAGGGATAAAATTCATAGTACACTTTTTCAATTAATCCAACATAAGATAAGGAATTGAAACTGATTAATGCATTGCATCAACTAGTTCAGGGTCACGTTGTACCTTTTTATATAGTCACAATGTACCAAAATGTCCTTTAATACCTTGTAGATCATGGCTTCATGGTATACATTTATACCCAAGAATAAGTTGTAGGAAAAAATTCAAAAACCTTTACATTTTTTTGTGGGAATGGCCCTGATTGATATGTCATCAATAAAAGAAATAATTATTGAACCAAGGAGTGGGAGGGTGATAATTATCCTAAGATTAAGTATATGGCATGTGAAGATGTTACTGTAGCTATTTTATATATAAGGTTTGATGATTTTCTTCCTAGGAAAAAGAAGGAAAATTACCTCCATTAAATCAAGGATGATTTTATTTGACATTGTGAATGGTTCTTTGGAAGGCATCAGTAGTATTATGATTTTATGAGAATCCATAATCATTAACATTTTGGTTTCAAGGTTTTGTTAATACGTGAAGATTATTTTATGTTTGATATTAATTTTAACTTTAATTTTTTTTGGTGACATAGATGGGATGTAGGATCCCAAAAAGGATGGACTCAAACCCCATAACCATCATAATGTGCACAAGACAATACTCAATCTAAATAAAACATGTCAATAGTATGATAAAATAAACACATATTTAAATAAAAATAAATCTTTCGAATATATTATTCATATAAATAGTAACATCATACTAATCGAATGATTCATCCTTCACTCTTAGGAATATTTATGTTTACACATTTACTGATTCATAGGGATCCAAAATGACTCTACTTCATCAAATTAGTCAGCACGAAGAAGGAAAATAAATACATGGAGGTTTTATATTTTTAGTAACAGGGACCGCTACTCTCCATGCGAGTGGCGGTTCTGAACCACCACCCAACTAAGGCGGTGGTCATGGGACCTTCGATCTACATTGGGTGGTGGTCCTGGCTCTTTCGGACATAAAACAAAAATATGAAATGAATAACCCCATAATTTGAAAGGTTGTCTATGTCTCTTCTCCTCCATGACCTTTCCCATTCTCTAGTGCATGAGAGGACATGAGAAAGGCTATAAATATATGTTTGTAGAAGAGAACAAGATCATCGAAGCATGAAAGCAAGTGATAACTAATTTATTAGTGATGTAATTGTGTTTTGTAGAAGAAAGGAGTGTTGAGACAGAGCAAGAAAGTAATTGGGAGGAAGTGTGAGATATTATCTACTTCTCTTTCATACTTATTGTAATTTCTGTACTTATTTGTGAATTCACCAATAAAAGTGGGAAGAAAGAGCAATTACCCTTCCCGACTAGTTTTTCCTCCTCTATGGGTTTCCAAGATATAACTTGTTGGTGTTTATGAGTTTATATTCTTTCCTTTCCTATAATTGTGGATTCTAAGCATAAGTAAAATTGATTCACTAGCTATCTCTATCATTTTCTAATAGAAAGTAGAACATCGAGTGTTAATTTTTGATTAACATGGATAATTCCAAAGTTGAAGAGTTTACAAATCATTTACTATCAACATAATTTTATGATTAATTATCCTCTCTCATGTCACAACCTCTTCATTCTATCTATTCTAAGTGATATTTATGATTGAATCCCTAATCTACCCTTAAGAATACTTTTGGTTCTTTCTCAAAAATTAACCAAATATCTAAGACAATTGGATATAATTATATAGTTGTTCATACCACCTCATAGGAATCCTAATAATATAGAATTATAATGAAACGATCAAAGGACCCAACAATAGCACCAAACACAAGTCAACCTTTCCCACAAATTATGTTTTTAATTGATCAATTATTCCAAGTTCTCAACTTAAACATGATTATAAAAACTATGTTGTATATTGAATGATTTTTAATAGACCATATATAGAAAATAACACTTAACAACATTACACAAAATACTTGCACACTATAAAATAATGAAACACAAGACTCCACGATCCTTTATAAATGTATTTATTCACTACGAGGATTTAGAAACATAACAAAATTCTCTACAAAATGTAAATGATGATTGAATATAGTATGCACTATAGTTAGTTGACACATTATTTCCCATGAACCTAGATGATCCTATGTCGTTTGGTTGATTTTTTCAAACATGTACATGAGATAATTTTTTATTTTTCTTGCTTTATTGATTCCTCAATAGTGGTAGGATAAAATGACCTAACCATATATTGAAGAGAGGTTATAAGGAATTAAGTAATATTTTATAGTGAGCATCATCGGTATACATTTTTTTATTCTAGTGTAAATATTTTTCAATTATTTGATGAACAATTTGACGTTATCAATATCACCTTATTTAAAATTGATGAAGATGTTCAAGTTATTTTCAGGTAATTCTTCAGAATAAATTTATTTGAGTAGAATATTTACTTACCCATCATGTTCAACAATGGATTTATAAATAAGTGAATGATATCAATTGAAAGAATTTACTATTAGGGTCTTGGATAAAATATTGGAAACCACATATGAGTTATCTTTGATCTAGTAATTATAGACATTTTCAAAGGCTCTAATGAAAAGTTTAGGGTTGGTTGAACTATCGAAGTAATATAATAATATAGACCTCTAATAACCATAATGGATATGTAGGGGGCAAAGGTTCTTGATTTCACTTTTTGTGAATCTATATTTCATTCCCTTTTAAGATTTTAGAATTGTTTCTAATTCAAATACATAAAAGGATGAAATAATGAAACAAGTGGATATTATGATTTAATTAACTTCCAAAATTAATTGAAAAATAGAATAACACTTTTCAAAGTGACTATTAAAAACACAAGAGATGATTGCATTTAGTTGATTTTGTGTGGATTTAGGAGACTCTGAGTGATATGAGTGTAGGAATAGGATGATTTGAGATTAAAAATTATTTCTTATAGAAACCAAAACTTTAGAATGAACCTAGTCAAAACCATACTAGGTAAAGAGCGTCCATATGGTCCTGACCCTTTTCTACGGTATTGGACCTTCTTCGAATATGGGTATGTAATTTTTTGAGTGCTTTGCATACCTCAAAATGAATGTCATTGTGTGTCAGTTTTCTTCACTCACCTTCAAAATGGATCTGTAAACTCTACCCAAACCCTAGGACCCTTATAATGTAAGGAGGAATTCCTACAAAATAAATTTAGGTGGGTTTTGGAAACCCTTGTTTACTACCTACATCACTACTACTCAAGAGGGATAAAACCACACATTATTATCGTTGCATGTGATATCTACTCTGTCGATATCAAAAATTGAAAACCATGCTTTGATAATCCTTTATTTGAGTTTCACACTTGTTAAAATACTTGGGAAGGGTCACTTTGCTTCTTTTAGAATAAATATTGAGACTCCAAGACCTATAAGGAGAATTCAAAGCTATAGATAATGCTTCCGAATGGATGTGCACATGTTACTTCATAGTTTAGGGAGATTGGATTTCTTATTATGCTTCCTTTTACATGATGAGTTTTTAAAGTTATAGGTCCTTAAATGAGGTATGATTTACTTATTTATATATGATTCTAAATATTGATATTTCATATTATACTAACCAAGGGGATGTATTTTCTCATAATAATGTAATAGTATTAGAAGAATTAACCCAACGTATTTCAGTCTAAAATCGTATAGTAGGGTCGACTTGGAGAATTGTAGAAATTGATTAAAAATGGTAGTTTTGAAAAAAAGGGAAAAACATGTTTTGAATTTATGGGTCAAAGGATGGATGTTTCTAGATGTGTTTTATACTATTAAAATTTTAAAAAAGTAACAAAAATATGTGTGCAAAGATAAGAAAGTACTTAAAGAGTTGTCATGGTGTGTTAAACATGAGTGAGGAGAGTGAATTTGTATATGAAAGTGTGTAATTTCAAGATCAACAGTGTCAAAGGATAGATTTCCAAATTTGAGTGTTTACATTTTCCCCCTTTAAGTATGAAATAAAATTACATGCTTAAAAGAAAATATACTTGAGTGTCTAGACATACTTTTTATTTACTCACAATATATATTTTTTATAATGTCCCATTACAATGGTGTTGGCATGCTCCAAAATGAAACCTACAATACAAAGTGTAGTGAATGCTCAAGATAGGAAACTAAAAATTAACTTAATATCTAATGAATGTATTGTAAATAAAAGTGTAACAAGAAATGTTAAAATAAATGCAAAACATGGAAGGAATACACCTATTTATTTTACAGAGGGAATGTTCTCCCATTCTTGTTCCCTGAAGATTTTGGTTTTTATGAACTCGATGAAGAATTGGGGGTGATAAATCCCCAATTATTTTTAGGATAGGTCGATGCATTAGGCATACCAACCTAACACACAAATGCTTTGAAGAGTAGAACTAAAAGAGGAGCTAAAACACCGCTAAGGAATAATACCATGTATCAAAGTCATTCAACAACTTTGATATCTTCCCTTAAGTGTAAAGAGGATAGGAAAGTTCTACCTATGAAGAACCTAGCTAATTCGATACCTACCATATCCCCATGTAATATACCACTATAAACGAATATAATCCCAATTGTGTAAATTAGGAATAGTAGAAAAGAGTAATAAGTTCTCCCATATTCTTCCCATGTACTACAAAATTAAGTATAAAATGAATATAATTAATTACATGCTGAAATTAAAGTCAATAAAGGAGACCCATACCCCCAATGTGTGAAAAATTAGAAGTGAAACTAAGTACCATGGAGAAAGATAAAATTAAATACTTCATGCCCTATGAATCTTTTCTAAACAAAGTTAATATGAATATGTAATCATATGAAAAATTTGTAACAATGATAAATAAACAACCTAAGACTATTAAAATATCTAGAAAAATTCCCTAGATAAAACCCTATGATAGGGTTTGAACCTCCTTTATTTTCCTAACTAGGATGTACATTTTTGAATCCTATAGATTTTGTGGATTTTTTTCCTTGAGTTCAATTCCAAGGATTTTGGTTTTCCCCTACATTTTTCTTTGCCTAGAAAGAGTAATGTGTCTACTAGAAATGGTTCTACCATAAAAGATGCATGCTTATACTTGAGAATCTAAAAATATGTATATAACCTCTAAAATGAATTATGTGGTGGAAACTAAGAATGATTTGTACCCAAAAAGTTGGTACACATGGTAGAAACCATGATGAAAAATAATAGATATAATAACAATACACATGATAATAATAAAAATGTTAATGCAACAAAACAAAAATAGAAAAAATATATTAGTAAAATACAAGTGCATATAATGTAGCCACAAGAGAGAGCATGGGAAAAAATGTCAAAATAAAAATACCTATAAACATGGGACACCCATGGTATCACAAGATAATCAAGGCTTTTGATCCTGCAAATAAGAGATTTAAAACCACACACAAGGGCATAATGTCACAAACATGTGATACCCATGGTGTCCCAAGAAAACGAAACCCTTAGACCACAATAGGAGTATAAAATAAACATAGAAAAACAAGTAGAAAGAATGAAAAATCAAGTGCATACAAATGAATAAAGAGAATATGATATAAAAAGTTCTAGCAATAACTATAAGCACTACACAAAACACATGTTTTAGTCCTACTAGTATGAAAATAGATAATACACAATATAGATATGTTTCCAATCGTAATGAGGAAAGAAAAGAACTATAATGGAAATATAGTACTTAGATGTAGTATGCAAAATTAGATGCCCCTAGAGGTTAGTAATTTAAGAAAAGGGAAAGCAAACACATGTCATTCCAACCGGTGTTCCTGGAAACGACGTGAAAATGATGGGTGTCATCATTCCCTTCATTTAATCAACTTCTTGTTGATGTCATATCAAACCAGGGGTGTGTCTAAAGCTATATGCAACAAGATTACTTTAACTGATCTAGTAGTTGACTGTAGCTATTTTTATATTTTCTGGGGGATCTCTTTAATGTCTTAAGGACTTCTTGGTAAAACCTTATTCAAATCAAACTATGAAAACTTGCTGAAAGTAAAACACATTGAAATCTTGCTGAAAGGAAACACACCATGCAGAATGGAAACACACTTGATTTTGGAAATAAACACACTCAAATTAAAATGCTTGAAAACAATTGTAAGAAATATAAAGATTTATCTAAACACCTACAGAACAAGTATATGACAGAGTTTAATCTGAAAGAACTAAAGCAAAACAAAATTAATAGATCTAATCTATTTGTTTGAAGAAATATAAATACAAAATACACGAATATCTTTTTCCTTGGAGGAGTGGGCCCTTACTCCTCCTTGAATCAATATTTTAACAACTCAAAATTCTCTCAAATCAGAATAGCTATTTTATTGATAAAAACATTCAGTGTTACAAAACATACTGGATGTGGACACTTAATCTATTTCTTTTCTTTGTTCTATAGCTATCTCATTCTATATCTATCTCCTATTACAGGTCTACTTTTATATACATTTTACGATCACAGTTGTCTCAATGATTCTGATGAAATTGAATCATGCCCAGAATAGATGTTGAGTCGGATGGCGATTGATCAGATAGCTGTAGGATAACATTCCCTGGATCTGTGTTTAGAAATATTCTCATCCTTCATGATTGTAGATGCAAAATCTCAAGATGTGGTTTAAAATAGATAAATCCCATCGGTTCCGAAACCATAGGAAATTGTTAAGAACCAAAACCTGTGAGAGTTCGGAGCTATCCCTAGGAGTTACGTAACTAAGCTCAAAAATTTTGGAACTAAATACCGAGTTCCAAAACTAAGTCCGAAAGTTTCGAACTAATGATGATTGTGTGATGGAGTTCCAAAACTATCTTGGAAGTTCGAAACTAAGTCAGTGTAGCGTAAAACACTATCAAAAACATATTGAACCCCAACTGCTTCATTTCCTTGACTGATTAGACCTGCTTTATTACAAAACTGAATTTAAACACACACTATGTTAGGAATTTCAGAATTTTTACCATTAGGATCATAATTAATCAAAAGATAGATAGTTACATCCTAACTCATATCAGATCACCTAAAAGTCACACAATGCAATCAAACTTAATCAAAAGGAGAGTAAGATGAGACTATATATTATACATTAATTAGACATATTATGGCCCCATCATTTCCCCTAAACTTACTTGTTTGTAAGTCCCTTTACAAACTTATTATTCAAGAGTGGGATCATATATTCTACATTCCATTTGATTACTCAGATCAAATGGCTGAAACTGAATTTTCCAATGCTTAAGTTCAAATGTACTGTACCCAACTCCTTTTTCTATTTTCCTCTCCCACTTTTTAAATTTAGCAGGGTCTTGAGGTTCTCTATTTTGCCAAGGAGACATGGGGGTGAGAAGTAGAGGTGGCCTTGTTAGCATTCCCATCCATATTTGTCCGTAGGTTTCATTGACTTGGGGAATTATTGTGCATTATTCTTTGGCTCTCTCTAAACTCCATATCAGATTTGTCGGGGAAATTACTTCCTTTCTTTTCAAAGCAACAATAAAGGAGTTCCCACCTTTTTGAGTATCCTTCATAAATATCTTCAAATTTTTCCTCTTCATAGGAGGTGAAGGCATCAATACTCTTTTGCAAAATGGCAAGGTAATGTGTCTTGAATCTCCTATCAAATTCATGAGTTCTAAAATGTGTGAGGAAGGCAAAAGGTTTACCATAATTATTTCTCATGCAGAGGCCTCATTGAGATGGATTTCAATAAAAATTAGATTCTCTTTCCTTCCATGTAATTTGGTTTTGCAAAGAGAGACAAATGCATTGAGTTGGTTATCCCCTACATATAAGTTAATAATAAATCATGTGTTTTTCTAGCATATAATTGCAAAGATAAAATTCACACATGAGATTTTTTTGCTCGGGGCTAGATAGAGAGTAAGATGCCATGAATTCAGATTCATCTTTTAGTTCATGTGGAAGCCCACATGCAATTCTTGACAGTTGCCAGCGAATGAACTCATCTTCCAAAAACACACTATATGTAGGAGAAGACCTCCCGCAGAATTTAATATCTCACTCATAATACAGACCATATGAATTTTAGCAAGACACTTATATTTATTTCCTTCCTCATTATAAAATTTTTCTTCCCATTCCTTTCTTGCCTTCATCTCTTCCTCCATCTTGGTCTTTAATTCCTCATTTGATGTTTTGGCTTCTCTGAGCTCTCTGCAAATATCATCCCATTATTGTTTCAGTGGAAAATAGGTCAACTCAGTCTATGCAGAGGTTGTGGAAACAACACTCTATTTTTGGAAATCTGAACTCTTCCTCTTTTTCTATCAGCTGCTTCTTGGTTGCTGATAATTCCTCAGTTCTGGCTACAAGCTGAGTTGTTAGCTCATCAATGAGCATTTCCCTTTGTTCTAATTTAAGTTTGAGGAAGTTAAATTCCTCATCATTTTCTCTGATAATGAGAAATGCTCTAGACAAGAACAAAGCTTGTTTAACTTGTTGTCTTTCCTCTTTCTCTAAAATTAGTTGAGGAGTTTGGCATTCTTCCTCTACTAAAGGAAATTTTCCTTTTCTTATCCTGAATGCCAACTCTTACGCTTCATGTGGCACCGTTGATGGTTCACCAACTCCTAAAAATATTAATCTTCAAATCTCTCCTCCTCTGTCCATTTTAGCATGACTTGGCTCAGGTGGAGTCATGGCCATGCTACCCAAAATGTTAGCAGCTTCCTCTTCCATCCTTTCTTGCTCACTCCTTACTTCTGGAGTTCCCCTTGACCTCTTATGAATTTTTCTTATCTGGGAAGTTCAACATTCCCAGTAGTGAATTTCCCTCTAGAAATTCTTCTTACTATTCTTTCTTGTTCTTGTGTGGGTGAGCTATCACCATCAGAGACAGATATTGGCTCTTTTTAAGCTCTTTCGTGAAATAAGGAATTTACTTCACAGTACAAAAGGCTTTAATGTTTTTCTCTTCCTCATCAACCTTATTTTTCTTGGTATGTTTTCTCTTTCCATTTCCCTCTATCCTTCTACAAGGGCATCAATTTCCAAATTAGCTGAAGGAGAGAATGGGGCTGGAATTGTCCTTATAATAATATTAGGGTTTTTCTTGAACTTGCCAAGAAACTTGTCCCAAATTTCTTCTCCATTCTTTTTTGACAGGAAATGGTGCTAGCATATCAAATGAATTAGACCATGATGCCTAATTGTTCCAACACCCCAAGAATACCTCTGAGCCATGGTCTGAATGGAATAAAAAAGAAACCCTAGGAGGTTTATTATGTATTTAGGCTTGGTGGCTCCATACTTCAGATATATGAGCATTTTTAAGACTTCTTTTCCCATAGACCCAAACTGACCATCACAGGTTAAATATTTTACTATCCAAAATGCTACCCTATCAAAGGGTTTGGGAAAACTAGCCCTTCTGACCCCTTTTATGATTTTCTTTGTATTATAGATATATTAGGGTTTAGCTTCTTCTTCTTACAGCAAGACTTCAACCAGTTCTTTCAAATTCCCCTTGGCAGTCAGGACATGAACAATGGGCACTCTGGACACATTACTTACGATGTATTTACGTAAAAATAAATAAATACATTTCTGACCTTTGTTCTAGACTGTTTGAGGTTTATGATGAATTACCTTACTAATTCGTCATTATGTTTTGAAAATTTCTTCAAGAATTCAATCCATTCTGCATGCTCAAAGATGGATGCTACTTCTTCGTCTACAAGCAGTTTGGGAATCATCCTCTGGTTCTGATTTCTTCTTAATCCCCATATCGGCTTGAGTTCTTTCTCTCTTGATTTTGTACAAAGTGGTTGTAGGCATTCTTCTTAGCTGTGGAACTAAACAACTTGGTTGTGGAACCTCTGTTTTTAGCTGCAGAACCTTAATTTTTAGCTGCAGAACCTTAATTTTTAGCTGCGGAACTTTTGAATTCTCTGTTCTTTGCTGGAATACAAACTCAATTCACTACTCCTTCCTCAAGATATTTCTACAATCTTTATTTCACTTGATGTTTGCAATAATGATTACTAATGATAACCATGCCGCCACTTATTCCATCCAAATCAATATCATGATTACACACTTGTAATCATAATGTATAAATAGATGACTCATCATACCTACTTTTAAATTAAGTCACATCACACATGCAAACATTTAATAAACCTAAATAGGTTAAAAGACATAGTTACCATCCTTGATAATGTAAGCCTTTTGCTATGATGACTCGTCATTCCTACAAGTGGAACAAAACATGATGAGATAAGACAACCGAACTCAAAAGAATTCCTTTATTTGAACTAGCCAAAAAGAGGTCAACCACCATTTTTGGTTTTCAATTGACTTGAGAGAAAATTTTATATTTTTTTAATTTTAATTTTAATTTTTTAAGTTTAAAAAAAAAAAAATTATATATATTTTTTTGGGAAGAAGACTACATTTGCTAGTTTTCATATTCTTCCCTTTATTATGGATCTATCATCGATTATTTGATCATTTTGGAAGAACCGAGTTCTTCCATATGATCAATTTCTTTGTCTTCTTCAATCTTCTTAAAAAATTCATTCTTAGTGGGAGACTTCCTATGAGTTTCAACCTATGTCCATTGACCAAGAGTGTTCTCGCTACGCCATCAATGGGAAGTAACCGAATAGAACCATTGTCAAAAATCTGATCAATTTGATAGGGTCCCACCATCCGGTTCTCAATTTTCCTTGAACTGTTGGTACTTAGAGTCAAACAAGAATGCCCACTTCTCCTACTTTGAATTTATTTTTCTTGATATGTATGCCATGCCACTATTTCCTTTGCTCTTGAATCATCTTTGTCTCTGAAGTGCTTCCAACCTTAATTTATCCATATCATTGAGTGAAGGATTCTTTCTTTTGAGCTACATTCAACTCAATTCCCACCTTCACTACTGTCCTCAATGTCTAAAGTTCAAATTCTATAGGCAAAAGGGCTTCTTCCCATAGAATAATTCATATGGTGAAAAACTTCTTGTAGTTTTCCAATTTGTATTATAAGTCTAGACACTTCGTAGTCTCTTTACCAAATATTTTCTCCTAGCTTCAACCGTTTTGGTAAGGATGTTCTCCATTTCTTTGTTTGTTACTTCAGCTTGTCTATTTGAATGTGGATGTTAAGGATATGACTTCCTATGATTGATTTGGTAATACCTTGTGAAAGCTTGGATCATATTAGACATGAATTGTGGTCCCTGATCTGAAACTATGCTCCTTGGTGCTCCAAACTTGATCATAATTATGTTCCAAAGGAAATCAGCAACTACTTCCTCAGTGGCATTTTTCAATGCCTGCACTTCTACCCATTTTTTCACATAGTCAGTACATACAAGAATATATTCCTTCCCTTGTGAAGGAGGATTAAAGGGACCAACAAAATCCAATCCCCATCTCTCAAATGGTTCAACCACAACTTGAGGCTGAAGAGGCATTTCATTGGTGAAAGTTGGTTGTCCCATCCTTTGACAAGGATCACACCTCTTGATATATCTTTTCATGTCCTTGTACATGAGATGATGCCAATAATAACCAAAGTAAAGTATCTTATGAGCTATTATTTTTACTGAATAGTGTCCACCCCTTGGTTCATCATGACATGCTCTAAGGATGTCAAAGATTTCATCCTCTCTTACACACCTGCATGCAAGACAAAATCAAGACCACACTTAAATAGAATTCCATTTAACCATTTGAATTATGCACTGATTTTAATTAACTTCTTTATTTGTTTCTTAGTGAAAGGAGGGAACTTACATGTTGCAAGATAAATTTATCATATCAGAAAACCATGGTGTACTTGCTGAGATTGCAAACAGTTGTTCATCTGGAAAGTTATCCTTGACTGGATCTTGTTCCCCTATGGTGGTTAGTCTTGAAAAAATCAGCTACCACATTAGATTTACCTGGATTGTCCACAATGGTAATATCAAATTCTTGCAAAAGTAATAACCATCTAATGACTCTTCCTCCAACCACTGGTTTGTTCATTAAATACTTAATTGTTGAATGATATGTGTATACAAATATCTTATACCCTGTAATATAATGTCTAAATTTATTGATTGCATAAATTACAGCAAGAAATTCCTTTTTAGTGGTGGTGTAATTATTTTCAGTGGGAGTAAGATTCTTGCTAAGATAGTAAATGTCATACATCTTTCCTTCTTCATCTTTTTCTCCCAATACTGCACTAATAGAATAATTTGAGGCATCTATTGGATATGAAATGGCTTTTCCCAATTAGGACCTCTCAATATTGGGGCACTAATTAATTTGTTTTTAATTTCTTTAAAAGCATGCTGGCACTTTTCATCCCAAAGAAATTCATAGTCTTGGTTAGCAAATTAAAAATGGGGGCAGAAATTTTACTGAAATATTTTATAAAGCATCTATAGTACCTAGCATGACCTAGAAATGATTTTATATCTGTGGCGGTTTGAGGGATAGGTAAATCTAAAATGATCCTAACTTTGTTTTGATCCACCCGAATTCCTTTTTGTTAAATATGGTGTCCTAATACAATTCCCTCATCCACCATCATTGAACATTTTTCATCACTAAGAGAAATGTTGTGTTGTTCACATCTTGATAACACTCTATCCATATTTCTCAAGCATATTCAAATGTATCTCCATGTACAAAGAAGTCATCCATATATACTTCAACACAATCATTTGTTAGATCAACAAAGATTACAAGTACAACTCTCTGGAAAGTTATAGGAGCATTGCATAAACCAAATGGTAACACTCTATCATGTAAATGTAGTTTTTCCTAATCCTCAACATAAACTCGATCCGACTGTACCCACTAAAGCCAACTAAGAAAGAAAAGTACTTGCTTTACCTAAAAGGTTATCTAGGAATTGATCTATAAATGGTAAGGGAAAATAATCTCTCATTGTGGCTTTGTTTAGTTCCCTATAGTCAACACATATTCTCCATTTTCTATTCTTTTTAGGAAAAATTACAAAAGGAGATACCCACTGGCTATCTCGAGATAGGGTAGATGAAACCTACTTGTAATAGTTTTTCAATTTCTTGTTTGACTATATCCCTTAAAGTCAAGGTTAATCCTTCTTTGAGGTCAGCTTAACCGGTTTAATGTTTTTCAAGATAGATGTGATGAGTGCAAATACTTGGATGAATCCCCTTAATATATTTATAATCCCAAGAAAAATCTTTATTATGGTGTTTAGAACATCAAACAATTTAGCTTCTTCATCCTCCTTCAACCAGATTTGTTAATGTTTAACGCTTTACCTCGGTTGAATTTCAACATGTTTGGTTCCAATATGCGATGAACTGATTTGTGGAAAGGTTTTTATTAAAGTATTTAAAAGATATGCATGTGGTAGCAACATATGGTATGTGGCAACATCTCCAAAAGTTACTTGAGACAGAATCTTTGGAAAAGGACAAGAATGAGAATTATGATACTTATCTCTTTCGTAAGCCAAATTCCTCGTCACTGCTACTTTCCAAAAATTCTTCACCACTTCCTGATGTACTTGAAATTGAAGCTACTAATTCATACTCTCCCCATGAGAAATCTTGTTCCTTCGGAGAGAAATAATTTTTAATCAAAGATAATCATTGTTATCATGGTTTCGAACTAACTGTGGTGGTTCCTAACTATATCCGCATGTTCTAGAACTAAGTTTGTGGGTTCCGAACTAAGTTCACGGGTTTTAGAACTATTTTTATTACACCAAAGACAACAATTTCTCATCCAATGGTGGATTAATCATCTCTTTTACTTCTCTTACATGATCCTGCGCAGTGTGATCATAGCCAAAGAAGTCAAATTTTACTTATTAGTTTTAGGAGAATCAACCCACAATTGTTTATGATTGTCAAGTAAAAGGTTGTGTGGTAGGATATAAGTAAATTGTTTTAGAGTTCTTACCATTCGAGATTGTCATATCACTTGACCCGTAATCTATCAAAGCAAAGATGAATTGTAGTTAACCATGGTCTACCTGTTGGGACCATTTTAATCCTCTTCTATATTGCCATCTTTCCCCATTGGTCTACATGCTCTACAACGTTTTTCTTCAAATTTGGTGATCTCGCAAACTTTGTTCTCTAGATTGAATACTTTCAAAGGCTCGCAAACTTATTATTTTGGCCCATTTTAAAAAAAAATACATGTGTGCCTTATTTTGTGCCCTAAATTTCCAAATCCACAGGCCTCTGTCATTTTTTCTACTTTTCCCGACCTTTGGAGCTCGTGATTGCTCTTTTTGTGCTTATTTTCCCTAAAAATATATCCCCATGGTAGAAAATTGCTTTAAAATACCTTCCATTTTGCTTTTGATCAAAAAATCCTTCATCCACAAAGAAAAATTATTTTGGAGGTTGCGGGAAAATTCTATATTTTTTGATGGTCGTACGGGTGTCCTTTTCCTGTCAAATTTAAGCTCAAGCCTATGCTTATATGTGGGCACTTCTGGTTGGACAAGGATTGGTAGGTTTCTTTGAAAACTTAACATTTTTTGGTGTTTTGGCAAAAATTCAAAATTTCCCGCATAACTCCGCAGGAGGACACGTGTCACTTTCTCATGCAAAGGTGGAATGAGAGGCTAGTGGAGGACTTAGGCAAGTTTTGCCTTTTTGGTGAAAGGGAAAAAGGGTGAGGAAAGGGCCGCGGGTCCATAATGGAGCAAGGGGTGGACATGTGGTAGGCATAGAGGAGAGTGTGGGTCGGTGGGCAGCGAGGCAAAAGTGAAATTGTTCCCTCTTTGCAAAAGGAGTTAAAATGGAAGTTTGAAGTGTGGGTCCACCAAACGAACCACGGGAGACACGTGGCGGGAAGAGCAGGTTGGTGGAGGCAAAGGGAATTTTTTCCCTTTTTGTAAAAAGACTTAGAATGAAAATTTGAGGCGTGGCTCCATGACAAATCAAAAGGAGACATGTGGCAGGGAAGAAATTGGAGGCGCGGCCTATGGAAGAAAAATGGAGAAATTTCCTTGGTGAAAAAAGGGGTTAAAACATGAAATAAGCCCATGGATTCTTAGCGATAGAGAGGTGGACACGTGTCAAGGACAGAGGTAGAGGTGCGGGCCCACAGGGAAAAAAGTGAAAATTTTCCAAATTCCCAAAAAGGTGAAAATGCGTAGAATTGAGCCACAACTTCAATGGGACCCACCATATGCCACGTGTCAGCACCAAATTTCAAGGGTGGAGGGGCGGAGAAAAAAGTCAATTTTTTCCATTTTTTCAAAAATGTTAAAAGGTCAAAAAGTGATCACAAATTCATTCCCAATCACATTTTGACATGTGGAGGGCTAAGATTGAAGGGGTAAAGGAAAATCAATAATAGCTGTACATTCTTTAATTTGGCCGCCATTTTTTCTCCAGGAAGCTTGGAGATGTGAATTTTACATCAATTTTGATCTTTTTTGGAAAATTCATGTCATTTGTGTCTGCAAGGACCAATGTAATTGGTTTTAAGGACTAATTTATAGATTTGAGGTCTTTTTGAAATATTTTTTCCCAAAGCTATGTAAAACGTGAAATATCAAATTAAAAATTTATAGAATCAAATTTTGAAATAATAAGGATGGAATAATGAAATGAAAGGGGTCTACATGCTTTGGGAGAATGAAAAATGTGCCTCCACAATGGATAATGATGAAGGATTTGTAATGATTCATCATTTTTGAAACACCCGAAAATTTTGTGTCAAATTTGTTAGACGTCCTATCTGTGAATCATGTTGGAATTTTGTAAAAACTTGATGTTTGGGCATATTCTTTCTTGGGAAAGAAGAATTAAATGTAATTGAAAGTTATATAATGCATTTTTGTGACATGTAAAAGGTCAAAGAAACTTAGAAATTCACGGGAAAATGGGAAGAATCCCATTCTCGAGAAACCACCCGAGAACCATTTCTAATTCCTTTTTACATCAGATTTGTATCATGTTGAGTTGGTTTTAGTTGTAAAGCCAATAAAGAGTTCTGAGATTATTCATATAACATTCCTTGGTAATAGATTTGATCATTTATGGATTATTCGGTGTTGTCTCTTGGAAAAATTTACATGCACTTATGTTCTAGAATGTTTTCAATTTGTGTTTATTGCTCTGTTGTAGTCTTGTGTTTAAGATCTCTCTTGATCATACATGGTCTCATTTCTTGTTGATAGTTTAGTGGAATTTGTAATCTCACATTCAGAAGAGATTTCATCTGATAAAGAGAAACAGATTTAAAATCAATTTACCTTCCTTGAATTATGAGATTGTTTGTAAACTTTTAGGTGCACCTTAGGTCATGATAAAATAGTGATTTCTGGATACTTTGTTGGTTCATCTGCTTCAAGATTTTATGGCAAGTTGTCAAAGATTGTGTGGAAGAGTGCAGATCTGGGCCTTTATTTGTTTGCACATATCTTGGTTAAAGGAGTGCCTTAACCCCTTTGAAGCATTCTGCTATTTAGGTCTTAAAAATTTATCAGCAAAGGTCCTCAAAGAATTTGGCCAATTTTGGTTAATCTTTTCTAAAAATCTCCCACTAAAATTCATTAAAAATAACTAATCCTACCCCATACTACCCCCGCATTGCATTATGTTTCAACAATAAAATATAATCCACCTATAAAAATGCACAAAGAAAATCATGATCATGGAATGTCTTCAAGAACCCTTGCCTTTCTTTGAAAATATCTCCATAACTGGGAGTGATAGCTTTTGAAAGTCATATTTAGAGTGTTGATCATATTTTCCCAAGGTGCTTTCCATACTATTTACACAAATCGAGGGATATCTTCATCTCCTTCAAAATTTGAGGGTTATAAAGTAGGTTCTCTTACCTTGGTTGAAAGGCACATCCTAAAACAATTAGGACAAGATCAGGTCCTATTTGACTGCTATCCATCTCTCCACAAATCTAAGTTCCAGTTAGATCACATCCTCTGCTACAAAATGACACAAATCCTGATCTATCTGACTTCCAGGTTCATGCCATATCTTTGATGCTTTGCTCAGATGAAAAGGAGAACAAATTTGGGTATCAACACTACCAAAAATAATGGGACAACCCAATGTTTTACCTTTTTGTTGCAATATAAGGAATTCAACTAGATATTCCCATGACTCTACCATAACCGCCACATCTTCAATAATTCCTTTTGGTGTTGCTACAAATTTATCTGCCATCTGTAATATGGTATTAGTAGGTTGTATACCTATTAATGGTAATTTTTTTAGAGTATCCACTATCATTACATTGATAACAGCTCCCAAATCTATCAAAACATTATGTACATCCTTATTTCCTATAGAGATAGAAATAACATGACTTCTAGGGTCTCCATATTTGGGAAGTAATAGTTTTCCTGCTAATAAATCAGCAAGTTTCCCATCTACTTTGATAGTCTTGGGATATTGTTTCTTTCTTCCATGATTTTTCATGCATAACATTTTGATTAATTTGTTCAATTTTGGAATATCTTTGATTGCTTGTAATAGTGGTATTTCACTATTTAATTTCCTTTATTCCCGTACTGCAATCCAGCACTTTTGATTTCTATATATTCTTTGAATCTCTCATGAAATGGAGTCTTAGTAGTGTTGCTATCTAGATCCTTTTCTTTTCTTTCCATATCCTCTTTTGGAACAACAGTACTAGGATTTTCATTTTCTTCTGTCATTTCAGTGATTATAATGGGTGGACTATTAATGATTTTCCCAAATCTAGTTTGAATACTCTTACAATCCATAGCATGTAAATCAACTGATTTTTTTGGTTCTATTCCATAAACAAGAGTTGTTTATTTGTTTCTGGGGTTTACTACTAGCTATGTTGGCATTTTTGTTTAGACTACATTCTCAGTTTGTGAATTCTGTTCAGGGGATCCCGTGATGGCATGTTGATTCTGATTTTGATATGTTATTCCTTGGGAATAATTAGGGTTCCATCTAGGTTGTGACCAAGCATAAGGATTTCCTTTACCAACCCAGTGTTGTTGATGTCCCCGGGAATATCAGGCTTGATTTTCCCAATCTTGAGGGTTCCAAGTTGGTTGAGGTACCCAAGGTGGTTGTCCCCAATTTTTTGGTACTTCCTGAGTAGCCCATTGCATTGTCTATGGATTAGGAGCTGATCTTTACATAAACTGCCCTCGGTTAGGTTGTCTCTGAGAAAAATTCAATTCTTCGATTGTACATGAGGCACTGGTTTATTTAATTTGATTTTTAATGACAAGAAGTAAAGAACAAACATTAGTATCATGTTCTTTAGATTCACAGATAAGACACATTTTTGTTTTATCCAAAGGAAAATATCTTAATGCATGCTTCTTCCTACATCTAGGACAATACATAGCCAATGGTTCAGTTTTGGAATTTTCTTTAGCTTGTAATCCACCCATAATAGTGGTTAATTACACTAAAATGTCTATTTTAAAGTTTGCTAATTCATCTATTAGTTTGTTCATATTTGGATTCAGACTTTTCATTGATTTTCATTTTCTAGGTCCACCTCTTATTCTGGAATAGATTCTACAAATCTCTTTAATTCCATTCATTCTTATCTGATCAATGTCTCCCCCTCCTATCAAGTTAAGGGCTTCTCTAGATTCGTCATCCAAACCTTTGAGAAAAATGGTTTTACTCAATTCCTCTATAAGCACAAATCCACATCTTTTGCTAACAAAGAGGAATATGTCTAAATAGTCTTCTATATTTTCGTCCTCTTCCTACTTGATTTTGAAGAATTCTTCCTTCCTATTTCTCCCTCTACAATAATCTTGGTATTTATCTAGGAAGGCAAAAGATCCATTTGTGCCCAAGTGCTAATAGAGTTGGACACTAATCCCATGAACCACCTCATTGCTGCATCCTTCAAAGTGGATGGAAACAACTTGAGTTTTTGATTATCTATTTAGAAATCATAGGTATGACATAACACCTTGAATTCAAACAAAAATTGATCAGATCTTCGAGATGGCATCCCTCAAAGGTGGGTAAATGTGTAGGTGAGATATTTTTCATTGATGTGTCATCATATCCCAATTGGATTGATAGGTAAAGGTCCTATCAGTGCTCTCTCACTTCCCGTGCCATTTCAAAAATATTTTCTAAATTTTCCTCCCAATCAATGTGGTAAGTTGTATGCTTTGGGGAAGGTGAAAAATTAGGAGTAGGAGGTTGACTACTCAATTAAGAATAAAAAATTACCCTCAATGGATCTTGGGTAATAAGCCTTCTCCTAAAATTTCTACTCCCTTCGGATGATTGATCAAAGAATTCCAAAATGGCAGCTTGTGTTTCTTTTCGACAGGGGATGGTGGTTGCTCCAATTCTTGATCAATTTCCTTACTTTGACTAGAGGATGTTATGAATTCTTGTGAATATTTTTTTTGGAAGTAATCTACCCTATGAGTCTCTTGGTCTATTCATATATTTTGTGATATAGTAGGGAAGATTCTTCAACTACTAGGTGTATGTTTTGTTGTTCTTGCTAACACTTAATTAGAAAACTCCAACCGGTGTTCCCGAAATGGTGCCAAAAATGATGGGTGTCATCATTCCTTCATTTAATCAACTTATTGTTGATGTCATATCAAACCATGGGTGTGTCTAAAGTTATATGCAACAAGAGTATTTTAACTAATCTAGTAGTTGATCGTAGCTATTTTTATATTTTTGGGGGATCTCTTTAATGTCTTAAGGACTTCTTGGTAAAACCTTATTCAAATCAGACTATGAAAACTTACTCTTTGAAAGGAAACACACCATGCAGAATGGAAACACACTTGCTTTTGGAAATAAACACACTCAAATTAAAATACTTGAAAAAAATTGTAAGAAATATAAATATTTATCTAAACACCTACAAGAACAAGTATATGATAGAGCTTAACTGAAAGAACTAAAGCAATACAAAATTAACATATCTAAGCTATTTGTCAAGAAATATAAATACCAAATAGATGAATATCTTGGTCCTTGGGGAGTGGTCCCTTGCTCCTCCTTGAATCAGATTTTAACAACTCAGAATTCTCTCAAATCAGAATGGCTATTTTATTGATAAAAACATTCAGTATTACAAAACATACTAGATCTGGATACTTAATCTATTTCTTTTCTCTATTCTATATCTATCTCATTCTATATCTATCTCCTATTGCAGGTATGCTTTTATATACATTTTACAATCACAACTATCTCAATGATTATGATGAAATCGAATCATGCCTAGAATAGATGTTGATTCGGATGGCGGTTGATCAAATAGTTGTAGGATAACTCTCCCTGGATTTGCATTTAGAAATATTCTCATCCTTCATGATTGTAGATGCAAAATCTCTGGATGTGGTTTAAAATAGATAACTCCCATTGGTTCCGGAACTTTGGAGAAGTTCTGGAACCATAGGAAATTGTTAAGAACCAAAACCTGTGAGAGTTTCGATCTGCACTGGGAGTTCTAGAACTAAGTCCGAAAATTCTCGAACTAAATACTAGAGTTCCAAACTAAGTCCAAAAGTTCCTAAACTAATGATAATCGTGTGATGGAATTCCGTATAGCTTGGAAGTTCCGTAACTAAGTTGTGTAGGAATAGATGCTATCAAAAAAATATTAAATGCCACTGCTTCTTTTCCTCGACTCGATTAGACCTAATTTATTACAAAACTAAATTTTAACACACACTATGTTAGGGATTCGAGTTTTTAACATTAGGATCACAATCAATCAACGACAGACAATTACATCCTAACTCATATCGATCAACTAAAATTCACACAATGCAATCAAACTTAATCAAAAGGAGAGTAATATGAGATCATATATTATACATTAATCGGACATATTAGGGCCTCATCAAGGTACATGGATGTAATATCTCCTCCTCCTATTACTTCAGTTTTGCATGAAACTTGAAATTAGTCTATGGACTTAGGAAAATTTTTAGCTTCTTCTAGATTACAACGAGTCACTTAATGACTACTGAGAATGGACAAGTTACACGTAACATACCAAGTTCAAAAACATCATAGACCTTTGTGGTGAATAAATCCTTCTAACAAAAGAGATTCCATGGGTAGAATAGAGGAATAAAGAACACATTGCTCCTTAATGTAGCTTCAACCTCTTGAACTTACCATGCACAAAGTTGATGCTGCAGCTTAACCTTTTTCAACCAAAGGGTGAATAAGTAAGTAGAAACATCAAACCTCCTCCATTTTACATGTCTATTATAGTTAGAAAGCACGTTGTTCACAATTGCATCATAGAATCTAGTGCTTTGGTAGCTCACCATGTTAAAGAAAATTGTAAAAATCTTGGGAATTGATTACAATCAAACTTCTAAGGGTGTTTTACAAATTGATGGATCAATAATGCTAATTTTGGGCATAATCAAGAATTTTGAATTAACCCCGCATGATTTCCATAACTTGACCATAATATAGGACATTTATGTGATTGACATGTGACCGTTATTCACGTTTTTCCTCTCCAAATACTTCACATTCAAGGTGGGAAGATATATTTCCTCATATTAGTATCATATGTTGCTCAAGACAAGGTATGGAACTAGATTTACAATTAAGGTTGAACCTATTTCTTCTTATCATGTGGAAATTTATGATCCTAATCTAGTTAATGCCAATTATATAGTCCAAGAAGAAAAACTATCACAATATTATAAATCAATTTAATGATAATCTCAAATTCTATATTAAACCCTTTCCTAACTAATATAAGGTTAAGGTAGTTCCTCAAACTAACAATGAGAAAAAAATAATATGTTTTTTCTTACAACACTATAATCCCATATGATGCACTCGATGCACCGACGAGTAAGGAATATGATGATGAAACCTACAAATCCTAAGACCTATGAACTCACCTAAGTGATATGACTCACTACTTGATGTGGAAAATGAATAAAACCAACAAAGTGGTAACACCGCATAATAAGTATTATACACTTAGAATGTATATTTTTCATTGTTATTTATAGGAAGTGGATCATTAAATATTTTGAGTTTGACATTATCCTTAGTTAGCTTAAAATATTACATGGGATCATACCATTCAATAACATGTGATTCTATGGGATCTTGAATGATATGGAAAATCATAAGAAACCTTTCGGTGAAGTGACCGATACATCGATGATAGTCATAGTAGGAATTGGCATCAACATTCTTACCGTGAGGATTGCTTGTATCAACCTCAAACAAATGGAGGAAGAGATGTAAGATTACACCTCCGTAACTTATTTCTTTACAATGTGTAGATGACAAAGTATGTGGTATATTGTCAATGGGTGGGTTGGAATTTTAACTTGGTTGAGAAATAGCATTCACAAAGTGTCCTTAGAAGAAACCTTAGCAACATCAAGATTACCTTTGAATGTGGAGTTACAAAAACTCCCTAGTATTATATGTGGTATAATTTCTAGGAGCTTACTTTAGTTTATTTATATGTCATAACTTATGTTTTGATCCTTGATTGTATACCGTAAATGCTAAAAATAAAGGAAGTTATCAAATAGATTTTATTCTTATAAAAATAAAGAAAGTTATATTTTAGTCTATCTTGTAGTTCACTATCAGCTAATATATTTCTGATTTTGGTAAATATGGTTTTGTATCATAATACATAATTATTGATAAGCTCGTTACATCATTGTCATAATTAAGATAGTTTTGCATATGAAATTCCTCCCCAATGTTAATAGAGAATTATGCTAGAAATTAATTTTCTAAAGTGATAAAATAATGTACAAAATGTATGGGGAGATCATATAGTAATCACAAGGAAAAGTCCTTAAGACTCATAAAAATGATCTTGGTGAGAAACTTTTCGTGAGAGGCATAATTTAAAAATCCACATAGAAGGATCATAGATGATCATTTGGGTTACCTTTTCCTTCATAAGTAGGGAGTTTAGGAGAAACAAAACTAATGGGAAAGGAGTAAGAAACCACTTTAGGTGCAAGTGGATTGTAAAGTAATTGATTAAAATTGTTATTAGAAGTAGAAGTAGATACACCTTTTATAAATATAATATTTGAGATTATAAGGTATGAACAATGGTTTCAAGGGCTTGCATTCTAGATGAATTGTTTCAACTATGAGGGGTAGATGTAGGATGTATAGTAGTAATAGTGGTTATAGGAAGAGGCATAAAATAATTGTTCATCAAATATGACGTTCCCAAGGAGGTAGGAATCGTATATATAGAAAGAGAATATGTCTCAATATGAGAGATCAAGCATGCTTAAGTTAATCTCTTGCATTATAGAGGATAATATCAATATGAGTGATATTATCTTGTAGGAAGTGTGTAAGGTTTTGTAGCTCATCTTTATAAATATCATGAAAGTGAGTAGAAGGGTTGTTATTGGAACCTTCACCTTTTATAGGATCCGCTTTGATGGTAAAAATAATATTAGAAAATATATCAACTATAGAAAGGGAAAATAGAGTAGGTGTCATGTTTCCATGATGTATATCGATATAATGAGAATAATGTATCATATTGGCATGGGATCAAGTACCCCTATGTTGAAGGAAAATATTCTATAATATATAAGGTTAATCGTGTTGATAAATAAGGAAATAAGTACACCACTAAGAGTAAAAAAATCATAAGAAATCCTTAAGGTGTATGATAAGGTTGAATCAAAAGTTAGTTCACTAAAATGCTTATACACTAATTACATTTATGTAAAATCTAATAACTATTGAGATAAATATAATAAAGGATGTCGGGGTTAGCAATAGGTGATTATTCTAATTTTCTAACTTCCAAAACTAATTATCACTATAAAAATAAAATAAAAATACTAATAATTAATATGCTAAAAAGATATAAACTTTAAAACAAAATAAGATGAGTTCAATTAGATGATTAAATATGATTCTAGGAAGTTCGGGAGGATGCATTACATAAACAAGAAAATATATACCCTGTGGTACTTTTTTCTAGAGATCATGGATCGATAATCTCCCTAGATTAGGACCAGATAATTCTACCATGACCATATGTATGGGCTTAACCCTTATCTATGGTATTATACCTATTTGATTTTTAGATCTATAACTTTCCAACATTATTACCTTCTTGGAATTTTAAGTCACTTTAAAACCTTAATTTTTGATCACGGTAAAAATATCTCTAAACATCATGAATGAGACCTCAAACCTTAACCATGAGTGGGAAACCCTAAAAAAATGTTATTTGGGTTGTGGTTCACCCCATGCTCTGGTGATGTTGGAACTACTCCGATGAGGCCTAAAACGCACATTTTTCTCCACCTAGCAAGTGATATCTAAATGAATGCAACTATGACTTGGAAACTTTATTTGATAATTCTTGATTTGAGTTGCCTCTTACTACAATACTTGGAGAAGGAATATTTGAGTAATTTTGATGAGAGAGATAGATGTCTTGAACTCGTAAGAAGATTTAAACCTGGATAGATTAATTTCTCGAATGACTATAGGTATATTATATTGCAATATTTATGGATTCTTGGGTTACTTTTGTAAAATATGGAGGTTAGTATATTAATTTTATGTCATAAGATTTCTAGGTAATAAAATGAGGTAGTTTTTACTTGTTTATATAGGGTTCCATAGATGACCTATCAAAGAAACTTCAACCCAAAGGTATTATAATACCTAATAAAGAATATTAAATTAAAATTAGAACGAGAGAACATATTATTCTAAGATCGTAAAAGTACGCTAGGACCATATATAATATCCTGAAAAAAATTGTACAACCTTGCATAAGGATGTAAAATATGCAATCAAAATTTTGTAACTTGTCAAATAATTGTTTTCTATGGATTTTATGCATTTTACTCTTATATTTTGATGACATGCTGATGTGTAAGGATAAAAATTCTAAAACAAATACCTTGGAATGTGCCAAGTGTGATTAGAAAGGTTGTATTTATCTTAGCAAGAATGTATTGCAATAACTAGTAGTACCAAAGATTGAAATGCAAAATTTGAGTGTCTACATTTCCCCCTTTAATTATGAAATGAAATTACATGCTTAAAGTAAAATATACTTGAGTTTCTAGACACACTTTCATCTTTACTCATATGTTGTTTTTCATAGTCCTGTTATGCTTGGTGTTGGCATGTTCCATGATGAAACCTATAACACAAAGTGTATTCAATTTCCATTATAAAGAATTGAAATTTAACTCAAATTTAAAGTGTAACACAAAACATTTATATTTTAATTAAAATGAAATGAATATATGTGAAAAGGAAGGAATACAAAATTTGTTATGTGGAGGGATAATATCTCCTACTTTTATTATGAATCAAGATTTAGATTCCTAAATTTGTTTAAGGATTGGGGGTGATCAATCCCCAATTATGTTGAGGAGAAACTAGAGTGTTAGGTGCATGTAACCAAACACTAAATTTTGAGGAGAGAATAATAAGAATGAAGTGTTTAAACACCCTACCAATGAACAAGAGGAAAAGAAATTATTCCTATGAAGAACTTAGCCACTTTGATACCTTCCATAACCCCATGGACCACATACCTACAAATGGATCTAGGTCCGATTCTATTAATAAGCACATAGTAGAAAATATAATTATTTCCCTTATGCCACTCCCATGTGCCACATAACTAAGTATAAATTGTAATGTACTAAAATGTTGATGGAGGAAGGAGGATTATGCCCCAAGATTCTTGAAACTATAGTAGAAATTACATCTCATGGTGATGGAGTTCAAGACTTCATGCCCCTTGTAATAGTCTCATCTGAATGAACAAGATCTAAATATTTTCCCAAACACTTGTAACTATACATGAAATTCTATTATTATTGAGAAAATTAATGTAAATTCCTTGGCCAAAAATATGTGGTAGGGTCAGACCATATATATGATCTTTACCGATATGTATAATTTTTAACATGTGCATTTTATTTGGATTCATGGATTTGAATATATTTTTAGTATATGTACCCTCTTTGTACCTATATTTACCCCATAATTCTACCCATTTCTATTTTATGTCTATAATATACACAAATGAATGCCCCTCTTTTGAGGCATGTCTAGAAACCATGTTTAAGAACATAGATTAAAAAATATGTATGCTTATACACAACATGTCTAAGAAACTATAAGAAATTGTATTATTCTCAAGAGGTGACCATCATGAAGGAAATGTAACTAGAAAATGAAGGTTTTGTGCATGGTGGAAACCGATTAAAAAAATAAGCCTAAAGTGGGACCTAGATGGGGTATTAGGTATTAATGTTAATCTAAATAGGAGGACTAAAATGCTGTAAATAAACTAAAGCAATATGAAATGAATGTAAACAAACTATTCTAAGTGAAATAAAAACCCTAATATGTAAGAGGTAATAAGGAAATGACTTAGCTGATAACAAGAGACTCTCACAGGTTGTCACAGATCTGGAACTAGAACTCGATAGTGTAGACGAACACTTAGAGGCCCTACAAAGGGCATATTTGGACTATTTGTAGTGACAAAGGCACTGGAGTGTACTGGGGCACCCTGGGGTGCCTTGGTCTAGATTTTGGGCGCTCAAAATAGTATAAATGCTCAAAATCCTAATTTAGCATGGTTGTTAAGTGTCTCTGAATACTCTCTGTCTATCACACTAGATTCATCGATGAATTGAGTGATGCCCAACACATGAAGAAGAAGAAGAAGGGTTCAAAATAACCTCACTGCAAAAATAGTGAACTTATCACTAAGTGTTGCACTACATTACGAACCTAATGTAGTTCTAGTGAGTGTGTGTGTATGTCGTTCCCTAGGTGCTCTCGTGTTAGTTGCACTTTGTGAAATAGCAAGCTATGGTAGTTATAGAAGATGTAAATAGTAGAATAGAATGAATATAATCCCTCCTCCTCTAAGAATGTGTGTGATGTAGACTTTCCTAGCTTGAATGTATGGTGTTATGTGGATGCAAGATGGTACAATGGATGCAACCCTAGATGGAGTGATAGTAGTGATAGGATGTAATGACCTAGGACCCTTATTATGGTCTTATAAGCTTTATATTTATAGGGCTCTCAAGTTTAATTTCATAATTAATCCCGACAATTCTAACTGAGGAAAAGATAAATATGACCAATGGCTAGAAGTGACCCAAAAAGGAGAAAAAGAGGCTAAGAATAGATCAGGGTTCCCAAAGTGGGATCAGATGCCTTAGGACACCCCATTACATAGTGGGGTACCCCGAATCGGGCTAAAATCTTGGGAAAGTTCGAAAATGGGGTGATAGGTATCAATAAAACACATGGGAAATATGAATTAAAACATAAAACAAAGATGGCAAAAGGGGGATTAATTGGTACTTTGTACACTTGAGAACCTTCTAAATAGTAGTATAAGACCGAGATAAATATTGTCTAATGTGCAATATTTGTGTCTACATTTTCTCCAACTTTATGTTGGTGAGTGAACAACTTGGTAACATAAAGTAGATAGAAAAGTGTACTTGATGTCCGTGCAGAGTGTAGAAGAAAACATGTCAATGGAATAGAAGTGTGCAATGAAAAAAGAAAAAAATTGGAGGATTGTGGGTTCTAAAGATGAAACATGTGTAAAAGGTGATGAGAGTGAACCTATGGTGGAATGTGTGTATATTTTTTTCATGTGTGTGGTGTACTCACATGGTTAGTGTGGCAAGTACCATTGCAGTGTGTTGTTATTGTCATTGTCATTATTGTTGTTTGTTGTTGTAACCAACTCAAACCTATAGGGGAAAGGGAAAGCACTTGGTAGATACCAAGGCACACAAAAAAGGGGATGGCTAGCCAATACAAGTTTTATTCCAAACACATGCATGCAAATAAGTGTAAAAGATGTAGATAATGTAAAAACTACTAAGAAAAGTAGTGTAAACATGTAAGAAAACAAGGAGACCGCACAAAGCAGGTTTTAAACATGGGACATCACTCACGATGTCACAAGACATGCAAGGCCATCATGGCTAAAAACACCAAATAAGTGTGCACGAAAGAAAAGGGAAAATATAACAAACAATGGAAAACAAAGAAAACAAGTAGAATACAAGTAGTCATGGAAACATGTAGTCCTACAAAATAAGTGTTGCACATGGAACACCCATTAGCATGTTATAAGGAAAACAATATGTTAGAGTGTGTAGAAGCAAGTAGTAAAATATGATAAGTATAAAATGAAACAATAACACCTGTATGAGATGAATGTGGATGCCCCTAATGACCAATATAGTAAGGGTAAAAGGAAAGCATCCATGCCGCGTGTAAATGTCTTGTATCTGCGATCACACTAAACAAAGGCGTGAATGCGCATGTGTGTATGATAATGACATATAGGAAAGAAATCTAACATGTGTAGTAAAGTGAACATGCAAAACACTAGTAAGCAAAATTAAATGCTACCAAGACAATGCAGTATGTTGTGGATGGATGGAATGGAATGCAAGATGGAATGATAGGAGCAATGTGCCCCCAAGTGTATGGAAGTGTATGCAGTGAGGTTCATTTTTTTCCCCTTAACAATAAAGAATGAACCGTAAATGAGAGTGCATCATCGGGAAATGGTTAAGTAGTGTTGGTTGTGTCTAGCACGTTGTGATGAGTATGTATGTGTAGTGGTGATGTAATGTGACATGGGGAGAAGATGTGTGTGAACCCTATAGCTGAAGTGTATATCACAACTTTTTTGATTGGAAGAGTGATGATTTATCCCTAAGCATATATCACTATAAGATGAATGGATGGGAATGTGTCATATAGGAAGGTGTGCATGGACCCTATAGCCTAAGTGTATACCATGACTTGGTTAGATAGAGGAGTGATGATTTATCCCTAATCATATATCACTATAAAATGAGTGAATGAGGATAATAAGTATGGAAAATGATGTGCGTGGACCCTATAGCCTAAGCATATACCATGACTTGGTTGAATAGAGGAGTGATGATTTAGCCCTAAGTGTATATCACTATAAGATGGAAGAAGAAGGTGATGATCTAGCCTATGGCATATGTCACTACTAGATGGGTGATGAGGGTGTATGAAGCATAGATAAGTAGGTGGTGGGTAACAAAAGGTGGTGATTTTAGCACTAAGTGTAGACCACTATGTGATGAATAAGGTGAGGGTGGTGATTTATCCTAAAGTGTATACCACTAATGGATGAGTAGGAAAGGTGATGATGTAGTAGAATGACTTAGAAGAGGATGATATAATAGGTGATGATCAGATGTAAGAGGATAATGTAGAATGGATGAAGGGAGTGGTGATTTAACCTAAGGTGTATACCACTACATGATATGATGATGAGTATGGGTGATGATATAGCCTAGAGCGTTGGTCACGAGTTCAAGAAATGTGGCATGATGACATGTCACATGTAGGTAAGGTCCATTTCATTGGTAAACCCTCTGAAGTCAAGTATGAACTGGGAACTAGATTGTCATAGGGTGGTGAGTGCAACACATAAAATAATGTAATGGAGTTGACCAAGGTATGTGAATGTGTGGTGTAGGAAATGTAATGTAGTGTATGGGTAGGTAGAAATAGTGATGTAGCCTAGAATTGTTAGTTAACACCTAGTCGTGCTAGCACATCACTTAGCCTAGATGAGCGCTCACCCGAAGTGCGCAAAGGTATCGGGTCCCTCTTAATAGTTGCAGTAGTAGAATGGTGGTATGATAAAATAGTAAACATATATTTTATGAATTAATCCTTCCATTCACCATTTATATCTAACTGATCTATAAGTGCTAAAGGTAAATCATCATGAAAGTAGTAACATGCATTGATAAAACACATCAAACATTTTGTTAGGAAAATTTCCTTTATCTATTCATTCAACCAACAATACAATAGCTTCATACAATACCAAGCATGTGCACACGGATCTGTTACAATTATCTAGTCACATGTACTCGTGTTTTTCCATTCCTCTAAACATATGGTTCCATTCGTATCTCTATGTATGTCTCTATATTCTCTAAGTAATTCTTTACATATATATATATATATATAGTGGGAACTAACCCTTCACCACTTAACTCTACTAGAAATAGGTCACATGCTAATAACAACCACGCGCCTTTTTACAATTATAGCCATACATGCAAGTATGCTATCTATAGATTGTTGATAGTTAACTGAAGTGATGGATCTATTCTTAACTTATGCCCATGCAAGAGTGAGTTGACATGTCCTTCCAAAATCTCCATGAAGAGTGGCACACAAATCTCGGCATCGCTTTGTGTACTCCACACACCAATCTCTAAGAATAGACCTGATCTCCAAAATTAGCTAAGTCCTTGAGAGTCTTACTCTACACCTCCACGCGTGATGCCTTCCTATACCTTCACACTTTTTCTCCTATGTCATTCTTCCATGCGACTCTATGTGTAAGTTCAACTAAGTGTTTTCTTTGATCAACATTACCCCACACTAATCTCATTGTCGCCCCGACAATGGCGATGCTCAAAACTTATACATAGAATGGATAAATAAAGAATAGTTGAATAAAGAATTTTGAATAAGAATTTTGAAGAAGATATACATAGCTAAAACAATTTTTAGGCCTCGTGCCCTCCATCTCATCCTCGAAGTAGCAACTCGGATATTCTTCTTTGATATCTCGCCTGTGTTCTCCCACGCTGTTAGTGCTACTCTTGTTGTTTCGTGCACGTCTACAATGATGGACTCGTAGCTCTTTCATGGAGAGTTTCCCTTGCTCATTTTGTATTACAAGCATTACGCTTGACATAGATGTTTACACCCCTTCCAGTACATCCATCTTTTGAGCAATGAGCTTTCCTAGCTCCTCCAACCTCTCCTTATGCGGTACCTACATCGTAGCTAGTGCCTCACACTTTTGATTTACCAAGAATAAGCATTTAGCATGGCCTAGGGAAGCATCCTTCATCACCTTATGGACCTCATTTTCTTCCTCCAAGGTTTTCACTATGATCAGCGCATCTGAGGCTATGCATATGGTTAGCACATGATCGACCTTCTTCAATTCGTCATGGGTGGCTTGCAGTAGACCTTCATAAGTAGCAATATTCCTAGCTACTGCAGCCTGCACCTTTTTTATCTTTTCTCTCGGAGTCCTTGGGCTGTGAGGATACATGTGCCTTTTCATCTTCCAACACTAATGTTATCATTGTTTTCACATAGTGCATCACAGAAGGAAATTCTTTTGGTACCCAAGATTCCAGATGTGGGTGTACCTTTAGAACATCATCTCCAATTTCCTCTAGCCATACTAACAAAAGTGTCATATTTTCTTTTGATTAAGTCCTTTTCCTAGACTAGGCGCACTACCTCCACATCCTTGGCTTTTAATCTCTCTGTCAAGCTGCCTTGATGGTAGTAGATTTATCTATGTTTCTTCTTGCTACTTCGAGGATACTTTCACTAGAGCATTGCTCACCTACTCATCTGACATCATTATTGGTTTGATTGTCATGTGGCACATTTCAGGTGCCTTCTTCAACCGCCTTGATGCACATGATTCTTCACCGACATCAAAGTCGGGCTCATCCATGTGTGTGTGCATAGACCATGAGAGTTGCTTCCTTGTGCACAGAGTCACCTTGTCCTCATCCATGAGCGCCCATCCAAATAAATCCTTCTACTCGATGGTACTCTAGAACCAAGCATGAATGATCAGCTTTGGGTCTTCTGCATACCCCATGGCATGTGCCTTGGCATCCTCCCCTATTCGATGGGATCGGGGTCCTCTTGGAATGGCTGCATCAAGGTTGGGAATACCAGATGTATCCCCACCCTTGTCCTGTGTAGCCTCTGATTGACCCCCTTCTTCTCCTTCCATCTTCTCCTCCTCATGTTGAGGCTCTTCTCTAGTTGGAGATGAAGGTACCTTCTCCTCAGATTCCTCTATTTCCTTGCTTAGCCTAAGTTTTCTCTTCTTCTTCTCCTCTAGCTCCTTCACCTGCGAGGTTCCTCCTCGCGCCATTATGCGCTTAAACACATTCTTAAATCTTTGTGTGCCCTACTTCTCCCCCGTAGCTCCTTATTCTTGGGGAGTTGTTGCACGCTCCCCTCTTAGCTAGATGGCTGCTTCCTCCTTCGCACCAGGCCACCACTATCTTTGGGTTCTTCATCCTCTTCCTCATCATCTTGCTTGGGTGTAGAAGGCCTAGGTGTCGAATGTTCTCCATAGTATGATTTCCCTTCGGTGGCCCTGGAAGCATGAATTCATTCTCCATGTACTTGTTATTCTCCATTTTAGGCTTCAGTTGGAGGTATATTAGCGTGGCCCCGATATCCGCAATGGCCACTATCTCTAGCTTAATGCTTAAGATTTCGAGATGTTATTCTCATTGTATGCATTCCTCCCTGGATATCCATAAGTCTTTCTCAGGGTGTGATACTCACAGTCCACCTTGTCTGCATTAAATACCAACCTCTGTGTGTTGGTGAACTGATGAACTGTAGCTTGGAAGTACTATGGGAAATGCATATGGTAGTTTGCACTAGGGGCTCCATGACCCATCTACCATTGGGAAGTGCACAATACAAAAATGCTGGTAGACTATAAATTGTACCTGTTTTCCCAAGACCAAAGGAAAATCCTTGGGTATGTGCCATTCTTCTCTAAATGCCGCATGGAGCCTATCATACCACATCTCAGTGCGCCTTAACCTCCTCTCATCATCGACCCTTTGCAAAGATATTTGCTGAATCACTCAGCTAGAGACTTATGATTCATGGGGTATTCCCATATGTTCTCTTTTGGGCCATCTGGTACCTTGATCTCCATGAAGACTAAACTCGCAAAGATACGACCAAAAATTATCTTACTCACTTCACGTGTTTCCTTGACTCGCTCTCTTCCGCAATGACTCGGTGATGTTATAAGTGGTTCCCTCTTACATGCACTTGGCCACATGCAACCACATAGAATTAACTTGTGACCAACATTCTTGGTCATTCAACTTTATGGTTAGATGTGTTGTTGCCTGTACTACTGGACAATTTTTCAACTTGTCAATGTCCATCCCATGCGGTCCTTTCTGATATCCTAAAGCACCTTCTGTGTCTCCAAAATGGTGCTTTTGTCAGCTAAGTTGGTCTTAATGTCTTCACCTGTTTCCCGTAATCTAGTAACTATGGTAATGAGGATGGGTATCAGTCTTACCCTCTGTCCTCACGAAGTAGAAGAAGTCCTCATGGACTCAGATCATCAGCCATCTCAGACAAGGGTGCATACTTTCCAAAGTATGGAAGCTTATAAAGTAAGACACCATTTCCTTGAGTAGATTTTCCCAAAGATCATCATATATCAGCATGCCATCCTCAAAGGCACATGTTTTTCAAGAGGTGAGTAGGTTGTCTAACTTCTTCTGGTTTTCACTGGTTCGGTGATTGTATTCACTTATCTTGCTTTGTCTTATGTGGGTATTCCATTCCTGCCCCATAATAACTTCTTCAGGGTACTGCATTTCGGAGAAATTTCTCTCCTGGGGCCATCTCCTCTTCTTCCACCACCACCTTCTTCTTTTCTTTTATCGGTGTTGCTTTCTTCTTTGGTGCCATTCTCTTTCAGGGTTTTGTTTTGTAGGTCAGTTGCTGTGTGTTTTGAGTAATTTGCTTCAACCCTAACCCAATTCTTCCATGCCCTAATTTGTAATCACGAACTTGCACACCCTAACTCTATTGTATTACTCTACTTCATCAAACCCTTTTTCTAGGGGATCCAAGCCCTTCTAATAAAAAAATCTCTTCTCTACACTGGTTCGCTTGCTTCATACCTTGAATTAGTTAGCTTTATGCTCTTCGCATATAGGCTCTCTATCGAATTCTCATAGTTGTAAGGGTAAAAATGAAATTGCATCCCGTCCTTATATAGATTTCTAATTTTTGCTACATTAATTGCTCCTCCACCTACCAAATTCTCCTCATTTATGACCCATTTTTATCATTTCCACGGTATATTTTCATGCCAAAGCTATAACCTTCTAGTGCACCTCTTTACCCTTTGTCATAGACTTCTCTTCAGCGTGCACCTTCGCACCCGAGTACCTCGTCACTGCATGATCTCCTGGTAATTACCATGGCCACCGCTTACCTCATGTTATACTTTCCCTTATCCATATTCATCCTTTCTTATCTTGAGAAGCAATCTTTTGTTCGGGCCATCACAGTGCAAATCAGCAAAGACCCTTGGATGTTGATCAGATTTCTAGTTTGACATTTTGGACATCCAGTGTGATTGCACAACATTGAATCTCTTCCCCAAGTGTGGGACTTGTAAAAATGGGAAAATAATCTCCAGGTTAGAGGCTGGTTCCTCAACTCCTTTGATCAGGTGTATTACTTGCAAGTTGTAGAGGTTTTAAACTCAAAATCCTACTCTAAATTCCAAGGGGACAGAGATAGAGAATGCAAAAACTGAAACTAATGCTAATAAGGTGATGCACCAAAGGAGTGGTTAGAATTTTTTACTTCTACAAATTGACACAAATCATAGAAATGCAACAAACATCATGCAAAAACTGATAAAATGTAATGAAAGGTCAGAAATGAAGCAAACAACACAAATAGAGGATTGAAACTCATTCACCGAGCTTGCATTATCATTTCCAATATCAAAAATACATGCATTACAACATCGTAGAGAGGCAGAAACATGTTACAGTCTTGGAAGAGGTTTGATATTCCACAAAATCACTTTTTAAGGTGAAGGAGGGAGCCTGCAAAACATAAAAAATGTGTCCAACCACCTAAAAATGAGCCGAATCTAGCTTTTTCAATGCAAGAAACAAGCCCGGAGAGAGAAACGTGGGAAATGTGAGAGGAGATCCAACCACCAACCAAAATGAAATAAAATAGTATGGGCATGCTTATAGGTCCATTCCCTAACATTTTTCACCATTTTGGGAGAGAATGCGAGCCATGTTGCATTAAAAATGGTGGTTGAAATGTCATTTTTGTTCATTACCACATGCTAGAGGAATTTTTTCAATTTTATCTCTCCAAACTCTATTAAAAAACAAAATCAAGCCTAGAATCTTGTATAAAATTTCACTAGCTTTTCGTTGATATAAAGAACGTGAAAACCTGAGCTCTAGATCTAAAGTTATGCCCATTTGAAAATTTAGGGCAAAATAAGGCCAAAATGGGTTAGCGGGCCAAAAATTTGAAATTTTCCCACCTTTTTGCATTTGGGAAAATTTTCCCAAAAAATCTTCCATGCCCCACTCAATCCAAAGGTGCCATGTGGCATGTTTTGATTGGATGTGGGCCTTTGCTCTTCATTTTCCATTGTTTTGGCCTTCAAAAAATTTCCCAATAAACTCCGCCAATTGGATGACCCAAGGACACGTGGCACGATGTGATTTGCCACGGGATTTTTTCTCTATCTGTTCCATCACTTTTGACCATATTTTCTGACTTGGACATGTGGCAAAACCCTATTGATGCGGGCTTTCCTGCCATTTTTTTGTCGGGCTAGTCTTGCATTTTTGCCGCCATTGACACGTGGCATGATTTGATTGCTCGGGCTTAGGGGTGGGCTCTTCGCTTGAAATTTTCCTTGATTTTGCTTGGGAAAAATCTCCCAATTTCTCCCATGCTCCGCCGGTTGAAGACACGTGGCAGGTTTCCATTCGTTGCGGACCTTGGGGCTAACATTTCTCCTTTGCTCTAACCTTTGGGAAATTTTCCCACTTCCCCGCCTAGTGGCCGAAGCTCCGATGACCCGACGAGACACGTGGCGAGCTCCCATTTGACACGGGCCTTGGGGAAAAAATTAACTTTGCACCCTCGCCGATCACTTTTGCCAAATTTCCAATCTTTCCTCCCCTCCACCACTCCTTTGGCCTAAGGACACATGGCGTAGTGTGATTAGGCGTGGGCCTTTCCTGGAGATTTTTCCATGGTGCCAACACTTAGTCAAATTTTCTATTTTACCTCCACCCTCCGCCACTCCTTTCCTCTAGAGACACGTGGCACAATGTGATTGGATGTGGGCCTGGCGTCAAAATTTTTGCTTGTATCAACCCTTAGGAAATTTTTCTAATTTCTTCCTCTTGGACACGTGGCAGCATCCAATTCATTGGCGGACCTTCGGGGTGAAATATTCCTTTTGAAAACTTGCTGAAAATTTGGTAAAAATTCCAAGTTTACCTCTCGCCTTCCACCCTCCCGAGGACACGTGGCCTCATCTTATTGGCTCGGGATTTTCAGGGGAAAATTTCCCACAAAATCTCCGTCATCGAGCCATAACTTCAAAAATACATGGAGTTAGGAGGAAAAATTTACCTTTCTGAAAGATGAGAAAAATATCTATCCAATGGTGCCATTTCCAGAAGGTCTTGAGTGCCTAAAAAGCAAAAAATTATGACTGAGGCACAAGAGAGGGAAGAATGAAGGGAGTTAGCCACAAAATGAGCAAGGGGCTCATTTTGGATAACAATTTTGGCAACTCAGAGGGGTCATCTACCTACTGGATGAAGTTACCAGTTGCCTAAAACAATCCATTGGGTATGGAGTCATTAAATTCTCTGCTTGGTACCCCAACTGATTAGAACACTACAAGGAGGAAGATGAAAGGTAGAACATCATCTGATGGAGCAAGGCCTACAAAACACATTTCCTGGAACAACAAGCTTGTGCCAAAGTACTTAGGAAAAGCAAAGCTAATCTACAACAAAATAATGTGCATAAGCACTTGGAGGAATGAAAACCTACACTAATATGTACAAGGTGGAGAATTTCCTTTAGTAGCAATGCTTTAGATGGATTCCATTGACTGGAATCTGTAATTCTTCACCATCTAATGAAGACAATTGGAAAGCATTGTTGTCCTTACACTTTGTGACCATGTATGGGCCACTCCAAATGGCATCAAATTTTGAATGCCTTCCCGGTTTTTCTCTTCTTCATCCCATTTTAACACTAGATCTCCAACTTGGAAAGATCTATCCTTGGTCTTCCTATCAAAGGTCTTCTTGATCAAAGCTTGATCCTTCTCCATTGCTTGTGATGCCTGATTTCTTATTTCTTAGAGCTCCATCAATTCTACATATCTAACCTCCATGGGTCCAAAATCCAACAACTCCAATTGTTTCATGAGTTCCAATGTTGGCAACTCAAGTGACATGGGCAAAATTACCTCTCTTCCATAAACAAGATTGAATGGAGAATTACCTGTAGATCTCTTGGGAGTTATCCTATCAGCCCATAAGGCTGATTTCAACTTAGTATGCCAAGAACTCTGATTTTTATCAAGAGTCCTCCTAATGATCCTCAAAAATTTCTTGTTTGTAGATTCATCTTGGCCATTACCTTGAGGGTAATAATTTGATGAAGTCCTTAGGTAGATCCCATTCTTAACAGCCCATTCAGTTACCTTGGACCCAATGAATGCCAATGCATTATCTGATATTATTGTAGTAGGTATGCCAAATCTAGTTGCTATTCCCTCATAGAAGTCCAGGATGCTAGATTCATTTGCTTCCTTGAGTGCTACTACTTCAGTCCACTTGGTGAAGTAATCTATTGCTATTAGAATCCATTTGTGCCCTTGGCTTGAATTTGGATTAATGACTCCAATGAAGTCCAAACCCCATTGCATGAATGGTTGGTCAACTGAAATTGGATGCAATGGAAGGGCAGCTAGCCTCTCCTTACCCGTGAAGAATGCACAATTCTTGCACCTCTTGATCCATGCATAACAATCACTAAAAATCTTGGGCCAATAATAGCTAGCCCTCATGATCTTTAGATCTATCACTCTTGGTACAAAATGACCACCAGCTGATCCACCATAGAAATCTTCCAACACCCCGTGAATTTGATTAGTACCAATGCATCTCAAAGAACACTCCATTCACATCCCTTTTGAACAAAACACCATCAACAAGGGCATATGGGTTAGCTTGCAATACAAAGTGTCTTCTTTTGGTCTTGTTCATCTCTGGAGGGCATAGACTGTGTTTAGGAAGTGCATTATGTCTTGGGTCCAGCAAGGAGTGAGGAAACCATCATTTTCCTTTTGAGTGTTTCCTTGCTCATGGTTGTCTTGCAATGCCAAAACAACCTCCTTTCATTGCATGCTTTCTTGTGTTTATTCAAGACCATCTGCTCACACAACCATTTTCCTCTCGACCAACTTAGTGACTTTGATCTCAATGTCATACTCCATGACATGAGTAATCCAACCCACTCTTTTTTCATTCAAGTTTTGTTGAGGAGGAAGTCCTTAACTCTCACATGAGAAACCAACAATTGAACCTTGTTGTTTGAAACTAGATGCTTGAATTTCTTTAAGCTCCTGATTACTGTAAGAACATGCTTCTCAATGAAAGAATACCTCATCTCATAGTCTTCTAGGCTTTGGCTGAAGAAAGTAATTGGCTGCTCATCATTGTCTTTGTTCTATGTACCAAAATTGCAGAAATAGTATCATCACCCCAAATTCATAGAGGATGAAATACTTGGAGCAATCCAGGTTAATGAGAGTTGGGGCTTGAGAGATGGCTTCTTTGATTACTTTAAAACTTTCCTTTCCTTCTATTTTCCATTTGAAAGCTATGCTTTTATTTAAAATCTTGGTGATAGGATTGACTAGGGCTGCAAAATTTGGGACAAACCTCGAACAAATTTATTCTCCCAAGATACTTTTAAGGGCCTTCTTGTGGCTTGGCAATGGTAGTGCTCTTATGGCTTCAACTCTTTCTACGGATCAATTGCTAATCCTTCCTTGGAGACAATGTGGCCAAGGAGCTTTCCTTCATGGGCTAGAAAAATACACTTTTTAGGATTCAAGGATACTCCAAATCTTCTGCACCTTTGGAACACTTGTCTCAAATGAAAGAGATGGTCTGCTACATTTTTGAAAAATAGTGATATCATCAATATATATCAGCACCATGTTGTTGATCAAATCCTTGAATGCCATGTCCATTGCTCTTTGTAAATTAGCTCATTGGATAGCCCAAATGGCATTTTCTTGTATGCATAAGCTCCCTATTTGGTTGTAAAGGCTGTCTTGAATTGATCCTCTTCTTTCACCATAATCTGATTTTACCCTGAATAGCCATCAAGTAATGAAAACCTCTCAGATCCAGCAACAACTTGTAAAATCTGCTCCATAGAAGGAAGTGGATAATGATCCTTGAGAGATGCTCTATTCAAATCTCTGAAGTCAACACACAATCTGATTTCCCCACTCTTCTTTCTAATTGGAACCAAGTTGGCCACCCAACTAGAATGCTTGATAGGGAATATGATACTTGACTCTATCAACTTATTCAATTCTTTTCTCATGAGAGGCTCCATGTGTGGATTGATTGGCCTTTGTTTCTTGCTTGATGGGTTTAGTACTTGGATCCAATTCAATGGTGTGTTGAGCTAACTCGGGATTAAAACCTTTCAAATCTTCATAGTTCCAAGCAAACACATCAAGGAATTCTTGACAAAGCTGTATGAACTCATACCTTTCTTGCTTAGTTGTCACTTTACCAACTTGGAGTGATTTTCCTTCTTCCACCAAGATGGACACTGAATCTTCTCCCTTGACTTGGATGTTTGCTTTCTCCTTCCTAAACTGATCATTAGGATTGAAAATGGACTCCAAAGTAATAAGTCCCTTTGGTAGTTTGTTGGTTCTTAGCTATACCACTTGGTCACCATACTGCTGTTCCAACTTTTCCTAATTTTTAGCTGAGAACTCAGCCTCTTCTTGCAAGAAATGGATGATTTGTTGATCACTTTCAAACATTTTCCAACTCACACTTTTGTATGCACTCGAAGGCCTTATAATCACATGGATGTTTGGTTGTACCTTGTCTTTTTGATGCTTTCAACAACATCAAAGGCTGCTCCAATCGCCGTAAGCCTGTCAAGCTTGGTTCTCTTTCCTAGGAATGAATTTGATGCTAAAACTCTCAAAATACTCAATGAGGTCCGACACCTTGTTTTTATAGCACTTGAGTAGATCATTCTTGGCAGACACGCCCTTACCTTGGTTGACAATCAACTCACTATCACCAAATACTTTCAAGTTCTTTATTCCTCTCTTGATTGACCAATGTAATCCTTGTATCAAAGCTTCATATTCAGCGGTGTTATTAGAGCATGCAAACTGAAATCTAAAAGCTGAATAATACTTAACTCCTTGGGGTGAAAAAAGCATGGCTCCCCCTCCTACACCTTGTCTACTCCTTGATCCATCAAAAAAAACTGCCATACCTCATTGTCATCCTTGTGGTCTGGCTTGGAGATGCTAGGGATAGGTTGATTTTCTTCATGCATGCAATAGACTCCTAGCTCGATTCTTCTATTTCTTGATAAGGATCAAAAGTATGCACCTTGCTTGCCCATTCATCAAGAGTCGATTTGGGATGCTTCCAACCTTGGTGTCAGCTTCATCAGTGCTTGGATAATCCTCTTGATCAAACGCTGAACAATTGGTATTGATTTGGCTTGGAGTGTGAGGCTCAATGTGTAAGTTTGCAATAGGCTCAGATTTGATTGTGGCTTTAGTTCCATAACTTGTTCTAAAAACATGTGTGACCAATCAATAGATAAATACCCTCTAATCTTGGCTATGAAATCCCTTGACAGGACATAGGGAAAAGAGTGGTGGGAGGTCTATTACCGAGACATCTTGAGAAACAAAAATGTTGGGGCATGCATGCAAAGTAAGACTAAAGTTTTTGATCACTCCAAATTTGTTGTTACTACTATCCCATCCAATCACACTACCCCTTTGGACATGACTTCATATTGAAGCCAAAACCGATCAGCTATTTGCTTGGGCATTACTTGAACTACTTGCCCCGAATCAATCATGCAATTTTGTACTAATTGGTTTCCAATGATCAACGAAACGTAGAATGGAGGGGGCTTCAACACTTTACCTTCTTGTCCTCTATGATTCCCCTCGGGCTAGACAACATTTGTGAGTACCTTCTCTTGCATTTGGACTGCTGATTTTAAGTTGACCAGTCCTTCATGGTAGCTTGTAGCAAATCTCTTTGGCCTGGATGGATAGTGATTCCCAAATTGATATGTTTACATTTTCCTCTTCATCGATTAATGATGTTGAATAAATATGAAGCATATCTCTCTCTCCCTTGGCCTACACATTCATTCCTTGCACATGGACAACAACAACTGGAATTTCAGTTGGCCTAGGAGCAGTTTTAGGCAGCCCTTGTGTGTTTGGAACTACATTTTGTTTGCCAATAATTTGTGGAGTGGTAGAAGGTTTTGGATTACTTGGAGCCACCGGCTGTTCTTCACCCAAATTTCTCCTTTTTTACCTTGTGTTGGCTGCAACACTTTGGGAGATTGTTTGATTCATGCCACAAAAATATTCTTCCTGCCAGTTTATAAGTGTGGTATCATTTGGAGCTGATTGTTGCTGGAATGTTTCTTGTTGTTGGTTATTTCCTTGACTCCCTTCACCGTCCACATAAGTAGTTTTTACCATTAATGCTTGATTTAAGGCACCATTGAAGCACATAGACTAGTTGTGAGGTTCATTGCATGGGAAACACTAATCATACTCTTGAGCTATGTTGTTTTGTACTAGCACCATTGCTTTGGAGGTAGATGTAGCATTGGGATTATAGGGCTGAAATGGTTTGTTGGTAGTAGCTCTTTCTTGATTTTGATTTTCAACTGGATTGGGTGGTCTTTGAGGCTGGTATGGCTACCTATTAGGCTGAGCTTGAGGCTTGAAATAGGGGCTAAAACCTTGGGCTCGCTTCCTCTTGAGTGTAACCAGCTCATTTCCTAAATTTTGCAATTGCTTCATGACTTCTTGAAGTTCATTTGAGGCACTAGAAGATGAAGTAGAAGCTTCACTTGAATTCTGATTTTTAGGAGTGGGAGTAGGAGCTAAGATAGGTACTTGACTAGTGTTTGGGCTCTCTAAATTGGGATATAATGGAATTGGATGCCTAGGAGCTAGCTTTCCGGCAGAATCAAACAATTTTCAGCTCTAATGGAAATCTTATAAGCAATGGCAGGATAGTTGTCCCCCATGGATTGAATTAACATAGAAATATCGAATTTAGAGCTTTAAGGTAATATAGAAAAGCACCTTCGATGTTGGCCTTATCTAGCTCGGAATTCTCTCCCAAGTCATTTGAAACCTGAAGTTGAAGTCGGTCACCGCTCATTGGGAGCTCTCTTGATGGTTATCAACCGATGCTCCCAAAGGGAAAGTTATCTCCCTTTTCTCCAAACTGCTCATGAGGGCTATACATAGTTGGTTCCAATTTTGGATAGAACCTGAGGCAAGAATCTGAACCATTGCAAAGCTTTCCCTTTGAATGAAGATGTTAGTAGTTTGACAACAACTTGCATCTCATTAATCTCATGGATTGCACAAATATTAGCAATATCCTTGACATGATCACCAGGAGTGGTCTGATTCTCTCCAGTAAAGTATGGAATGTTCTTCAATGCTGCAACTGGGATTGAATTTTAGGCATTGAGAGAAAGTGGGCTGCTTCTAGTGAAATTGACATAGGGGTTGTTTTGTGCCATTCTGATTGGCCTTAGAACCCTTGTTGATTGAATGAAAGACCTACCAGGTGGAGGAGTTGATAGAGTTCTATTTGGTGGAGATGGAGACCTTTGAATTCTCCTCCCTCTTTGTCTTCTTCTTGGAGATAATTTCAGATACTCAAACAACACCTCTTCTTCTCCAACTCTTGACCTTGTGGTGATTCTTCTCATGAGTTTTCAGTGCCTGCTGCATCCGCTAAACCAGCTGATTCTTCTTCCTTGGAGTCGTCAGATGTGCAATTTAGGGATCTTTTAAGCAAGAAACTTGCAAAAATGCACATCAATTTTGTTGCAATGAAGATGAAGACCTCTAAGGTCCCACCGGGCATGCCAAAATTGTTGGTATAAATCAACAAAGACTCCTGGATGTTGATCAAATTTCTAGTTTGACATTTTGGACATCCAGTGTGATTGCACAACATTGAATCTCTTCCCCAAGTGTGGGACTTGTAAAAATGGGAAAAGAATCTCCAGGTTAGAGGCTGGTTCCTCAACTCCTTTGATCAGGTGTATTACTTGCAAGTTGTAGAGGTTTTAAACTCAAAATCCTACTCTAAATTCCAAGGGGACAGAGATAGAGAATGCAAAAACTGAAACTAATGCTAATAAGGTGATGCACCAAAGGAGTGGTTAGCATTTTTTACTTCTAAAAATTGACACAGATCATAGAAATGCAACAAACATCATGCACAAACTGATAAAATGTAATGAAAGGTTAGAAATGAAGCAAACAACACAAACAAAGGATTGAAACTCATTCACAGAGCTTGCATTGTCATTTCCAATATCAAAAATACATGCATTACAACATCAGAGAGGTAGAAAACATGTTACAGTCTTGGAAGAGGTCTGATATTCCACAAAATCACTTTTTAAGGTGAAGGAGGGAGCTTGCAAAACATAAAAAATGTGTCCAACCACCTAAAAATGAGTTTGAATCGGCTTTTTCAATGCAAGAAACAAGCCTAGGAGAGAGAAACATGGGAAAATGTGAGAGGAGCTCCAACCACCAACCAAAATGCAATAAAATAGCATGGGCATGCTTACAGTCCATTCCCGACATTTTTCGCCATGTTAGAAGAGAATGCGAGCCATGCTGCATTAAAAATGGTGGTTAAAATGTCATTTTTGTTCATTACCATGTTCCGTAGGCATTTTTAAATTTTCTCTCTCTAAACTCCATCAATATACAAAATTGATCCCGGAATATTATAGAAATTTCACCACTTTCCGTTGATATAAAGAATGTAAAAATCAAGCTCTTGATCCAACGTTATGCCCATTTGAAAATTTAGGGAAAAACATGGCCAAAATGGGTTAAGCGGACCAAAAATTTGAAATTTTCCCACTTTTTTACATTTGGGAAAATTTCCCCAAAACTCTGTGCCCCGCCGATCTGGTGCCATGTGGAACATTCTGATTAGATACGGGCCTTCTGCGCTTCATTTTCCATCGTTTTGGCCTTCAAAAAATTTCCCAAAAACTCCATCGGCTAGATGACCCAGGACACGTGTACGATGTGATTTGTCATGCGGGATTTTTCTCTATCTTCTCCGTCACTTTTGACCATATTTTCTGACTTGGACACATGGAAAAACCCTATTGGATGTGGGCTTTCCCTACCATTTTTCTACTAAGCCAATCTTGCATTTTTTCCGCCACTGGACATGTGGCGTGATTTGATTGGCTCGGGCTTAGGGGGTGGGCTCTTCCTTTGAAATTTTCCCTTGATTTTACTTGGGAAAAATCTCCCAATTTCTCCTACACTCCGCTAGTTGAAGACACGTGGCGGGTTTCCATTCGTCGCGGACCTTGGGGCTAACATTTCTCCTTTGCTCTAACCTTTGGGAAATTTTCCCACTTCCCCTTGATGGTCTCAAGCTCCATGACCCGACGAGACACGTGGCAAGCTCCCATTTGACATGGGCCTTGGGGAAAAAATTAACTTTGTACCCTCGCCGATCACTTTTTCCAAATTTCTAATCTTTCCCTACCCTCCGCCACTCCTTTGGCCTAAGGACACGTGGCGTAGTGTGATTGGGCGCGGGCCTTTCCTGGAGATTTTTCCATGGCACCAACACTTAGTCAAATTTTTTATTTTACCTCCACCCTCTACCACTCCTTTCCTCTAGAGACATGTGGCACAATGTGATTGGATGCGGGCCTGGCATCAAAAATTTTGCTTGTATCAACCCTTAGGAAATTTTTCTAATTTCTTCCCCTTGGACACGTGGCAACATCCAATTCATTGGCGGGCCTTCGGGGTGAAATATTCCTTTTGAAAACTTGCCAAACACTTGGTAAAAATTCCAAGTTTACCTCTCGCCTTCTGCCCTCCCGAGGACACGTGGCCTCATCTTATTTGTTCGGGCTTTTAGGGAAAATTTCCCACAAAATCTCCGCCGAGCCATAACTTCAAAAATACATGGAGTTAGGAGGAAAAATTTACCTTTCTGGAAAGCTGAGAAAAATCTCTATCCAATGGTGCCATTTCTAGAAGGTCTTGAGTGCCTGAAAAGCAAAAATTATGACTGAGGCACAAGAGAGGGAATAATGAAGGGAGTTAGCCACAAAATGAGCAAGGGGCTCATTTTGGATAACATTACCCTTAACAACCTTCTTTCAACACCCACATCATGACATATTCATAGCATATCCCGAGAGTCACCAACAATCCACCCCACATGAAAATGATGTGTAGTCCTCATGCATCAACTCCTTTCATATTGAAGTTAGTTTATTGTGTGCAAGCACACTTATTACACAAACAAGAGCTAAAATTGACAAAGCATAGTGATGATGAAAGAAATACATTAAGGAAATGCATAAAGGGAAACCTAATGTATCTAGAAATACTACCTTATTACAAACACCAAGAAGACTTATTTATAGTAGGGCTTCAACCTACTCCCATTAAAGTAACTGGGAAACTGTGTGCCATCAATTGTTTCCAACTGGCAAGCACCTTACTCAAGTATATGAGTGATAACATATGGCCCCAACCCAACCAACGGCAGCCTTGAGCTTTTCTAGATGACGCAAAACTTGGAGTCATATAGAAGTACCATTTGTCCCACCACAAGTTTCTTATCCCTGATGTGCCGATCATGCCATGCCTTTTATCGCACTTTCTCCTATTTCTGACTCTAGCATGCGATGGCATGACACTCATCTAGCTGAACCATCTTCGCAATCCATTCTTCCAAGGCCATGGCTCATCAACTAGACCTCTAACACATGTAATGCACAAGGAAGGTAACATAAATTCTAGAGGTAGAATAGCTTCCATGCCAAACACCAATTGAAAAGGTGTGGCTTTGTTCAATCTTTTGTATGTTGTTCTATAAGCCCAAAGAACAGCAGATACTTTATCATCCCAATCTTTCCTCCCAACATCAAAAATCTTGGTCAATGTGTGGCTCAAGATCTTGTTAAAAGCCTCAGCAGTCCCATTTTCCTGAGGGTGATAGGGTGTAGTTTTATGGTGGGCAACCATAAACTCGTCTAAAAGAATTCGTATTGTCTCATTTAAAAAATGTGTGCCCCTATCACTTGTTAAACTTAAAGGACAACCATACCTTGTAAGGACATTCTCCCATAAGAACCATGCTACTGTAGCCACTGTACAGTCCTTTGTAGGTGCTACTTCTACCCATCGGGTAAGATAATCTATACAAGTGATGATATAGTGCAATCCGAGTCTGCCTCTGCGCTACTGTACGGGGAGATAGGCCCAACAAAGTCAATTTCCCATTTCTCAAAGGGTTCTACACTCGTTATTGGTCATAGGGGCATCTCATCCCTTTTTCCTAGTCAACCGAGACATTGAAAATGGTCACATGTCTTACAATACTCTTTACAATCCTTGTACAATGTTTCCCACCACAACCCAACAAGTAGGATCTTGTGCACTTTGTTGCATCACCTACATAATGGCCACCTACAATACCACCATGTGCTTCTTCCATTATGTCCTTTCATTCATGCTCCAAGACACAATGGCATAACACCTCATCTCTACCTAGCTTGTACAAATCACCACTAATTAACATGAATGGTGTCGCATGAATAGCAAGTTGCTTCTTCTCTAAAGCTTTCATGCCTTCGGGCACCATACCAGTTCTTAGAAAGACAACAATGTCCTCTAATTCCGATGGCGTGCATTGTAACCTATATAGTTGTGCATCAGGCATGGTCTCTTCTATTGTTTGTGCCTCTTCCCCTGATTGAATTCTAGACAAGTGATCTGGTCCAAAATTGCTTTTTCTTGGTTTTACCAAAACTGTAAAGTCAAACTCTTGAAATAAGAGTACTCACCAACATATGTACCCAGTAAAATGGGCTTGTTCATAAAATATTTTAGTGCCATGTGATCTGTATAAAACATAAATGGTGTAGCCAACAAATACTGACAAAATTTGTGCAAGGCATAGATCATGGACAAGGCCTCGTGCTCTATAGTGGTATAATTCTGTTCTGCAGGGGTCAACTTCCTACTAGCAAAGCAAATGGGATGATCAATGATACCTTCACCTGGTTGAGCTAAGATAGCACCAATGGCTATGCTAGAAGCATCCACATGAACATGAAAAGGTTTATCCCATGAAGGAAAATGCAAGATAGGCATGGTAGTAAGTTTCTACTTCAATATCTCAAACACACGCTGTTGTGACTCCCCCAATAGAATGTACCTTTTCCTGGAGAAACTCTTCCAAGGGTATGACAAATTTTGCATACCCTTTTATAAACTTCTGGTAATACCTTGTATGACCCAAAAATTTGTGCACCTCGCGCTGACTGGCCAACGCTTTCAAGCCAATGATGACTACAACTTTAGTTAGATCAACCAACAACCCTTCCTTATAGATGATATGTCCTAAAAGTGTGCCAAAGGGAGTAGAAAAGATGCACTTCTTGATATTTAATGAGATACTCAACTGTCGACATCTTTCAAACATCAAGCACAGATTGTCACAATGATCCTTAATTAGCCCATAAATGGTCCAATCATCAAGATAGACCTATAAAAGTTATGAATAAAATCCTTGAAGGCTTGTACCACTATCCTTGAAAATACAATAGGTGCATTCTTCAATCCAAAGGGCATCATAGTATAAGCAAAGCTTCCCCATTCAGTAGTGAAGGTGGTCTTCTCTTGATCTTCCAGGAAATCCTAACCTGATGATACCCTGAAAACCCATCTATAAATGAATATATTTCGTGCCTAGCCACCCCTTCTAATATTTCCTCCGTGAATGGCGTAGGAAAGGGATCTGTAACACATGCTACATTCAACTCCCTATAATCAACACAAATTCAAATCCTACCATCCTTTTTTATGCTTATCACCATAGGACTGACCCATTCTGATTCATCCAGTGGTCGAATGATCTCGATTTCAGCATCTTGTCAATCTCCTCCTTTACTTTCTCATGCAAATTGGGATTCATCTGATATGGTCACTTCCTAACAGGGTGTGCACCTTCCTTGAGCTTTATCTTCATGTCTTCGAGTGATATATGCATGCCTTTAAGTTCATGGTATCCTCTTGGGAATAAGTCCTCATAATCACAAAGTAACTCTATGATCTTTACTACCTTTGATTCTAACAAGTAATCCCCAATTATCACCTCCTTAGGTTCAGCTTCTATGCCTATATTGACCTTTGTTGTCTTCATCGGTTCGTGGTATGTGTGTGCATCTACATCCACACTGGATAACACTTCACATGTTCCATGTGAATGATCCACGTCCAAGTGCTCAACTTCCTCCTCATCAATTATGTATACCATCTTCCCCTCATCTTTTTCCAAAGAAGCACGCTCAAGTAATATGATATCATCTTCTTCATCCACAAAGCGCACCCCTATCTCTGTCTCACCAAATAATTCTTGAACAAGTTCTTCCACTTTCCCTCTATCTCCCATAGTTAAGTGTTGGATAAAGCTTAAAGCTATGTTCACTGGTGGTGTAGATGAAAAGAAGTCAAACGTTTGGATCATCCCTACAGTCAAAGTTTGCCAGTTTCCAGTGTCACGATGTAATTCAACATAGACATACCAAGCACGCGTGTAACCTTTTAGAGTAGAATAAAACCGATGCACCCAAAGTGAAGGTGGTAATGCTTCCTAGCCTACTATCCAGAGTCTCTCACACTGTTGGATATGATGTTGAGTAGGTTGATCACCATGATAAGGGCTTATGTTTGTAGGTGCATTACTTCTTGAAAACCTAGTTGATAAGGTGGTCCCAATCATTTCCCATTCTAAGAGATTATCCCTATGGACTACCCACCAGCACACGGCCATCCCGCCCAAAGTATATGACAACATAGTGCATCATTTAAGTTCATCATCCCAATTTTTTTCTATGGCCTATAAGAACCCAACCAAATCTTCAGATCTAGTATAGTGGGGTATTGCGTGACCTATACATCGAACAGAGTGAAAACCCATCTTGCCAATAACCGCGCGCTTAACTTCACATCCCACTAGTTCATAAGTGCCATGAGCCCAATTATCACAAGAAATACTAGTAGTATCGCTGATTGATTGAGAATCTTCCCAATGAAGGATTCCTTCCTTAGATGGATCATTGACCTCTGGGTCCTGAATAGCGTGTACATAGATTTTGTTCAAGTCCTCTTCGCTTAAAGGTTCCACATATGGCATGGATTTCCCATCTGTCAATGGTATTATGACCCTTTCCTCCTTGTTCTCGAAGCTGATATACCCTTTGTTAAACCTCAAATCAGCATTGTTCGCATAACACCAAGGGTGCCCAAGCAAATCTGGGAAACTATCTGCTTCCGCAAGTGCTAGCACTTCAAAGTCTCTTGTGAACTTGGCCCCTTGTATAGTGATAGATGCATCCTTCAAAACTCCTATGGGAGTAGCTTTTGTTCTATTTGCCATGAACAATACATTAGATGATGGCTGTAATGGGGGTCTCCCCATTTGTTCCCACGCATCCAATGTAAGTACATTTACTTCTACACCTATGTCAATCAGAATATTGCTCAGCAGCCACCCATCCACAACAACATTCAAAGTGATCTCCTTGTCATAGTCAATGCTATCAGGAGGAAGATTCACATGAAGTATTTGTCTCCTAGTCTCAGTTCTTACGCGCAGAGTATTCCCTTTCAACCAATTTCCTAATAAAGGAATAATATTCTCCTGGTGCAACATTCTACATACCTCTTTGATGTTGTCAATATCCGAAGGGCTTGTTCTGTATCCTTGTGCTCCAATTTCTGAGACTACTCTTTTAAACCTTGTATCTCACCTTGAAGGCTCCTAAGGACCTCCATTGTGTCCTGATAGACTTCTTTCTGATGAGCTGGATCTAGATATCTAGCATGCAAAACTTCCTCCCTAGTGATTGTCGGCTTTTGTTGCAACACCTCTCTTGTGCATGCCGCCTCAGCTCGTGTGGTTATCTTGACTGTTACCACTTCAGTTCTAGTGTTAACTTTGGCATCCACTGATTCTCTATCTCACATTGGATTCTAACCATCCCCGTGCCCTTGTTTTCTTGCTTGTGCTACTTATTGAGATTCTTATACAAGTCCGAGAACTCTTCATAACTATGCCCCTTTCCACAAAATGAATATGAAATATTCTATGGGAATTCACGCCTATAATGGTTAGGTGAGCCACATGTATAACAAGTTCCTTGAGGGAATTCACTCCTTCCTCCACCTCGGCCTCATCCTCCATATCTGCCTCTATATCCTCGTCCCCTTTCACGAGCCCCTTCAAACCTTCTGTCATTCCTATCATAGTGGGTTTTATTATAATCCCTATCTTGATGCTCATTCTTCCCTTTAGAATTATCAACCACACTCACCCGTCGACCCCCGATATCAATAACATCATGGATCCGCCAATCAATCTATAGTCCTCAGTATCATGGGTCATGGACCTACAAATTTTACAAAAGGAGGATACATTCTTCCTGATCGCGCGTTGTAGGAGGGGGCAGTGACTAGCATCATGGTTCAAATGGAAAATCTCATAGTCTAATAATAATGAACGTATAGTTCTACGAGGGAAACTATCCTTAGTGTGCCCTTCCACTTCACAATCTATACACCAGATCCCTGAGCATGTTTCATGAGCTGAGTTTGCCGATAATTTCTCTAACTATTTTTCCATAGCCGCTATCTGAGCTTCCAAAAATGGACTAACTCCAGTGTCAATACTCCCAACTGCTTTAGTGTGTAAAGTGGCTTCCAATGCTTTGTGTGGATCGGTATAAGTCTTATGTGACAGTGCTCTTCAAAATGGGGTAATCAGTCCCTGACAAACCATTGTGCATGTTGACTTGCATGAATGTCATAAGAGAGTTTGGATAGAAGTGTTTTAAATCGCACATCATACTCATGTACACTTTCAATAGTTCCTTTCTTTATATCCTTGAGTGTTCTTATACTCTTTTTCTCAAACTCGGGATGTGGAGCTGTTTTAAGAAAGCATCTTTCAATCTTTGCATAGTCAATACAAGTTTGATTGGGGTCAAAATTCCTATACCAACTATATGCGCACACCTCTGATGTAGTAGAAAATTGAATTGCCTTATATTCGGGGGTAGTAATACCTTTTGCGTGCCACAATATTTCACACATATTAACATGTTTAGTAGAATCCTGTATACCTTTGTATTCTGGGAGATAAAGGGACATCTCCATATAAATGTTTTGGGGTTACTTGTGGGCCTTGACCACCCGACCCAAAACCTCCTTGGTTTCTTCTTCCTCGATACCACGTGAACCACCGAACTCAAACAGCCCATACCACCCAATCCCCTCTAGAATTTGGAATAGGGCCCATGGATGCACTCCCCATGCCCCAACAAAGTGGTACTATATTGTACCCCTACTGATCTAGGAAGTGGTACCACTCCAGAGGTGATTCCCACATAGAGTATGCTCATATTCTATGTAGATGATGAGCCTAATAACATACCCCCAAAGAATAACAAAGCTTTCTATGCTTTGCTTATTGGTGTACTTATTATCCGACCTATTTCCGTGCTTTCACTTCTTGAGTTAAAACTACTTTTACTGTTGTTTGATAGATCTTTGGAAAACCAAGTGCAAGGGATAGGTCAACAAGGTTGGCTTAGATGTGCCCCTACGGCCCAGGTCATATCTATTGGCACACTTCCATGTGTGGCCGAAGAGGGTTCTCTGTCATTCTTCCTTAGATGGGGGAGTTCCTAATGCTCTTACACTTCTTCCTCTCTGTGATCCTCAAATCCTTCATGAGCCATCTCTCTCCACAACACCATCTATTCTATAATTTCTTACCTCTTGCATAATTCCCTCTCACACACCTCATCATACTTGATCGCCTTTCTTCCCTGCTGGCCAAATGTGCTACTACTAGGTCTCGCCATCTTTCACCAATCTTGTTCCTGCCCCCGTGCATGGAGATTCTTTAGCTTTCCATGGGTTTAGCTTCCAAGTTCAATGTTACCATTAGTATTTTGATTGCCAGTGGAATACCTTGCAAATATGTCCCTCTAGGATACCGTAGAAACTAGAACTCTATTACCTCCGGGCATGAATAAGTCAAAATTGAATACTCCAAGATATAGCTGTTTAGGACACCATGAAACTAGGTATCTACTGCGTGAGTCTAGCTTAGGTCAGCATCATATAGTGTTTGAAATTCCTCCTGTGTCCAAACAAGCGTGTGATACCTCCAATTCCACTTAGATGCATACGTAGTCAACCATTTGTACAATTCTACTAGAAAGATAGAAAGAATCTTTCATATAAACTATCAAATGATTCTACTCTACCCAAGTACATATGTTAAATGCGGATCCGAGTGTCAAACCTCTCGTGCGTATCCTTTGTCTAGATCATGAATCCATTCGTCAACACTTGCACTTGCCAATGTTAGTCGGTATGTCTTCATCGTGAACCATTCTGAAACAACTGAAAAAGAGGTCCCGGCAATGTAACCAATGATGTAGCCTAGAATTATTAGTTAACACCTAGTCGTGTTGGCACATCACTCAACCTAGGTTGAGTGCTCACTCAAAGTGCACAAAGGTATTGGGTCCCTCTTAATAGTTGCAGTAGTAGAATGGTGGTATGATAAAATAGTAAACATATATTTTAGGAACTAATCCTTCCATTCACCATTTATATCCAACCAGATCTATAAGCACTAAAGGTAAATCATCATGAAATTAATAACATGCATTGATAAAACACATCACACACTTTGTTCGGCCAATTTCCTTTATCTATTCATTGAACCAACAATACAGTAGCTTCATACAATACCAGGCATGCACACATGGATCTGTTACAATTATCTAGTCGCATGTACTCAGGTTTTTCCATTCCTCCAAACATATGGTTCCATCTATATCTCTATGTATGTCTCTATATTCTCTAAGTAATTCTTTACATATATATATGGTGGGGAACTAACCCTTCACCACTTAACTCTACCAGAAATAGGTCGCATGCTAATAATAGCCATGCGCCTTTTTACAATTATAGCCATACATGCAAGTATGTTATCTATAGATTGTTGATAGTTAACTAAAGTGATGGATCTATTCTTAACTTATGCCCATGCAAGAGTGAGTTGACATGTCCTTCCAAAATCTCCACGAAGAGTGGTGTGCAAATCTCAGCATCGCTTTGTGTACTCCGCACGCCAATCTCTAAGAATAGACCTAATCTCCAAAATTGGCTAAGTCCTTGAGAGTCTTACTCTACACCTCCACATGTGACGCCTTCCTATACCTTCACACTTTTTCTCATGTGCCATTCTTCCACGTGGACTCTGTGTGTAAGTTCAACTAAGTGTTTTCTCTGATCAACAAATAGAATGTGTACGATGATAGATAAAAGTAGACCTAAGTATAAGGAAATCTAGTGTAGGATGTAGGTTAGGTAAGATGTATGAATATAATGATAGAAATTTATAGAAATGGTGGATGGAATAATGATAGGTGGAACTATACCCATGTGTAAGGGAAGCTAGTGTAACATGTATGATATAGATGATGCATAAATGAATAGTAGATGAGGTATGCATAGGATAATGTAGGATGTATATGTATATGTATTGTAGTGCGGTATGTGGGGTTCGAGTGTAATATTTGTCCCTCAATAGTTTAGAGTGAACCAAAGCACTAGGGTGCATTATCGAGTATCTAGGGTGTGATGTAGATGAGGAGGATGTTGATATGTGAGGGATTAAAGGAAATAGATACAAAATCATGGTAGAATGAGGATAAACAAGGGGTATAGTGTCTATTCCCCAAGTGAAAATGTGAAAAAGGGGACTATGAAATGCCATCAAGAAAATCATTGTTGTCTTGATTGAAACTTACAGGAGCGACATTGGAAACTTGGTAAGCAATATAATGAGGAAGATCGTATAAAGATACATTACAATGAAGGAGATAGGAATCCATTGCATATTCTTCATCTATAAAAGGAACTAGAGGGCATCCACGAGCACATGAATGCAAAATGTTAGGTATGTATGTAGGAGAATAATCATTGGCAATAGAGATAGTACCTTTGAAAGGCATGGGGAAAGAGAGTAAGGAATGAAGCAAGTTGAGTGTACCATCAATATAATCAAACCAAGATCATCCAAGATTAAATGGTAACCCATGGGGAGTGTGTGTAAAAAAACCTAAGAGGTGAAAAACCCATAACCCATAAGTGTTAGGAAATAAGAGATAAAATATGTGGAATAATCCCTTACGAATCACAACAAGTAGAAACTAATATGCAAAAATATTATAGATCTCAAATAAAAAGAGAAGAATAAATAACACAACACGGAGAGATAATATTTAATGTGGTTCACCCAATATTGGCTACTTCCACTAAGAATCACTTGCTCGATTTTATTACAAGCCTCCACTCTCTCAATGAATACTTAGATCCATTTGGAGCTATGCTCAACAAACTCTACGAGAATTCACACCCAAATTCAAAGCACATCTGCAATACCTTTTTTTTTTTTATATGTATCATATGCATAAGACCATATAAATAGACAATTACTTAAGCATTTTGATACAAAACCGTGGGTATCAAAACAATGGGTACCAAAAAACCATGGGCCCAAAAACAGCCCATAACGGTTACCCATTACCCATGGGTTAATAAACCACCCATGAAAATTTGCTTCAAGGATTCGCCCTGAATCCCCTTTCGATTGGGAGCTTCACCCCACGAACCCCCCGACCCGCTCAGCGGCAAACGGGACCATCGTAAAAATACCCGAGTGTAACACATAGAAGGTGTACCACACTCTAACATGAAAAAAACTCCACAAACATAAAAATAAGATGTTGTAATATGGAAATAATCATAATAAAGATAGGGTGAATGGGGAGGTGGAAATATGTCATTAAGCATCATGTCAAACCTAGGTAAGCAATCATGTGTACAGATAGTATTAGAACTAGTGAGATCAAGAGGAATGTGTTCCCAAAATGTCCTATTTATATATAAAGTACAATGTGAAGGGTGGTCGTGAGACTACTTACGGGGAGAGGTAGATGAAATTGTATCGACACTTTATTATGAAATACCTTATATAGGACCATGGAATTAGTGGATGGAGGATTTTTGAATCTGTACTCTCCCGGGCCATCAACGAAAAATGTTTCTTCAAAATAAGAATTGTCCACACCGAGAGGAGTAAAATAAAGTGTCTGTAATGTTTCATCAGTGAGTTTGACAACATCAACCTCATCATCAAACATGGTGGAAAATTCCATAGGTGCATCATCTGTTTGGGTAGCGCTATCAAGGACGTTCAAAGGTGGTGAAGAAGTAGGGGTGGTGGGGATAGAGTGCTAGTAGGGATAAAGACAGTGGGTAAAATAATAACCAAAGTGTGAGTAGATATAACATGAGAAGGAATGGTAGGAATAGTAGAGGTGGGTACACTAGATTTGCCAACATCATATTGATCCAGTTAGCATACATAATAGGTTGAGGTGGTGCGACAGGCATAGAGGTGACAATTGATCAATGTGACAATATTTGAAGGGTTCTGGGTTAGCGGTAATAATATGTTCATAACCATCATAAAGGAATTTGACACATTGATGTATAGTGGAGGGTACGGCTTACATGGCATGGATCCAAGGCCTGCCTAAGAGGATATTGAATTGAAAAGAAGCATCGAGGATGTAGAATTTAGTAAGAATGATTTTAGGTCTAACTTAAATATGAAGGGATATTTTACCTAAGCATATATGAGTGGAGGAATCATAGCCACATAAGAGAGTGGAGTTACGAGAGATGAGACTATCATTGATGCCTAATTTTTGTAAGAGGGAATGGGCACAAAGATTAATGGCAGACCCATTGTTAATAAGGACACACTTAATATAGGTAGTACTAATGATGACAGTAATGAGAAAGGGTGCACAAGGGTTATTATGGGTGGTAGGTGATATGTCCTCATCTGTAAAGGAGATCGAATGAGGAAAACTACAAAGAGATTGAATGAGATGGGAAAAATATTTGGTAGAGTGATCACGTTCAACATGAATGGCGTGAAGAGTATCCTCAAGGGTAGTTTGACAATCTGGTGCATTATGTAATAAATCATAAAGGGATATCTTAGTGGGTGTATTTTTAAGTTGGTCGATAATGTCATAGCCTTTAGGAGTGGTTGGTGGAGTGATGGATTTGACTTGGGGTGGTATGGAAATAGGTGGACCAGCTGGTGGAGTGATATGAGTGTGACGAGTAGTTACAATTTTGATGGATGAGTCGATGGGGGTGAGAAAGTGAGGTGGATATCTTGAGTGTAGACATGCACAAAGTTCTTGTGGTAGTATTTATATTGGTGATCCTAGTAGGAATATAGGTGGGAGTACGAAGTTTGGGCCATGACACGATAAGGGGAGGACATAGTAGGAGAAAGGGGGTGAGGGAAACCCCTAGAAGGTGGTGGAAAGAATGATCGGGTTCACCAAAAATGATTAATAAAAATAAACCTAATGGGACCTAAATGGGGTATTAGGGTATTAATGTTAATCTAAATAGGAGGAATAAAACACTATAAATAAAATAAAGTAGTATGAAATGAATTCAAACAAACTATTCTAAGTGAAATAAAAACCCTAATATGTAATATGTAACAAGGGAATGGCTTAGCTGATAATAGGAGACTGTGACAGTTGTCACAGATATGGAAACTGGAACACGATGGTGTATAAAAACACTTAGAGGCCCTACAAAGGGAATATTTGGTATATTTGTAGTAACAAAGGCACCTGGGAGTGTATTAGGGCACCCCGGGGTGCCCTAGTCTAGATTTTGGGTGCTTGAAATAGTATAAATGCTAAAAACCCTAATTTGACACAGTTGCTAAGTGTCTTTGAATACTCTTTATCTATCGCACGAGATTTTCTGGATGAACTGAATAATGCCTAGCACACGAAGAAGAAGAAGAATGGTTCGAATTAACCTCGGTTGCCAAACTAGTGGACTAATCACTGAGTGTTGCACTACATTACAGACCTTGATGTAATTTTAGTGAGTGTTTATATGTCATGCTTTAGGTTCTTTCAAGCTAGTTTCCCTTTGTGAAATAGTGAGCTATGGTAGCTATAGAAGATGTAGATAGTAGAATAGAATGAATAGAATCCCTCCTCCTCTAAGAATATGTGTGATGCAGAATTTCCTAGCTTGAATGTATGGTGTTATGTGGATGCAATATGGTGCAATGGATGTAACCCTAGATGGAATGATAGTAGTGATAGGATGTAATGACCTAGGACCCTTATTATGGTCATATAATATTTTTATTTATATGGCTCTCAAGTTTTATTTCACATATAATCCCGATAATGCTCATGGAGGAAAAGATAAAGAGACCAATGGCTAAAAGTGACCCAAAAAGGAGCAAAAGAGGTTAAGCATAGATCAAGGCACCCAGAGTGGGACTAGGTCTCCTTGAGGTGCTCCAATATAGGGTGGGGAGCCTATAATTAGTGATAGAATCTTGGGGAAGTTAGAAAATGGAGTGATAAGTATCGGGAAAACAAGAGGGAAAGAAAAAGTAACACATAAAATAAAGATGGAAAAAGGGGGATTAATTGGTACTTTGTAAACTTGAGAACATTCTAAATAGTAGTATAAGACCAAGATAAATATTGTCTAATATGCAATATTTTTGTCTAAAGAAACTATGATGTGCAGTAAAAACAATGATATAAATAGTATATATTATAGTGACAAAGTATGAATCCATGTGGATAAAACAATTACAAAATAGTTAAATTAGATATAAAAAGCACACAAACAATGTCAAAAAAATGTGTAAAATAAGAATACATGGGACACCCATGATGTCACGATACAATCAAGGTGATTAACTAAAATAGAAATATTATACTATAATCTAATACTATAGGTGTAGTAAAATAACTAAATAAATGAAATAATAAAATACTGAAAGGTACCCAAACAAACTAAGCTAGAAAATATAAAACACTAATTTGCAATAATCGGTGTTGTCATAGGACTATTTCATAGTAAATACCAGGTGAATAGAAGGAGGAAACCTTCATACATAAGCTTTGAGAAAGTGCATATCTAAGTTGTTTGGATAGATCCGGGGCACCTTGAGAGGGATAGGGGCACCCGTAGGCACCCTAGTCTAAGATCTAGGAACCACTGTGCATGTGAAAATGGCCGAAAACCTCCTCAAGTGTTTTGGTGTTATCCTATGCTTCCCATTACATGAATTTCATTGTGTAATAGGAGAAGCATTGGTAAACCTATAATGTTATAATCACTTGCAAAACCTCAGATAAAGCATCAAAACCCTAAAAATAAAAGATGCATATGAAGGGGTAAGACTGTCCTCAGCTACCAAATGGATGGGCTTATCATTGAGCATTGCACTACATCTCATACCCAATGCATTTTTGGTATGTGTTTGTATAATTATGTCCTAGGTGTCTCTTGTGTCAATCCCACTTTGTGAAGTATCGATAAAATTACTAGACATGGAATGTAGTAAATGTGTACATGGAAGTAATAGACTTCCCTCCTATGAAGTGTAATGTAGATGAGCTAGCCTTGTGTGCCTTGTGATGGAGCTAGATGGATGTAAATGTATATTTAGATGCCTTTGATGGATGCCACCTTAGGTGGTGATAGTAAGTTCCTAGTGTTTGGTCCCTCATTATGGTCACATAACTTTCTATGTATATGGTTCTCTTATTCTAATTTTGTAATTAACCCTAAAAATTCCAACCATAAAAAAATAGAAAGATCAAATGGCTAGAAAGTGCCCAAAAGGTAAGAGTAAAGTGCAAAGAGGATCAAGGCGCCTAGAAGGAACCAAGGTGTATGGGCCACCTAGTCAAAAATAGGAAAAATGCATAATGACAATACAGATTGAGCAAGTACAAGTGTAAGATCTAAAATAAAACAAAAAGCAATACAAAAATAACCAAGACATGGGTTGATTATTACTCTTTTCACTTAAGAACCATATGAATAGTAGTATGAGACTGGGACTAAATAATGACTCAAAGTGCATGATTTTGTGTCTACATTTCCCCAATTTATGTTGGTGAGCGAAATATCGATAACATAAAGTAGATAGAGATGTGTACTTGATAATCCATGTAGAGTGATGTAGAATGCATGTCAAAGGACTATAAAAAGCATGGAGTGATAAAAAACATGAAGTGTGGAGACTTAAGATGCAAAAGTGTTAAAAAGTGATGGAAGTGAACCTAGGGAGAAAATGTGTGTGTAGATGCCAATGTGTGTAGTGTACCTACATGGTTAGTATCGTGTGTATTTTTGACTATTTTATTCCCATATAGATAGACTTGCAAAAGAGAAGATAGTCAAGTAGTCAAATATGCATTTATATGTGTAAAAATACATATAAAAATGTAAAAAGCATGTAGTGAAAGTGTGAAAATGAAAAAGGAACATGTGCACTTGATCTGTGATGAGAAAAAGGGTGTAGAAAGGATCCTGTAAATGTCAGTGAAACATGATTTTTTTTTTTTAGCGATCTCATGCCATTGGCCCAAGAAGTGTAGGGAGATAAATCGGATGTGTCCTCTAACCTATAACTACTTCCCTAGAGTTGCGAAGATATCTTTGTCTTGTCTAGTTTTTGAGTGATCTAACATCACCGACTGAAGAAGTGTAGGGAGGAAATTCTGATGTTCCTCCAACATGTAACTTCTCCCAAAAATGTTAAGGAAAATTTTCCCTATAAAAGCCACATGTATGGAGTTTTGTATATTGGTGCAATCCACTCATTGTGTAACCCACGTGTCATGCATGATAACTAAAAAATAAAATGTCTTGTGTAGTGTTTAAACCTATTGACTAGGTGAATTATTGGCTAACTATGAAAGGCGCATGAGAATTGGGTGCATAGGCATACGTGGCTATATTTTGAAAGAAGGGCATGCCCAAGAGAAACATAGTTAGGGACTTAGTTAGTTTTACATGTATGGGATAAAAATAGGATGGAGTGCTGAGCACACATTGGATCAAGACAAGAATACTTCAAGGCTAAGGAAAATCTATTTTTGGAGCATGTGGAAGATCAAGATTCATGCAGAGTCTGAGCTAATAATAAGATTAGATCTAGAGTTAATTATAGATAATCTATTATTAGGCGAAGCTTGCATGCTTCTTTAGTTATCTTTTAAATGGTACATGGCTATTTTGAGCATGCAACCTATTTTGAAATTTCATGGGCAGAGGTGAAGGAAAGTCCCACCCCATTATATATATATATGCGTGCGTGTGTGTGTGTGTCTGTGTGTGTGTATTGATTTGCACGAATTAGAGATCATCATGGTATGACTATATGTAACAAAGTTATGTTGTTGGTTTATGAGTGTGCATGAATTATGACAATATTATGTATGTATTCAAAAAATGGTTTGTGATGATTGAATATAATGGATCATTATGGATGGATATTGATTGTTGATGTCTCTTCTCATGGTTATTGTATGGTGAATCTGGTATTAATATTTATGTGATATGTATTTTCTTATTATGCACGTTTCCAGATTGAGCTCATAGGTATGATTGAGAGAATGGGATATGGAATTTGATTATGGTTATCATGAACATGCATGATAACACCTTGTAAGACAGTAACAAAGAGGACATGGTACCTTTGCATGCTTTAGGTGAGCACTCAGATCTATTTGAGTGAAGTGTCAACGCTCTAGGGTTTTGAGTGGGAAAATGAGGCTACATTTTAGATTCATTGCAAGACCTCTTTTTCAAACTGTTTACCATGATGTTTCATGATGAAGGTGTATTGGTTAACTCTTGTGGCCATTGAATATTGGGTGATTGATGGAAAAGATAAATTTGTGCAAAGATATGGTTTAGGGCCTAATTTAATGTGCGTGCATGGTTTAAAGAACATCTTTATCATGGGATTTATGAGACGTTATTATGATGCTTTCCTATATAGTTGTATGAGTGGTTTTCTACATATGCATCAAAGAAAAGATGGAGTTACATGATAAGGATTTGGATGTAGGAAGAGTATCAAGAATTGTTTGATGTAGGGAATCTTGGACACGTGTTGTAGATCATTGGTGGGTTGGTGTTGTGTGCATAGTTATACTTTAGAGTACATTATATATGTATTATTTTCCAGAAGTTGCTGAGTTTTAATTTTTGTGCCATCCAAGAGTATCTTACATTCATGTTATTCCTTTGTCCATTAAGATATCAATGGTGGTGGTGAATTTTGAGCACCTACATATGACTAGCTAAACATCCCATCACTCATAGGGGAAGGAGTAGGTGTGGTGAAAGATGGTAGACCTTACGAGAAAGGTAGAGAGAAGAAAGGTGGATTAAGTATAATGAAGCATGAGAGAGGGAATTGGTGAAGAAGCATGATATTGAGGAGTCTGTGGAGTTACAGAGGATGATGTCTTGTGAAGGATTTGAATCTCGCATGGAAGACATGGAGCTAGAGCATCAAGGATCTCTCCTACTTAGAAAATAATAATAGATAATCCCCTCCTCCTAATGATGAGAGCATGTCGATGAGGAAAGTTTGAGGAATGTTGATGCACATCTGATCCCACCTAACGACCTATCCCTTATACTTGGTGTTTGAGTTCTAGAAGTAACTATTGATAAACATGTGAGTGTAGGTAATCTAGTAGCTTTAGGTAGATATCATTTTCCTTTGAATACAGAAGTACATTAGGAAACACATTCATCTATGGCATCATAGGTGACAACATCTTTGTTATTTAGGGGACCAATTGGAGGAATATTTTATGGTGCATCATCAGGATAGAGTGTGGGCATGTAAAACATTGGGAACACATCTGGAATTACTAAAACTTTGCATACTATGGGAGTTTATTTTAGTACCACTATTGGGATGTAAAGAATTACATCCATTGGTCTAGTGCCTACTACAAGAGGTGGGTCGAGAGGATTAGGAGGATCGGGATCAAGTGGATCAGGTGGTTAGTGGTGGAGGAAATATTGGTCAAGGTTCTAGTCCTAAATCTAGTGGACAAGGTCCACACCCTCATTAACCTCGACATGTTTTTATGATATGTCTCTTCACTTTCCAAAATATAGGGGTATTGAAGATGTTGAAGAACATGTGTACAAGTGTGAGTTTTATGGCACGCTAAAGGAATCATCACTCTAGATAGAAATGAGAGTCAATTTTCTACTACTCTTTAAGGGCACACACATATACTAATATGGAAAGTATGACCCACACTAGACTGTGGTGGATTATGATGTTTTTGCTGTTCTATATTTTTAGTCAAGTTCCATATCACTGAGTTCGAAACAAAAGAGTATTAACACACTCAAATGACATTAATTAAGGATTATCAAAAATTGTTCGTGAGTATGACACACATTTTATAACTTTAGTGTCAAAGTTGTCTTATGACATACATCCTTGTCTCGCATGCACCTTTGTGGTTTGTTGGTGGGTTGTTGACTCCATCTAGAAGGTCACTATCACATAATACTTTTGTATATTCACATGAAGTTTTGGAAGAAACTCTACATTCTAAGGAAGTTGTGAGTGTGGATACTAGAGTAAGTCTATTTTAGAATCATAAATTACAGCTATGGCAAACAAATTGGAAAATCTCTCGGCTAATTCATCTCATGTGACACAAATGGGATATGGTGTACAAATTGTGAGGTTGAAGGACATACTAAGGATAGTTTTCCTCACAATTCGGTGCATGCCATGTTGTTGGATTGTGAGATTTTTCATTTGTATCATGATGTGAGTAGATGTCCTCTTTTACAACACGTGATCCAGAAGGATGTATCTCTATATTGTAAAATTTGTAAAAATCATACTTGTGATACTGTTAACTATATAATGATTGATCATATCCATGAATCCATTGAAATTGGTGTGCGCCAGTACTAGTAGCAAGCAAGGGGATCTAAGGAACAAGGAGAACAACATAATGAAGGGTGTAATAATGGGGATAACAGAATAAAGGCTTCCATGGTGGATATAGAGGTCGAGGTTGTGGTGGTGGAAGAGGAGGATTTCCTAGAGGAAATTGTTTTACTTGTGGATATCCTGATCATTATCAGTGTGAATGCCCTCAAAATGTGGTTTTCTCATGGTGTGGAAAATAACACAAGTTTGAATAATTTCTTGACTTGTATGAGTATATGATCAAGCAAGCAAACAAGCAAGACAAGGAGAAGCTATGACTAAAATAAAACACACAAATGGAGAGATCAATCGATGTCAAAGGTTGGGCTTGATTCTGAATTTCAACCAATGTTAGTTACCACATGCATTGAGGTTGTGCATGCTTTATGAACCTCTAAAGTATAATCCGGATATTAACAAACAAAGAAGTGATTAATGCCAAGTACCTTGATGTTGAACATCAGAAATAAGTTTACTAGAGACTATGGACATTATTAGGAATATGCAAGGAGAGATTCAAAGCTTGAAGAACTAGGCACATGTATCGAACATGCTAAAAATTTTGAACTCCCATAGAAAGACGTAGATTAATTTAAAGAATTCTACAAAATCTTACATCAAGAAAAGATAATCCCTCTATTAGGAGAGTGGTTGTGAGAAAAATTACCATGGGAAGGTAGTGAGTGTGAGAGAAAGATACTTCATGCAAATATACCTCCCCATAATCATGAGTATGATAAAGATATTACATTGAATGTGGTTATTGATGGATGGATTTTGAGCAACATTCTGATAGATATAGGTGCAAAAGTTAATGTACTCATGTTGGATGATTGGAATCAAATGGGCATACCACCATTACAGCCTTCTTCAAATATGTTGTATATGGAAAATATAACTAGGGCTAATCCTATTGGGGTATTAAAAGATGCAACCATTATGATCCAGGGAGCCAAGTTTACTAGGTAATTTGAAATATTATAGCTCAAAGAGGTAGATAGTCTCCTAACATTACTTGAGCTTCCCTAGTGTTATGTGAATAATGTATATTTGTTCTTCAACAAGGGGTACATTAGATTTGAGAACAAATAAGAGTGCATCATTATACCTTTAACAGATGAAAAGTCTACCCCATATGTTGATCCTTTGAGTGAACAAGACTTGAACATGATATATGCGCGTCTGAATCGAGAGACCCTGAGGTAACTAAGCCATCTAAGGAAGGAGTGATATAGTGGGATGATGTTCATTCAGTTAGTGATACTACAAGTATTTCTTGTGAAAACTGGGTGCATGGAACATATGAAGTAGTTGGGTGAGAGATCAATAATAAATTAACTCACATGATTATCTGCACATGGTTAGGTGCTTAAGTTATAACTAGGTACCTTGGTACACTGGTGAAGGAAACCCTAATGTATTTCTGCATGCCATGGAATCCCAGTGGAAGGATGAAGGTGACAAAATAAATATGTTGGTTTATGCTCTATGTGGGAAAACAACACATTGGTGGGCTACACACAAATACAACCTATTAGAATGTTGAGAGGTGAGAATCACCTTTTCTACTATGTTCCTTAGGAAAATGTACCTTCACGATTATGTGAATTCCACGGGAAGTACCCTTATTTGCATGACTTCGGTAGTCTAGAGACTTTGAATGGAGGGGAAGGAGGCCTTATCACCATCACTCTAGGTACATAAGTTCTACACAACCCTCGGTGGTTGCACATGTGCATGATATGTCCATGCAGAATTTATACGAGAAATAGTTAATTGGTAAGATATGACCTCGTGATATGATTCAAAATTTTGATTACTTTTCTACTAAACCTATAGTTAATAAATAATTATAGATTATGAAGCTCCTTACTTTGGGAGATAGCATGAAGGATGAGGAAATTTTTATATATATGTTTTTTGATATGGATTTAGAAGTGCGCCTTGACCTTGAAGAGACTGAAGAAGAAGAAATGGTATGTTCCTGGGAGATGAAGGAAAAGGGTAAACTTGTATGCATATTAGATGATGAGTATGATGAGGATAATAACCTGGATGTTAACCACACTGAAGGTACACATAAGGTGATGGACATAGGAGATGAGAAGACATGGGTGTACCATGAGCCTATAAAAAAAAAGGTTAATAATGGGATAGGTGTAAAACCTAAAGAAGCAATTATTGGTGATTATTCATCCGAGTAGGAGGTGGTTAAGATTATTGAACTCCTACATGAATTTCAGGATTTGTTTCCAGGGATATCATGAATTAAAAGGAGTACACCCTTCTTTAGGTGAGATGTAAATCAATCTTAAATAAGGTGCATGCACCTGATTAGGAAGAAGACATATAGGATGAATCCCAATCTGCATGTTAAGGTAAAGGAATAAATTTATAAAATGCTCAAGTCTCAAATAATTGATCTTGAGGAATCTGAGTGTGTGAGTCCCATGGTCATCAACATTAAAAAATATGGGAGGATAAGGATATGTATGTATTATAGGGAGATGAATGATTAATGGGTTATTGATCCTTTTCCTACCCCATTTATGGAGGAGATCCTTGAAGGAGTTGCAGGTCGTGAGATATATTCTTTTACATATGGATTTTTAGGTTATCATCAAGTGTGCATAGCGAAAGGAAGAAATAGAAAATATAACTTTCACCACTAGAGGGGAGGTTTTGCGTACACCATGATGCCTTTTTGGTTGAAAAATGTGTCTACAGTGTTCTCATGCATTGTTACGTAGGATTTTCGATACTTTAGTCATATTTTTTTATAGGTATATATTGATGATTGGAAAAAGTATGGTTTTGTTAAGGATCATTATGACTTTTTAGGCTTATGTTTGAGAGGTGCGAGAATTTGTCCATCTCTCTTGAATATTAATAAATTTATCTTTGCGATGCCATTTGGCACTTCACTTTGGAATATTATCTGTAAGGGAAGGTTTGATGGTAGATCCAACCAAGGTCGTTGTGATCGGGGGATTCGAATAACCTCATGATAAGAGTGAAGTGTATGGATTTCTTGGTCATACAAGTTATTACACAAAATTCATTAAAGGCTATGCAAATATTTTCATTCTCCTAGATGAATTATTGAAGTCCAAAGGAAAATTCTATCGGGGTGAGGCATAACAATGGACATTTGAAACACTAAAGGAAGGCTAACCACTACACCTATTTTTCACTTTCCTTCATGGGATAAATAATTTCATGTTTATGTCGATGCTTCGGAATGGAAATCGATGTCATGTTAGCATAACCAAAAGAAGTAATTATATACCACCCCATTCATTTTACAAGCAAGAAGTTAACACCTACAGAGAAGAACTATACAAGTACTAAGTGTTAATATTTGTCCATGATTTATGCATTACATAAGTTCACAAAATACTTATTGGCTACATCATTTATATTCTTCATAGATCATATGGAACTTAAGTAGTTGGTCAATGAGCCTATTTCACAAGGGCACATTTGCAGGTGGATACTACTATTTTAGGATTTTTAGTCTACCAAGAAAAAGCAACTCAGGGCCTGATCATTTGTCAAGGATAAATTTTGGTGAAGATACTTAGAGAATTGAGGACATAATGTCAGATGCACAACTCTTTGCATTGAATCACGCACCCACTGATTTGGAAGATATTTCCATCTTTTTGCGCATAGGATAAGCACCTAAGGGAATGAAAACATTAGAGAAGAAACAACTTGTAATACAAGTGAAACCTTACCAGTTGATAGATGGATATTTATACAAGCTAGTTTATGATGTAGTTTTACATTGGTGTGTGCTAGAGAATGAGTGTGAGGGGATAATGAAAGAATCTCATGGTGGAATTTCAAGAGCTCATTATTCAGGAGATGTCACTATGTGTAAGATTCTCGTGGATAACCTTTAGTGGGAAACTTTGTACAAGGATATTAAAGAATATGTCAAGGAATTTGATCATTTTCAGTGCCTTGGTAATCCTAGATCTATAGATAAGATGCCTCTAAGTCTTATTACAAGTGTTGAACTTTTTGAGAAATGGGTGATTGACTTTATCGGTCCTATTTCCCCACCACGTGGGCTATATTATAACTTGTAAAAACTATCTAATGAGGTGGGAAAAAGTAGTTCCTACAAAGGATTACATGGCAGCTACAACAATGATATTTCTATGGGAAAACATTATCAATAGGTATGGATTTCTGTTGAGATTTAAAAGTGATAGGGGGAATTTATTTCTTAATGAGACCATCAAAATTATTTTGGCTGAGTTTATGGTGGTGCACCACAAGAAAACACACTATCACCCACAGGAAATGGTACTACTGAGGCTTTCAACAAGATTATGGGACAAAAACTATAACAAATATGTGATGTTGGAAGAAAATACTGGGATGATAAAGTTTTTAATGTACTTTGGGAATACAAGACCACTTATAAATGATTAAATAAAGTCACACCATTTTAGTTGGTTTTGACATAGAGGTTATATTGCCTATGGAATTCATGTTTCCATCCCTACATATTATACATGTAGGAGTATTGGATGATGAAACATTTGTTGAGGAGCGTAAAGAAAACGATGTAATTGGATGAGAGGCGCATTATTGCTCGGTGGAGCCAAAAGACAGAAATAGTAAGATAGAATGCATGTCATGATAGACATATTTAGAATAAGGAATTTGAGGTTAGAAATATGGTTCTTTTGTATAATTCCAAGTTTGTGCACCTCCATGGGGAACTTTAATTTCATTGGTTGGAACCCTATGTTGTAATGATAATACTTGATTCAAGTACTTGTCGATTATAGCGATGGATGACACTTATTTTCCCAGTTACTTCATTAGGAGTAAGTTGAAACCCTACTATAAGTAAATATCCTTGGTGTTTTTAATAAGGCATTATTTCCATTTAGATAATATTTCCATTTAATGCATTTCTTTCATGTGTTTCATTTCATCATCGCTATGATTTGTCAATTTAGTTTAGTGTTTTATTGTAATAAGCGATTACGTGCCAATAGAGGATTACTATCTAGTGGATTCATGCACATAGGACTATGCATAATTTTAGTGTGGGTTGTGTAGATACAAGTGGTATACAAGTACACATATGAGTTAGAGTATGAACATCTTCGAAATATTGGTGTGGATAGAAGAAAGGTGTTAGAGGTTCTCGGATTGCATGTGATTTTAAAGAAAAGTTTCTCATATTGAAGACCACGTGAAGAAGGATGGTCATACGAAAGTAATACAAGGTAGGTATAAGCATGAAACTACTTGGTATGAGGCTTATTGAATAGATACTTCGGTGTAGGGGAGCACGTGAAACGCGAGGTCTATGGCCAAGATGTAGGGGCACACTAAAGGTTACTATTGAGGTGCGAAAAAATTAGAGAGAAGAACAAAAAACCAAAAAATATGATTAATGTGAGTACGGTAGTAGATGAGGAGCATTAAATGTGAGAAAAGTTGAAATAATTATGTAAGGAAGGCTTACAATGTAATTTTCACCTTGCAGGTTGAAGTATTCAAGCTATAGAGAGCGAGTTATGAATGAAAGTATGTGAAAGAGAATTTACATGCATTGAACTAGTGTTATCTATGCACAACCATTGAAAGAGCTCCATTAGAAGGGTGTTTGAGTGGGGGAAAGGCGTGCGGGGAAAAAAATTGTGAATCTAGGGTTCAGGAAATGAATTTATAGTTAGCGAATGTAGATTTTGAGTTATAGTGAATGAAAAGAGTGCAAGAAGTGTTTTAAAGGAATGTAATGACACCCAAGAGAGATCCTAGAGCAACTACATGGGGAAAAAAGTAGAAGGAAGTTGAAATATAAGTAGAGGACATACACGAGACTCGGCTTTTAAAATGCGAAGTATCATGAAGGTGTCATAATGGGAATAGATTGGGAGTCGCATGTCGAAGAAGCAAAGTGAGTGAATATAATAACCAAATAAAAATAACAAGGATGATTTGGATAAGGATCTAATAACAAAAACAAATTTGGGGACAGAAAAAATTACATGGTCATTATTGAAAAAAATAATTGGATTTTTATAGCTATATGAGCAATAATATTTTGGAAAATGAGAAAATTAATATCAATGGGTGATGTCCTGATTCCACATGGAATTTATCTATTTCACAGAGTGGTGGATGTGAATCACCATGCCCTTAATTGGGATCTGATAGGTTTGATAATCTTGGGCAATAAGATTGGTAATGACCTCAATGATGATGAGTCCATAGAAGTAATCTCTATTTGACATATATGAAGGGATGGCACACTATGGATATTGACAAGCTAGAAGATCACCATGTGATCAGGTTTGTTATGCACCTCCCCACCAAGTTGAATAACTAGGAGTGTTGGAGCTAAGTAAATAAGAGGAGGCTCCATTTTTCTAAGAAGATGTATGATGGAGTTATGTATATTTTAGATACTTTCATTGTTGAAACTATCATTGAAGAAGTGCACTAAAGAGATAAGATAACTTTTGGTGCTATTTTTATATCACTTGTGTTTTTAATATTGGTGTTCCCAATGGGCCAAAGGAAAAAACTTAGCAGCTTTCTGAGGATTAAAGGTCACTTGAAGTTACATTTTCTAAATATACTTGTGATGGATCGATGAGGTTCCCATATAAATAGAGGTTGGAACTATGGTATAGGAGCATGAGCAAGGATTTTGAGCACAAGTGGAGAATTCCAAAAACTACCTCTTGTGTTGGAGAAGCGAGGCCTATTTTTTGGTCTTCTAGCACTTTTGCACTAACAAATTTAGTATGAAGGATAAGAAGTGGAGCCCTTTGTGTAAGGTTCCATATGTCTTCACGGTGTGCTATTTCCAATCTTTGATAAACATATTTTCAAATGCATCAAATTAAGAATTGATGTAGACAAGATGGACTATCGATATCATACTCTCAAAAACACACACACGAGAGACACACACACATATATAGGTAAATCTAATTATATTAAAAACTTGATCGTTGATGATATAAATATCAAATCTATGAGTCTCACAATTGGGAAGCTAGGTGCAGTCAAGGTATACATTTACCTTAAACCCAAATTAGTTGATGGGAAGTATATTGAAAATGAGTTCAAAGTTCTTGAATTTCCTAAGGGGAAGCACACTGTGTGGGGACCTTGCAGGATGATGAGCCTAATCCTCATCTATCAGATGAGGAAGAGCTTGAGGAGGAATAACTAAAGGAAGATAATGGTGGCCTAGATCATGGCTCGAGGAGGTAGTTGGGGTAAGGAAACATGTGAGTCAACTCCTCCCAAATAGGAAGAAGGTGGAGAAGTGAGAGAGGAGATGGGCATGGTGGAGTTGGAGAAAGGTGATGGCTCTAAAGACCATGGTTATAGGAGGGTACTAAGGAGAAACATAACATATAGTATAGGTGTGGGACCTTCACATTTCTTGAGGATATCACCCCAAAACTCTCAGTGAAGACCAAATAAGAGAAGAAGAGGTGACATATATGCCCACCAAGGACAAGTAAGGAGGAGAAGTCAAATGAAAGTGTGCTTATCATTAAGGAGGCTCATGTTATTGATGTGGACATAGAGGATCCTCATTAAGAAAAAATGTAGTATGATATAGAGGTGTATGAATTGCATGAAGAGGTAGGTGGTGTCACAGGAGAAGAGAAATAAAAATATAAGGGTGAACCATCTAGTGAGCCTATTGGTGAACATGTGGGTGTGGAAGGTGGAGACCCAAGTTTTGATACTGAAGTACACATTCCTAAGGGTCTCCATTCTGGGAGGAATAAGGATGGAGAGATGTACAATATGTCTACACTTGGGTACATTGATAACCCCTCTAAAATCATTCACACCTACTTTGAAGTACTATGTAGATTGAGAAGTTATATGGGTGGGAGTTAATGGATCCAAGTAGAAAACATGCACATGTAGAAGTAATTATCATCGATTATGTAGACTCATATAGATGAGCCTATGCTTGATTTGAAGGAGGGCACATGCATAAGGAGGAAGATGAAGAATAAATCTCAAGCCACACACTAGATAATTTGTCCAACATAATATACGAGATGAACATGAAAGTAATTCCTTAAATAAAATGGAAGTAGAAGTGACACAAATAAACATAGATAAATAGGCCTCACTTATGACATTGTTGGAAGATAACAATAATCTAAAGGAACAAGTTGAACAGTTGATTAAGGCACACAAGAAGTACATGGAGAATCAAAAGGAGATTCTAGATTTTGCGGTGGAACTAGGAAAGATATTGATGCACATAAAGACATTGATGAATAGACCAACCAAACAAATCAATCATCCTTGCATTTATTACAGGAATGTGTCCACTTGTTTATTAATAAGTAGTTAGTGGTGTAGGTCTAGAGTAAGGATGATGAAGCATCTAGGGGGATAAGTAAGTTACAGTAGAGAAAGAGAGTAAAAGAAGTAGGTCACACAAAGAATAGTTGATTATGATGCTTTATTGCTGACCATCAAGGATGAATTGAAGAACATAGACTTGGTGTAGACACCTAAAATTAGTACTACTAATTCCTATGTCGAAGTACACTAGACCCCCTTCATTATCACATCTGATCCTTATACTAATTGAGATAAAATCTACACCCCTCACTTTATTCAATCAATTAATTTATACATCGATATTTCATATCTTAAGTCTTATACTACACCTACATCTTTATCCCATTAATTAAAAACATATAACATACCTCCCATCCTTACTCAATTAATTAATTAAATATATAAACACCCCATATCCTAAGTCAAATACTCATCTTTATCTAATTAATTAATTAAATACATCAACATCAAAATCATCACCATACTTATCTCATGTAAATCCATACACTTACCACATCATATTATTCTTATGAAAATCATACATTTATCACACCATTTAATCACACCATATTTACCATTTATTTTCATGTATTTATCTTCCACATCATTATTACACTCCGTAAAATCCTATTAAAAAAACATAAATCAAAATTAAATCATATCTAACTAAATCTAAATTTAATCATATCTATCCTATTTAACCACATGGAATCTTCCTAAAATCAAAACATAATTAAAATTAAATCATGTCTAAACATATTTTGTGTCCTCTTTAACAATCATACCATGGCCCCAAAAGATCAAATGAATTATCTACTTGAAACACAAACCAAATTACCTTATTTGGAAATAATTTCAACCATTCTCTACAATCTGAAACCAATCTGCAAATAAAAAAATCGTTAACTTTTAACATCCTTGATCCGCATAATAATTTTCTAACTTGTATCCTTCGTTAAAAAAACAAAACCTTGATTAGGGAGGTAATTGTAAACTTCTTCCTGTAAAACCCAGATCGCTGGAGATTCCCAGAATCACCAGTGATTCTACCTTTTTTTTGCATCTCTATATAAATGAGCTCTAGGCATCCATTTGAGGTTAAATGCGGCACTTAGACATGACCCTAGTACTTCATATTACATTTCTATTGTATCATAGACCTCTCACAGAGTTAGAGATCATCTAAAAAACACTTAAAGCATCAATAATCTCTACTTCAACCTTTGAATGTCATTCATATGCCCAAGAATTAAATCAATAGTCTTCTTGCATCAGCAATCTTCCTCTCTCGAGTAATATCACCTTCTGTTCTTCATTCATCAAATTATACAAGGTAAGTGGTTTCCCTTTCTTCATTACATTATTATGCATCATATCTAATCTTAAATCAACCTTTTTAGCATTCCTTTTAGGTCCTATATTCATCCATTATCAACATGTACATTTTCACAACAATCACTCGATGATGATTTCTAGAATCAATAGAGATACCTTGAATCATTGGCGATTCCCCTAGGATTGCTGACATAATCATTGGTGATTCTCAAGCTTGCTGATAGAACCACTAGAGATTTTCCCAATTTCCATCTAGTCCTATCAAAAGGTATTTTAACATCCAAGATTTCTTTTTAGACATCCAAACCACACAATCTATTCCCCGCAAGGCCTTCCAATTGTTGTTTTAGTCATATCAAGCTTATTTGAGCCATCTTTAGCATTTTATCAATTATCTTAATCAAATTTACCATCTTGCTCACATAGTGATTCCCAAACTCCCTTTGGATCGGAACCACCATCGAGACCAGCATATAGCCTTAGACCACATCAGTCCCTTTGCCTTTGCATTGTTGGTTATATTGTCTCTTATCATTTTATCATCTGTTATCAATTTATTTTATCATTTTTAGATTAATTTATTGAACACGGATTAACATCCTTGTAAGGAAGTCCATTGAATTATAGGTACTAGCCTTTTCCAGGAAATCCTCCATAAATCTATCTAATCCCATCTTTTTCTTAGTGTCTTTGCGTGTAGGTTTCTTTGCAAGAAAGGATCTTGTATACATCTGTCACGGAGCACAACTTCAATAAACGTAAAATCATTCATCCACATCCAAAGGTATCACCAAACCCCGCCATTCTAAGGTTGGTTAGATTTCCTTTCTTGCTTACTAGATTAAGTTGAAGAGGTAGAAATTATTATCAACATCTTGGCATCCCTAATCGGACATCCTAAGTCTCTTATTTAATTATTTAATTATTTAATTATTTTAATTCATCAAATTACCATTTGTTTTTATTTTCTTGTTCTCTTCATAGTAATCCCTGGTGATTTATTCAATCACCAACAATGATCGGGTGAATCGTCGGTGATTCAGTCAATCATCAATGGTTTGTATGAATACTTTTTCTTACTTTGTAGTTTGCCTTCTAGTTATTATTTTCTATTCATTTCTCTATTTTCTGATTAGGTTAGGTTTGCATATTTCTATTTCTCTATATTTACTATCAAAATCTAAAAATAATAATTATTCATTCATCCATAATATCATATTTTTCCACATTCGGTTTCATGTTTTGTAATCGTCAATGATTTAGTCAATCAATGACGATTCCTATGAATCCTTTTGATTACTTTATAGTTAGCCTTATAATATTTGTTTTTTTGTTTCTTCTCTATTTTTGCTAACCTAATTTACGGGTTTCTTATTTCTAGAGATTACATTTTTGCTAGATTATTGGATTGTTTGTTGCTTAAAAATTAAAAATTACAATTTTTTTAAAAGGAAGCATTTATCATGATGAGTCCTAAAACATTTTTTTCTTTCAGTATTGCATTATTTGCTTATTTTTTCTCATCAAAAATAACATTTCATTTTGGGTCTTAAAATGAACAATTACATTTTTTTTACTCACATAGTTTTAATTAGGGAAATCAATTGGTTACATTCACTTTATTTTCTCCCACACACAACCAAACCATTCAAAACATTAAAAATCATTAAAAAAATCCCACCCAGGTGATAACTATTGGGATTTCACCACCCAATAGGGAAACTCAGATCGGTGTTCTGGCTGAGTATAAACACATGTCTATCGGTATATTGGCACAACACCCGACTCCCTTATCGCAGCGAGACCGTGAAGTGAAGGGGTAGGCCCCAAAACAAATCTCGTATTGACAAAATATATAAAAAGTTTTCATCATGTACCTTCGGGTATATCGAGGACTCCACCCATAAACATACCTAAAACCATCCATAGTTTGTTATTTCCTAGGACACCATCGGTTGTTTTCCACATTTCACTCTTTTTTTAATCAAATCATGATAATCTAAAAATACATTCTATTTTTTTGTCATTGTTTTTGTAATCCACCCACTTAGTTTTTTTCATTATTAGATGAGTGCATGTTTGTTTACTATTATACTTATTAGATAGAAATCCCATAATCAAACTTCAGAAAACATGTTTACACTATTACTCACACCATTATCTATACCGTTATCAACAACGTTCTTTCTTCCATTACAACATTATAACCCATTTTATTAACCTATCACATTTCATTTAACCTCATTTAGCTATAAGATGTTTCTAGAGCCATCTAGACCATCTTATGTCCCTATGGAACTTCCACCCTTCATCCAATAAAACAATATTATATTAACCCCATCTAACAAATGTATGATTATTCTTTATATATTTCAAACTAGTGCTTCTCAAGCTATTTCCAAAATATTGTTTCTCCCATCATGTCCAATGTATCTCATCAATCAATGGTCTTTTCCACATCTCCTCATTCATCAAATATCTCATCCAACAACAACAACGTACTCAAAAAATTTCCACATCTCCCCACATCCCTTTTTCATAACCCACTTTACAAATGATATCTCCTCAAGTTACCCCTTTCCAACCTCCACATCAAGCCCATCCACAAAAAAATCATCCTACTTTAAATTTTCATCAGTCAAATCAATCACATGTTAATTCTTTTGCATCTAATCTTATAAACAATCCTTGCAAGATCTATAAAACATATTATCTAATTTAGAATCTATTACTAAGGGATCCAAACATGCCTCGCTTATAATGAGGTTTGTAATGAACCCATTCATCCATCTGTACCATACAAATTATATCCTTCGCATTGGGAATTACCTAAGTTTACCATGTTCCATGGTATGGAGGACCCTCAACAACACATACTATCTTTTAGACACTCCTATTATCTCATCATCCATGATCAAGATCTCATGCTTAGAACCTTTCCTATGTCACTAGTGGGACTTTCCTTGGATTTTTATAACTCTCCCCTTGATAGTCTTTTCTCTCTTTCACTCAGCTAGCCCTGTTATTCCTCGATCATTTCACTATAAATATTACTTGTAAAATCACTATCTCTTACCTTTCTACCATCAAACAATATGAAAATGAATCCCTTGTTGACTTTTTCACTAGGTGGAAAAGCATTATCAATCAATTGACCTTCTCACTACCACAATAAAAAATGATTGAGTTGTTTACTCAATCGTGTTCTCATCACATTTCATCCATTCTCTAGATCCACACATTCTAGAACTTTGATGAAGCCTTCACCATGGCCAATAAATTATAAATCCAAGCCATCAAAGATGGCCATCTCGATCCTCAATCTCCACATGTCCCATATGATTCCCCTAGGTCTTCTTATGAGTCAGACAAAGATACCACACATGATGTCATTACTTATCTTCCTGACCCAACACCTTTGTTAGGTTCAATCCATATAAATAATTTATATCCCTCGAGTCACATTATCAACAATATTACATGTGATCTTCCCTATAAGGAGAACCTTTTACCACTGATGCTTCCCTAGAAGACTCAAAGTTCTGGATTCTCTTTTCAATAATCCTCATACATCTACATCACTCCATTGTCCACTTGTCCAATCATCCATTACCTCCTTACAACCCTTAGACTCCACCTTGGAGACCGTTACTAAGGAGGCATTCATCATAAAATATCTCTATATAAACCCACTTGTTAAACTAATCAAATAATTTAATAGACCACACATAATAACACACCTCAATCATGTCTCAAAATAACATGCCCTTCATTCGAATTTGACCCAATCCTATCCCCTGTCTACCCACTTACCATCTAGTCTAGAACCTTGTCCTAAACCAAACATTATACAATAAAATACCATCATATCCACACCTATTCCTTGTCATTTGATGTGAGAACCTATCCTCTATCTAAATCAAACATTATAGAATCAAAACCTATCACATCCATTACCTCATCCTCATCATCTATCATAAAACCCCCTCCTTTACCCAAAATCAACATTACAAAATAAAAACACACATCATCTAAGGTCTCAACCTTATCATCCATTTTAGGACCCCATCCTTTATCACAATCTAAATCTATCAAATCTACAGTTCCACCCTTATCGTCTATTTTGGGTCCTCATCCTTTATCAAAATCAAAATCTATCAAATCTACTAGATTCCACCCTTACCCTTTATTTTTTACAGTCTCCATCCTTTATCTCAACATTATAACACACATGAGTAACCCTTCTCATCATTAATTGGTCCCTCCTCATCCATTTTGGGACCTCATCCATCATCTAATTTTATAAATTCCACATTGTATCCTCTCTCTTATCAACCTCACAATGCCCCTATGATGTTTCAACACTATATGACATCTACCAGTCCACCCCTATTGAAAAATAAGATGCATCCTACTAAGTGTTCTCATAAGTCAAAATCAAAATATGTTGATCCAAATCCCCTAATAAATACTTACATCGACATCCTCGAGAGGCTCATGTAGGCTTCTCTAATCACATTACCACAAATTAAAACACCCAACAAACTCAAAAACATACATATTATGATAAAAAAACATGTGTTTGTCATAGAAGCCTAGGACATAGTACATAGAGTTTTAAAGAACTTACAGACATAATCCAATGACTCTTCCTCATCGATGATATTCTCCCAAAAGAGGAACATCCTAGGCCATTTCGATATCAATAACATCTCACCCTCATCGGTGCCCTCACCCAAATCTGTAGGTCAAGGGGGTCATCCTCAATCTCATATTACCAAACCTTTATCATACATGTCTTCAACACCTTCCATTGAAGGTATTTCAATCTTGTCAATGTCTACACCTTCCTCATCAACATCTACACCCAAGTCACTGATGGTTTCTTCATTGACATCTATAGGACAAGGGGGTCATCCTCAATCATATCTCAACAAACCTTTTTCATATATCTTCTCATCATATTCTATTAAAAACCCTTGTCTCAAATCGGTACGATTCACCAACCCACGCAAACCTGGAATCATCAAACACAAAGAAAAGGTAAGACCAAAGATTCGTCATCTTCTACCTCTCCTCATCAATTGCTCTCTCATATCCCATCCAATTTTTCATCAACTCCTTTGTCAAGGGATCCTTTATTTATCATATAATCAATCAATCAATATCAAACCTTCCATCATCCTAATCTCAAAGCCATCATTCCTTTCAAGTACACATCATCTCTATCAACAACATAGTGCTATGTGGCCTTCTCTCTATTGAGACTTCAAAATTCCTACCTTACACATCCCCCTAGTAAATATTTACCAAACCTATCCTATCAATCCCATCAAAATATCACTTCTCTAGAAAGGAGTAAATGTGGAAAGTTTTCCCCTAACTGGATCGGTCCATATAGTATGGGTCAACCTTTGAATGCCTTGCACTTACAACCTTTCTACTATTAACACATCGATCGACATGACAATAGTCACATCAAATATATTATTCCACCATACACCAACCATCTTATCATTGTAATGATTTGAAATCATGTGGTCTTCTGTCACTATCCTAAAAAAACTTAAAGATGAGCACCATAACTCATTTCATCACATCTTTCACATGAACAACTTCCTCCTTAGCAATAACCATGCAAACATTACACTCATCAACCTTGTCTATCAAGAAAAAGAAATGTTTTGGGGAACACCCTTGTAGTCTATGTACACATTCCTTCTCTCCTCCTTGAAACGGTCTATAAGGGTTTTCCTTCAACTCAAATTAAAATTCAAGACAATCTATGGATACATACTATCAAAAATACAATAGAATGATTCCTCAAAGGAAAGATATTAAAAATATAGAATCATTTTCAAAAAAGTAAAAATTAGAGTGATCCCTTGAAGGACAACTACCCATCAAAGTCATATACTGATCCCTCAAAGGATAGTTATCTATAAAAATAAAAATAAATATAAAATATAGACCATACCATCAAAGTATGGCTACCTATGTACTAAGGTTTTATGCATCGATCAACCTTCAAAAATTCAAATATAAAAAGCATCCTAGGAAAGCTTCCTGCAGCTTTCCTGACAAAAAAAAAACTTTCTGCATTGATTAGTTAGCATCAAAATATATGTATATATGGGGAATTTCTCTATGAAACTGTTGAAAAGGAGAATCCTCTTTTCCCGCACAACCTACACATGTCAGCCATTCTCATGTCCTAGGAAGCTACACATTTCACTTACATCTATATCTAAGATCCTACGTGTGACTACCCATTGTTAGTAATTTGATAACATTCGTTGTAAAGGATAGAAAATGAAAGAGCCTTCACTCTATTGTTTCCCATCACATATGTATCAAATCTAGTACAAATCAATCAATCCACATTTCATTCATGGCCATGTTTTTCACAAAAATTAAAATCACTTTAAAATCAATATCAAATAACACATCATATCTAAAACATAACTTTAACAGTTTTCAACCCTGCCACATCCACATCCATCAATATATCTATCATCATATCAACATCTCTCAATATCAACACAATCCTCAACACATCTCAACATTCCATCATTGCATCAAAACATTACATCTACTCAGTAAAATTGACATTTGTTAACCGGATGCCTCCTCAAGTGCTACACCTCTGATCAACATCAGGACCCCCATCTAGTCCTCAAAATCCCACCCTTGTGGAAAAAAATAATGGTCCTTTGACCTCATCAAATCATCATTTCATCCCCCACTTTGTCATTAAGTCATATGTCTATAGGACATGAACCCTTTGATTCTCCTATCACTTGACTTCCTAGATATGTAAATCTATCTTTGTAACATCAATTTTTGGTCCTTGACCTAGTCAAACCATCATCTTTTCATCCTTAAGTCATATGTCTATAGGAAATGAACCCTTTGGTTCCCCTATCACTTGACTTCATGGCCTTGTAAGCCTACCTTTGTGGAAATGTCCATCATCGGTCCTTTGACCTTGTCAAAAATCCTTTTTATTTTCTCTCTAGTTAATTCATACATCTATAGGACACAAACCCTTTGGTTCCCCTATCAATTTATTTTCTTACAACACTTATCTTGTCTTTATACCTCGTCCTGAGGCATCATTTTCTCATCTCTTGTCTTTCATTCATCTATCTCTTAAAAAATCATGATCGATTCCATTTTTAGGTCATCAATCCTTGGTTTTAGGGGAGAACTTCATCATATAATTTTTCATCATTCATCTATCACATCTTGTTTTTATCTTATGGCTTATTTCAAAACCACTCAAAAAAGGGTAAATGTAGACACCTAAAACTAGCATCGATAATTCCCATGTCAAAGTCCTCTAGACCCCCTTCATTATCACATCTTATCCTTATACTAATTCATATAAAATCTACACCCCTCACCTTTATTCAATCAATTAATTAATACATTGATATTTCATATCCTAAGTCCTATACTATACCCACATATTTGTCCCATTAATTAAAAACATCAAGCATCCCTCCCATCCTTACTAAATTAATTAATTAAGTATATCAACACCCCATATCCTGAGTCAAATACTCATCTTTATCTAATTAATTAATTAAATACATAAACATCAACATCATTGTCATACTTATCTTGTGTAAATCCATACACTTACCACATCTTTCTTAAACTCCATAAAATCCAATTAAAACTAAACATAAATCAAAATCGTATCTAAATAAATCTAAATTAAATCATATGTAACAAAAAATGGGTAAATGTAGACACCTAAAACTAGCATCGATAATTCCCATGTCAAAGTCCTCTAGACCCCCTTCATTATCACATATGATCCTTATACTAATTCATATAAAATCTACACCCCTCACCTTTATTCAATCAATTAATTAATACATTGATATTTCATATCCTAAGTCCTATACTATATCGACATATTTGTCCCATTAATTAAAAACATCAAGCATCCCTCCCATCCTTACTAAATTAATTAATTAAGTATATCAACACCCCATATCCTGAGTCAAATACTCATCTTTATGTAATTAATTAATTAAATACATAAACATCAACATCATCGTCATACTTATCTTTTGTAAATCCATACACTTACCACATCATTCTTAAACTCCATAAAATCCTATTAAAACTAAACATAAATCAAAATCGTATCTAAATAAATCAAAATTAAATCATATGTAACTAATTCAAAATTAAAACATATCTGAATAAATCTAAATTAAATCATATGTAACAAAAAAGGGGTAAATGTAGACACCTAAAACTAGCATTGATAATTCCCATGTCAAAGTCCTCTAGACCCCTTCATTATCACATATGATCCTTATACTAATTCATATAAAATCTACACCCCTCACCTTTATTCAATCAATTAATTAATACATTGATATTTCATATCCTAAGTCCTATACTACACCGACATATTTTTCCCATTAATTAAAAACATCAAGCATCCCTCCCATCCTTACTAAATTAATTAATTAAGTATATCAACACCCCATATCCTAAGTCAAATACTCATCTTTATCTAATTAATTAATTAAATACATAAACATCAACATCATTGTCATACTTATCTTGTGTAAATCCATACACTTACCACATCATTCTTAAACTCCATAAAATCATATTAAAACTAAACATAAATCAAAATCGTATCTAAATAAATCAAAATTAAATCATATGTAACTAATTCAAAATTAAAACATATCTAACTAAATCTAAATTAAATCATATATATCCTATTTAACCACTTGGAATCTTCCTAAAAACAAAACATTATCAAAATTAAATCATCTCTAAAACTATTTCATATCATCCTTAAAAATCATACCAAGTCAGGCCCAAAAGATAAAACGAATTATCTTCCCAAAACACAAACCAAATAGCCTTATTTGGAAATAGTTTCAACCATTCTCCACCTAAAAACCATCTGCAAACCTAAATTAGATAAATCCAAAACAAAATCATTAAATCCCTAACATCCCTTATCCACATAATCATTTTCAAACCTATATCCATCATTAAAATTAAAAAACCTTTATTTAGGAGGTGGTTGTAAACTTCTTCCTATAAAACTGAATTGCTTTGGAGATTCCCGAGAATCGCGAATGATTCCACCTAGTTTTTGTAACTCTATATAAACAAGCTCCAGGCCTCCATTTGAGGTTAATGGACAGGTGGACATGACCCTAGGACTTCATATTTCATTTCTCGTGTGTCATAAACCTCTCACAGAGCCATAGAACATTCAAAAACATTTAAATCATCAACAATCTCTTCTTCAACCTTTGAATATCATTCATATGCCCAAGAATCAAACCAAAAATCTTCTGTCTTGAGTAATATCACCTTTTTTTCTTCATTCATCAAATTATACAAGGTAAGTGGTTTCCCTTGCTTCATTACATTATTATGCATCATATCTAAGCTTAAATCAACCTTTTTAACATTCCTTTTGGGTCCCATATTCATCCATTATCAACCTATACATTTTCACAAAGAATCGCCGACAATTACTAGAATCATTGGAAATTCCCTGAATCACTAGTGATTCCCCTAGGATTACTGTTGGAATCATTGCTGATTCACACAATCGCTGGTGATTCTCATGGAGATTGCCCCAATCACTGGTGATTCCTGTCAAAAAGGTATTTTAACCCCCAAGCTTTATTTTTAGGCATCCAAACCACAATCTATTACCGTAAGGACTTCCAAGTGTCTTTTTAGTCATATCAAGCTCCTTTGAGCCATCTTTAGAATTTTATCAATTATGTTAATCAAATTTACAATATTGCTAACATAGTGATTCCCAAACCCCCTTTAGATCAGGAACCACCATCAAATGATAGCCTTGGACCAAGTCAATCCATTTACCTTTGCATTAATGGTTACATCGTCTATTATCATTTTATCATCTATTATCAATTTATTTTATCATTATCAGATTAATTTCTTGAATGCATTGAAATTTTTGGAAGTCCATTGAATTCCGGGGATTGTCTTTTCTAGGCAATCCACCATATATCTATCTAATCCAATATTTTTATTAGTGTCTTTGAGCACAAGTTTCTTTATAGGAAAGGATCTTGTATACATATATCAAGGAGAACAAATTCAATCAACATCAAACATCATTCATCCACATCCATGGGTATCACTAAATCCCATCATTATGAGGTTGGTTAAATGTAACTTTATTTCTTAGTAGATTAATTTGAAGAGGTAGGAATTATTATCAAAACTTGGCTCAAAGGTATGTGAAGATACAAAGATAATATTTAAAACATGGACATTGATAGAATAAAACAAGGTCCTTGTTGCAAAAAAAATGATACTCTTGGACATAAGGAGAGGTTGATACTACTTGCGAGAAAAACATGATGTGCTCAAGGCAACCCGGGATCCTCATAATGAGAGGATAAAGGAAGTTGGGAAGCTTATAGCATAAAGAATGGACATAATGGACGACATGGTGTTAGGGTTTGCAAACGTATTAAGAGTTTTTAAGAACATGGGCGAAGACATGACCTTGGACAAGCTAGATGGAGTGCTTGGGGATATTCCTAAAAAGTAAAAGAAGGTAATTAGTGACTGGAATGAGCTAGAAGTATACATTAAGAATGAATACCCTAAAAAAATTTTCCTACTGAAGAATAACATGTAGGATATAGATGTATTATTTCATATACAGTCATTCTTTACTTCTTTATTCTTTATTATTTGGGGAGATAAGGTATGAGTACCTAATTCTCAGGGCAGAAATGAAATTAGTGTGGGGTAATGTTGATTGGGTGAATAATCTCCTAAATATGAAAGGCACATAAGAATAGGGCATGCAGGAAGGGGGCGCGTAGGGTCACGCAAATGTTTACTGAAAGAAGGGCGTGCCTAGGAGAAACCAAGTTTGGGACTTAGCCGTTTTTGCATGTATAGCCTAAAAATAAGATGATGTAATGCCTCTTCTATGAATGATATCTTAACCAACTTCTTTAATTAAAATTTGCAAACGTTGATATATGACTTCTATTCTGAGACAGTTTACTCTCTTGACTGATTGATCATGTTTTCTATTGATTAAATATTTTACCTTCTAACTCTATTGAAATCATATTGTATCAGAATTATACTAATGTTGGATTTTATCCATATGCTCATTATGCTAAGTTGGAGGTATAATCTATATAAACCAGGTGATTTGAGGTAAATGTTGTTCATGGACTATGTTGGTAAGATACTTAAGTTACATTATTTAACTAAACCATGGTTTATTCATTGCTAATGAAGGGATAGTCATACCTTGGATCAATTTCAGTGATCCAAGGCATTCCTTGATTGATATGATGTATGATCATTCTTAGTCTGATTGACTTTGTCTTAATTGCAAACATGTCATCTCATCTAGACTCAAAGGAAATGATGCCATTGGAGCACCTAGTAGCATCTGGTGAATGCACTCTTTTAGTGAGATCTGATTATTTTGTGATGTTTGCATATGTTAGTAATGTTCATGTTAAATTTTTAAGTTAATATATGTTAGTAGTGACCTAATTGAAACTACACTATGGTGATAATTATTCTTTACGTAAAACCTAGCTATCCTAGATGCATATTATTCTAAGATAAGATTGGATGTATTTTTGGTAAGGGGATTATAATTCCTAAACTACCTAGAGGAATTCATTAATATCCTAACTATGCTAAGGTTAGCACTATTTAAAAATGATCGTAAACCTACATGGGATTTAAATCTAACCTAGACTATGACTCTAGTTACATAAACCCTAAGGGTTTGAGCATGGTTTATTAGGCACCAACCTACACTTTGTACTAGAAAATTCAAGGGCATTCAATGAGGTAAGTCTTTGCGCCACCTTTAGATGAAGCTAAAATAGATTTTGCGGGCATCAAACTCTAGTTAGCTAGATGAAATTTTTGCATGTTTTTGAACATTTAGTTGCTGCTAAAAATAAATTTTGGTTTGGTGAATAAATTGACAACTGGAAACCCATCCTAACATTTATTCATCTTAGCAAAAGTGGGAGACCACCTTGGGAATCTCTGAGTTGGAATGGGGAAAATAAATAGGTTTAGTTTGGCCATTCATTTTGGTCATTCGAGTTCAATGGCTCTGCATGTTGTTTCTCCATTTTTGAACTCTTTGGTTCAATTCATTTGCATTCTTAAAATTTCCATTACATTGTGGAAGTTATGGAAGAATTTGATGAGGAGGATATAAAAATGAAGGAGGAAGAGATGATAGGTTTCAGAGTTGATTCTCACATGAAGTTTTCATGGAATTTATTGTGAAAGTTTGCAAGGGAATTTTAAAATCTAGAAAGAGGAGTTAACGAGCACTACCAGCATGATAGTCTCTAACTCATTACAATACTTTTCTTTGCTTAATTTTTTTCATTAAAATAACTTTACGAGTTAAAGAAAATTTTATGATCTTTGGTTTCGTACTTGATTTTTGTTTTTATTTTTGGGTTTAGTCATTTGAAAGGATTACGCTTGCAAATATGGAGTCTCATGAACGATTTTGAAATGATTTTATCATTATTTTTCTACTAGTTATAAGTATTATCGTTGGAATATTGTTTTTGTATGATTAATATGGATATACAAATGGTATGCATATATATTGGGTTTATTCTTGGTATTATTTGCATACCAATATTGCATGTAACCCTTTGGTGTTAAGTTGGAAGTTATGGAATTTAGGGATGATACCCACATGAAATGATGATTGGAGTGTATTTTTGTTCTTTAAGTTTAAATTTTAACGTATATTGCTTATGGGTTTGTTAGAAGACTCAGGTGTAGGCTATTATATCGAACTTATTGATCATTATTTTTGTGGATTTCGGTTTAATGATTTAAAGAAATCAATATCTATTTAAAACCCATTTTGGGTGCGCTTTGTTTTTAGTGATTTTTTCAAATCCTTTATAGGTTAGTATTTTAGTGGGTTTTTATTCACAATTTAATGGTTTCTTTAGACTCAAGTCATTAAAATGATTGCACGTAGAGTTGTAATCCTCAATTTAGTTTGAATCCTTTTTATATTAAACTCAAAATCTATTTGTATTCTAATTTAGCTTTTCATATTGCTTACCGATATATAGGTTCTCGAGTTATTCAAAATACATCAAACTAGTTTTAGGGATATTATTTTGTGGATGTGTTGTGAACTCAAAAATCTTGTGAGTTTGAATCGTGATCTTTTTGTTTTTAATGTGCCTTGGTCCGTCATATTGACGGTAGTTGCTCAATTGATATTTTGTAGGTTTTGGAATAAAATTTGAAAATTGATTCAACTATAAGTGGTTTCACTTTTTTTTTGGATCTAAAGGGTTATTATGACATTTGGGTATTATATTGATGTGGTTGATTAACATTAGTTCACTATCACAGTAAGGGATACTGAAATTTATTTTTATTCTTTAATCAACTTCTCATTTGGTCTTGGTGAAGTCACCGATGGTTGAATTCTTCAATTGAACTCCATTGGCTTATTTGATTATTTTCAATCCACTTTATTTGATAACAATGTCATTATCGGTCCTTGGGATAGGAAATTATTGGTTTATTAGTAAAAGTAAATATCCTAACAGGTATAACAAGTCAAATTTGATTATTACTTATATTAGATACTCGTTATTTAAATGTTTCTTCTTGCTTTTTGATATTAATAAGTACAGAGGCTAACTTCGGAGTTTATAACCACCTTGTATAATACATTTTTATTATTTGACTTACGAGATAAATGATTATTTTTTAATATTGGTAAATAGTTTTTTGAAAGGGACTATACCCTTGTGTACAAAAGAAGGCCTAAAAGCCGGAATAAGAGAGAGGAGCAGAGAAGCTGTAGCAAAGCACAAAAGCTACAGCGAAGAACAACGAAGCCCAGAACAGCTACACAAACGAGACTTAACAGCAAAACAACGGCAAAAAAACAGCAAGCCTACAGCCAAGAAGCAGTAAAAAACAATAAGGACCAGCAAAAGTAGTCGGGACTACTTCTTGGCCGCTTGATCAATACTCATCTTTACTCTTTTCCAAGCATGATACATGCCCAGCGTGGTCATATGAGCAGCATCCGTCTTATCGAGCTCCTCTCTGGTTCTTTTGCTCTCTTTCTCATTGCCCCAAAGTGTAGCCGGGACACCGCTAAGCTGTGAAACACTTCTTGCATGACCTTCGATGAACTCCTCGATGGCCCTGAAGGCTGCAATATTATACTCATGCCTAGTCTTCATCTTCCCTAGGCGGGAGTCTAAGGAGGTCAGTTTTTTATATATGTCATCAATCTGCTGTGCCAATGCTCCCTTCCCCTCAATGCTTTGTTTGCCTTTTTGCTTAGCAAGGTTATAGTGTGTCAAGGTATTACTTATTTCAATATATGATACTCCCGAATTTCTATTTGGAATTGGAATTTAGATTAATTAGTTATTGATCCTTTAATTATAATTATATCTTGAACTTAATGGTGTCTTATCTAACTTCCTTTCTTTAATGGACATTGTGACTTTTTGGCATTCTTTAAGGGTTGTTATTTTTAAAATTAGAAAAATTTATTTAATAATTGAAGTTCCTTAAATGAAATCTATTAGATAGAAGCATGTTGTTACAATGATTTAGTACTTATCATGCTCAGTTCTTGTGAATTGACACATGCTAACAATTTTACAAATGGATTTCATGAAAAGTTAAAGGAGAAAGACTTATAAAAAGTTACATTTTTACTAATGATGCTCAATTATTTTGGATACTCGGAAGTGTTAAAAGTTATGAAATGATTTTTAATGAGCCATGAAGGCCTAGTTCCAATATACATTGTGATTATTGAAAATGATATCATTTTATGATTGAAATGTTTATGAAATACTTATAGAATTTTGATCAAATCGAATTCTACCTTGTCAAATTGACTTGTTGTTTGGTTAAGACTTGAAAGATAAATATATTTTAGTTATATTCAATGATGATTTGATATGTAAACCTAAGTCAAAGTATATATGACATAATAGATAGCTTTGGGTTATGAGATGAATAGGTGGGAAAATGTTTTATGGAGTCCTTATTCTAAGGTTATAATGGTAAACTACTTAAATTATAATTCTATAAAGTTTACTTTAGTAAGATCGAGAGGATAATGTATTACGACATTATAGATATTATTGTATCCATTATCGAATTGAACAAAATGAATGTTGTTTGGAGATAATATATGAAAATATAAGATCCTGTGTGGATAAAGAAGGAACTTATTTATCTTAATTAACAAAGTGTATACAAGGATATGGTATTTATCATATGTTGATAGTTATATCTAAACCTTGTTGGTTATTAAATCTATTTAATTATGAATCAACACATGACAAAGTGAAATAATAATAAGGATATAGTTATGATCCTTAACTTACATTGATAAGTTGAATCTATAATGTTGAAAAGGAAAGTGATTCATTTAAAGTATGAACCAATATATGGTAAAGAGAGAAGATAATAGGAATATGATAAGGATGAGAATTAAATGATAAGGTAATCATTAAATCAACCTATTAAGTTATTCAATATGATTTGTACCATAAGAAAAACTTATTAAAGAAGACTTGATGATGTTCTTCTTACTTAAATCAGATTGGATTATGGGGTTAAATGAATGAATGGTTAATTAATAATGAGTTCATTAACAAGAATGCAAAATTAATCACACACCCTTAATTCATGTAAGGGTGCATTATGATTCCTTTATTAAAGGAATTAACATTCAAACTTAGTTTACCCCGTAGATATGATGTGTTATGTAAATTAAATTAATTAACAAGATGAATGTTTGTTAAACTAATGAATCATTTAGGATGGCAGCTTTTTTATTAAAGGTAAATAGTTTTGAAGGGACTATACCTTGTTACAAAAAAGGCTCAATAGCTAGATCAACATGAAAAAACATCAAAATAGGATCTGAATCTAGATATTATAATAAGTCCAATAGTAGTCAAAAGAGAAGCTACTAATAAAAAGCAAGACATGGACATAACTACAACTAAACAACAAAAACAAGATCAGAATTATAATCTTCCTTATTTAGTATGGTAGTTACATTAGAGGTACTTAGTGGGTTGTTGTAGTATAGTTTTTGCTACACAGTAACCACTTAATGATGAAAGTCATTAGGTGGATACTATGAAGCAGCCACTATGCCTCAATATCCCACTTAGCTCCTCTAACTCAACTTTCATAAGTGGAATTTCAGTTCACTATTTTACTCTAAACTAGAGATAGGCATATAGTCGAGTGTAGTCATCAACTTATGTTGACCTAGGGTGAATAAACACACCCAAATCGACATAATTTGATTCGAGTATGTCTACTTATCCTTAGTCACCACAAGTAGATTGTTGCACTAGTGTATGTGAGTTGTCCCTATTTAGTGTGAAACTTTGACTCATAATAGGTTAAAAAAATTCAAGGAAGACTAATAGTTTAGTGGTATGAAATACATGTTCCTTTCGATGAATACGTCATCTAGGAATGTCAACATGGTAAATATGTTTAAAATTTTGGCTAAATTATCACAAACTATTGGTTATGTTGTTTTATGTCACCTAGTCTAAGGTTGTGAGATTTCATATGAGTAGCAGTAATAGATACTCAGATAGGGTTCTTAGATAGTAACACTTTTATGACCCGTAAAGGGTAAAGGAGCCAACATATACTTTGTGTATGTAATAACAAGCTATACATGAGAGATCGGTTTAATGCCCAGTCATGAAATGAGAGATCGGTATAATACCAAGTCATTACAGAAATGCATATGGTTTTCTATTATGTGATGGATTAGAAAAGGAATGTGTGTTCTAAATTATGTGAATTTAGATAAGAGAACATTATATTAAAAAAACAAATTCCCCTATTTTCTAAGTCATAATGACGATGTACGGATGGAGCACAAAGCATGCTTTAGATCAAGACAAGAAGACTTTGAGGATAAGGAAAATATATTTTTGGAACATATGGAAGATCAAGAGTCATAAAAAGTATGAGATAATAATAGGATTTGATCTAGAATTAGTTATAAATAACCTATTATTTGGCGAAGCATGTGTGCTTCTTTAGTTATCTTTATGCAGTGTTTGGCTATTTTTAGCATGCAACCTATTTTGAGAGTGCATGGGTAGTGAAGGGTAATTTCTCACCCCATATATATATTGATTCGTACCGATTAGATATCATCATAGTATGACTATATGTAACACAGTTATGTTACTAGTTTATGAGCGCACATGACTTATGAAAGTATTATGTATGTATTCAACTACTAGTTTTTGATGATTGAATATAATGGATCATTATGGATGGATATTGATTTTTGATGTCTCTTCTCATGGTTATTTTATGGTTAATCTGGTATTAATCTTTATGTTATTTGTATGTTATTTATTATGTGAATTTCCAAATTGATCTCATAGGTCTGATTGATTGAATGGGATATGCACTTTGATTATGGTTATTATGAACATGCATGATATCACCTTGGTAAGAAACTAAAAAAGAGGGACCTGATACCTTTTCATGTTTTGAGTGAGTGCTCGAGATCTATCTAAGTGAAGTGTCATCGTGCCCAGGGTTTTGAGTGGGAAAATAAGACTATAAAACCCAAATGATGCCCCCCTCTTTGGGGGCATATGCGATGTTGTGGATAGGAGAATATGAACCAAAAGAGGACCTACCATGTATAATGAAACTCTACCCTACATGGGGAAGGTAAATGTTCTTGGTAAATACCAAGGTACACATAAATAAGTGGCTAGGAAACAAATGTTAGTACCAACAAGCATGCATGTAGAAGACAAGTGTAAGCCAAACAAGACAATGTGTAAGTTATAACATAAGAAGATAATGTAAACTCCTAAGAAGACAATGTAGGCCAAATAAACAAGATTGTAAACATGGGACACTCATCATGGTGTCACAAGACACTCAAGGCTGCAAACAAACAAGTGTTCACACTAGACAAAGGGAAAATCCCGCAAACAAGAACAAGTAATAACAGATAATGTAACAAACAAGTATGGAAGCAAATATCCTTGCATAGAAAATGTTGCACATGAAACACCCATTCACATGTTATAAAGATAAAACATATGTAAAATCATGTGTAAACCAATGTAGTGTTCTATGAACAAAAATGAAACAATAGCACCTATAACATATGAATGTGAATGCCTCCAGGATCTGTTGTGGGGCTGGTAGTCAAACATCCATGTTGTGGGTAGTATCCATGTATAGCCTACGATCACAACTAGAAATAAATTGAATGAAAATGTGTGTTTTATGATGATAATGACATACACAATATCTATCTAGCATGAGTAATAAAGCGTACATGTACAATAAAGTGCAAGAAAGAGTAAATGTAACTAGAGAATTCAATATGTTATGGATGGATGGAATGGAATACGAGTGAATGATAGGATACGTGTACCCCCAAGTGAATGGAATTATATGTAGTGAGGATCATTTATTATTCCCCTTTAAGAGTCAATAATGAACCATAAATGAGAGTGCATCATCAGGAAATGGTCGAACTATGTGTTGTTTGCTACGCTATGATGAGTGTGTATTGATGATATGTGACCTAAAGATGAAGTATGTGTGACTCTGTAGCCTAAGCGTATATCATAATAAGATGAATATAAAATGAGTGGTGATGTAGCCTAAAGTGTATACCATTAAATGTTGTAAGAGAAACTGATGATGTAGCCTATCAGAAGATGATGGTAGAAGAAGTGAACATCTAGCCTAAAGCATGTATCACTTAATCTAAGTATATAACATGAGAAAATATTGAATGATGAATATGTAAGAGTGATGAGTTCCATTTGTTATGTATAATCTAAATAGTCTAGTATGGATCATGAGACTAGAGTGTGTCATTAGGTAGTGAGTGCATCGCATAGAAGAGATTTGTGAAATGTGGAATGTGTTTAGTAGGGTATATAGTGTACTGATGAAAGATGCGTAGATGACCTAAGATTTTCGTTTGTATAGTAGATGTAAGAATCAAGATGTAATATGTAAGGTGTAGGATGTAAAATGCAAGATGGCGTGTATGATGTGTGAAAATGTGCAATATGTAGTGACTATGGTGTAGTATGTGTAGAATGTGGATGATGTATGTAGGAAGATGCATGATGTGTATATATTGTAATGTAGTGTGTAATGTGTAGATGGTGTAGGATCGTATGATGATACATGGTGCCTAAGGTGTAGTTACTATTGTGTAGTGTGTGGGGTTCATGTGTAGAGAAATCCCTCAACATTCAAGTCTGAACCAAATCACAAGAGTGTGTCATCAGGAAATGACGCAGATATGTGTATGCTTAAGATGTATGTGTAAGTATGTGATGAGAGAATGAGATGTCACATAATGTTAGGGATGACTATATATTTCATTCACCCTAAGTGTGCGTATGATGAAGAAGACAATCATGTAATGTCATCTAAGAGGTCATCGACATCAGGGTCAAAGTCAAATGGATAAACATTAGAGACTTGGTAAGCAATAGTTTTTAGTTGATCATGTAATGAGCCATTGAGGTGTAAGTTATACATACCCATGACATACTCCTCATCAGTGAAGGGTGGTAATGGACATCCATGTGCATACCAATGAGTGATATTTTGTGTATATCTAAGAAAGGAGCTATTACAAATGAATACATGACCAAAAGGCATATGAAATGAGATATCCATGTGATTAGGGTCTAAAGTACCCCTAATGTAATCAAGCCATGATTTTCCTATAGTAAGTGGTGAGGAGTGAGGATCATGTGTAAGAATTATTGTAAGGTGAAATACACATAGGACATAGGTGACAAAGTGATGCGAACAAACCTGTAATAAAGCTGAGGAGCATGTGGTGGAGGGTAAAGATCCTCAAAATAAAATCCTAGATGAGTCAAGCCTTCATGTGCACATATAGTGTCATCGCAAGTAGGGGTGAATGATATGTGCTCCCAATTTTAATTATTCATGAAAAGCATACATGTAAATGGTGGATGTGTTAATGAAGGAGGCACATATGAAGGTGCGGGGGACAGTCAATGTCTATATGCGGAAAAACCCTAGATAAAGAATCATAGCAATAGTAATAGAAGGTGGAGGTGATGGTGTAGAAGAAACGACATTGATTACACAAATAACACCTTCAAGTGGTGTAAAATGGGGTGGTTCATCCATCGGCTAAGGATCATCTGTAGTATCACTATGTAGAATAGGAAGAGTAGTATTAGGATCTTGGTCATAATATTTGTATGCATCACAATCACGAATTACAATATATTCAATACCTTCATCTATGAATTTAACATAATGATGTATGGTAGAAAAAATATCTTGCATGACATGAATCCATGGTCTACTAACCAAAAAATTATAGGAGATTGTAAATTCAATGAAAAAGAACATGATGTTAATAGTTTTTGTCCTACAGTAATAGGTAATGTAATGTGACCAACACACGATGAACAAAACCAACATATGCACATAGTGAAATAAAAAATGGGTTAACATCACAAGAAGAAAGACCTATCCTCTCAATGAATGACATGGGACATAAGTTGAATTCAGATCCATTATCAATTAAAGTGCGCTTGATACCCACATTGTAAATGTGAATCATAATATGCAAGGGTGGGTCATTGTCAAAGGTATTAAGATCAACATGAGGATTAGATGGGAAATAAATATGTTGAGAAAATGCATCCATGAATGTTTTATATACTGAGTCAAGATGCATATCAACATAAATGTAAGTAGTAGAAATAAAATGTTGGACTTTATGCCTTAAATGAAGATTTGCAAGAAAATAATCATGGATTAAGATACTTATGATGACTATAATCTAGATGATAAACAAATAATGAGGATCCTAAGAGCGTTAAGATTCACATTGGGTTCACTAAAATGATTAACTAAAATATAAATATTCTAGTGTAATATAATGTTATAGGAGCAATAAAATAACTAAATAAATGAAATAATAAAATACTAAAATGATACCCAAGAAAACTAAGCTAGAAAATATAAAACCCTAATGTGCAAGAAGGGGTAAGAAATCCTTAGCTGATTTGATGTTATCGTAGGACTATGTCATAGTGAATACTAGGAGAATAAGAGGAGGAAACCTTTGTACAAGATCCCGAGAAAGTGCATATCTGATTTTCTTGGATAGACTGGGGCACCTAGAGAGGGATAAGGGCACCTGTGGGTGCCTTGGTTTGAGTTCTGGTGTCGTGGTCTAAGGAAATGGCTAGAAAACTTCCTCTCAAGAGTTGGTGGATGTTTTCCTATGTTCACTTCCTATCACATGAATGTCACGTTGTCATCTTCAAAGCACTGGTAAACCTGTAAGGAAGAATCAATTGAAAAAACCTAGACAAAGCATCAAAACCGTAAAAAAGAAAGATGTATATGAAGGGGTTAGACTGTCCTCAACTACTAAATGGATGGACTTATCACTAATTTTTACACTACATCTCAGAACCAATGTAGTTCTAGGTGTATGTGTGAGTGTGTAATTGTGCCCTAGGTTTCTCTTATGCATGTTGCACTTTGTGAAGTAATGAGAAAATAACTAGATCTAGAATGTAGTAAATGTGTTCACGGAAACAATAGACTTACCTCCTATGAAGTGTGATTTAAATGAGATAACCTTGTGTGTCTTGTGATGGAGCTATATGGATGCAAATTTATCTTTAGATGCCTTTGATGGATGCAACCTTAGGTGGTGATAGTAAGTTCCTAGTGCTTGGTCCCTCATTATGGTCACATAACTTTATATTTATATGGTTCTCTTGTTCTAATTTCATAATTAACCCCAAAAATATTGACCACCAAAAATATAGAAAGCTCAAATGCCTAGAAAGTGCCCAAAGGTGAGAGTAAAGTGCAAAGAGGATTAAGGTACCGCATAGGGGACCAGGGTGCATGGGGCACCCTAGTGAAAAATATGAAAAATGCGGAATGATAATACATTCGGGAAAGTACAAGTGTAAGATATAAAATACTAACAAAAATTAATGCAACAATGGCCAAATACATTGGTTAATTATTACTCGTTTCACTTAAAACCATATGAATAGTAGTATGAGACCGAGACAAAATAATGACTCAAAGTGCATGATTTTGTGTCTACATAAGTCCTTTAGGTCTATAAAAATAAAAAAGAGTAAACAACATAGGCACAATCCCACAAACATTGGACACACATGATATCACATGAAAATCAAGGCACATAGGCCATAAATAGTGAAACAAGTGAGCAAAGAAACACACACAAGTAAGTATGTAAGAAATAAGTGTTCAAACATTATATTATGATATAATATCTAATAAAGGTGAAAATTTGTGGAAAAAAATATGTAGACTATACACAAGACACATAATATGTACATAATATATTCAATCGGGTTAAATTATAATAGGATAAGAGAACCTAGATGTAGTGTAAAATAAATACCCTTAGATGTATATGAATTATGGGTAAGGAGTCGGCCAACACCACAATACGAAGGGTGAAAAGGAACATTCACCAAATTAATTAACTTTATTAAATGTTAGGTTTTTTATTAATGGAAAATAGTGTTGAAGGGACTATACCCTGATACAAAAAGGATCAATAGCCAGATATACAAGAGTAAGTAGAAAAAAAGGATCAGAATCCAAATATTACAATAAGCCAAACAATAGCCAAAAAAGGAACTACTAAGAAGGAGAAAAATAGGAATAAAACTGCTAAAAAAACAACAGTTAAACAACAAACTAACAACAACAAAACAACATCCTTCTCGCAACTAGACTGCTCTGAAGAAGATTATTTCTTCGAAGCCCTATCAATTCTTGATTTAACAATCTGAAGTGAGGTAAATAACACTAGAGTAGTGATATGTGTAGGGTCATTTACATCCAGTTGTGAGATGATCTAGTTCCTTTCATCTCTAGTGCCCCAAATGTCAGCTGAGATTCCACTAAGCATAGTGATGCTTCTGACCTATTGTTCAAGAAAATCACATATAGCCCTGAAAATTACAATGTTGTGATCATGTCGTTCCTTAGAGTTCCCAAGTCTATTGTCTAGGGAATTCAATTTCTTGTAAATTTCATTTATCTGATCTTCCCAATACCAACATCCTCATTCAATTTTCTTTTACCCTTTTGCTTAATTAGTGCAGTATTTATTTTTGGGATTTTCCACCTCTTTTTCCAAGATTTCCATCCTGTGAAGAAGGTTCTCCTTCTCATGTTGAGTAATGTTGTCTTGTCCTGTAGTGTTGATGTGCAACAAATTATGGGAAATTTCAATATCCTTGTTGCTCCTGAGGACTTTGTCGGAGGAAGAGGGGTTTAATTTGGAGAAGGAAGGATTTTTGTCTCTTGACTTTCCTTTGACTGGAAATGGTGATTGGGGTGACAGTAGAGGGAATCGGGTGAATGGGAATGGGCAGGGAAATGGGGGTAATAGGTATGGCATGGTATTGGGCGAGACAATGTCTATGAAGGAGGAAGATAAGACCCTGATGGAGGGGAATGGCCTGGGTGTGGTTTTGGAAATCAAGAATGGAACATTCCATTGAATTTAGAAGATAGTGCAGGAAGCAAACAAGAATATTTCTCCTAAAATGGTTAAGAAAAACAGATGTTTTGTGGGGATAGTGATGTACCTACCTTCAAGAGAAATAAAGTGAACCATCATCTTAGCAATTTCATCAAAGGGTTATAGGATGGAACTAACCTTTATACCCGTTGTTACAAATTGAAGCTCCTCCCCTGTTTCAACAAAAATTTTAGCTTCTACATTTTTATCCACCCTCTTGCTAAAAAATATGATTCCATCCAAAGCGAGGCCCATGACCTCTGCAATAAGCTCCTCTATCATCAACATGTTTTCCCACCATAATTTACCTTCTTCTCTTTCCATTCTACAAAAAATGCATAGAGATGTTCTGGTCGTGGCCTTGGATTCTCTTAATGAAATTCATGACCCCCCAATCTGTAGGTAGTTCCACATCTCAATGTTTTCTTTCCATGTGGGATCATAGTTGGGTTCTATTTGACATGGATCTCCCCCATTTTCCTACCTTTGCATGTAACCTACTTGAAACCCGTGAAGAAGTTATTTGTGTCTTTCCTACCACTTTTTAACCATCCATCTCAGATCCATCAAGCATGTGAATTTTGATGATTATAAATACATGTACTCCTCTCACATGTGCTAACTTTCATTTCCAATAAAGCACATGAAATCCCATTAGTGATTCTACGTGAGATGTGATCTATCATATTTATCTTTGGTAATAGATTTTTGTACTTCAATAGGGGTATTTTCCTCATAATTCCAAGTGATGAAGTTATTACTAATTCCATAATTAGCTAGAGTGTCACCACACTATTACCCTCTCTATAGGTGTGGCCAATTTTAAGGTTATTGAAGGTATGAAAAATATTTATAGACTCCTAGATGAAATCCTTAATTGTCCAGCTTGGAGGATGGATCTAGTTTAGATGATTTATTACATTCAAGGAATATCCTTCAACAATAATGTTCTGAATGTTGCATTCTTTAACAAGTCTTAAACCCCATAAAGCTGATAAAGCTTCAACATAATGGTTGGTCTGATGCCCCATTCTACCAGCATAAGTAGCAATTAAACAACCTTTTTGATCCCATATAATTCCTCCACCAAGAGCTAGCTACACTGGTTACCCTAAGAGATTCCGTCAAAATTGAGTTTATACCAAGAATTAGGAGGGGGATCCAGTGTATTGAAGACCTATCAATGGTTGGATTTCTTTGTTTCTAAACATTTTCAATATCAATCTTCCAATTTGAAAGTATAACCTCTTCATTTTTAGGATATTTCTTGTTCTTGGGTGGTTTAAATCTTTCAATATTGTCTTTAACTACATTACCAATCTTATTGAAGCTTGTTTTACAGATCTACCTATTGTTTCTGAATATTATATCATTCCTGACTTTCCAGATTCTCCATATTATATGAGGCAAATTCATTTTCCATAATCTCCTAACTATGCAATGATTGTATGGGGGTCCCCATTGTTCCCAAGTTTGAGAAAATTCCTTTGGCAATGTCCAACAAATATTGAACCTTGAAAAAGAAAAACTCCAGATCTTTGAAGCAAACTCACAATGTAACAGAAGGTGTTTGATGTCCTCAACCTCCTTTTTACATATGCAACACATGTTTGGCATGATAAAACCTCTCTTAATTAAATTATCATTCGTGAGAATTCTTCCTCTGAGAACAAGCCAAAAGAAGAAATTGACTTTGGGAGTTAGTTCAGAAACCAAATTCTACTCCATTTAAAATCACAATGAATATTTTCAAAAAAGGAATTGTATCCTGATTTGATAGTGTATTCTCCATCAAATGAGTTATTCCAAACAAGCTCATCCTTGACATTAATTTGATTCAGTGGGATGATATCTAGCTGCTCTTGGAGTGAGGAAATCATGGAATTTGGCTCATTCATCTCCACATTAAGCTGCTTCCATATTTTTCTATTTCCCTCCATTTCAATGTAGTCTTTGACTTTAGTTCCATACTTTTGAACTAAAATATCTTTGATAGAGCCAAATTTATCATTTAAACTAAAATTGGTCTAGTTATCACTCCAAAACTAAATATCACTGTCATTTCCCACTTTCCATTTACACCCTTGTTTGATAAAATTCCTTGTTTGGATCAAATTATTCCAGAAAATAGAACCCTGAGGTAGTTGATCATCATAAAGGAAATAATTCACTTTTTGTTGAGCTAGGTATTTGGATTTAATTAATTCAATCCAAGGTTTCTCCTCTGTTAGCATTCTCCATCCCATTTTTGCAATTAAATCCATATTCATTTTTTTGATATCCTTAATGCCTAGCCCACCTATTATTTTAGGTGTACATACTTGATCCCATGCCACCAAGTGATACCTAAATATTTCTTTCGTGCCCTGCCACAAAAAAGTTTTTGAATCCTTTCAATTTTTTCCATAAATGCAACAGGAATGCTATAAAGAGACATAATGTAAATAGGTAAATTCTGTAATGTGCTTTTAATTAGGAGACATTTTCTAGCACTTGAGAGAATGGCCCCTTTCATTCAGCCATTTTCTTCTAAAACCTGTCAATTAAACCATTCCATACTATTGTGGAAACTTTATTAGTTCCAAGAGGAAGACCCATATATGTTGTGGGCAGAGAACTAATTTTACAACCCAAAATATGAGCGATTCTTTTTTTCCTTTCCAGTGGAGTATTAAAAAGAAGATGGAACTCTTATCAAAATTAACCTCTTGTCCTGAGGAAACCTCATATAATTTCAGAATAGACTTAATAGCCTCAGTTTCAAGGATGGAGGCCATCAAAAGTAAAATTGTATCATCAAAAAAATGTGTAGAGCCCACCTCGGGACACCGTAACCCACATCCAAGGGAAACTAAAAAAAAAGGGTAAATTTTTTTTTAAGTGATTACTAAAGATACTAAAACTAATTATACAAATCGATTCCCAAAATTATTCATTTTAACTAAATTGATTTAACCCAAATACTCAACCACTAGCCCGAAACAATTTTCATTTATTTAATTATTAATAGATTTAGCTAAGGACATCCCAATAGAGACTACACCCCCTTTTTAATTTATTTAGGTTTCCCTTCTTTAAGTTTTAATTGCTCCCACACCCACTTAACTTTGTTCCTTGTTCTAATTGAGATACATTAGATTCTAAAAGAATGTAGGGTTAATTGTGAGCCATGTGATAGGAGCTATCTCAGCCCTTGATCTAGGTTTTCCCTAAGAGTGCCCTAAACATCCTTATGCTCCCCTCTTTCTCTGTCCTTCTCTTCTCCTTTTTGTTTTGTGTTGTCTTTTGGATGAGCAGTTTAGATGGAGAGGCCGTGAAGGTTGGAATCAGGGTTACTCACTAATTCTTCTTCATTTTGTATTTATTGTAAGTCTGAGTATTTGATGAAGGCTGTATATTTTTTTTGTGTTGAGTGGATGAAGCATGGCGGCTTGCCGCAGGTTTCGTGGTCTTAGTGTGGGGACAAGTCGTTGCAAGGGGAGGCTAAGATGAAAGAAAGCTAAGCGGAGGTTGGGGAAAATGTGTGTTAGGGACGCAATGGAAAGGGAGGATGCATCAAAGTCTGCAGGTCATGGAAGGAACGGAGGGGTGCGCAGAGGAAAAAGGGGTTTCCAAGGTGAGGGAGGCCACATAGAATGGGGAGGGAGATTGTAGCGGTGATGGTGACTACACGTTTGTGGGGGAAGAAGGTGGAGAAACCAGAGCGGGTGAGGGACTGCGGTGGAGGAAGATGTAATAGAAAGGGGGCGAAGCAGTCGTGGGGTGACCATGGCCAAGTTGGGGGAGGGGTTCGGCCCTCCCCCACAGAAGCATTGTTAATTTTTTTTTTTGTTGAAAAAAATACAAAATTTTACATATGAATATTCATACGTATATAGATATACATACATACATACATACATACATATATATATATATATATATATATATATATATATATATATATATATATATATATATATATATATATATATATATGTTGTTAGCTATTGATTTTGTTTATTTAAAACTTATCTATCATATATATATATATGTATCTAGAAATTTGCAAGAAGGAATACATGTTCAAAAATCAATTTCTAATAAAAATCAAATCTTTAAGTTTCTCATGGAAAGGAGAAAACTACTTTCACTCCATTCCAAAGATCAACCCTCAACACCAAATTAGGACTAGATTTATTTATTTTTTAAAATTCTTGCTATAGAAATAATTCAAATTTTCAACATGAGAGATATTCAATAAACAATATTATTATTTTAAAAAAATAAAACATACCTTCAATAGACAAACTTTCTTTCTTTATAAAAATGGACTTCCATCACATTCATATTAAAAGATCATTCATTTTACAACATAATTCTTTTGAAGTAGCTTGAGGTCTAAATCACACCATGATTCCCAAAATGTTTATAAAACATAGGAGTTTCAACATTCAAGTTCTCATTCCAAGAATGAAGCAAGATCACAACTACAAAAGTTACTCAAGGTTACAAGTAAAATTTCCAATCTTAAAGAGGATACTTTCCAAGACAAGGAACTTTCCAAATAGTCACATACAAGAGATTTCAATGAGAGTAATACTTCACAAAATATGAGAGGACAAGGAGAGACCAAGATGCCACAAACTCCAACCATCTCTATACTTAATCTCCAACTTCAAGAGCTTCCAAGAATCCAACACAAGGAGAAAAAACTTGATTAACCACCCAACCTTAGGCATCATTACATGCCTCTCCCAAGGTTGGGATGCATGCTAGCCTCCCCCAAGCCCATGGGAAAGAGGACAACCATCCACAACTTGCACAAGAAAAAGGGTGAAGCAACCAAGAACACATTCACATGGGAAAACAAAACAAGTGCAAATCAAGACACCAAGATTTACAAGGAGGAGAACCCATGTTCTACCTCAAAGATGGGGAAGAGAGGAGAAAGTTCTCCAAAAAATTATATTCCAATTTACATACACAAAGCAAAAAATCTCCATATCCTCCTTATTGCTCCTAAATTTAATCAAAACCCTCCTTATCCCTCCACCCTTTCTCCAAGTCCTTCTTGGAAGGATTTTCAAACCCAAAGGGGTTTCCTTACCAAGAATGGGAAAGGAGATTCAAGCCAAATGAATCAACTTCCCCACCTCAAACATTTGAGGGGAAAACAATAATACCCTACAAGGCTTGTCCATCGGGCCTTGAGGATTGAGAGGAAAAATCCCTCTCTCTTCCCCCATAACTCCAAAACTCCATCATGCCATATGATGGAGGGAGTAAAACAAGAATACAAACAAATAAAATCCACATGCAATAATAAACACATTTCCAAGAAACAAATCTAACAACTAAAAGAAAAACACATAAATAGGACATAAGAGCCTACCTCAAAGAAAGCTCTTGAAAAGCTTTCCAACTTCAAATTTCTCCACTCTTGACTCAAGACAATCTCTAGCTCCAAATCCACCCAAGCATCCAAGCAAGAAGTTTCCAAAAAAAAGTTCCCTCTCTTTTCCCATGAATGGGAATTTGAAGAGGAGAAAGAAAGAATCCTCACAAATGAGGGGCTGACATGTGTTACCCCTCTCCTTCTTCAAGGTCAAAGATGCCAAAACAAAAGAGAGAAAGGGTAAAATTTTCTTTTTTCCCTCTTCTCCCAAATTCCCCTAAATGTTAGCAAGACAAAATTAGTGAAACTTTTAATAATCACTCCAATCCACATCCCCCTTACATGGATGTCACCGAACAAGAGGTAAAAAGGAGGAAAACTCCCTCTAGCCTTGAAAATAAGCCCCCCTACCCATTAGGTAGGGTCCAAGGGCTCATTTTTATGTTAGGGGAACTCCCAAGCTAAAAAGGGTCCCCAAAAATGCCCAAAATAACCTAATTTCGGGTTTTGCATTTTTGGCACAAGGGTAGAGGGTGTGGGGACCACCCAAGGGTCTCACATGTGACCCTAAACCCTTTGATTAAGTTTCTCATTAAACAAAATAAAAATTTAATGAAAGTGGGATTATTAACTCCCAAAACAAGTTTACATACAACTAGACACCTAAGCAAAATTAATAATTACAAGACATATTTCATTACAAATGAGGGTCACCCATGGTGCCCAAAACAATAATCCTAATGCTAAGGCCTCAAGCAATAAACATGGCTAGGACTTAGCCCATGGGCTGCTTGTGCAAAGTTGTGTAGCTGGCCTAAGTCCCACGTTCTCCCGTGACCTGTCACCTGCACACTCATTGCACACATTAAACGCACCTGTCCAATACAAGAGTAAACTAGCTGCTCACTAAGCGAATAAATTCAAACATGTAAATTAATGATATCACCATCATCAACGTGGAATGCACAATCTCACACAATTCATCATATGTTAGGTATTACAATACATACAAATGTCATATCACCTTGCCATCATGTATCCTTATCAGCAAAATGATTATGTTACAAAATCAAGGTACGTGACTAAGCTAATTATCCAACATATAGGAATTAGGCCCAAATCGCATAGAAAAGTGTTAGTATCCACAATCACAAATAAAGAGTGTCAATCTACTAATCAAGTCAAATTGGTGTTTCACGCCCCAATTCACCATACATGTCCATGAAGGCCAACCACATATCATAACATCAAAAATTATGTCAAAACCATGTTAAGTCACAACTATGGGTTAAGAATTCAATAGGTAATTGAGGCTAGAAAATGTGGGCACTACATCCCCCTCTCCTAAAATTAGACTTCCTCCGGGAAGTCACTGGAAGAGATAGGGATAAGATTTTACGAGGTATCACATCGTAGTGTAAGTCCAACATTAAGGTCATTTTTAAAGGAACTAAAATATTTTGTCTTGTCTTAACAACATGTCTTTTCAAGCGTAACGAGGTCCAAGAACAAGTATATTTCAAATAGGATAGTATTAACCAAGGGAATTGTATAAACCGAATTCATTTGCCTCATCATCTAACCTTCCTATAAGGGTCCAAGATGATGGATGAGTGAAGGGGACATAAATGTTGTTTTAAAATGAATTCAAAAGTTTTTTTATATTAATTACATACTAGAACACTTAAGGAAACTATCCAAGGTGTCACAAATACCACACAATGAGAGAGAAAAAGTTTCCAAGTTCCGTGTGGTTTCATCTCCTAACTCATCATTACTCTAACTTTTGAAAAAGGAAGGTTCACGCGTCTTTTTAACATAGTTCAATAATCAACATTATTCACTAAGGTCAAGGAAGAATATTCACATACTACCAAACATAGTTAAAGGAGTTGTCTTAATTTGGTCATTATTTATTTGTTTATTTATTTATTTTTTTGTTGTTTGCTAAATGATTGTAAAATAAATTTTTTTTGGGTGGAATATATATAGTCCACTACTAGGTTAGGATTAGCTTTCTAATTTGTTTTCCAAAGTTTCATAGCATGTACCATTTTATAAAACATTTCCATTCCGAGACAAGATGCTTTAGAAGTCTCATAAACGAAAATTTATTATTATTGTTTGTAAGTTGGTTTATATGAGTTCTCATTATGACAAAGCAATTTTAGAACTTTCTACGCCCCAAACAAGCCATAACTCCTTAATGAAACAACAAACCACAAATTTCCAGTTCAATACGATATAAGAAAAGTTTTACTTAAATTTTATCATTTCTTAATTATTATAATCAAAAGAAAACAAGAATGAGTTACGCAAAAACAAAATCCATTTAAAGAGAATGTTTCCCAAATCTTATCAACATATTTATCAAAATTTACAAAATACCAACATGATGGAATGCAAAACTTTTCCATTCATACTTTCCTCAAGCGTACAAGAGATCAACACTCATCTTCCTTTAATGAAAGGTAAGGTCTAAATCTTTTCAAGATATCCGACTTACGTTAACTTTTACTTAACAATTATTTGGTCAAAATTTGGCCCATTAGGTCACAAGAGATATAAGTATAAAATAATTACACTTATTAACAAGGGTGGAATTCATATTACACAAAGAAATTTGAATTACGCCACCCTATTTGAGTGGTAAAAGAAAATAGAACCATGTTTTAAAGAGGACCCAAAATAATTTCAATTTATTTGTATATATATATATATATATATATATATATATATATTTAAAACTAGTGCTTATACTGATTACAAAGGACGTCTCTACCTACGGTAGGTGGAAAGACTAGTTAGTCATTATTGTTAGTCCTTGCAATAAGGTCTTACATCATTTATATTATAATAACATACTAAGAGTTCTTCTATGTGAATGAAATCTTATAAAGAGTTTCCTAAGAGTCCAATAGCCAAAGGCATATCTGATTTGTGAGATCATCGCAATCATTCTATCATTCGTATTAACTTTCTCACCTAAACATTTAGGAAGACAAACAATACCTAAGTTACTTACAAAATTCCCAACATTAAATGTGTAAACCATATGAACATCACAAGACAAAGATTAGTAACCAACACCTATCACATTTGAAGCAATAGTTTTAGGATCACCAATTTTAGCTTTTAAGGGGTAACAATGATTAACATTGTTTATCCAACCAACGTTGTTTAATTATATATATAACGAGTTTTCCAAGATACAAATAATTACAATATTCCATTATTGTTTACAAGGTAAGTGTACACAATTGTGCTTTTAGATTTATAAATAAATATATATTTTTGTGGATTTTGAAACATTACTTTCACCCCTATTGGACCACATTAATTGTTCTTTCACAATCAACACCATCATCGATACAACATAATGCCTAACCAAGAAAGTGTTCAACACTAATTCATTTCATTTTATTTTCTTTCCAAGAGAGATAAAATATCGTTGTTTATATTTATTATATATATAAAAAAATTGCATGACCATTGTTCTTCTAAGTCCACTAATTTGAGGTTAGAAAGAGGGTGATTCCCTTATTTCTACACGTAAGTAAAAGCAGTATAAACATGATCAACTCATAACATTTTAAATCAACTTGAGGAGAGTTGAAATCACATGTGTAATTACTAAGGTAAGAAGGTTTTAACCAAGTTACCATGCAACAAAACTTAATAAGAGGTTATGGTATAGAGATAGGTTTATCGAGCTCCAAAAGGATTAAGAAAATTAACTAGATCATTTCCGAAGTTAACTCTAAAATTTATACCAATAGCTTCGATGATAATTTGGAGTTCGTGAAAACTAGATTCATTTTATAATATCACAATGTATTCCTACGTTACGTGAAGAGGATAAACTAGCTAAGAGAAATATTACTTCAAGCAACACCATCCTATAATGAAAGATACTAACTTTCCTTTCCTTTATCATTTATTGTTTAGAGAAAGGAGTTAGCAAATTATTTTCATCCAATTATACTTAATTTTAAATCATAATTTTGAAAAGGTAATAACAAGAACATAAGATCTTCTAAATTTCCTTATAAAAGGGTTATAAAACTAAGATTAGAAACATATATCATAGGAGTACAAATTATTTCCAATTTCATAGTAGTGAAATATCAAAATGTGGAAGATTATTTTATCATATTGGATTTTTTTTTACAGATACAGACATTTAATTTACACCCATACCGAAAGGGTTTCATTAGATCTAAAGTGGCACCTCTAACACGACAGTTGATATTCCCAAGAAACAAAGGATCACTTAGACAAGAAACAACCAATCAAATGTCATAACAAATTTCCTATATCAAGGTAACAATTTCACATTCTTATCTCGACCTACTTATTATTTTCGACACCAACAACTAGACCTTTGATGACTAGAAAGACATATCTAACCAAGGTCGCTAGCAATCAAAGATGACTTGTTGCACAAAATTTATTTTGGGTCTTAGCATTCAACCGAGAAACACGTAGCTTAAAACAATAAACATTTTATAACATGATTCACCCTCCAAAGGTGTCCTAAGAAATCTATTTATTTATTAAGACCAGATTTTCTTGTTCTACGATCTAGAGAAAATGGCTACAAAAGGAGCCTACCAAAGAAATTACCCAACACTCAAATGGTGAAACAAAGCTCCCAGTCAATTCTCTATTATACATAGAGTCAAACAAAACGTACATTTCTAAAAAACTGGTGAATAGATTTCAAATTGGAAGCACTATCTCGAAGCCAACTATTATAGTTTTACTATTGTATATCAGCAGATTTATAGTGACAAATGGCTACAAAAGGGTCTTGAAAATAAGTAATCCCAATTCAAAAATGAGTTCTAACAGCTTGACTCTATTCTTCTATATATAGAGAACCCGACGCAACTCACAAAATGAAAAATTGATGATCAAAACTCTAGATATGGCATACTTTCCGAGGCTAATTAATGTTATTTACAAGTTTGTATTTTGAACAAATCATCTAGAGACCTCCTAAACACACTCGAAAAAACTAATTCTCTATTCCTTTTTCTCGAATCTAATCATTGCAAACCACTCGACATGGAGAAATACTACAAGTTAGAAGCCATAAGTTTTAATTTCCTACTAACGCTTTCCACTTTACAAGTCCACATCGAAATGATTTTACTCCAATTTTAAGTTGTTGTCCCAATAATATGTGATTAAAAGAGCTCAAAAATGATTTTATCTATATGATCAAATGATTTTAAAAGTTGATTTTAAAAGTTGATGTGGCTTCCCATGTCACTAGGGAACAAGATTATCCAATCCATTACTACTATGGAGACCAAAAGCCATTTTGCACGTCATCTAAACATGACATTTTTCTTAAGTTTTACTGATTGTTTTAAACAAATTAAGTGATCAAAATGTGCCTACCATCTATTGTCTTAGCAAACATTTTACTCCAAGCGGTTACTCGAGAGATAACTTTACCCATGGAATAGTTTAGCGGAAACGATTTTAATTGTTTTACTTTTAATATTATGAAAACATTAATAACTAGTTAAAAGTTCTACCCAGAGCGTCCACGTGTGTGAACCTCACTCTGATACCAAATGTAGAGCCTAGCCTTTACACCGTAACACATCCAAGGAAAAATTTAAAAAAACCTTGGGTAAATTTTTTTTTTTTTTAAAGTGATTACTAACAATACTAAAACTAATTATACAAACCGATTCCTGAAATTATTTATTTTAACTAAATTGATTTAACCCAAATTTACTCAACCACTAGCCCGAAACAATTTTCATTTATTTAATTTATTAATATATTTAGCTAAGGACATCCTAATAGAGACTACACCCCTTTTAATTTATTTAGGTTTCCCTTCTTTAAAAGATTTAATTTATCCACACCCACTTAACTTTATTCCTTGTTCACATTTGAGATACATTAGATTTTAAAAGAATGTAGGGTTAATTGTGAGCCATGTGAATAAAGCTATCTCAGCCCTTGATCTAGTGTTTTCCCTAAGAGTTCCCTAAACATCTTTATGCTCTATCTTTCTCTATCCTTCTCTTTCCTCATTTTTTTTGTTTTGTGTTGGAGAAGAGAAAGTTGATCTCATGGATTAGGTTTAGATGGAGAACTTATCTTGATTGTTATTTTTATCTTGTTCAACTCTACTAACTCTTCTTCTTTTTTATTTATTGTATAGAATCAATTTAGTATTTTTATGAAGGCCATATATTATTTTTTACTTTCTTTTCATGGATGAACATAGTGGTTTGGCTGGGTTTCTGGTCACAGTGTAGGGACATGTGGCCATTTTTTATTAATTTTTATCTTCTATATTCCTCACAAACTCTCAAGAGAGCTTCCTTGGGAAAATGTGTTTTAGGGCCGGGAGGAGGAAAGGGATGACACATCAAAGTCTATAGATCCACAAAAGGAAAGGAGGGGTATGCACGGAGGAAAAATGGGTCTTTTCAAGGTGAGGGTAGGTGCGCGGGTGGGGAGGGAGACGTAGTGGCGGCGGTGACTACATGTTTGTGGGGGCATGGAAGGTGAAGAAACTAGAGAGTGTGAGTGATGGAATTGGAGGAAGGAGGTCGGTGGTGTGGGCAGGGGGGGTGGGCTGGCATAGGTGGAGGGTGGGGTGACCGTGGAGGGTTAGGGGGGGGGTTCGGCCCTCCCCCCCCCCTCCAAATTGTTAAATTTTTTTTTTGGTTTAAAAAATTTTTGTAATAAAAATTACATATTACTTTTTCAAATTATTTTGTTTCAAGTAGATAACATTATATATTATATATATATATATATATATATATATATATATATATATATATATATGTATGTATGTGTATATATATAAATTGTATTGATTTTGTTTATTTAAAAATACATATCTATCATATGTAAATACATATATATATATATATATACATGTATATTTATATATTATCATATATATACTAGTTTATAAAAGGAAAATTTTTAAAGAAGACCATTCCAAAGTATCCAGATTAAGATGAATATTGATTAAGTGTTGAAAAGGGATTGTAGCCAAAATAATTCAACTAAGGAAGATTTGGAATGTATCTAGAAATTTGCAAGAAGGAATACATGCTCAAAAATCAATTTCTAATAAAAATCAAATCTTTAAGTTTCTCATGGAAAGGAGAAAACTACTTTCATCCATTCCAAAGATCAACCCTCAAGCACCAAATTAGGACTAGATTTATTTATTTAAAAAATTTTATTTATAGAAATAATTCATATTTTCAACATGAGAGATATTCAATAAACAATATTATTATTATTATTTAAAAATAAAACATACCTTCAATAGACCAACTTTCTTTCTTTATAAAAAGACTTCCATCACATTCATATTAAATGGATCATTCATTTTACAACATAATTTTTTTTTTAGTTTGAGGTCTAAAATCACACCATGATTCCCTAAATGTTTAAAAACATAGGAGTTTCAACATTCAAGTTCTCATTCCAAGAATGAAGCAAGCTCACAACTACAAAAGTTACTCAAGGTTACAAGTAAAATTTTCCCATCTTAAAGAGGATAAATTTCCAAGACAAGGAACTTTCCATACAAGAGATTTCAATGAGAGTAATACTTCACAAAATATGAGAGGACAAGGAGAGACCAAGATGCCACAAACTCCAACCATCTCTATACTTAATCTCCAAATTCAAGAGCTTCCAAGAATCCAATCAAGGAGAAAAAGCTTGTTTAACCACCCAACCTTAGGCATCATTACATGCCTCTCCCAAGGTTGGGATGCATGCTAGCCTCCCCCAAGCCCATGGGAAAGAGGAAACCATCCACAACTTGCACAAGAAAAGGGTGAAGCAACCAAAGAACACATTCACATGGAAAACAAAACAAGTGTAAATCAAGACACCAAATTTACAAGAGAGGAGAACCCATGTTCTACCTCAAAAAAATGGGGAAGAGAGAGAAAGTTCTCCAAAAAAATTATATTCCAATTTACATACAAAAGCAAAAAATCTCCATATCCTCCTTATTGCTCCTAAATTTAATCAAAACCCTCCTTATCCCTCCACCCTTTCTCCAAGTCCTTCTTGGAAGGATTTTCAAACCCAAAGGGGTTTCCTTACCAAGAATGGGAAAGGAGATTCAAGCCAAATGAATCAACTTCCCCACCTCAAACCATTTGAGGGGAAAACAAAGACCCTACAAGGATTGTCCATCAAGCCTTGAGGATTGAGAGGAAAAATCCCTCTCTCTTCCCCCACAACTCCAAAAATCCATCATGCCATATGATGGAGGGAGTAAAACAAGAAACAACAAATAAAATCCACATGCAACAATAACAATTTCAAGAAACCAATCTAACAACTAAAAAAAAAAAACATAAACAATAGGACATAAAAGCCTACCTTAAAGAAATCTCTCTAAAAAGCTTTCCAACTTCAAATTTCTCCACTCTTGACTCAAGAAAATCACCAACTCCAAATCACCCAAGCATCCAAGCAAGAAGTTTCCAAAAAAAAAAGTCCCTCTCTTTTCCCATGAATGGGAATTTGAAGAGGAGCAAGAAAGAATCCTCACAAATGAGGGGTGACATGTGTCACCCCTCTCCTTCTTCAAGGTCAAAGATGCCAAAACAAAAGAGAGAAAGGGTAAAATTGTCTTTTTTCCCTCTTCTCCCAAATTCCCTAAATGTTAGCAAGACAAAATTAGTGAAACTTTTAATAAGCACTCAAATCCACACCCCTTACATGGATGTGACCAAACAAGAGGTAAAAAGGGAGGGAAAACTCCCTCTAGCCTTGAAAATAAGCCCCCTACCCATTAGGTAGGGTCCAAGGGCTCATTTTTATGTTAGGGAACTCCCAAACTAAAAAGGGGTCCCCAAAATGCCCAAAATAACCTAATTTCGGGTTTTGCATTTTTGGCACAAGGGTAGAGGGTGTGGGGACCACCCAAGGGTCTCACATGTGACCCTAAACCCTTGTGATTAAGTGACTCATTAAAAAAATCAAAAATTTAATGAAAGTGGGATTATTAACTCCCAAAACAAGTTTTACAACACAACTAGACACCCTAAGCAAAATTAATAATTACAAGACATATTTCATTACAAATGAGGGTCACCCATGGTGCCCAAAACAATAATCTCTAAGACTAAGGCCTCAAGCAAATAAACATGGCTAGGGCTTAGCCTTATGGGCTGCTTGTGCAAAGTTGTGTAGCTGCCTTAATCCCACATTCTCCCATGACCTGTCACCTACACACTCATTACACACATTAAATGCACTTGTCCAATACAAGAGTAAACTAGCTGCTCACTAAGTGAATAAATTCAAACATGTAAATTAACGATATCACCATCATCAACGTGGAATGCACAATCTCACAAAAATTTTCGTATGTTAGGTATTACAATACATACAAATGTCATATCACCTTGCCATCATGTATCCTTATCAGCAAAATGATTACATTACAAAACAAGGTATGTGACTAAGCTAATTATCCAACATATAGGAATTAGGCCCAAATCACATAGAAATCGATTTGTAGTTCGTAATGGATCTGTCAAGACTATCAACAATTAGAATGAAAAGGAGAGGGATATAGGATCTCTCTGTCTTAATCCCTCTGCTGAAAAAAGAAGCCCACTTTGGCTCACCATTGACCACTACTGAGAATCTAGCTATAGAAATGCAAGCCTGAATAATCCTTTTGAATTTATTTTGAAAACCAAATTTATCCAGAACCTTATCAAGAAAGTGCTAAGAAATTTTGTCAAAAGCCTTGTTCATGTCAAGTTTCATTACCATACCAGCTTTTTTATTTTTATCCATTGAATGAATAATTTCATGCACCATGATCACCCCATCTTGAATTATCCTCCCTTTTATAAAGCCACTTTGTTGTTTTGAGATTATATCAACAAGAATAGACTAGATTCTTGTGGCAATAATCTTTGTAAAGATTCTATAAATTACATTTACTAGACTAATAGGAGAAAATCCTTAAAGTCTTTAGCATCCATTTTTTTGGAGCAAGCACAATGTGAGTGTTATTCAGCTCCTTGAGGAGGTCTCATGTTCTATAAAAATCATTTACTACCTTGAGTAGATCTTCCAACATATTTCCCATAATTTTTGAAAGAAATTAGTAGAAAACCCATCAGGACCTGGTGCCTTATCACCTTCAAGAGAAAAAATAACTTTTTGAAGCTCCTCCAAAGTGACTGATTTGGTGAGGTTTTTGAATCTTTTTTCAGCTATACTATCTTCTGGAATGGCCTCTAAAAGAAAAGAGGTTGCCTCTTCATTATCCACACTATTTTCTTTGAGAAAATTTTCATAGAATCTGAGAGCTTCACCTTTATGTCCTTAGGGTCTTTGATAACAATACCATTTCCTTTTGAAACTTCCATTATCCTATTGCATGCTCTATGTTTCATAGTGGTCATATGAAAAAATTTAGTGTTTCTATCTCCCTCTTTCAGCCAAATGGCCCTGGATTTGAGCCTCCAAAATTTTCTTCCCTACTACAAACTGTATGCAGACTCAGATAAAAGTTTCTTTCTGAAAACTGATCCTCCAATGTCATGCCATTTGTAGATATTTGAGATTCAAGCTCCTGAATTTTTCTTTAAATCATTTTTCCTTTCAAAAATATTTCCAAAAACTTCTTTATTCCAAGTTCTCACCTATTTTTTAAACATTTTTAATTTCTGAATTAATCTGTATTGAGCGGTTCCCCTCCATCCCATTTCCACCATTATTTAATCCGATCTGAAATGTCTTCATGATCCATCCACATATTTTCAAATTTAAATGAGCTATGTGTGGGTTTGACCCAGTTGAAAATATTCAACACTATTGGATTATGATCAGAGCCAATTCTAGGTAAAGAGGATAAATGAAAATCCTAATGTAGAATCTAGTTGTCTAATATAAGTGCTCTATCTAATCTAACCTAGATCAGGTCACTTCTAACTATTTTTTTCTCTAGGTGAATTGATTACCATGAATTTCCACATCCATGAGATTAGAATTAGAGAAAATTCAAAAAATTCATCCATGCCATTGGATTTGTAAGAATTACCACCTTGATTTTCTCCAAGATTGAGAGGGGATTTGAAATCTCCCATAACAAGCCAATTATCATTTTTACATTGATTTCTAAAGAGCTTTAAATCTTCCCAAATATTCCTTCTTCCATTTATAGTATTAGGTGCATAAATGTTTGAGAGGATCCATGAAAAATTATTATCAATAGCATGAAACTTAACAACAAGATGGGTATTAGTGTTAGAGATCACCATACCAGTAAGAATTTTTTTATCCTAGAAAATAGCCAAACCACCTAAAGCTCCCTAAGAATCAACAACAACAAATTCTGAGTTATCCCAAAAACTCGTTCTACAATTCTCTAGGATGCTTTTTTAATTTTAGTTTCCTACAGTATCAAAATATTAGGTCTACTTGAAATTCTTAACTCTTTGAGTATTCTTTTCTTAGAGCTTCCATTCAGCCCTCTAATATTTCAGGAGATTATCTTCATCAAAATATGATGGGGGAGGCATTTTTTAATGGATCAATTGACTTTGACTTCCATCTACAATATATTTTTTTGTTTCCTTCTTTCTAATTTCCTTCTTTAAAGGTGTGCCTTTTTTGAGTTTCTTCCAAAATCTTCTATCCTTCTAATGCAGTTATATAGTTATTCCGAAGTTGAGGCTCTTAAGTTTCCTATTTTTTTATCATTATATAGAGCATACTGGATCTCCTCAAATCCTTTCATTATTTTTTATTTGACCTCTATAAACCCATTGTTTGATTCATTATCACAATCATAAAGTATCTTTTTTGAGTATGGTGTAAATTCACCCTCCTCCTTTTAACTTTGTTCCTGATCCTTTTTTGACTATGAAATTGCTGCTTTGTTGTTGAAGTGAATTTGATCACTTATGGGCAAGAGATGCTCTGTCATAGAAAAAATTTCCTCCATGAAGAAATTTGGTTCCATGTTTTCTTTGTCATTAGAAAACTCTTCCTCTATGGTAAATAAAGAGTTATTTTGATCCTTATCCTCCACTTTGTTATCTCTTGTATTTTAGATTCGAGTTCCTCTCATCTAATTTATTGATTGATATATTCTGATCTTTTAGATTCAGCATTCATTCTACATCCTTGGAAATGAGATTGATTCTCACTGTAGCATTATTTTCATCTACATCCATAATTAGCTACACTGGTGCTTCAACTTCTAGATCTCCTTTTGCACTTGAAATTTCTCCTCTTTGGTTTTGTCACAGGAGTTTTAGGGTGCCATAGTTTCCTACATATCAATGGTTTCTTTATTGGAGTTTGGAACCCCTTTTGACCTTCTTGTATTTCAGATCTAGGCTGATTCAAAGCAATTACTTCCATTATTTTTTATTTTGCTCTTTTTCCCATCTATTAATACCATATTTTGGAACCCGAGGCTCATTCTCTTTCCTTATTTCAGGTGCCTCTGTAGATCCAACATTAATAATGTTATTTTTTCCAATCATATTAGCCTTAGGTAACCCTTCTTCCTTGTGTTTGGCCAAAGTGGGACATTTTCTAGTGAAATGCCCTATTCTATGGCATTTTTTGCACCTCAAGTGAAAAGTTTCATATTCAATCTTTTGTTTCCATGTGCCAAATTTATATTACAAAATGATATGCTCTGGGAGTTCCTGCTCCATTTCTGATGAAATACAGAATCTTGCATAAGCAAGTTTGGATCTATTTCTTCTTGGTCCATCAAGCCCAATCAAAGATCCATTAGATTTATGTACATTAAAAAAAATCTCATCATCCTGAAATTGAAGCGGGGGGCGGGCGGTAGGTAATATACACCATACAAGTATGGTATGTATATTTTCAGTATTTGGATCAAACCCTCGATACCATATTTTCGAAAAAAGACCCATATTTGCCATGCACTAGCACCCTCCTAGAATCATCGATTCCAAATCTATATGCTTTGGTTAAAATTAGCCAAGAAAAACCTCGAGGCATGGTTATTAAATGTTATGTTAACATACATTAATAAATGGAAATATAAATGTCCACACCATAGTGAAAGTAAATAAAAAAATTAAAAATACACGGTGACACTTTGTATGTAACGTGGAAAACCCGTGAATGGGTAACAAACCACGAGAAGAATAATCCACTATAGAGAAAAATTTTACAACACTAGTTCAGTAACTCCTTCCTCACTTCTACTCCATGTATTTACCTGAAATCCATTGATTCATGTGATTTTGAATATGACCTAAAGCCATATTTAAATAACCCGAAGGGTTATAACCATATTAAGTGATGGGGCACACCTCCCCGATTTAATTAGTTGATTAATTAAATTAACCAACCCCTAAGATAAATTTTATATTTAAATAATAAGAATATAAGTTATTCTATATTATTTAACTATAAACTAAATATTATGATGCACTTAATATTATTGTTCGTACATACCTATCATCATGTACCAAGATATTATATATGTCTTACTTCAAGGATAAAAATACCTTGTGATTGCATGTACGTAAAGAGTAAAGAAGCATTTTATCTATCAAACTAAAGTGATAAACAACATGTACAATAAAAACTTCTAACAACTCAAGTGGAAAGTACAGTCCTAATTTTTTGTTTTTGTAAATATGTAAATGTTTTGTATATTAAAATAATCTCAATATTTTGATATTTTTAAATTTCTTAGCTATGTACATGAAGGAGGGGTATCATTGATCTATCTAATGAGATCCTTTAGAAGAGGTGGATCATATTGAGAAGGGGATGTAAGCTTAGGAATTTATTGTGTAGAAGGAGATGACTCAAATGTAAGAGGTATAGTGGTGGTACAGGGTTGTAAAAGAGGGTGCTGAGGATAAATAAGATGTATGAGTATAAGAAGTATAATACCTTCATGGAGGACTAGAAGATTGGCATACCATGGGCACTATAAGTCCTTTAGAAAATTTGGAGAGAGAATGTTTACTAGAGGACCTAGGTAGAACCTTTAGTCACAAAATCATGCACTTTAGGAGTTATTTAGCCCAGGATATCATACTACTATTTAGAAGGTTCTCAAGTGAAGAAAGTAATAATTAATCCCACCTTTTGGCCATATTATTTTTACCTTTTATTTCTTCATTCCCACATATTTTCATATACATTCCCAACTATTTCATCATTTTCATGACATTTCAACCTCAATCAAGGTGCCTAGGCCTATATTGGGGCATCCTGGGGTGCCCTAGTCCCACTTGTAGCACTTTGATCCTTGTTTTAATTTCCCACCTCTTCTTAGGCCTCTTCAAGCCATTTTTCATCCTTATATTTTTCCTAGTCATCCATGTTGGTGTTGATTACGAAATTAGAGAAAGAGAACCCTATAAATATAAATTTATGAGACTATAATGAGGGTCCTAGCATCATTTACTACTATCACTCTGTCTAGAGTTACATACATTACATCACTTGCATCCACATAGTTCCCTACATCAAGGCTAGGTGATCTGCCTCCACATACACACCATAGGGGGATTATTCTAGTCTATTCCATGCACACATGCTAGTACATTTTCTATAGTTATTATTGCTCACTACTTCACAAAGTGTGACTAGCACAAGAGCACCTAGGGAATGACATGCACACACACACATACCATAACTACATTTAGGTCCAAAATTTAGTACATCACTCATATTAGTAAACCCAATGTTATGGCAACCGAGGTCATTCCAACCCATTCATTTTACATATTTTATTTTTAGGGTTTTGATACTTCTTTGTATTTTACAAGTCATTCCTTCATCCTACATTATTTCATACATCTCGACACAGTTCGGAAGATCTAGTGTGACAGAAGGGAATATTTTAGAGTATCTTATGACACTGAAAGAATCATATTCTGAGATTTTATAGAGACCAAGGTGTGTATTCGTAGACCAAGGCACCTGCAGGGGGCCATACCCTCCTAGGAACTCTAGTCTATTCAGATCCTCTAGATCCAACCTTTACAAGACTTCTATATAGTTGTTCCTTCTTCTGGAATCCACAATCAAACTTGTGACACCTTGCAACAGTCTTCGGAAATTAGCTAGATTCATTTCCTTTTACATATTTACATACTTAGGGTTTTATTTCATTTGATATAATTATTTAAAATCATTCCATATTGTTTTAACATAGTTTACAATGTTTTATTCCTCCTATATTAGATTAACTATTGTTATACTTTCTTATAGTTTAGTTTAATTTTAGTTAATCATTTTGGTGAACCCCTCATTTCTTCATAGCACCTTCTAGGGTTTGCATTTACATTTATCCATCATGAGTATCTCCATCAATGATTATCTGCTTACTCATCTTGATTTACTTCATCATGTTCAACATCTTTTTGCTACTACAAATGTTTCTATTGACATGCATCTAGATTCCATGTATAACACATTTTCCGATGCATTCTCACAACATATAGCATTCAAGGCCAATCCTCCTACTGACATTCATCCCTTTGACAATGACCCACCCCTCTATATTATGTTTCGCATTTACAATGTTGGTGTCAAACACACTCTAATTGATAATGGTTTTAAGCTTAATTTTTGCCCCATGTCATTCCTTCAAGCTTTAGGTTTGTCTACTCGTGACATTAGTCCTTCTCTATTTCATTACGTGTTTATGATGGTACCATTCATCCATGTCTTGGTCATGTTACCTTGCCCATTATTGTTGGTCCCAAAACTCTCCCTATAGTTTTCTTTGTTATAGATTTTCCCGTCTCATACAATTGTTTGTTGGGTAGGCCATGGCTCCATACTATGCAAACATTCACTTCTACGGTCCATCATTACGTTAAGTTGTTAAATGAATGCATTGAGTATATTATATTTTAGGACTATGACCCATTCCAATATTGTGTCCATGACCTTAACACTATTCTTCCTATCCCTCACATTGATACTACAGACGAGCCTCAACCTATGGATGACCCACCTCATTTACCACCACTTGAGGGAGCTATTTGTTTACTAGATGTTGTCCCTTCTCCACCACCTCCTACTACAGCTATTATTCCATATCATCCGCTTGTCCCCTCTATGGACATTACTTTCCCATATTCATCTTCATCATCTGTCCATCCACCATTCACTTACACACTCTTCATACATGGTTCGTCTGGGAGCACATTCCATTAGATCCTACTTCACCTGAAACCATATGTACGCATGATGGCTTATCCCACTTAGGTTTTTCCATTACCGATATTTGTCCACTGCCATACCACCCTCATTTATACCATGGGTTGGTCCATGTCACAACTACTTATGGACTTCATGTCTTTCATCTTGATGTTTTTCTTACATGTACTCCTACTACTATACCACTCACATTAGGATAGTCTTGGCTGGACTATATTGGGGGCACCCTAGATCTAGATCATACAGACATATATTTTCCTATGCCTTTTGGATGTACTATCATCTGTAATATCTCTTTCCTAGGTTATACACAAAATATCACTCATTGGTACGCACATGGCTTCCCCTTCCCTCCATTCACTGATGAGGAATATGCTATGGGCATGTATCACTTACGTCTCAATGGCTCATTACATGATCAACCTACCACTATAGCCTACCAAGTTACTAATGCATATCCATTCGATTTTGATCTCGAGGATGACAATCTTCTTGACAAGTTTACATAGTCCTTGGCACACTGTCGTGGGGGGCATATCACATTACACCTTTCCCCCCTCATGTTTCTGCATAGTTACATAGTCTTACATCACACCTTTCATACTTCTCATTTACTGTCCTTTCCTATAAGCATACCATATCATGCATCATAGCACCATCATAACCCAATGACCAACTCTTGTGCTTCGGGTCACACTTGACTACAATGGGATTACCACTACACTAAACCCCACACACCACACCTTAATCATTATCCATTCCATTCCATCATACATTTCACGTCATACACCATCCGGATTTCCTTATTCTACATTATAATAGTCCCCATATACGCCTTACATTCATTTTTATATCTACACACTTAGTCACATTATACACTACACATTTTCATATCCTACATTTTTTATATACTATATTTGTATTCCTTACATATGAGTCTAGTTTTACATTACATTCTTACAATCTACATTATACTATTCCTCATCATACATACTATATACATTATTAGGTTATCCATGCATAACCTATACATATCAAATTAATATACTATGCGTTCCCTCATGTATCTTACACACTACGCTAGGTTACAATACATATAAGTATAGCTTTACAATTTATCACTCCATATTCCATTTCTATCGATGCCTATTTTTGCATTTTACACATTACATAAGTATACATTCTACACACCCTACATTACATTATTTACACCACAAATTTATACATTCTACTTATCCTATAGTCATTTTATCATTACTAGATACACTACATCATTCTACACTACTTTCACTACCTTATGATGCACTTTAGTTCCTCATTCCATACTCGACTATCGAGGGTTTACCAATCAAAAGGAATATACAATCACCATGCAACATTCTTAGGATAGTGACATATGATTTAGGCTAAATCATCACCCACCTCCATCATTGCCTCTAGTAGTGGTATATACTTTAGGCTAAATCACCACCTCCATTATTTCATCTTGTAGTGGTATACACCTTAGGTTACATCACCGCTACTTCCTTTCATCTCATAGTGACATACGCTTTAGGCTAAATTTTCACCTATTTTTATCATCATATAGTGGTATACGCTTTAGGCTAAATCACCACCCTCCATTATTTCATCTTATAGTGATATACGCTTAGGGATAAATCATCACTCATCCTTTCATCTCATAGTGATATACGCTTAGTGCTAAATCATCACCCATTCTTCCATCTTATAGTGATATATGCTTAGGGATAAATCATCACTCACCCATATAAAAAGTTGTGATTTACGCTTCAGTTATAGGGTTCATGCACATCTCCCCACATGTCACATCTCATCACTCTTACATACACACTCATCGCAGTGTGCTAGACACATAAAACACTACTTGATCATTTCCCAATGATGCACTCTCATTTATGGTTTATTCTGACTACTGAGAGGGAAAACAAAATGAACCTCATTACATACACTTCCATACACTTGGGGGCATGTTGCTCCTACCATTCCATCTTGCATTCCATTCCATCCATCCACAACATACTACATTATCTTGGGGGCATTTAATTTTGTTTACTAAGTGTTTTACATGATCACTTTACTACACATGTTAGACTGATTTCTTATATGTCATTATCTATATCATACACACATGTGCGTTCATGCCTTTGTTTAGTGTGATCATAGATACAAGAATTTTACACACGACATGGATGTTTTCCTTCTACCCTTCCTATATTGGTCATTAGGGGCATCCACATTCGTCTTATCTAGGTGTTATTGTTTCATTTTTACTTAGCATATTATATTTACTTGATCATTCATGCTTTAACATATTGGTTATTGCTCTAATATGCTAACAAGTGTCCCATGTGCAACACTTTTTTTTGCAGGATTACATGTTTCCATGACTACTTGTTTATTTTTCTATACTTGTCTTCCATTGTTTGCCATTATATGCGGGATTTTCCCTATGTTTGTGTGAATACTTTTTTTTTGTTTGTGGCCATGACGACCTTACGTGTCTTGCGACATCATAAATGTTTTCCCATGTTTACAACCCACTTTTTGCGGTCTACTTATTTTATTGCATGTTTACACTACTTTGTTTGGTAGTTACTACATTGTCTGCGTATTTTACACATTCTTATTGTATGCATGTTTTTGGACTAATACTTGTTTTGGCTACTCATCCCCTTTTGTGCACACCTTGGTTTCTACCAAGTTATTTCCCTTTCCCTTGCAGGGTAGAGTTATACATGTCAGAGTGCAATAGGTCTTCTTTTGGGGAAAAATTATCCTTCCAACGATGTCACATGCACCCCCAAAGAGGGGTGGAATCATTGAGGGTCTTATATACTAACACAACATATTTACACTGGTTCAGTACAATGCACTTTCCTCCCTTAGCATTATGGGTTTACATATAGTGTGTGACTTCAGACCAGTCTACGAACTCCATACACAACAGATTTTATAGGACATGTTGTCCTTATCATTTCTAAGAAGTACTTATAGGCTTGGGGTTATATTGGGTGTTTCTCTCTACACTACTTCAGCTAGGTGGCTTCAAATCACCCAAAAAACTAGGACACTACAGATATCTCTTCACACAAATTTTAGCAGAAGTAGTCAAAGGTTGGAGGACACAGAGCATTTCCTCCCTACACTTCTTCATCTAAGGTGGTGTGAGATCACCCAAAAAACTCACAAAAATACAGGATATCCTTCTACACCTTTTCTCTCAACATGGATCAAGTGCACATGTTTCATTTACACTTTACTTTTTTCATATTTTACATTTATGTATTGTACATATTTCTATACACGTGTATTTTACACAAAATTTTAACATACATAAATATTTTAATGCTTGATTTTTTTTCTCCTTGCATGTTTAACCATATGAGAAACAAGCAATCAAATTGGGGGAAACAATAACAATAACAACGCATGACAACAACATAATGAAAACACACCGCAACGACACTTGCCTCTACTAACTATGAAGATACATTACACACCGCAACATCTACACATGCATTCCCCCTAGGTCCACTCTCATCACTTTTAATGCACATTTATCATCTTTAGAATCCATGCTCCTCCAATTTTTATTGTTGTTAGTCCACGCTTAAGTTTAGTCCATCGACACATCTCTACTACACTCTACATGGATACTAGGTACACATCTCTATCTACTTTATGTTCTTGAGTGTTTAACTCACCAACATAAAGAGGGGGAAAATGTAGTCAGAAAATTATGCACTTTAGGCATTATATAGCCCGGTCTCATACTACTATTTTAAAGGTTCTCAAGTGAAGAATTTAATAATTAATCCCGTCTTTTGGCCATCTTATTTTTACCTTTTATTTTTCATTCCCTCATATTTTCATATAAATTTCCTTCTATTTCATCACCTGTCCCATCATTTCATCCTAAATTGAAGCACCCATGCTGTCGTATCGAGGGCACCCAGGGCACCCTAGTCCAACCTAGGGCACCTCGATCCATGTTTTACTTTCTTGCCTCTTTTTGGGCCTCTTCTAGCCATTTTTCATCCTTATCTTTTTCCTAGTCAGCCATGTCGGGGTTAATTACAAAATTAGAGCAAAATAACCCTATAAATATAAAGTTATGAGACCATAATGAGGGTCCTAACGTCACTTACTACTATCACTCCATCTAGAGTTACATCCATTGCATCATTTACATCCACATAGTTCCATGCATCAAGGATAGGATATCTGCATCAACACACACAACATAGGGGAGGGATTCTATTATATTCCATGCACACATGCTAGTACATTTTCTATAGTTATTATTTCTCGCTACTTCACAAAGTGTGACTAGCACAAGAGCACCTAGGGCACGATATACACACACACCAATAACTACATTTGGGTCCAAAATGTAGTGTAACACTTAGATTAGTAAGCCCACTATTGTGGCAGCTAAGGTTAGTTTGACCCATTCATTTTGTATCTTTTATTTTTAGGGTTTTGATACTTCTTTATCTTTTGTAGGTCATTCCTTCATCCTACATTATTTCATACATCTAGCATAGTTCAACAAATCTAGTGTGACAGGCAGGGAATATTTTAAAGTATCTTGCGACACTAAAAGAACCAAATTCTAATCTTTTACGAAACTCATGCCACCTATTAAGGAGACCAGGGACACATCGGGGTGCCCTAGTACCCTCACGGAAACTCATGTCTATTCAAATCCTCTAGATCCATCCTTTACGGACTTACGTAAAATCATTCCTACTTCTACGGAATCCACAGTCAGGACACTGTGACACCTTAATAATCTTCAACAATCAACTAATTCCTTTCCTTTTACATATTTACATACTTAGGGTTTTATTTCATTTGATATAATTATTTAAAATCATTCCATCTTTGCTTTAGTGTAGTTTACAACATTTTAGTCCTCATATATTAGATTAACTATTATTATACTTTCCCTTAGTTTAGTTTAATCTTAATTAATCGGAGGCTGTATGAGGTGGGGATCCATGAGAAATGGTATGTGAAATTGAATTCCTATTAGAGGAACTAGGAGAGATAGTTATAAGAGGTAGTATTTGTAACTAAATTCGTATTAGGATATCTTGGAGAGCTAGATTCGGTGTGCGGTAGTGTGTGCAACCAAAGACCTATTAGAGGATCCAGGGGATATAAATCTTTGAGAAGTATTTGGTAGGATCACATACCTAGGGATTAACCTAGGAAGAATAGATTTATGAGGGACATTGTGTGAAACTAAATACCTATACATAGATACTCTATGTTTAGGAATAGAAACTATAAGATAATTCATAGGAAATAAGGAGAAGAAGCCTCAAAGGGAATACCTCGATGTTGGGAAATAATTAATTTCGTGCTCACTTATGGATTTATATTTGTTTGTAAGTGATTTATAATCATGTAAGTATATTGGTGAATGAGTTATAAAAACTCACAAATATAGGAAATTCATGAGATATCTAGTTAAGTTTCCTACATTTTAGGGATGAAAAATTCTACATGTATGGTTTTTTTATGTTGTGTATTCATTCAAATGAGAAGAAGATTATTGTGTTTATTTTTTGTTTAAATATGCTCATACATCTACATTTGGTATAAGAGAAAATAATATTTTTTTGTATGAAATGGAAAATTAATTCATATCATGGGAAAATTTTATTACTCTTATTGGTTATGTTGATTGTTTATTAGTGTTGATTCTCTTGTTGTATTCAAGTTTTTCATGTTTCCATTTTTTATTGGACATCAAGGAGTTATTATTCAAATCCATCCACTAGGCCACTTTAAAAATTTGTAGCAACTTTTAGTATTTATTTGAAGGCACGAGAACTGTTGCAAATTAATTCAGATTTGGAATACACGTGAAGGGTATCTCCTAAATATTTTCCCCATAATTAGTATTTGGATTTTCTAAACACAAACTGTTTATGTCATGTATTTATATTTTCTCGGAAAGGGACTGACATGTTTTGGAACATATGCCACATCACTAAGCTTCGAGATCATCCGGTTCATCACTCTTCACATCAACACGCTTAATCGAGAATTATCAAGGACACATTATTAACCAAAACACAAATGTGAGTGAGTAATTGGAAATTCTAATTTCCATTTCTATAGAGGTGAATGAAATTTTTGAGCTTTGTTATATATTGTAATTCTCCAAAATAACGGACTAACTTGAGCTTTTTGCACACATTACGAATTTCCTACATACTCGGACTAGTTTGATATATATTTCTTATAATATTATCCATGCTTTGCTCATTACATTCGATATGCTCCCGATCCCAATCAGTGGTCAAACACCATCACGGTGACAAATACACTCATGCTTCAATTGTACCTCAGTTATCCTCTTAGCATGATCTAGAGCATCACTCCCACCTTGATGGCATTGGATCCACATTGAACTCGATCCCAAGAGGCCTACGCGAATAATTTCCATACATATCCTATATGTTTAAGTTATAATATGTGTCATTTGGTGGTCATGTAAATTATTTATTAATTTGTTATTTTTGTGTGAACACTAATCAAAATTCCATTGTTTTAAAGTCTTTAGATTGGTCAATCATGAAGTATTTATATTTTTTCTTTATTGTATTTAGATTACATTTTATGTGTAGTCAATATATAATGTATTTTGTAGTGTCATTCTCACACCAATTTTTTTAAATTAATAGTCTTCGTAGTGCCCACATTTTCTAGCCTCAATTACCTGTTGAATTCTTAACCCATAGTTATGACTTAATAGGGATTCTGACATATGTTGGACATTATGATATGTTGGTTTTCCTCCTTAGACATGTATGGAGATTTGGGCATATAGCACCAATTTGACTTGATTACTATGTTGACACATTATCGTATGATGTTACAGATACTAACTAATATGATGTTGTTTGGACCTTATTTATATATGATGGATACTCAGTTTAGTTGTGTGTTTGGATTTTATGGGTGTATGTCACTTTTATTTATAGTTATGGCTAACTCATGGTAAATTGTGTATAATTATGCATGTTGTCACATTTTTGATTCCAGAATGATGATATGCTAGCATATAATTCATTGATATCTTATTGAGCAGTTGATTTACATTGTATCGAACAAGTGCATTTAATGTGTGTGATGAGTGTGTAGGTGACAGGTCACAAGAGAATGTGGGATTCAAGGTAGCTACATAATTTTACACAAGCAACTCACGGGGCTAAGTCCTAACTTTGTTTATTATATGAGTCCTTAGTATTAGATTTCATTATTTTGATCACCATGAGTGACCCTCATTTGTAATGTAGTATGTCATGTAATATTAATCTTTCTTAGGGTGTTTAGTTTCCTTGTAATCTTAATTGGGGACTTAATGGTTCCCACTTACATTAAGTTTTGAGTTTGGATAATGATGTAGTTAATTTAAGGGGATTAGGGTCACATGTGAGCCCTTGGGTGGGCCCCACATCCTCTACACTTATGCTCAAATTTGTCAAACCCGAAATTGGGCTATTTTAGGCATTTTAAGTGACCCCATTTTAGCTTGGGAGTTCACTTAGCATGAAAATAGGCCTTGGACCCTACCTAATAGGTAGGGGGGCTTAATTCCAAGGCATAGAGGGAGTTTCTCTCCCATTTTTCCTCCCTTTGGTCACATCCATGTAAGGTGGATGGGTATGTGTGTTTTGTAAAAACATTGCACTAGTTTGTTTTGTTCTTCATTTTGGGTAATTTAGGAGAAGAGGGTTAAAATATATTTTATCTTTTCTCTCTTTTATTTTGAGAATCTTTGACCTTGAGGGAAGAGAGGGGTGACACATATCACCCCCTCATTTTTGAGGATTTTGGCTGGTTTCTCTTCAAATTCTCCCTCATGGGGAAAGAAGAGGATTTTATTTGGGAGATTTTGGCTTGGAGACATGTGGATTTTGGAGCTAGAGCTTGCTTGGATAGAGAAGTGGAAAAGTTAGAGTGTTGGAGATATTTTGGAGGTAGGCTCCTTGAGCTCATTTTATGTTTTATATTATGTTAGATCTTAGTCTAGTTTTTGTCTAAAAATGTGTGTTGCTTTTGGGTGTGTTGCTATTTGTTGAGTATACTTGTTTTATTTTTCTCCATCCATCATATGGCATGATGGATTTTGGAGTTTGTGGGGGAAGAGAGAGGGATTTTCCCTCTCAAACCTCATGGCTTGATGGGCAAGCCATGTAGGATTTTGTTACTCCCCTCAAATGGTTTGAGGTGGGGAAGGTGGTTCATATGGTTTGAACCCCCTTCCCCATTCTTGGAGAGGAAACCCAATGGGTTTGAAAATCCTCCCAAGAAGGATTTTGGTGAATGGATGGAGAAATAAGGAGGGTTTGATGACTTTGGAGGAATAAGGAGGTTGTGAAGATTTTTATTTATGTGCATCCAATGTTGGACTACACTTTTGGCACTTGGAGATCTCTTCTTCTCTTCCCCATTTTGGAGGTAGAATATGGTTTTCCCTCCTTTCCCTTCTTTGCAAAATTTGGTGTTTTTCTTAGTGCATGGTCTTGGCTTGTATGTGAAAATATTGTGGTGTTTGTCTCCCTAAATCTTGTGCACAAAGTTGTGGAAGCTAGCTCTCTCTCCCATGGGCTTGGGGGAGGCTAGCATGTCTTCCAACCTTGGAAAGGCATGTAATGATGCCTAAAGGTTGGGTGGTTAAACAAGCCTTGTTCTCTTGGAGTTGGATTATTTGTTAAAAAAATTGAAGTTGGAGCTCAAGTGGGTAGTTGGCTAGAGTTTCTTGTCACTTTGGTTTTCTCTTGTGTCCTTCTTCCTTTGTGTGGATATTACTCTCCTTGTAATCTCTTGAATGTGGCTATTTGGAAAGTTCCTTGTCTTGGAAAGTATCCTCTTTGAGATTGGAAATTTACTTGCAATCTTGAGTAACTTTTATAGTTGTGACCTTGGTTTATCCTTGGAATGAGAACTTGAATGTTGAACTCTTATGTATTTTAAATATTTTGGAATCATGGTATGATTGTGATCTCAAGATCCATGAAAAGAAATATGTTGTAAAATGAATGACCCATTTAATATGAAAATTATGGAAGTCCATTTTGAGAGGGAAGTTGTTTTATTAGAAGTATGTTTCTACAAAAAAATTCTTGGTTGGAAATCGCAATTATTTGAAAATCTGAATTATTTATTTACTAAGAACATTGGAAAATGAATATATATATATATAATTTGGTGCTTGAGGGGATCTTTGAAATGGAATGAAATTTGGTTGCTCTCTTCCAAGAAAAAAACTTAAAGATTTGATTTTATTAGAAATTTAATATTGAGCATGTATTCCTTCTTGCAAATTTACTAGATACATTCCAATCTCCCCTTAGTTGTATTATTTTGGCTACAAATATTTTTAACACTTAGGCATTATTCATCTTAATAGGTATATATTGGAAGAAAATGGCGAGTTTCCTACTTCACAATGGGACTAAACGTGCTTTATTGATTTACAACTTGGAATGGTCTTCTTTAACATTAGTTGTGAAATAGTTATTTATATATAAATACACATATATAATAACAAATGAATAAGAACTATATGTACAGGTGTTAAATAGAGTTGTCAATCACTATTGATCTATGTTAAATTTCTAAGTATTTACATTTTAATACAGGAATAAATTTAGTTATATTTCATACAAATTTCCAATAGTATTTAAAGTATAACTTACAAATGCATTATATTTCACAAATCTATAACATTTGATATTTATTTCCAAGTTAAACTAGATATATATTGCTACATATAAATATATTTATAAATATAAGATTGAATTTTTATTAATCTGAAACAAATTTTACTACAACAAGTGGCAAAGGACAACAAAAAAAAGAATTATTTTGTGTTAAAAATTTTAAAATGGAAAGCAAATGGGGAGGTTAAAACCCCTCCCCCATCCACATGCCACCACCTGTTCCACCCTTCACCTCCCCGTGCAGCCCCTCTCCAACTTGCACCATTCCTTCCTTCCACCCCACATGGCCCCTTCCACCGTGGACCTTTTCCCCCTTCCACGTTGTTCCTCCTTCACCACTGCTCACCCCCTTCCCTCATGCGGCTCCCACTTCGTTGTGCCTCCCACACCGCCACCACTCCCCTCTCTCTCTCGTAGAGAGTTCTTCCTCCATAGATCCATGGCCAACAACATACCACCACCTCATTTTACATCAAAGGAGAGGTGAATCCTTCATCTAAATTTCTCAATACTATTACTGTTAATAAAATAAAATACATCATACAAATGGGTAGTTTGATCATACATGCCTCCTTTTCTTCCATGGCCCTTCAATACACTTGCACAAGCTCAAACAAGAAAGGAAAAGAAACAAAATGAAAACCAAATGGAGAGAAAGAGGAGATAAAGATGTGCTAGGGAAAGTTTAGGGCAAACTTAGATCTAGGGCTGAGATCTATTTGATCCTAGGGTCCACAAGTAACCCTACTTTCTTTTAGGTCATGGATAAATTTTAATGTGAATGGGAAGTAAAATTAAAATGTGTGTGTGGGTAAATAAATAAAAGGGGTGTAGACTCATATTAGGGTGTCCTTAGTCATCTTAATGGAAATGAAATAAATAAATTTGTCTAGGGCTAGAGATTAAGTAATTGGGTAAATCAACTTAGTTTAAAACAGTTAATAATGGGAGTCGTAATTGTATTGTTAGTAATTACTGTGATGCAAAATCACACGGCACCCCTGGATGCAGATCAAGTTTCTAGGTTGATCACTCAGGCTTCAGTGTGATTGCATAACATTGAATCCTTTCTCCATGTGTGGGACTTGAAAAAATGAGAAGGATTCTCCAGAGAAAGGCTGGTTCCTATTCCTCTGTTCAGATGCACCAATGAAACGCAGAGGTTTACCCAAAAAACTAATCTAACTACCAAGGAGACAGGGAGAGAGAAATGCATAAAAATAAACCTAAGCTAGGGAGGTGATGCACCGAGGAATGAAGAACGTAAGCTTTGCAACAAAATAAACACAGACCATATAGATGCGATACCACACTATGCACAGGTAACCGAAATACAATGAGAGATCAGAATGACAACAATGAATACATGAGAGGATTTAAATTCAATCACAGACATATATATTGCTCAAAGGACCGATTCAATACATTGCAGTGGCCAAGAGGTAACAGTGGCATTACAGTCCATATGGGAGGCTTGAAAACTCCACGAATTCTCTTGCAAGCAGGAGAGAAGGGAGGGGTTGCAAAAACAAAATGTCCAACCCTTAGAAAGAAGCCCCTCCTTACAATTTATAGGAAGAAAGAGAGAAAAGAGAGAGGAATTCGAAATCTACCCCAACCACCTCCAGAATGCACTTAACTCATCTCATCATGGCAGAAGCGGCGGATCCTGGTGAAACGGCGGGCTGCCTAACAGGAGCGGCGAATTGTCTGCTGCATTAAAATTGTTTGTTGACGCATCACTTCTGTTTGGTTATTCGCGCTAGAGGTGTTTCTTGATTTTCATCCTCCAAACTGAACCAAAATGCAATATTGACCCCGGAAACGTGTAGAGAATTTCACCAGCTTTCCGTTGATATAAAGAACGTGCAAATCCGAGCTCTGGATCAAAAGTTATGTCGATCTGAAGATTTAGGGCACGGAACAGGCGAAAACGGATTTTTGAATTTCTTCCCGCGCTCTGCCACTTGGATGACACGTGGCAGGCTCTGATTCACTGAATAATTCTCTCTCCTCTATTTTTCGGTGGGCTTTCCTTTGAAATTTCCTCGTGGGCCCTTAAATGGGACACATGGCACGATCCTATTGGTTCGGCTCGGTGCTCGAAAACTCCCCCTTTGACTTTTTGACTTTTCTCTTGTGAGGACACGTGGCAGCTTCTGGTTGGTCGGTCGGCCAGTGCGCCGCGATCCGCGTCCCGCACGTCCCTTTGTCCCATTTTGCTTTGTGCTCTTTGTGCTGATTTCGGGTGAACCGGCCGGTTCGCGTCCATTTGGCCCGCTTGTCCCACTTGCCTTGGTTGCTGGACCTTTTTTTCGCCGCAGTTGGTGGTTCACGCTTTTTGGCCCGCTTGTCCACAGGCGTCCCTCTCGGCCAGATTAGCCAATGTTTCTCTTTCGGCCGGATTGGCTTTTCACGCCCACCGTGTACTTTTGTCCCAGATGTCCCTGGTGTTACTTGGGCCGCTGGAGGCTTTTCGGCCGATCCGCGCATTTTGTCCCAAATGTCCCGACTTGCTTGTGGGACTAGGACTTACTTAGCCGATTTTCATGATTTTTCTGGATCGGCCTATTTTCCTTCTCGCAACTTTTGATGCATGCTATCAAAATTTACCCTGGGGGGGTGAAATTTTGACAACAGTTTTGACGACTCAGCGGGGTTACCTGCCTGCTAGGTAGAAGATCAGTGGCCTTTTAGCGATCCATTGGGCATGGGGTTATAAGCAATAACTCAAAAGAGCCTCGATCATCGAACTTCTTCTCCAAAGAACACTCAATCGTAGAAAATGACCCGAGAGTAGCGAAACCTGTGCCAAAGCACTTAGGGAAATAGAAACCTAACTACAACAGGACAATGTGCATACGCACTTAGAGGAATTAAGGGAAATCTAAACTAATATTTACAAGGGCAAACCTTTCTTAGTAGCAATGTTTAAGATAGACTCCGTTAACCGGAATCTGAAGTTCCTCTCCATCCAATGCAGACAATTGGAAGGCATTACTATTTTTGCATCCCGTGACCATGTAGGGACCACTCCAGATGGCATCAAACTTGGAATGCCTTCCTGGTTTTGCCCGATCTGCATCCCATTTCAGAACTAGGTCCCCTTCCTGGAAGGTCCTTGCTCTAGCTCTCTTATCAAACCATCTTTTTACTACGGCCTGATCCTTCTCAATCATCTGAACTGCATGTTCTCTGATTTCTTCTATTTCTATCAATTCTGCGTACCTGACCTCCATTGGTTCGAACTCAGATAACTCAAACTGCTTCATGAGCTCCAAGGCTGGCAATTCTAATGATATAGGCAATACTGCCTCTTTCCCATAGACTAACTTGTAGGGAGAATTACCTGTAGACCTCTTTGGTGTTATTCTGTCAGCCCATAACGCTGATTTTAGCCTTGTATGCCATGTTCTTTGATTTTCATCCAGAGTCCTTCTGATGATTTTTAGCAAATTCTTGTTTGTGGACTCTGCCTGTCCATTACCCTGCGGGTAATAATTTGAAGAGGTGCTCAAATAGATTCCATTCTTGACAGCCCATTCTGTAATTTTTGAACCTATGAATGCTAATGCATTATCTGATATGATGGTGGCCGGTACACCGAACCTGGTTACTATACCTTCATAAAAGTCTAGTATGTTAGATTCACTTGCCTCTTTGAGCGCTACTGCTTCGGTCCACTTGGTGAAATAGTCTGTCGCTGTAAGAATCCACTTGTGGCCTTGACTCGAATTGGGATTGATGACTCCAATGAAGTCCAATCCCCACTGCATGAATGGATGATCTACTGAAATTGGACGAAGGGGCAGTGCTGCTAACCTTCCCTTCCCTGTGAAGAATGCACATTTCTTGCATTTTTTGACCCATGAGTAGCAATCATTGAATATAGTAGGCCAATAGTAACCAGCTTTCATGGTTTTGAGAGCTGTTACTCGTGGGGTGAAATGGCCTCCTGCCTCCCCGTCATGGAACTCTTGTAAGATCCTCTCAATCTGACCTGTCCCAACGCATCTCAATAGAACACCGTTGATGTCTTTTTTAAACAAAATACCATCAACAAGCACATAAGGAACTGCTTGTAGTCTGAAGTACCTTCTTTTTGCTTTGCTCATTTCTGGAGGGCACATGCCTGTCTGTAGGAAATGTATCATATTCTGAGTCCAACAGGGAGTAGACACATCATCATTTTCCTGTTTTTGATCATCTTGTAACAGCAGGACAACGTCTTTTTCATTACCTGTTTCAACTTGTTGACTTAAGGCTAGCTGCTCACATAGTCCCTTCCCACGTACTAGTTTGGTAACCTTGATCTCGATGTCATATTCCATGACACGGGTTATCCATCCTGCACGTTTCTCATTCAGATCCTTGTTCAGAAGGAAGTCCTTAACCCCAGCATGTGAGACTAATAATTGGATCTTGTTGTTTGAGACTAGGTGCTTGAATTTCTTTAAGCTTCTGATTACCGCAAGGACATGCTTTTCAATGAAAGAGTACCTAGTTTCGTATTCCTCCAAGCCTTGACTGAAGAAAGCAACTGGTTGTTCTAATCCTCCTTTGTTTTGTTGTACCAGGATTGCAGAAATCGTTTCCCCACCACCAAAGGCATATAGCATGAAGTCTTTGGAGAAGTCTGGATTGACGAGAGTCGGAGCTTGAGATATAGCCTCTTTTATTGCCTCAAAACTTGCCTTGCCTTCAGATGTCCACTTAAATGCCATGCTCTTCTTTAACATCAGCGTTATTGGCTTCACAAGAGCAGCAAAATTTGGGACAAATCTACGGACAAAATTGATCCTTCCCAAGAAGCTTTGAAGAGCCTTCTTGTGACTTGGCAATGGCAATGCTCGAATTGCTTCAACTCTTTCTGGGTCAATCGTCAACCCCTCCTTTGAAACAATATGGCCTAGAAGTTTTCCCTCGTGAGCCAAGAATATGCATTTTTTGGGATTCAATGATACCCCAAATCTTCTACATCTCTGAAATACTTGCCTCAAATGATAGAGGTGATCCGCTGCATTTTTTGAGAATACAGTGATATCGTCAAGATATATCAAAACTATTTTATTGATCAACCCCTTGAATGCCATATCCATTGCCCTTTGGAAGGTGGCTCCAGCATTTGATAGCCCAAATGGCATTTTCTTGTAGGCATAGGTCCCCCATTTGGTGGTGAAAGCCGTCTTGAACTGGTCATCTTCTTTCACCATCACCTGATTATACCCTGAGTAGCCATCTAGGAGAGAGAATCTCTCTGAACCGGATACTACTTGCAATATTTGTTCCATTGAAGGAAGTGGGTAATGGTCTTTGAGGGATGCCCTGTTTAGGTCTCGGAAATCCACGCACAACCTGATTTCTCCACTCTTTTTTCTGACCGGAACCAAGTTTGCAACCCAGCTTGAGTGCTTGATCGGGAATATAATACTCGCCTCTATTAGCTTGTTAAGCTCTTTCTTCATTAGAGGCTCAATGTGAGGGTTAACTGGTCTCTGCTTCTGCCTGACGGGCTTAGCATCTGGATCCAATTCTATGGTATGTTGTGCCAAATTTGGATCGAATCCTCTTAAGTCTTCGTAGCTCCAAGCGAAGACATCTGGAAATTCTTGGCAAAGTTGTATGAAATCTGATTTCTCTCGCTCAGTGGCCACTTTACCAATTTGAAGTGTCTTGCTTTCCCCAACCAGAATTGACTCTGAATCTTCTCTCTTGACCTGTATATTGGCCTTTTCTTTACGGAACTGGTCGTTAGGGTTGAAGATAGACTCCAATGTTACCAAACCCTTAGGAAGCTTGTTTGTCCGCAGCTGTACTACTTGATCCCCATACTGCTGCTCTAATCTGTCCTGATTCCTAGCTGAAAATTCAGCTTCTTCTTGCAAGAAATTGACGATCTGTTGATCGTTCTCAAACACCTGCCAGCTTGTGTTATTATCTGGAACTGCTGGCCTTACAACCACATGGATGTGTGGCTGCGTTTTTCCTCTTCTGATGTTGTCAACCACATCAAGCGTTGCTCCAACTGCTGCGAGCCTATCAGTGGCTTCATTTCCTTTCCTGGGTATGGACACAATGTTAAAAGCTTTGAAATCCTCAATGAGGTCCCATACCCTATTCTTGTAGCTCCTCAGCAAGTCGTTTTTTGTAGCATGTTGCCCCCTAACTTGGTTGATGATTAGCTCGCTATCGCCAAACACCTGCAAGTTCTTTGTGTCCTTTTTCCTGGCACAATGAAGTCCATGAATCAATGCTTCATATTCAGCCGTGTTGTTCGAACAGGAAAACTGGAAACGGAAAGCTGAAAAATATTTGATGTCCTGTGGTGAAATCAACACTGCGCCGCCTCCAGCACCTTGTCTGCTTCTCGAACCATCGAAGAATAATCTCCAGACTTTGTTTTCATCTCTTTGTTCAGGCTGGATGATGTCAGGAATGGGTGAATTTTCCTCGTGTATACAATACACGCCTAATTCAGATTCTTCAATTTCTTTGTATGGGTCAAATTCATGACTTTTGTTTTCCCATTCATCCAAAGTTAAATCAGGAATTCCCTCGACCTTAGTACCTGTTTCTAGATCACTTGAACATTCCTCCTGATCAAAAGCTGAGCAATTTGCATTGATAGGACTGGTACATAAGGCTCAATATGGAAATGGGCAATTGGTTCTGACCTGATTGTTGCTTTGGCTCCATACCTTGTCCTAAAAATCATGTGTGACCAATCTGCAGATAAATATCCACCGATTTTCGCAGTGAAGTCTCTTGATAGACACAATGCAAAGAGTGGCGGAAGGTCAATCACAGACACATCTTGCAAAAACTCGTAACATTAGGACAGGAATGTAGTGTTAGGCTTAACCCCTTGATGACTCCAATAGTCCCTACTGCAGTTCCATCTAGCTGTACTACTCCTTTCAGCACTGGCTCATATTTCAAACCCAGCTGATCCGCTATTTGCTTCGGCATTACTGAACTACTGGCTCCTGAATCTAACATGCAGTTGTGCACCAAGTGGTTTCCAACAATCAACAAAACATAGAATGGTGGAGGCTTCAAATTTTTCCTTGTCTACCCCCCATCATGTTGCATTGCATTAATGACGACTTTCTCATGTCCCTGGTTTGATACATTCGTGGCAGACCAATTAGCCATTGCGGCTTGCAATAAATCTCGTTGTCCTGGGATCGCCAGTGATTCCCACATGGAAATGTTCACATGTGTCTTCTTCATTTGATCGATGATGTTGAAAGGGGATGAACTGTCCTTTTGCTGCCCCTTACTTGGTACAACCTTTTCTGGAACTTGAACGGGTGCATGTGTTGCTACAACAGGGACCTTGGGTTGATTTTGTAGGTTTGGAGCTGCGTTTGGTCTACTGACCCCTTGTTGTGTAAGAGTGGGTTGAGAAACAACTGGATTAGACTGTTGTCCCTCTTCTATGCTTCTCTTCTTTGACCGTGTATTGGCAGCCATGCCTTGAAAAGGCTGTTGGTTAACTCCACAGAAGTCTTCCATTTGCCAATTTGCCAATGTGGTTTCTGCTGGAGGTCCTTCTTATTCTTGCATTGATTCTCCTCCTGGCTTGGATCTTGAGCAACACCAATGGTTTGCACCATCAAGGCCTGATTTAGTGCACCATTGAAACATGCTGACTGATTGTGAGGTAGATTGCAAGGGTAACACCAGTCGTACTCCTGTGCCATGTTATTTTGTGCTGGTACTAATGCTTTAGAGGCAGATATGGCATTTGGATTATAGGGCTGGAAAGGTCTATTGACAGGAGGCCTTGTTTGATTCATATTTGCAGCTGGATTAGGTGGTCTTTGAGGCTGATATGGCTGCCTATTAGGTTGAGCTTGAGGCTGATACGAAGGTCTAAAACCTTGAGCTTGCTGTCTCTTGAGTGTGACCAGCTCATTACCTAAATTTTGCAGTTGTTTCATGACTTCTTGCAGCTCATTTGGGGCACTTGGAGATGAAGTGGAAGCTTCATTTGAACTCTGATTCCTAGGAGTGGGAATAGGAGCTAAGACAGGTGCTTGACTAGTACTTGGGCTCTCTATACTTGGATATAATGGCATTGGGGGCCTAGGAGCTAGCTTGCCAGCTTGAATCAGACAATTTTCAGCTCTAATGGCAATACTATATGCAGCAGGGATAGTTGTGCCTCCCATAGATTGAACCAACATAGAAATATCAGAATTTAAAGCTTTAAGGTAGTATAGAAAAGCACCTTCTGCTGTTGGCCTGACTGCTACTTTGGAATTCTATCCCAAGATCTTTGAAATCTGAAGTTGAAGTCAGTTAGCTGCTCATTGGAAGCTCTCTTGATGGTTGTCAGCTGCTCCAAAAGAGACAAGTTGTCTCCCTTCTCTCCAAATTGATCATGAAGTGCAATACATAGCTGATTCCAGTTTGTGATAGAGCCAGCTCCAAGGCTCCTAAACCATTGCAATGCTTTCCCCTTGAATGAAGATGCCAGCAATTTGACAGCTACTTGCATCTCATTAATCTCATGGATTGCACAAATATTAGCAATGTCCTTGACATGATCACCAGGAGTGGTCTGATTTTCTCCAGTGAAGTATGGAATGTTCTTCAGTGCTGCAACTGGGATTGGATTTTGTGCATTGAGAGCAAGTGGGCTGCTTTGCTGTGAAGTTGACATAGGGGTTCACTGGTTGCGCCATTCTGATTGGTCTTAAAACCCTTGTATATTGAAAGAAAGGCCTGTCAGGTGGAGGAGTTGAGAGAGTTCTATTTGGTGGAGATGGAGACCTTTGAATCCTTCTTCCTCTTTGCCTTCTTCTTGGAGATAATTGCAGGTATTCAAACAGCACTTCCTCTTCTCCAACTCTTGACCTTGTGATTCTTCTCATAAGCTTTTAGGCTGTCTTCGCTGAAATTCTATTGATTCTTCCCTTGAGTCGCCAAATATGTAAATAATAGCTCTTTTAAGCAAGAAAATTTCAGCGGATGCATATCAACCTTGCTGCAATAAAAATGAGACCTATAGGTCCCACCGGCGTGCCAAAACTGTTGATGCAAAATCACAAAGACTTCGGATGCGATCAAGTTTCTAGGTTGATCACTCAGCTTCGGTGTGATTGCATAACATTGAATCCTTTCTCCATGTGTGGGACTTGAAAAAATGAGAAGGATTCTCCGTGAGAAAAGGCCGGTTCCTATTCCTCTGTTCGATGCACCAATGAAACACGAGAGGTTTACCCAAAAACTAATCTAACTACCAAGGAGACAGGGAGAGAGAAATGCATAAAAATAAACCTAAGCTAGGAGGTGATGCACCGAGGAATGAAGAACGTAAGCTTTGCAACAAAATAAACACGTACCATATAGATGCGATACCACACTATGCACAAGTAACCGAAATACAATGAGAGATCATAATGACAACAATGAATACATGAGAGGATTTAAATTCAATCACGTATATATATATTGCTCAAAGGACCGATTCAATACATTGCAAAGGCCAAGAGGTAACAAAGTGGCATTACGGTCCATATGGGAGGCTTGAAAACTCCACGAATTCTCTTACTGCAAAGGGAGAGAAGGGAGGGGTTGCAAAACAAAATGTCCAACCCTTAGAAAGAAGCCCCTCCTTACAATTTATAGGAAGAAAGAGAGAAAAGAGAGAGGAATTCGAAATCTGCCCCAACCACCTCCAAAATGCACTTAACTCATCTCATCATGGCAGAAGCGGCGGATCCTGGCGAAATGGCGGGCTACCTAACAGGAGCGGTGAACTATCTACTACATTAAAATTGTTTGTTGACGCATCACTTCTGTTTGGTTATTCGCGCTAGAGGCGTTTCTTGATTTTCATCCTCCAAACTTAACCAAAGTGCAAGATTGACCCCGAAACGCGTGTAGAGAATTCACCACTTTCCGTTGATATAAAGAACGTGCAAATCCGAGCTCGGATCAAAAGATATGACGATCCGAAGATTTAGGGCACTAATGTGCAAAACGGATTTTTGAAATTCTTCCCGCGCTCTGCCACCTGGATGACACGTGGCAGGCTCTGATTTGCTGAATAATTCTCTCTCCTTTGCTTTTCGGTGGGCTTTCCTTTGAAATTTCCTCGTGGGCCCTTAAATGGGACACGTGGCACGATCCTATTGGTTCGGCTCGGTGCTCGAAAACTCCCCCTCTGACTTTTTGACTTTTCTCTTGTGAGGACACGTGGCAGCTTCTGGTTGGTCGACGGGTCTGTCGGCGATCCGCGTCCCGCGCGTCCCTTTGTCCCATTTTGCTTTGTGCTCTTTGTGCTGATTTTGGGTGAACCGGCCGGTTCGCGTCCATTTGTCCCGCTTGTCCCACTTGCCTTGACGCTGGACCTTTTCGCCCGGGTTCGGCGGTTCGGTTCACGCTTTTTTGGCCCGCTTGTCCCACAGGCGTCCCTCTCAGCAGTTAGCCAATGTTTCTCTTTCGGCCGGATTGGCTTTTCGCGCCCGCCGCGTACTTTTGTCCCAGATGTCCCTGGTGTTACTTGGGCCACCTGGAGGCTTTTCGGCCGATCCGCGCATTTTTGTCCCAAATGTCCCGACTTGCTTCTAGGACTAGGACTTAGCCGATTTTCATGATTTTTCCTGGATCGGCCTATTTTCCTTTCTGCAACTTTTGATGCATGTTATCAAAATTTACCCTGGGGTGAAATTTTGACAACAATTACTTTCAAAAAAAAAAAATACCGAAACTATTAGTGATTTATTTATGCGGTTCTAGTGTCCCAGCGGGCATTACATTTTCTCAAAGTCATAAGTTGTCATTTTATATTATTATTTAATGAATTATTATTGTGATAGTAAAGCGTTGTCTTGTTACATTTGTGTTATTATCACCTTTTCTATTGTCTCATCTTAAATGTTATGCTTAGGTGAATAATAAGGTATTGATTCTAATTTCTGTGTCATTATAAAGTCAAAAATTGAGTCATAATAAAATTCTGAAAAATAAAAAAATAAAATTACCTCATTTTTCAATAATTGGATGCATTTTTTCTTGTACACAACGACCATCCCATGGTGGGTGTGTTATTCAAATATCCTTGAATCGAAATCAAGCTGAGTTAGCAACATTGCACCAAAGGACGAAGGAAAATGAAGGTTGGAGGTCGATCAATGACTTCTCATTAGTCGCCAACGACTGGGTCACATTTTTTTGTGGTGACATTTTTTTGGTGTGAGTATTTTATTTTGATTTTCGTAGTATGCTTTCCGCTGTGTTTTCAAAGTTCTAGTTTTGTTGTGTTTTAGTTTAGATTCTTTCTATTTCAATAAGTGGAAATTTCACATCATGGGGGGAACATGATCAATGTTCCATTTCCATTATGAAAGTTTTTCTTATGTGTGTATAGAGCAACACACTTGCCTATTTTATTCCTTGCAGTAAGATATTGATGAGGGATGATAATAATACTTGGCGCATCATGATCTAGTTATAGGTTAACCACTTGAAAACCTTCTTTTTTGGTTTGTGGTACTCCACTTGTGAAACCACCATTTTTGGTTCGTGGTTAACCATTTGAAAACCATACGTCGGGTTTGTGATCATCCTGAAATAAAAATCACCAAATCATGAAAGTAGATGTAAGTACAAAGGTAGGTAGGTTTTCCCCACGTTCACACTATTTAGTGCTCACTTATGAATTCATATTTGTTTGTAAGTTATTTATAATCACATAGGTATATTGGTGAGTGAGTTATAAAAACTCTCAAATATAGGAAATTGGCAAGATATTTATTTGAGTAATTATCCTAAATTCTAGGGATGTAAAAGCCTACATATATGGGCTTTTTTATGTTGTGTATTCATTTGAATGAGAAGAAGATTATTGTGTGTATTTTTCATTAAATCTTCTCATACCTCTGCAATCGAATGGTAATAATTTGTTGGTTCTCGATAAATTCTTGAATCACTATTGGATGACATAAGGAATAACCCTAAGAGCACTTAGCTAAGGGATACCTAGGTCATAAGATACCAAAACTAAAAGTAGTAACAAACAAGAATGAAGTTGTAGTTGTAATATAACCAACGGTGATGGATAGATTACTACATAGATATTGAGGATTAGTATCAAATACAATATTTTGTGTAGAAATACAAAGTGATTAAAGTAGCATGAGAGTGCATATAGTAACTTTGATGTGTGGATCAACCAAAACACCACATATAAGTACCTGATTAATAGAGACAAGAATAGATAGAGTATTAGATACAATCATTTCATCTATATCAGATTCATCAACAGTAATGAGAGGTGAAAAAATGATGTATGAGTGATATTGTCAATCATTACATCTAAGGGGGTCATAAGATGGTAGTAGTTACACTTTGCATGATAAGTATTATGCACTTGTGAAGTAAAATTTTCATTTTTATGCTTAAGAAGTGGATCTTTAAATATTTTGAGTTTGGAAATATCATCAGATTGGCTTGGAAGATTTTGTGATTTCATCCTATTCGATAGAATATAATGGTAATCTTTGATATCTTGAATGATATGGTGAATCTTAAGACACATGTCAATGAAGTGACTGATGCATTGATGATATTCATAGTAAGCCTATTCTTAGTTTGAGGCTTTCATTATATCCTTGTCATAAATAAGACATGTTTATGATGTTAATAGAGTGTGGGGAGATCTAATAAGAAGGAAAATTCCTTAAGACTCAGAAAGAGTTTGGTGAGAATGATTTAATGAGAGGCATTTTACTATGATATTTTATCCTCATGGACATTATGGCATTTTGGGCGCGTAGCGCCAATTGGACTAGATTCGTATATTGATATATTTCTTATGATGTTGATGACACTAACAGGGTTATATGATAGATCTATTGGTTAGATGATGTTTCTTGTGTTCGATTTGATTAATGATATAGTTTTCTGGATTTAATAATGGTAATTTTCATGCTAGCCTAAGTGTATGTCATTGCAATTTTATTTGGTGGTGATTCATGGCAAACTATGTGAATAATTGTATGCATTACACTATCAATTGTTTAATAATGTTAGGACATTATAAGTTTGATTGAATTTGTGATGTGTAGATGATGTTTATTATATTGGACAAATGCGGTTAATGTGTGCAATGAGTGTGCAGGTGACAGGTATAGGAGAGCATGGGTTTCAGGGCAGCTACGCAATTGTGCACAAGCGGCCCATGGGCTGAGTCCTAACCATGCTAAATGTTTGAGGCCTTAGAATAGATGTATTTAATTGGGCACCATGGGTGAACCCTCAATTGTAATGTAATTATGTCTTGTAAAATTAATTATGTTTAGGGTGTGTTTTATTAAGTAAACTAGCTTAGGGGTTTAATGATCTCATCTTAATTTAAGTGTTGGTTTTGGGAAAGTGTGTGTGTGTTGGTAGAAGGGATTGGGGACCACATGTGAACCTTGGGTGGACCCCACACCCTCTACCCTTGTGCCCAAGCATGCCAAACCCGAAATTGGGTTATTTTGGGCATTTTAGGGACCCCTTTTGAGTTTGGGAGTTCCCTTAGCATGAAAATGGGCCCTTGGACCCTACCTAATTGGTAGGGAGGTTATTTCAAGGTTTAGAGGGAGTTTCCCTCTCATTTTCCTTCCTTAGTCACCATCCATGTAAGATGGTTGGTTTGTGTGTTTTGTTAAAAGTTGCTCCACTTTGTTTTATTTTAGTTTTTAGTATTTTGGGTGATAAGGGATAAAAGGTGAGTTTACTCTTACTTATTTGGTTGTTGGAATCTTTGACTCTTAGAGGGAGAGGGGTGACACTTGTCACCTTCCCATTGGTGAGGAAACTTTTGGGTTCCTCTTTTTATTCTTCCTCATGTGGAAGGAAGGGGTCTTCTTGGTTCATTTTTTTGGGAGCACTTGGAGAATTTTGGGAGCTTGGAGGTGAGCTTGGACAAAAGGGAAAAGCTTAGAGTCTTGGAAAGCATTGTAGAGGTAGGATTCTTAACCTTTTTCTTTCTTAGTTGTGTTTATCTTGTTAACTATGCTTTGATAAATGAAATGATGTGTGTGAAATGAGGTATTGTGAAGTGTATGGTGAATGTAGTTGTTTGTTTGTTCTTGTTGTTCTCTTTTGTTTTCTCTCCACCATCATTTGGATTGATGGTTTTTGGAGAATGTAGGGGAAGAGAGAGGGATTTCCCTCTCAAACCTCATGGTTGTTGGTCAAGCCATGAAGGTCCCTTCTCATCCCCTCATATGGTTTGAGGTGGGAGAAAGGTCCATATGGCTTGAACCTTTCCCCATTCTTGGTGAGGAAACCCTTTTGGGTTTGAAAATCCTCCCAAGAAGGATTACTATGGCATAAAGGAGGAATAAGGAGGATGAATGATTAGGAGGTATAAGGAGTTTTGTAAACATGTTTTGTTGGTGCTCCTATGGTTGGACACCTTTGATTTGGGCATCCTACTTCCTCTCTTCCCCCTTGTGAGGTTGACCTTGTTATCCTCATGTTGTTGGTTTTCATTTGTAGTAGGTCTAAGTGGTTAAATGGTCTTATGTTTTTTTGTTGTTGTGTTTTATCCCCATTATTACTTGTGCACATTGTGGAAGTTTGTTCCTCTCTCCCATGGGCTTGGGGGAGGCTATCATGGCTTCCAACCATGGAAAGGCATGTGATGATGCCTATTGGTTGGGTGGTAAACAAGCACTCTCTCTTATTTCAACACTCTTAGAAGGACACTCAAGGTGGAGACTCAATAATGAAATTTCAGTTGGAGTGGTGACTTTGTTTCTTGTATCCTCAAAATCATTGTAAAGATTACACCTCATTGTAACTATGTTATATGGTTGATTATGGATAGCCTCTTCTTGTAAACTCATCCTATTGTGATTTGAAAGTCTTGTAATAACATGCCTCTTTTGTCTTGTAACCTATCTCTATTCAAAAAAGATTACCACATAAGATCATGAGTTCTTCATTTTACTTGTCTTCATTTGTAATGATTGTTTGGTTTGAAATCTGCAAAATATAGTTATGAAATGTACATTAAATTTGAAATATTTAGTTGCGCTTACTTTTATTTATAAAAAAAATATGGCACTACATTTTGGTATTAGAGCCATGGTTCAAACACACGGACTCTTTGGGTAATTTTAGATTTTATGTTTTAGTGTTGTTTAAATAATATTAATAATAATAAAAAAAATTACATGGATATCCTTAATGTAATCTTCATTTGAAAAAGTATGAATTATTGGAAATATTTTATCCTTTAGTTATTGCATCTCCTTCTTGTCAAATCTTTTAACATTATTGAATTGGAAATAAAATACCATTCTTGAAGTGTATTCTTTTAATTTTGAAATTTAGTGAATATCAAAACTAATATTACTCTTTTTTTTCTTTTGATAAATTAACTAGATGTAAACATTAGAAATAAGTGTTATTATATCTTTACTTAAGTTTCAAAAATTTTCTTCCAAAATAATTATTAATAATAATAAAAAATAAATCTTTTAATAAATAAAAAAAATGAAAGAAAAAATAAATAAAAATATATATATATATATATATATATATATTACATATTATATAACTATATATATATAACTATATATTGATATGTCCTTACAATATATATTCATTATATTATTATATATATATATTTTAAGTATATATTTTATATGTAATACTAATTTAATATACCTAATAATATGTGTGTGTATATGTGTGTATATATATATATATATTAAATATAAAATAAAATACATATAAATTAATATATTATACAATATAAATATATATATATTATATATATATATAATAAAAAAAAAAAAATGAAAAAAATATAATAATAATAATAAAATGATCGCTGCTTTGGGGGCCGAACCCCCATTCTAAACCCTACCTCGCCCACCCCGACCCCCTATTTCCACCCGATCCCCCCTCCCCACCGCCCTACCATGTCCCCGCGCACCCCGCCTCGCCCCTCCCCCCCACACCCGCCCTCCTAACCCTCCCGCGCCGCCTCCCCCCTGGACCCCCTCTGCCATGCCCTCAACCATTTCTCCGTCCCGCCACGCCACCTCCCAACGCCATTCAAACCCTTTTAAAAATAAATAAAAATAAAAATAAAAATAAATAAATATATATATATATACCATATATAAATGCGTATTACCACTATATATACTATTATTTTTATATATCTCTTCCACACAAAAAAAAAAAAAAAAAAAAAAAACTAATAAAATAAAATATAAAATAGAGAATGGAGACTCTTCTCCTTCTTAAAAAAAAAACAACAAACAATTCCATGAAGCCAACCTTCCATAGCTCCTCCACCTGCACAAGAGGAAACAAAGAAAACAAAATAAGAAAAGTAGTAAAGAAGAAGAAACAAAATGAATGAACAAAGGAATGGAAAAGAAAATTAAAAAAACACCATAGAGAAATCTAGGGCAAATTTAGGGTAAGTTTGAAATGAATGGCCAAGATTTGATTTGATCCTAGGGCTCTCCTTCAACCCTACCTTTCCTTAAAACATGACATTTTAATGGGATGAAAAAAAAATAAGAGGGGTGTGGGTAGATTAAATTAAAAGGGGAAAAAAAATTAAATTAAATTTAAAGAGTGTGTAAGGAAAATTTTAAAAGGGAGGAAGACTATTTACTTTCTAGGAGTGTAGATTTTTAATCATGACCCTAGGAAACTTGATAGGGTAAAACAAATTAAATTATTATTGGGTTAGTGTTTATTTGATTTTGGGTAAATTAATGATTAATATAAATTAATTATTAATGTGAGAGGCTTAAGCAAGCATTAATAATTATTGATCACTTCAAAAAAAAAATTAAAATTAATTAACGCTTTCCGCAATTTTTAAAAATAATAATAAAATAAAAAATAAATTATGAACCAATTTTTTATATTATTTATTTTTTTTACCTCGGGTTCAGGATGGCACCCAAGAGGGGATGATTGGCTCGAGGTTCGGGACGTAGTGCACCTACGTGGGAGCCGCCGGCCCCGATTTTGGGCCTAAGATATTAGAGACCCTGCAACAGCTGATAGGCGTCGTGCAGGAGTGCCTTCCACCACCGCAGGAGCCGAGAGAGGAGGACATTCAGTTGGGAGATGAGGAGTTGATTGGCGAGGACACACATTCAGAGCCACCTGAGCACGATATTCTAAGATGAGAGAGGTCACGCAGCCCTTCCATCCTTGGCGAGAGGGTGGCCTCGTTTTGTCACAGCCGATCACACAGATCCTTTCGAGGGACCATTTGGAGATAGGTGACCCCTTTCACCTGTTAGACCACATCGCCAGGATCGAGACACAGGCAGTGTGATTCGAGACCTTCTTCGCCTTCAGCCACCTACGTTTACTGGTTTGATAGATGGCTTTGGGGTAGAGTCCTGGCTCCTTAGCTTGGATAGCTACTTTGGCTTACACTCTCATGAGAGCAATGTCAAAGCCAGGTTCACCATACATCTCCTCCGAGATGCAGCAGAGCATTTGGTGGAGGAATGAGGAGTGAAGCTCCATTTGACTCGAGATACAGTGACCTGGGAGTTGTTCGAGGAGCGGTTTGAGGCTCCGGTATATGTCAGAGCATTTTGTGTAGAAGAGGATCGATGAGTTTCACGACTTACGATAGGGTTCTGGCTCAGTGGCGCAGTATGAGAGTAGGTTCTTGGATCTCTTGCAGTATGTAGACTACCTGCAAGATGAGAAATTACAGGTAAACAGGTTCATTCGGGGCCTGAATGTAGATATAGCAGGAGCTGTTAGGATGTTATCTCCTCCCACGCTCGAGAAGGCCGTTGAGAAGGCCTACTTGGCTGAGGAGAATAGGACCAAGGCTCAGGAGCACCGAGATAGAAACAAGAGCAAGTTCCAAGACAAGATTCAGGCATTTCAGAGTCAGAGAGCACGGGGAGTAGTACCACCCCCTAGAGGAGGATTCTGGTCTTCTCCAGCAACATCAAGAGCTCCTCCACACCCATCACAGCAGACACAACATCAGGGACACCAACATCAGAGGGGTAGACAGACTCGAGTTTTTCAGCGAGGTGGATCTAGAGGTGGTTTTGGTGGATCTAGAGACAGGAGGCGGGTACTCATCACTCACAACTAGCCCACTCACTCGCAGAGTCTCTGCTAGGGTTGGACCGAAAGGTTCAGTTTGCCAGAGTACAGGAGGGACCCCATCTCAAAGGGGTACAGGAGGATGTTTTATTTGGGGCTCTGGACCATTATGTGCGTATGTGTCCGCACAATCCCACCACTACGGATATGCAAGAGAGCTCCTAGATCGAGAGACGGTGGGTGACGTGGGATGCGTGCCCATCGTGTGTATGCAAGGTTGATAACCACTACGGCCGAGCATCGAGGCCATAGTATTGAGACAACAGTACTATCAGGGGTATTTCTGTCTCAGTACTTTTTGATTCAGGTGCTTTAGATTCTTTTGTATCTCCTTCTTAGTGGACCAGTGTGGGCTAGTGGCTGGCTAGGCAACAGATAGTTGGCGGTTGAGTTGGCCTCTTGGGGCTAAACTCATCATGGACTTATATGTGGAGAGTTGTGTACTTGACTTGGGAGTCTTCTCCACTACACTTGACCTCCGAGTTATTCCTTTAGGATCCTATCAGGTAGTTTTGGGTATGGATTGGCTCGAGGCTCATCGAGCCAAGGTGGATTGCAAAAAGAAGGTCATTGAGTGTCAGGATGATCTTGGTAGGGCAGTTGTGATTTCAGGGATGCAGAGACCCATTTCCTTGTGTATGATCTCAGCTGAGCAACTCAAGCGGAGCATGCGTAAAGGTTTCCAGTTGTTTGCTATCACTATCAGTGATCGTTCGACAAGACTCCAGCATTCACCCCTTGATGATCACACAATTTTGAGGGAGTATGCAGATGTGTTTCTAGGAGAGCTTCTAGGTTTACCACCTAGTAGGGAGGTGGATTTCACCATTGACTTAGTGCCTGGATCCACACCAGTTTCTAGGGCACCCTATCGGATGATGACTTCAGAGCTTCATGAGCTCAAGATTCAGTTAGAGGAGTTGTTAGAGAAGGGTCTCATTCACCCTAGTGTATCTCCTTAGGGAGCACCAATCATATTTGTGAAGAAGAAGGATGGTTCTCTCAGACTTTGTGTAGACTTTAGACATAGCTCAATAAGGTCACCATAAAGAACCGTTATCCACTCCCTAGGATTGATGACTTGTTTGATCAGATGCGGGGAGCTAGAGTGTTCTCCAAAATCGATCTCAAGTCAGGGTATCATCAGTTGCACATTTCAGATGTAGACATTCATAAGACAACATTTCACACATGTTACGGGCATTATGAGTTCACAGTGGTCCCATTTGGTTTGACCAATGCCCCAGCTATCTTCATGAGCCTCATGAATGGAGTATTCAAGAAATTTCTAGATCACTTTGTTTTAGTGTTCCTTGATGACATATTGATTTATTCTCATTCCGAGGAGGAACATGAGGAGCATTTGAGACAGGTACTTCAGGTTTTGAGAGAGCAGAAGTTGTATGGAAACTTGGAAAAATGTAGCTTCTTTCAGATAGAGATTCAATACTTGGGTCATATCATATCAGGCAAGGGTATCTCCGTAGATCCCTCTAAGATTCAGGCTATCTTGGATTGGCCAGCACCCACATCAGTCACTGAGGTGAGGAGCTTCATGGGTTTAGCAGGGTATTACCACAGGTTTGTGCAGGACTTTTCTAGGATTGCTCACCCTATTACTTCTCTTCAGAGGAAAGGGAAGAAGTTTGATTGGTCAGAAAAGTGTGAGTAGGCCTTTTAGTTGCTTAAGGAAAGGTTAACCACGGCACCTATCTTAGCAGTTCCAGACCCGACAGAGGATTTTGTTGTTTACACTGATGCATCACTAGAGGGTTTGGGAGTAGTTCTTATGCAGGAGCATCGGGTGATTTCCTTTGAGTCACGTAAGCTCAAAGACTACGAGCTTAACTATCCTACTCATGACTTAGAGCTTGCAGCAGTTGTTCATGCACTTGTGCATTGGTGACATTTCCTTTTGGGTAGACCTTTCATCTTGAGGACGGATCATTGTAGCTTACAACATATCTTCTCTCAGCCGAACCTCAACGCTCATCAATGGCGTTGGATGGAGTTCCTATGTGAGTATGACATGGAGGTCCAAAGTATATCAAAGGAAAGGAAAATGTTGTTGCAGATGCACTTAGTAGACGATGACATGTGCTTGCTTCTTTGACACTGCAGTCAGATTTGAGAGGCAGGATACTTGAGCATCTTCTAGAGGACAAGTTTTATGAGGGTGCTAAGCTAGATGTTGGATTCTCAAGGTTCTTTTGAGGGTAGATATTCAGGATGCATGTTAGAGTCAGATGGTTTACTTCGGTTCCATAGGTGCATTTATGTGCCTAAGGTAGGTGATCTACGTAGTTTCATCCTTACTGAGGCTCATCGAGCCCCATACATAGCACATCCAGGAGTGAAGAAGATGCATGCCGATTTGAGAGAGTTATATTATTGGCCGGGTCTTCGTCGGGACATAGCAGATTTTGTAGCACGTTGTCTTGAGTGTCAGAGAGTCAAAGTAGAGCACTCTCATCCCGCAGGACTCTTGTACCCTCATGACATTCCCGAGTGGAAATGGGATGTGATCTCCATGGATTTCATAGTAGGACTTCCTATGTCCTCTTATCGTCATGATGCCATTATGGTCACTGTGGATAAGTTGACCAAGGTTGTGCATTTCTCACCAACCAAGGTTACCTATAATGCACAGGCCATCACCAAAGTGTTTATGGAGGACATTGTTAGATTGCATGGGATTTTGAAGATGATCATCAATGACAGAGACACCATCTACACATCAGTTTTCTGGACTTCTTTTCAGGAGGCTTTGGGTACATAGATTAATTTCAGTTCAACATATCATCCAGAGACAGATGGGCAAATAGAGAGGGTTAATCAGGTTCTTGAGGACATGTTGAGGATGTATGTGATGGACCAGCAAAAGAAGTGGGAAGATTATTTGCATTTAGTTGAGTTTTCCTACAACAATAGTTATCATAGCTCCATTGGCATGGCTCCCTATCAGGCTTTGTATGGATGACCTTGCAGGACACCTTTGAGCTGGGACAGACTAGATGACAGGATTATTTTGGGGCCAACTTATCTTCAGGATTTAGAGTAGCAGGTTGTTCTAATTAGACAACGTCTTGAGTAGGCTAGAGCACGCCAAAAGGCATATGCGGACACCAAGAGGATCGATCGTCACTTCTCAGTGGGTGACAAAGTCTTCTTGAGGGTTCATCCTCATAAGAGTCCGATCCGTTATGGAAAGGGTTCTAAGCTATCGCCTTGTTTTGTGGGGCCTTTTGATATTCTTGAGGTCATCGGTCTAGTTGCCTATCGTCTAGCTTGCCACCATGCCTTGCATGGGCCCATGATGTTTTCATGTTTCTGTACTACATAGATATGTACCAGATGTTTCTCATGTTTTGGATTGGTTGGCATTACAGGTAGAGGATGGAGGGTAGTGGAGACTGGAGCCCATACGCATACTGGAGCACCGGAGGTTGGCCCTTCGGGGTCAAGATTTGGACCAGGTTAGAGTGCAGTGGGACCGATATGATGAGTCATCAGCTACCTGGGAGGATGCTACACCATTGAGGGCTAGATATCCCTATCTCTTCCAATGACTTCCAGGAGGAAGTCTAATTCTAGGAGAGGGGGATGTAGTGCCCACATTTTTATAGCTCCAGTTATCTGTTAGTTCCTTTATGCATAGACATGTTTTGATTGAGACTCTGATAGATTTTGGACATTTTACTATGATATTTTATCCTCATGGACATTATGGTATTTTGGGCGTGTAGCGCCAATTGGACTAGATTCATATATTGATATATTTCTTATGATGTTGATGACACTAACAGGGTTATATGATAGATTTATTGGTTAGATGTTGTTTCTTGTGTTGATTTGATTAATGATATAGTTTTCTAGATTTAATAATGGTAATTTTCATGCTAGCCTAAGTGTATGTCATTGCAATTTTATTTGGGGTGATTCATGGAAAACTATGTGAATAATTGTATGCATTGCACTATCAATTGTTTAATAATGTTAGGACATTATAAGTTTGATTGAAATTGTGATGTGTAGATGATGTTTATTATATTGGATAGATGCGGTTAATGTGTGCAATGAGTGTGTAGGTGATAGGTATAGGAGAGCATGGGTTTCAGGGCAGCTACGCAATTGTGCACAAGCGGCCCATGGGCTGAGTCCTAACCATGCTAAATGTTTGAGGCCTTAGAATAGATGTATTTAATTGGGCACCATGGGTGAACCCTCAATTGTAATGTAATTATGTCTTGTAAAATTAATTATGTTTAGGGTGTGTTTTATTAAGTAAACTAGCTTAGGGGTTTAATGATCTCATCTTAATTTAAGTGTTGGTTTTGGGAAAGTGTGTGTGTGGTAGAAGGGATTGGGGACCACATGTGAACCTTGGGTGGACCCCACACCCTCTACCCTTGTGCCCAAGCATGCCAAACCCGAAATTGGGTTATTTTGGGCATTTTTAGGGACCCCTTTTGAGTTTGGGAGTTCCCTTAGCATGAAAATGGGCCCTTGGACCCTACCTAATAGGTAGGGGGACTTATTTCCAAGGTTTGGAGGGAGTTTCCCTCCCATTTTTCCCTCCTTAGTCACCATCCATGTAAGATGGTTGGTTTGTGTGTTTTGTTAAAAGTTGCTCCACTTTGTTTTATTTTAGTTTTTAGTATTTTGGGTGATAAGGGATAAAAGGTGAGTTTACTCTTACTTATTTGGTTGTTGGAATCTTTGACTCTTGAGAGGAGAGGGGGTGACACTTGTCACCTTCCCATTGGTGAGGAAACTTTTGGGTTCCTCTTTTTATTCTTCCTCATGTGGAAGGAAGGGGTCTTCTTGGTTCATTTTTTTGGGAGCACTTGGAGAATTTTGGGAGCTTGGAGGTGAGCTTGGACAAAGGGAAAAGCTTAGAGTCTTGGAAAGCATTGTAGAGGTAGGATTCTTAACCTTTTTCTTTCTTAGTTGTGCTTATCTTGTTAACTATGCTTTGATAAATGGAAATGATGTGTGTGAAATGAGGTATTGTGAAGTGTATGGTGAATGTAGTTGTTTGTTTTTCTTGTTGTTCTCTTTTGTTTTCTCTCCACCATCATTTGGATTGATGGTTTTTGGAGAATGTAGGGAAGAGAGAGGGATTTCCCTCTCAAACCTCATGGTTTTTGGTCAAGCCATGAAGGTCCCTTCTCATCCCTTCATATGGTTTGAGGTGGGAGAAAGGTCCATATGGCTTGAACCTTTCCCCATTCTTGGTGAGGAAACCCTTTTGGGTTTGAAAATCCTCCCAAGAAGGATTACTATGGCATAAAGGAGGAATAAGGAGGATGAATGATTATGAGGCATAAGGAGTTTTGTAAACATGTTTTGTTGGTGCTCCTATGGTTGGACACCTTTGATTTGGGCATCCTACTTCCTCTCTTCCCCCTTGTGAGGTTGACCTTGTTATCCTCATGTTGTTGGTTTTCATTGTGTAGTAGGTCTAAGTGGTTAAATGGTCTTATGTTTTCTTGTTGTGTGTTTATCCCCATTATTACTTGTGCACATTGTGGAAGTTTGTTCCTCTCTCCCATGGGCTTGGGGGAGGCTAGCATGGCTTCCAACCATGGAAAGGCATGTGATGATGCCTATTGGTTGGGTGGTAAACAAGCACTCTCTCTTATTTCAACACTCTTAGAAGGACACTCAAGGTGGAGACTCAATAATGAAATTTTAGTTGGAGTGGTGACTTTGTTTCTTGTATCCTCAAAATCATTATAAAGATTACACCTCATTGTAACTATGTTATATGGTTGATTGTGGATAGCCTCTTCTTGTAAACTCATCCTATTGTGATTTGAAAGTCTTGTAATAACATGCCTCTTTTGTCTTGTAACCTATCTCTATTAAAAAAAATATTACCACATAAGATCATGAGTTCTTCATTTTACTTGTCTTCATTTGTAATGATTGTTTGGTTTGAAATCTACAAAATACGTTATGCAATGTACATTAAGTTATCTAGGATATGTAGTAGTAATAATGGTTGTAGAAAGAGATGCTAGAAATATTGTGCATTGAAATATGAGGTATGCCCAAGGAGGTAGGAATCATAGATTTAGGAATAACATATATCTCATTATGAGAGAGTGAAGCATACTTAAGTTGATCTCTTGCAATATAGAGGAGAAGATCAATATGAGCTAGGTTCTCTTGTATGAAGCATGTAAGGTGTTAAACCTCATATTCAAGAAGATCATGAGAGTGAGTAGAAGGGTTATTATTATAACCTTCACCTTGGATAAGATAATAATTGATGGTAAAAATGGTATTAGTAAATATATTAACTATATAATCAGCTCCTAGAGTAGGTGTCAAGCATAAGTGGAATAACATATCCTATTGGTGTAGGATTGAGAACCCCTAGGTTAAAGGAAAATATTTTAGAAGAGATGAGGGTTAATCATGATGATAGATAGGAAAATAATTACAACACTAAGAGAAAAAAGGAAGATCATAAGGAATCCTTAAGAAGGATTCTAAGATTGGATCACAAGTTGGACTCACCAATATTTTTACACCCTAATTAGATTTATGTTAAATCTAAGAAAAAGTGAGATTAATACACTAAAGGATGTAAAATTTATAAATATATTATGATTAATTACCTTCTAAATTTAATTACCAGTATCATAATAACACATCAATACTCATAACTAATATGCTAAACAATATACAAACTTGAAAACACAAGGAGATGAGTGTAATTAGTTGATTATAGATGATTAAGGAATTTATGGAAGGGTGTACTACTGAAAAGGAAGATATTAATTTGATTATGCTTTATTTATTATATTATGACTAAAAATTTCTTGGGGTCAGATTATACACTACTTCCTAGATAATATATATTATTTTAACCCATACATATAGTCTTGGACCTAGTTGGTTTTTCAATTTGTAACTTCCCAACATTGTCACTTTCCTAGAACTGTCTATCACTATCAAAACCTAATTTATGATCAGGTTTTATAGATCTCTAAACATGTTGAATGAGATCTTAAACCCTAACCATGGATGTGATACCTTGAAAAATAAGCATAGTTGAATTATGGGCACCCCAGCACCATCAATGTTGGCACTACTTCTAAGAGGTGTCAAACCACACATCATTCTCTACCTAGCATGTGATATATAAATTAATGAAACTATGACATAGAAAATTGAACCAAAAATAGGCTCAAATAAACTAACTCATTTTCTCCATTTCTAAATACTTTTTATTAATGGTAAAGGTTTTTTTGGTTGGGACCCTACCCAAATACAAAAGAGGCCAATAGCCCAGATAAGACATTACAATATCGGAGCCAAAAACAAGACTAGCTAAAAGCATAGTCAACAAGAAACAAATAAACAATAGAAATTAATCCCATTTTCAACAAAATGTCGCAAAAAAATTAGCTCGGTTTGAACACAAGGTGTCAAGATAGATTCAACTTTATTACAAAAAGAAACAAGGCTTAATGAAACATCCAAATCATTTCATGAGCTTGTTGAAGCTCTTCTTAACATTATCCAGACCTTTCTTGATGTCATTGAAGGTGGTTCCCTTACTAGATTTTCCTTTAATATTATGAACATCAAATTGATCCACGAAGGCTGAGAGGAAATCTAGTGTGCTCTTATGCATGGAAAGGATATCACATTGCTTAGCTTTGATAGCTTCCACCTCCTTCTCAATCCCAATGACTCTATTTTACATCTCAAAAACTAACCTTTTTTAATTCCTATCATCAATATCATGGGAACAATCAAGCTTCAAGTTTATCTTTGAGGTCCCTAATATTCTTTAGTTGATCCTCCGGTTCATCAAATATGATATTTTCCACAATGTAAGATCATTCTAAACCCGTACCACCCCATGGATAGTAAGTGGAAGATAGCCTCCCCATCCCTAGTGGAGTGGGAAGACTAGAAAGAGGGATCATGGTAAAATATGTTAGCCCTCTTACTCTAGAAAGATATTTTGAGAGTAGTTCCGGTGAGGAGACGTTTATTAGGGGTGGGGATGGGACAAGAGGAAATGATAGGTGGTATGAGGTAGGGAGGGGGAAAGGGCATGGGAATGGATATAGGAGGTATGGAATAAGATGAAATGAAATGCCAAGACGGGGGTGCAAGGGGAGAAAAAAATATGGTAAGGGACATGGGAGCGGAAGGGTGTGAGGGAAGAGAAGTAGAAGAGACAAGGAGAGGAGAATGGGAGGACAAGGGGAGAGGGGGAAAGAAATCAAAGGAATTAGAGGAAGGAGGAGGGATATGGTGGGAGGCAAGGGAAGAGAGACTAACAGTGGGAGGATGGAGAATGAAGAAATCAAAGTACTTGTAAAGGAGAAGAATCACCCCATGGTGAAGAGGATTCACATGTTTCCCCCATTTAACTTGATTTATAGAAAGTTCCAGCGAATGGAGAATATAAAATGGGAAACTAACAACACAATTCCTCCTAAAATAATTGAGGAAGATGAGATGAAAAGAGGGAATTATTGAGAATCTCCCCTCCAGAGTAATGAACTTCATGACCAAGAGCCCAATAGTGTTGAACGGAGGTGGAAGGGAATCCCAAGAAAAGATGCCATTTTTGTGCACCAGGGATTCACCATTTCAGATAAATTTCTACTCCTATATGAATTCAATGTTTTTCTTGGAGAAAATCAAACCCTTCTATGTGAGGCCTATCACTTTGGCAATAATTTCTTCATTTATATCAAAGGATATCCCCTTGTAAGTCACCTTCATGTCATTCCAATTTTTTACAAATTCCTGAGATAGATGAAAATATACCCCAATAATTCTTTCCATAAACCTAGAGAATCCCCCTTTGTGTAATATTCCCCACAACATGTCATTGTTCCTCCATTCATCTATTTAAACTAGCTCCACTCTGCATCGATCACCACCCATTCTTGAAAACCAGACCCCAAATAGCAGCACACTGGAGAAAACAATTATGAAAGAACAATCAAAATTTTGTGTTCAATTTCAATTCTTAATTTTCCCACTATTTTGCATTCAAATTGGCATACATATACCAATTTCTAAATTTCCCATAAGAATTGGCATACATTAAAATCAACATTAAAAATGAACTTAAAATTATGTGAAAATAAAGAGAACAGAGAGAAATTCAAAACCAATTGATAATGGAAGTTCACCCCTTACGGGTTGTCTCTGGGTTTGGAAAAACTCTCAAACAATTCTATTACTAATAAAAATTCACTTTTCATACAATTTTTACATCAATAATGTATTTGGTATGAAAAATAAAAAAAAAACTTTTTTTTTCCTCTAGGAAAGTTGTGGCTCTATTACAAAATCACATTCCCACAATATTCCTCTGTAATGATGATGATGACGAGAAATCCTCAAAATGGGAAATCTCTTTGTAATGATAGGAAACAATCTTCATAATCATGGAATATATATACTGTAATGATGGGAAATAATCTCTATAGTAAAAATAAATCTCTCTATACTAACGATGGGAAACAATCTCCATATCTATGATGGGTAATCTCTTTGTAATAAGGTAAATATCTCTATACTAATGACAGAAACAATATCCATACTAATGATGGGAAATCTCTCCATACTTACAATGGGAAACACTATTTGTACTTGGTGATGGGAAATATCTCCATAATAATGGGCAATAATCTCTTTGTAATGATAGGATATAATATTTTTAATGAAAATATACTATGGGTGATAATAATATATCTCTCGAAGAAAAATGGGCTATTATTATCCTTTTTGCTGCAAGGGTCGCCTCACAACTTTGGAGAAAAATCTAACCACTAAATATTCTCACCAAATCTCTAAGATCCTCCTCAAATGGCTTGAGAGGATTTGGTGTCGAGTGGTTTAAAAATTCACATACATTCCTTTATATAGTGTTTTGGCCCCTAAATTATAAGGATAATATGTTTATCCTTTTGTTTTAAAAATCCTTGTATAAGGGATAAGGGATATAATCCCATTTTTAAATTCCATTTTATGTGGATTTTACAACATTCCCACACATGTAAGGGATAAAGTTTAACCCCATAGACAAAAATATCTATGACCTCCATGGATTAGTTTTGGGATTACATCAAACATTGACCAATCTCGTGGGCTTCTCAAAAGCATGCCATGTATGTGGTTTACTATATGCGCAAGAGATAATTACTATCCCGCATGTATGAGATGTGGGAAATGTTTAAGGTTTTAATATAAACCCTCTCCAATTTTTAATTGGTCAAAGGAAATTTTTTTGCATGAATACATGGAAAATGTTTGGTAAATATGTGGCAAGTTATGTGGGTTTTTGGCAATATCTATGTGTTAAGCACTCCATGGAAATCTATCCTTGAAATGTGGTGAGTTGGTTAATTATATGAGCTCACCGATGATATGAAAATTATCTTGGTTATTTAACTTACCAAACTAGATATGTCTCAAATTTATGACATTTCATTGTGGTGACAAGGTAGTCGGATCCCACATTCTTTTGAAGGCTAGAGGTGATAGACAAAACCCAATTTTTATGCTAATTTCTCTTTTCCACATATTGACATGTCACTAGTTGATATAGAAATACTATTCATCACTATGTATCTTTCTCCCCTTTTCTTTTTGACTCACAATATTATGTAGTCCACAAATTCTACACACAAATTCATTTTTGTCCTATTCAAAATGCATTGGAAAGCTCTAGTCAATTTCTTTTGTAAGAAAGTATTTTAAGAACTTTTACATATCGTATTACCCGTAGATATAATCTAAATAAATCCTCCCCACTAATAGAATTTTGGACCTCAAAAATTCCTCAATATCATAATATCACTTTGAGGGTTCAAATCCTTCATTTTATGTCTTCTCTCTCTCTCCCTCTCTCTCTCTATCAAGCATAATCGGCTTCTTGATACTAACTTAGTACTCAAGAGTAAAATCGAAACATAAGTACTTTTACTTCTCACCATGATTCACAATCATGGGCGGCTATTTCTCCCAACATGGGGTTATTTCTCCCAACACATGGTTTTTTTTTCCAATATGGATTTATTTCTCCCAATATAGCGCCATCTCTCATAATACACAATTGTCTCTCCCAACATAGGGTTATCTATGCTCTAGTATTCTCTCGATTTTAATATTCACCCTAAGTATCTAACTCCTGCCTTCACATGATCTTCTCCCTGTAAATGGGGTTATAAATTCATCTTAATATCTCCAGGAGTTCCTATAATAGACTTTTGGTCTTCATCTTTCTACTCTTAGAGTACTAAAAATGCATTCTTTCTCTTCTCCTAGTAAGGGACATATCAATGCTCATTCTCCCATAATATAGGGGTTATATCTTTGAATACACCAACATTATTGGCATTAATTCACTTCAATATCTTAGAGAATAACTACACAAAAAAAATCCTGTAAACCCAAGTGATGAAGAGAGCTCAAAACTTCCTCTTATCTCTTCTAATTGTTCTCACACACCTGGTGACTTGGTCTTCTATTTAGTGAATTATTTTAGCTATTGCACCATTCGTTGGATAAAATGACAATATTTAAATGAGATGTTTTCGTACTCTCATTTCCATTAAATTTTCTCAAAATGGTAAAAATGCATTGCATACTTAAGAGGAGTTATAACAGGGCACCACTTTTACAATTTTCTCTTCTTGGGGTCTCACAATATAAAGCAATATATGTTGTTTTTAAAAATATCTCGATTACAAATGTTTCCAAAACTTGGATCTCAAACACAAAATAATAGTGCTTAAATTTATTGCACTTATAATATAAGAAGCACTTCCTGTGTTTATTCCTCTCCATTTTGTCTCCTCTTTGAAGATCACTTCAGCTCATGATAAAAATGTCTCTACTATTTTCATAACTTGGAGATAATTCAATTGAAGTTTCCTCTTGATAGAGTGTCTCTTTACCATTCTTGCCAACTACTATCGAAGTGGTAAGTATATACTAGATTGCTACTCCACATTTCACTCTCAACAAGTTTTCTACCTCCCTACTTTCTCAAACACATGGGGTTAATTTCCCTTAGGATTATCCATAAATGAAAACCCCAAAAATGAATTGGAGGTGCAATAAACATGTTAAATTAAACATAAATATGCTAAAATACTATCCATTAAAGTAAATACTTTCTTACTAACCCAAGAAGATGGATGTTCCTCTTTGGGTAGGTTCCTTTTGTTGACATAGGTGGGATTTCTCACAGATTCCTCTTGAGATTTTGGTTCTCAAAAATTCTTATTGTTGGTATTCGAATGAATTTTTGGGTGAAGATACTACACTTTGGTCAGCCCAAAGGCCACTCATTCTATAGTCGGTCAAAAAATCTTGTCCAACTTCTTGGACAATAAGCTCTGATTACTTGATCTCACTATTATTACTTGAAAATATGTCTTTACATGAGTATCATTATTCCTAAAGGAAATTCCTTCCTCTTTATGGTATCTCTCTAACATATGGCCTCACACTTTTATACATTTCTCAAAATTTACGTGGAAATGTAACCAAAACTTATCATACCTAGTCATTATGCTCCTAATAGAATAAAACATTGGAGCACTTAAAATTTCCATGCCTTTTAGGAATTTCCTCTGTAATTTTAATGAAGAACAAATATGTTTTCTCCTAATTGATTCCAAATTGCATTCTCTCTCACAATCATCATGACATGTATCAATTTTACATTTAGTCTTTAGAAATCTTTGTAACTAGATCTCCACCTAAAAGCTACTCTTTCCCATGATATATGAAAGAAAACTTGATATACTATCCTCTTACAAGGGTAAAATTATCCCAATGCGGGGTTTTGACTAATGTCTTTACTCTCTAGTTGTTTATCAAAACTAATACGGTACCGAGATCTGGAAAAGAGATTGTTACTACTTCCCATGCTTATTAAGGGATAAATTTAATCCTGTAGCCAAAAATAACTATGACCTCCATGCATTACTTGGTGGGATTACATCACACATTTAGTAGGCCAAAGGGTCCTCTACAACATTCCACGTATGTGCTTAACCATATGCACTTGGGATAATTCTTATCCCACATGTGTGGGATGTGGGAAATGTTTAAGGATTTAATAACAACCCTCTCGGGTTTGTTAATCGGTGAAAGGACCAATCTTTGGGTATGGTTATAATGCATGTTAATTACTCGATAAATGTTTGCAAAGTTATGTGGGTTTATTTTGTTAGCTATACATCAAGGGCTCCATGGAAATATGACTTGGAAATGTGGCGAGTTGGCCAATTATATGAGCATGGTGATTATTTCAAAATGAAAATAGTTATTGATCTCGTTGATATAATAGTGTAATTTTCCAAATTGGTTATGTCTCAACTCAATGATTTGTCACTATAGTGACAAGGAAGATGGATCCCATATTATTTTTTATTCTAGAGGTGATAAACCAAAGCCTAATTTTTATTTTCTAATCGATATTTTCCACCGGTCGACATAGAAAGTTTGTTCATTGTTGTGCATCCTAATCTATTTTTATTGTTGATGCATAATCTTTTGTGGGCCAAAATTTTTGCATAAATAGTTAGTTTTGTCCCGTTTAAAGTGCATTCCAAAAACATCATAGAGATATTCTCAGTAAGAAAGTAATTTTGGAACTTATATAGATCATATGACATATGTGTATAATCCAAATCACAAATCTCTTTGATAATGCTTGAGTTAAGTTGGTTTTTGCTAAAATACTTTGGGAAGGAACATTTTAGTGCTTGTAGATGATAAATATTGATTTCTTGACCTGGTAAGAAGGTTTATACCTATAGATATTGGTATCATAATGACTATATATGTGTTATTACAATATTTCCTTTGGTTCCTTTTCCATGTGTTTGAGGTGAATGTATTAATGTATTCCCATAACATTTCCAAGTTGGAGACCGAGGTATTATTTACTTGCTTATATAGGGTTACATAGATGATATATTGAAGAAAGGATTAACTAGAATAGATTATAAGACCCAACAAATAATATGAAATTGAAAGAAAAGTTGGAGAACATGTTGGTCCAAAACTAAACAAGTCAGTCAAGACCAATATAATATCCTGAACAAACTATATGGCCTTTCCCATTGATGGAAAACATGCAATCTAAAGTTTGCAACTTGTTAACTAACGTTTTTATATGGATTTTATGCATTATACACTTTTTTTTTTTTGGAAAGTCAATGTGTAAGGATAAAAAATCCAAGTAAGATACCTTAGAATATGCTAAGTGGGAATGGGAAGTTTGTATATATCTTAGTAACATTAAATTCTCAAGACTACCATGTCAAAGAGTGAATTATCAATTTTGAGTGTTTAAATTTTATCCCCTTTAAGTATGAAATTATATTACATGCTTGAAGTAAAATATATTCGATTATGTATAAACACTTTTTCTTCACTCAAAGTTTGTTTTACAAAGTATTGGTGCGTTTGGTTTTGGTATTCTCCATGATGAAATCTGCAACACAGAGTGTAGTGAATGTACATAATAAATAATTGAATTTAACTCAAATATAAAATGTAACATGAAAGGTTTGAATTTACATATGAAAATGAAATTAAAACATCTAAACAAGGAAGTAACACTCTTGTTTTTTCTATAGAGGAGAAGCTCTTGTGATTTTCTTGTGCTTGAAGATTTATATGGCTGAATTAGTTGAACTTTTTTGAAGGATTGGGCTGATCATTCCCCAATTGTGCCAAGGAGAAATAAAAATTTTGGGTGCATAAAACCCAACATATAATGATGCGGAGATAAGAAGAAAAATGAAGTGTCAAAAACCATACTAAATAAGACTTGACTTTATATCAAATTTATTCAACAACAATAATATCTTACCCTTTGAGTGTAAGAGAATATAATGTAACCAATTTTATACCTTCCATAACCCCATGTACCACACCAATGTAGATAAATATAGGCCCATTTTGTAAATATAAGGACACATAGTAGAAAAGAGAGTGAGTGCCCCCATGCCCTTCCCATTTGTTGTACAACTAAGTAAAAACCATAATTTACTGAAATGCTAATAGAGGATGGAGGCTTATACCCCCAAGATTCCTTTAAAATAGTAGAAATAAAATTCCATTGTGAATGAGTGAAGTACTTTGTGTCCCTATACTAGTCTAAAGTTATTGAATTGGATCTGAAACTATGTCTAAAAACCTAAAACTATAGCTAAAAATATGAAATTACTGAGAAAGTTAATGTAACTACCCCTAAGTAAAAACATGTGGTAGGGTTGGGACCATACATATGGTATTGACCAATCTATATAGTTTGGAAAATGTGAATTTTTCTCTAGAACAATTTGTTTGACTGAATTTAAAAGTATCTATATCTTATTTTTACTTATATTTTACCTTATAATTATTCATGTGTCTATTGTAAATGTAGAATATAACATGATGAATTCCACCTATTTTTAGAAATGTATGAAAATCATGTTCGAGAACTTGGATAAAATAACATATGTGTTTATATGCACACTATGTCTTATAAATAGGAGAGTATGGGATGTTGAAGAGGTGGACATTGTGAAAAACTTGTATCTCAGTAAAAGGAAGGTTTTACACATGGTGGAAACAATGGCATGTAATAAAAGTAATCATAGGAATAGATAGAAACAATATAGATGATAACAACAATAGTATGAATGCATGTAGGAGAAGAAGAGTACAATAATAGTGAAATCATATGTAACAAGTATGTAAATAATTTCACACAAAAGGAAAAAAGTCACAAACATGGGACACCCACGATGTTGCAAGACAATCAAGGTTTATAAGCCTCCAAAAAGAGAAAGTGAGAGAAACCCAAAAGGAAAAATTCTAAAAACATGGTACATCCATGATACGACAAAACAATAAAGGCACACAAGCCATAAGTGGTGAAACAAGAAAGCAATAACACACATAAGTAAGTATACAAAAAAAGAGTGATAGTGTGTTTCATCTCTACTAAGGATGTTTTATCACCATTGTGGAGCTGTAATTCTTCCTCTCTTTTTTATCATTCCATTTATTCCTCTTGATGGATATTTCTTGTATGTAGTTGACCATGATTTTATTACCTTATATCCTACTATCTCAAAGCATATCCTATTTGTGAGTATGATTGTAATACCTTTGTGCCTTCCTCACAATGATTTATACACTTTCATCTACTCCATCATTATACAACCTAGTCATAACATTAGATGGTTGTGCTTATCTACTGATAAATCTAGTGCAAACATTGATTTTAATTCTCTTCATTTATTTTAATACTTATTTTTAGCATACCTTATGTTTTCTTTGTCCATTCCTTAGGTTTCATTTGATATTTATTAGACTTTATTTTCATATATTTTAATTACTTTTATTATCTTTCTCATAATTTATTATATGTTTTTGTAGACACAAAATAACACACTTGGGTACATTTCTATGTCCTAAACACATACTAGAATTCATATAATTCCAAATCAAGAAAACTAGTAATTGATGAGTTTCTTTGGCCTCTTCTCTTTCTTTATTGTTTTCCATTCGGTCTTACACATCATACAACCTAGTAGTTATTTTAATTACTTATATTTTATGGCTCCAGATACTAGTTCCCATCTAGGAAAGGAGCTCCCGTGCACCCATGTCTCCTCTGGGTACCCCTGACCCTTTTCCACCTTCCTCACTCTTTTTGGGCCTCTTTTATCTTTAGGGCATCTTTTTCACCTATGGTTCAGACTTCCAATTGTCAATTACAAAATTCAAACAAGGGAATCATATAAATACATAGTTATGTGTTCAAGATCAAGGAACAATAATTAATCATTACTAGCATCATCTAAGTTTACATCCAAAAGGAACCTAAATCACTCTAAATCATCCATCTAGCATCCACTCAAGGGACAAGGGTTGAAACAACTCTGCATACATAGCATAGGAAGGGGATTTTCATTATTCCATCCACACATTCTATTACAAAGATACATTTAGGTACATCTCGCTATTAAGTACAACTTGCACAAAGGAATCCTAGAGCATGATTCCTAAACACACACCATAACTACACAAAGTCTCAGATGTCGTGTGGTTTTCATTCATAAGTTCACTCTCGGGTGACCATCTGGTCGGTTTGACTCCCCATATTTCATCTTTCCTTGTACGTTTGATGTATTTTGTGGGTTTTTGTAGGTGAACTTCTATTTTATAGGCTACATGTATCCTTGGTGATCCTTATGCGACTATCATGAAATCAAAAGGAAGGAAAAGTTGATATATTGTGACACTACATAAATTAGGTTCTAAGCATCTAAGTAGTCAAATGTGCCTATAAGAGGTCTTCAACACCCATGTACCTATGTCCTACCATGGGCGCCCATGACTGGCCTTATTCCTATAGTCCAAAATTTACATATAGCATTTGTGACACTCTTCCTAATGTATTCATCAATATTCCCTACTCAAATAATTTCCAGGTTATGAGTAAATCAATTAAGTCCTCTTTCCTCCTTCTTCTCTTAGGGTTTCAAATATTATATCTTAGATTGTTTGTGTCATTTATTTTTTTAGCATTTACACCTCATTTGGTTCATTAGTGATTCTGAAATATTTATATTTAATTTAATATAAATTAAATCATTTGTGAACCCAATTTTCTTCAAACTTCTTTTCCTAGGATCCCCAAAACCCTCATGGCTAAGAAGAGGTCCTCATTTCCTAAGCACCATATGGCAAATACATGTTTGAACCCTATCTTTAATGATGATGTTGTGTGATCTAAATTTTGTGACCTCTACCAAAACCATCAATGTGATTCATCCATCCTCCAACAACTTCTTTCTTTCCAAAACACCCTTCCTACTAACTTTCACAACTCTAGCATTTGCATAGTCTCTCCTGACCAAAACTTCACTTCATGTTTTCCTTGTTCTACTATAGTCACCTATGTTGTTACACCTTCTTCCACTCCTATTATGGCACATGATAATATTACTATAGATTATTTTCTTGATCATGTTATTTCTTGTGATAATATGGATTCCAATACTTCTACTTCTAATGTTTAAAATGTACATATGCATGATGTTATTTCTACTAGTAGTCAAGATGAATGCAAAGTTTTATCTCCTACTCTTCCTACTTATGAAATTGCTTCTAATGAATGAAATGATAAATCTGATATTAGTACTCCTACCACTTATTTCTATGTTGATGATAGTCTTGATGAAATAATTTCTTGAAAAAATATGTCTGATAGTGATCCCGATTATGCTTTTGATTTTGAACATGTTAGTGACGATGTTATTTCTATTATAATTGTTGAATGTTAATTTGTTACTCCTCTTTCTTCTTTTTATGATTTTTTTACTCATGATGATTCAACTCCTACCACTAGTGCACCTCTTATTATTCCTTTCGAGTCTACATTTAATTCTCATATAACCTCCTTGTTCCTCTCCTCCTCTTCCACACATTTATTCTTCTTCTAATGTTGTTTCTCATGATGTTTCTACTCCTACCTATAGCACACCTCTCATTGTATCTCATGAGTCTACATCTAGAATTCCCATAGAGCCTCCATGTTCTTCTCCTCCTCTTCCACCTCCTTCTCATTCCTTCACATTTTCTCCTTCTTACATTATCGTGATCACTCACAATGGAAAGGTCCATCCTCAAAATATTCCTCTTAACTCACTAAGAATTCCTTTGCATGATATTTTATCTCTCATGCATGTTGTTGGTACTTTGCAATCTCAATTTCATATACTCACTCTTGAAATTAATTACTACTATGCTTCCATTGAAAATAATTCTTTGCATGAAAATCCTATTCCAAAAAATATTCACAATAATAATTTTCCAAAGGACTTCATCATTCCTAACTTCTCATGTTTTGATGGCACTCAAATCCTTATTTACATCTTAAGCATTATCATTCATTCATGTCTCTTATTCTAAGGATTGCTTATTACTTAAATATTTTTTCATAGTCTTGTTGATCATTCTCTCCAATGGTACACTCATTTTCCTTATGGATCCATTAGTACTTATTATGATATGGAGGATGTTTTTATTAGACAATTTATTTCTAAAAATGTTCCTAAGGTTACATATGAATTATTTCCTTCATTGCATTAAGGAAAGAAAGAACCAATTATAGATTACATTTTATGCTTTAATTCTTGTATGCATCAATTATTATTTCAGCCAATTGATTTATAAAATAAATTTATCTTTTGTCATGGCTTAATTCATGCATTGAAAGAGAAACTATTATATGATACATGTGAATATTTTCATCTCTTATGCTACAAATTCATTTATTTAGAACAAGATTTAATTGTTGTGAATTCTATATCACCCTCTTGTACTTCTTATACAACTTCATCATCTACTACTTCTTCTCTTCTTCAATCAATTAAACTTCCTCCATGGTCACCATCTCCTCCTCCATGTAAGTGACATTCTTCTCCTCCACCATGTCGGCATACACATAAGTCTTCTCCATTTCCTACTCATGAACAATTTAAATTATCACATAATGCAAAACCTCACGATGTCTTGTGTGATTTACTTGAAAAACACTTAATCCACTTACCTTATACTAAGAATCATCCACCTCACCACTTGCAAAGCCAGCGTGACCACCCATTCTACAATTTCCACTGCATCAATGGCTATGGTGCTAATGAATTTTATGCTCTCCATGATTTCTTACAACAGTTAGAAGACAAAGGTGTCATTTCTTTCCGCTTACCCTCTCGTGAGCTCTCTCTTTCTCCCATTCCACATAAGCGTTCTTCCATTGTTGTTCACTTTTCTCCTTCACCTCTATCTAAATTTTTCAATCGTCCACCTCCTAAGGTCATCATTCATTCACATCCTACATCTAATCTACCTATGGTTGCATCACCTTATTCTTCACAAATTGTTACACTACCTCACTCAATTTCTAAGACTCTCTTGCTTCTACACTTCCTCCCACCCACCTTCTATTGTTTCTCCCATTCCATCCGGCATCCAATTTGGAACTTTTTCTCACACTATTGTTTCTTCACATGCTCAATTTAAGCCTGGAAAATTACTTAAGCTTTGGTAGATGACATCCACTTTACATTTCATTACCCTATCATGCACTCTAGTTCCATGGTTTATACTTGAATACCGAGGGTGTAAATCTTAAATGAACCTCACCACACTCACTTATTCAAGTACTATGCCTCATGATCTATATTTCTAGAACACATTCTCAAACCATTACCTATGATGAACTCTAGCTCCATGATTCATACTCAACTGATGAGGGTATAAATATGAAATTAACTTCACCACACTCACTTATTCATGCACTACGCTTCATGATGTATCTTTCTATCACATATTCTCAAACCATTTCCTTATTATTCACTCTAGTTCCATGGTTCATACTCGACTACTGAGGGTATAAATCTGAAATTAAACTCACCATCATTCACTCTTTACGCTCTATGCTTCATGATCTATCTTTCTAGTGCACATTTTCAAACCATTTCCCGATGACACACTCTTGTTCTATGGTTCATTCTTGATTATTGTGGGGTATTTTATAAATTAACCTCAATTCATACACATCTAAATGAACAAATGTGTATCCTCTCACATTTACACATTGCATACCATTCCATAAAATTCATACATTACACATTTTCATATATTGGTTGCACTTACTCTTTCTTTCTTACACTACTTACATGATGCACTTTATATAGTATGCTAGTTAGATACTCGTTATGTCATTATCTTTATCATATACACATGCACATTCACTTGGTATCTAGTTTTGAATTTAGATCTCTTACAATTCCGTACATGCTACAATGATTCTTAGCACTATACCTATTACTAGACCCATCAAGGCTCTTGAGGGAATCTAGTTTCTCACAAATTACTAGTGCTATTTTTGCATTCTTTACTACTACTTTCTAGCACATTACTTTTCACCGATACATATATGAATCAATGACATACTTATATTTCTAACACTCTAACTTGGTACTTCATGTGTAGAATTTTTCTTGTAAGAACTATATGCCACCATGCTTATTTGATATATTTTTCTTGCTACTATTTGCTATTATATTCCAATGTTTGTGGGTTATGCCCTATGTCTTTTTAATCATTGTTTACTTTATTATGGATACTTCATACCTGATTATCTTGTGACATTGTGATTGATGTCCCACATTTGAAACCTATTTTTGTGGTCTATCTTGTATACACACTTGCTTCTTACATTTTTTGCATCACATGCTTACTAATTTTTCTACTAACACATGCATCTAGCCACTTTTTTTTTGCATGTGATTTGGTTTCTACCATGCACATATTAAAATCCTTGCATGGATACCTTTTATACCAGCATCAATGCATCTCTTTTGGGCCACTTACTCGATAAAATTCACATACACCCCAAATGAGGGGCCATACATTGGATGAAAATATCACCCCATGCAATAGATCAAAGCTACATCATAGTACAATATAACACAGAATCAACACATGTTACAATTACAACACTAGATCGAATAAAAATTATGTCAAAATGATAGCACAAACACTAGCACGCATAATTGACAAAAGCTCTTGGGCCCCTATGTCCTCGCTTTGGTGTTAATGTCCTGGGGGCACACACAAACAACTTATCAAATCAATACCACTCACGAAAGCCTTCAAAGTAGTTTGATAGTATTAGGCATAATCCTCTAGTAATAGAATGGATGTAATCTCGTTTAATCAAAATAATCATTACAATTAGAACCAATTTAGGATAGTAGGAACAAAAAGATACACACCATCAGCATTGGTGTTTATTGGGAAGAGTCGTGGAAGGAGAGTAACACTAGACCTCTCTCCCTAATGCTTTCTATTTAGTATGAGATCACCCAAAAATCACACTTGGAATGAGATCACCTAAAAACTTGAATTTGGCATGATATTGCCTAAATAAATCACTCTTGGTGTGAGATCACCTAAAAAACTCATTCTACACAACATTTTTAGGACACTTTTTTTATCCTTTTACACTCTTCAACATCAGGTGCACACTTTCCTTTTACACACTTTCACATTCTTTTACATAATTATAAACATTTTTCTCTTATTTATCATATACGAGACTTTGAATAAATTATTGTTCTTCTATTTATTGGTCCATCCTTACAAGAAGTACTAGTCATAAGCTACAACAATAGCATGTACAATGCAACACATACACATACAACCCTATGGTCACTTTTCTTTCCTTGTTTCCATGCTTCACTTGTTCAATCGACACACATTTTTCCACACACTACATAGATCAAAGGTACGCATGTATCTTATCTACTTTATGTTATCAAGTATTCACTCAAAAACATAAAGTGAGGGAAAATATAGACAAAAAATCATGCACTTGGGTACATTTCTAGGTCCTAAACACATACTAGCATTCATATAATTCCTAAGAAATAAAACTAGTAATTGACAAGTGGCTTTGGCCTCTTTGATTTCTTTATTGTTTTCTATTTTTTCTTACACACCCTACAACCTAGTTGGTATTTTACTTATTTATATTTTATGGTTTTAGACATCATCACCCACACAAGGTAGAGGAGTAGCCGGTACCCTTAACTCTTTACCACCTTACTTTCTCTTTTTGGGCCTCTTTTATCTTTTGGGAATATTTTGCACTTATGGGACGAATTTCTAGTTGTTAATTACAAAATTAAAACAAGGGATTCATATAAACTCATAGTTATGTGTTCAAAATCAAGGACCAAGTACTAAGCTTTAATAACATCACCTAATCTTGCACCTAAAAGGAATGTAAAGCACTCTAAAGCATCTATCTAGATTCTAGAATCCATTCAAGGGACAAGGGTTGTAACAACTCTACATACAAAGCATGGGAAGTAGAAGTTCATTATTCCATCTACACATACTATTACATTTCTACATTTAGTTACAACCTGTTATCAAGTGCAACTTGTACAAGGGCATCCTAGGAAACAATTATTACACACACCCACCAGAACTAAATGGATTTTGATATGCGGTGCAACACTCGATCAAAAGTTCACTCTCGGGGTGACCATCGAGGTCAATCTAACTCCCCATATTACATCTTTATTTTTAGGTTTAATGCGGTTTGTGTTTTTTTACAAGTTAACTTCTATTTTGTAGGTTACAAATACCCTCGGTGATCTTTGTGTGACTATCAAGAAATCAACAAAAATAAATAGAGAATATCTTATGACACTACATAAAATGAGGTTCTACACATCTGCGCACTCACAAGCACCTAGAAGAGTTTTTCATTTCCTAGGCACCCCTATCCCGCTATGGGTGCCCATTCCCGATCTTATTCTTGTAGTTCAAAATTTATACATAGAATTTATGACACTCTACCCAATATGTTCATCACTCTTCCCTAATCAAATCATTTCGTGTTGTGAGTAAATTAGTTAATTCCTCTTTCCTTCTTCTTTTCGTAGGATTTAAAATTATATCTTATATTTCTTGCATCATTTCTTTATTTCAGAATTTACACATCAGATTGGTTTAATAGTGGCTCTGAAAGATTTAGATTTAATCCAAAATAAATGAAATTATTTTTACAATATGAATTCGACACACCTTTTGTTTATTTTGAGGTATTTCTTAGGTTTTATTACTTATACTACATTCTTTTGGTATGCATTGTGATTTATTTGATTACCTTCTCAAGTTTCATAAGATACCATTCTATCTATCAAATTTTATCTCATATTTTGATTTTTAGATTTTCCTTTTCATTAGATGTCCATTTTTAGCATTTATCTTATTTTTACCTTTTCACTTTTATAAGCCATAGATATCATCACATTTGTGCAAACATAGAAATGAAAACATAGGTAAAGATAACCACACAAAACACCATAAGACATGTACATATGACAAAAATGATATTATATTTATATATATACATGCATGCATACATACATATACACGTATAAATGTAGGTATGTATATGTGTATGTATATGTATATATGTTTCAAAATAACTAAATAATAAAATTATCATCATAAAAACCCTTTCTCTCATAATCCTCATTTTCCCCTTGGAGGAGGAAGTGGTATACTTTATATAGATTGAGTATACCTATCAACTTAGGAAGAATAGTTGAAGAAAGATTCTCTATATCCTAAACCTGAAGTTTCATCCTCTACCCTCACCACCCTAACCTCTAATCTACTAATCACATTCTCTACAATAATGAAATCAACTAATCACTTGGACTACTCCACCGCTAATGTAGGTCATGTCTACCATAACCTATATATAAGTGTACCCATCTCTCCTTACTCTAAAACCGAGTGTCACTAATTATCGTCTAGCTCTCAAGGAACCTTTCTAGCCAAACACAATGCACCCATTTAATATCTTATTGATGGTGAAATTGGATCCAACATCATCACGGGTATATACACTTTGAGCACTTGGTCCAAAATATCATTATGTGTGACTTCTATTAAATCCCTCTAATTAACTAGAGGACCATCTAAAAATGAAGCACATAACACACATTCATGCACTATATTTTATCATCCTACTTAGCATTTATCATTATTTACTCTATGATATAAAATAACTCAAATACACAATATTACCTTATTAATAGGGTCAGGTCTTTCGTAACCACCCCGTATTCACATACACCTAATATGAAATCATCATCATCATCCCACAACCTCACAAAAATTGATTATTATTATCTCTCTCCTAACTCATAATATGGGTTCCTACCTCTATAATTGAGTGGCTCTCATTGGATATCTAGAAAAAATAACACATATCTTGACACATCGGGAGAAAATTAGCCCCCTAGTCATCACAATATCCACTCGAATCCCAACCATGGGGCCACCGTATCTTATCCTCCTAAATGATAACATCCTATTAGGGGCTATCCCCTACCTCTATAATATGTAGCTATTATTAATTCCCTATAATCTCCTTATTTTTATCTCCTATAATATATCTTATGATGATGCATTATTAATGGTATGATGATAGCCCCTAGTAATTCCTTTTCCCAACCTCATGGATAGTTAGCATGCCTTAAATAGTATAATAGGATAGGCAATAGTGCAATTAGATATGGCTTCCCAAATTTCCTTAGTACTATATCCATAGGATGTGTCTCTATCTATTAATGATAATGACCTCTAATCTCAATGACATCTGGTGACACCAATGTTATGGGCCATATGTCCGATCTATATGTTTATCACACATACGAGGTCCATACCACATAATCTCTATACACAGTATGTAGGGATGGAAAACTAACTTTTACCCTCACTTCCTTACCCATATCCCTCTAAAATATCCTTGGGGCATTCATCAATTGGCCCATAGATATGGGAATGTTGTAAATCCATGATAAAAATTTTATGGGCCCAATCTTCCACAGCTTTCACTCAAACCCTATATAAATTAGTGGATAAATGAAACCAAATAGCTACACCCAAACTAAAATTAACACCCTACTACAATGCCTAAATGTAGGATAAAAAGAAAAAAGGGTAAATCTCCATCATATTTGTGACATAAAATACATGGCATAATCATCCCAATCATGACCTTATAGATATTTGGAATGTCTTAAGCATACAATATTGAACTAGACTATGAGTGAGATATGGTGATAATCCCCACACTTATAACCAAACATGTTAACTCTCTCTTCTCATATATTGTATCAAGAACATCACAAAATGTGTGTTCCCCTTAGAATGTAAGTTATAGAATGGTATGAATATCCTCCAACCTAAATTTCATCTCTATCATGTCCATGTTAGCCTCTTATCTCTGATGTGTTAGCATTATACTCCCACACACCAATAAAAACATGTTTCAAATCCAAATCTAAAGGTTATTTTTACATTTGTATGATCCTTTCAAATAAAAATCCATATAATTGATCCCTATCTATCAGTTGTAATATCTCTAGTAAATTAAAAAACCATGTCACATTCATTGATGTCCATAGATGAATCCTCCATGGGATCTATAAAATTTCAAACAATAAGCATTTATCAGATGTATTCAAATGAATGAAATATAAAAATAATCAATAACAACACCATAAATTATTAAAACAACATAAAAATCACCTATACACCATTTTAAATTATCAATCTTCATAATTAATATTATATTGGCCCTCTTTCTAGATGACATCATCCTTTGATGCAACTTGTAATTACTACCTATAGTATTTTTCCCTATTGAAATTTCTAATTTCTACCTATAACATCAAAACTCTTTCTAAATGGAATTTACCATTTTAAAATATCCTAGATTCCTACCAACAACATCTTCCCTCTTTCCAGGACACCATGAGCCTTTGCAAAATAAATCAAAACTCACATATACCATTGGCCCTCTCTATAGGCCATATTGGCCATGGTGGGTTTTCTTATCCAATTGGCCATTATAGAACATCTTCCACTTAATAGAAATATTGTTTTCCATTAAAAATTTATGTTTTCTCTTCTAAATTATCTCAAATAATCCCAAACATCTTGAAAACTATAATGTACTCAATCAATCCTCTCCCAGGAAAATTTTCAAAAAAAACGGCTGATTACCAATTCCCAATTTAAATATAAAACCTACCCACAAATTTTCCATATCTCACACTCCTTGGTTATCACCTCATATACCAAAAACTCTACCCTAAGTTTTATCCATCATCTATCATTTTGTCTGAATCATAGCTCTAGAATTTCAAAAATAGTAAATATACGAGAATGAAAAATGAAACTCGTGACTTACTATTTATATCAAATTTCTCCTATATACTTCTCTCATGGTTTATCAATTTTTGTAAAACATCTTATCTTTTTCATCATGGCCTCATTTATCATTTTGGAAGAAATGTCGTGATAGCATTCTTCACATGAATCTAGCAATATACTTCCCACCATTTTATAAAAATATTAGAAAATCACCTACTTTTTAGGCCCATGATCCTTACTCATGTGACTTGTGTTACACCTTATTACACATTTTTTCACTTCTCGCTATTTATTTTACTACTAACTCATCACCCATGGGCTCCCCCTTAGAATAGGGTTTATTACTTGTTTATCTAGTCTATATTATAGTGCTTCTTTTCATTTTATTAGGGTTATCATAACAAATCCTTCTACACTTGGTGATTCACTTTACGAGACACACTAGTGGGATGGTAAGTATGCATGAAGATATTCTTTAATTAAGTTCATTATTTCTTTATTTCCAATCTATATATGTTTTTAGTATTTTGATTTCAATGTTACATATTATTTTCTTGAAGACTGTCTCATGTCCACTTTGTTTGTGACACTCAATGATCTTTGAATGTGGCATATGTATACATATAATTTTTAAATTTAATTAATTGTGTTCTTCATATATAAATCATTGGCACACTAGTTTTCTTAGAGCAGTGTCCTTAGGGATACCGCCAAGAGTGGGTAGCGACTAGATATAGTTACAAGAATCCTACATGATACATTGGGTCATTCATCATTAGTTCTTATGAGAGGGTTTGATGTGTAATATGATTATATCACATATTACACATGTTTTCAAACATTTTATATGTCATATTTTCATCATTTATTGTCTTATGTTATAGTCTCATTATCTACTAAGGTTAAGTCTTGTACCCACTTTTAGTATACTCATGCCTTCATCATTATTTCCTCTGCACTCCATAACCTATTCTTGATGGTTTGACCTACTTTTATATCTTTCCCATTCCCATCACTCTTATATGTAATAGACCATGGTTAGTGGTGTCTTCTAGGTGGATTTCCTATTCTAATGACATTGACCATTATCTATGGCATCAAGTTTATATTTTTCCATAGTCTAAGGAATCGAAAAATGATCGATATCATCAATTAGAACAAAATGCTAATGAATTCATTAGATTATTTATGTTGGGTTGTTTTTTTTTATTATTGGCAAATAGTTTTTTGAAAGGGACTATACCCTTGTACACAAAGGCTCAGAAGCTAGAATTGAAAGTTAAAGCACAAGAGAAGGATCAAAATCCCGATAGAACAATTAAGCCCAACTGTAGAAAACAGACTGCAAAGCAACGACAAAAAACAACAAAAAAACAACTGATGCACAACAAACAAACAACAATGGCCTGTCAACACCATTGGAAGCAATCTGCTATCCGGCTAAGAAAAATGAGACCAATAAAACCCAGCCAGCCAATAGCAGAAATGAGAATCATCAAGGCGAAGTGTTACCCTTCAGAGTGGTAGATTTTTTCTTTTTGTTGACCGTAATCCACCCTGATGGAGCCTTTATGTTGGGTTGTTGAGCACCCTTTGCACATCAATTTTATAACACAATTAGTTTTTATTGCTCACTAAATCTACACTAGAATCTTATAAGGGCTTGAGGTTGGTAATAATTGTCTTATTTAAGGATAACAATTGGAGCATTGGGTACTTATGATATACAAGCATATGAGTTGCACTTTTCATGGTCTACCAAAAATTTAGAGTCATTGTATTAAATCAAGGGTATTCCTAGATATTCTTTTAGCTATTTTTGGTCCCCTCCATTGAATTTTTCCTATTAGGTGTTTCCAACCTTAGGGGAAATTAAGGTGGAAATGATGTAGGTAAGTATCTTTATCATCTCTAGTCCTTTAATGTCATTTAAATTTTTTATGTTTTCGATGTGATGATGCATATATAAAAATATGGTAATATATCTATTTTCTATTTGTCGTGCCCACATTTTACACACATAAATACAACAGTAAAATACTAGGATAATTTTATTTTTGACTTACATTGCTCACTACACAATACACAGTAAGGGCTCCAAGTACAGACTCGGTACACATGCGACAATCACATAAGTCATCGACTCACATAGACACATGCAGACGACATCGGCATGTCGACGCTACACTTTTCCCAATGGAAGGTTACTAGTAAAGACCCAACCACAAGAAACGTGACTTTAGGAATGATGAACCCATGACATATCATTACTTTAAATGTATTTTAGTTACGGAAAACTTTCCAAGGTCATTATTAGGTAAGCATGATTTTCTCCCTTTTTCCACCTACATGTTCTGAAAATTTGTTTCACAGTTCACTTATTGTTCAACCATTTACTTTTCTCTTTACCCTTATGACAAATCTTCATAACTTACATAAGTATTTTCCATATTTCAAAATGCCTACCAGATTTTAAATCTCCCATTCTTATGTTAAGATTTTGCTTCTCAAACGTTTATTTAATGTATAAAACTTACTCTTGCTACACAAGAAAATCTAACGTGATGTCAAGATGAAATCTTGGGATTAAGGAAGACATAGATTTGAGATAGCCTTTTTCCAAGAACATCCTTTGATCATGAAATAGTTATTTCCCTATCATTATTATTATAGTACAATAACTTGCTGAATTCCAAATTTGATTTATATATATATATACATCCTTTGCTTTCTCGAAGTTTGATCACACCATTTGACAATTCATATTCTTTGTATCACATGAAGTTGCTTAAATTAAGTCACAAGGACTCCCAGTGACATTATTCCCAACCTCAAATTTTGGTTTTACTCTCATATGATTTACTTTCACGTTGCACTAGGATCTCATTATTACCATCATTTTAAACGTAAGAGTTACGAAAGTACTTGTTTGACATATTAAAGAAGCACATGGTTAAGCTTAATTCCAGTTTCACCCAGGGCTTCAATCTCTATCATAGGTGTGATTAAGGTTAAAAGGTATTTACCCTATAATCCTTTCGTGAAAGATCAAGGCACTAAATTTTCACAAGCCCAGAACAGGACGTTTAATTACGAGGGACAAAAAGGGTTCACTAACGAGAGTGCAAGACAAAGAACAACTATATCGTGATCTTCAATTAGGTCGTTTGGGTCCAACAGGGATTTCATTCACTGATGAAGTTAATTTCTAGATCTAATTTCGTAAGGCTCGGAAATCCAATAGGATACAAGGGAGTAATATCTCTACCTACTCCACAGATGGGAAGGTTACACCGCTTAGTCATTCCTTCTAACAAGGACTCATAAGGTGACTTCCAAGGTGATCTTCACCACTCAGCCTGGTGTCGGACCTGAAGAGGGGACATTCTTCTCGCGATTACCAAATCTAGAAGGAAAACGCATACTCAGGATAGGTTGGACCAAGACATTCCTAAACATGGGTTTACGATAGTGTCGCTTAGACAAAAGGACTATGACGATAAACTCCAACTAGGGGTTTTATTTACCTAACCTAGAGTGTTCCATCGAGTGCAAAGCTTAAGTTCATTCTACGGTCTTAAATTTCTTATATGGTACAAAGGGTCACACTTGCAGGCAAGTATGCACGACTATTTTATTAAGGGTTGAGTGTTCCCATTAAAACTCTTTATTGTGTTTGCAATGTAAGAAGGTAACCCAATAATTAATTTAATCATTTATTAAATACTGAGAAGGTACTACAATGTATTAACTTTGATTTTCAATTTACTAAGTATAAATCAACCCCTTTTTTCTTTTTTTTTTTTTTATACACAACTAAGAAACATAATGAACCGGTGATTAGATGCACATTTCCTAAGTATCCCTAAAACTAGCATATCATGCATATTAACAAATTTCATTTATAACTTTTTGGTAACAAGAGACTACATTAGACAGTTATTCATTTTACAATGACCTATAAGAATTACAATAATAATAATTAAATTTCACATCGCCTTCTTCGTCGTCATTCATCCATCCTGCAAAACCCACGTGAGCATGATATCAGCGATAATTCGCTGGCATGGCATCCACCCTAATCAATCATAATTGTCATTTTTCAGTTTCCCATTTACATCAGACAATAATTACAATTTTCCAATCGAAATAAAAAGTCTAGAAACATGTATTCATTGCATTTCATTTTTCTACATTTTATAAACCCAGGAGAGAGAAAGAGAAAGGAAGAGAGAGAAAACATCATTTTGTCAAAAGTTCCAATACACACAACAAGTTTCATTATAGTGTTTTAAACAGTTATCTACGTGTGTTAAAAGTTTCTAGGGTGATTTGGAAACCCTATGAGGGTCTGCAGCTTTCTACTTTTACATTTTCTCACTAGCTGCAAAACGTACAAAATGGGCTCGGAGGCTAAGAAACTGCTTCCAAAGGTTATCTTTTGATGAGCACACACATCATGATTAACTTTATACATGTCCCCAGATATACCCAGAGTTCATTGCAACTGTGAAATTGAAAAAGAGCGCACGGTTTGTGTTTGGCGGCTAGTTTTCCGGGGCCACTGGTCATCATTCACCTAGTTGTAAACTGACAAAAGTTAGCTCGAGGGCCCAAAAAATGTGTCCATAACTGACGTTAGATGGAGAAGCATGCAATGAGACATCTCCTACTAGTTTCCCTATATAAAGAGAATTCATCAGAGTCAACGGGACTGAGAACTAGAAAACCATGTTCAAACGGCGACAAGTTTTCTGGAGCGACAAGACAAAATTGGACCAGTTTGACCTCGTCAAACTGTGACCGGAGGCCTACAAAATGGCTTCGCAAAACTATCCCGAAAGGTTCTCTTTCCTATGCTGAATGTTCCATGCCTTTGTCTAGTATAAACGCTAGTGGTTTGTGAAGACGGAACGTGATTTCTCTTTCTCGGGTTTCAATTGGTGGTCCCAAACGGAAGCCAACTTTCTAGTTTTAATAACTCTCTATTGTTGTAAACCAGTGTAACAAGGCTCCTAAAAGAGCATCAAAAGGATGTCATATGATCGTTTCAGGTCAAACCAAAAATCAAGGTGACTCCTCGTATACCAAGGTACACGAATGAAACTTCACATCTTGTTTCCAGAGTTGCGAAGGGTACTTAGTGAGTCTCCGAAAGTTGTAAAATTTAACTATTTTCAGTAGGAAGAAGGTCAACTTAATCAATGGAGAGTCAAATTTTTCTAGTCGTTAAGATGATATTGAAGCAAATAAAAGAGTAAGAGTTTTCTAGATCATCTCGAAGTGAGGGTGATAGTTCATGTTTTAAAGTAGGTGAGTTATAATGGCTTTGAGAGTTGTGACACAACACTTTATTGTTTTGCAATGAGTTGAAGAGACATTTAGCTATATTAAAAATATAATAACTTAATATTCTATTTAGTTACAAAAGAGAACTAAAACACGAGAATTATGAGAGGTAAGGGAAGGAGAACCATGCCTGGAGAATGAAGTCGGTCGAAGCCGCAAGCTTGGGTTCAGTCTCTTGCTTGGCACTTTGTCAACCAGGACCACAAGCATCCTCGCTCCACCATTTCACATACATGTCTTCTAGATTCGACTCACCACTTGTTGAGCATGATCAAAGGGTTTCTTATTGTTGTTGTTTGGATAGGGTGATATCTTCCTCCTTTTGTGCATAGCCTCAAATCTTGCAACCTTTAGACCATGATTTTTTTTTTTTTTTAAAGGCATTTAGTCAAAAACTTCACGGTAGTTTTACGCACATCCATTTTGTGCATATGCTGCCATCATGGCATTCCATGAGACAACATTTCTTTGAGGCATTCTATCAAATAGTTCAATGCCTTCTTAACAGACCCATTTTTTGTTTATCCTGCTATCATTGTAGTCCAGGAGACCACATATCTTTTAGGTATTTTGTCAAATAGTTCACATGCATTGTGTATGCCTTCACATTTTGCATACAAGCAGATCTAGGTACCTGACAAGACATTAAGGGATATTATCTCCCCATGATGCTTTGATGGATGTCCATGCGCAGTTCTAAAGCTCCCATTTTGATAGCAACTAGGAAGATATCAGCAGAGGTTGGGGGTGTGGCTTCAAACCAGCCAACCGTATTTTCCTGGAAAGGTTCCAATGTAGTTTCAACAAAACCATTTTGTGCATAACCTGAAATCATTGCAGTCCATGGAACCACATTTTCCTCCATGCATTTAGTCAAGTAGAATGCATGCTTCCACATTTTTACATACGCAGCTACTAGGGCATGCGCGACTGCCACATCTGACAAAATTTCTTGGCATTTTTGGCCATGATGGGAGCCCACGCAGGCCTGGGCGGGCTGGAAGGGTGTTGGGCATGAGACAGACCAAACGCACAACAATACACCTCATTTTTGCTTGATCTTCCCACGCAGGTGTGGCGCGGCCTGGGAGGATGCGAAAATAGTTGTGGAGTCTGGCTTTACGAGCATTAAAAATGCATTTTCTTGAAAGCTTCCATGGCCTCTTCAACAAACTCCCTTCGTGTTGGTCCCTGCGGCCCCAAACCAGCCGCCCAAACCCAAAACTGCACATCTCCAAAAGCTAGAATTAAAAATAAAACCCTAACTGTGATTTTTCAAAATGTAATCCACCCCATAGAGAATCACGGGTTTTCTTAGTTTTTATTATTTTATTTTATTTTTGCTTGTTTGTTTTAACTAGATAAAAACACAAACAAGCCTAAAACGAAGAAAAAAGATTAATAAACACACAGTAATGATCGCCATATTATTAATAATAATAACACGAATTTATTAATAGTAATAATAATAATAATAACACAATTTTATTAACCGTATTACTAATGATCACCCGACAACGAGGAGTAATACAATTAATAAGCACAGATCGACAATATAAATTATAATATTATTACAAACATTATTATTATGATTTTACGGCTTAAAATAATGATAATAATTATTAATCCTATTAATGTCGACGACCCGACAAACTCGAAGAGCCGAGAACCAAATTTTCCTTTAACCGTATAACCATCCATGACGCTACGGGGTCCACAGCTTGGGGTGTCGACAACGACCCGAAGGGCAAGAAGGAGAGGGAAGGTGAAAAATCTTCACTGCGACCTGGACACGGTCAACATCGGTCAACAAAAGCACACACACACACCAGTCTCCCAGGCTTAGCAACAGGGTCGGCAGGTCAGGGACTGGGGAACAGCAAACGGGGCATTACAACATTACATTATTTATCTATTTTTTTAACCTTAAAATCTTAACATTACTTTGCACAACCCTTGATATTGTTTTGCTATCTCTTGGGCCTCTCTTTTAATTCTTTCTAATCTTTCCTAGAAATCTCTTGGATCTATCATTTTACAATCAATAGCTATTTAGATTCCACTACCCTATTATAGGTATAGGGTTTGGAACCTTGTACCCTCTTATAGAGTTTAGAATAACACCTTCCTAGTTCCATGTATACATCAAATTATATTCTATGTTTTCTATCTCAAGTGTGGTTTCCTTTGTTTTCCTAGCATAAAATACCCCCATTATATATATATATATATATATATATATATATATATATATATATATATATATATATATATATATGTATGTATGTATATGTATGTATATATGTATGTCTATGTATGTATGTATGGAATGATTTTTTTGGGACCACTCATTATTTACATACATATGGTTTTTTACTAGAGTAAGTTTTGTCCCTATTTTTATTTGATCTTCTTTACGAGGATTTATACCCATTATAAATATGTATTTTAGTATTATGATATTCCTATACCAAATGTATGTATAAAATACCTCAATAAATGACCCATATTTTGAGGCATGTGTGATATAGACTTTGAGAACGTGACTTAGAAATACGTTATGTGTAATCATGTCATATAAATACAATTATCTGAATTGGAACACATAAAAGGATTTCATAGTGGCCACCATTAAGATATTGTTCTTGAAAATAGATGCACATGGTGGATACCATGGCATAAAAAGAAATAAACATGCAAAAAGTAATAAGGAATCATAGTAATAACAATTGTGTGTTAAATAATAAAGCATAAAAGCATAGTAATAATCAATAAAGATAACATCCATGGAAAATGTTCATAGAAAGACATAAATATATAAACATGGGACACCAATTGCATTGAAGGCACAAAAGATACATACAAAGAAGTAAGTGCAAAAATAAAATAGAGGTATAGATCCACAAACATGGCACTCCCATGATGTCATAAGACAATCAAGGTGCTTAGGTTGCATGCAATAAGAAAGTTAAAAATCAAGAAATCAAGTAACATAATATTATAGAAACCAAATAGGTGAAACACATATAAAATAGTATTAAAAAAACACATTGAGAAATATTGGATAACATTGCACAAGACACATGTTATTCCTATTAGCCCAAAAGATACCATACAAACAATATTATAAATTAATCATAATGATGAAGAAAAAATAATTAAAATGAGAAAACAACACCTAATAGAAAATGATAAAATCTGATGGGCTGGGACTTAGCTAGTTCCGTTCATCTTATATCAATCTACGTGTGTATTATATCAAGTTCAAAAAAATCATGAATGCGTGTGTGTAAAGAGAGTAGAAAAATATGCTATATATCAAAAGAATATAAAAACAAATGTGTGTAAAGAGTATAGAAATATGATCTCCTTGGTCTCTTAAGAGAGTATTTCCTAGGATATTGGTTTGTGAACAAAGGGCACAAAGGTTATCAAGACTAAAAAATAAAAATTCTAGTGAAATTAAATAACTCTTACAAGGGAAAGAGAAAGTGATCAAATTATAGGTTATTTGTGCAATATAGAAGCTCTCATACCAATGGAATGAATGGGTACTTCATATTATGAATTATATCACTTTGGAAGTAATATTTAAGGCTTCCTTATCCTATCATGTTACCCTCCTTAATCACTATATATATGAGGAATATATTAATTATCCATTCTTTTTCTATGATCCTTGGATAAATATACGAAGGTTTTTAAGTTGGGAAAAATTAATAACCTAATTCACTAGGGTTTAATGAAATTATTGTATTTATATGCCAATTTTTTGGATTTGGCACATGGGTTAGTCCCAATATATATCTATTAGATAATGGAAACAAAAGGGTGGAGGAAAACATTGTAGGTATAGGGAAGATTCTTATTTCAGTGGTATTTAATATTCCTATAGACATGAGAATGAAGGAGGAGGGATGGTGTCCTATTACAACCAATAATTTGGTTGATAATGGTAAGATATAAATGGAGGAAAGGAGTGCTAACTGGAGTAACCAAGAAATATTTTTAGGAAAAATATTGTGTTAGGAGCCCCTCTTAGGATAAAATTCATTTAGAGGTCCAAGACTAGATTGAGGGAAAAAGAAGTTATACGAGTTTGGGATAAGGTTGGACATGTTGGAAGCTAATGTTAAACTTCAGCACAACATGATCAAGTGTCTCAACATGGAGAATAAAAATCTTAAAAACCGATTATCCTTCAACAAACTCAAGGCTCAAAGAAAGGAGATTCTTCTTAATATAGTGAAAAAAATCCTTTGTAGAAAGACTTGAGAAGGAGCTGGCTAGTATCAAGTATCCCTTGGAGAAAGTTATCTAGCTAAGTAAGACCACTATTAAAAAAATGGAATTACTAGTATTTACATGACCAATTAATTTCAAAAGAGAGAAGGAAGTGACACATGAGAGAAACCCAAATAAGAAAAAAATATGGTGTGGAGGAGGATAATGCATCTATCTATCATCAAAGACCAATTACAGATTACTTTATGAATAATTAGTAGTTCTTTTCCTTGAAAACAAGAAGTTGTAAGTTAGTTATTTGTTTGCTGCAAGATTATTTTATATATCTATATGCATTTTGATTTTATTGGGTTCTTTGAATCATGTATGGGTCATTTTACTTGTAGGTTCTAGTGTATTCGGTTGTTTTTGGTTCTTATGAAAAATATAGTATGAAAACATAACACTAGGACTATAAACACACTAACTATGGTATAAAAATATGAAGTGAAATGTAAAACAAGTAAAAACTTGGAAAGCACTACCTAGATCCCCTACCTACTACTCTAGGTCATATCTAACTCAAACGCCTAATACTCATCATCCTCCTCCATGTCACCCAATCTCCACTATGCCCCTCACCAACCCAATTTTCCAATATAACCTATACATGTTCACATCATTTTCCCTACCCTACAACCACCACTAATATGGGTTTTTGTGCTGATGTGGATACTTGTCCCATTTTTTCTATATGCGTCTATAGTAGTGGCCAAGGTAGCTTAACTACTCCCTATCTCCCTCGAGTTACTCCTTATTGTGGTGGTTAAGGTCCTGAGGAACAAGGAAAACATCATGGGAAGGTAGGGAAAATGCATCATTTACTATTAGATCATCTTATAGTTGACATGGTATATTCTTACACTTATTTTATTTTCCATTGATGCCTCCATATTTGGGTTCCCTCACTCTTTGATGTTGATAAATTTTATTCTTATAGATCTAATTTTCATTTATTGATTCTACTAAAGAATTTTTTTCACCTTAGTGACCCCCATTTTTCCTCCCTTTACATCAATATATCCCCTTATTGGACATGGTATGTTCTAATTTATTTCCATATTATTTATGTAATTTCTCCATATATTTTCAAATATATTATCATTTTGATATGCGTTAGGTTTTGGACATATATTTATTCCATCACTACTTGAGTATTTTATTCATCTCTTTGTTTCACAATGTTTACTCTTAATAATTTATATCTTCTCTTTCAAAATTATCTTATCTCCCTTAGGTATTATGTGTATTACATCCTACTTATTTACATGTTGTTTACTATGACATTCGTATCCACCCCTTTACATCATATACTATCTAGTTATGATCCTTGAGCCTATTAGTTTAGTTGATTGTGGAAATAAAATTATGCATTTATTACTATTACATTATGCCTCTAGTATTTTTATATGCATGATTCCTAAGTGTGAAGATTAGACATTGGTGACACCTCTCCTAGTCATCATATTACTACTGATTGATTATGATAGTGAAATTGTTTTATACTTCTTAGATTTATGATTTCTATTCAATTCACAAGGATCCATTTTCCCATCGTTGGTCATGTTTTTGTCTCTTTTCCACAGGTTAATATCGCTTTAGTAAGGACACTAGCAGTTGGGCGCTAGTATACCTTCAAGGTGATTTTGTCCATCATGTCTTATTTTATAATTTGTAACTTGGTTCTTAAATTTGGGTCTTATTTAATTATTATTTCATGATTTAGGTCGGAATTTGGTGTTACTAAGTGAAAAATTAAAACAAAGGAGTCATATATATACACAACCTACTAACTACTCTAACGGGTAATTTGGGATATCAATTTCTATCTATTATTTGGCGAAAAAAATACATTCAAGGGCTGCATTTTGGGTTGTATTTTTCACTTTGCATATGAAGGGAAATATCTGAATTCCATCACACACATTGATCCTGGGGAAACTTAGTTATAGCTCGTTATCTTGGTGTGACTAGAAAAATGAAAACCTAGTTTCAAAGGACACGATTCTATCACACACACATCACAACTACATTAATTTTGAAATGTAGTGCAATTATTAGTGAAAATCAACTTGGGGTGACCATCGAGGTCACTCTGAATCAAGAATGTGAATATTTTATTCCATCGATGTGTTATAAATCCTTATGTAGCTAGGGTTCATTTTGCATGATCAAGTATGATGGTGAAACTCTACATTGAAGTTAAAGTGATAAAGAGAGAAGTGAATGAGAGCTTATCATACCCCGAGAAAATAAAATATAGACTCATTACCAAGACACTAATTCTTGGGGTGAACCTTTCCCCTTCTAGGTGAGTACTTTGTCCGGATGTTTTACATATCTCAATTTTCTAACAAAGCGTATATAACCCGAAACTAGCCTATTCCATCAATATTCTAGCTTAAATCTATCATAGATAGTGAGTTATAATATAATTCACCCTCATCCTGTCATTAATTACACTTTCTATATATTACATATTATACCTTACATGTTTATGATATTATACGATTAATCTCATACCACTTATTAGGATTTAATTTTCTTAAATCATTTGGTGAACTTCAAACTTGATCAAACCCTAGTTTTCCATAGGATCCCTCATTTTTTTCTTAGTGTGTTTCTAATGGCTTACAAAAACTATGTTGCATAATCATATTTCTAAACCCCTTTTACCGAAGCATGATCTTCTTGATATGAATGGTCTTCAACTCTATTTTGAAAATTCCCAAGAAGAAGATAACTTTTATGGCAAGGCACATACCATCCTTACATGTGAATTTCCTCTTCTAATTAAAAATATTTTAAACTCTCATGTTGATTTTTCACTCCTACCCCTATTAAGGATACTAGTTATTTTGATATTTATAGGTATTTTGCTTCTCTTGCTATAAGTGATACTTGTGTTGAGGATTTGGTTACTTTTTATATAATGAATGTCTGGTTAATGATTCTTGTGATACCCATACTTCTAACAATGTTGTAGATGGTATTATAAATGGTCAAATCATTTATTATTCTTATCTTCAACTTACATATGCATAGATAATTATGGTTAATCATGTTATTGTTGATAATGATAGTAATGTTCCATCTTTTTCTTCTCAACTAAGATCTTGTCCATTGAATATTGTCCCCGAAAACACATATCTTTCTTCCTTAATTAATTGTGTGCAACATAATAATGCTAGCACTCATATTCCTTCTCATGATGTTTTTTAATCTATAAAGGTTGATGATGTATATGTTTCCACTCATGATATTCCAAAATATAAAGTACATGATAATGATCATAATGTTCGAAATAGTTATTGTGCAAATTAGTTTATTGTTCCATATTATATTATTTTATATGTGTGGAGATAATAATACATGTGAGTGATTATTATGTGATTAATAATCATATAGAAATCTTAGGTTGGGAGAATAAAGGTTGAGATATATTTTAGGGATGGTTAGTAGTTAGGAGAGAATCGGATGTGGTTAGAAAAGTTATCCTATATTAGTGTTAGTTGTTAGAATAACTAGCTCTATATATTTGTAACCTTTGTAAGAATTATATGTTGTATTTATTATTCTTAACCATATGCTCTCTTTTCTGAATATGAGGTAAAACCCATATTTGGTATTAGATCATGTTATAAAAAAGTCATCTCTATTTTTCACTTCACCCATGGGTGAGTGCACCAAGTTAGTGGGCCAAAAGGGGGTCTTAAGTGGACACATTTTTCTGAAAAAAAACTTCAACTTGTATGAGTTTTTCGAAATAGTTACACTCAAAATTGGAAGATGTTGTAGAAATATGAATTGTAGAATTTTGAGTCTAGTTTCTAAGCTACTAAATTTTATTGAAAATGGATAAGTTTAAGTGGTTCAAATAACTAAAATACCAACAGATGCTCTTGTTTTTGTTAAAAAACATAATAGAGTGACTTTCATGCCCCCCACCATTTTTGAGCACCATTTAGTATTTTTGAAAACCCTTTGGTAGAAAGATATCTAGGAGCATCTAGTTTGGGCTCCATTTTTAAAAGATTTTTTTAGTGAATATTTTTTATTCATGATTTTTCTAGTATAAAAATTTTGTCTTGAAAAGTAATGGAGCTCCGACCGTGCCACCCCTAATTACCTCAAAAAAAGATCAAAAAAATGATTTTTTTAATATGTATAGAATTATGCCTAGTTTGGGCTAGTATAATTTTTAAAATTTCAATCACCCAAAAAAATATACACCATGAAAGATAGACATATTTACACTTCAAAAAATAGCTATAAAAAGGCATAGTTAGAAAATAAATAATATGGAAACCTTATATTAGTCAGAAAATTTAGAAAATTATATTTTTAGAAAGAAGAGACTCTGCTCTACATCGTGGTATAATTTTTTAAAAATGGATTGATTGTTTTATTTTGATTTATCATAGAGGAAGTGTCATTTTTACATTTTCTTGTAAAAACTTGTTGTTTGTTGTGTTTGTGTAGGTCCATGCCTCAGGCTTGGGGATCCAAACCGGATCCCAAGCCTTGAGGCATGGCTTGGGAAAAGAAAAAAATGTAAAACGCGTATGCATTATGTAACACGTATACATTACATAATGCGTATGTGTTTTTATTTGTTTTATATATTGTGGCCCCCCAACGTCCCTTTCATCTCTTTCACAGGAATTCTACAAACATTCTATTTTGTCTACAATATTCTCTACATTCTTGCACAATTTTTTAGTATTTCATTTTTTCCCCTACCCCACTAGTTGATTTTTTCTAATCATGGGTGATAAAAATTGAGCTAAGGACAAGAGGAAAGTCAAGAATAATACATCAAAGAAATTGGAAGAGAAGAGAATAAAGAAATTGAAGAGAATGCAAAAACTTAGATTAGGGCAAGGTACATCCACTATATCAAATGTAGCTAATGTATTAGAAAATTGGGATGAAATACATAATAAAAATGTAGAGAATAATGATTTTTCAATGAACAATGATATTTAATTGAATGATAATGTTGGTATGGATGAAGAAACTGATATGAATCCAATTGTTGAACCCTTACTTGAGAATCCAAATGTTAACCCCAAAATTTGTATGAAAACACTGAATGAAGAAAGTAACCTTGTAAAAAATATTCACCTCTAATAACACCTCCTTCCATTTCGCGAAGAAAACCAATTCACTTAATTGAAATTGATGAAAACTTTATAAAACCAATGCCTAACAAAATGTCTTAAAAAATGTGAGAAGAAAAGATAGTGGAATCAGGGATAATTACTTTGAGAATTTAAATGACACACAAAGATGTCAATTATTTGTTTCATTGATGAAATTAATTAAGATGAGACCTATAATGAAGACCCTGGGGTTAAGAACATATAATGTTGTTGATCTAAATGTGTCAATTGTTGAAAATATACATAAAACATACAAAATTGTAGGTGGCAAAAGACACACCAAAGATAGTAATGCTACATGACCTGCACTAACTAATTGTATAGTAAGTGATAAAAAAATTAATAAATGCTTGATTAGAAAAACAAGAAGTGCTTTGAAGCTAAACATAAAAACACTAATGAAAGTAATAGAGATGTAAAAGTCTTGAGTTAGTCAATAACACTGACTATTGGGCTTTCTCTAGTAGAATTCCACAAAAAGACAAGAATACATCTTATATTCTAAAAAATTAATTGTAAAAATTTGGAATGATAATACAAGGGTGTCACTAAATAGAAGAGATATAGTAAAAAGAAGAATAGGTTCTCGTAATCGTGAATTGTGTGAAAAAAATTCTTAGCTATGACTCAAATAGAATTGTTCTCTAAGTTAAAAATGAAAATACACAAATTAACATTAGCCAAAGATTCTTTGAAATGAGAAAACACTTTTATGTGAAAATCAATCACTCACATACCACTTTTTGCTGTAGGCATCATGTTGAATATTCAATGCATTATGATGTTTTTGTCAAATACGTAGTGTTTTGCATACTTGACATCATGTTGTAGGAGTGTGGAATAAATGTCTAATAAATCTTCAAGGGAATTACTTCTGACAATATTTTGTGAAAAATCAACAAGAAATTTTTTTATAACAAAGCATGTTTGGATGGAACGTGCATGTGTGCGGTGGCTTGTCAAATCTAAAAAGTGTATCCACGAGGAGATTACATATTCAATAGGAAATAATTGGTTGATTTCACCAAATATAAATCAGTGACATATCAATCAAAAGATGGAAAATAATCTAAGAGGTGTGAGCTTGTTACAAAACAATTACCTATATCATAATATATGGTCAAATTCAGAGAGGAATTTTTATGAGTATCGCAAGGCACACACATAGAGATTGATGGTTGGATGAACAATTCAAGTTAAGAAAGGACACATTACCACTTGGTACTATTGTTTTAGTAGTTGACTTTGTAGATAATTACACATTACCGCCACAAATGGAGGTTCAATATTAATATTATAACTCAGTGCAAGTTTCTATTTTCATGCATATAACATTCATGCACTCTCCTTAAAGCATTAAGAAAGATAAAAGAATATTAAGAGAGTATCATTTCTATATCGGTGATGATCGGACACATTTTACAGAATATGTACAAGGGTGTTTCCAGGTGTTTTATGTGAACTTGGATGAGAGGAACATTAGTTTCGATCAACATTACATTTGGTCGGACAACTGCACATCACAATTCAAGAATGCATGGATGTTTTATTTGCTAAACAGGATGCACAAAGAAACAAATGTACAACATATCTAGAGTTTTACTAAGGTAGGGCATGGAAAAGGAGAGCATGATAGTGTAGGAGCATGTGTGAAAAGAGCACTTACAAAAGAAGAGTTAAATTTACAGACGTAAAAAGTATTATTGATTAGTGTGTCAATAATATGGGCCATGAATCTCAAGAAAGATCAAAATTTCATAGATATTTTTGGTTGATAGAGCAACAACATCTGAAAAACTTTGAAGATTGTATGATAGTTGTAGGATCAAGTGATATGCACTCATTCCGTAGTTCAGATGCAAATGCTTGGACTATTTATACTAGGTGCATGGCATGTTTTTGTATATCATACATTAATTTTGTGTGGAATGAATGTGAGTCACAACATTGGGTGGATGAATGGACTTGTAAACCTCTAATTCCACTCAACACACATCAAGTTCCATGAGCATTACAACTTGCAGGGTCTTCAGATCAAATGACAACATCACCTGACTTTGACCAAGTCTTTGATTTAGTGTAACAAGGTACATACATATATGTACATGCCATGTTTTAGATTTATAAATTATTAAATGATCAAATCTTAATGTATTTATAAATTGACTGAACAGTTTTACTTTGTGATACATAGGGCATGTTTTGGTAGTTATTGCAATGGAATTTAACAAAGAGGGAATAGACTACTTCTTATCTCGTTGTGTAGAGGGGAAAAATTTTGACTTCCACAATCATTGATGGTGAAGACCTTGAGTATCCCACTGGATCAGTGGTAGTCATTGAAACTTGGCTTCGATGATATCCTATCAAAAATCCAAACATTTGGTTGTTTGAAGACTATGAAGTACATCGAAGATACTTCACTATTCACATTTGGTCCTTGCAAAAATATTAAATTGATCAAATATCGAGGCCGCCATCAAACAAAAATCATTGAAGGTTTATGAATTAGATCATGAAGCAATTCTTACTCTTTCAAGAATAGAGTTGATCCTTGGGGTTTATTAGATTGAATTTGCAAAGGTATGTTCTTCATGAATTTAATTTGCATATTTACTTACATGATTTTGTTTAAATTTTGTATGATTTAAAACTCTATTTAATTACTTACTAACATGTTTATATAGGTTAGTGGTGCAAAAAGCTTCCACCTTCACGTGGTTGGCACATCGATGAGAAAATTTATTATTCTTGAAGCCAAGTGAAGCTAAGAAAAATTAAATATTAGAAAGGAACAACAAACAAATTTTTTTATTTCACCACCTATATTGTAAAAATATCTTATCAAAATTCTCATTTTACCACCTATATTGTATGAACCGCCTATATTATTCGGTGATTGGAATTAGACAACCTTACATTGACTTAGTTTGAATGGATACAAAGAAAACTACAAGTGGCCTTTGTAGAGGGCCCCAACGTGGAGGTCTCGGATCGACACAATGTCTCTAGGTGCCACAGAGTCGATAAATCACCCCATCAAAGATATGGCGTGATTGGGCCTCGGGGCTTTTAAGAAACTACGCCCGAGACAGGGGTATCTGAAAAGAATGGGGAGCATAGGGAAATATACGTACCCAAAATTGTAGGGTACTTTAACACCGAAAAGATGTTACACATAACCCAACAATGATATAGGTCTCCTCGCAAGGTGTTCGAGATCCAGAAAAGTTCACCAAGTATACATTTGTATCCCGTATGCCTCACCTAGCCTCCACATGCTTTATTCTGCCCTCTCCCCCATTTTCCCTTACATTTTGGTCTTAAGTGATGAGACCTCCACCTGAATGGGCAGCGGTCCCGTGACCGCCACTGGGAGACAGGCGGCGGTCCTATAACCACCGCCCTCCACAGGGCAGAAATCCTCTTTGCATTTTCTAGAAAGTTCCGACAATTGCGTCAAATGTAAAATTTCAATTTCTATCCACATTTTTCAGCTACTTTTCTTTGCATTTATGTTTTTGCCACCTTATGAATAGTGTTTTTACTTTGTTTAATGGTAAAAGAGTTCCATTCCAAGTTACCTTCTAGTGAATGCATTTGCTATAAATAGCCAAAAATTTTTTCAAAAAAATGGCCCCTCTCCTTCTCTGTTTAATCATTCAGTCTTTTGAGTTTCTTTCTTAGAATTCCATTAGTTTCATGTTTTGCATCCATTATTGGTCTTCCTTTGTTGTTTAGAGGTCATTCGATCTTCTTGTTTCAATCTTGCTTCATTATTCTTCCATGTAAGTCAGTTTAGAATAATATAGTTTCATTCTTAGATTGGAATCCATTTAGAGTTGTAGGTTTTTTTAGTCACAAAAGATAGTTTCTAAAACTCTCAGCACATTTGTGTTGTATTCTCACAATAAATTTCACTAGGAATTGTATAGTCAAGCTCTGTTCACTTGAACTATCTCTCTCTTACTCGCATTGTATTCAGTCTATATCCAAAGTTGTCATTGTTTGAGTGCCTTATTCTGTTGATGCTATCATATAAATGCTTTTTGGATTCAAGAGAACATGAAGGAATGAGGAGATCACACTAAGGGGACAAAGTCACACACAACTGGATTTACCACTGTTATGTAAACTCTAGGTTTGAGCTATCAAATTTCTAGTTACAACGTATCAAATAGAGTAGTAAATTATTTTATTTCAGTCAAAAGATCACTCTCGATATCGCCAGGGAAGCTATGGGGATTGATAGTTTCTAAGAAACTATGATTCATTCCTCACTTCTGAGGTAGGATCGAGAGTCTTTCAATTTAAAACAATTAGTTGCTTAGATATTTAGGATAAATTCACAACTGCACAGGCAAATAGCCACACCGGCTACTTTGTTTGTTTTAATTCTGTTACTAGATTAGTTGTCCATTTTCTAAATATATTAGAATAGCTGCTCTTTTAATTTTGTTAAAATACTTCATCGAAAATACAAAAATAAAAGAATACATGCATAGTGTAGATACATCTTTCATAATTAGTTTATTAGTTTTAGTTAAAATTTGAATCATTTTGCATGACAATCACAGGACCTAGAGAGCCCAGAGAATACATATTTGAACCAATAGTGCCTCAACCAAATCTCCCCACAACACTAGCTGATATAGATCAAGACCTTAGGATACAGGTCTTTCAAGCAACAACCAACCTACAAGCAATTATTGAACAACTTAGCAAGTTAAATATTGAAGATGACGAGGCATACACATTTTGGTCAAATCTTCCTAACTATAGACTCGCCTTGATAGGATATCTGTATGACTTGTATAAGGAATCGAAGAGAACAAGTATTTGGTTACAATCCTTTAGTTCCATAACCTAATGTAGGAGACCTCCTCGTTAACATAGATACTAGCTTACGCATTCAAGTTTCCAGAACACCTGTAAGGTATTCTTAGAAAATTACACAACTTCTAGTTCTAAACATAGAGGCTGAAAAGGCGTATGATTATTGGATAATATGAAGGAGAGATTAACTCTTCACATGACCTTAGGAGGTCCAACACAAACACGAATTTTTAGTTGTGATCCACAGGTCCCACAATCCAATGGGCCTACTAATCAATCGACATTGATGTTGGTTTAAGAACACTAGTATTTTGATCCTCACCACTTCTACTAGACATTATCATGTAATTCTCCTTATTAAACATAGCAGCCAATCAAGCTAAGGATTTTTGGACTAGACCAGAGAATCGTCCATAAAACCCTAGAGAATCCACTACACCTCCCATCACCATTTTTCATGACCTTGTCTGGAAATATACACGAAGCTCCCATAGGTCACTTCCCACGTATCCAACAGCCAATAAACAAGATCTCGGTAGAGCTCGACATTGATTGGAGCCTCCGAATAGCTATTATATCCGAGCGATCCATTACACCAATTTAGGTTAGGAGGGCCTTCTTCACCTTAGATTCACATATTCCATTATTGCGTATTGAGGATATAAGATTACCCAACTAGTTTGTCTGTATCCATATATATTCCACATTCACCAGTCATCTCGGCACGACCTCGGGAGGTCGGGTATGAGGAAGAGTTACTTGTAGATTCCCATGCTCGCATGTCACTTTTCCATCATACAAAACTGGTGAACCCGACATGAAACAAACAATTCTTCCTCTTTTATTTTCATTTCTTTCATCCACCTTCACTATTTCCCATTATTTTGTGGGTATTCATATACCCCCCGAATATGTCAAGATATGATACATATGGCAGACCTCTCTCAAGTCTCGAAGAAAATTATGGTCAAACAAAGAGACAAATGTCACCCTTGCTTTCTTCATGGTCCGATAACTATTCAAGTAATTACTTATCATCTCAAACTACCCCTTAAGGAACTAGTTCCAATTCTTCATTCCAAATTGAGGAGTTGGATCAGCTTTCAAAAACACAACCACAACCATCGGTCTCTAACAATATGACTTTTACCGAAGAATCCATTTCATCTCCTTAGGTCTTGGTCAGACCAAAGATCAATACATAGTCAGATCCACTCCCATTTTTGGATGAGGAGTACTTATCATGCTATGCTAGAAGTGAACAACACTTCCAAAACATGTACCCACCTATAGGGAGTTTGTAAATAAAATCTGATACCCTACTCCAAGAAAACACCCCCATTCTTCCACCTATGGTAAATGCCCTTGATGAAGCTTGGCAGGGTAATGATCAATTCATAGCAGGGTATCATACCCCTTTATAACCTCAAGGTATACAACAAATGCCATTATGGAAAAACACTATGTCTTCACCAATAGAGGTCATTTCAGCCTTAGTTGAGAAGGTTAGAGGCCTGGAACTTGCTCAAGCAAACCAAAATTCATATTTTGAGAAAGCGATAATCTCTAACCCTCCGCACTACCCCGGTCAGATTGACCTCCTTACGAGAACAAGCATGTTAGGCATGCATCCTCAACACCCGTATAATTACCCACAGCAAACACCAACGATGACCACGTTTTCAGATGCCACTCTGGTTGGAAATATAATACCTCCCGGATTGACACCAAATAACCCATACCATAAAAATGCTCCTCCCTACTTAAACATTTATTCAAAATCACCACAAGGAGACATATTCTCTTCTCTTGGCATGTTTATTCAACCACAGGGATTCCCTTATGTCCCTGCAAATACATATGTTATGCCATATCAACAACCCATTCCACCTCCACCCCCTTAGCAAGCACCATCAATGGTCGAGGCCTATGCGGTAGGGATTTATTCAGAATATTTAAAAGAGCCCTAGACTTCACCATATGAAGTGTTATGATTCTAAGACCTCTCCCTAATTTACCCAAATATAAAGGGGAAGGAGATCCAAATGCACACATTAAGGCCTATGCCATAGCCATACGGGAATTACTCCCTTGGGATGGGGTTATTGCTAAGATATTCCCTAAGACCTTAGAGAGTAATGCCCTTGATTGGTATTACAAAATACCTGAAGCCTCGATACACTCATTTAAACAAATCATGTCAGAGTTCATCAAAGCTTTTGATATGAACAAATTGTTAAGAATAGGAATCAGGGAATTCTTGCATATTAAACAAGAACATAATGAATCCACTGGTCATTTTATTCAAAGATGGCATATGGTTCTCTTCTCGTCGACAAGTGTTCGAAACATGGATCAAATTGAACTATGTGATTTATTTCTTCATTCTCTCAACAAAGAGATAAAGGAAGAAGTCAAAAATTCCCACTAAGAACTTACGAAGAAGTACTCGAGAGTGCTCTCCAAATCAAGTAAGCATCATAGATAGTGGTCATAAGACATATGGGACAAACGGAAATTAACCACTCCCAATCAAAACACAATGGCCTATCCTAACACTGGGAATGTTAATCATGGACCTAAAATCCTTAACAAGAACCGCAAAGTTACAACATATGGAGTAACTAACCAAACTAAAAGAGAAAACGTTGTAAACATTTCACCACCTATTAATAATTAGCAAAATAACAATTTTACTCCAACAATCAATGCGGTGGATTTTAATCATCCACCATGACCATAACAAAAACAACAACGACAAATCCAAACACAAGGTCCAAATCAAAACCCAATTGGATATCAGAGTCAAAACCAAAGGCAACAACCTCAAAATTTTAACTCTAACAACCAAAACATTATCAGAATTTTGGGCCACAACAGGTTTTAAATCAATAACCTCAAAATTATAATCCCAATTTGTATTGTGGCTTCCACAAGATTCAAGGCCACGATACTAGGACTTGTCGTGACTACAATAAATTCATGCAGCATTTTCCAGAAGATCAAAAGCAACTCTTTATAGATATTTTTTTAGCAAATTCTGTAGTACCCATGCCAAACACTTATACAGGGGCAATTTCCCCTCAAAATGCACCCCTCAAGATATTTAATGATCCACTCCCAAACCATTCTAACAATAACATGCTAGATCCTAATGGAACAAACAAGGGTGTTATAATAGGAAAAAATGATCATGAAGCCTCAACTTCATTAAATCCACTAGTCGTACCCCAACTAGGAACTCGACGCCAAACTAAAATAGGTTGTTTGGTGGAGTTAGACACCGAGCTACCCGTAGAAACCATAACAAGAACATGGGATTATTCTTCTCACCAACTTCAAGTTATCCATTGGAGCTAGATTCAACAAACATTGGTAAAACCCATAGGCACCTATGATTTAACTAATGAATTAACTAAAACCTTCTCTCACATCTCCTTTTGGATTTGTTAAATAACTCTCCTACCCATAGGGCTGATCTCTTAGAAGCATTAGGCCTTGGTCATCTAATTAACATCACTCCTCCTCTAGAAATGCAAGTAAACCATGTATACTTTGACGTCAACCCTCTAGGGCAGCCGATAGGGATACTTGAGTTTGTATTTGATATAAGCAAAATTCCAACAAATGCAAAGATTGCATGAAGAGGTGACCCAACTTTAAATTTACAAGTATGGGTTTACAATAATTATGTTAAACGTGCAATGATTGAAAATGGGGAAATAGTTAACATAGTCCCCTTCACTTTTCTTCAAAAGTTAGGATATGGAGAGAAAAAAGTTCCATAACATGAAATATGCTAAGAGGATATGATAGCCTCAAGGACACTTTAATTGGAACCATAGTTTTACCAGGTCACTTTAGGACCCAAGACGATCCTCATAGAATTTTATATTACGGATCGTGAAACCAACTATAATATGATCCTCGGTCGGCCATGGATACACCGGATGAAGGCAATCCCTTCCACGTTATTCCAAGAAATAAAATTTCTACACTTAGGGACAATATTTGTGGCCCAAGGTAACCCAAAACCCTTCGATATACACCTATCTGATTTGAAGAAAATACCAGGCATTCACTCTGAGTTTGAACTCCCAACAAATCAACTTACTAAACCAATTAATTCAAAACCAAAAGAGAAGTTGATACCCAGCATAGAATTGGAAATTATAAATCTGGCTGAGGACATTCTAGCACTCAAAAATGAAACCAATGTCATAGAAACAGTGTCACTAGGGACTACCGTGAAATTTTTTGAGTTGCTAGAGAAAGACTTACCTATTCTCCTTCCATTTGATTCTATGGGTATGGGATGCACCCTGGGAATTGCTTCTCTTCCATTAGAAGAAGTTTTTATAGTAGAAGTAACCGAAGCTGAAGAAATAGATACCAAAAATATCCCAACATCTATTTTTCCAAGAAAATATTGGACTCTCCACTTCGATGGAGTTAGATGTCACTTTGGAGCTAGGGAAGGAGTGATCTTTACTTAACTTGAGGGAAAGATCGTACCTTTCACCTTTAGAATTAAAGTTTGAATGTACAAATAATGGAGCTGAGTATGAATCTCTCCTCCTTGGCCTCATTCTAGCCAAAATAATAGGTTTCGATAACATTAGAGTACTAGGAGACTCGCAACTAGTTGCAAACCAAGTCTCTGAGGTATATGAAACTAGGGCTGAACATTTATAACTCTACAAAACAACAATATTAGATCTAAGCAAGGGGTTTAACTTCATATCAATTGAAGCAATCCCACGAGAGCAAAACCTTCTCGACAGATTCAATAGCAACCTCAACTTCTGTTTCACTCCAAATAGTGAGTTGGAAGATACAAATTTCATAGTATCACTTCGTACTAAACCGTTAGTGCGTAAAATACCAACAAACCCACTCGACTCATGGAGAAGTTGAGAATGATTTTCCTATCATGGATCACTTTGACGAGTGATAGAGTCACTCTCAAATATTTAAACACCTATGCAGAGCTACACCTTGCTTACCGCATAGTGGATCTTTCCCTAATACCACATTCCTCTTCCTACTTTGGAAATCCCATGATAGAGTCTCCTCCATAAAAGGATCTCAATATCTATGAGGTAGAATACGAAGAAATATTGGAACTACCTCCAGCCCCACCTGAATTTGAAGAAGGTAACACTTCTTTAATAGAAGAAACCATTGACATAAACATCGAATGGAGGAAGAACCAAAAATTTTGAAGTTGGTATCCTCGTTAACTCCGGAGGAGATAGAAATACACACCCAAATCCTCAAAGAACATCAAAAAGATTTCACATTTAACTATAAAGAAATGACGGGCATTGCACCACACATCGCGGTACATAATCTTGTCACTAAACTAGATGCAAAACCAATTAAACAAAAATCAATACCAATGAAGCCAAAAGTGGCTCTCATGGTAAAAGAGGAAGTAATAAAACTTCTCCAAGTGGGATTCATCAAACCCGTTGACTATTCATAATGGGTATCTAATATTGTCCCTATTCTCAAAAAGAATGGGAAGATATGCATTTGCATAGATTTTCGGGATATTAACAAAGCTTGTCCCAAGGATGACTTCCGTTACCATCCATTAACGTTATTGTTGATGCAACAATTGGATTTGAACTGTTGTCCCTCATGGATGGGTTCTCAAGGTATAATCAAATTAAAATATCTGAACAGGATCAAGCCAAAACTACATTCATAACTCCTTGGGGAACTTATTGCTACTGTTGTCATGCCATTTGGTCTTAAGAATGTCGGTGCTCTATGTATCAACGGGCAATGACATACATATTCCATGATCTTATCCATAAAATTGTGGAATCCTATGTGGATGACTTATTGGCCAAGGCCAAGAAGCACTGTGATCATCTAGAAGTACTTCGTATCATCCTCTCACGATTAATTGAATATGGCATCACATTAAACCCAGAGAAGTGCATATTTAGTGTGACAGGAGGCAAACTTCTAGGCTACATTATATCTTCATGAGGTATTGATGTCGATCCAACCAAAATCAGGTTGTTCTTGAAATGATCCCACCATTGGATGATTCTAGAATCAGGTCATTTCTTGGGAAACTCGGTGCAATCCGAAGGTTCATCCCAAATTTAAGTTTTTCCATTCATCCAATAAAAAATCTATTAAAGAAATATTATAGCATTGATTGTATTGAAGAATGTAATGAGGCCTTTGAAGCAGTTAAACACTTCTTGTTGTCTCCACCCATGCTAATGCCTCCCAAACCAGACCACCCTTTGATCTTATACTCATGGGCCACTAATGTCTCGCTAGCTTTGCGTCATACGGCTCAAGAAGACAATGATAAGTGAGAACGTGTGGTCTATTTCATTAGCTGAACATTGCTCGATTATGAAACATGTTATACACAGGTAGAGAGAGAATTCTTGGCCATAGTCTTTGCAATAAAACATTTAAGACATTACATGTTGAACCAAGAAACAAGGGTCATTGTAAAGATAGATCATTTATGAACATTCCTCACGTAAGGGTCTTTATCTAAAAAGGTTGGGCATTTCATAACCTTAATGGGAGAATTTGAGTTAACATTTGTAACCAAAAATCATGTTAAGGGACAAATCATTATAGACTAGTTAGCTAACAATCCACTAGATGGAGGTGATCTGGTAAATTTGGACTTTCCTGATGAGTGTATATACTTTGTCAAAACTAGGCCCCCATCTCTACATGTCCCTGGTACACTGATATCATCAATTTTATCATGGACCACACATACCCGAAAAGTGCCACATCACAACAAAGAAGGCGGTTACACATTATCACCACTAAATATGTTGTTTTAGAACAAGTACTCTATCGTAAAGCCTTCAATGACATGCTTTTAAGATGCATCGACACAGAAGAATCCAAGAAGATTCTTTATGAATCCCATAGTGGGATATGTGGAGGCCACTTTGGTGGTCACATCACTGCTCGCAAAAATACATTGGATGGGCTATTTTTGGCCCACTCTCGAACATGACGTAGTAGAGTTTGTACGTAAGTGCCACAAATGCCAAGAATTCTCTCATGAGATTCACATGCCAACACAATCCCTGCAACCAATAGCAACCCCATGGCCCTTCTCCATGTGGGGTCTAGACTTGATAGGGAAATTATCTCCCTCATCAACCAATGGCCATAATTTTATAATTACAGCCATGGAATATTTTACCAAATGGGTAGAGGCCATGCCTCTCACCACCGTACCAGGTTCGGTAATTGCCAAATTCATTCTAAACCAAATCATTTGTAGGTATGGTGTCCCACAAGTCATTATCTCAGATAATGGCACATCCTTTAAAAATGATGAGGTCCATGAGTTATGTAACAAATTAAAAATAAACCATCACACAGCCTCTCTTTACTACCCTCAAGCCAATGGGAAAGCTAAAGTAACAAACAAAACATTAAAGGCTATTCTCCTCAAAAACATCAAGGAGAACAAGTGAGATTGAAATTTAAAACTATATTCAGCCTTGTGGCCCATCAAACCTCAATAAGAACACCAACATGAGCAACCCCTTTCTCATTGGTATTCGGGGTAGAAGTAGTTCTCCCACTTGAGGTTGAAATACCCAATCTCTGCATCTCATTACAAGGGATTTTGGATGAAGAAGCTTATAGGGAGGCACGCCTCTCTCAACTGGAAAGCCTTGATGAGGCTAGGATAAACACTAAACAATGGCATAGAGCCTATGCTGACTGGATGTGCCGGCAGTATAACAAAAAAGTCTATGAGCGAGAAATATATGAGGGAGATCTAGTTTTAAGACTAGACAACCGAATTGATAAGAAAAATGGCAAAGGAAGGAAGTTTCGGTCCAAGTGGTTGGTCCCATACCAAGTCATGAAAGACTACGGAAATAGTGCGTATCTCTTATGCACACTAGAAGGTGAGGAATTCAATGAAATTTTCAATTCCTTACATCTTAAACATTTTACGCATGAGACATCAGAATCACCATTTGTACATTACAGCTACCTACATTACATTAGTCATCTTACTATTTCATTTTGTCCACTCATTTCATAAAAATTGTAGTCAAGGAACTTACTCTTAAGCAATCTATTACAAATTTCTGAAAGTATTTGTAAAAGCATTCAAATCACATCTCCTCAAACATTATCAAGTAATTTCAAATCTTCTCATCAAGTTTGACAGACAAGTATTGACAAAAACAATACCAAGGCCTACATACTTGATTTTTCTCTTTCTTTCTACTAGGTGAAGTTGTCCTTACCTACGGTTTGTTCTAGAAGCTTCTTGGTGTCACATCTATCCCTCTTAAGTCTCTTTGAAAGAAAGGATATGCCAAGGTCACAGATCAGAAGTGTCAAAATCAAATAAAATCAAAAGTGCCAAGTAAACAAAATATTTTATTTTATACACTTCTTTGCCCCACCAACCTTCGGTGATAAGCCCACATCTCTTATCGATGGTGTGAGGTTGGGAAAGGAAAGAAGTGCCCTTACTTGCCTATATCCTGCCTTTGGTGACAAACCCATGCTTCTTACTAGTGGTATGAGGCAGGGTGTGGGGGGTCCATTCACACAATTTAACAAATCTTGGTATTCTAGAAATACAAATCAAATTATATTAAGAGAAAACAAATGTCCAAATTCCAAAGAGATCAAATCCTCAAAACTAGATTTTGTCAACCAGGTTGCCATTTATAAATCTAAGTCTAGATAAACTGGAAAGTAAGTGACCTGCTGAGCTTTGTGGTAGTTCTGAGTAGGGTAAGTGTGTAGGTCTAAGTTTGGTTTTTGATACTTTTGGTTTTTCTGTCTCTCATTGTTCCATTCATTCAAAATCATATAATTTTTCCCTTCCCAACTCTTGGTGTAGAGCCCTCGCATCTTACTAGTTGTGTGGAGTTGGGAATGGGGCAAGTTCATCTCTTTATCACTATACATTCATCACATTTTTCCAACATAAGAAGAAATCACAGACATTTCCCAAAGAGGTCGAAAGTTCAATACTACAATGTGTTCATCATCACATATCAGCATTACAAAAGCATACAAAGTAAAACATTTTGTTTACTATCATTTGTCATCCATTGCATACATTATAAAAAGCATGAAAACAAATACTCTAAAAACATCTAGCATACAAATGCTAAACAAACCACAGAAAACTCTAGATATAAGATCTGGATCCAAAAGAGGTATATATATATATAAAGTTTTATATACAATGCCATCATGCACTAGGCATGGTCAAAACGCTCAATGAGCCCGAAAAGTACAAAAACACTCATATAAGTATCCAACAAAACACTACAAAAATGGCCTCTCAACCCCTATGGGATCCCTCAGGGTGCACGACCATGTCTAGGACTCTAGCTATGTCGAACTATGAATCCATTTAGGGCTCACAGTCATGGCCAGGTAGCTACCATCTCACTATGAGAGTGACTCCTCATCAAGCACTTTCACTGCCTCTTTTATCCAAATACCTCGGCATGGAGAGAAGTCACGATCCTTTTCACTGCGCCGAGACGGGGAAAAAACATCGATATGCCTACCAACTCTTTGAAGGATCCCCACATCCTCGAAATCTCAACTGAGTCTTCTCCGAGGGGAGAAACAAGGTATCCACACATACTCGGTGAATCAAGTCTCACCACTCATCAACAATCACTACAAATAAAAAAGAAAACAAGTTAGAAAACTATCAAAAATTAAATCAAAAAAATCAAAACAAACAAAATATCAACTAAAGATCTCTAGCTAACAAAATCAAGAGAAGAGTAGTAACTCACTCGGATCTCCAAGCCTCCAGGAAGGGTCTCTAGGATCCGCGCCTGCCACTGATGCTACCACTGACTGTCATCCCTCTCCCACATCTAGAGAAATGTGACGGCCTACCACGGACTCACCATCTCCCCCTAAATCCTAAGAAGGAAAATCCTCTGAAATCAAAGTCACCCTCTCTGTGCTCTGCTCTGCCCTCTCATCCCGTAGGATATCCTAAGTGTCATGCCACTCAGAATCGCTATCATCCTCCTCACCTGTCCCACTAGCTCTGGTCTCCGTCTCCTCTATCTCCTCCTCTATCTCTCCCCCAGTGAACTCCTCAGACTTGGATTCCATGTCAATGGGCTCATCTCTGCTATGGGTAGGACCAGCGATAATATGAAGTAAAGGTTCATAAGGATAACTGACTACCCTCGAGCATGAACCACCCTCCTAGCTACGATGGGAACACCAGGAGTGACCATAGTCCAACCCCAGCCTCTAGGACCTCCTTGAGCCTCACGAACAGATCTATACACTGCCCCGCTAGAGGAAACATGTCAATGTATGGGAGGCCAAACTACTATGGTACTCTATCAAAGGGGTGGATCTCCAACTTCCCCGTCCTATCTACCAGTTGACTAGTAGTGTGGTAAGCAATCAATGTAACAGTCTCCTCTCCCCATAACCCTGCCATGGCTTGATAAGGAGTATCCTCCATGTCCACAGTGGTCAAAGAGGCCACTGGCTGGTGAGGCACTCTAAGAATGGTCATCCCTGTCCACCTTGCTACCCTGATGGCCCCAAGATCCTCTGCCTCTACACCTCTCCCATATGGAGTGATGTGCTCATACACCCAACTCATGACAAGAGTGGGGTGGCTCGTGATTGTCCCTGTAGTCTGACCACCCTATATAAATCGTGGTAGGTGGTCCCGAGGATATCTACTACTAGAGCGTAAACATGTCGATGGACCTCAATATGTGTAACGATGGGAGCCCAAGTAATATAAGAGAGTGTCCCCTCCCTTTTCCCCAATCAATCTCGAAGCAAGGATGCCCATGATAGCCTTACGAGCATAGGAATATCTAACTCAACAATGGAGCGGACCTTCACCCCCTTCTTCAACCCCATGGAAACAACAACATCCCCCATATAAGTGGCCCACTGAACCACCTGAGATCTCGACACTGCTATCTTAAGAGACAGTTGCCTCCCAAAGATCAAAAGCCCCAGTATACGATAAACGTCCTCTAGGGTGATGGTCCACTCACCCCTAGCTCCGGAAATTAGAAAGTGTTTCAATCCACATCCCAATATGAAAATAAGTCACATAATATGTGACTAGCAGGTGTAACGTGAGGGACCTGTGTAATCCTCCAAATGCCAGCCCTCTGAAGAGTATCTCACTCTTCCTGAGTGAGTACCTCTAACACTCTTTTTGGGAGCCAATCACACTCCCTCTCTCGGCTCCATCTAATGTACTCCTTCTACATCCACCCAAAAACACAGAAAAAGAGTAAGTTAGTAACAAAATCTGATTAGAAAAGCTAACAAGAACATGTAAAAATGTTAAAAATGTGAAAACAAGTAAATAAAACATCTTTTTGCATTTTGTTGTGAACCGCCACCCTATGCAGAGCGGTGGTTCCGTAACCACCACCTTCTAGGGCGGAGGTCATGTCCCAAAGAAGTGAACGACTCGAAGCCCTAAAAATGCCTAAAGACAAGCAAAATACACCATTTCAACTAAAATAAAGACCTACCCTATGGGCATCCCCCTAAAGACTCATTTAAAACTAGTATTTTTAAAAATAACCCCCCCAAGACAAATATTTTATCATTTCTACATTTTAGGTTCAAAAACAATAAATTGAGAAGAACTAACCTGAGACTTCATAGGTTGATGTTCCACTCTCGGAGGCATGATCACTATCTCACCATGAACATTTTGACTATACTCTCTTCAAAAACCGTCACCGTGGATCCCAGAGCTTAAAAACTATCAAATCAATCTGTGTAAATGAATAGTGAAATGAGTTCGTTTTATATATATATATATATATATATATATATATATATATATATATAGCTTTCTAAAAAAATTGATTTTTAATATCCTTCGTAGGGTTAGAACATTGATGGTGGTAAGTTCTAAACCCCGCAGATGGTAAGTCCTCATTTCATATCAATTTAGTTTTATTTCTCAATTTATTTTATCTATCTACACTTGAGTCCCCTTTTTTATTTTGCAGATAGCGGGATTTTGGATGGTGACTTTCCGACACACAGGTGTGTCAGGTATAACTCCTAACTCCCCATTTCGGGACTGCCATACTTGGATCCACCGTTTTACACCTCTTCATGGCTAAGATGCTTCTCTAAGGGGATAATATGTACGTACCCAAAATTGTAGGGTACTGCACTGCCAAAAATATGTTACACATACCCTAATGATGATACAGGTCTCCTCGCAAGGTGTTTAGCATCAAGAAAAGTTCACCAAGTATACGTTTGTATCCCGTATGCCTCACCCAGTCTCCGTGTGCTTTATTCTACCCTCTCCCCCTTTTTCCTTGCATTTTTGTCTTAAGTGACGGGATCACCACCGTGCACAGGCGGCGGTCCTGTGGATCGCCATTTAGGACAGGGCAACGGTCCCATAACCGCCGCCCTGCATAGGGTGGCATTCCTGTTTGTGTTTTCCAAAAATTTACGACGATCGCATCAAATGTAAAATTGCAATTTCTATCCACATTTTTCAGCTACTTTACTTTGCATTTATGTTTTAGCTGCCCTGTGAATAGTGTTTTCACTTTGTTTAATGGTAAAAGAGTTCCATTCCAAGTTACCTTCTAGTGAATGCATTTGCTATAAATATCCAGCTTGTTTTCAAACAAATGGCCCCTCTCCTTCTCTGTTTAATCATTTAGTATTTTGAGTTTCTTGCTTAGAATTCCATTAGTTTCACGTTTTACATCCATTGTTGGTCTTTCTTTACTATTTAGAGGTCATTCGATCTTCTTGTTTCAATATTGCTTCATTTCTGTTCCATGCAAGTCAGTTTAGAATAAAATAGTTTCATTCTTAGATTGGAATCCATTTAGAGTTACAGGTTTTGTTTAGTCACAAAAGATAGTTTCTAAAACTCTCGGCGCATTTGTGTTGTATTCCCACAATAAATCCCGCTAGGAATTACATAGTCAAGCTCTGTTCACTTGCACTATCTCTCTTACTCGCATTGTATTCAGTCTATATCCAAAGCTTCCATTGTTCGAGTGCCTTATTCTGCTGATGCTATCATATACATGCTTTTCTGGATTCAAGAGAACACGAAGGAACGAGGAGATCACACTGAGGGGACAAAGTCACACACAACTAGATTTACCACTATTCTGTAAACTCCAGGTTTGAGCTATCAAAGTTCTAGTTACAACGTATCAAATAGAGTAGTAAATTATTTTATTTTAATCAAAGCTCACTCTCGATATCGCCAGGGAAGCTGTGGGGATTGATAGTTTCTGAGAAACTATGATTCATTCCTCACTTCTGAGGTAGGATCGATAGTCTTTCAATTTAAAACAATTAGTTTCTTAGATATTTAGGATAAATTCACAACTGCACAGGAAAATAGCCACACCGGGCTACTTTGTTTGTTTTAATTCTATTACTAGAATAGTTTTCCATTTTCTAAATATATTAGAATAGCTGCTCTTTTAATTTCGCTAAAATACTTCATTGAAAATACAAAAATAAAAGAATACATACATAGTGTAGATACATCTTTCATAATTATTTTATTAGTTTTAGTTAAAAGTTGAATCATTTTGCATGACAATCATGGGACCTAGAGAGCCCAGAGAATACATATTTGAACCAATAGTGCCTCAACCAAATCTCCCCACAACACTAGTTGATATAGATCAAGACCTTAGGATACAAGTCTTTCGAGCAACAACAAACCTATGAGAAATTAGTGAACAACTGAGAGAGTTAAATATTGAAGATGATAAGGCATACACATTTTGGTCAAATCATCCTAACTATAGATTGCCTTGATAGGATATCCGTATGACTGTACAAGGACTCGAAAGAGAACAAGTATTTGGTTGCGATCCTTTAGTTCCACAACCTAATGTAGGAGACCTCCTCATTGACATAGACACTAGCTTACACATTCAAGTTTCTAGAACACTTGTAAGGTATTCTGAGAAAATTACACAACTTCTAGTTCTAAACATAGAGGCTAAAAAGGCGTATGATTATTGGATAATCGGAAGGAGAGATTAAATCTTCACATGACCATAAAAGGTCCGACACAATCATAAATTTTCAGTTGTGACCACAGGTCCCACAACCCAATGGGCCTACTAATCAATTAGACATTGATGTTGGTTTACGAACACTAGTATTTAGATCCTCACCACTTCCACCAGACATTATCACACAATTCTCCTTATTAAACATAGCAGCCAATCAAGCTAAGGATTTCTAGACTAATTAGATAATCATCCATAAAACCCCAAAGAATCCACTACACCTCCCATCACCATTTTCATGACCTTGTCTTGAAATATACACAAAGCTCCCATAGGTCACTTCCCACGTATCCAACAGCCAATAAACAAGATCTCGGTAGAGCTCGACATTGATTGGAGCCTCCGAATAGCTATTATATCCGAGCGATCCATTACACCAATTTAGGTTAGGAGGGCCTTCTTCACCTTAGATTCACATATTCCATTATTGCGTATTGAGGATATAAGATTACCCAACTAGTTTGTCTATATCCATATATATTCCACATTCACCGGCCGTCTCGGCACGACCTTGGGAGGTTGGGTACGAGGAAGAGTTACTTGTAGATTCCCATGCTTGCATGTCACTTTTCCATCACATAGGAACCAAAAATAATGCTCCATTAACATTCAACAGACACCACGACATGTTGGCATAGTTGGTTTGGTCCCACAAGATTCTGATTGCAAACTATAGCCTCTGGAAGCCCTACATTGACTTAGATCGCACTATTTATCATGTTTGCAAACAATAGCACAACAAGAAAACTGGATGCGAAAAAAAAACATGAGAGGCTTTTGTAGAGGGCCCTAACATGGAGGTCTCAGATCTAATGAGACATCTCTATGTGCCACAGAGTCTGAGAAATCACCCGTCAAAGATATGGCGTGTTTGGGCCTCAGGGCTCTTAAGGGACTATGCCCGGATAGGGTAGCTTTGGAAGCACGGGAGCATAGGGAATCAAAATGAATCCTCCACTATCGTTCACTAGGCCATAATGATGTGTTGGCATAGTTGGTTCATTCCCATGAGCTTCCATTTGCAAACTACAGACCTCTAGCAACATTACACTAACTAAGACTCGCACTATTTCTTGCATTTCCAAACAATAACACAACGAGAAAATCGGATGGAGATGGAGAAAACCGTGAGAGTATTTTGTATAAGGATTCAACATGGAGCTCTTGGATCTGATGAGATGTCTCTAAATGCTGCGGAGTTCGAGAAATCACCCATTGAAGATATGGCATGTTTGGGCCTTAGGGATTTTAGGGGACTACACTTAGACGAGGTAGCCCGAAAGCATGGGCAATGTAGTAGGGAATGAAAAAAATCCTCCACTAGTGTTCACTGTGCCATAAAAATGTGTTATCCCAGACGGTTTGGCTCCATAAGCTACCGTTTGTAAAATACAACATCTAGCACCTTACACCGACTTAAACTACACTATTTTGCATGTTTACAAAAAATTAGACAGCGAGAGAAACTAGATGGAGACAGAGAAAACTGTGAGAATATTTCGTATAGGGATTCAACAAGGATTTTTAGATCCAGCGATACATCTTTAGGTGACACGGAGTCTGAGAAATCACATGTCAAAGATATAAGGTGTTTTGGTCTCAGGGCTCTTAAGAGACTACGCCCGAACAAGGTAGCCCAAAAACACAGGGAGCATAGGGAAATAAAATAAAACCTCCAATAGCATTCACCAAGCCATTTAGACATGTTGGCATAGTTGGTTTGGTCCCACATGCTACCATTTGTAAAATACAACATCTAGCAGCCTTACACTGACTTAGACTACACTATTTCACGTGTTTGCAAACAATAGGACAGCGAGAGAACTGAATGGAGATGGAAAAAACTGTGAGAGGCTTTCATATAGTGCCATCACATGGAGCTCTTGGATCTAACAAGATGTCTTTAGGTTCCACGGAGTCTGAGAAATCACCCGTCGAAGATATAGCATGATTGGGCCTCAGGGCTCTTAAGCGACTACGCCCGGATGGGGTAGCCTCGAAAGCATGGGGAGCGTAGGGAACCAAAATTAATGCTCCTCTAGCATTCAACATGCCACCCCGATTTTTTTTCATAGTTGGTTCAATTCCATGAGCCTCCATTTGAAAACTACACCTCTAAGACCTTACATTGACTCGGTGATCGTACTATTTCTTGCATTTACAAACAATAGTACGGTGAGAGAACCAGATGGAGATGGAGAAAACCATGAGATTATTTTGTAGAGGGCCCCAACATGGAGGTCTCAGATCTGATGAGACATCTCTAAGTGCCATGAAGTCTGAGAAATCACCCGTCGAAGATATGGTGTGTTTGGGCCTCAGGGCTCTTAAGGGACTATGATGAGTGCATTGTTTGGCTCATTAATATCATTTCTTCATCTGGAAATACTCTTTTGATATGACTTATTATTATATGGGGATGTTTTGTGTAGTTATATCTTAGTAGGTTTGATGTATTTTCCTTGCTATTGTTTATGAAAACTGATTATCACATGAACCTCTTACTATCTTTGTGAGATCAAACGTGATGATGTGTGCAGGGAATGATGGAAGTTGCTTGGTGGATAAGAAGCCTGAGTTCAAAGCATGTGGCTAAAGACTGTTTCCATCAAATTGACCTATTAGCCTGGGCTTGATTCTAACGGCCCATAGGAATCTATGTGTTTTAATTGATATTTGATGGACAATGTTTAATGCCACCTGATATGGCGGATCTTGTAACCAACATTATCTATATGAAGACTTCGTCTTCAGAACTTGGTAGTACCACTTTTTTATTATTGAAGGAGATTATCTACATACAGTTCTGGATATCTTTTCTATGTTATGAACTTATTTCTAAGTTAATGAAAGCCACGACATTTTGAGAATCAGAAGTTGTTAATCCCTCTATCCCGAGGAAGAGCAAGGGCCCACTCAATCAGGAGATACGAGGTTACTTTGAGTACATGCATACATTTCTTTGATTAGATTTATTGAAATTATCATTTGATAAATCTTACATGCATGCTTTGATTAACTATATCTACTTTCTCCATTACTTGCTTTCACTTAGAATAGATGCTTTTGTTATGCAAGTCTAGTTAACGAATAGTCTTTCTTTTTGCTAAAGTTCCATTTATTCAGTTGTGATTTCATTTGTTAAGAATAAGTGTGTGTGAATTTCATTTTACAATAGAAGATTAGTTGTTAAAATTCCTTTCATTGCAAATAGTTGAATTTCGTAGAACTGTATTTAATTTCCATAGATTTAAACTGCATTTCCATAGAATAGTCATTAAACTAAGCAACCCCCCAACAGACCCAACATATAACTGGTTCTCCTAGACTCCATTGCATATTGCCTAGGACACAACCCTGGTTTAGAATGACACTGACACAAATATTATGTCAGTTAAATGATTGGAAGCATATGATGACCCATAATTTTTGGCAACGTTACGAGGGAAATAACCATAAGCTCCATTATTTTTGGCTCATATGCTATGGTGTTAATGGAGTTCATATAGAAACTAGTAGTTCTCTTGGACCTTGATTTAAACCAACAACCTGGATGCATAGGTCACGAGATAACCAAGGAGATTTATAGCAAACAATATTCAACAAATCTCTTTAGACACTTCACAAGAGAGAAATACTCGAGAGTGATCTGATTCCAACACAACACCTAGAACCTTTTCCAAGCATTTTGTATCCTCTTCACACCATTCTAAAATGGGGACCTTGGGAATGTTGAAGACCAACCTTTAGGACGAACCTTTACATACCCCATTGTCCTCGATGCGAGATGAGGATGCACCCATGAAAAACATCTCACCATCCATCCTCCCCCTCTTTCGATGAATGACCAAAGAAGACCCTGATCAGTTTCTATTTGAATTTAAAATCCTATGCCAGACATATGACTATCAAACTGACAATAAAAATTTGAAACTATTTCCCTCCACTATCAAATATTTTGCTATGAGATGGTTTATGGGGTTACTATCTAACTCCATTAATTCCTGGGAAGCCATGGAAACAACCTTCCTAGATAAATACCAAGACTATTATAGGGGAAGGGATAGGAAGGAAGAGTTCTTCCAAATACGGCAAAAGGAAGATGAGAATCTAGAGGATTATCTGGATAGATTCCTCTTTCTCCATAAACATAGTGGGTATGAGTTACATGCAGACATCACTAAAATAGTCTTTCTGAAAGGACTAGATGAGGAAACCAAGGATTCTCTCCATCTCATGGGAGGAGGAGACGTGCATAAACTCACCATGGAACAAATCATTGAGCTATGTAGAAGATATTCTAGAACACATGGAGGAATATGAAGAAAACAAACATCCAAGTCTTTGGGTACCTCTGAACTTCTAGAAGAAATGGCCAACATGAAAATAGACATTCTACTACAATTAACATCCACCATAGATGGACTCAAGGCAAAATCCACCCCTGCTAAAGAACCATTGGACATGTATTGCCCTAAATGTCGAAGAGACACCCCTTGAGAGAATTTCCTTTGGATGTCACAGACATGTGCTTAATTTGTGAAGTTACTGACCATGAAAATAAGCATTGCACACTTCTACCATAGTTGAAGGGAGGTTTGAATTTCATCTCTAAAACAAGTGCTGAATTAAATTTTGTCCAGAGACCAAACAATCAGGGTGGGTTCCCATCTAGACCAACTCAGAATCCCTAGAGAATGCCATGGCCAAATCAAGCCTCTTAGTCTTCTTAGGGACAACCTGAGTGGGAAAACTAAAAATGGATGACTTATCCATATCCACCACCTTGGAAAAATCCCTACACTCAGCCGGGTTGGGCTCCACCACCCATGACCAATCGTTTGGCACAATCAGCGGTGGGTTCTCAACAAAATTTTAGCCAAAATCAGTCCTAGGTACCACTACAAAATGGTAATCAACAACGCAGTTCCAGCAGCCACACCAAGCTTTAATGCCTCCACCTCAAGCCTACCAAAAAGGACAAGCAACACAAACACCAACTTCCGGCCCAGCCAGATCAAATCCTAAAAATCAATAGACAACTTTGATTGATGACACGACTCGGGTAACACCATGCGAAGTTAACACTATTGGTAATTTATGACTATGATCTAGAAAATATTGAACCCTCCTGTTGTTATCACAAGAACTGCCTGATGATGCCGATAAAGAAGAAAACCTTGAGGGTAATACTAGTTAGTCACCAATTCTAGATAAACATGATGATCAAATACCCAAACAGACTACATCCCCTTTTCTGGAGCGATTACAAGACACTTGAAGCTGCGAGATGAAACAAAACTAGTTCAGGAATTTAAAAAAGTACATATTGAGGTTCCACTATTGCGTGCAATAAGGGACATCCTGAACTAAACCAAACCATTAGAAACGAGTGTATAAAGACACTAGGAAGAAAAAATAAATACCCAAAGACTGTTAGAGTCAAAGGGAATTTGGCTGATTTAGTTGTTGGCACCCTTATCTCACCAAAATATGGGGATCCTAGGAGCCCTGTCATTACTATTTTTATAAACAACCAGTCAATATCTAATGTTTTGGTGGATCTTGGTGCTGCTATTAATGTCATCACAACAAAAATGTTTAACCTGCTATCCTTAATAGGAATTCAACCAACCAACACTATTTTGTAGTTAGCAGATCAATCCATTGTTGTACCTGATGGTGTGGTTGAAGATATAATGGTCACTATTGAATCATGGGAGTACCTAGTTGATTTCATGGTTTTGACCTAAATCTTGGAAGTTGGGATATCCAGTCATCTTGGGAAGACCTTGGTTGGCTATGGTTGTTGCTTACATTGATTGTAGGTCAGGCAACATGACAATTCTAAATGGGTAGAAATCCAAACACATTTCATTATATCCTCCTGCCCAACCTTATACGAACAATTGTGACCAGGTATGGGTGGATTCTTTGGATGCTAACTCTTTGAGTTCTTCTTTTCTAGCCACTATTGCAGTACACAATCATATGGTGGAAGCTGCAGAGTCATATACACTGACTGATTCTAAGGACTCTATGACTATGGAAATCAGCACTACTGCTATGGAATCCGAATACCAGCATTAGACATTACCTCTGTTGAGTCTGGTAGGAAACTCTATGCTTATAATTCCAACATTTAGTTCCTGATTTCTATTGTCCTTTAACCAAGGTTCTATCTTTTGACAACATATCCATCCTACACATGCTTCAGCCCCATGTTTGCCCATTGAATTCTTTTATCACTAGTACAAAGCTTGCTCTTGTGAATGATACCAAGTAGGTGCTTGTCAGTATGGGTAGAGAGATGACTATAGGTAGCGACTTGGAGGTCAATCAAGAAGCTAGGGTGCTTGAGGTTCTGAAGAAACATTCCCATGCTTTTTCTTGGGATTACATTGATATGAAAGGAATTCATCCTAGCATATGTACACATCATATTTACACCGATGACGTCAAACCTATAAGGCAGCCGCAACAAAGAATTAATCCAGCATTGAGAGACATAGTCAAAATTGAGATCGAAAAACTCCTAAAGGTAGGTTTCATCTATCCTATATCTGATAGTCAATGGGTTTCCCCATTAGTTATTATTCCCAAGAAGAATGGTAAGTGGTGAATATGTGTTGATTACAGGGAACTTAACAAAGCCACCAAGAAGGATTATTTTCCCCTACCTTTCATTGACCAAGTCCTGGACAATTTGGCTGGTAAGAAATATTTTTCTTTCTTGGATGGGTTTAGTGGGTATAATCAAATTAGTATTGTCCTTTCTGATCGGGATAAGACTAATTTTACGTTCCCTTAGGGTACATTCACTTACAGAGTCTTACCTTTTGGGCTTTATAATGCCCCTACTACATTTCAGAGGGCAGTCTTGGCCATTTTTACAGATCTTGCTAACGACTGTGTTGAGGTTTACATGGATGATTTCACTATCCATGGATCCACTTTTGAAGAATATTTGAATAATATTGAGAAAGTACTCAGTCGATGTGAACAACACCAACTATCTCTGAGTCATGAAAAATGTCTAATGATGGTTGATCAAGGAATTGTCTTAGGTCACCATGTTTCAGCCCAAGGTATACAGGTGGATCCCAAAAAGATATCAGTCATCACCCAATTACCTACACTAGCTAATCAGACTAACATCAAAAGTTTCCTTGGCCATGTAGGTTATTACTGCCGATTCATAAAAGATTTTAGCAAAATTTCCACCCCAATGTTTTCATTACTAACCAAAGATTGTGTTTTTGAATGGTCTCCTCAGTGTCAAAAGGATTTGATTCTATCAAAGAAAAGCTGACAACAACCCCTATCTTACGTGGCCCTGACTGGGGACAACCTTTCCATATCCACACTGATGCTTCTAATACAACCATGGGCACTATCCTTGGACAAAAAGACTCAGAAGATCATATGTATGTAATTTATTTTATCAGCAAAAATCTGACTCCTACGGAAAATAATTACACTACTATGAAAAAGAGTTTTTGGCTATCGTCTATGCTTTGAATAAATTTTGTCATTACATCACTGGATATAAAAAATTTTTTTTTACACTGACCACTCTACCATTCGATATTTGATGAACAAACTAGTGGTTGGCGGAAGGCTTATTCACTGGTTACTCTTGTTGCAAGAATTCAATCTCACTATTATAGATAAGCTTGGGAAATCTAACATTGTTGCTGACTTTCTTTCCAGAATAAATGTTTCAGGTGATGACAAAGTAGTCTAAGACCAATTTCCCAATGAACACTTGTTTTCTATCTCTACTAAGACTCCCTAGTTCATTGATCTTGCAAATTATTTAACAACAGGGAAGTTTCCTTCCTATTTTACTCATAAGGAAAGAAGGTGATTGGTTAGAAATAGTGCAACATATAAATGGTGTAAAATTCTTATTTAAATGTTGTCCTGACATGGTTCTTCATAGGTGTGTTTGAGAGGATGAGGTACATGACATACTGCGAGTGTGTCATGATGAGCCAGGAGGTGGACATTATTCAGTGAAATGAACAATTCACAAGATCCTTGGAGTAGGGCACTATTGGCCTTCCCTCCATAATATTGTCAAAAAGTATGTGTGGCAGTGTGATGCATGCCAACAAATGGGAAAACCTACACTTTATATAGAAATGCCTCTGAATCCTCAGTTGGTTATAGGACCATTTGAGAAATGGGGTATTGAATTTGTTGGACCATTTGATCCTCCATCTTTCGGGAAGGAGTATCTCTTGGTATGCATGGACTATGTCACCAAATGGGCTGAAGTTCAAGCATTAACATTTGTCAATGAAGATGTTGTTGCTGATTTTCTCTACAACTGGATATTGCTGTGATTTGGAGCACTAAGGGCCATTGTATCTGATCAAGGTCCTCAATTTGTTTCAAATATGATTGAAGATTTCTTGGAAATCTATAGAATTAAACATTGGAAATCATCACCATATCACCCCCAATCTAATGGGCAAGTGGAGGTAACCAATTGAGAAGTCCATAATATTCTAACTAAGGTGGTAAATGCCAATAGAAAGAATTGGGTACCAAAGCTTCCTGAGGCCATCTGGGCCTACAACACGACTTGGAAAACAACTACTGGTTTTTCTCCCTATGAGCTGGTCTTTGGGAAGAAGCCACTATTACCTATTGAGTTCAAGTTGCGTACCTGGTGAATAGCATTGGAAGTTGGGATCGATTTGGATGAAGCAAAATGTGAATGAGTGTTGTAACTAAATGAATTAGATGAAATGTGAATGGAGGCACAATAGCAAATAGAAATTCTACAACATCAGTGAAAACTTGGCATGATGCTCACATAAAAAAAAGGACATTTCATGAGGGACAATGGGTTTTACTCTTTGATTCCCACTATCAACAGTTTAAAGGCAAGTTGCGTACATGTTGGTTAGGTCCCTATCAGGTAAATCAAGTGTTTGATAATGGATCTATTTGATTGATACCGATTGATGGAGACAAATAGACTCTTCTGGTGAATGGGCATAGGCTCTAAGTTTATCACCAACCACTGGATAAGAATACTTTCACCGATGACATTACATTACGAAAGACATGCATCTTTGAGGAGGATCTTTACCTCTCAATCATGGAGTAATCAATCTCTTACAAATTTAATAAAGGAAGATGATCCTTCATTCATCTTCTTCCCTTAGTTAGCAGTTTTTCTTATTGTAATTTCCAAAAATGCAGAATTTTCATTATTTATACTTTGTCACTAATCACGTTTCATCCCAAACTACAGGGTAGGAATCTACGGATATCGGCTAACTAAATGTGGCATGGGTAAGTGCATTTTAACTTGCTAATGATATTTCCATGCAAAACATTTCCCCATGTATGCATTTGTCATTATTACGCCATCATGAAATGATTGCTATGGTCATTCCGGATCTCTTTCCAAATCTGGCTCTATGAATGATGATAAAAGGAGTAATGGCTCATAATCACCACATGCCTTGATGTGTCACACTCTCCAAAGTTAGGATAGGTGGCGCTCACTCCTCAACCATGGGATATGTGCCACCACAAAAATCTTAAACTCACATGGGTGGCCGGTCTCATCACTATTTTTCCACCGTCACCTTCGCTTGATGTTGTGCTACCCAAGGAATATGGTGTCATTTGAAATTTAATGCTTTTGCAACTGCTTCTTCCCATTTTTGTATGCACATCAAACACAACTAGTTTTATCAGACACTAGACGGGAAGTGGAAGAGATGCTCTGCTCTGGTTTTTCTGCTACCGAGTATTACTCACCTTTGGCTTCAACATGGGACCACGAAAGACATCAAAACCTACTTCACCAGACTCCTTACTCTGGAATGCCACCCTTTTACATGTATTTCATGATTTTGGATGGCTCGATTTCATTCGGCAATTTGAAGGTTTCGATGAGGGCATTGTGGAAGAGTTCTTGAACAATTTTGAGTCCACCTGTTTGCAAGTTGGTTGAAGACGAGTTGAAATTACCAGTCAGGTCATTTTTGACCTATCGCTGCCAAACTTTGGTTTAAAGGTTATGATGAATTCCCTTTACAAATCCTAATTACTTAGTTCCACGACAAAGGAGAGGCACTCCTAGAGGTCATCCTAACTCCATTGGGTGTCCAGAAGGGTGTTAAGCAGACAAGTCTACCTAGAATCTGGGGTGAGATTACGAAATGGGTCAACCGATATTTCATATGCGATGGTCAGGCCTCTGTTCTAGGTGGTGATGCACTCAAAATGCTCATTCACCTTAAAAAGGGACATGTCAACTAGGCCCTTTGGGTAAATCTACTAGAGTACCTCACAGACTCCATCATTAAAGTTTTCCAGAAACACCGGTCCAGTGGAGGTAAGTATATGATTAAACACAGGGTTGATTCATCTATTGTGTTCACACCAAGTCTTCTTTAGACCAAAGCGGAGGCTCGAGGGATGTGCTTGGTGGCGAAGGGTCCAGGCCAAAGAAATTAAAATTTGGTCTCTCTTCTACACCTCGGTCTACCCTTGCATCGGGCCCTTGCCCTTCACATAGCCAAGCAGAGTAGTTGATGTTCCTGAGCATGCAGACACAGTTGGTACTCCTGAGGGTCCATCCCTGTCCATTTCTGATTCAAAAGGCAAGTGTACCATTACCCCATCTTCCTCCATGCAACTACGTCTGGCAGCTTAGCTCATTTTTGCAGACAGGTGGTTTCCAATCGAGTCCTTACCTAATGATACCACCCACATTCGGGAGGAATTGCATAAGGAGGATGACCTGGCCACTCCATCATCTACTGTTGTTCCATCATCTACAAAAATTCACACTGTGACTCCTGAAATGCTTGACACCCAAGTGGCACCTTCTCACAACTATCTGGAGGAAATCACACTGCTAAAATCTCAGTTACAAGGTATGGAAGAAACCAACCTTTTATTACAAGCTGAATTTACACAAAAGACAGTAGAAAAAGTTTGGGAGATTGCTGCCCTGTAGCTTGAAGTGAGTTGTTTAAAGTGACAACGTGATAAGAGTCTTACCCTCTTGAATAGTTTCCAATAGTTGTCCCTTCAGGAAAGGGAATTGCGGAAGGAAAATCAAAAATTAAAAAAGGAAAAAGAATCTATAGAAGAGGAAAAACAAAAAGTAACATCTATTTTAGACTTTGTCTATCCTTTGGCCATCAAACTACTATCCTGTAGGAAACCCTCCTCAGTCTACAACATGTATGTCCAAGAACAATTTTATTCTTGGCAGTTATTTCAATTGTGTTCTCAAGCCCCTCACGAAATTCCCAATGGCCCTAGTTTTTTATCAGTTTACAAGTGCAGTACTCCAGAAATTCAAAATTTGCTCTGTGAATTTTATCTACATAACATGATAGTTACCAATGTCCCTAATTTCTTGATCAACCTATTTGTGGGTGATTTTCAAATTAAATCCTTTCAGTCTATATTGTGGAATCAGATAATTTGGGGGCAAAATGACAGTTTCAATAACACTGCTTAGTCCATCAGATTTCACATTCACCCAACTCATCATATAGATGTCACCCTATGGAAAAACTTTCGATCATTTTACTATCAGGCAGGGGTTGGGGTGAATACTTCTTAGATTTTGCTTCAGTGTGTTATTGATTTTGAAAATTACAGTCAGGAGAATTTTGGGGCTGCTTGGCAAGCTTGTGATAGGAGATGGGATACTTTAAGCCTACCTTTGAAACATAGGGAGGTTCTCTCTCCCCAGAACTTGAGTTGGAGCATGTGCAGGGGTGATGCCCTCATCACCATTATCAAACAAACTACAGAGAAAACCAGCTAGCAATACACTGATGAATGGGCAGGCCTCCAAGTACGAACACCACTCCTCTTGAGCCCTCTCACTACACAGCAGAATGAAGCACAATCCCAAGATAGTTTCACTACTCCGGTGGAAATTACCTCCAATACTCGGGGCTTCAAGAATACCAAAAGTCAATACGCTGATCAATTCGAGGATTATGACATGGCTAAACAACTTGGAAGGTGAGCGGGGGTGTAGATGAGTTGCTTTGGGACATGCAACAGGTAAAGTCATGGGGAAAATGATGAGTGCATTATTTGGCTCATTAATATCATTTCTTCATACTGAAATACTCTTTGTGATATGACTTATTAGTATATGGGGATGTTTTGTGTAGTTATATCTTAGTAGGTTTGATGCATTTTCCTTGCTATTGTTTATGAAAACCGATTATCACATGAACCTCCTACTAACTATCTTTGTGAGATCAAACATGATGATGTGTGTAGGGAATGATGGAAGTTGTTGGTGGATAAGAAGCCCGAGTTTGAAGCATGCGGCTGAAGATTGTTTCCATCGAATTGACCTATTAGCCTGGGCTTGATTCTAACGGCCCGTAGGAATCTATGTGTTTTAATTGATATTTGATGGACAATGTTTAATGCTGCCTGATATGGCGGATCTTGTAACCAACATTATCTATATGAAGACTTCGTCTTCAGAACTTGGTAGTACCACTTTTTGATTATTGAAGGAGATTATCTGCATACAGTTCTGGATATCTTTTCTATGTTATGAACTTATTTCTAAGTTAATGAAAGCCATGGAATTTTGAGAATCAAAAGTTGTTAATCCCTCTATCTTGAGGAAGAGCAAGGGCCCACTCAACCGAGGAGATACGAGGTTACTTTGAGTACATGCATACAGTTCTTTGATTAGATTTACTACAATTGTCATTTGATAAATCTTACATGCATGCTTTGATTAACTATATCTGCTTTCTCCATTACTACTTTCACTTAGAACAGATGCTTTTGTTATGCAAGTCTAGTTAACGAATAGTCTTGCTTTCTGCTAAAGTTCCATTTATTCAGTTGTGATTTCATTTGTTAAGAATAAGTGTGTGCGAATTTCATTTTACAATAGAAGATTAGTTGTTAAAATTCCTTTCATTGCAAATAGTTGAATTCTGTAGAACTGTATTTAATTTCTGTAGATTTAAACTACATTTCTGTAGAATAGTCATTAAACTAAGAAACCCCCCAATAGACCCAACGTATAACTGGTTCTCCTAGACTCCATTACATATTACCTAGGAGATAGCCACACGGTTTAGAATGACAACAACAAAGATCATGTCAATTAAATGATTGAAGCATACGACAACCCATCGACTACGCCCGAGACAAGGTAGCTTGAAAGCACATGGAGCATAGGGAACAAAAATGAATCCTCCACTAGAATTCACTAGGCCACCATGATGTTTTGGAGTAGTTGGTTCAGTCCATGAGCTTCCATTTGCAAACTACAGCCTCTACAAGTGCTACATTGACTAGGAATGCACTATTTCTCATGTTTACAAATAATAGCACGGTGAGAGAACTAGATGGAGATGGAGAAACCGTGAGAAGATTTCATAGAGGGCTGTAATGTGGAGCTCTCAAATCTAACGAGACATCTCTAGGTGCCATGGATTCCAAGAAATCACCCATTGAAGATATGGCGTGTTTGGGCCTTAGGGCTCTTAAGGGACTACACCCAGATGAGGTATCCTGAAAGCACATGAAATGTAGGGAATGAAAAAAATCCTCCACTAGTGTTCACCAAGCCATACGAATGTGTTGGCCTAGACGGTTCGGTCTCATAAGCTACCGTTTGCAAAATACAACATCTAGTAGCCTTACACTGACTTAGACTACACTATTTTGTGCGTTTACAAACAATAGGACAGTGAGAGAACCAGATGGAGATGGAGAAAACCATGAGAGGATTTCATAGAGGATTCAACATAGAGGTTTTGGATCTGACGAGACATCTCTAGGTGCCACGGAGTCCGAGAAATCACATGTCAAAGATATAAGGTGTTTTTGTATTAGGGCTTTTAAGAGACTACGCCTGAATGAGGTAGCCCAAAAGTACGGGGAGCGTAGGGAACAAAAAAAACCTCTAGTAGCATTCACTAGGCCATTTAGATGTGTTGGCATAGTTGATTTGGTCCCACATGCTACCATTGCAAAATACAGCATCTAGTAGCCTTATACTGACTTAGACTACACTATTTCACGTGTTTGCAAACAATAGGACAGCGAGAGAACCGAATGGAGATGGTAAAAACTGTGAGAGGATTTTTTAGAGTGACCTGACATGGAGCTCTCAAATATGATGAGAAATCTCTAGGTGCCACGGAGTCTGAGAAATCACCTGTCGAAGATATGGAGTGATTGGGCCTCAGGGATCTTAAGTGACTACGCCAGGACGGGGTAGCCCGAAAGCACGGGGAGCGTAGGGAACCAAAAAAAAGCCTCCTCTAGCATTCACTAGGAAACCTTGACATGTTGGCATAGTTAGTTTGGTCTCACGAGCTTCTGTTTACAAACTACAGCCTCTGGCAGCCCTATATTGACTCAAACTGCACTATTTCACGCGTTTGCAAACAATAGCATAGCGAGAGAACCGGATGGATACGGAGAAAGCCAAGAGAGAATTTCATAGAGGGCCCAAATGTGGAGCTCTTGGATCTAATGAGACATCTCTAGGTGTCACATAGTCTGAGAAATCACCTGTAAAAGATATGGCCTTATTGGGCTTGGGGCTCTTAAGTGACTACGCCGGGCGGGGTAGCCCGAAAGCACGAGGGAGCATAGCGAACCAAAATGAAGCATCCACTAGCATTCACCAAGCCACCGTGATGTTTTGGTGTAGTTGGTTCAGTCCCATGAGCTTTCATTTGTAAAGTACAACCTATGGCAGCCCTACTGTTTGAAGCCCACTATTTCGAGTGTTTGCAAACAATAGCACATCGAGAGAACCGGATGGAGACGGAGAAAACCGCGAGAGGCTTTCGTAGACTACAGAAATATAACCTAAATAGTTAGAGTAATAGACTAAATCATCATTCTATTTCTCACATATAAAATGAATTTCTACCTTTAAAAAAGAAATGATGGATGAATGCTTAATCAAAAAATAAATTACAATTCTAAACGAGTTTCAAGCTCAATTATCAATACTTCATTGCAGTTTTTCTTGCCAGTATGCTGCTTTTGGAACTACCTAGTTTGATTTGTGAAGTTGAAGCAACTGGGATTAATAAAAATAATCAACTTGGCATGTTTTCCTTAAGATTATCCATGATTCTATTGACAACATCACATAGATCTTCCTTTCTAGTTAAGTTGTGATCCCTCCACGCTTCCCATTTTTCCTTTTCCTCCACTCATATCTTCTCTTTAAGTTCTTCCAGATGTTTTTGGGTAATGAAATTGACTCTTTATGACTTTCAGGAGGCATTTATTCTTGAATCATAGTGACATCTTCACCTAATTTTTATTCTTCATGATGTTCATTGTCATCTAAAGTTGAAGACTGAATATTTATATGGCCTTTGGCTTCTTTTTGGGAACAAACAACCTTTTGTAATGTCCAAAAAAATTCAGGCTCTTCATTCTCTATTTGATAAAAGATATCCATTCTTTCAAAATAAACAGTTGGAACATTGGTGGTCTCCCTAAAAAAAATAAGTTCATAGTCTACATAGTTTCATCCTATGGAAAAATCATTGAACATTAGTGGTTTCCTCCACCCGTGCTTTCGGGCTACCCCTTACGGGCATATTCGCTTAAGAGCCCAGAGGCCCTATCACGCCATATCTTTGATGAATGGTTTATTAGACTCTATGGCACCTAGAGATGTCTCATCATATCTAAGACCTCCACATTGGGGCCCTCTACGAAAGCCTCTTGTGGTTTTCTCCATCTACATCTAGTTCTCTCAACTTTGTGCCATTATTGCAAATGCGAGAAATAGTGCGGTCTAAGTCGGTGTAGGGATGCAAGACACTTTGGTTTGCAAATGGAAGCTCATGGGATCAAACCAAATATGCCAACATGTCGGGGTGGCACTGGTGAATGCTATTTGAGCATTTGTTTTGGTTCCCTACGCTCCTCGTGCTTTTGGGCTACCTTGTCTGAGTGTAGTCGCTTAAGAGCCCTGAGGCCCAATCACGCCATATATTCGACGGGTGATTTCTCGGACACCGTGGCACCTAGATAAATCTCATTAGATCCAAGAGCTCCATATCGGGGCACTCTAGAAATTCTCTCGTGGTTTTTTCCATCTCCATTCGGTTCTCTCATTGTCTTATTGTTTACAAACGCATGAAATAGTGTAGTCTAAGTTAGTGTAAGGCTACTAGATATTGTGTTTTGCAAATGGTAGCATGTGGGACCAAACCATCTGTGCCAAAAATGTCCAAATGGCACTGATGAATTCTAGTGGTAGCTTTGTTTTGGTTCCCTACGCTCCTCGTGCTTTGGGCTACCTCATTTGGGCGTAGTCTCTTTAGAGCCCTGAGACCAAAACACCTTATATCTTCAACACGTGATTTCTCAGACTCCGTGGCACCTAGAGATGTCTCATTGGATCCAAAACTCCATGTTGAAGCCCTCTACGAAATCCTCTCACAATTTTCTCCATCTCCATCCGGTTCTCTCGATGTCCTATTGTTTGTAAACACATAAAATAGTGTAGTCTAAGTCAGTGTAAGGCTTCTTTAGATGATGTACTTTGCAAATGGTAGCTTGTGGGACAAAACCCAGGTCAACATGTCTATATGGCTTGGTGAACACTAGTGGAGGATTTTTTTTCCTATGCTACTCGTGCTTTGGGATACCTCATTCGGGCATAGTCCCTTAAGAGCCACCGAGGCCCAAACATGCCATATCTTCAATGGGTGATTTCTCGGACTCCATGGAATCTAGAGACATGTCGTCAAATCTGAGAGCTCCATATTGAATCCCTCTATGAAATCCTATCATGGTTTTCTCCGTCTCCATCCGGTTCTCTCATTGTCTTATTGTTTGTAAATGCGAGAAATAGTGCGATTTAGTCAATGTAGGGTTGTTAGAGGCTATAGTTTGCAAAGGGAATCTCATGGGACCAAACCAATTATGCCAACACATTGCGGTGGCCTTGTGAAAACTACCAGAGGATTATTTTTGGTTCCCTACACTCCCGTGCTTTGGGATACCCCGTCCGGTGTAGTTGCTTAAGAGCCATGCACCCAATCATGCCATATCTTCGACGGGTGATTTATCAGACTTCATGGCACCTAGAGATGTCTCATTAGATCTGATACCTCCGTGTTAGGGCCATATATGAAATCCTTTTGAATTTTCTCTATATCCATCCGGTTCTCTTGTTGTGATATTGTTTGCAAACGTGAGAAATAGTGCGATCTGAGTCGGTGTAGGGTGCATCGATTCTATAGTTTGCAAACAAAAGCCTATGGGACAAAACCAACTATGCCAACATGTTATGGTGGCCTAGTAAATGATATTGGAGGCTTTGTTTTGGTTTCCTATGCTCCCCGTGCTTTCAGGCTACCCTGTCCGGGCATAGTCGCTTAAGAGCCATGAGGCCCAATCATGCCATATCTTCGACGGGTGATTTCTCGGACTCCGTGGAACCTAGAGACATCTCATTAGATCTAAGAGCTCCATGTCAGGGCACTCTATGAAATCCTCTCATGGTTTTTTCCATCTCCATTCGGTTCTCTCAACTGTCTATTGTTTGCAAATGTGCGAAATAGTGTAGTCTAAGTCAGTGTAAGGCTACTAGATGTTGTATTTTGCAAATGGTAGCATGTGGGACCAAACCAACTATGCCAACACATCCAAATGGACTAGTGAATTCTACTGGAGGTTTTTGTGTTTCCTATGCTCCCTATGCTTTCGGGCTACCTCGTTTGGGTGTAGTCTCTTAAGAGCCCTGAGACCAAAACACCTTATATCTTCGACATGTGATTTCTTGGACTCTGTGACACCTAGAGATGTCTCGTTGGATCCAAAACCTCCATGTTGAAGCCCTATATGAAATTATCTCATATTTTCTCCGTCTCCATCTGGTTCTCTTGCTGTCCTATTGTTTGTAAATGCACAAATAGTGTAGTCTAAGTCAATGTAAGGTTTGCTTTAGATGTTGTACTTTGAAACGGTAGCTTGTGGGACCAAACTGCTTTAGGAAAACATGTCCATATGGACTGGTGAAAAGTATTGGAGGCTTTTTTTTCATTCCCTACACTTCCCGTGCTTTCGGGCTACTCATCCGAGTGTAGTCCTTTAAGAGCCACGAGGCCCAAACATGCCATATCTTCGATGGGTGATTTCTTGTGCTCCATGGCAAATAGAGACATCTTGTTAGATCTGAGAGATCCATGTTTAAGCCCTATATGAAATCATACCATGGTTTTCTCTATATTTATCCAGTTCTCTTGCTCTTCTATCTTTTGCAAACGTGAGAAATAGTATAGTCTAAGTCAGTGTAGGGCTGCCATAGGTCAGTAATTTACAAAAATAAGTTCATGGGACCGAACAAACTTTTCCAACATGTTGTGGTGGCCTGGTGAATGCTATTGGAGGCTTCCATTTGGTTCCCTATGCTCCTTGTGCTTTCGGGCTACCTCATCCAGGCGTAGTCCCTTAAGAGCCCTCAGGCCCAAACACGTCATATATTCGATAGGTGATTTCTCAGACTCCGTGGCACCTAGAGATGTCTCATCAGATCCAAGACCTCCATGTAGGGACCCTATATGAAATCCTCTCATGTTTTTCTCCGTTTCCATCTGGTTCTCTCACTGTGCTATTGTTTGCAAATGCGTAAAATAGTGTAGTTTAGTCGGTGTAGAGGCTGCTGCAAAGGCTGTAGTTTGCAAACAAAATCTCGTGGGACCAAACCAACTATGCCAACATGTCAAGGTGGCTAGGTGAACACTATTGGAGAATTTTTTTGGTTCCCTACGCTCCCGACGCCTTGCGTGCTTTTGGGCTGCCTCATCCGAGGCATAGTCACTTAAGAGCCTTGAGGCCCAATCACACCATATCTTTGACGGGTGATTTTTCATTCTCCAGGACACATAGAGATGTCTCGTTAGATTCAAAATCTCTAAGTCAAGTCACTCTACAAAATTATCTCACAGTTTTTCCATATCCATTCGGTTCTTTCGTTGTGCTATTTGTTTGCAAATGCACGAAATAGTGCAGTCTGAGTCAGTGTAGGGCTGCCAAAGGTTGTAGTTTACAAATGGAATCTTGTGGGACCAAACCAACTACGTCAACACATCCAAAAATCCTGGTGAATGCTACTAGAATCTTAGTTTTGGTTCCCTATGCTCCCCGTGCTTTCAGGCTACCTTGTTCGGGCATAGTCGCTTAAGAGCCCTAATGCCCAAACATGCCATATCTTTGACGGGTGATTTCTTGGACTCCGTGGCACCTAGAGACATCTCGTCAGATCCAAGACCTCCACATTGGGGCCCTCTACAAAAGACTCTCGTGGTTTTCTCCATCTCCATCCGGTTCTCTTTTATCTATTGTTTACAAATGTGTGAAATAGTGCGATCACGAGTCGGTGTAGGGCTACCCCGTCTGGGCATAGTCGCTTAAGATCCCTGAATGAATAGATTGGCTTAAGAATGAATTTGATAGAGGTATGTCTAAGAACACATGAGAGTTATCAATCACATAGTAAATCTTTCTTGTTTAGTTCTGGATGGGATTCAGCTGACCTACGGCTTAGTGACCTTCCATTCATTGATAATTTATGTTATGATAAACCCATGGATGCTTTCAAAATCACCTTAAAAGGATAGGGGTAGTCATCAAGCCTAGTGAAGGGTGTGATGTGATTTCCAAATAACTTGAAATGCCTATATATTTAAAGGTAGTAACATGAATTGGATAGGATTAGACAATCAAGAATCATTGAGTGTCTAAATCAGAATGTCATTGCATCTGGAGACATTCTCAAGCATTGGAGTAATGTATATGGAGAGACATTCTCAAAATATCAATAGATGAAAGGCATCAAATTGTGATGACTGTGAGGAATTTTAAGAGGGGATAAGACTATAAAGCATAGAAGAATGTACTAAGTGCATGATAAGATAGGAACCAAGTCTGAAGAGACCATGAGCAAGAAGAAGCACAAGTAAGGTAAATACACATATACACATTGATAAATTGAATGAATAATTACTCAAATTAGGTAACTCTTTATATACATACATTATATAAATATTGATTTCCATAGTTTGATGCATATTATACATTGAAAATGCTAGTACATGTACATCACCAATAAATTAAAAAATAATCCATAATGTCTTAAATATTGTCAAGTGCAAATCATATTAGATTCATGCAAAAATAATCTCAGAAATGTAAGGTCTCATACAAAATTATTAAGTTCCAAATAGTATTTTAATGTGCATAATAAATACAAAAATGCCCAAATAGGTCATATACTTGTCAAGTTCAAATGGCATATAGGCTTACATATAATACCATGCACATAGGCATACAAAAACAATGTCATGTAAGACATATATATTTCCTACTCATCAAAATCTATCCCTCTCTTAGCCTTTCTCAAAGAAGGCCCTCCATTAGACAAAGATGGAGATCCATGAGATGACTTTGGATCGTCCGAGCCCATGCTTCAAGTTCTCTTCCGCTGAATACTTGCATATAGTTGATCCTATAAATGTAAATAATGTTTTTATCAAAACTTAATTTATATATGTTTTCAACATGTATTTAAGACCATGCTAGAATGAAATTATTTACATAAATACACAAACTTACCACAAGTTGTCAATCATGCCAAATTTTCATCTCACGCTCAGATGAGTCATCGGGAGGTCTTGTAGTACGAATGGGGGTACAAAGATGATGAGATGGAGGAGTCCGTGCCCTTGAAGTCAAAATGGAGGGGGTTGAAATTCCCTACATACACATAAGATCAGAAAATCTAACATCAGAATTAGCAAAAATAGAGCTAAGTACATGTATCTACATAATGAAAATATTTTAACTAATTTTATCAATATAGAACTATTGTTTTTACCCCGCCACGCCTGTGAATCAAATGAAAAGGGTTTCACCCTATCGCAGGTAACTCCTGCATACACACAATGAAGGACATTATTAACATAATTTAATAATTCTACAATGAAATACATTATTAACATTTAATTTAACATAATATGAATTACATGAGAAATTTAACAAAATTTACGTGTTGTTTGAATACCTCGGTGAGTTCTTTGCGTAGATGAAATCACAATGCGCAACACCTTATCTACTTGTCACGAGAGAGGGTGGGGTGTCTAGTGAAGTCAACATATTTATCAAACATGTATACCATGTGAGTTAGATGGACATACAAGAACATACATATATTTGACTTCAAAACTAATATATATATACACACATGCAAATATATATAAATATACACATGTATGTGAAAATTTTACATAATTTACATTCTAAATTACCTCTATGAATGTATGTGTATGTATGATGCTCGCCACCTATGGTTGAGATGAAGATGCACCTTGTGCGTGCTATAATATCAATGCATGTACATGTATAAATACAATTATTTCAAAAATTTAACATATATAAGTAAATTAGGTACTCCAAAATTTTTGTAACAAACATAACAAAACATAAAAAATTTACCTCGTGAAGGTGACACCAATGAATGTAATCCAAATGTCTCACTCAAAAGGACATCGACAAAGTGACATTATCATGTTCAACCATAGCACCAGTGCACCAAAATCGAGTATGCATGAAAGTATCATCCTCCTTGAGTGTAAACATATGATACCACATGATAGTAAAAATGTGGCCTCATGCTAGTACTCCCTGAGGGAATAATTTGTGTACCTCCGTGAGCATTTGGCTCAAAAATCTACCTTGTATGTCGAACAAGGGTTGCGAGATAGCCCAAAGCACGTGGAGTGTATCAATCTCTACTGTCTCCTTCACTGCTTGAGGGACAATCTCAAGGTGAGGGGGCTTCATGATCTTTGGGAATCTACCTTGCTAAATAGGTGTACATTTTGCACACAGGTCGATCTGTGCGAGATCCTTTTCCTCGGCCCTGGAAATCTTGAAAATCAAAATAATTTGGGATCTCGTTGAGGATAAAATCGCAATAGATTTTCCTCATAAAGTATAGTGGCACCTCGTTGTTATTACAAGGTGGAAAATCAAACACCATCCACCATCGGTCCCAAAAATTATTTTTAATCAAATTATTATTGCACCAATGGATGGGAAATTTTTACATGTCAACGAATAGGAAAATTAGTGCGTGGGTCTATGAATAAGGTGCATATGATTTATTTTGAAATTTATTTTTCTTTACATCCACATGTGACAATTTGTTGGACTAATAAACCCTACAACCCTCTCTCCTTAAGTTGCCTAATGATCAATTTTCCCCATTGTCGCATCAATTTGAACAAGTAATACCTCCAATGTGTTTGTAAGAGAGGTGCAGTAGGGGTTTGTAGATTGTGCATCACTCATTGTTTTGATTAAATCCTCAATTTCAATTTTGTTTTCAACTATTTGGGCTGCTAAATATTCTTAAATACCGAGGGATGTTTAGTAATTGTGGGAGTTTCGGGAGGGATGTCGGGAGTAATAGGATTTGGTTATGGTTCATTCCCTCGACCTATAACTATAATAATAAAAATATTTACTTAATTCAAATTTTAATCTATAATTATCATATTTTAATGCAATTTTGAGAAAAGAATTGTGCTTACCTCTTCTTCGTGGCACCATCATCAATTCGAGATCTTAACGGTGATCCGAAATGATCCTTTAAGCTTGAGATCTAGCCGAATGAAGAAATGTAAGGGCACGAAATAGCTCAAAACTCACATTTGAGGGAGGTAAAATGATAGTGGCTTGGGCATCTTTTTTTATTTATAGCAGGCATAATGCATACACATTATATAATGCATACATGTTATGTAATGCGTACTCGCTATGCTTTATTGATTCTTGAGCCAAAAAAATTAAAACGCGAGCGTTTTTAACAAAACACATATGCATTTTGATTTTTTCAGATTCTTGTCCACTTTTTGGCCCCCCAACTTCGTGTACTCACCCCCATGTTTTTATTTGTCAGGCAGACTTAGGGAACACGTGAACAAATACCATGCACCTCGTAGAAAACTTGTTTATTACCTTGTGATGTAGGAGCATCAGGGATTAAGGAACAAAAATTTGCTAATCATCCTCCTTTCTTGGTTCTGGATTTCTAGAAGAGTTTTAGAGGTCCTAATAGTCCAATGGATCCATTTCAAGTCATTAAGAAGGTTTAAAATTTTGAATTATCTTCCTTTGTTATTTTCCCTCCAAAATGTAATTTAAATCTCATAAGCATGTAAATGAGTAATATGGCTTAGCAAGGTGAATTCAAGGGTGGAAAGATATTTTATATGGTAAAAGGTGTGTTTAGTCCTAAGGAGTGAGTCTTTAAGTGTGTGTGAGATAATGAAGTAATAAGAGTAATGTAAAAAGACTTCATTATGTTGTATGAGTTGAAGAGTCATGCATGAGTCATCCAAGTTAGTTAGGTTGTACCTAAAATGAGATAAAGGTTCAAGAAATATGGTAGTTACATCATTCCTTCAAGGAATATGGAGAGAGAGGAGATATTCCTCATGGAGAGGATAATAAATGAAGCTTATTTTATAGTTTTGGTGGAGAAATCATAGTTGTATATGTATCACTAAGTTTTGTATGAAAACTTCTTAGCCTTCAATGAAGAACTATGTGTGTGGTAATGCCTATTGTATTTATCATATGTGGCATATAATAATCAAATATATAGCGCTCAATTAACCTCTCATTGGATATCTAGTGCTCTATTTAGTTATCTAAATCCTATGTTGCATGATGAATTTATGTGGTTTGTTGAATGTTCAAAATAGTAACAGTATTCCTATGAATCATTGAAGGATATTTTATTTATAATTTACAAGATATTTGACTATATGAATGTAAAGGAATGCCTCATGATTTGGTTTAATGATCTATTTTATTGGTGAAGGGTAGTTGATTGTCTCAAGTCATAGAAGAAGACCGTGAGGATTTGAAGAGGTCCTTGTTATAGTTGTTTTTTTAATCTTGTGGAGAAGGTGAGTGTATGGGACAGAGGTATACTAAATAATATTATTTATTTTAGTTCATGAATGAAATTATATTTACATGGATACTCTTTTTTGGTCTTGCAACAATGAAGACTCTACCATAACTTAGATTCCCATGACAATAGAAACATTGAAGAAATGGGATTTTATGTGAATTTCAAAACCCACTAGTAAAATTATCCTGTTTGAATCTTAAAAACACACATTTGTGTATAATTTTGAGCCTTGAATCATTAAACTTGGTAAGTTATTAAAAAAAAGGCCTTCTCGGGCACCTACTGAAAAATCATGCTAGGGTTTGAAGTATTGTTCTTTCTATTTGAGCGATTTGTAATGAGACTATGTTTTTCTTATTTAAATATTATTCTTGGATGAATGAATATTAGTATGAAAGGTGTGGAGATGTGGAAAATTTATAAGTATGTGACAAAATATATTATCACGGTGGAAGTACAACCTAAATATTGTTGGTGGCGTTCTAGCTACAAATATGAAATTGTGACAATGTATCTGCAAATAACTCATTAATGAAACTAAACTAAAGAGGGTTTGAAAAATATTCATAGAAACCTGGTAATTTATTCATGAATTTAAATTAGAGATACATATATCATGCTGATTTGGTGGCTTAAAATAAGATAGGGATCATTTTATAGCATTTTCTTCATTCTCACGCTTACATAGTGAAGGATAGGCTTTCAAAAGGAAAAGTTCAAAATATATTAATTCCACCATGGAAATCCATCAAAATTTGGAAGATATATCTATGATGTATTTTTTTGAGTGATGGAAAAGGTTTTTTTGCAAAAATATCTTGTGCATGGAAGTTATTCATGACAGCTTTGGTACAAATATGGGAAGCTACAATTGGAGGACTAGTTTAGGAGTCATTTTTTAAAGCAAGTACCATCTATATTTAAATATGAACCATGAAAATTTAAGGGTTGCACAATTTAATTAATGGGAAATAAAAACCATAAATATTTCCTCTTGAAACCTCGACAGTACAAGTATATGCATGAAAAAGCTAGTGGGAAAACCTACTAAGGGTTAGAAGCTAAAACCCAAAAAGGAAGTTACAAGGTGATGGGTAAAGAGTTAAGAGTTGAAACTTGGAGGGCATGTCTAAGAGGTGGAAATAAAAATATTGAATTTGATATTTCTCTAAATTTATCCATGAAAGTGTATGTCCTAGGTGATAGAAAAATACAAGTTCTTAAGAGCAATAATGACAGGTTTGACAAGTTGGAGAAGTTTGATTTTTTTAAGTTGTATATCAATTTGGTGATGCATCCAAGTGATAGAATAAGGTGGTAAAAAATGGTATAATATTTAGAAGAGGTAGAAGAAGATACAAAGAAAGAATTTGCACCTTTATGTCTAGTTTTGAGCTTGTGAAGAAAAAATATAGTTTTTCCAAGGTAGAGTAGAATTATCTCGATTGATTGTTGATTCATAGTTCTTGACCTACTAATTAACTGTGGTGTAAGCACCAAAATAGGTTAGAGAAGTCTGAGAACATTGATAAATAAAGGAAAGATAAAATTATATATTTGAGCAAGAGGAACTAGCTAAGAAACTTGTGAAGAAAGTTGAACTAGGTAGGTATAAGTGAACTTGGAAGGAGAATGAACTAAATGAGGACAAGGTGGACTATAGTAAGGTTCTATAAGGTGACTAACGGGCATGAAGTTAATATGAATCACTTAAGGTAAATATAGGCAAGAATATCAAACTATAAGCCTATCTAGGTTTTTCTAAGAATGCTCTAGTGTAGATTTTCATCAAAGGACCAATTTAAGATCTTCTAACTTGTTATATGAACTGAGTTAGGGGATTCGGTGCACCACTTTGTTAATACTCATCCATTTATTATAATTTCAAAATGTATGAAAAATAGATATGCAGAGAAGGCCTCATGCAAACCTCATTGTTTTTTCATTCACCTTTCTTACAATTTGTTGGTGGTGTAGCGAAGCGGACCTTTTATGAACCTATTTAGAAGGCATCATTCATTTACATAGCCTTCCTATCGACATTATATTCACTCTATCCACATTTTTAAAATGGATTTTTTTTAGTGTGTTTATACCCCAAAAATTAGAAAAAATGTTTTCGAGAATATATTTCAGTTGCCAAAAAGTTTTTTTTTGGTTAATTTTTTTATTTTGTAAGTTTTGGGCCCCTATGTGAGTTGTATATTTAAATATTGGATTTAAAGGATCAGTTTTTGTTAGTATATAGTTATGGTCAGTGACATTGAAAAATAAAATTTGGGATTTTTTTAATTGACCTAATTTCTTTATATCTACATTGGTAGACTTGCATTGGAGGAAACATTGTGTTTGGATTTTATCTAGAGTCCCAACTCAAATATATTTCGATATCACCCAACTTAGGCCTTATTCTCATGGATCTTAGGGAGTGGAAAATAATTTCAACTCTTAGATTTAAATCCCTATTTCTAACTTGTGCATTTCATACCTTGGTGGCTTGATCAATAGCTTGAGCTTGATGAAGACTCGCACATATCAAAACCTATTTTTCTATTTGGATCCAATATTTTCCCTCAACTCATTCACGAGTTCACTCTTAACTGTCGTAAACTCAGTTTTTTGAGTTTAAATCCTAATTTCTAGCTTGACTATATTGGTTCCTTAAAAATTCTCCTCACTCCCCTTCAAGAGTAGATCAACCCATCTCTTAGATCCTTGGTGAGCTCTTAATGGTGTTTTTATCACACTTTTTGGGTTATCTACATATTTGCAATTTGTACTTCTAGGATCCTACGAGATCAAACTAATCATGGTATGACTATATTTTTAGTCATTTTTACACCCATCACAAAGGAAAGAAATCCCATGTACACCGTCCTATCACCTAGCGGGTGCTAGGTGCTCACCCGAGGAATGCGCAGGCCGAGTCTCTCTTTTATGCAAGTTAAGTGGGAAACCATCATCTATGTCATGAACTTAATGAATAAAAGTGGAAATGAGACATACAATCATCATAGGGCTCAGAACGGCCTCTAGAAAAATGTATTCATTCCAAATAGAGGGTACTTATAGATAATAGATAGAACTACAATAGAAAGGAAAATACATAAGGATTTACATCTATTCCATAACATCCATGTACAAAAATGAAAAGATATAGATATGAACCGAATCAATTACATTCATACTCATTCAAGTTTGTAATCTCATTACATTTAATGGATCCATTAGACTACAAAAACTTGATCAGACTAAAGTCATGCATCATAGCAGGGATCATGTCCTTCATCCATACAAAGAAAAATTTATAACCCAGCCCCTTAATACATTACTCCTTTATATAGCCTCTCTTGAATCCCACAAAGTTCTCGTAGTATTTTTACAAAGCTCCACCCTCTATATTCTCCTCCTATCCATCCAATCTATCTCTACTATCCTCCTTTTTCTCCTATAACTGCTCACATATATAGGCATCCTAAAGTGCCAACTCATCCTTCTGAAGCCTCGGTTTGATGCCAAGGGTCCGAATGCGGTCCTTCATGGGAGCATGCTCCTCAGAGCATGAGCTCTCCACTTTCTACCATGATTCCTTCTAGAACCTTATATCATAGGGCATATTCCTTTTGTGGGAATCATGTTATTAGGTGACACCTTATCCACTCCACATGTGCATCCAAGTCATGCTTTTCTCATGTCCTTCCCAAAATACCCAATATGGCTAAGTCTTGAAACCTTGGCTATGTCCGTGTGTGTGCCATGGGTTTTCTTAAACCCTATACTAAATGCCTTCTCCTTGCATGCCCTTCTTCAACAAGGCCTTGCACACCTACGTGCCTTTTAATACATAGCCAATATTTTGGGGTCCCAACATCACCCCACACTATGCCTATTCTCCATTCACGAGAACACTCCTCTAATGAATAAAGAATTGCATCTTGGAAAAAAAATAAGGGGATGAAGAATTTGGGAAAGAAGAAAGAATGGGAAAGTCATTGCATTATTTCAAAAATATAGGAAAATCTTTCTGCAAGTCGGCCTCCAACTTGTTCCAGGCATCGACTTCATTTAGCACTCTCTCGACAGAGGTCACCAACTAGGACATTGACCTTCCCAAAACTTAGTCTATCTCCTTGATTGTTTATAGTGTCAAAATTTTCTCCAACTCCTTGCTCATGTCTTCAAGTATGCCCATACTTCTAGTAATTTGTGGGTATAGTTCCTTCAACCAATTTTTATTGAACCCCTTAAGCTTTCAATGGCCTCAGATTTCTTTTTGACCTCAGAAAGGATTATGTCCCTTTCCACCCTATTTTCCTTATTCTTCCCTTGAAATTCCTTCACTCTGCCTTGTGAGTGGTGACCAAGATGATCACTACTTTATCCCTATCTACATAATTATCATATGGATCCTCAGTAGATTGGGTGGCAATCTTGACATCCGCAAGTACCTTGCTATACTCAGCAATGATTGCTACCACTTTCAATTTTCCTCCTTCTCCAAGCGTGTTGCCACTTCTTCTACGGACTCTAGGGCCAACGGTTGTCTCTCCATGGTGAGGATGCATGTCAGATCTTCTAAGCATTCAAGATTGGATCCATACTTTTGTGTGGGTGGTGTTAGGTGTGGATGCTTCAACATAATGGTGCTTGTGATAGTCTCCATATTTTTGTATATTTCGCACACCTTTGACTTCTCATCCCTTAGTTTGTGCTTCACCTGTGCACTGATCAAATATTCTTGTTTCAAGCCCTTAGTTTTCTCATCTAGCTACTCTTCCTTCTTTTCTAGATTTTCCTCTAGAAATCTTACTCTGTCATTTCTTAAGAAGATCCTAGCCTCGTTTCGACCACCATAACCTTGTTAAACAAATTACACAACTTGCTCATTCGAGAGCTGCTTGGCATTTACCAAGGGGTTGGTTCCCTTAGAATTTTGTACAAGTATGATTTCCCCTTGGTATATTTCAAACTCTGGCTCATCAATATGGAACTCAAATGCCCAAGAGAGCATCTTCCTTATCCTTGGGTACGCACCCTCTTCGTCAAATGACTCCGTAGCTATAATTTCTTCCATGGGTACAATGCTCTATAAGTGCATGCATAATCCCTTCCTTTGGTCATCAACATAGCCCTTGACCTGTCCTCATTCAATATCAAGGATCTTCCTTCTCGAGCACGTGCCTTTGGGGAAACTCACCATTATACTAGGATCTCTTCCCATACTGAATTTTTCTTTCTCAACACTTTCCTCCTTACCTTCTTCCATCACTATATCTATGATGTGCTCCAATTCTTGTTCTACTAAGGCCTCGATTATTTTCTTTACTTCTCTTTCTGTCACCTTGTTTACTTGCTCTTGCATAAGGCTTGGAGATTTCTACTTCTACATGCCAACCTCCTCACTTCTTCCCATGTCTTAGGTGCCTTCCCCCTCCTGGCTACCCTTGTGCCACATGAAAAGGAACCCATATTCTTCTTCTCCACCCTCTTCTTATGAATTGTGCATGCTAAAGATAGGTGGATCTTGATCTCTTTCAGGATCATCTTCTTCATCATCATCATCCTTTTCACCTATGTATCTCTCCAAGCTCTTTGTCTCCTCTCGAGTCAGCTTCCTCTTCTATCCTCTGCTTCTTTATGAGAGGTGACTCTTCCGCAGGGGATCCAACATTCTTTGCTTCCTTTGATGAATTGTCTGTGGTGAGGGGTTGTTCTAGAGCCTCTTCTTCAGGGGTCTTCTCCTTTACCAGGGACTTCTTCCTGCGTATATAGGTGGTAGGTTTGGTGCTTACTACCAACGCATTTACTAGATAGGTAGTCTACACACTTTGTGCTTTTTCTTCTTCTCTCTCCCTTTTCTTGGGTGTGGGATTTCTTCTACCTATGGGATCTTCAAGAATGGAGACATCATTCCACAAGTATGCACCTTTTTCAAATTTTGGCCTAATGTGTAGATATATACATGTTGTGGACTTTCCTATAATTGTTAGGGCAAGGGGTTTCATCATTCTCACTTCACGAACTACGTACTTTTCCATGTACACACGCTTATTCGGGTAGACTAGCATCTTGCGTAACTCCATGTGGTCCTAATCAACTTCACTAAGGTAAAACCTTTTTCTCTTTATTATTTGAACCTATTAATTACCACTTGAATTACTAGGCGGTGAAGGATAACGGGAGTTTACACGATGGGCTCGTGGTTTCATCCACCATCATAAACTTCCTATGCAGAAGTGTTGGTACACAAAAACTTAGCTTCTCCTATTGTAAGCAATGATAGTTGCTCACGGGATTCTCCACTCTACCTCAAACACATTCCTTAAGTGATTATACCAATTTTCCAAGCGTGCCTTGTGGGAGGCTATCATTGTTTCACATGTATACTTTGAAAATCTTTTCGCGATTGAGGGATCTTCAACTGGATACTCCCAAACAAACTTGTCTCTGCATTAGGCACTCCTATCTCTGAAAATACAATTGTCAGGAGGACATTTCCAAAGAGTATCTTGTCTCCTTCCTGGGCGCTATTGATTATCTCATCTACAATGAAGGCCGATAAGTTGTAGATTGTGCCCTTTGATATTTTTCTGCATACATTCAACTAGGCCTTATTCACTTGTGTCCACCTTTCTTGATCATTTAACTTTGTGACCAGGTGTGTGGCCATTCTCATGATAGGATGTGGGATTTCTGTAATGTCAAAATATCTTGGCCCCTTCTTGTAATCATATGCAGTGAAAATTGCTTTGATTGCTTCCTTGTCACTCAGGTCATTGTCTATGATGTCTCCCTCGCAAATGATGCCTCTAAACTTTGAAATCAGCTAAGGGGTTATGCACATCTTGCGCCCTGCGAAGTAAAAGTGATCCTCATGCATGCACGACATTAGCCACTGATAGAGGCACTCAAGTTTTCCAAATTAAGGCAATTCATAAGTTGCAATAACCCGATTTCTCCAACTTCACTTTTACCTCATCATTACAGATGGGCAAACCCTCTGGTGTCGTTTTTTTCATCAAGGGCACTAACTCTAGCACCATTTCCTTCTCTGTTGTGCTTGTGTGATGGTTATAATCACTCATCACCATATTTCTCAAATGGGATTCCCACTCCTTCCCCAAGTAAAACTCCATCTCGGGTATTGCATTTCTGCATACCACTCCTCATTCATGCTTGTGGTGGTTGCATCTGGCTCTTTGCCCTTGCCCTTACCCTTTCCCTTGCCCTTTGGCTTCTTGGGTGACATGGTTGGTTTCTTGGGTGCCATTGTCTAGGTCCTCTTATCACTTTAATCTCTTCTTGTTACTCTACTCTTCCACTTCTTCCAACCTTAGATCTCAAACTTGTGAAGAAAACCCCTTAAACCCGTGCCCTAGTTTTTCAAACCCTAACTAGGATAATACTTTCACAAGACAACACCTTCTCACAACTTCTCTTATGCCCATGAAATCCCTTCCTTCTAGTTTGAAAATCCAAACTAGTTACTCACGCTTAAACTCTTCAAATTTTTCTTCACACAAATCAGTTCTAGAAGCCCTAGTTTACAAAGATGCAAAAGTGCTTATTTCTTCGTATACGCAAAGTAAATAATGAAAGGCCTCGACCCTCTATTTATAGCTTTTTCCCTCTTTTTAACATTGAATACCACCTTACCTACCACTGTACTTTAACACGTAATGTGGATTTTTCAAACAAAATGACTTTAGTGATTTAACTCATGTGCCTAACCTTGTGTAGACAATTCTCCAACCTTCGATGTGCAACCAATCCATCTTGACAAGAGAATCTTATACGCACATAACCAATGCGAAGGAACTTCTTCGGTCATGATTTTTTCTCTCACCTACCTCGTGTTACTTATGTGATTCTTCTTCTCTTGTATGTAGATCCCAAATGTAGCCTTATCCTAACACCAACCATCCTTTTTCACCTTTTCTTACATGTACTTTCTTCACAGGTCCATTCAATCGGGCTTTCCAATGCAATCCTTCTTGGTGCTTCACACTTCAATTTCTACCACCTTACTCCACCCCACACTAAAATGATGTGCAGTCCTCTGCGTAGTTATAAATTCAAAAAGTAATGGGATTACTGGCACCCAAGGCACAACACAAAAATCGTAACAAGAAAGGAAAACATAAGAAAGGAAAAATGCATTAAAGAAAATCCTAAACTAACTAGAAATACTACCTTATTTACAAACACCAAGAAGACTTATTTATAGTAGGGCTTCAACCTACTCCCATTGAAGTGTCCTGGAAATCTCATCCCATCCAACACTTGTAACTGGCATGCACCCGAATCAAGGATGTACGAGATGGTGTAGGGACCCAACCAATGCACTTTTAACTTCCTAGGATGGTGCAAAAACTTAGAATCATATAGTAAGACCATCTACCCAACCTCAAACTTCTTGTTCTTAATGTGGTGATCATGCCATGATTTTTGCTTTTATTTTTCTATTTTTTTGATCCATTTAGCCAATGATAGCCTTTTGTCTAGCTTTATTAATTTATCAATCCTTTCATCAAGTGTTTTCTCATCAACCAGCCCTCCTACGCATGCTATTTGCAGAGAAGGTAACATGAACTCAACTGGAAGAACAGCTTCCATGCTAAACACCAATTGAAATGGTGTGGCTTTGTTCATCCTTTTATAAGTCATCTTATAAACCCATAATATGGCTAATGCCTTGTCTTCTCAATCTTGTCTTCTAACATCACAAATATTTTTCAGGGTATGACTCAGTATCTTGTTAAATGCTTCCATGTTTTGATTTTCTTATGGGTGATAAGGTGTAGTTTTGTGATAAGCCACCATGAACTCTGCTAACAGGATCCTCATAGTCTCATTTAAGAAATTTATACCTCTATCACTAGTTAAACGTAAAGGGCATCCATACCTCATGATAATGTTCTCCCATAAAAATATTTCTGATGTAGCTATTATGCAGTCTTTAGTTAGGGCTGCCTCGACCCACCTTGTCAAATAGTATGTGAAAGTGATTACATAGCGCGATCCGGTCCTACACGTTACTGGTGTAATAGGTCTTATAAAGTCTACTACCTCTTTCTCAAAAGGTTCAATGCTAGGGATAGGGAACAAATTCATTTCATCTCTCCTTCCTAGCTTGCCAACGCGCTGAAAATGGTCACATGCTTTATAATAGTCCTTGCAATCCTCATACAGAGTTTCCCACCACAATCCTGCGATTAATATTTTACATGTAGTGGAGTTTCTTACATAGTGTCCACCTGCACTTTCTCCGTGTGCTTCCTCTATGATGACAAGGTTCTCATGATCTAGTACACACCTATGCGAAAATTCATCACACCCTAATTTTTATAAGTTCCCACTAATCAACATGTAGGGTATGATGCATATGGCTAGTTGCTTTTTCTCTAATGTCTTCATCCCTTCTAGTGTCATACCTATTTTAAGGAACATAATAATATCCTCCAAGTCTGAGGGTGTGCGCTATAACCTAAATAACTACGCATCTGACATGGTATCTTCAATGCTCTATGTGTCCTCCCCCGAATCAATCCTAGACAAATGGTCGGTCTGGAATTACTCTTTCCTAGTTTGACAACTACAGTGAACTTGAACTCTTGGAATAATAGCACCCACCGACATATGCACCCTTGTAGGATGGGCTTGTTCACCAAATATTTTAATGCCATGTGGTCAGTGTAGAAGATAAAGGGAGTTTCCAGCAGATACTTCATGAACTTATGAAGCACGTAGATCATAGATAATGCCTCACACTCGGTCGTAGTATAATTTTGTTCTTCTAGGGTCAACTTCTTACTTGCAAAGCATAGGGGGTGATCAATAATTCCCTCACTAGGTTGTTCAAGCACTATGTCAATGGTCATTCTGGATGCATCCACATGAACATGGAAGGTCTTGTCCTAAGAATGAAAACATAATATAGGCACGGTGACAATCCTATCCTTCAATGTGTTGAATTCCTTCTACTGCGCCTCTCCCCAATGAAAGGAACTTTTATGTTTGAGTAACTCTTCTAAAGGTGCAATGATCTTATCATACCCCTTGATGAACTTCTGATAGTATCCCACATGTCTAAGAAACCCATGCACTGCGCTTTGACTAGTTGGATCCCCTAATACCACAATCACTGCAATTTTGTCAGGATCCACCAACAAGCATTCTTTGCATATGATGTGTCCCAACATTGTCCCAAATGGGGTAACAAATACACACTTCTTGATGTTGATGGATATCCTTAACTACCGACACCTTTCAACATCAATCTTAGATTGTCCAAATGGTCCTTGACCAATCCATACATGGTCCAATCATCAAGATAGACTTGGAGAAACTTTTGGATGAAGTCTTAGAAGGCCTGCACTATAATGCGTGAGAATACAATAGGTGCATTCTTCAACCCAAAAGGCATGACCGTATAGGAAAAACTTCCCCACTCGGTGGCAAATGTTTTCTTTCTCTATTCTTCCTTTGTGATCCTCACCTAGTGATAGCCTGAGAACCCATCCATGAAAGAGTAGACTTTGCACCCTACCACTCCTTCCAAGATTTATTCAATGAACGGGGTTGGGAAGGGATCAATGACACACACTACATTTAGATCCCTATAATCAACACATATCCTTATCCTTCCATCCTTTTTGATACTAATCACCATTGGACTTATCCACTCTAACTCCTCCATAGCCTTTATGATTCCTAATGCTATCATCTTGTCTATTTCTTCCTTGACCTTCACACGTAGATTAGGATTCATTCGGTATGGTATTTTCTAGAATGGGCATGCACCTTCCTTTAACTTACTTTTCATTTCCCCCAAGGAATGGTGAATGCATTTGAGTTCATGATACCCATGCGGGAATAAATCCTCAAACTCTTATAAAATATCAATGATCTTAGAGACTTCCTTCTCCGACCAATAATCTCCAATGATATCTTCCTTGGGTTCCACCTTTGACCCAATATTAACCTTCTTTTTCTTTAAAGGCTCGTGATAGGTGTGAATTATTTCATCGGCACTATCCATCACTTCACGTGAGCCTAGAGAATAGTTAACCTCCAAATTTTCCATCTCTTCACTATTTTATACATAGACCATCTTGCCCTTTTCTTTCTCTGCACACGGGCACTCAAATTATATCTCTTTTATTTCTTCTTCCTCAAAGCATGCCTCCAGGTGAGGTTCACCTAGAGAATCTAATAGCCTATCTTCTGCCATGACACTATCCCTAATGGTAAGGCACTTGAAAACTTGCAATGCCTTATCCACCAAGGGTTTTGTACTTTGATACTCGAATGTTTGAATGAGATCAAACACTAACTCTTGCCAATTCCCTATTTGGTGGCATGTCTCAAAGTGGATGTACCATGCATGTGTGTAACCCTAAAGTGTAGAATATAGTTTGTGTACCCAAAGGGACAGTGGAAAACCTTCCGTTCATTCCCTCCAGGCTCTCTCATAGGCTTGTATATGGAAAGAGGTTGGCTCCTTACCATGGTAGTCCTTAATGGTGGTGGGTACATTTCTTCTAGAGAAATGAACACAGAAGGAAATTATCACCTCGCATCATTCCAAGAGATTATCCTGATGCATTTCCCAGCAATGTGTAGCAGTTCCTAGTAGTACGTAACTTAACATCCCTCTTCTTTCATTTTCCTCCTTCCACTGAGCTTCCATCTTATACAAAAATACCTCAGGGGAGGATCCTCCTGAGTACTTAGGTAGGTCCTTTCCTCCCATGTTCCGGACTATGCGCGCCTTTGTCACCTTTGTCACCGATCCTCTTAAATGTTGTCCGATCAACTCATAGGTTCCATGTGATCAATTATCACATGTTAGACTAGTGGTGTCACTTACCAACTGAGCATCCTCAAACTGGATAACTCCATCTAGGAGATGGATTATCTTTGGATCTCTAATTAAATGCACATATATTCTATCCAAGACCTCTTCTCCTAAAGGTTCAGTATAGGGTGTTGACTTCCCATCAACCAAGGGTATGATGACCCATTCCTCCTCATTTTCAAAGCTAATGTACCCCTTGTTGAACCAAAGATCCACATTGTTCTTATAACACCATGGGCACCCAAGTAGTGTTGGGAAATTGTCTACCTCGGCGAGCACCAAGACTTCGAAGTCCCCAGTAAACTTAGCTCTCTGAATGGTGATAACTAAATCCTTTAAGACACTTATGAGCATTACCTTCATTTTGTTTGCCATATACAACACATTCGAAGATGGCTGTAATGTAGGGCATCCCATCTGATGCCATGCATCCAAGGTGATAACATTGACCTCATGCACCTATTTCAATGAGGATATTACTAAGGAGCCATCCATCCACAACCGCATTTAACGTGATCTCCCTATCGTAGTCAAGGCTATGAGGGCGAAAGTTTGCATGCAAGACTTGCCTCTCACGCTCTTCTCTAACATGTGGTACCTTCTCTCTCATCCATGCTCCTAGCAAGGGAATAATATTCTCTTGCCTTAGCATTTTACGTACTTCCTTGACCTCATCTAGGTCATCCTTTGGCACCTCGACCTTCCTTCTTTTCTCCTCCCTCATGGACTACTCCTTTAGATACTATATTTCTCACTATAAACTCTTAATGATGTCCATGGTATCTTGATATACCTCCTTTTGATGCACAAGGTCTAGGTACTTCCCATGTAATATTTATTCCCTTGAAACTAGGTTCTTCGCCTTGGAATTTTGTTTACGTGTGTGGCCTCTACTCTTGTTGTTACCATAACAGTTCTAATCCTACATCATAGGTTACATGTGGCATAAATTGTGTGTTTTTCTTCTTAATGCTTACCATTATAGCACCCTTGTCTTTTCGGTGTTACTTGATTAATGTTCTCAAATAACTCGGGCACTCCTCATAGTTGTGTTTCTTCCCGCACCATGAGCACTACAATAGGTCCAGGAACTCTTGTTTGTAATTCTCTGTAGACCCAAAATTTAAAAAAAAATCCACGTGGGAACTCACTTCTTCCCTCTGTAGTTACCATGACCACATAATCATCCATTAAATCCCCTTTCACGTGTGCCTCCATATGCACGCTCCTCATAACGGTAATCATCACCTATGAACTACTGAAATGCTTTGTCAGGTGTACCCCATGATCAATGGCCTCATAGATCTGGTCAATAAGCCTGCAATCCTTAGTATCATGGGTCATAGAGGTGAAAATATTACATTAGCAAGACACATTCTTCCAAATTGTGCACTGTAACAAGGGACATCTACTTGCATCATGATCCCCATGACAAATTTCCCAATCTACTATTATGGCATGTACCATCCTCTAGGGGAAACTATCCTCAACATGCCCTTCTACTTCATAATCTGTACACCATACACCACTATGAGTATCATGGGCTAAGTTCATAGAAATCCTCTCTAACTACTTAGTCATAGTAGCAATTTGAGCCTCCATAAATGGGCTAAAATCGGTATCAACACTTACAAAGAGCGGTGTCGCACAAAGAAGCTTTTAACACCTTGTAAGTGTTTGTGAAAGTTTTATGACAACCCAACAAACCATTGGGCATCTTTGTGAAGGGTGAATGTCATATGAAAATTTTGACAGGAGGGTCTTGAATCGTGCAACATACTCCTGCGCACACTTTTCTCCCATTCCTTGTTGAATCTCCTTCGGGTGTTGATACTCTTACTTTGCTCAAACTCAAGAATGTCAAATTTTTCCAAGAAGGCATTCTTTAAAGAAGTATAATCCACCACTTTTTGATGAGGGTCATATTTCCTATAATAGATATGTGCACACCCTTACAACATTGTTGCAAATTGAATAACCTTCTACTCCAGGGGTTGTGATCCCCTTTGCGCACCATATGAGTTCAAACTTATGAACATGTTCTACAAAGATCTTCAATACCTCTATAATCTTGAAAATGTAAAGCCGTCTCAAAGAAGACTTGAGGAGGTTATTGGGGCCCTTGTCCTTCGAGCGAGCCTTGGTTCCCTTTGGTGTTTCCTCCTCTGTCGGATCCACCAGATCCACCAAGTCATATTCCTCCTAACCCACCAGATCCACCAGGTCCACCAGGTCTTTTTGTGGTCATGCCAAGGGTCCCTAAGGTTCCATCAACTATGCATTGTGATGTGATAATGTCCCACTACCACTAGTGTACCTTGTACCACTCCCAGATGTGAGATCAAAGCCTTATGTACTTTCTCCTTGTCTAAAAATTCCTCCTAATATTGGAATATGCATAGCCATAGAAGTGTGAAATGAAAAATTATATCTCCTGGGTGTTGATTTGACACTTCCATTGATACCAATTAGGTCAATGATACTCCTTCCTTGATCTAGAAAACCAAGCACCAGGGTTTGGTCACTAGGTGGGTTCAGATACGTGTCAACGACTCTTCTCTCTCCATGTGATGAACTCTCATCAGAAGCCAAAGGGGTCTCTCTTACACATTTTCCAAGATGGGGTAGCACAGATTGCTCAGGTTCCACATCCTCCACATGAACCTCAACTCCTTCCCGCAATGTCTTCCTCCATAGATCCATCACACTTGTAACCTTGCATTGTCTAGAAATATCCCTTTCACGCACTTCACTATACTTGAGCTATCTCTCCTCCCTTTCTTTCTCCATCGTAATATATGCCATCTTCCTCCACCCTAGCTTCCTCACCCAGTGCTCAGAACGGTTTAGTCGGCCATTGGAAATGCCTCTAAACTCAAGGTAACAATCAAGATCTTCATTGCCATAGGGATAACATATAGAAATGATCCTCTGGGCTCCCACAGAAACTCAAACTCAGCAACTTTTAGACAATAATATGTAGAAATAGCATACTCCATAGAGTAGCTATCCACCACACCTTTCCACCAATGATCCGTGGTATAAGTCCACGTTAGATCTGCATCCTACAGCCTCTGGTATTCTTCTTAGGTTCACACGCGTGATCTATAATACCAACTTGATCTAAACATATATGTTGAGAGCCATTCATACAACTCTCTTTGGGAAGCAACAAAAAAAAATGCAAATCATGGTAGAGGTTCTCTTCTACCCATCTACATGCATCAAACTCAAATCTAGTGTTGAATATCTAAGAAAATTCATCCTCCATTCTCTTGAGCCATGATTTAACACTTTCTAAAGTTAAATGCTCTGTCATCACTCATTATATAGATCATGATGAATGTTATTTCTCACTACAACTTCAAAAATATGTCCCGCAATGGAACTAAGATGTACTCATTTTTACACCCATCATAAAGGAAATAAATCCCATGTGCATCATCCTATCACCCAACGGGAATCGGCACTCACCCAAGGAACGCGTGGGTGTTGAGTCTCTCTTTTATGTGACTTAAGTGGGAAATCATTATCTATGTCATGAACTTAATGAATAAAAGTGGAAATGAGACATCAATCATCATAGGGCTCATAATGGCCTCTAGAAAAATGTATTCATTCCAAACAGAGGGTACTTACAGATAATAGATAAAACTACAGTAGAAAGGAAAATACATAAGGATTTACATCTATTTCATAACATCCATGTACAAAAATGAAAAGATATAGATATGAACCAAATCCATTACATTCATACTCATACAAGTTTGTAATCTCGTTACCTTAAATGGATCCATCAAAGTTACCACAACTTGATCAAACTAAAGTCATGCATCACAACAAGGATCGTGTCCTTCATCCATACAGAGAAAAATTTATAACCCATCCCCTTAATACATTACTCCTTTATATAGCCTCTACCTAGTCCCATAGAGTTCTCGCAGTATTTTTGTAGAGCTCCGCCCTCTATATTCTCCTCCCATCTATCCGATCTATCTCTATTATCCTCCTTTTTCTCCTACAGGCACTTACATATATAGGCATCCCAAAGTGCCAACTCATCCTTCTACGGCCTTAGATCTAATGCCAAGTATCTGAATGTGGTCCTCCATGGGAGCATGCTCTTCCAGGTCTGAGCTCTTGAATTGCTCCTATGATGTCTTCTATAACCTTCTATCGCAGGGCATATTCCTTTCATGGGCATCACATTGCCAGGCTAACACCTTATCCACTCTGCATGCGCAGTTGGGTCATGCGTTTCTCGTGTCCTGCCCAAAATTCCCAATATGGCTAAGTCCTAAAACCTTGGCTCTATTCGCGTGTGCACCACTGGTTTTCTTAAACCCTTTCTTAAACCTTGTCCTACGTGCCTTCTCCTTACGCGCCCTTCTTCAACTAGGCCTTTCTCGGCTACGTACCTTTTTACTTAGCCAATATTTTGGGGTCCCACCATTTTCTATATCTTCAAACCCTATGATTTTTCCCATGGTGCAACTAATTTGAAATCATTGACATTGATATCTTGATATTTTTTCTTATAGTGGTAGCATAGTCTAATTCGTTGTATGAAGATTCTCTAAACCCTAATCAAACATTGACGTAAACCCTAATTATGCATGGAGACAGTTATTATATTTTATGAAGACTTTAGGCTTAAAGAGGTCGAGGAGTAGATCCCCACCAAGAACCAAAAACTTTTATTTGGTAATACATTTTAGTGTGAAATATTTTTAAAGGGGCGTTTTATCAAAATGGTGCAAAATTTTAAAAAGAGGGTATATTTTTCCTTGAAATGGAAAAATATATTTGGAAAATTTGTAATAAGGGTGTACATTTTTGTAGAAGTATGCATTATTGATCTAAACGAACCTCCGAAATTTTGGCATTTTTAGGGGAGTAGTAACATAATGCTTGATATGTTCTATCAAGCAAAAATTTCGTACAAATAACACTTATGCAACCTAGAAGATGAAAGTAATAGGTGAACACATGCTGCAAATCTAGAGTGGCATTTTCTCCCATAAGCACACTAAGGGGAATGTTAGTTATGGTTAGTGTCTAAATTAGCTTAGTGTACCATATTATATCAATTTTTATGTGTGGAGAGAATAATACATGTAAGTGATTATTACGTGAGTAATAATCACATAGAAATCATAGGTTGAGAGAATAAAGGGTGAGAGAGATTTTAGGGATGGTTAGTGGTTAGGAGAGAATCTAGGTGGTTAGAACAACCATCCTAGATTAGTATTAGTGGTTATAATAACTAGCTCTATATATTTGTAACCTTTGTAATAATTATATGTTAAATTAATTATTCTTGACCATATGGTCTCTTTTCGAATATGGGGTACAACCCACACATAAGGATAGTCTGCATATTGATTGCATTGCTTCTTTTAATGAGATTTTTTATAGAAGCGTCAAACTTCTATCCCTATTAATTATTCTTCCAATGTTTCTATCCCTATTTATCCATTTTCTAATCCTATAATTACTTTCCACCTAAATAGTGTACCTTTGGCTACCCATAATGGAAATAAATAACCCCTTAATGAACCTCTCAATGTTTATGTCATTCCCCCCCAAAGAGATTTTTCTTTTATGCATGTTGTAGGTTATTTACAAAATAAGTTTCATACTCTTACACTCGAAATTAAGTCCTATTATGTTAGTATTGATAATAATTCCCTTCATGGAAATCATATTCCCAAGAAGATCTACAACTCACCTTTTCCTACTTTTAAATTTTTTGATGGAATGGGTAATCCTTACATGGATCTAAAGGATTTAAAATTAGCTATGGCTTCACACTATAATGAAATATTTCTTCTCAAAGCATTTCCTAGTATTCTTATTGATATTGTTTCTCATTGGTTTTATCATTTTCCTAATGGATCTATTAGTACTTATCTTGATATGGAAGAAGAATTTCTTAGAAGTTTTATTTATAACAATCGTCCTAAATTTACATTTTATTGTTTACCTTATTTGCATCAACAAATATTGAATATGTTATTTATTATATCTTATGTTTCATATCTTGCATGTGTCATTTAATTTATCAGCTTATAGATCTAAAAATACAATATATCTTTTTCATTGTTTGTTATTCCTTTGAGAGAAAAATTATTGTATGATAATTTTGAATCTAGTACACTACTTTGTCTTATATTTACACATTTAGAACAATAAATGCTTAATGTACATCCTGTTGCACATAATTATATTTCTTCTACTACTCCCCCACCTAGTACATATTATATTCTTCCTATTGCACCACCACCATGTTCTCCATCTCCTACTAGACATAAACATGATCGTTCATCCCATTTGGATAGAAATCCACCACACTTTTCTCCCCCTCGTAAGCATGATCCATTTTAATTTTCACATTTTCCTAGGCCTCATGATATCTTACACACTTTAATTAATGAGTATTTTATTTGGCTACCTTATAATGAGCATAATCCTCATCATAGGTTATGATAGAATCATAACCATCCATTTCATAATTTCCATAGGATCAATGGTCATATAAACAATTATTATTATGAAATCCATAATAGGATTGAATTTATTAAGTACAAGGGTGTTTTTGCATTCAATGTTGATCGATCGCATTCTCCCATGCCATGACACAGAACACTAGAATCTGTTACTTTGACTACCTCTCATCCTCATAATGTTATTTTGTCTACTCCTCCCTCAGTTATGACTACGCATGGGATGAATTACTCATTTTTATCCACCCTGACCTAAGTGAGTCCCAAAAGAGTACCACTTTCCACTACATCATTCACATCTTCCTAGTGTTGATATGATCACCTAGGGCTTATAATTCAACACTTACGCTCATGATAATAAACTGCAATCATTTAAACCACTTATGTAGATTCTTAACCTTCCTTATATCTAGGTAATGTGTGTTATTTAGTGATACATGATTCCATTCCTTTTATGTAAATGTATTCCACTATCTCTCTATTGTTCCTACACTTTCGAAGCATGATCAATTCTTCCTTAGTTATCTTCACCATTGTTATAATCTGCACTATAATCCCAATTTAATAATCATACCAAATTAATGTCTATCATGATTGTACTATTTTTTGACACCAAATTTGGTTCACACTCCCCTTTGTTCCCCTTTAGAGAAGTTAACAAAGCATGTTCATATAACCATGACCCCTTTACCCCATATTTATATTAATTTAATTACTTCCAATTAAATTAATGTCCATCCTCACTTTATCTATTAATTTAATTAATTTACACCTCACCTATCCACACCACCTAGATACCTCATCATGGACCTATGCTTAACATGTTTCTTTAAAATAAGACTCAATTTATACTTACCTCAACCAACCGATACTTAGTCTAACCCTAATATTAGATGCCTATTCTTTCTCTAACAACATGCCCACTTATCTAAGCATTAAATACAATTTTAGATCTAGACCAATGGGAAAAAGCTGGCCAAAAGATAGCTAAGATCTACTATTTTAGAAAACTTAGGATTTCCTGCCTTAACCAATGTCGGTTAAACCAAAATTGATGTCGGTCACCCTAACTATCATTGGTTACCATATTTTTAGTTTAGAATCCTTGTTCCAAAGGTTGGAAATTTTGAGTTCGGGAGAGAGAGAGAGATCTGCATGCAAACATGAACCGAGCCCTCTCATGCATCCAGACACCCCTAGCCAGTACCAAGACGATATGATGGAATTAGCATTCGCGTAACATTCTAGGAAGCACTATCATGACACTGACCACCAGTTTCACAGATCAACCATTGTTATCTTCCACCAACCAGGCCTACAAATACAAGTATGTTTTGATCTACATCATTCTATGTTTACTTAGATTGTAGTTTCTTTACCTCTATTTATTAGATCCTATTCTCCCTTGCATTCTACCATCCCCACCTTCCTATTAATCCACCCATCCAACCACCCAAAACCCTTTTATCTCCCCATACCTAACTCTTAGACATTCCTAAGCCTTCCTAGAATTTTTATAAACCCAACCATCCTTCCTCCATTCTCTATGCAATCATAGAGAAGCTCTCAAAACAAATTTTATTTGATTTCCACCATTCTTCCCCTACCGATGCCATTCACCCTAACCGTCATCAATTTCCCCTTCACTAGCATCGGTCACCAAACCAACACTAGTTATTGTATCTTCTAACAGACTTTCACTAAGTTGACCTTATCACCCCAAAACCTCACAAAACCTTACCCAAGACTTGTACCCCACCTATAATCCCACCACATGCCTTCTCAACTCTCTGTGCAGACACAGAGAGAGTTTAGACATCCATTTTGGAATTCTACCATTATCCATCCCAAACCATCATCGGTCACATCTAAACTGTCATTGGTCATACCTTGACCGACATCGGTATCTGTGTCTGATAACCCAACTCATGACAAAAATCTATTAGATCTGCCACCCAATACCAGTCCATCACCTGACCCATTTTGACCTCAACCACCTTTTACCTGACCTTTCTTATTCATTTTGCACGAGGTACCTAAATCATTTCAATTCAAATAAGATTGTTATTTCATGTTTATTTTGAATAGCATTAATACTTTTATATAAAAGTGGAGTGATAGCCTGTTCAAGAAGCACCATGCTTCTCAGATCTAGTATCTATTAGGAAGTCCACTCGTTTTTGTGTTTAACTCTATCAAGTGGTATTATTTTGTACTTTATAGGTAGTTCCTCCTATCTAAAAGGAATTATTCACAATTAGCATTGGACCAAGAAATCAGGGACACACACACACCTTAAACTAACATCACAAACATGTATTCTTCCTTGGCCTATCACCCTCTATCTATTTCATTAAATCATTAAGAATCGGTGAAATATTTTGCACGCCCGATGGGACCCTCTCTTGGGTTCATTGCATTTTCTTCATATAGGGAAATCTTGTGTGTTTCTTTATTTCTAAAAAATATACATATAATCTTCTCTGTGGTAACATTCTTTTATTCTAATTGTCTAAATGACATTTTTGATTTGGCATTTAAAATAAATCATTCCTTTCTTGTTGAATTTGTATAGTAGTGAAAGATAACGTTCTTGACCTATTCATCATTTGCTATATCAAATCTAATTGTCAAATTGGGTTCTAAAATCTGTTGCATTTCATCCTTGTATGATGCATTTTAGCTCACATTAAAAATGAGGGCAACCTATATACTGGAAGTCATGCCCAGCTGATGGTTGACATAATTGAATCATAGAAGCACTTTCTCTTCTCTCTCTATTTTCCAAACTACACAAATATAAATTTACACATCTTCTTAAACAACACCTTACCTAGAAGAGACTGTCAACAATCACATGATCAAATGATTAGCACTGGGCACCCAGTTGGTTTCTCTGACTAGTCATTATCAGAGAAAGGACCACCCCCACCAAAACATAACTTGAAACCACCCTTTAGAATTTTCCTCTTCATAGGATGCCTTCCCAACCAAAAACTTTGTTACAATTCACAAGTCATTCTTAAATAACATAATATAAAAACATAAAAAATCACTTATAGGATTGCATGTTTTTCTTATCTTTTCCGAGTTTTGTTTTGAGTTATGAGGTTATGTTCTCCACTTTCCTCTTCCTTTCACACTCCACCATCATATTTGGAGTATTATGACTATTTATGAGTGTGTTAGGGTCTAATACTATCATCTTTAGACTTTTGGGTTGATACTCCATCTAACTTAATTCACAAAAACCAAATTTTCTTCACTTCTTCAAATTTTATAATAATCGCATCGGTCAAGTGAACAACACCCATTTCTATCTAATCTGTCATCGGTTTACCTAACCAATGTTGGTTTCTAGCTCTTTTGGTCATTTTACCCAAAAAAGCATTCATCACCTCTTTTGTTCTATTTGAAGTTCTCAGGACATCATCATATCCCCATAATTCTAATATCATAGTCAAGTACAGTTTCCTTATTTCATTTTCATCAATTTTTTCCTCATTTGCTAAAACTATTGATTTCCCCATAGTAACGATATCGGTTACTGTAACCATCATCGGTCATCCTTTAACCATCATTAGTTAGTCTAACTGGTGTCGGTCACTCTATTTTGATTTTTAATTAAAACATCGACCAAGTTCACCTCCCGGAATCTATCCTTCTCCATTTATATTGTTTTTTCTATGTTATTTATAGAGTATAGTTTACCAAGTATACACTAATTCACATGGTGTTAACTCACAAAAATCCAATGCCCTTGTGTTTCACGCTAGCCTTCAACTACTTCCACCTAGCCCATCACCACCTTCTATCTTGTCGCATATGGATCCAACTCATCCCATCACCATTAGTACTGGTGATGAGGAGTTCATAAGAATCCTTAACCAGAATCCCGCCACCCTATAATATTATCTCACCTAGTCATCTACCCAAGACTCCTTGGGACATTTGGTATGCAACATGCCCATATATATCCCTCCTTCCCTCTCCCCCACTTCCACATCAGCTACCTTTTAGTGTAAAATCACAACACACCCAAATGATTTATGGATCTACTTTTCTAAGGCAATGTCATTTGGTGTTATTGCACAACATTGAGATTTCCCAAAGTTAGGGACCTTTTCAAATGGGGAAATCCCTCCAGAGAAAGGTTGGTTCCTCTTCCTAAATTACCCGCCACAAGCTATTCCAGTGTAGGAAAGCTAATCTAACCTAATCTAACTTCCAAAGAGACAGGAGAGAAATAAAACTAGAAAAATAGAGCCTACACTAAAACATTGATACATCGAGAGAAGGAAAGTGCTGATCATCTATCAAAACTACCATGGAACAAGGAGAGGTGAGCAATGGAAAGGATGGACAAGTGATTCACAAACCAAAGATGGATTTCATAGAAAAATGTTCTAAAACTCAATGAACACAACTCTAAAACCTGTAATGAACATCCAAACATGATCAAATACCTACAATGAAGAGAGGCAAGAAGAAAACAACCAAAAATGAGAAAGGATGGACAAATGCATCATAAAACACATTTTTATTACTCTAGAATTTTGCACAAAACATCATTTCATGGGTAAGAGGAAAAAAGGCCATTACAAAGTAGAGGAGGAGGTTCAAACTCCATTTTTACCACAGGGAAGAAAAGAAGGAGAGGCGAGAGAAGAATGATGAACAACTTTTTACAAATGAGCCAAAGCGGCTTTTAACGCTCGAAACGAATGAAAGAAATGAGAAACTACGGGAAAATCGATTTGACATCTTCAATCACCAACAAAATCCATTTAATGGCTTGCAAAATGATGGGTTTCCATGAAAAATCCCATACTTGAAGTACATTTCTTTGCAGAGTGAGAAAGAGGCCCATACTTCATTAATTTTGGTGGTTGGGGTCGTTCTCTGCCATTTTCTCGTGCTAGAGATGATTTCCCATTTTTCTCCCACAAATCTCCATAAAAATTTAAAATTGAAATTTCCATCATGTGGATAATTTCACCAGCTTTCCAATGATACCAAAATTGTAAAAATCTAAACTCTGGTGTGAAAGATATGGCCCTTTTGAAGATTTAGGGCAAAAATGACAAAATTAGAACAAAATTCAGGCCTGTAGGCCAAAATTTGACCTTTTTCCCTCTTTTTTCAAATTGAAAAAATTTCCCAAAAAATCTCTGCACCCCACCCCTCTGATGACACGTGACACCCTCTCATTGATCCACAGCTTCAAAACACCATTTTTCCCCTTTTCGTGAAATTAGAAAATTTTCCAAAAATCCTTTGTGGTCCTGCCGCTCCGAGACATGTGGTATTTTTGATTGCTTGGTAGGGATGCACTTCAACTTTTCACCTTTGTGCTTTTATGGTTTTGGAAAAAAACCAAAAATCCTCCTGATGCCTCAATCTCCACTAATGAATGGACACATGGCACCTTTTGATTGGTTAATGGGGTTGCGCTTCCATTTTTTCCTTCGACGCATTTTGACCAAATGCCAAAAAAATTGAATTCCCTCCTATGCCCACCGCTCCGCCTTCACACATGGCATCATTTCATGGCTGCGGGCCTTAATCAATTTCTTTTCCTTTGGGTCTTTTGGGCCAAAATTTTCCTTTGATTTTTTTTCCCAAAAGGGCTAAGTGCCAAAAAAATTCCCATGGGTCCACCTACCCGCCAATTTCCTTGGGAAAATTTCCTCCTTACCTCCGCGGGCCCGCCCAGGGAAAATTTCTCCTCCAAACTCTGTCAAGCCATAACTTGCAAACTACAAGGAGTTAGGAGGACTTCCTTACCTTTCTGGAAAGTAAAAAAATCTCTATCGATGAAGTAATATGGATAAAATTTTGAGTTCCTAAAATGTGTAAAAATTTGACTGAGGCACAAAATAAAGCTAGTTAACCCAAAATAAGAGGGAGCTTATTTTGGTTAATAGTTTGGCAACTCTCAAGGGTCATCTACCTGATTAGTGGCCTTTTGAAGCATCCATTGGGCATGGAGTCAAGCCTGATAACTAACTCTGATCTGAACTATGAAAATCTGACCTCTGAGCCACTTGGAAACCCACTGAAACTTGGAGTTGATCCTCACCAAAAGCCACTGAATGCACTATGCAAGAGCAACCAAAACAGCACCAAACAACTATGTACAAAATTGGAAATCATACATGCTCCAAATGGAACATGTAGAGTGTGTAAAAGCACTTCTTCTGCTGAAAACAAACCTACCTACACTACTCTAACCAAGAGAAAAGGGAGCTCAAACAAAGCCTAAAAGCTGCGAGGAGAAATAACTTCCCATCCTCAAAAATGGCAACCATGAAAATGATTTGGAGCTGATCATGGTTGTTAGTATGAGTGGAAAACTAAGAAGAATCTGATCCTCCACCCAAATCATCGAGGTGTCAACTGAAAAAAATCAAGTACCTCTTTTAGTTGCTCTACATTTGGATTGAAGAGGTATGAAAGCTGATCCTTGGAACTTTGTAGCTCATCCTCATGCCTCAAGTAAGCATGATTGGTTTTGGCTCCTCTTTTGGCTCCAATGAAGCCAAATATATGATTGGGAAAGGTTTGATCCATTAAATGTGCTCATAACTCTGATTTTTTAGTCCACAAACATAATCTTCTTGCAGACCTTCTTGGGTGGATGATGTGGAAGAAGTGGTGAAAATCTCTTACTTTTTCCCTTCCTCTTCCCATGAAGAACATGGAAGATTTAAATCTTCCAATCTTGGTTCCAATGATCTGTCACAAAACACGAGCTACTATTTTTCAATGTTCTCCTTTGTGATAGTAGTCTCAAGTGTTTGTAAGATGGATGATGAAGGAGAAAATGGTGTGATTTCAACCAATTCCTCTCCATCAAAACAATCCTCCAAATCAGATAGATAAACTGCCTCCTTGTTGTCCTGCTGCAAATGCTCAACCTCTTCCATGGTGTTCTTTTGATCTACAACTTGATCACCATGGTTATCTTCATTCTCAAATATTAAGTTTGAAAGATCAAACTCTTCTTCAATGTTGGAGCTTGAAGAGAATGAAGTAGAAGGAAGAACTGAAGGTTCTTCTATAGCCTGTTTTGTGCTTGAAGCTTTTGGATCTTCATTTCTCTCCTCCACAACTTGAATGTACTACTCTTCTTTTAGATTTGGAGCAGCTTCTCCTTCCTCTACTGCTTCAAGAAAATATTTCTCTTGAATGACCTCTTCCTCTAGCATGAATTTTGTCAAATCAAACTCTTTAATCTACTGCTCTAGAGGACAAGTTGGGACTCTAAGATATTCTTCAAAGCTTTCCTCCATCATGGATTAATTGACCAAATCAGAACCTTCAAATGAAAGAAAGAAATTATCAATGATGCCTTCTTCTTCCATGGCTCCTATAAAATTTGATTTGGTCTCACCCATTTTCTCCTTTCCAATGGGAATTTGAGCTAATTTTTCTTCCTCCTTGTTGACTAGCTGTGTAACTTGGATTAGATCAGCATTTTCTTCAAATAAAGTTCCAACATGGAAACTACACTTTGAGAAACTTGATGACTAATCCTTTTGCTTCTCTATTGCTATAAAATCAGCCTTCACCACCACTTGTTCTTCAACCTTTACTTCCTCAGTAGGCTTAACCATCAAGGGGATCTTTGTAATACCGAATTTTAGAGCCAAGCTCACCAAAATTCTAATATTTTCTTCTTTTTTGTCTCTTCTTCTTGTTGTTCTCCTTGACTATAATTCTGATTTTTATCTTCCCAACATGGATTTGGGAATGCAAGAGGAGGGGTGGGATGTGACTCAACTGGGTTTATAATTATTTTTGGTGGTGGAGGAGGTAGAACCTCTCGTTTCTTTGGGTGGAATGACTGTTTAGAAGGGAAAAAGACAGAAGAATTGAGATGAGGTGGAATACTAGGGGATGGAGAAATGGAATCAACACTTGGAGCAACATTCAATGAGAAGCATGGAAATTGAAGCCCAAATTGAGATGGTGCTTTGCTTGAGGAATGGAAAGATAAAAACTAGATGATGGTGTAGAACTTACCCATTGACAAGGCTTCCTAGCACCAAGTTCATAGGCCTCTATCTCCATTTTCCATTGTGTAAGTTGGGGCAACATCTCCACCATGAATTCCAGCTTCTCCTGAGGGCTGAAGTGTCTTGGAAAAGGGCCAACCCATGGACAAGGTGCCCTGTAACCAATTCTAAAAGCCTCCATTTGAGTTGTTGCTCTTGATTGCACCATGCCAATCTCCATTTTTGGATCTTCTCCAACAGACCAACATCTTGCATTTGATTGCTATCATTGCATGCGTACCCTTGCTCTTGATATGTTTCATAACCAAACTAATTTTGGTATTGCTCATATGGGTAAGCATGATGATTTTGAATTTTTCAAAATGCTGATTTGAAGGAGTTGTAAAACATGTTGGAGGTGGATTTGAATGGCACTGCTGCTGCAAATATGCATTCCATGATCGAAATGAAGTCATGATTGCACAACTTCATGGAATGGAAGAAGATGGAAGGAAGAATGGATGAAAAATGAATGGAAAGAGGGTCTGCAACTTATGAGATGGGTTGTTTACTAGATGGAGTCACCGGATATGCTCGAGAATGCCTCTAAAGGTTGCAATCTTGATAGGAACACACCAACCTATAAAAGATGAAGTGGAAGACCCCTAAGGTCCCACTAGGCATGCCAAAACTATTAGTGGTGCACGGTGGTGTTAGATTTGTTGTTTTTGCATGAGACACTAAGAGAAGATGAAATATCTAACCCAGTGTCCCACTGGGCATGCCAAAACTGTTAGTGCAAAATCACAGCACCCCCAAATGAGTTATGGATCTACTTTTCTAAGGAAATGTCATTTGGTGTGATTGAACAACATTGAGCTTTCTTAAAGTGTGGGACCTTTGCAAATGGGGAAAACTCTCCAGAGAAGTTTGGTTCCTCTTCCTAAACTACACCGCCACAAGCTATTCCGGTGCACGGTGTAAGTTAATCTAACCTAATCTAACTTCCAAGGAGACAGGAGAGAAAGAAAACTGGTAAAAATAGAGCCTACACTAAAACGGTGATACACCGAGAAGGAAAGTGTTGATCATCTATCAAAGCTACCATGGAACAAGGAGAGGTGAATAATGGAAAGGATGGACAAGTAAAACATAGACCAAAGATGGATTTCACACAAAAATGTTCCAAAACTCCTTGAACACAGCTCCAAAACCTGCAGTGAACATCCAAACATGCGCAAATACTTGCAATGAAGAGAGGCGAAGAAAATAGTAAAAAAATGAGCAAGGATGGAAAAATGCATCACAAAACACATTTTTTATTACTCTAGAAGTTTGCAAAAAACATCATTTCATGGGTAAGAGACAAAAACACCATTATTGAGAAAGGAGGTTCAAACTCCATTTTCGAACATGAGGAAGAAAAGAAGGGAGAGTCGGAGAAGAATGATGAACAACTTTTTACAAATGAGCAAAAATGGCTTTTAATGCTCGAGACAGAATGAAAGAAATGAGAAAACGCGAGAAAATTGATTTGACATCTTCAACTACCAATAAGATCCATTTAATGGCCTGCAAAATGATGGGTTTCAATGAAAATCCCATACTTCAAAGTACATTGCTTCACAGAGTGAGAAAGAGGCCCATACTTCATTAATTTTGGTGGTTGGGGTCGTTTTTGCCATTTTCCCATGCTAGAGATGTTTTCCCATTTTCTCCCACAAATCTCCATCAAAATTTAAAATTGAAATGTCCATCGTGTGGAGAATTTCACCATCTTTCCAATGATACCAAAATCGTGAAACTCGATCTCTCAGTGCGAAAATAATGTCCCTATGAATATTTAGGGCAAAATTTGGGTCTGCGGGCCAAAATTTGACCTTTTTCCTATTTTTTCAAATTGGGAAAAATTCCCAAAAGATCTCCACATGCTACCCGTCGATGACATGTGGCACCCTCTGGTTGATTTGGGGCTTCAAAACAACATTTTTACCCTTTTCGCGAAATTAGGAAATTTTCCAAAATCCTCTCGTGGTCCTGCCGCTCAGAGACACATGGCATATTTTGATTACTTGGCGGGGATGCACTTAAAATTTTCACCTTTGCTCTTTTATGGTTTTTGCAAAACCCAAAATCCTCCCGACACCTAGATCTCGGCTGATGAATTGACACATGGCACCTTTTGATTGGTCAATGGGGTTGCGTTTCCATTTTTTTCTTTGACACATTTTTACCAAACGCCAAAATACTTGAAGTCCCTCTGATGCCCGCCGCTCCGCCTTCACACGTGGCATCATTTCATGGTTGTGGTCCTTAATCAAGTTATTTTCCTTTGTGGGCTTTTGGGCCGAAATTTTCCTTTGAGTTTTTTTCCCAAAAGGGCTAAGTGCCAAAAAATTTCCCACAAGTCTGCCTACCCACCAATTTCCTTGGCAAAATTTCCTCCTTACCTCCGGGGGCCCGCCCAAAGAAATTTTCCCCTCAAAACTCCACCAAGCCATAACTTGCAAATTACAAGCGATTAGGAGGACTTCCTTACCTTTTAGGAAAGGGAAAAATTCTATATCGATGAAGCAATACCCGAGAAAATTTTGAGTGCCTAAAATGTGTAAAAATTTGACTAAGGCACAAAAGGAAGCTAGTTAACCCAAAATAAGAGGGAGATTATTTTTGTTAACACTACCACTAGCTCAATATTTCCTTCATTCACCTTACCAGCTATGGTTTCTAAACTGGACCCCACGTCCTCTATAAGCTGCTACACTAATGACATCGATCACACTCATGCTATCAACCATTCCTTCACCAACCACCTTAACCATGCACCCATCTACACCCTTTACCTCATATGTACTAGTTACATAACAACCACCCATGGTGTTTACAACTGCACCCCATTTCAAAACCTCTTCCTTTCCATCCCACAGTCTCTACCCCCAATTACCATGAGATTCATTACAACTACCCCACCCATTTACATGCATCACCAACAACCCCCAATCTCATCTATCGCTTATTTGGGATATCTTCCGCCCACATCTATTCCCCCTTTGCAGTTCTCATACTTGTCACCCCCATATATTGGGATGTCATCCACATCATACATCCATCATCAACCTCCCTTTACTACAGGAGGTGCCCATTCCTCACAACCCACCAATGACCTCATTAGGATGATGATGGAAAAGATGTAAACATTAGAAGCATCAGTTTTTACTCTCGTAACTCCTTAACTTATGGCCTAATCTATAATGAGCCTATTCATCCATCTATCCCCATTCAACCATACCTATACGTTGGAAAATTCCCAAGTTTAACCATTTCAATAGTAAATAATACCTACAACAACACTTGCAGTCATTTAAACATGGGTGTTATCTAATTGCCCATGATGATGCTTTACTCCTACTGGACATTCCCCATGTCCTTGATAGGACCACCTTCATTGGTATAGCGGTTTACCAAGAAATTCCATCTACTCCTCTAACCAAGTGCCTCAAGCACTTTTAGACCACTTCTCAATCAATGTCATAAATAAAGTCACCATGACTGACCTATACTTGACACGATAGTATGACAACGAATCTATTGCAGATTTCGTTGCTCACTAGCGCAGCCTTATCAACCAATTAACATTCCAGTTACCTCAAGTTGAGCTTATAGAGTTGTTCATTATAGCTTGTGCCAAACACATATCACCAACTCTATAGGTACAAACCTTCCATACCTTTGACAAAGCATTTACCATGGTGCAAAACTAGAAATTTGTGTCATTGAAGAAAATAAAATCCAATTGTGAAACAAAAAGGCCGCATTCAAATCAAATGATACTTCTTTGTCTTCAAAGCCCCAAAACAATTATTCAAAAGCCAAAGGATCTATCAACGTAGTAGTTCTCAAAGCTGGTCCATCTCATCCATCTAATCAAGCCAAAACTTCCTCCAATCTTTCTCCCATTCAAATTTTTAGTTTTGGCAGAAAATGAAAGTACACTCAAATTATAGTGCCATATTCTTCGAGTCTTAGAAAATCTTCTTAAGGATGGAGTGGTTGCACTTCCCCCATAAAACATCATCTTGGTTTTGATCCCACTCATCCTCTTCTGCATGGTATAAGGAACATGACTATTGTAATTATCATTGTGTCAAAGGCCATAGCAATGGTAATTGTATAACTTTTAAGAAAATTGTCCAGAAATGTTAGATAATGGAGATCTCAACTTGGACAACCCAAACACACCAGAAAATCAAAACTTGCATATCTTTAAGAATTTTTTCCTAATCATACACCATAATCTAATCAGCATGGGTAATCCTCACCCAATGATAGTAATGTCCATGAAGTCCATGCTTTTTCGATATGATATGAACCATTAACAAATTTCCTCCTCCCCCTTCCATGGAGGAAATTCTAGAGTGAGCTCCTCTACCTATAAAGGAACCTACCTCATCTACTCCTTCACCCACAGAGGAGTCCTCTTCATCTCCTCCCTCACCTACAGAGGATTCCACCATTTCTACTCATTCCATTTCACTCTCACCTCTGAACCCAATGAAAAATAAATGGTATTAACTCTCCTACCATGAGAGAGTCATGATTTCCTTCCTCCACTAAAAGAGGAGCCTACCTCATCTCACCCATCATCTCCCCTACCCATGGGGATCCTTTAGAAGTGCCACTTCCTATTGGTGACCATTCCTCATCAACCTTCTAGGATCCTATTGATATTCTCTCGGCTCTCTTACCCACAGAGTCTGAAGCTAACAAATTCCTTGTCTCACAGACATATTTTATAGGGATTGCTACTAAATCAACATCGGCTCCTCTTACAATAGTTCCATTTTCACACTTGGCTGACTACTTGGATTACATTGATAATTCCATGCTTTGGGGATGCCTTCAACTCCCCTTTTAACCTAAATGCAAATTTCCCTTACTGATACCTCCATGATCTATCCAAAGTGTTTCAAGTGACCAAATCAACCATGACTATGCTTGTTGAAATGACTTCTTCTTTATCACCCTTTCCTACATCTGAACCTTTATCCATGACTAAAACCATTCCTATTCTTAAGAACCTACCCACACCTACATCTTTGCCCATATCTAGACCCGTCACTACCTTAGGTGTTATGTTGACATTAAGCCTTTCCCATCCACTCAAATTTGATTTAGCCACGTCTTCCCAAACCCGCACCAAAATTATTCCTCTACCTAAAAGAAAAACTCAACCTTCTAGGACACATACACAAGTCTCACCCACCATGCCTTTGTCACCTTTTCCCCTTCCATCCATCCTAGGAACTCACCCATAAACCTTGTCCAAACAACCCCTACGTGAGGAAAATCAAAAGCGAAGCAACCTACTTCTTCATCATAATATTTTTATTACCCAAGTTACCTACACAACAAACACCACCTCCATCACCCATATCTTTCTTACCACCTATACCCCACCAGCTACCATAACTTCATCACTACCTATGAAAATTTCTTCTCTTCAGCCCATACCTTCCACCCGACCTCTACCAACCACTTTCACCACACCTCCATTATCCCCATGGATAACCCATCCTCTTCCACCATCTTCTTTCCCTTCTACATCACGTACTCCCACCTCACCTTTACCCAGGAAGATGCAATCAAAGGAAAATAACCCTCTACCCTTCAACAGGTAGTTAAATGAAGAACACATTCCATTTTTAGTTCATCTATCACATCCTTACCCAAACAGGTACCATAAAAACCTAAGATAATACTACCTACCAAACTAGTGGTCAAACCTATTTCCATCCTATAACACTCTTACACCCACAATCATCCATACCTTTACCCCAACCCACACTCACTTCCCACTATGATCCATTAGCGGTGTCCTACACCAACATTTTAGCCAACCTCTTAAAGACCTCAATCATCACATTACCACCGGTTAGACTTTACAACCTCCTCAAACCCAAACTAAAAGGGTATGATGAAAATAAAATTTATGCCTACCATCGTGTGCCAGGACATGATGTAGAGGGTTGTAAGGCTCTCAAAACCTCTCTCCTCCAATTATTTCCCCCTTAAGTAAATTTTAATGATGATGATCTTCTAGATGAGGAATCTATTCCACCTTCACCAATCACCACACGTCCTCATCCACTACCTATTCTGGCCCACATCTCCACCTCCACAACCTTTTTATCCACCTCCAACATTCAAGATCAACATGGTCCCTATTAGAGAGTCTGCCAAATCCCCACCTAAATTCTAGTGTGCCTTACTCATGTCATAAGGTTCTTACCCCGCATTAGGATTTTTTCCATCATGTTGTTATACTACTCATGACATACCTTCTCCATCCACCTCTTTCCCTCAGATTAACATGATCCAAGTTTCCACTCGCACCCAAAAAGACAAAGGAAAAGAAAAAGCAACTAGCCTATCCACTAATCTTGTGCCTAACATACACTTTGCACCCATACCCAAAATTACCATTCGAGGATGCACATACCCTATTTCTGATAGGGTCACCCATCATACAATGATAAAACAATTACACCAATTCCCTCTTAAAACATCTTTGTATGGTCTCATCCAAACCTCATAATCTCATTGACAAGCCCTTATGGAGGTTTTGCAATCCATCGATGTTTTACCTAATGACCCCACACCAGTAGCCTCTATTATCACCCCTCACCATGTGGCCTCTCTTACTAAATCATATCCTTCTTCTACCCCCACTCCCACTCATCAAGTGGTTTCCCTCAGGTTTTCTAATGAGGAGATTGTACCTCTCTAATCAGATGACCTTGATCTCACCCTTTTCATCTCCATCTATATCGATAATATTCACGTTTGATGCATTATGATCAATGGTGGTGCTAACATCAACATCATATCCTCCCATGGGTATAATAAAATGTGCATCCTTCAAATTTCATGAATAATAATCTAGTTATGTTGTACTTCTTCAATAACACCATCACTTTCACCATTGGTACCATTATTCTTCACATTCGTGTAGGCCCCCGTATTGTGCCAAAATTATTATACATTTTATAAGGGGAATTCTAGCATAACCTATTACTTGGGTGACCTTGGATTTGTGTCATGGGTTATGTTCCTTTAACTTTACATCACTATGTAAAATTTAAACATGAAGGATATAACTAAACCATCCCCATTGACCCTTCACCATTCAAAACCTGTAACATGTTGTATAGACCTAATGATGTCCTCATACTAGTTAAGGCATCTACCACTACCACCACTTCTCCTTTACCCATAGCCCCATCCATCTATGTTTCCCTACCTCACCCGTACCTATTTCTTCTATTCCCACTACTTCCACAACCTCTATGACTGACCTATTTGCTAACCCATCTTGTTCTTAACCAACTAATCCTTCTTCTTCCCAATCACCTATCAATCCATCTATTCCGGCTACACACATATCCACTATTGATCCCTTACAAGGTGTATTTTAATGCCTCACTCTGGGGAATACCGCTTGTACAACATAAACACATTCCTTACTCCAGAAGAGTATGATAACCTACAACAACATCCTCTTTATGACCATCGCATATACAAGGTCTTCCCTTATGGTTCTCCCCACCTTCGCACCAACTTAACGTATGGGGGACTTGATACTTCCACCTATTCACCCAAGCCACCTTCCCAAACATGACCATTTTCATTTGACCTCCAATATCTCACCAACCGCCACTTTTCCCACACTTTCCTTCACCGTTCTGTGCATGGAAAGTCTTTGGCTTTGGGTTCTATGAATAGGGTCATCATACTATCATCCCCGTGTACCAAATGTAAACACAAAGACCACAGTGGTATTGTATTTCCTGAACCATCTTCCAATAAGTCCCCATTGACCTCATTGAGGATGAAAAACCTTCTCCACCCCATTCACCAACTTCACCACCTTCACCCATGGAGTCTATAGATCTCAAATCTATTCCTCCTAAAAAAATTCGTGAACACCATTTCCCTGGGACCTCTGACTTATCAACGTGATGGTGAGGCTCCCTCTTCTCTTCCTTTCTTATATCCTAACATGATCGATGATGATACACCATCTATTAATGTCATTCAATGTCAAGATGATGAGTCTATTCTCACCTACCTTGGTGTGGAAGATTCTTATATTCATTGGTCATTACCTTCTAAGACATAAACCATGTTAAATGATTTGACCATCAAAATCAATATTAACACTTTGGATGACCCATACATTCTAAAGATTTTCCAATCTTTAGATATTTTTATCAATAAGATTTCACTTCTTTCCTCTAGGTTTTTAGCAACGCATTTTCTTGGTCCTATTTAGATATTCCCAGTATTGACCCAAATATTGTGGTCCATAATATCATAATTGTTCCTGAAGCCAAACCTCAGTAAACAAAAGCTACAAAAATGAATCCTCGTATTTCCTTCTTGTCAAAGAAGAACTTCAATACCTTCTCTCGGTTTCCTTCATCCTACCCATTGATTATCCCCAATGGATCTCTAACATCATTCATGTCAAAAAGCAACAGAGGACTCCGCATTTGCATGGATTTCTATGACCTCAAAACCTAGCTTGCCCCAAAGATGAATTTCCTCTACCTAGTATTGACCAACTAGTTGATCTTACCACTAGTCATGAGATGTTATCACTCATGGATGGTTTCTCAGGTTATAACCAAATATTACTCACCCTAGAAGATCAACACAAAACCACCTTCATCACTCCTTGGGGACCTTCTACTATCGTGTTATGCCCTTTGGCCTTAAAAATGCTAGTGCTACATATCAATGGGCTATGACCTATATCTTTCATGACATCATGCATCATATATTGAAGATTACATAGATGATCTTCTTTCCAAATCAAAACATCGGGCCAAACACCTTACAGTCCTGAAGGTCATTTTTGACTATCTCATCAAATATTGTGTTTTCCTTCAACCAAAGAAGTGTGTCTTCACTATTCTCTCAGGCAAGCTCCTTGGTTTTATCATTTCTTTGCATGGCATAGAAGTTGATCCCACTAAAATCAAGGCCATTCTTGAAATGCCTTTTCCTACTAACCTTCGCCAACTTCATATTTTTCAAGGTAAGTTCAATTTATTTATCGTTTTATTTCGTAGCTTTCTTACCATCACCACTGCCACCCATTTCATTATCTCCTAAAAAGGATGTCTCTTTCAAATGGGATAATGAATGCCATAAAGCCTTTGAGGCCTTAAAATATACCTTCTCTAACCACATGTACTCATTCCTCCTAAGGATAACCAACCATTTTACCTTTACATTTCTACTACGATCATTCCTTGGGGGCCATGTTCACCCATCATGATGATCAACACTAGGAGAAAGCACTTTATTACATAATTACCATTTTGGAATATGAAACCAAATACACCCATGCCAAAAAAATCTCTTAGCCTTAGTTTTTGTTGCCACTAAACTTTTTCATTACCTACTTAATCACAAAACCTTTGTCGTCACCAATACTGACCCCTTACATTACATGTATGCCAAGCCCTACCAACATCAATGTGTTGCACATTGCTAATGCTTCTCATAGACCTCGACCTAAATTCATCCATCAAAAATCTATCAAAGGTAAAACTATTGCTGACCAACTTGCAGATGCACCCCTCTCAAAAATCAATCCTTCTAACTTTGATTTCCTAGACAAATCCATTGCTACCCTCTCTTTGGACGATACCATTTACCAAATGACCTTATTCTTCAATGGTTCCAAATGTCAGCATGGGGGTGGTGCAGGATTATCCTCATTCCTCTTGATGGTGAACCTATGCCTTTATCTTTCAAACTAGATTTTGATTGTACTAACAATATTGCACAAATATGAAGCACTCGTATTAGGCCTTCAAACCACCATCGCCTTAGACATCAAATTAATTAATATCTTTGGTGATTCCAAACTGGTTATAAACCAAGTCAATGGTATATACTAGTGTCGTAACGAAATACTTCAAAAGTATAAACACCATGTTGACATACTTTTGACTACCTTTCACCATTACAAACTTCACACCACTCCACATTCCACTAACAAATTTACAGATACCATGGCCGTCCGACTTCTCAGATACCCGCTTCACCTACCGAATCCAAAATATTTGTCACAATATAAAGGTTGCAATCACCTTCTTATTTATTTCGAGATGTCAACTTCATTGGAACCGTTGCACCTGACCCACGTGACCTTTAGTATAAGTAGTTTACAAACTACCTTTCCTTTCCATTCTACCTCATGATCTTACTCGTAATGGAAAAACACCTTTCTCAAAGGAGTTTCTCACTATGTCATCATGGGTGGTCTTCTTTATAAACATGGCTTTGATGGTATCCTCTTACGATGCCTTACAAGTTTTGAAATTCCTTACCATCAAGGAGGTTCATGATGGAATTTGTGGAGGTCACTTTAGTGGATTAGTTGTCGCCAAATGCATCCTTCACCTAGGCTATTATTGGCCCACCCTCAACCATGATTTTTGTGACTATGTCAAATGTTGTGTGAAATTCCAACAACATGCTAATCTTCATCACACACCTAGTCACATCTTATAGGTCACATGAGACGTTTGGCCTTTCTCTCAATGGGGTTTGGATCTTGTTAGAGATCAATCCTCATTCTTCACAATGCCATCAATGGATTATTACCACTACTGAATACTACACTAAATGGGTATAATCCATCCCCTCATCTCTACAAAAGCTAATAAAATATGTGAATTCATCAATCATCACATTATTTGTCACTTTGGTGTCCTCATCGCCTCATCACTAATAATGGAAAACAGTTCAAAACAAAACCCTATGAAAATTTTGTGATGCCTTTGGCATTCAAATCATTTTCTCTTCACCTTACTACCCATAAACAAATGGCCAAGGAGAATCAACTAATAAAACTTGAAAAAATTCTTATGAAAAGTAGTTGACGATACTCGAAAGGATTGGCATATGCATTCCTTTCACCTTGTGGGCTTACCATACTAGTATTCACACCTCAACTATTGCCACACCTTTCTCTCTAGTCTACGGTATCGAGGATGTCTTGCCTCTCAAAGTCCATATTCCATCTCTCTGTATCTCACTCCAAGACATTCTCAATGATGATGACTTTCTCCAGGACCATTTGGCACAACTTGAGTTATTAGATGAACATCATCTTAATGCTCTTGATCATCTCTAAATATACCAAAAACGTCAAATGTGCATAAAAAATGTTCCATGAAAAACCTTTCAGTGTCCTCATCTGAAGGAAAATCAACATGTAACCAAAGATCCTAAAAGTAAATGGGGAAAATTTTCTCCTAATTGGCTTAACCATATATCGACTCATACCTTGTCTTATCATATTCACTCAAGGTAAACCCAAACCTGAACCCCTCAATGCCTTGCATCTTCGACCATTCTATTATTGAATCAAGTCCTATATCACCTTATTGTCTATTTCAAGCTCATCCCTTGAGCACCCTTCACCTTTCATATTACCTATTCTTGGGGTCAACGACTAAACAAGAATCATGTGATTACCCATCACCTTTCAACCTTATCTTCAATATGAGTACCACAAATCTACTCATGGCATGATTTCATGGATACTTTTCATATTTTTCAAGATGGAATCCCATGGTCATTCATCACTTAAAACCATCTCTTTCATAGTTAACCTTTGTGTGCTATGGTTTTGTCTTCTAAACAAGAGCCTAATCTTCCTCTATAGTCTTTTCCATGACTTAAATGTCCAAAAGAAAAATAATTTCAAAAAAAATGGGATTCAACTCCTTGAGTCAAAATTCCAGAAAAGAGATGACTCCCTCAAAAGGGACATCTCTTCTCTCTATCTCGCCGCTATAAATAGACTGCTCCCTCGAAGGACAACTATACAAAGCTAGCCATACTACACATAGTCTATCATAAAAAAGACTATCCTTGCAAAAAAAAATAAAATATTCAAAGCTTCCCACATCGATCAAATTCATGAAGACCTCAAGGAGATAATATAATCATCCCACATAGACTTCCCACATCATCGATCAGATATCAAAAACAAGAGAAAAAAGAAAAAGATAACCTTTTTTCATGGACTTGCCTATTTTTATCTTGGGTCTCTTTCCAAGTAGGCATGTTGTCTCACACTAGGTTACGCTAAAACCAACCATTTTCACCTCATTTCCTTTTCACCCTAATTTCCTACCTTCTCAAGGACGTGTCACAAAAATGTGACATTTCGTGATCATGTGACTTTCTTCCCCTTAGAATAGTCAATCATGCAATGCCTTTAGGGTCTTACGTTCATAATCCCATCTTTGGTATGGTATACTTGTTATGGTTCTTATCAATTAGATGACAACATACAAGGATGAAATGCAAAAAATTTTCCTATACACCTCTTACCATTCACCTTCTTCATCACTTGTTGATTTTCCTATACAAGACTAGACCATCGACACCTACATTTTGGGGATTCCTCTTTCACCAAAATCAACCTAAAATCACCCATGCCTAAATGACCTAACCTCAACCATACCTACATGACCCCAACCCAACCATGCCTAAATGACCTAGACTCAATCATGCTTAAAACCTACCAACCCATTCCTCTACTTCACCATATTCTTCCCTAGCTTACAGGAGAACTACATTGGCTTGAGGCCCCTTTTCACTGGGCTATGTAGGTAGCACTCCGAGGGCATGGGGCCCTTGAGGTTAGCTCCCACTCTTTACCCTAACCAATTTTCCCCATTTTTCTATTCACATTCTACCTTAGTGAGTTTTCCATTTTACACAACAATTGGAAAATTAAAACATACAAACATACATACCTACCATTTTTAACACACCATCATATCATCCATTTATCATTTTACATTCCCATGATATCAAATATTTGGAAATTTAAACCACATACATACATATAAATCATCATTTATTTCTCATGATTACCAATAACTTGGAAATTAAATCAAAACCATAAACCACAACTCAACCATGCCTAACTTACCTAGACTCAACCATGCCTAAAGGAACCCAACCCAACCATGCCTAAATGACCTAGACTCCATCATGCCTACATAACCTCGACTCAATCATCATGCATAACCTTGAATCCATCATGCCTAAATTACCTAGTTTCCATCACATACACAATAACAATGGAAATTAAAAACATAGATAACATCATCCATCCAATAAAACATCTATATAACTAGAAAAGTTTATGTATCCATACATATGTACACAAATACAAAATCAATATGACTATCTCAATATAACCTCTCTATCTTTGGCACATAGACTAGGTATAATCATCAAAATCACAAAAATCTCATGTACATCCTCACTATCATCGGCACGTAGGCCGGTATATACCAAAAAATGATACACCGATCATATACGGTGACTAATCGTCACTCCATCTCGAATATCCATCCCTTGTCTCATATGTCCTCTCCTCCTCTATGCCTCTCTCTAGCCCTTCGCAACATCTCTCCACCTCACATGGGTCTAAGTCTAGTATCCACCTTGGCCCCATGCACTGGGTCTAGCCTTCGTGAACTCATAGCCTCACCTAACCCTATCTCTCTGGCTCACCACCCCCTGTGCTCTCTAAGATATGATGAGTGAGATAGTCCTCTCACTCACTACCTAATGTTCCTGTACTCAACATAGGAGGGTAAATCTATCCCTACGAGTCGTCAGATGATCTTGGTAATACCATGCCTCATTCAGGCATCCCTAAACCTCACCATCGGCAACACCATATGAGGTGGTGTCATAGGTCTCATAACAACCTATGAGCTCTGTCCTGCTAGGGCTGGCCTCGAACCTATGTGTCTATGTACCCTATCCTCCTCCTGTACCATGGGACCCTGTCCCACTACTTCCTATAATATGGGACCATGTCCTCGAGCTGTGGGTGGTGTCTGTGTTGTAACCTAGGCCTATAGGGCCACAACTTGAGCCTGTGATAGTGGCCAACTAGCCCTGCAAACCTACTACTTATGCCTGTAAGGTGGAAACCTATCCCCATCTCCATCTCCACCCTATGTGGGTGCCTGTCCCTATGTAACTTGGGCCTGTAGGGCCACCACCTACACCTGTAAAGTGGAAACATGTGCCTCTCGACCCAAAGCTTTCCCTATAACACCATAATATATGCTTGAAGGGCCACCACCTACCCTCGCAAGGTATCCTTTATATTATGATGGTGGCTAAGTCAGGCTTCCCTAGCCTCTCGATGGTGGTCCTCCCAGTAGCTACACCACCCACCACCGCTACTATATCTATCTGTGATACTAGCATCATCAATCCACTTGTCCACTATATTCTTCCTCCTTTTATCGACACATCGGTCATGGTGGAGACATAGGTCTCTCCATGTCATCTCTCCTATATTATGGGAATGGTGGAGGCACATCTGTGGTAGCCCAAACTACCATCTAACCCTATCTACAAGTATCATCTCATGCTCACCGACACGACGCCCCTCTATCCACTTGAGTAGTTATAACTCCTCCAACTCCTCTTCCATGTGCATGTATGAAGGAAAGCCAACATATGGCCTCCAAACAATATCAACCCCAGACAACCCCTCCAACACTCACTCAGTAATGTGTAACATCATGTGTGGCCCTCATCACCCTATGTTGTCCACCAAGTGGTACCCATCACCTATACCCAACCTTGACCAAACCACCCCCAAACCAATCATGTTGGGAAAACCAACTGATGCACACATACGATGTGCTCATATGCCCAACAATGTAGAAGGAATGTGTAACACAAACTAAATCTCTGTAGCCTCCCATAGGCCCATAACTCTCTATACAGCTACACTAAGAATGTTGGTGCCTAGGAAAAATGGACCCACTCCTCCATCATGTCTTGGAGAACCCCCATCAGTGCTCGTGGGAATCTCCCACCTCCACATCTAGCAAGGAAAAATAATATACCACCTCATCATCAGAACAACCAACCTCATCTCTTAAGGATGGGCCACATACATGTCTCCATAGCTAAGGCTCACGTTACACTATTACCTCAGTCTCAATTGACTATCGCCTCTCCAAAAAAAACCACTATCGCCTCCTTTGATGCCTCTGAAGTAATGGAATAAACCAGCTCCCAACTATCGGTAGTTATCGTAGGATCCTATATACATCCTCTAGGGTGATGGTAATCTCACCCATCAGTAAGTGGAAAGTATTGGTCATTGAATCCCATCTATCGATGAGTGTGACCATCAAACTCGGATCTCAAGATACACACATGTAGCGTTGATCCCAATCAATCCAACATCCATCACATGCCTCCACTCCTCCACAATCACACTCGACTGTATTGCTAGTAACAGAGGTGGTACTTTTTCCCACATCCATAGTTGTCCCTCACCTACATCTAACAAACCACAACATTGTTATAACCTGAAAACCTTCACTTACCTCTTAACCCCCCAAACCATACCCAACCACATCAATCCTACTCACCTCACTTACCTAATTCACCTACCAGCCTACTACCCCTTTATAATCATGACTCATCATTTTAAACAACATTTCACCTACTTACCTATCTTTTACACCAACGCTAACATTTACCCCCATCTCTCTACATATACCCTACATTTACCCCTTTCTCACTATTTTTCTTTCCAACTTAATCTTTCTTACCCCTATTTCTCATTCACCCTAACCAGATTTGGTCACCCTGACCATCACCGGTTTTTCTTAACCGACATCGGTTCAATTTAACCGGTGTTGGTCACCTAACATCAGACCGATACCATCCAATCCAACCAACATCGGCCAAACTTAGACCGACGTTCAATCTCTTTCGTGCATCCAAATCAAAAACCCACCCCAGTCTAATAAAAATTCCTAAAAATGACCTAAATCCTTACTCTAACCTACCCAAACTTATCCTAGCTTCATTCCCAATCCTATTTACCCTACGTTTGACCTTCCCACCCATCATTTCCTTCATTTTCACTCACATTTTAAAAATTAAATCCCACCCAAATTTTAAACCAAACAATTTCAATATTTTCAACCAAAGGACATAATTGAATTGAATCCTACCTCATCTCGGTGTCGTCTACATGGTGGTATGTCTAGCCATTGCGCGGTGGCCCACCCGACCCCTCTCCCACCTCTTGTCATGACCAAATCAACTCCTCACCCCCAAACAATGAAATCACTCAAACCAATCCTATGGACTCATCAATTGACTACCAATCACTCGCTATGATGCTAGTCAACTCAACTCAACTCACCACCTCATCCTGTCATTTTCCAACCCTCACGTTCTCCTCTGTCATTTTCTACAAATAGAAAATGACAAATGATTCCATAAAAAGTGACCTTTTCCTTTTTTAACCCCAAATCAACATGACCAACGTCGGTCATGTTGTGCCCTACTAAACGATGTCGGTCAAACCTTAACCATCATCGGTCACTTCCATTATCATTTAAACCCCATTTTACCCATTTTGATCAAAATCATCATTTCCAGATACCCTTTGACCTTACCCACCCTTATTACAACCTACCCACAAACCCACACTACCCATACATTTCCTTAATTGCATTTAGGGACTTGTCATTTTACCTACACCTTGGCCTTACCCATGCCCTGACCTATATACCCTGACCTGAACCTACTTTTTTTTACTGTTGAACTTGTGTACTCATTATACCTTGTGATTTCATTACCTATGTTGTTTTAGCCTAACAACCATACCTTGCCTATTGTCATGTCATTTTATCTCACCAAACCTTTGGTGTATCGGAACATACCTAAACATTCCTGCACCTAACCTACATTGTGTTTCTAGACCATATCCTATACCCTGATACCTAAATCACTTCAACCTTGTTTGGATAAACCTATCGACCTTGGATGATGTAGAGTTTACATGATCTTCAACCTAGTACCATGTCATAGTCTATACGTTCGTTTCCATTGACCCATTTGATTATCATTACCCATTACCTGATTTGACCCTTACCCACTACCTATTACCCAATTTGACCTTTACCCACTATGTCCATATCCATACCCCATACCCACCTACCTTCTTTTTCATCACTTCCACATTTATCAAACCACTCACCAATTCCATCTTATACCTCATTAGTTCCTAGTTTGAGGGGGATCACCTCCACCCACATTTGGGGCACTCTCACCTTTAACCCTACTTGGAGCAAACCCCACTCTCACTTATATTTGGGGCAACCACTTCCTATTTTTTTCAACATCACTTATCAATACAAGCTACATGACAAAAAGGGGCAAATGTTGACACCAAATTTGGGTCACACTCCCCTTTTCCCTTTCGAAATAGTTAACATAGCATGTTCATATAACCATGACCCCTTTACCCCACATTCATATTAATTTAATTACTTACAATTGAATTAATGCCATCCTCACTTTATTTATTAATTTAATTACTTTAATTAAATTAATTTACACCTCACCTAGCCACATCACCTAGACACCTCATCATGGACCTATTCTTAGCATGTTTCTTTTAACTAAGACTCAATTTCTACTTACCTTAACCAACTGAGACTTATTCTAACCCTAACATTAGATGCCTATTATTTCTCCAACAACATGCCCACTTATCTAAGTGTTAAATACCATTTTAGATCCGGACCAATGGAAGAACTAGCCAAAAGATAGCCAAGATATGCTATTTTGGCAAACCTAGGATTTCCCACCTTAACCGAATGCCGGTTAACTTGAAACTAATGTTGATCACCCTAACCATCATCGATTACCATATATTCATTTTGGAAACCTTGTTCTCAGGGTTGGAAATATTTTTGGGTTTTGAGAGAGAGAGAGAGAGAGAGAGAGAGAGAGATGAAGCATCTAACCAAAGCCCTCTCGCACATCCGTATTCGACACCCCTAGCTAGCACCAAGACTGATATGAAGGCATTGAATTCATAGTAACATTTCGGAAGCACTTGCCTGTGTGACACTAACCACCAGTTTCACAGATCAACCATTTCTATCTTCCACCAACCAAGCCTACAAATACAAGTAAGTATGTTTTGATCTACATCATTCTATGTTTACTTAGATTGTAGTTTCTTTACCTCTATTTATTAGATCCTATTCTCCCTTGCATTCTACCATCCCCACCTTCCTATTAATCCACCCATCCAACCACCCACAACCCTTTTAGCTCCCCATACCCAACTCTTAGACATTCTTGAGCCTTCCTAGCATTTTTATAAACCCAACCATCCTTCCTCCATTCTCTTTGCAATCATAGAGAAGCCCTCAAAACCAAGTTTATTTTATTTCCACCATTCCACCCTACCGATGCTAGTCACCCCAACCATCATCAATTTCCCCTTCATTGGTATCAATCACACAGACCGATGTCGATTATTGTATCTTCTGAAATACTTTCACTAAGTTGACCTTATCACCCCAAAAACCTCATAAAACTTACCAAAGACTAGTAACCCACCTAAAATCCCACCACATGCCTTCCCAACTCTCTGTGTAGACACAGAGAGAGTTTGGACATCCATTTTGTCATTCTACCATTATCCATCCCAAAATTTCATCGGTCACATCTAAACTATCATCGGTCATACCACGACTAGAATCGGTCTCTTTATCTCGATAACCCATCTCAGGAGAATAAGGTAATACCACTCCCAAACTACCCGAATCATTTGTAACCTTTTGCTAAAACTCACTAAAAATCCTGTACTATATCTTCCACCCAATACTAGTCCATCACCTGACCCATTTTGACCTTAACCACATTTTAACTATCCTTTCTTATTCATTTTATACGATGTACCTAAATCATTTCAATTCAAATAAGATTGTTATTTCATGTTTATTTCAAATAACATTAATTTTGTTATATAAATGTGGACTAAAAACCTGTTTAGGAAGCACCATGCTTCCCGGATCTAGCATCTACTAGGAATTCCACTTATTGTTGTGTTTAAATCTATCTGGTGGTATTGTTTTTCACTTTATAGGTAGTTCGTTTCATTAAATTTTTTAATAATCTGGTGAAACACTATCATCACTATACTATAAAGATGTATCATCTATTCTATGGCATCATTAAAAATATCAAGCATTCAACAAATATCAAATTAAATGATCAACTCATACAATAACACAAGACACATCATCATCTCATCACAAAAATTCTTTCATTATATGTGTGTGTGTGTAAAAAAATGAATATACAATGCTAGGGGACAATTCCCGCTCTAAATATACCATACATCCTCCTCGATACTACTAGATGTCACTATAGGATTTCTCAAATTGGATTCCCGCCACTAGATATTTATCTCTATGCTTAGGAGTGTTGTTCCTCTATCTGAGTGCAGTAATGATGTTTCCTTGGCCACCACATCAACATACTTGACCTTTAAGCTCTTATATCTCTCAAAAATATCATGTGAGAGAATTCCCCATCTGACAACCTCTCGTCACTTGAGCTTCTTTTTCATTTCCTCATCATTCTTTGACCACAATACTATAACATGTTTTCCATCTCTGTAAAAGGATTGAGCAGGATGGGAATTTTCACTAGAAATGTGATCCACCCTCTCCAAAATTCCTCCTCAAATAAGAAAATTAGATGCATGTTGTGGGTTAATTTTCATACCAATGTTTCCTTAATAAAACTCCAATACTCATCACCTACAATACTCGAATCATATTAACATATCATCATCTTGTTATTGTATAAAGTATAAAATACAAATCACACTAGGCCATACTTACGTTATCTGACCACCACCACTATTGCATCACCCTCGGGGTAGGTTCCTACTCTCCTACTACCTCTCCTCCTCCTACTAGTCCGCCTTGTGGCTCTCCTACCACATTCACCACTATAAAAACAATAATACCCATTGATGTTCAAACTACCACTACGTGTAAGCTAGTGTACATCTTACGTCATCTACTTAGATAAGAACTATCTATGGACCCTTCTCATATGAATATGGTGGGAATAATTGGGATCTTATCAAACCTATCCTTTTCCTCACTTTCCTCACTACTTGAATATATTTATTTCATATATATGGCTTATGAGGCATATCCTATGTTATGCTAAAATTTCATGAAACTAGATCATCTTTGGAAGAGCTCGGCCACTCCACAGTAACCTATCCTCCAACCAAATTATATGATGAATACATTTTAACTTAAGATAATCCTCATCCCATCCACCATATTCCTGTAAATCCTCCATATAAATTCACCTAGCCTAATACAATCTAGAATCGATCTATAAATTAAAGTATCAAATCATTGACTCTTTAGGCCAACACACCTAGCTACAAAGATCTCTGGTCATACCCAATCCACTCACATACCACTAAGGGGCCTCAAAATTGTGATGTTCTCCTAATACAATATGTTTAATAGTGTAGTAGCACAAATCCCTCTTGTGGTCCTTCTACGTGACCCTATATAAATCCTTGTAAAAATGAGCTAACACACAATATCTCCAAGAATATTGAGTACCATAATTCTCTATACTCTCACAAACCTCATGCATCCTATAATATATGGATACTTCACCAACATCCACTACCACCAAATATTCCAAAAACACCATTGTAAATTTTGACAAATGCGGGACACTTGATCTCACTATGTCATCCATGGTAACTAATGATTTTGCATGTACATAAGAACATGTTAAATACCACCTAGCTTCTCTCATCTTCCACTATATATCACTTAAGGGAATCACCTATGTTTTCTCCCCACTACTGTGAATTTCAATATCTAATACATGTCCTCTAATATAACCATCATCTCTCTAGTAGGTAGCCAAAACGTATTGTATTTTCACACCATATCTCACAAAGTATAATGATCAGATATATATTATGGGAACATCCTCCAATTTAGTAATATGTTGTATCCTTGCATAATCCAATACATCCCACTCATCCTCCTCTAGCCCTAGTCCCAACAATGTGGTCAAATTCCAACCTATGCAAAAATTGCATGAATGCACATCCCTCTACATACCAAAAAAATAACAATGCCATCAATTAATGTCTCAACTAGGAAATAGTCCATAAAAAGCCAAACCGAGAAAAAAAACCTTCAAGGATAAACCATATAGAAACCTAGAAACTAGTGTCGAATACTTGGATAATAGTGCCTAAAATTGAATGGTACCATACAAAAGAAAAAATGGCCCCACTACCATGTCTTGGACATAAACGCCCATATTTTAAAAAATTGAAAAAATGATTCAAAATTACCAAAAATGTTATATTACTACCTAATTTACTTCCAAAACCAATACTTACCAACTAATATGCCATTGACATCGATATCACCTCTATCGCCCTCTCAAATCTTATCGGAATCACTCTTCATGCGGATGGCTGTTTACTGACCAAATCTCACCTCACAATTGTTCGATTTACAAATGAAATTATTGATCACTTTTTCCTACTTACTAATAATAGTAAACTATATTTCCACCACAATTCTTAAAGGTATTATAGTTCATCCAACTATAACTAATATATTGACATTATTTGACCCATATATTGAGCCTCGTTCATTCATTTCAAACACTTTCAATGGCATTAGAATCATATTTTCCATGTCTACCATATTAAACATTCCTTGGCACACATACTTAGGATTTTTATATTCTCTACTTATGTTTCATTCATCACTACCTATATAATTTTATCCTTCTCTGATTCATCTCTGAGCAATCTATCTATTATCTTTTGGCTCATGGCTTGACGACTAGCTTCTCACATCTTCAATAAAATGGTGGAAATCATTCTAGGTTACCCTATTACCCATCCCAGATAAAAATAAGAAAAATTCCAACGAAACATGTATAATCACATTGGACACTACCACTATATTTCCAATTATTCACCAAACAACGTCCAAATATTACGAAGTTATCACTCAAAATAAGAAGTTTCAATATATTTCAATTGAAAAACTATCTTGAATCCTCAAAATTCACCCTTAAATGACCTAATTTAGGGAAATCCAATTTTCTAAAGCAAGCTCAAATTAATCATATTCAATCAAGTATTAATGTTAAATCAATATACGGTGTTTCTAATTTTATTTCAATAGTATCGAATTTCCTTCCATATGACCTAGCTTGGGAGCCAATAAATAATACCTTATCAATAATTTTTCCATTTGACAAATTTTTCACCCTTACATCGTAAAGTGGAAATGATACATTGTTTCCTATCCTTATCAACTTCACGAGGTTTTTATATGTCTAGTAGGTAAGTAAAAATTATTTTATTTGTCTATAAGGGCATAACCTATTTTGAGAAAGTTCCATGGTGGAGAGAAAAGTTTATCACTCTCCAAAAACTCTTCTCATAGCATCACGATGCTCAAAATCATAGAATATTCACATCGGGATGTTTTAATCCGGTATTCACATTGGTTCGAATTGATCACTCCCAATCCCTCCTACCATTTCCAAGTTTCAAAATTCTATATCTCCATAGCATGTTTCTATCCGACAAACTCCTTTTGTGACAACATACTTACCACCCGCATGGATTAAAATGATGATCCATGTTTTCCATAGTGATTATTACTCTTTGAAACACCTTAACTATAGCTTCTTCATCCTTCTATGGTTATGTTCTTCTTACATCCTATTTACTATTACTATTTAGACACAAAAATATATACTTATTACTATTACATTATGCCTTTATTATGTTGTTATATACATTATTTGTAATTATAAACATTAGACACTAGTGAGACCTCTCTTGTCTTCCTATTGCTTTCAATTGATTCTAATTGTGAAATTGTCTTATACTTCTTGGTTTTATGCTTTCTGGTCGAGTCACATGGATCCCTATTCCCATTTCTATTCATTTTTCTATTTATCATCGCTAGGATAGTACCACTAGTAATAACACCGATGCACAGGTCTGCCACACCCTTCTAGGAATTTTTTTCCATCCCTTTTATTTTCTAATTTTTTAATTAGTGTTTAACTTTGGGTATTTACTAATTATTATTTATTTATTTAGTTCCACCTTTGGTGTCACTAAGTGTCAAAATTCCAACAAATGATTCAAATATATACATAACTCTTAACTACTCTAAGGAGAAATTTGGGCTATCAATTTCTCTACTATTTAGGAAAAATAAACATTCAATATTCATCGCATTGGAAGAAAAATTCTTAATTCCATTAGACATATTTATCTTGGGTGAAAGTAGTAGCCTTCTATCTTGGTGTGCCTAACACAATTGAAACCTAGCTTCAAAATACAAAATTCTATCACACACACATCAAAACTACAATGATTCTGAAATGTACTATAGTGCTTGGTGAAAATCACATTGGGGTGACCTCTAAGGTTAGTTTGACTCAAGAATATACATATTTTATTCCATATAATGTGTGTTTGATCCTTTTATAGGTAGATAGGGTTTGTTTTTCAAGTTCATGTGCAACATTGAAACCTTACATTGAATTTGAAGTGACAAAGATAATATTGAAGGAGAGATTATCAAATCTTGAAATGATCACATATGGACTCATTATCAACACACTAGTTCTAGTACAAACACTAGTTCTCGGGAGGTCATATCCCCTTCTAGGTTCTACTATCCAAAAAAATTGTATATATCTATATTTAAATGAAGCATATACAACCCATAACTATTTTGTTCCATCAATATTCTAGCACAAATAACAAGTTATTAGTTAAGTCACTCTCATCCTCTCATTACTTGCACTTTCTTGACATTGCATGTTATATATTTTTTATGTTTCTAATATTCTTTTATTTATCTCAGGTCCTCTTTTTAAGATTTAATTCTATTGAATCATTGATATAGTTTCTTGGATAACACCTTACATCCTATTTATCTACATCATTTAGTCTAACATTATCAATTACTATTTTACATTTTATATTATCTATTTACAATCCTTAGGCCTATTATTTTATTTAATACCTTTTCCTTGAATACCTGTATCCATCTTATTTGAACCATGTATAGAAATAAATGAAATGGGGAATTCTGATCTCGAGATGTCGAGCACGATAGGTTCGTATATATCTTGCGTCATATATATATATATAGAGAGAGAGAGAGCGGGTAGGACCATTGATTGTTGGTTCTATATTTGATAGTGGGGATTTATTCATTCCATATCAGTTGAGGAAATACTCCAATATCTATTTAATCTCTTCTTCCAATCCCCTATCTATATATGGGGTTTTTATCAATTTGAAGGAGGAAATCACATGTTCTTATGGATTCAATTCAGCGAGATAATAATATATGGTAGGGTCAGGCATGCTCCTACCTCCCCACCTCTATATAGATTAGATTTGTGTCTTGGGCATGTTGTGCAATAGTAATATCGTACATCCTACTCTTAGCACACACTAATTAGTTTGAGTATTAAAGTACCCTTTTTTCATATATTATTTGTAGGCATGGTATCTTGGTTGATTAGCTTCCCTAATAGCACCTTGTTATCCTCTATGAGATTTCCTTTTTTATAACTACTTAACATCTACTTGTGTACCCTTGTATTATTTTCCTATCCTTATTACTCTCGTATTGGTAGGGTTACTTAGTAGATCTACGCATTTAATATTCACAATAAGAGGTAATATGTGCACATAGTTGTGGAAAGGTAAGTATGAAGGAGGTATATTTTATTTGAGTTGATTTCATATTATTATCATTTGAATTGATTATTTTATCTCCCACTACTACATATAGCGCTAAAAAATTCAAAATTTGTTATGATTTTGTGTTGTTTCCCATTTTATTTATTATTCTTGATGGAAAACTCAACATAATTGTGAAATGATGATAGTGCCACAATATAGAAAAAATGTGATGTAAAATTATGTCATGTTTGCATCATATTATTTTTTACCGCACAACCCAAAACTTCCTACTTAATCCTAGCTAGTTTTTTTATTATAGGTGAAACCGGGTTGAGGGGGCCCTACCCCATACAAGTCAAAGATCTAAAATGAGAATATAAGACATTACAAATCATTAAAAAGAGACAAATAAAACGAATATTACATTTGAGATCCTTCATGAGCAAATAGACTAGATTAAATCACAACAAAAAAGAGTAATAACAATAACGATAAAACCACAGACTAACTAACAACATAATTAAAAGAAAGACAATATAATAACAACCACCTCAAAAACTTCACTTTTTGGCCTTTTTTAGACCATAAAATAGTTTCTCCCATTCCTTTGATAGAGACTCAATGTTGACCCCCAACGATGCCAGGTCACATCCAACAACATCCCCTTTTCTTTTCTTCAAATTTCCCTGCTCATCCATGAGCCTGTAAGCATTGGCCAACTAACCAAGGGTCTAGAGATGTTGCAGAGTGGATTTCACAGTGACAACACTCCATTCCATATAGCTATGTAAAATAGCTTTGATGTGATCCACCTCATTCGAGAGGTTGTTGCAGTTGGATTTCATAATTTCAAGCTCTCCCCATTACTAATTTTTACAACATCTTCTACTTGCATTTTCATTTTGTGTCATTCATTAAAGAGGAATTGAACATAACTCTTAGTAAGCCTCATATCACCCTTCATCTCTTCAATATCCATGGCCATCTTGGCCAAATGATTATCCCCTTTCTTAGGACCCACTTTTCCCAAAGATTCCATCTACTACTCCAATTGGACATTCACAAGCACCTAATTTTCTAGCATGCTTGATTCACCTTTTGTTTTGATTTTAGCTCTCTGATTTTTGAAAAAATTGATTTCCATGACATCCTTATCATCCCCTAACAAATCTCCTTCCTCAAACTTCGTATCTTCATTAGAATCCTCCTCCTCCATGTTCAAGTCTTCTTCCTCAGCATAAGCCTCAAGATATTTCGTGAGGGTACCCAATTTATCAATATCAAGAGCAGATATTTTAACTAGGGAAAGGATAAAACCTTGGTGAAGGGGAAAATAACTCTATTTTTTAAAAACTAGGCAATGGACCTCTTAAATAATAACCCTTAATAGTATGTTGTTGATAGAAATGATATCATTTCTGTTGTGACCATCCAATTTAAAAAATTCCATTGGCCTAGGGGTTCCACAAAATTGAATTAATATTTGACCTTAGTCCCATATTTAACCACAACATCCTTATAGATGCTAGGATAGATAACCTTAATAGGTTTGTCACCTAACCATTTATCTTCCCATAAATTAACCACTTTGTCATGTTTCCATCATCCATTTTATTCCCTTGGAGACAATGAATTTATCCCAATTTATATATTTCTAAAAAGTAGAACCATTAAAGTCAGCATTGCTAAAGCACCATTCATTAGCTAGAATATTTGACCAATATTTTTGTCTTATTATTGAATTGAAACACTGTCTTCCTTAACCAATCTCCAAATCATTTTTGATAGCATAGCTTTATTCATTTTATCCCAATCTCTAATACCAAGACCCCCCATTTTCTTTGGCTTACAAACCTTTTCCCACGCAATGAGAGGAATTCTATCTTTTTGTTCTGAACCACTCCAAAGGAATATTTTTGGATACTCTCTAATTTATTAGCAATAGTAGAAGGTAATCTATAAATAGACATAGAGTACAGGAAAATTTTTAATTGAGCATTTGAGAAGGACAACTTTACCTACTTGAGATAAAAGTGAGCCTTTCCATCCTTCCAATTTCTTAAGAAATTTGTCTATCAAAAATTCCATTCAACAATCTTAGGTTTTTCAGTTCCAATAATCATTCCCAAATACCTAGTAGGGAAATTTTTAGTCACACAACCTAGAATACCAACAATTTTGGCACATCTTCTTTCAAGGGTATTGATAAAAAATACTGAACTTTTACCATAATTGATCATTTGGTCAAAAGCTTCCTCATAATCTATCATCATCTATTTAAAATCTCTAGCCTCCAGGACTATAGCCTCTCCAACCAACATAGTGTCATCAAAAAAATGTTGGTGAACAACATTTTCACTATTAACAACAGGACAAATGCCTTTAATTATTCCTTCCAAATTAGCCTTATTAAGAGATCTGTTCGAGAGTTTCATCCATGATTATAAATAGAAAGGGAGAGATAGGATATCCTTGTCTTAAACCTCTGGAGCTATTAAAAAACCACAGGGAGTCCCATTGATCAGAACAAAAAAATTAGCTATGGAAATACATGTCTATATCAGAATCCTGAAGTCTTCATCAAATCCAAACTTGGTTAAGACCTTAAGAAGAAAGGACCAAGAGACACGGTCATAAGATTTCTCCATATCAAGCTTAATGAACATAACTTCCTTTTTATTTTTCTTGGTCATGTGAAGAGTCTCTTGAATAGTGACAATACCATCTTGGATCTGTCTTCCCATTACAAACCCTCCTGTTGATCAGAAATAATGGAAGGTAGAAGAAGTTGAATTCTTAAAGCTAGGATTTTAGAACACATTTTGTAGATACAGTTACATAGGCTAATAGGTCTAAAATTCCTGAAATCTGTAGGATTATGATTTTTAGGGACTAAAGCTAGGAAGGTGTTGTTTAATTCATGAAGCATATTTTTGTTCTTGAAAAACTCTTGGATAGATTTACACGTATCATCCTTGAAAATCTCCCAAAAATTTTGAAAAAGAAGGCCAAAAATCCATCAAGTCCCAGAGCTTTTTCAAGGCTCAAAGTTTTCAGCATAAATTCAATTTCTTCCATTGAGGGAATCTTAGTGAGCATATTATTGTTAGTCTCATTTATTAGTTGAGGAATGCAATCCAAAAAGTACTCTTCCTTATTGTTGTTAGATGAACTGGCTATAGAAAGAAGTCTCTAGAAAAAGGAGGTGGCAGCAAGTTGAATTTCCTTAGTATCAATGAGCATCACACCATCTTCCCCTGTGACACACAATATTCTATTAGTGCTTCTCCTTTTCAGGGTTGAAATGTGGAATAATTTCATGTTTTTATCCCCTTCTCTAAGCCATTGAACCTGGATTTATGTCTCTAAAAAGTCTCCTCTTTTAGAAGAATGTTGTGGTAATCAGATAATAATTCACTCTCTTTTTGTTGTCCTTCCTGAATACAATCATTATTCAGAGTTTCCAAAGTAGCCTAAAGGGAGGATATCTCATTTTCCAGTGACTTATTTTTCTCAAAAATGTTACCAAAACATTTTTTATTCCATCCTTTCAAATTATTCTTAACATGAGCAAGTTTCTTAGCAATTCTAAACATAGTTGTTCCTTTGATTTTCACATTCCACCAATCTTTCATAAGATCAAAAATTTCCTCATTTTGTAACCACATCTTCTCAAATCTAAAGGGATTTCTCCTCCTCTCTTTATATTTGATTTGGAAAAGAAGTGGATTGTGGTCTGAACCAATCCAGGGAGAGAAAAGAGGAAAGCATCTTTATTCAACCACCCCCATGAAGTCAGAGCCCTGTCAAGTTTGACTTGAATCAATTGATCTCCTTTTCTCCTATTAGACTAGGTGAATCTGCTACCCTTCAACTCAATATCCATGAGGTTATTTTGTATAATAAAATCCTGAAGATCTTCCATACTCTCAGTTAAATCAATATTACCACCTTTTCCCCCAGACTCATAGGGGTGTTGAAGTCACCCATAATCAACCATTCAATACCTTTAATAATGTTTTGAAATTTAGAGAGTTCAGCCCAAAAAAATTTCTTTCTCCTTTTTTATTTGGAGCATATATATTAGATAACACCCAAAATTCTTTAGATTTCTTATCTTGAAATAACATAGCCATGTGATTACTTCTTTTAAGAAGATTCATACCTTTGAGTTTTTCCTCATTCTAGATGACAACCATTCCTCCTGCAGAACCTTTTGAACTAACAGCTAGTCCCACAAGTCTCTTGAACACTTACATTTCACTTCCAAAAAGATCCTTCCTCCATCTTAGTTTCCTATAAGACCATGATATCAGGTTTGTGTTTAGAATCCAATTCTTTTATTAACCTCCATTTCATAGGGTTATTTAAACCCCTAACATTCCATGAAACTATATTCATTTAAACCCTTGGTTTTTGGTTCTTCTAAAGCTTCATAGATCAAGTTTAGACTGAGTTCCATCATCAATATCCTTTTGACTCTACTTTTTCTAGCAACCTGCTTAGTAGGTCTCCCTAAACCTATTTTCTTCTCTTTTGGGGTGGCCTCGAAGACTCCCCTTTTTTGGATGGGGTTTTCAAAGAGATCTCTATTTCCACCTCTTTGGGATCCACTTCCACTAATTTTTTTTGGTCAAGAAGAGATTCTTGCTGTGGGGATAAAGCTTCTTGGATGATCCTTTGGACATTATCGTTTCCATCTGTTCTTCATTTTCAATCATTAGATCATTCTCCTCACAACCCAGAATAATTGTCAAAAGGATTAGTAAAAGGACCCAAAGTTTCATCAAGACTCATTTCCTTTTATTTACAAGGGAAATGTTCCTTATCCACTTCCTTCAGAATATTATCCAAAAATTTGATGGAAGTATTTTCTCCACCTAAACATGAGACTTTGTCATCTGGAAATGAGGTTCAGATAAGGCTTTATGTTGATTTTTTTTATTCCTTACTTCTATAAAGCCATCATTTGTTAACTTAGGAGTTTGAACTTGTTTTAAATTTTACCTCTCTCCATTATTCTCAATAATGATAATGCCTTTATTTGGATTAGAATTATTTTTTTCTAAAGAGGCTATTTCCTTCCCTTTAACATGTTCCTTAATTGACTTCTCCTTATAAACATTGTAGACGGTCATTTTACATTGTTGCTTGGCATGACCCCAGCCTCGGCATTTCTCAAATCTTTGAGGGAAGTTATCAAACTTGATTCTTTGTTCTTAGTTTCCCATTCTAGATCTGAGCATTATGGATTTAGGTAAAGATGATCCCATCAAAAGTAGATACAAAATCGGCACAAAAAACCGAGTTGTACAAAGGTTTGCATTATCCACGGGAACATAGGTATTGTATGGATGGATGAAAATTAACATGTGGTACTCAACCACACTCAACCCCCGAGGTCGTACTAGAGCGAGATGATCTTGAATGAGTGTGGCCAACTATAGGAAGATCAATGACTAAGATCTAGTAGTGTGATCTCCTAGTAGCCGAGTTGGCAAAGGGGAGACTTAGAGGCTATGAACAGGTAGCATAAATTCCCTATGGTTTATTTACCTAACTTGGATCTAAGTGCTAAACTAGTTTGAAGTGTCCATGTAAACTGAATGAAATTAACAATCTATGCTACTACTGAAAGGAAACTAATCTAAAAAAATCACAAAACTAAAATATTATAATTACAAACAACAATTTGCTTCTATTCTAAAATAATCAAATCTACTTCTACACTAAAACTAAACAAGTGAGATAACCCAATGTGGTTATTTACCTATCTTGTGTATTGAAACTAAACTAACTTAAAACAATAAATTTTCAAAATGATCTATGATATGTGGAGAACCTCCTACGAGATATTCTCTCCGTCAAGTCCACAGGGATGGGAAGAAGAGGATCCGTCACTGAGATCTTTTATTAATGATTTAAAACCTCTTGGAAATTAACAAATTACTTACAACTGAAAGGAAATTGATTTCTACTCTATCTGATATGAAATAACAATGGTAAATTGTAAGAATGAAGGAAATCAAACAACAAATCCAATCTGGAATTCACAGAACCAAGCTAGATCCGGTTGTGTAGTAATTTTCCCCCTTAGTTTGTCCCTTCTTTCTCTCGAGTGTTCATGTGAGTCCAAGGGATTGGGAATGCAAAGAAAAGAAACAAGAGGACATCTCTTGAAATATCATCTTGGAAGCAATTTGGACACAATGCAAGTAGAAGAGAGATAACACAAGAGATCTGAGCTTGGCTATGCAATTCATAGCAAGATTATGGAAGCAAAACAATACAAGATACACAAAATTCTTAGGCCTTTTGATTGAACACGTGTATGGAATATATAGGAATGGAGGCTAGGAGGTTACTTCATGCACAAGGAAAGAAGAGGTAGTTCTAACTAATTAAATCTTATTTAAAATAGAAGGAGCAAGGAGAACCAAGAAAACAAAGCTATTTTTAGCCAATTTGGCTCATGGATGCATTCTAAAAGAAAACTTAAGTGAATCATCACATGTTGAAACATGCATGAAGAATCTGGAAAAGTGGGAAAAACCACTTCCCTATGCAAGGTGGCGGTTTCAGGATCGTCACCTTGCCTAGGAAGCAGTTTGAGAACCGCTGCCAGGGGTGGTGGTCCTAGCACAAAAGGCCAAAATAAGCACAAAAAGAGGCGGGAGATGGAAAAATGCATGGAAAAGTTGAGTAAGGCCATCTAGGCTACAAATATACACTATGAATGGGTTTTGGATCTCAAACACCTTGAAAGGATTTTGAATCATCATTGGGGATTCTTGTAACCATTTTCCTAACAATGTAGCACGTGTAATTTTGGGTGCATACATATTTCCCCCTCGGAGAAGTGTCTTAGCCATGAAAAGGCGTAAAACGTAGAGTCTAAGTATGGCATTCCTGAAATGGGGAGTTAGAAGATATACCTGACATGCCCATGTGTTGAAACATTGCCATCCAAGTTCTCACTTCCTACAAGAAGAAGAAGAGAATCAAGTGTAGATAGATAAAATATTGAAAAATAAACACTAAAACAATTATGACAAGAGGACCTACCATTTGTGCGGGGATGTAGAAATATAACTACACCAACACTCTAGCCCTCAGAAACACATAAACTCAAAATGAGTTTGAAATAACATATATATATATATATATATATATATATATATATATATATATATATATATATCAAAACAAACTCATTTTCAATTCATTTGTGTATTCTTGATTTGATGAATTTGGAGCTCTGGACCCATGTCGTGACAAGATCATGACCATGAATCCACATGTGAGAGATCAACTAACATGGTCAAAAGTTGGTTATTTTCAATTTTGTCTTTTTATCCCCTAAATGTAAAAAATTTGAGAAGTTAACCTAGGGGGATAATTTTCAAGTTTTTTTGTCTTAAATGAGTATCTAGGGGGCACTCGTAGGGAATGTTTTTATTTCATCGAAAAAGGTCATTTTTGTCATTTTAAAGCATTTTTAGGGTTAAGGGCACATTTTGGGAAATCAGTCGGGATCGCCACCTAAGATAGAGCGGTGGTCCTAGAACGCTGCTACCGCCTGCTGCAGGGTGGCGGTTTTGAATAGAATGTCTAAAATGCACCTTAACTTGTTTTTTTTGTGTTTTCAATATTTTTCTATGTTTTTGATGAGCTTATCATGTGATGTACATTACTAACTTGATATTTTCTCATGTTTTGGTGAATGCAAAAAGGAGGAGTATATTAGATGGAGTCGGGAGAGGGCGTGTGATTGGCTCCCCAGGGATTCGGATCAGCTGACCTAGGATGATGTGGATGTACTACAACAAGCGGGCATCTAGCAGATAACATGGGTGCCCCATGTCACTCCGTTAGTCACATTCTATGTGACTTATTCTCTTACTAAGATGTAGACCGGAACACTTTCCAGTTTCTAGGCATTAGGGGTGAGTGGACTATCACCTTAGAGGATGTATACCGTATTCTTGGGCTCTTGATACTTGGGAGGAGATTGACATTAGAGATAGTGGGGTCTAGGGATGTGATGACATAGTGGGCCACATATATGGGAGACACCATTGTCTCATCTAGCTCGAAGAAGGGAATGAAGGTTTGGTCCATTATCACTGCTCCTATTCCTATCCTTTGGAGAGCCATCATGGGTATCATATCCTCGAAACTGATCGGGGATAAGGGAGGAGATACACTCTTATATTGTTGATAAACCATCATTACACAAATCGAGGGCCATGGCTATAAGTATACATTGGGGGTAGATATTTTGGGGACTACCTACCATGATTTGTATAGGGTAGTTAGATTATAGGGACAGTCTTTGAGCCACCCCACTCTTGTTATGAGTTGGGTTTACGAGTGTTTCATCCCCTATGGCAAGGGAACTAGTATCGAGATCCGGGGATGTTCAAGAAGGTAGATGGATAGGTATGTTGCCACTTAGGATGCCACATCAGCCACTGGATTCCTTAAATATGATAGACATGACTGCTACACCCTACTAGGACATGGTAGGGATATGGGGAGTAGAGGTGACCACCATAGTGGTTTGCTCTTTGACATGTTAATTGGTTGACAGAGTAGGGAGACTTGAGGTCCACCCATTTGATCAAGTCCCTTAGCAGTTTATCCTTCCATACATTGATGTCCTCCCTCCCATTGCTCAAGTTTATAGGACCATTTAGGACACTTAGAGAGGTCCTAGAGGGGATCCAAGTTGTATAGTGGTTACTCCTAGTATGCATATTTTAGTTATGTGTGTGGTCTAGACTCCATGGGAAGTTGGTTACCCTTGAGCACCTTAGGATTTTAGTTGCTCCTTCTCATAGTGGGGAGGAGGATGAGCCAATTGATTTGGACTCCGACTCTAAGGAGGATATGAGAGATGATACGGAGGGGAGTCTATCGAAGAGGAGACGAGGAGGAGGATTAGGGGTCAACCCCTTCGAGGAGGGAGAGTGACCACGAGTGGAATGACATTTAGGAGATCCTCATGGTAGTGCACAAGGAGGAAAACGTGGAGAGAGAGACACCGGTCTCAAAGGATACACACTGAGAGGATGATGATTACGTAATTAGACAACATCATGCCTCCAGATTTCGTAAGGTTCTGCAACCACCAAGAATACCTACAACAACATCCACTAATCCCACATAGATGGTTAGAGACCCGAGTATGTTTGATACTCCTTTCTCAATTTTTTCAATTGATTTTTGTATGTTAGCTTAGCATTCTTCTTTTGACTTGCGTTTTTTGATTTTCTAACTCATTATATCTCTCATTTTTTTGTTCTTTTATGTAGTGTCTTCACACAAGTGGCAAGAACTCATTCATTAGGTGTGTGTGGACACCCTATTGATCCCCTTAGGGAAGAACCTAGCCAAGTTGACTGCAGATTCAAGATAGACCTTAGCCTTCGACCAACATACCGACGTGTTCGCTCCTATCTAGGAAGTGGCAGAGATAGTGACCTCCCTTTATACCCAAGTAGTTGGATATGAGAATGCGGAGTTCTGATGAGGTGAAGCCACTCTAACAATGAGGCTACAGGTAGTGGGTGCCACCATGAGCACTCACACCATTCAGTCCATTCTTAGCATTGTCGCAGTTATAGCAAGATCCCTAGATACGGTTGTGTACCATCTAAGGGATCCCACAGGGATTGACAGGCCATTGGGCCTTTATTGTTTTGAGACCATTTTTTCTCATATGATTCTTTTTTTGTATCTTTCAGGCTCATTGTGAGCATTTTGACCATGCCTAGTGCATGATGACATTGTATACAAACTTGATCTACTATGATATATATATAGACTCTATTTTTGGTTTAGTATTCCATTGTATCTGAGTTGAATCTCTTTTGGCTTATCTCTCATGTGTACTCTAGATGTTTAGAATTTCTGCTTTTCTATGCTTTTCAGAATGTATGCAATGGATGTGAAATGATAACAAAATGATTTATTTTTTTATTTTATAATGTTGATATATGATGATGTAAACACAATGTGACCTTAAACTTAGTTTCTTTTGCAATCTTCGGTACTTCATATGGTCTTGAAAAAATGTATGACAAAATGATATGATAAATAGATGTACTTTTCCCACTCCTAACCCCACACAACTAGTAAGATGTGAGGGCTCAACACCAAGAGTTAGAAAGGGCACAAGTTATGAAAAATTGTTGAATGGTAGTGATGAGAGAAAGACAGAGGTTTGGAAAAACCAAATTGGGATGCTACAACCTTACCCTACTCAAGCTACCTCATAGTTTAGAATGTGAATTGCTTTGCATTTTATCTAGACTTGGATCCATAGATGGCTACTTGGTTGACAAAATTTGGGTTTGGGGTTTTAATCTCTTTTGGAATTTTAGACATCTAACTCACTTTGTTTTTTATTTCAAAACTCACAACATTTGGGTGAATTATTTGTAACTTTCAAGTTTATCAACGAGACCCCCTACTCCTTTCCCCATGTTACCAGGAGGAAGCATGGGCTCATCACCAAGGACAAGGAATAGGTGAGTAAGGGAATTTCTCTCATTTCCCAACCCTATGTCACTAGTAAGAGATGCATGCTCAACATCCAAGGTTGGTAGGGAAAAGAAATGTGTGAAAATAAAATTTTTCATGGATTTTCTTTTGACTTACTTATTTGGGAAAAATGTTTAGAATTATCTTATTTCCAAGGAGATGTACATGGGATAGATGTGACACCATGAAGCTTCTAGAATAGACCATGGGAAAAGAAACCTAACCTAGGAAGAGACCAAAAGTAGAACCAAGTATGCAAGCCTTGGTATGGTTACCATCAAAACTTTGTCTTATCTTGTTTGGATTGATAAATGATTCAGAAATAGTTGATGATACTATGAAGGTTTGAAGAGACATGATTTGAATGTTTTGTCAATGTTTTTAGAAGTTTTTAGGAATTTCTATAAGAATAAGCTCCTTGATCACAACTTTTACAAAATGAACGGACATATGAAAATGCAATGCGGATGCAATAATGTACATATGGGAATGTAGGTGAAACTACATGTCATGATGTCTAAGGTGAAGAAATTTGATGAATATCAAATTATTCACCCTTAAAAGTACACAATGAGAGAACCATTATCTTCAAATTTTATGTTCTCTTGACAAGGGCCTACTATTATGGATTTAAACTTACAACCCTTGCCCGAGAAGTGTATATGTCCAACTATTAAAATCATTTTTCTGAAAGAGGCATTCGTGAATCTCTTTTTCATGTTCTTGATACATGGTGTGTGGGTGAGCATGACTATGCTTCTCATCCTTGTTTCCTATGTAGAGAATTGTGTTTATTTGTGACACTTTCTGAATGATGAGGTCTTACCCCATGGATATGGAAAACCTAGTTTCAGACGCACATGGGTTGAAACCAGGGCTTAGAATAGAACAAATCCTAGAGATGGTTTTGATGGGCATCATTTCAATCTCAATTTTCCCTTCTTTGTTTGTTAATTATATCATGTTCACACCTTGACCTAGGTCATCAGAGGAAGATATGCTAAACTGAGAAGAATACCCATACCTTGTTGTTCAAATGGGAGGAAGATGGGATTATCACTCTCTAAGAGTTTCATAATTCTGTTGTGGTTTTAATGGACACTTTGTTTCCATAGATATTGATTTACCTTGATCTATTTTTTCCGCCTCAAATTTTTGGGTTAATAACTTCATCCTTTAGAACATCGGGGTGGCGGAGACTAACTCTGTTTTGGAGGTGGTTTATTCAATTGATTTGTAGGAAGTCCATACTTTTATGGACTCCTTTCTTCTTCTTGAGTTTTTCTAAGTTTATGTAAAAGGGCTTAGGATCCCCTTGAGAAATGGATACCTTCCCAAAATGGAGGAATCTAATCTCCTAGAATAGAGTAGAGGGGATAGCCTTCATTCGATGAATCCAAGGTCTCCCAAGGATCATGTTATAACTTGTTTCCCTGTCGATAATGTAAAACTCCGTCAAGATGGTTTTTGGACCAAGCATGACTGGAAGAAATATGGTTCCAATTGAGGTCACTCTAAGAGTGTCGTACTTCACTACCATGTTTCTTGCGGAGAGGAACAATTTGTCTCTCCATATCCCAACTTCTGTAAGAAAGAGAAGGGAACCACATTTATAGTATCCCCATCGTCAATCATGGCTCTCTTAATGCAATTGTTATAAACCTAGACTTGTAAAAATAAGGTAGGATCACCTCTTTGGGAAATTTCAGCGTCAGATGGCATCTTATCTATATCAAAAACAAACTGAGTATCCCTATCATTCTGTCCCAAAGGATGTATGTCAAAATTGATATGATTTATTTGAGCACTAGGAGGTGGCATAACATGGATTATATTACCAAGACCTAGTGTATTGAACAATGCAGAGTGATGCGCAGGTGAATTATTTACCAAATCTAGGAATTAAATGTGAGAAAAGGTCTTATTCAAATCCAATATTAAATCATAGGCTCCTACTGGTTTCGTAATTATGGGAATATAATCCTATGGGAAGGAAATATCGGTTAGGGGTTTTGAAATGAAATCCTTCATCTGAGTTGTTGCATTAATTTCATGCTCAACCTCTAGCTCAACTAATCCTAAGTTTTTGTGTTATCATTTAAACCAAGGTCGGGATCGACTTGAGGGTTATTGGAAGTTGAGGCTTCATGGTCATTGTTTCCTATAGGAATGCCTTTATTTGTGTTTTGAGGATTCACTTTGAAATTTTTAGGATGTGTAGGGAGCAGATCTTGAAATATGATCACATTATCATTCTGAGGAGCTATAGGTCTTGTATAGTCGTTGTGAGTTTATTTCAGGATTTACTAGGAACATGTCTACAAAGAGTTTCCTTTGGTTTTTAGGAAGTCTTTGCGAAACTTGTTGCAATCATAGAAATTCCTATCATCATCACCTCGTACCTTATGAAAACCACAATATAGATTAGGGTCGTAATCTCTTGGCCTTTGATAAGAATCTTGTTGTTGTTGATTATAAACTCGGTTGTAATTTTGAAATTTATTGTTATAACCATGATTCGTTGCCCCTTGGCTAGAGTTTTGATACTTGTTTGGGCCTTGGGTTTTATTTTGTTTTTTGCGAGTGGATGATTTACATCAACTGTGTTGACAAAAGACATAGTGTTAGGGCCTCTTTGATTTCCCGAGTTGTTGGTATTGTTATTGTTGCCATTGTTTGGAAAACTAATGTTCTTGGCTTGATCAGTAGCACTATTTGTGGTAGTACCATGATTGCGATTCACACCCTTAGGTCCTTGGTTGTTGGCACCATTGTTTTGATAATTTGTATTACTTTGATTTGGGGATACTAATTTCCCATTGGGACCATATATCTTATGCCCACTATCTATAGTAGTTTGGTCAATCTGAAGCACACCTTCCAAAACTTCCTCATAACTACAGAAAGGAAACTTTTGGACTTCCTCCCTAGTCTCTCGATTGAGCGAGTGAAGGAAAAGATCGTAAATTTCCATCTGGTCCATATTGGGCACACTTGCAGAGGAATAGAGAACTTGGCACCATCTTTGGATGAAATAGGTGACAGATTCATTTTTCTCCTGTCTAATATGCAAGAACTCCCTAATCCCTATACACAACAAATTATTCATGTCAAATTCTTTGATGAACTCGGAAACAAGTTGTTTGAAGGAATGTATAGAAGATTTCGGTATCCTGTAGTCCCAATCCAATGTGATTCCTTTAAGATTCTTTGGAAAGATATTATCCACTACAAAATAAAAAATAATCAATTCCACGATATCAATAGCGTAGGCTTTGATATGAGCATTTGGGTCTCCTTATACCTTAAAATTTGGAAGGTCCAACAATGGGTGTGGAAGCATGACACCATGTATGGTGAATTCAAGAGGATCCTTTAAGTACTTAGCGTACATACCCATTTCCTAAGATTCCACCATTTAAGATCCTTGATGAGGAGGTGGGAGATGAGGATTTGGATAAGCTGCACTATAAGCATTAACGGGAATGTATGGAGTCCTTGATATGGAACGTAGGGAGAAATAATGGTATATGGTTCCATCTGGGAGTTTGTGAATACATATGCATGTAAGGTGGGATAGTACTAGGATATGAACTATCGGGCTTAAAACCGTGGAACGTCGCATTACACTTATGATGGCATTAAGGAATGCACTTCAATAAATCCCTTACATAGGATAAGCTTGAGAAGGATGAGGACCCATCCCTAGTGTGTCTAACCTTGTGATAAGATCACCTAGATTTTAATGAACTAGATAACCTTGTTGTACATGATATTGCATTAGTTTCTCATTAGAAGGGATGTATCCTTTGTTGTCAACTAGATACCTTGTGTTCAAGTACTACTTCATTTATTGGTTGTGAAGTTTGGGCACTTTCTAGTTCTCTAATCCTCCCCACTAAAGTATAAATGATATCATTGGTAAAGTGTTGAGTTCCTTTTTGGAATGCATGTGGCATAGGGTTTGATTGAGCGGGCTCATAATACCTTGTTATGAATTGTTCGGTGTTTTAATTATTTTCTTCCTCGAAGTAAGAATCTTAGGATAGGTATTCAAAATCTTAGATTTTGTGTCCTTCATTATATCCAAATACTCATCTACGACAAATAGGATTAGCTATTCATGTAAATAGATCATCCTCTATTTATTTCATGACAATGTGAGGTCTTGACAAGACTCTATGGTAAGAACCCGTTACATTTGTGATAACAATATGGTTTGCATTGGGTTAACCGTATTTCATGTCTAATGGTTGATCAACCTCCTCCATCCTTACATAGCTAATGGGGTTTGAAGAGTAACTAGGGGAGGTTTGGACGTTGTTTGTGTAATTATCACCCCACCTTGAAAGAGAAGGGGATTATTGTGGTTACAAGTTGGTGTAATATATATCAGAGCCAAATGTCCCACCAAACTCTCTTCCAGACATATTTTAAAAGGTATAAAATACCTACCAAAATAGGGGAAGAAATGGAAAGATGAGGTAATAGCAATGAAAGAAAGGAAACAAGAAGGAATTAATCCTTCATGTTGGTTTGACCAATTTTTACGGATGAAAATGAACACATGATCTTCAACCGCAATCAACCCCTCGAGGTCATGCCAGAGCAGCTGATGTTGAATGAGTGTGGATAACCATAGGAGGATCAGTGACTAAGATCTGGTAGTGTGATCTCCTAGTAGCCGAGTTGGCAAAGGGGAGATTTAGAGGCTATGAACAGGTAGTGTAAATTCCCATGGTTTTTCTACCTAACTTAGATCTAAGAGCTAAACTAGTTTGAAGTGTCCATGTAAACAGTAAAATTAACAATCTATGCTACTGCTTTAAAAGAAAAATAATCTAAACAAATAAAAACTAAAATATTACAATTACAAACAATAATTTGCTTCTATTCTAAAATAATCAAATCTACTTCTACACTAAAACTAAACAAACGAGATAACCCAGTGTGGTTATTCACCTGTGATGAGTGTATTGAAACTAAAATAACTTGAAATGATAGCTTTTACAAATAATCTATGATATGTGGACAACCTCCAATAGATATTTTCTCCTTCCGATCCACAGGGATGGGAAGAAGAGGATTTGTCACCAAGAGCTACTATTAATGATTTAAACCCTCTTGGGAATCAACTAATTACTTGAAAATGAAAGGAAATTGATTTCTACTCTATTTGATATGATATAACAATGATAAATTGTAAGAATGAAGGAAATCAAATAAAAAAATCCAACCTAGAATTCACAGAACATAGGTAAATCTAGGCATGTAATAATTTGTCCCCTAATTTTGTCCCTTCTTTCTTTAAGTGTTCATGTGAGTCCAAGGGATTGGGAATGTAAAGAACAACAAAAATATGATGGCACTTGACCAATGGTAACTTGGAAGCAATCTAGACACAATGCAAGTAGAAGAGAGATAACACAAGAGATCTGAGCTTGGCTATGCAATTCCTAGTGAGATTATGGCAGAAAAACAATACAAGATACAAAAATTCTCAGGCCTTTTGCTTGAACACAAGTATGGAATATATACAAATGGAGGCTAGGAGATTACTTCATGCACAAGGCAAGAAGAGGTAGTTCCAACTAATTAAATCTTATTTAAAATAGAAGGAGTAAGGAGAACCAAGCAAACAAAGTTATTTTTAGCCAATTTGGGTCACAGATGAGTTCTAAAAGAAAACTTAAGTGAATCATCACATATCAAAATATGCATGAAGAATCGGAAAAAGTGGGTAGGACCACATCCCGTGTAGGGCAGTGGTCCTAGCACTGAAGGCCAAAAAATTATAGAAAGAGGCGGGGAGATGGAAAAATTCATGGAAAAGTTAAGTAAGACCATCTAGGATACACATATACACTACGAATGGGTTCTGGAGCTCGAACACCTTCTTGAAAGGATTTTGAATCATCATTGGGGATTCTTGTAACCATTTTCCTGACAATGTAGCACATGCAATTTTGGGTGCATACAGTACCAAGAGTGTTTGCAATCCCTTTAATAACATCAACATCCCATAGTTCCAATGGAAGACCTGGTAACCACACCCAGAGGGAACTGATTTATATTTTCTTTATCAGGGTTGAACATAGGAGTCCATTTCCTTAGGAATAGTCCGAGCTTCCCCAAGAACCATGGGCCATCATTAAGGATTCTTTGGGGGTCTTCTGGATTGTTAAAATTAAACAAGAAGAAGCCATTTGGTAAAGTTGTTACTTCCATATGCCCTTTGGGTTTCCATTTTAGAATAAACCAAGATCTTATTGATTCTATATTGGGTCTTCCACCAACCAGTTTCCCTATCAAATCATTCTCCATATTGCTCAAATTCCTATCAATAATGCTATCAAGGATTTCTAAATAGTTACCTAATTCACCTTGTTTAAGTTGTGGAATGATCCCTACAAAAATTTCATTCCCAAATCTCAAGATTTTTGCATATGTTCTAGGGGTCCCATTTCCCATATGGGATCTAGACATAGGTCTAATCTCATTATTACCTTGATCCATCAAGGACTACTCCTATGAGACTATGTCCCCCTGTGGAATCTGCTTTCTATCAATTTCGCACCCATAGTTGTTTGAAAACTTATCTATCTCCTCGATCTCCTCGCTGCTCCCACCCATCACAGGGTATTTTTGTTTATTTTTCAGATGAATCCTTATTAGTTTTCATTATCACTAGTAAACATCATTTTTATTATTCATGAGAAGGAAAAGGATCTCAAAGACCCAATGTTTTCTAGCCACGTAGGATAAAAGGAATTAGTTTTTAATTTCCACTTTAAAAATTGTAGATGAGTGATATCAAGTTGACTTTATCTTGTGATTTTATTTTTTATGTAAATAAATAAAAGTGAATAAAATCATTCCATGAGAACACATATCCTTGAGTTATTTTTTCAAGTAATACATGTATTGTGTATTCTTAAAAATTTAATATACATATCTACATGAGCAATTACAACTATAACATTCAACAAAAATATGTGTTCCATTATATTTTAATGGATTTCCATACCCTAAACTAAATCAATCATTTTTGTACGAGATTGGATTATGTTAAAAGGTTTTGAACTATATCTTTACACCTACTAAATTCATTTTCTTTAAATTTTCAATGGAATTTTCAAAGAAACGATTGTGTGCATATCATGTATTCATTACAGTCCATAGAACTACATATCATTAATACATTTTTTTGAATATTTCACATATAAAAATGAGTGTTCCATCAAGTTTTTATGGATTTACTTGTACATATATTTCATTTATTGTGATGAACAAGATGACATCTCATCACTCAAAAAAATGAATAGTTTAAGTACCTTGTGTTTGATTCTAATTTTTCCATATATATCTACTAGACAACCTATAACTATATTTAACAAAAAAACATATTTTCTTTATGGTTTTATTGAATTTCTATGTTCTAATCATTATGTGAATGATGGTTATACATACTTCAATGAAATTATGTTACATTTTATTATTATATCTACATGGTTGAAATTATTTGACATGTTGGATATCTTGAGGAAACTCTAAAATTTATCATAAAAATTCAATTAAACAAGGGGTAGTTGTGTAAACATGTTTTCTTGTTGTCTAAGAGAAGAGATTACAATTAACCGAATTCCCTTTTCTCATAATGAAAAAATGTTAACATATATATTATACAACTATCGTGTCAAAATGAAATTATAAATTAAATTTTGATCTAACCTTGGTTACTACCACACACCCCATATCAATCTCTGATATGTAATGGAAATGCAAAATAAAATGAGATAATAACCATTTCTTCATATATGATCTCTCAAACATGTTTCTCTATCAAATATTACAAAGAATGGCTCATCCAATTTCCACTACATTATTTAGAAGCTCGTGCTAGAATGTATTTTAGTTGGTTGTTCAAAACAATCCAAGAAGAATTTTAATATCAATTTAAACCATAGGAGTCCTAATTGCACTAATTTTAAAAACTAATTTTATTCTCCAGTTGATTATCTCGAATGGAAATATCGAAATTTATAACTTATAAATTTTATTAAACTACTATTATAACATTTTTATCTATCAACTAAAATTTGAAAAAGGTTGCTTTCTAATATTCTTTGATGGATGTTGATACCTATTTTAAATCTTTCATGTTGGCATAGTTGGCAATATTCCAAAAAGGATTTTAGAGTCTAGTTTTAAATCCCATAAATGTGATTTACTAATATTTTGGAAGGTATTTGAACACTCTTTTTTGCATATCCTACAATCATTACAATACATGAGACTGAATATATTATAGGTTTTTTTCAAACAAGTCATGTTCCTTCTATATTCTTTCACATTTTGCATACAATTTTACAAGGGATATTGTAACTACAACAAACAAAAATCAAATTCACATTATTTTATGGTGAATGTATATACCCTTCAAACTATAAGGATTTTGAAAAAATTTATGGGGCCTGGATTTATATTATCAACTATAATTTTTGGAAAATTTCCAAGGCCTTTTCAACAAACCATTTTTGTACATATCCTTCAATCATTGCAATCCATTTGAATAAATTTATTTCAATTATTTTTTCTAAAAATTTGCATGTCTTCTTAATGCTACCACATTTTACATACAAATCTACTAAGATAATTTCAACTAAAAATATCTCATAATATTCCATTCTCCATGATTTACATACCCTGTTTCAATACTCCTATTTGGATATAGGTTATAAATATGGTATAAAAGTTTAAATGATCATGTTGAGCACCTCATGGTTGTATTTTGTAAAACACTAATTTCTCTATGATGTCCTCAAAATTGGGCACCATTGGCATAAAACTATGAAAAATTTGATGGAAATTGGTCAAAATTTCTAATCTATGTTAAAATTTAAAAAATTAGAAAATTAATGACAAATGAGAGAAATTAAGGAAAATAGGGAAAATCATATGAATATGTAAAACTTCAAACATTAGAATAAATTTAAAGAATTTTTTTGGAATTTTTTTATAAAATAATAAATTATTTTTACTTTCATATTATTATTACAATTTGGTTAATATTTAAAAATTAAATAAATTATCATTATTGTTGTAGATATGTAAATCTCTGAAAATTCAATTTACTCTTCACCACCAAAATCATCTACACTTTCATATTTAGACATTATAAAAATTGAAGAAATTTATAAAGATAATATGGAATCAATAAAGGATAATATGAGAAAATGTGTTGAAGAGAAAGAGGTTGAATGCATTTTAAATTTTTCATGGAGAAACAACAAGTTTTCAATAACTTTGGCTAATTTAAGTGCAATATATGGGATATTTATATTACACCTTATTAGTAAGAGACCAAAGATGATTTGAAAATTATGTCCAAGGAATTGAGGATATATAAATTTTATTTCCCAAAATAGTGACATAATGGGGCATTGCTATTACTTAAACTACTACTAGAACATTATGCAAATTTAATATTTTGGAAGTATATTTGTATGATACATCCATCTAGTATTCTTTGTATCATTCTTGGTTTATTCATGTTGACAACAATTACAATTGGGTCTAATACTCAATGTTTAGTTGTTTTACCAATAATACCTTTATATGGCCCAATGTACCAATTTGCATATGTGGTGAGTTAAAAATTCAGTATTCCAATATACATAGCATGTGTTTTAATACAAATTCAATGTAAGAAAAAAATTGTAAAACCCCAAATAAAACATGTCATATGCATGATCATATCTAAATCGATGGATGCCCTTGTGCATTTAAAAGTATTTATAATTTCATTAATAATACCCACATGTGTTCAAACTTTTATATCTGCTAATTTTCAATTTATAGATCGATCAATGATAAAGAGGATGAAGTGAAAATGCCAATTTTACCTCTTTGTGTCATTTTGAAGAAATAAAAAATATTAAATGTTATAAAGGGCTTATGATTAACTATAGATTTAAAGAAAAAGAAACACCATCAAAATTGAGGGGGAAATGTTGAAAATGATTACTAGTGTGTGTGTGTGTGTGTGTGTGTGTGTGTGTGTGTGTGTGTGTGTGTGTGTGTGTGTGTGTGTGTGTGTGTGTGTGTGTGTGTGTGTGTGTGTGTGTGTGTGTGTGTGTGTGTGTGTGTGTGTGTGTGTGTGTGTGTGTGTGTGTGTGTGTGTGTGTGTGTGTGTGTTGGTTTAAAACCCAATATTTGTCACAATTATGTTTTCTATAGTATTTTAAAAATAATCTAATGTTATATTTTTATGTTATGTAAAATATTGTTTATTTCATGGTATATTATGTTTCAAAAATTAGAGAATGTGGTGAAATTTTGTCTACTCATTTTTAATAAATTTGATTAACGGGATTATTTTTGTTTTCCATGAAGAATTTTTTATGTTGTGGGACACCATTGTCTTTACAATTTGACAAGGATCATCTATCATTCCTACACAACCTTTAACGACACCATTAGTTCTACCTCTAGCATCACCACATTTTGTACTTCCACAACTTTGTAGAAGATCCAATAGAACAAGAGATGAAAATATTCAACCATTTGCCACCACTCCTTCAAGACATTATTTTGCAGGGTGTTCATCTTTACTTTCTACACTACCTATACATTATCTATATTCTTATAACAATGAATCCCTAGACCAAAGTATTCATGGTATGAATTTGTTGAAAAAATTAAGGAAGTAATACCACCACCTTCCACCTTACTGACATGAATTTCATTTTAATATTATTGTATAAAATCAAGGATAAATGTGTTGTATGTTCACTATGTTAGATGTTGTACCCACATGTTGTAATATAACATTGTTATTATTTTTATGACTAGAAATATATACGAGATGTCCTTATTTATTTTTCTACTCTAAATATAGTATTTTGTGAATAATTTAATAAATTGAATAGTATTTACAAGATCAAGATTGTTTCATTTTCTGAGGTATCCTTCTTATAATTTTTTATTTCTCTTACAAACTTGTGTGGAAGTACGCTTTACATGATAATAATGGTCATGTAAATGTATTAGGTTTATTACGGTTTGTGTTGAGATTCTTAACTATCCATCATTGTTAGTTCATTATGGGAAGTGAATATATGCAAAGCATTGGGGATATAGCTTCTTACTAGGTTAATGCTCTCAATAATATCATTTAATTTTAATTTTTAATTTAATTTTATTTTTTATTTTTATTTGTGTGTGTGTGTGCGCGCGCATGTGTGTATGTGTGTGTGTGTGTGTGTGTGTGTGTGTGTGTGTGTGTGTGTGTGTGTGTGTGTGTGTGTGTGTGTGTGTGTGTGTGTGTGTGTGTGTGTGTGTGTGTGTGTGTGTGTGTGTGTGTGTGTGTGTGTGTGTGTGTGTGTGTGTGTGTGTGTGTGTGTGTGTTGATTTATACTTAGATGATAATTGAACATTTGGTTATAAGCACCTTGTTTTAGGTTTTTTTTTCTTTCATTATGCAAGGATCAACATGTGATTTTTTTCTTTCAAATATTTTGATACCTATACAGATTTAATCTATATCTAATTTGAATTGAATTTTTTGATTGAAAGGATAGGATTAACAAGATTTTTCATATAGTAATTGTATGCATGTCAACCCTAAGATAAGTTAATTATATGAACCTAACACCAAGTAGATCCTAACTTAGTTTAATTCAAACAAATACATCATGATAAAGTGAAAAATGAAGTTAGTTAAATCACAAAATATGAATCTATACTAAGTGTAAACCTCCTTTTGATCTTTTGATGTGATTTGGATGTAGGTATTTCCTTAGTGAGCTGAATGTAAACCACGCACGATTAAGGATTTCTCAAGAAAAGAGGAAGATATCTCATCAATATGGCTTAATTTCCATTTTGATTCTTCTCTTACTACTCTTAACAAGTAGAAAGGGGGAGATTTACTCAATTTAACAAGCCTTCCAATAACATGAAATGTTCTTCTCAAGTATAATGTTTGTCAAGGACATGGTGTAAGGTGTGACAAGGTGTACTAGGTTTCTTATATAGCTTTCCAATTTGGGAGAATCTTGCAACCTAGTGAATGTGGGATAAAGTGAATGTAGAATTAGAAATGGATAAGTATTATTAGAAGAGATTAATTAGATATTAGCAACTCATGAGATTTTGTGAAGTTTTAATTAATCAATTAGGATTAATTAATAGGCCAAGTTAAGCTTATAGAATCCATTTGGAGATGATTTGGAGGGAAATTAATATAATTCAAAGGGTTTAAGAGGGGGATTTAATCAATAAGAGGGTTTATTGATTAAATATGAAGTTGAATGGTTAATTAATTAATCAAAATAGGATTTTAATTAACAAAGCAATGTTAGTCTCCATCCAAGATGAGGGGCGAGACTAGTCAATTAACGAAATTTCATTAATTGAGTGAGATGAAGGGGAGTATTAGCTAATTAGGATAAAATCACTAATTATAATGAAATGATGGTAAAGAAGACAATTATTGCAATTGTATTATTATTATTTTGTGGTTGAAATTATATGTCTACATTTTCCCCTCTTTGATGTGCTTTGAAACACAAGTGATTTCATTTCAAATATAATAAACAATTTTATTTTGCATGGGTAGAAGAAAACATATTAGGATAGATAATTCCCACTCGAGTATTGATGGGGTGATAGAAGAGGTTGATTTATTCTCAAATAGAAGAGGAGAATGACCATGGTGGAAAAAAACCTCATCGCATCAAATGGGATTTGAACTTGGATCAGTTGGCCATTATTTGATTTGATATATTTTTGGATCCCTTACATGATGAGGATTATATAAAGGAGGGAGGGACGGAGAAGAATCATGTTATTATGAGAATTGTGTCTCAGTAGGTTATAAGAAATTGTTTGTGAGAAGGAATGTTAGGTATAATGGGGAATTGGTTAGAATGGAAAAAATTATAGATGATGGATGGAAATATCATAGTGTAACTTACATACCATCTTGGGTCGAAGTACATTTTTATTTGATGTAAGCATACAAAAAAATGGTAAAATGACATGAAAATACATAATACCATTTTTTTCAATGTTAAATAACCGACATAAAGAAAATACATAATCAATGCAATACAAGAAAGTAAACGAACAAGGAAACAAATATACAAAAAGAAAAATCAAATAAACTTAAGGAATGTTTAAGACAATTGTACTAATTTTTTTGTTATCCAACTTTAGTACCAAAATGTTCAAGTTATACAACAAGGGTTAAAATGATGCCCCAAGCAAGGATACATGCAAGGGATTGGATGGAGGACATAGAAGTCCCATGAAAAGAAAACATGCACTATGAAAATGTGCCGAGAAATGATATATGTCGAATGATAGACATAATAAGTAAACAAACATTTTTATTAAGTAAGATGACAAGATGATTCACATTTCGTGTGCTAGAATGAGAAGGCACTTTGAAATGGGATGTTTTGTGGTATAGTTTTATAATTTTTACTATTTTTGAGTTTTGATATTTTGTGATGTTTTTAATTTTCATATGTTTTGAATGTTTACAATTTTTTAAGATTTACTAATGTTTTTGGATTTTTGAAGATGTTACTAATGTTTTAGGATTTTTATATATTTTATGAAATAATGTACGGGAAGAAATAAGTTCCGAGATGCCCCAAGAGAGATATGATAGTATACAAGGATGAATTCCCCACATATATATAAGAATAGGATAAGTCGGATCAATGCCAAGAGGGACAACTTCAAAAGATTACAAAGACAATGAAAAATATAGAAAGAAGTGATCACTTTGCCTAAGTCCATGGTTCTTATGAATATTATAATCCTCTTATGGTGCCGAAACTTGTCTTCACCAAAGGACCTATCCAAAGTGCCACAATTGTGTGGTTTTCACATTTGAATGAATTTATTTCTCTTTACTATTTTTTTTATTTTTTTTTTTTGAAATGCCTCTAATTTTATCTATATAAATGCTTGAGATGCATGATGTTCATGGGATCTTGAAGCTCTTAACCATCAAGATAGGACAAGTTATATGCTTCTAAACTAATTTTTTAACCACAATGTATGGTCATAACCAATTAGGATCAAATTTTCCTTTCTTTTCACACTCCTTAGTGGTATTGAACTAGGTTTATTTAAGAAGAATATATCCAATCTAAAATTTGTGAGATATAATGTCCTTATTGTAGCTAGCATGGATTTTATTTTGATACAATTTGAGGTGATCCAAGGAATGGATGGGTTTTTCATCATGTAATCTAAGCTCATTAGTCAAACCACTATGTGGTCCTCTTCATTATCGTGATAGTATTTCGAGGATATTCACAAATAGGGATGCTTGATCTCTAAAGGGAATGATGGATTAAGTGTTAAACATAATGGAATATAGGGTTACACCTATGGGTGTGCGGAACAAATATTGATAGGCCTATAACACGGGATGGATTTGGAGATGTTAGTTATGGCACGTATTGCGATCAATTTCTCCATAATTCAAACAAGGGTTTTATTTGTGGCATCATCTTTCCAATTACCTTGAGGATAATAAGGGGTAGACCACTTTGTTGGTGGATTTTAAATTTTGGCATAAGGCCTTCTCTTGCTTGTTCTTAAATGATTTTCCACTATCAAACAAAATAGTAGAAGGGATCTCATGATGTCAAATGATTTGGTTCAAGATAAATTTGATATCTAAGTATCAATAACATAGGTGAGAGGAACAACCTCCACCCATTTCGTAAAGTACTTAGTCATAGTAATGATGTGTTTATAGACATTAAATGAATTGGATGTAATATTACCTACGAGATCGAGCCCCCATTTGGAAAACAACCATAGTGTAGTGATGGGTTGCAAAGATTGAGATGATGCATGAATCAAGTTTCCTTTCTTTTTCATAGCACACATTTATTTACATAGTGACAACAATCTATCTCCATAATAGGCTAGTAATATCCTATGCGTAGAAGTTTCTTTACAAGGACCATGCTACTAGTGTGAGCACCACATATTCATGTGTGCACCTCTTAGGTTGTTTGGATAGATTTTTTTGAATTAAGACAACAAAATAAATTCCCAACATAGCCTTAATGATATAGAGTGCCCCCAAGGAGGGTATAATGAGTTATTCATTGGATAAGGGTTATATATTGGGAATGGTAAATGTCAATTGGGAAGGTACCATCATGTAAGTAATTGTAGATATCTACATACCATGGGGAAAAGTGACCAACAACTTCACATACCAAATGTGATTTTGGCATGTTGTAGCCAAGTATCTGGAAATAATCATAGAAAAAATCCAATGGTAACCATAGCATCTTTTAACATGTTATGTTTTTTTGGCATATGTTGGAAAGTGATTTGAAAAAATTACTCTTTCATGTTGTTGACCATGCATTTATATGGTAAAGCTTCTCATATTTGACTTTGCATTCATCATTCACTTGTTTGATGATGAGTTATGAGTCACCTACAACCTAAAATTATTTAATATTCCATGTTATAGTGACTTTTAAACTTATAATTTGATATTAATACTTAATAATGTTATTTGTATAAGGGAACCCCGAGTGTAAAATATTTTGGGATAAGGTCACCTTTTGGGGTAATAAGAACAATTCCTTCCCCTGAGCCATTAAATGTGAACAACCCATCAAAGTATATTTTTCAAGTAGAATATTATTTGATGTATAAAATGGAAGCATTTGATAGATCTAGGCTTGGTGGTTCTTTACCTAGTAAGGGTTCTTCTAATAGTTTATCAACAAGTGCTTATCCTTTCACTACTTTTTGGTGAACATATTCAATTTCTAACTCACTTAGTAAAATGATCTAGTTTACCATCCTCCTAGTGAGAGTGGGTTTATATATTAGATACTTGAGTGCATCAATTTTATATATGAGATTGGTTTTGTTATTTAGGAGGTAATGGCGAGGCTTCTTGAAATCAAAAACAATGGCCAAGAATAATTTTTCAATTTGTGGATAATTGAGTGCATAAGAGCTCAAAGTATGAATAAGTTAATAGATAACTCTTTCTTTATCTTGGTCATCATATTATGCCAAGATTGTACCAATAGTAAATTGAGTGGAAGAGATATATAGTAGTAGGGGTTCACCTAGGGTAGGTAGTACTAGAATAGGTGGGTTAGCCAAGTATTTCTTTAGTAGGGAAAAATCTTGTTGGCAATCAAGACCCCATTGAAAATCAACATCCATTTTAAAAATATGGGTGAATGAATGGCATTTATTTGTGATCTAAGAGATGAACCTGTAAAAAGCTTGAATTTTTGCTTACAAGTTGCATAAATACTTAGGATTCTTAGGAGGAGGCATCTCATTAATAGTTGTGACCTTCTTGGGTTCAGAGTTTGATTCATGTTCTAGAGCCGATGATTTCTAATAGTTTTCATGAGATAACATCGAGCACACACTTCTTTAGGTTCAATCTGACCTTATAATCCTATAGTCACTCAAAAATATGAGAAAGGATTGTTGGGTGCTTTTCTTTGGTTTTATACTTTCCAATGATATCATCTACATAGTATTGTATAATATCATGCAACATATCATGAAATATGAAAGTCATCACATGCTAATATATGTGGCATTGGCATGTTTGAGGCCAAAAAACATCACCTGATATCAAAAAGTTCCCCAAGGAGTAGTAAAAGTAGTTTTATGTTGATTCTATTTTGCAATTTGGATTTGGTTGTAGCCAGAGAATCTATCCATGAGGGATAGTATTTTATGACATGTTATATAATAGACAATCATGTCGATATTTAGAAGAGGAAAATTATCTTTAGGAAACACTTTATTGATGTCCCTAGAGTGTGTAAATATGAATACGAGCTGGTTTCTTGTGAATATGCTTGATATTGGATATCCACTCTAAATATTCAATGGGTCTGATAAAACCAATTGTTAGTAACATTTCTGTTCTTATTTGACTAAAACAACTACGTGTGGATGTATTTTGTGCATTTTTAATAGGATTTTCTTATTCATACACAACTAGGTTATGCACAACCAAATAAGGATTTGAGCTTGACATATCTACATAGGACCAAGAAAATACATCAATGAACTCTCTAAGGAGTATAGTCAAGGCCTTTTTTTCATATGTGGAAAGAGAAGTTCCTATCTTGACAATTTTATGTTCGTCCTCTATATCAAGGTTGACGTTAATAGTTTATTCAATTATAAGTTTTTAACCATCCTCCATACATGTAGGATCGAGAGGAGATTGAGTTCTTCCTATATTGGCATCTTAATGAGATTTTCACTAATAGAATGATCAATTATACTATCCATTTTTATTTTTCTTTTTCTTTTCCATAAGTTCCTTAAAGAGGTTTTCACTAGAGGACCTAGATTTTATGTTGTTAGGTTTTTTTATATTTTTTCTAACCACGAGCTTAGCCTCCTCCTTAAGATATGTGTAGACATCGAGGTTAATAGTGAATCCTTTCTTGTGATCTCATATAGGTATATCATCATATAACACCATGAAATCTCCAATTTCTTCATCATTCTAAAATAGATCAATTGGTATGTGTCGTTGTTGGTCCCAATCAATGAGGGATGGGTGTACAAGGTCTATTTCATGAATGGAGATGGATAATATTAAAATAGCGGTGTCATAAAATAGGTTTTTGGAGGTAAGATATTCATAGAGACTATAAGGGTACTATGGCTCGATGTCATTATAGGAAGATATATCCTCACATTTAGAAGAGGTGACATCAACTATGGGAAGTTATGCCCCATAAGGCTAAATACCAATGCCAACCTAACCATTTTTTCATGTTATAGAATATTTTTCCGTACACCTTGTTCATATAAGCCACATCTATATCCTTTGTATCCCATATCATACATCATCTTGTTAGGGATGATATATTCTAGGGATTTATAGCAAGAGGTCATATTTTCATAGGGGGACTAGAATTTATGAGTAATACCCAATTTTTCATCTGTTAGGAAACCACCAAGGGTGAATTTATTTATACTACAAGGATCCCGAGTTATCTTTAGGAAAATTTTGTGTCTACCACACGTTTTAGGTGAAAAGGGAAAGTTTGATATAAGGAGGGAATGTTAGAGGTCATATTCTCCACGGATGGTATGAATTTTTTCAATTTGGATTCTCATGTAGCAAAAGTGGATATGGATGTGGAATCACCACTTTGGTGGGGATGAATTATATTTGGATTGACACAAGAGGTGAGGGATTTTGATTTAAGTTTAATAGCCAACTCTATAGAAGGACATTCATAAGTTACTTGGTAATAACTAGCTAATACTTTGTAGTGGGCAAAGGGTTGTGGGTCACTAGGAATTGTAAGCTCTTATCCTTGGTGATATAGTTTGATACACTTTGGTGAAAGGTGGAGGGAACAACCTACATGGCATGAATCCATGGGCAATCGAGGATAATTTTATAGGGAATTCCTTATTCAATGACATGGAATCTTGTTTCATGTGTGATAGGGCCAACTTCCATGGGTAAGGTAATTATGCCCACTGATTTTCATTTTACATTATCGTAATCCTTAATGGTTATCACATTAGGCTCTAGTTCAACATTTTTATGTCTCAATTATTTAAAAATATTTGCATTACATATATTAAGGCTAGATTTATTTTCCATGTAACAAAGTCTTACACCAAATCCTTAAGGCATTAGTGAAATACACACTTAAGGATCATAATATCCCACCACGGTTTTGTATCCCATACCCCAAGCTAGATTTGCACTCGTATAACAAGATCATGCCCTACCTTATACTATCCCTGATAGAACACTGCAATGTCGATGTAGTAACCCATATTGGTACTTGAATCTAGGTGGTTGTTATGATCTTGGTGTCCCTAAGATTTCACCCTAAAATATGGCACTACCCCTTTAAAAAAATCATTCTTTTCAAGTAACAGGTAGTTTTGTGTTTGTTTTTCCTGTAGTTTTTTCATTACTCTAAGGTATACCTAGAGAGTCATAAAAGCCAAATTTCCACAGTACCCACATGTTAAAACTCACTCTATCCCTTTGTTAGGTTTTGGCTAAGAGAATTTTATTTATTTATTTATTAAATAAATATTTTTTTTTCAAAAATATATTAAGCTAAAAGTGGAGGATTTAGGTTATACAAATCACTTCACCCCATCATTATTACCACTGAACATTCACCTAAGGGAAGAATTTTTACAGGATCGATAATTGGAGAAATTTTTTGAGAAATTTCCTACAACTTCTTTTGTTTTGTTTTATTTTTTTTCTATGTTTTGGTTTGTTTTCTCTAGCAATTCATGTAGCCTATTCATTCTTCCTGTCAGATCTTTCCCCAGGACCTAGGGTTTTGAAAATATATCCAGTATTTGTAATTACTAATATGTCTAAAGGTGATCGAGCTTAGGATTCTTTCGAGAAGAGGGCAAGAAGTTACTCGGTCAAAAGGCCCAAAAATGGATTTTATGAAAATAATAAAAATACTCAATGCGTATAGCTCAAGAAAATATGCAATTTTAGAGAAAAAGGAACTTCAAACGGACCCACGGAATGGAAGTTATGACACATGCAAGTTTTGCTACTACATCTTCTCGACCCTTTCCAAAAATTGATTTCTTCCATTGAAGTCACAATTTATTGGAAGGAAGGATTTAAGCTGCCAATGGGAATTTTAGAGGTGGTAGGTAGGTGGGAATTTATTTCTGCATAGCAAGTTATTTTTCCCATCAAGTCAAAATAACTTAAGTTGTAATGGGAGTTGCAGGGTGGAAGGTAGACGGTAATTTCTTACTTGCGGTATAGGGTGAAAATTCCCATTATAAAATAAAATTACTTAAAGTACCGTGAGAATTTCCTACTTTCCTTGCAGGGTAAAAATTCCCATTGCTTTGACTTCTTATTTTTAACATGACTTCTAGCCAAAAAGTGTGACCCATTCTAGCATAGCTAAATGCCTAAAAGATAACTTTTTTTATTAATTGTTAGGAAGCATCCAATTTGGTACCTAGGGTTGGAGAAGATTTCTTTTTATTATTCAAAGCATCTGCATGTTGATGTGAGTGCACGGGTGAATAAAATAATATTTTTAGCTTGCTTGGCATGCAAGCAAAGTCTAAAAATAGAAGGCAATAGGATTTATAATCATATCTCAATGAATAAATTAGATATTCATGCTATGGATTATATACTTTTCTGAATTATCTGTAGGAATACTTCATTTATGCCCAGATTGGTGAAGAAAGCGGTGTTAATGTCGATACATTGAATTTATCTTCGAGGATCACAAGAAGAAACAGATCTAGATCTCATAATTGCAAAGGATTATGGCAAATATTCATTCTCTTGTTTCTAATACAACACGTGTAAAAGTCATTGCATGGAAAATTCATTTCGGAGCTTGTGCATATGCTCCCAATATTCTAGTTGAAGACTTCAGTGAATTTACTTGTTTTTTCCTTCGCTTGAGTTCTTTCTAGAATTTAAACTTGCTCATATGCAATTAAAAATAAAAATATGATGAATTTTGTCTTAATTATTTACGAGAAAACATTTCACTAGTGCATATCTTGGAGAAGAATTTAAAAGATTCAAGGATAAAATGGGAAGATAGGTTAGAGGTAGCACCCACGGGTAAATTACGATCAATTGCTTCCAGATCTAGTTTGGTGAGAATCAAAGGGAAAAGAGTCAACCGCATGTAGAATATGGAAAAAGAACAAGATTGGGATTGTTGTAGAAGATTTCTTCTAATTTCTTCTCCTCTTTCTTCTTCTTTCTCTTATTTTCCCCAAAAAAGTAATTGAATAATCAATTAAATTGTAAAAATTAAGTTATTGGTTTAAAATTCATTAAAGTTCTTGGAAGAAGTCAATTACTTGGAAATAGGTGACAAACATGCAAAACAGAGGGTTCTATTTTCAGTTATAAATCATGCATGTCATGTAAAGAGGAATTCCAGGAGGAAGATTTCTAATTCCTTACATTTTTCATAGCTTCCACATGTGGTAATTCACTAAAATCTTCCTATTTGTAATTTCCCTCTATACACTATACGCTATAAGTAGAGGAAGAACCTACAAGTTAAGGGATCGGAATTTTTAATCAACAATCTTGTGTTCCGGACTTTGAGTGAAACCCTTAATATCTTTCTGAAACCTAAGGAATAGAGAGGAGGCATATTTATAGAGAACTTTGTGTCAACAATGCATTTGTTTCTTATTTATTTTTATATCTTTGCATAAACTTTGTGTTATCTTAGATCTGGATCTGAAACTTTCCTTTTCTTTGAATTCTACATTTCTAGATCTGTTTGTTTCATCTATGTGCATGTGACCAACTCGGTTAACTATTGGTCAAGTTACACATCTTCTTTCTTTTCTACTCACATTCAATTATTTCCCTCTTCTGCATATATACATTTCTTATAGCTACTTACTTGCTGCAAAACTACCTAGCTATGGTGCATGAGCTACACGGTTAAAGTAAAACCAACAGATAGATATTAGAAAATATAATTGACAAAATCTTACATGGGAGCCTCACTGGTAAATGAGGGAGATTTATCTCATGACTGCTTAGGTTTTCAATTGTGTAGAAAATCTAGCCAATAGATACCAAATGTAACAAACTTTTACATTAAAACCTTGATGTATTAGTGAAATCTGCACATGAGGATCATACCATAATGTAACAAATTATTACACCGAAACCTCGAGGCATTAGTGAAATATGCACATAAGGATCATAAAATTCCATAAGAATCGTTTTAACCCTTTTAAGGGTAAATATCAATTATATATACAAGGGTAAGTTCTGTGTTTGATTATCTATAGGAATCTCATTTTGGCTAAAATGATTTGTTCGAGATGGTTTGATTTATGAAACCAAGGCTTGGAAGCGCAAAGTGTCAATGTCCATGGTAAATCTTTCCTTTTGAAGGGTCTTATAGAGGATTTCCTTATGAAAAGTATATATCTTAAGAAGATCCAAGATATAAATCTTGGTGGTTGTCTTCTCAAGATATTCTAGGAGATCATAATGACCATTCGAATGAGTAGAAAGATGGGGTCCTATAACAATAAGATGAGTGTATCACATTGTCATGGAAAACTCTTGATTTTATTTTGATGGTGTTGATATGGTCAGTGATAGGATGAAAATATCCAATAAGATAATAAAATGGAGTAGATGTTTGGGCAACAATGTGGTTAGCACTTTTTCCTTGAGAGGATTGACCTCGACTGTCTTCTTTTTCAAATTTTTTATGTTTCCGCAAGAGGTACATGATGTATTGGCTGAAAGAGCTGAACATATGAGTATGATTAGGATACCTAGGTTATAGTACTAGTAAGTGTGTCATTTGTATGCATTTAAAACTTAGGGTAAGTTAATTGAATGAACCTAATACCAAGTAGATCCTAACTTATTTTAATTCAAGCAAATACATCATGATAAATCGGAAAAGGAAGCTAGTTAAATAAAAAATATGAATCTATACTAACTCCAAACCTTATGTTTATATTTTGGTGTTCTTTTTATGTAGGTATTTCCTTAGTGATCCAAATGTCGGTGAAAATTTTAAGGAACCCATGAAAAAACGTATAGAAAGGGTGGCAAATCTTGCTAAAGAAATATTCATTGGGATGGAAAATCTCATAAAAATGGCTATCATGAAAATGGAGAAAATAGAAAAAATCATATAAATGATTGTATATGTAAAGGTGAATATTACCTAATTTTTCTAATTTTAAAAAATATTTTGGTGAATTTCAATTGTCCTCTTTAATTTATATTTCATTTGTCTAATCTATTGATGGTATGAAGTGCATTATATGCATTCCTTACTTAAATAAAAACATTTACTAAGTTATTAATTGTGGACCAATTTTCCCAAATCCTTCTCAGGATTAAACCTTGGCCATTGATCCATTGGCTATGTGACCTCATTTCATGCAATTTTAGGTAAACATATCATCTCAATCCTTGAAAATCCTACCATGATTGTATCACATATGTCAATGTCTTGCAATGTGTCAACATCCTATGTTATTTTGGCTTTGTAATCTTCTTCCTTATTATTTGTTTACTTTGAAAATTTTCAATGATTTTCTAAAATGTGCACACACACACACATATGATTTTCACTCCTTGGAAAATGTGGGATATTTTTCAAAGTAAAAATTATAAATTTCTTTATTGTGGAGGATCCAAATGATTTTTAGCTTTACCAACTAAACCAAGGTGCAAAAATACATTTTATGGCTTAAATGGTCCCAATAATTCCTTAATTAAATCATATCACATATAATAGAATCCATATTCTAATTTTAAGCTTAGATAATCCTTTAATTGAATATATAATTACTTGAATTGGTGCCTTTAATATATTTGATCATATCAACACACACACACACACACACACACACACACACACACACACACACACACACACACACACACACACACACACACACACACACACACACACACACACACACACACACACACACACACACACACACACACACACACGCACGTGCGCACACACACATGCACACGCACACGCACACGCGCACACACACACACACACGCGCACGTGCGTGGGGTAAATTAACAAGTAGAAAGGGGGAGATTTAATTTATTTAACAAGCCTTCCAATAACATGAAATGATCTTCTCAAGTAAAATGTCTTTCAAGGACATGATGTACGGTATGACAAGGTGTACTATGTTTCTTATATAGCTTTCAAATTTGGGATAAGTTTATAACCTAGTGAATGTGGGATAAAGTGAATGTATAATTAGGAATGGATGAGTATGATTAGAAGATTTTAATTAGAGACTATAAACTCATGAGAGTTTGGGAAGGTTTAATTAATCAATTAGGATTAATTAATAGGCCAATTTAAGCTTATAGAAACCATTTGTAGATAATTTGGAGGTAAATTAGTATAATTTGAATGGTTTGAGGGGGATTTTAATCAATAATAGGGTTTATTGATTGAATATGAGGTTGAAAGGTTAATTAATTAATTAAAAGAGGATTTTAACTAATGAAGCAACGTTAATTGGCATCCAAGATAAGGGGACGAGACTAGTCAATTAACAAAATGTTGTTAATTGATAGAGACAGAGGAAAATATTAATTGATTAGTGGAAAATCACTAATTACAATGAAAATGTGGTAAATAAGTCAATAAGCGTAATTTTATTATTAAAATTATGTGGTTGAAATTAGGTGTCTATAATAATGTTTGGGCCCTTGAAGTGAAATCATTCATAGTCATATGCTACATTAGTATCTTTTTACTATTTTAAATTAGAAAACCTTTTTATTAGGATTTAAATTATCTATATTATTTATATTTACACTTATATGTGTGATGAAAACATGATTGGTTAGTTACATTATGAGATGATTGTGTTTTCTTGTTTAACCTTCCCTTCTCCTCCTTTTTGGATTCAAAATTCCAAAATAAAATATATTGTTAATTTATAATAATTGTCATAGAAATATTCCTAAAGAAGTAGGGTCATCTGTAAAATTTAACCTTATGTTTTAGGAATTCCTCACTTTTGACATAGGTTTCTCTATTCAATATCCATAAATATTCCCTTATGTTATAATTCTTGCATCAAAGGGTTAACATCATAATGGAGACATTTCTCTCTTTAGAAAATTTTTGACTGGTTGTAAGATTATGGTTACTTTCATGGCCTTCCTCTCTCCTCTTATGTGGCCTCTTAATACTAAAAAAATTGCATTGTATTCTATCTTTAAAATATGGGTTATTACATTATGTGTGATATACCTTATCTTAAAATATCTTCTACAACTCTAAAATCCCCATTCATTCAAACAATTAATCACATATTGGATGGTTTACTTTTTTGTTATCATATAAAATTTAGCAAACTATAACCCTATACCATCTAATATTGTGCTACAATGGTAGTAAAATATTTATTAACATAATCATTCATTTTTTCTTAAATACATAACTATCATAGAAACATTCCTTGCTAAACCATAAAATTTAACATTGTGCTAAAGGATTTCCTACTTATTACCCTTATTTTTCATTTTTACTCTTCATTATTCTAAATCCTTTATACTACGATCCTTATATGGTCAATGGGTTTGAAACCATTAGATGAAATGTTGGTATGTTTCATAGTCACACTTGTTGTAAATTCCACCGTAGGTAGTGTTGTCACCAAGGTGATATTTATTATATGCACAAAATTTGTAAATAAAAATTTAAGTGGTATTTATCTTCAAATGTGTGATAAAGGTGAGGTGTAACTTCGGGAATGGTCATATCCCACATTTCACCAACCAATAACAACATCTCACTCACCTTGTACTTTTCCTATATAAGGAACCTTTATGTTCTTATGGGAATTTATATTGGAGCTTAGAGTCATCTCCAAAGATGATAGAGTTGCAGTCTCTTACTGAGATTCAATTCTAGTGTAACCATTTTTGGTTGCGTGTACATATGCATTATATATTTCCTTCTAACTCAATATAGTGTAATTTTTTTGGTGAATCTCCTCCTCTCAAGTAAGTACATTGTGTGGATGCTTACGTTGCAGATTTTCCTACACCCTCCTTTATTCTTATATGGTATCAAATATAGATCTGCAATATCTATCTCATAATTTTCTTATATTTGAATCTTTATTTAGAGTTATTTTCATTACTAGTTTCAAATTTGAATGAAGAAGAGTTTTTTGAAGATATGTCTACCTTTTTCAAATTTTTAATTATCTTTAGTGGATATAAAATTCCCTTTGGAGGATTTTTGAGATTCTTAATTTATGAACCCTCATAAATTATGTAATTCCTATGCTTTTTCCTAATCCCTGGACATTTTTAAGCCAATCATCATTTTTAGTTTTTGAAATTACCCAATGGATTTTTGTGCCAAAATTAATTTTATAGAGTAATTGTTTAGGTTTTCCATTTTATGGAAAAATACAAAATATTTGGGTATGATCTAGTATTTTTCATTAATTATACAGAGAAAATATAAATTTAAATATAAACTAGATTTTTTGGAGCTTCGGTGATTTTATATGATTCTTTGAGCATTCATACATAAAAAGAAAGGAGTAGTAGAGAAGACTACATTTTTTTGCTTTTTTCCAAAACATATGCACTTAAAATATATTGTTTTGATTCATCTCTTATATATATATATTTTTAAAAGTATTGGTTCATTAAAAAATGAAGCAATGATGCACCCGTGGTGTGCATTTGAAGTTTCAAACCAATTACGGTGCATTTTACAAGCTCGAAATCACTAGTTTATTTTACATCCTATGCAAAGTAACCATTTGGTCATACATACAACCACCATATACCCATGTCACCTGATCTTATCCCTTGTCCTATCATATGATTTCTCACTCGGTATTTTTAGCCCCTGAGAGCTAGACTTTCACCACTGAGCCTTTTTTTGGAGTACATTTCTTTTTAGGTGTTGGGATTAGCACACCGGTTGTAAAGAATATATAAGATCTAAGCATACATGAAAATAAAAGTGGATATTCTACTAGAAGAAATATGCAAAACAAGAGACATAAATCAACACCCAGTTTTAACGTGGTTCACCAAGTGTGGGCTATGTCCACCAAGAAATAAACCAATCTATTATCCTAAGCTTTAACATGATATACAATGAAGATTTACAATCTTCCACACCTCTCAAATGTATAGTACTTTCTTTCCCTCAAGTTTTTTCTTCATCACCAAGAATTCTCTCTCACCAAATTTTGCAAGTTCTTTCTAATTCTTGTTAATCATCTTCTTTCTTACTTCTAAACCCTATATTTTATGCTTATATAGTCGTTTATAGACTTAGGGAACTTATCCATGCAATTACAATCAATAGAAATACTTTAATGCTAAAAATAGATCTAATTCCCGAGAGTTAATTAAAACATCATCACATAGGTAACCAACACTGGTTAGCCCTAACCATTGTCGGTTCCTTCCTTTCCTAATCGATGCCACTCATAACGACCGATGTCAGTCATACTTGACCAATGTCGGTCCTGGGTGACCGATGATGGTTATTGTATTTTCCAGCAAGTTTCCATTGCATGCTAAAATGAAGTAATCGATCTCCACAACTCAACAATCTCCCATTTGGATATTAATTACTACACCATACCTATACAACATCATTCTTGGACTATTATTTAGCTTTGTTTCTTCCTCTTCAAGTCTCAAACTTGAAGACCGGTAGAAAGTGGAGTGTAGCTCCAACTTCTCCTTTGATAATGGCTTCGTTAGAATTTCCTAAGGGTTCTTTCTCGTATGAATATTTTCTAGATTCAACTTTCCATCCTCCTATACCTGTCATATGAAGTGATACCTTAAATGAATGTGTTTCATTCTCAAATGAAATGTTGAGTTCTTTGTCAAATGAATTACACTCACATCATCACTTTGAAATGTTTATAATCACTTTTATCCTTTCCCAACTCTTCCATAAACCTACTCATCCATATCATCTCCTTGCTATCCTTTGTAGCTACAACATACTCTTCCTTTGTAGTAGACAAAGCCAAAACCTTCTATAATCTTAAAATCTAGCTAATGTCATTCCACCTACTGTGAAAAAATATCCAGTAGTCTTCCTCCTACCATCCAGGATCTCTAGCCATATCTCGAATCAACATAGCCACATAATGAAATATCCAAAGCTCCATAACATAAATACATGCTAGATGTCCCTTTCAAAACTCCGAGTATCCATTGGACTGATTTCCAATGCTCTTTACTGGATTAGCCATATATCTACTCACAACTCCCACTACCTATGCAATGTTTGGTCTTGTACAAGCCATAGCATACATGAGACTTACTAACTGTTGAAGCATATGGCACTTTGGTGTCATGTATTTGAAATCCTCATGTGATGATGGAAACTGATCTTTACTCAATTTGAATTGTCCACCATAGGTGTGCTAACGTTTTGCATTACGCATGTTGAGCCTTTCTAACACCTTGTAGATATAATCCTCATGAGACAAATATAACTTCTTGTTTCTCTTGTCTCTATGTATTTTCATGTCAAGGATTATTTTTATAGCTCCTAAATCCTTCATAGAAAATGTGTGAGCTAGATTTCTCTTAAGCTCACCAATGTCATGTATACTAGATCCTACAATAAGCATATCATCCACATATAGTAACAAAATAATATAGTTCCCATTTTCAAGCTTCTTGAAATAAACACAATGGTCAAATTCACATCTCAAGTAACCATCCTCAAACCTCATGTACCATTTCCTTGGAGCTTGCTTTAGCCCATATAGGTTCTTTTTCAATCTGCACACTAATTTCTCCTTACCCTTGACTTCATACCTAAGCAGCTGCTGCATATAAATCTCTTCATCCAAATCACCATGAAGGAAAGACATCTTTACATCTAGTTTCTCTAAGTGCAAATCTTCTACTACAACTAAACTCAATACAGTATGAATAGAAGTCATCTTAACAACAAGAGAAAATATTTCACCAAATTCAATACCTACTTTCTATGCAAATCCCTTTACTACAAGCCTTTCCTTGTACCTTTTATGTCCACCCTCTTCTTCCTTGATCCTGTAAACCCACTTGTTCTGCAATGTTATCTTACCTACTGTAACTTAACCAAATCCCAAGTCTGGTTTTGTTTCAAGGAGTCCATCTCCTCATCCATGTCATGCTCCCATTGAACGTGAGTCTTATCTTGCATTGCTTCTTCAAAGCTCTCTAGTTCACCATTATCAGTTAATAATAAATAAAATAGAGAAGGTGTAATTTTTTCTGGAAGTTTACTTACCCTTTGTGACCTTCTCACAGGAGTTTGGGGTATCGGAGACCCAATCGGGGCCTCCTAGACATTCTTATCTAAATCGATAGTGACCAATTCTAGTCACCTCTAACTCGATGCCAATTCTTCTAACCGATCTTTGATCTGGATCCTCTATAACGAGATACTCAGTTCTTATTCCGTTGGCTAGGGGTCAACCGGTACTTGTTCTTATGTAACCCTACCATTAATTCTTTTAAATCGAGAGTTCATTTTCATTCACAAAATTCTCAACCAGTTCATTCTTGGGTACCAATATTTGATCCATGTACATTCTCTTTTCATTCCATTCAACATCACAACTCCTAATAATTTTAGAATTCTCTAAATCCCAAAAACAAACCGAAATCACCGGATCCATAACCAATGAAAGCACATCTCTTAGATTTTACATCCAACTTTTTTCTATTTTCCTTATCAACATGCACAAAAGCTTTTGAACCAAAAAATTTAATAAAAGAAAGATCTACCTCTTTTCTGTCCAAGCTTCCTCTGGTATTCCTCCATCTATTGAACTTGAAGGCCCACGGTTAATCCAATAAACCGTTGTATCAACAGCTTCTACCCAAAAGCTGTAAGGCCAGTCCGAATGTATTCTCATACTTCGAGCACGTTCCATGATTTTCATGTTCATTCTTTCTATAACACCATTCTCTTGTGGTGTTCTTGGAACCATTCTTTCTCTATGTATCCCATTCACTGAACAATAATCATTGAAAGTATTGTTACAGTATTCACCACCATTGTCAGATCTAAGGAACTTTAACTTAGAATTTGATTCATTCTCAATAAGGGATTTACATCTTTTAAAATTATCAAAAACATCATATTTACATTTAATACAATAAACCCATACCTTTCTTGTAGCATCATCAATGAAAGTAACATAATACTAGGATCCTCCATGAGAAGCTACCAGGTGGTCCCCACACATCTAAGTGTATAAGCTCTAATTTCTACTCCTTCTTAGTTACCCCAAATTTGAGAAATCTCACTCTCTTTTTATTTCCAAAGATACAATTCTCATAGAAATCAAGATCTAAATATTTAAAATTTGATAACTTACCCTTAGCCTTTAAGATTTGCATTCCTTTTTGACTCATATGACCCAACCGGTTATGCCACATGCATGCATATGAATCTGAAGTAGATAATACGAAAAAAGGAATCAATAATACAAGTACAGATAGATAAATATAATGTTCCTACCTTCCTACCTCTTACCAAAACAAAATCACCCTTGGTGACTTTCCAAGAGTCTCATGTAAAAGTAATCATAGAACTAGATTCACCTAGTTGCCCTACGAAATAAGATTCCTCCCGAGGCTTAGCATATGCCTCACATCTTTCAATACCCATGTATTTCTATTTTTCATTTTTAGATAACTTACCCTTTACCAATAATACTGCAAGGTTCATCATCACCCAAATAAACATGCCCAAAATTTCCCTAGACATAATTTCGATATAATCGTTATTAGGGGCCACATGGAAAGAAGCTTCGAATCTAAAACCCATGATTCAATTCTATTATCTAAAGAAATAATAATATCATCTTGCATTACCTCTGATGTAAAAAGATTTACTTCTTTACCTTTATCTTGTTGTTGGTTCTCTTTATCCTTTGACCAAAAATATTCCTTTGCATGTCCTTTCTTTCCACATTTCCAACAAGTGATTCCCTTACTTCTAGATTTAGATCTTTTATCCCTTAAATTTTATTTCCCATTACTCTTACTCTTGGATCTCTCCTTCTTCCTACCTCTACTTTCTACATTTAAATAATTTCAGATGATGATTCCTATGTACTCTTCTTGCAAATTTATTCATTCAAGATTATACTAACCACATCATCAAACTTCAAAATATTATTAATAGATGTTGTATTACTAACAGCCATTTCAAAGTTGTCCCAACTATCAAGAAAAGAACATAAGAATTAAAAAAATGTACTTCATCATCAAATGGTATAGCAACTGATTTTAACTGATTTATAATAGATCATAACTCATTCAAATGACTAGAGGTAGATTCACCTTCATGCATCTTAGAACTAAATAGTTTCTTCATCAAATAAACTTTACTTGAAGCACTAGCTTTTTCATATAAATTAGCAAGATATTTCATTAACTTTAGCGTAGAATCCACTTCGTAATATTGGAAGCCATGGATGCTACCAATCTCAATCTTATAGATCCCAAAGCCTTTTTGTCAAGAATCTTTTATTCTTCATCGGTCATCTTCGTAATGCGTCTAGACTTCTCATCCAATGGTAAGTACAAATCTATTTGATACATATAATCCTCAATCTGCATCTTCCATAATTGATAATTTCAGATGTCAAATTTCTCTACCTTGTATTTCTTTTCTTCAGTCATTAATGTAGCTCCCACTCTATCATAAAACCCTCTATGAGTAAATCTATCAACGCATAAAACTCTCAAACAAAGCTACGTCTGGTTTTTGGGGTTAGCACATCGGTTGTATAGACAATATATCAGATCTAAGCATACATACAAATAAAAGTGGATATTCTACCAAAAGAAATATGTAAAACAAGAGATATAAATCAACACTAGATTTAACATGGTTCATTAAGTGTGGGCTACGTCCACTAAGAAATAAGCCAATATATTATCCAAATATTTGACAAGATATATAATGAAGATTTACAATATTCCACACCTCTCGGATGTATAATACTTTATTTTCCTCAATTTTTCCTTCATCACCAAGAGTTATCTCTCTCACCAACTTTTGCAAGTTCTTTCTAATTCTTGTTAATCATCTTCTTTCTTACTTATAAACCCTAGATTTTATGCTTATATAGTCATTTATAGACTTAGGGCACTTAGCCATGTAATTACAATCAATAGAAATACTTTAATGCTAAAAATAGATATAATTCCCGAGAGTTAATTAAAACATTCTCGCACAAGTAACCAACACCGGTTAGCTCTTGGTTCCTTCCTTGCTTGACCGATGCCGATCATACACGACCAATGCCGGTCATACTGACGATGATGCGGTCATACTTGACCGATGCCGGTCTGGGTGACCGATGTCGGTTCCCCCTTAACCGATGACGGTTACTATATTTTCCAGCAAGTTTCCATTACATGCTAAATTGAAGTAATTGAGCTCCACAACTCAACATTAGGCTCATAAATTTTGATTCATGAAGCCTAGTAAGATGGTATACTTATACCTTTCCTTTTTTTGTGACATACACAATGGTGATATTAATTTTAATATTATGTTGTTAATAAATTTCTATAATTAATAATTTTTTTGCTATTTAGTTGACAAAATCATATATTTTGGAATTTTATGAGGCCATAACTTTTGATTAGTAACTCATATTTGCATGTCGTTTTTTTCAAACTGTGTTCTTTCTTGCACTCTTTTCATTAATTTCATCTATTTCTTATGATCAAAAACATATTCAATTTTTTTTAGCTTTGTGGCTTATTTTATAAAGTTTAAATCATATTGGGTGGTGTTTTTAAATGTATTTGTACTTGCACTAATTTATAAAGTGTTATGGGGGTTTATATATTTTTATGCCGTCATGCATGTGAATGGATTTTTATACTCCTTTTCATATTTCAGTTGTTGAGTTCATCATGTGGCATTTTTGGGCACTCTCACTAAAGGATTTTGTAGTGATTTGTTTCAAACCTACCACATTGACACCATTTAAATATATTGATTTGTGTTTTATTCAATCCTAAGTGATCACTATGAGGGGGTGTTACATACTAATAATTCTTGCTTGGTTGTTCATGTATGTACCTTGTGTTTGTTCCTAGTGGATGTAAAGGTTGGTTGTTTTTTTGCTAGAGAATTTTGTGCCAACCCTTATGGGGTTTTCAAAATCATTTTCATTTCCAAATATGTAATCTATTCCAACCCTTATGTGTTTTTAAAAAATCAAAATAGTTTCTAAGCCAACATTCTTTAGTGGTTTCAAATTTTAGAATAGTTTTTAATCCAACCTTATTTTGTTTTCATGATGCATTTCATTCATATGGATTATTTATCTATAATATCACTTATTTACACAATCATATTTGTTGGAAGATACTTATTATATATTCCTTTATAGGATTCATCAGATTCAGCGTGTATTTACTTAAATGGCTTAATTTTTCTTTTTCTCTTTCATTGTGCATGGGTGCCTAATCAATCCTAGTTTATGAGACATATATATATGATCACAAGACTTATTATTTTTTAACACATAACATAAGTTTATTTTCAATGGGGTATTGGTGTGTTTCATATCTACACTTGTTCTAAAGTCTATATGTTAGGTATTTTTATACCAAGGTGAGATTTATTATGTGCACAACATTGGTAAATACACATTTAAGTGGTAGTTATCCTCACATGTGTGAGAAGGGTGAGGTGTAACTTGGTGAATGATCATATCCCACATTTCACTCAACCAATAACAATATCTCACTCACCTCTTACTTCTCTGTATTAGTAAAATTTCTTTCCTTATGGAAGGTGAGATTAGAGCTTGGAATCATCTCCAAATCTGGTGGAGATTTAGTCTCTTAGGAAGATTTTATTCTAGTGCAATTATCGTTGGTTGCACATACATATGCATTGTATATTTCCTTTTAGTTTGGTGTAATTTTATTTTATTGGTGAATCTATTCCTCTCATCTAATTAGTTTGTGTGGATGCTTGCATTGTGAAATTTTCCTAGAACCTCCTCAATTCTTATATAAAATCAATCCTCTTACTAATGATTTATTGGGTATTTAAAAGATAAGTATGTCTATTTTCTCGAAATCCTCATATACTATTATACAACCTCGTGATACCAAACATACCCAATATATTGTGTCCTAAAAATTACTCCTTAGTACACCATGTGGTATATTACTTATATTTTATGTAAGATTTTATTATATTACTATAAAACGTTCATTAATTTAAAAATTAAATCCAAATGGGTTATCTTGTTTAATGTTATTTGATAATCATTGTCACATAAAAATTCCTTAAAAGATAGGGTATACCACCAAATATAACCCTATGCTATAAGAGTATGTCATTTGTTGACCCGGTTTCCATTTTCAATCTTTATAATTCTAATGCATTCAAACTATGGTCCTTATACCAATGGGTTTGACACCACAATGGAATTGATTCTCATATTAACATAATAATTGATTTTTACATTGTGAGATGAGTGTGTTTGCATATTAGACCTTCCCTTCTTCTTGTTTTGAATAATACCAAAAACATTGTTCAATTGTGTTTGATTATATAACTATCATACAAAAAATCCTTGGGATGTAGGATTAATGGTCAAATTTACCCTTTTCCTAGAGGAAAACCTCACTCATTAACCTATGTTTCCATATTTAATCTTCAAAATTAATCCATGATATGAAAATAAGTACTTATAAAGTATATAAATTTAATTTTTAATATATGTTAAAAGTAGTGAAAATGTGATGTAAATAGTGACACATGTACTGTAACTATAAAAAAGTAAAGTGGTATATAAAAATTCCATCCCACTTTATTTCATTTCATTTAATAGTGACAATAGGAAAATAGAAATAAAAAATGAAGTGGAGAGTATAATTGTAGTATAAGGGGGAAAAGGACAAAAAAGCGAGAGGGAAAAGTGAAAGGGAAGTATAAAGGAAGAAGATATAGCAAAAAGGCAGCATAAGGGATAGAAAAGGAAAAAAATCATGTCGATAGACTCATAGAGAAAAGATAAAACTTTTAAGGAAATAAAAACCTCCACTTTGGAAGAAGAAGATTATGTGATAAATCACATATTACAAGTATGTATATTTTCATCTGAATTTAATTAATAATGTATGTGAACCCTAGGACATAAAATGTAAATAGTAGGAGATATTTTGTAAACCCTAGGATATATTTTAACGAGAATTCTTTAAATATAAATAAATTATAAAAACCATAGGATAAATTATGTAGGCCATAGGGAAAGTTGTGTAAACCATAGGGTAAATTTTGTAATCTCTAAGATAAAATGTATAAACCCTAAAAACCCTGTATAATTGATATATTTTTGGAAATTGGGAATGGGAATCATGATTCCAAAAATAAATAATTGGTAGGATAATTCATATAGAATTTTATACGATTATAATAATATAAATACTCTTTACGGGGATTATGACCTCCTTAAGCCATTCTTCAAACAAAATACAATGAAATCATAATGCAATAATATTTAATGTTTTCTAATACTCTAACTCTTTATAAAGAGAAGAAAGAGAGAGAGAAAAAATAGGAAATACAAAATTTAAATAAAATAGCTTTGTGTTTTCTTGAACCACTCACATAAGGTGTACTACTTCAAATGAATTTTAAGATATCCTCCTTGGTTCATCTTTTCTTCTCCTTGAGTTTTCCAAAAATAAAATTTTGAAATCATCAACGGTGGTAAGTGTATGGTTTCTCCTTTACTCATAAGGGAACCTCAAATCCTCTTACATTATAGGAAAGTGACATGTGTCCCTTCCCATGGCTTTTGTTGTATGACAAAAGTAAATTACCCTGCCACAACTTTCAAAAAAATGAACTTAATACATTTACAAAGGTATTGCACACCAAATACTTTCTTAACCCTTATTTAATTTTATCAACCTACATGCCATTATGGATGTCTTTAAAGTCATAAATGACACCAAAATGTAATGAAATATATTCCTAAGCTTACCCCAATAGTTAACGCTTTCATATTTAGTCATGAATGAGTCCTAAGAGTTTGTCTTCACCTATTTTATTTAGGATATTCATGTATACTCGATTTTGGATTCTTTTTGAACTTATTTTAACTTGTTCCCACTCTTACAAGGTCACACATAGGCTTCTAAAATACCTAGGAAAAAGGATGAAGTGTTAAGTAATAATTTACAAATATGAGTGGGAAAGAAGGATCTCCGAAACTGGTTGAGTGGGAAAGTGATGGAAGGGAAATTCTGCCCAGATTAGAGGATCTTGTGGTAGAAGAAGGTGAGATTAATGAACATGAAGATCAATCTGGAAAGGAGTCCCCCATCTAATCCCTTGGATTCCTGGTTGAATAAAGTTAGAAATGGTGGATATGTTTCAAAAACCAAAATTTCTTCCTCCAAGTGGTTAAAGAGGCTTTTGGAAGCATTCTTGAAATATCGATTCTCTACTTAAATGCACTACGGATAACCTAAACCAAGCCTTGGTGGGGAAACTAGTGGGTGGAAGACCCAATATTGATGTTGTTAGAAGATGGGCCAAACTGAAATGGATTCCAAAAGGGCATCTGGAGGTAAGTGCTCTCACTAATGGTTTTTCCTCTTTAAATTCATTATCCATGAAGATATGCAGAAGGTCTTGAAGAAGGACCCTAGTTCTAGGGAAAATCTGGCTAGTATTTGAGGAAATGGGAACCAACCTTTAACCTAGAAAAGGAAAATCTGAATCAGTTTCCTGTTTGGATACACCTTCCAAACCTACCTTTGGAATTTTGGCATGAAGATATTGTAAAAGGCATAGCGAACTCTCTGGGCTCTCTGGTTATAATAGATAATGCCACAAGGAATATGACAAGACTTATTTGTGCTAGATTTTGCATCTATACAATAGCTGATAAGGAGATCCCTAGCAGTATTAAGCTAAAATCTAGACTAGGGATATGGGAGAAAAATATTGAAATGGAAAGTACTCTAGAAAAATGCACCAAATGTAATGGGTGGGGTCACATGAACCAGAATTGTAAGTTCAAAGTTTCCAAAAAGTATATTGTTGTGCCAGGGAATGAAGGAAAAGGGGAGAAAGGAAAAGGTATAATGCAAAGTACAGAGATGATCATAGGAAAGATTTTTCAAAAAATATCTTGGAAGGTTTTACTCCCTTGCGAATTCAAGATAAGAATGGGACTGAAAGTCCTCCATTAAAAGATGCTCCGAGAAAAGGATGAGGAAGGTTTTACCCTGGTGGTCAATAGAAGAAAATCCAAAAATCAGGCTGGTCGATTCAAAGGTAAAGGAAAAAATGAAGGAACTTGTAAAAGATCCCACAAAAGGCAGAAATCTAGAATTATTTCCATTAATAGGTGAAGAAAGTAAACTAAAGGAACATGTAAGTATAGAGAAAATTCCATAAACGGACTTAATGTTGGTTGATAATGTTCGGAGGAAGCAGTAAAGGAACAAAGTAAAGTTGAGGATATCCAGGATGTCGTAAAAAAATTTGAACATTCTTTTGAGAGAAGAGATGACAAATGGAAATCTATTTAACCTCCCCACGGTAGAATTAATGGATGCTCAACTATCCCCAAATAAGGAGATGGAAGGAAAGAAAGAAATGTTAACGCCTGGAAATAAAAGGATCACTAAGGAAACAACTCCTTTAGGAAAAAGAAAAGTAGAAATGAATGTTAAAAAGGGTGAATCCTCTAAGATTTCCACTCCTAATCAGGAGTGTTTGAACCTTATAAATGCTTGGCATGGAGGATTTTAATGAATTTATTTATGCCTCTCAACTTCATGATATTGACCTTAAAGGTAGTAGTTTTACATGGTCTAACGAAGAGCGAGTGCTCATCATATTCAAGTAAGATTAGATAGATTCTTAGTCTTAAAAGAGTGGTTATCCTAGGACATCTCTCTTTTCTCTCTTCCTCGCATTGGGTCTGATCATATGCCTATCCTTCTACAAATCAAGAACCTTGCAAGGAAAATAACCCCCTTAGTTTGGAGAAGATGTGGCTTCATAGTGAGGAACTGAAAGATCTCCTAACTGATTAGTGGAAACTTAAGGTTAAGGGATCTGTGATGTATAGATTAACCAAGAAACTTCAGAATGTCAAAAATCATCTTAAAGATTGGAATAAGAAGAGTTTTGGTAATATTTTCCAAAAGAAAATGGAAACTAGAACTGAATTACAAAACCTCCAAAGACAGATTGAAAGTAGGGATCTTGAAAGGGATCTCAAAGAAAAGGAAATATCTCTCCGGAAGAGTACCATAATATTATGAGAAAAGAGGAAATCTTCTGGAGACAGAAATATCGTATTACTTGGCTCAAGGAAGGGGAAAAAATACTAGGTTCTTCCATTTGTCTACTCTAAAATGTAGAAGTTTTAATAGAATTAGCAGAATCAGAAAAGAAGATGGATATCTTGTGGAAGAGAAAGAAGAAATAAATAAAGAGGCTATTTCTTTCTTTCAAAAGCTACTAACTAATCAAGGTACCCCAAATTTGGCCAAAGAGCAAGATTTTCTAAGCTGCATTCCTTCCTTAGTCTCTGATGATGATAATCAGATGCTCTCTTTGATCCCATCAATGGAGGAAGTGGAATTCATGGTGAAACATCTTAACCCAGATAAGGCACCTAGTCTGGATGGTTTTCAAGCCTTTTTCTTTCAGCACTTCTGGGACATTTTAAAAAAATATGTGTATAATGTTGTGAAAGAATTCTTCATCTAGAAAAATATGCTAAAGGATATGAATTGTACCTTCCTAAATTTGGTTCCAAAATGTGGTAATGCCATGGAATTTAAAGACTTTAGACCTATAAGTCTTTGCAACACCACCTATAAAATTTGTACTAAAATTTTGGCCCTCTATTTGCAAGTGATTCTCCCCTCTATCATATCTGATCAGAAAGGGGGATTTGTTATTGGATGCCAAATTCAAGATGGGATCATCACAATAAAAGAGACTATTCATTCAGCTAAACTCAGTAAGAAGGAAACTTTGTTTTTTAAATTGGACATGGCTAAAGCCTATGATAGGGTCTCGTGGAGTTTTCTTGATAAAATCCTTGATAGGTTTGGCTTTGATTTTTCCCTACAAAGCTTGGTTAAGGCTTGTATCTCTAGTGCCTAGTTTTCCATTCTCATTAATGGGACCCCTTTTGGTTTTTTCCCTAGCTCTCAAGGTTTAAGGCAAGGGGATCCTCTCTCCCCTTTCCTTTTCATTATTATGGTGAAGCTCTAAGCAAAAGACTGAATGTTGAGACTGAGAATGGTTACATCAAAGGGATTTCTTTGGCGAAGGAAATGGACAATGTGTCTCACCAACATTTTGTGGATGACACTTTCCTTGTGGGAGAAGCTACTATTTTAGAAGCTAAGAAGATTAAATGCCTTCTAGATGACTACATGGAAGTTTCTGGCCAGATGGTGAACTATAGAAAAAGCTCTCTTTTCTTCCTCCATACCTTGGAGAGCCATTGTAAGAAGATTGCTGAAATTCTGGATTGTTCCTATAAATCCTTCCCTCTATTTGTCTATCTAGGAATCCCTCTTGGGGATAAGAGACCCTCTAGTTTGGAGTGGAACTTCCTGATTGAAAGGTTTGATAAAAAACTTGTAGGGTGGAAAGCTAATTTGTTATCTCAGGCTAGAAAAATTACTCTTCTTTCTAGCTCACTCCAGAGTCTTTTGGTTTATGTCATGTCTCTTTACCAACTTCCTTGGAGCATAGGGGAAAAACTAGAAAATATCCAAAAACGTTTCTTATGGAGTGGAACTAAAAGTAAGGAAATAATTCCACTTGTGGCATGGAATAGAGTTTGTAAACCCAAAAAAATTGGGGGTCTTGGTCTTAAAGACTGGACTAAAATGAATAAAGCCCTCTTAGCTAAAATTGGTTGGAGGTTAACAAAAGAAAAAAATGTGTGGACTAGAATTCTTAAGAGAAAATATTGGATGGATGCAAATGAAAAAATATGGATATTCAAACAGGCTTCTTTCAATGGTTCAAGCATATGGAAAGCTATAAATTGGGCTAAGGAAATTGTTTCTAGGGGCAGTAGATGGAAAATAGGGAAAGGAAATGAGATATGTTTCTGGAATGATAAATGGGCTAGGAATTTTACCCTAAAATAAAAATTTCCCCAAATTGCAAGTTTGAGTGAAGAGAAGTATGGGGAAAAAATTATCAATTATATGGAAGATGAAGACAACTTTCAGACATGGAAAATTATAGAACTAGACAGTCAGGAATTCAAAGATCACTTGGTTGCTCTAAATGATTTTCTATAAAATTATGTGTCTTCTAACAACAAGGATCTAGATAGAATTGTGTGGGATAAAGAAAAAAAAAAAACGTTCTCAATCAAATATACCTACTCTCTATTCTTTGAGGGGGAAACTAGAGATGAAGACTTAATGGTTGGCAAAATATGGAACAAGAACATATCTCCTAAAGTCAATGTGTTTAGCTGGCTTGCTATGATAAATAATATTCTAACAATGGACAACCTGAATAAAAGAGGAATCCAAATGATCAATATATGTGTTATTTGTGAAAATAACATTTAAATGGTGAACCATTTGTTCTTAGAATTCCCTCTTTCTCTTCAGATGCTATCTTCTATTCTGCTTTTATTTTCAGTTCCTTGGGTAAACCCTAATGAAATCCAAGATGCATGGATTTAATGGAAATGCCCTTTCATCACTCAAGGGATTAAAAATATTTGGATAATGAGCCTAAGTTGCCTATGGTGGGAAATATGGAAAGAAAGAAATAGGAGGATATTCAAAAATAAAAAAACTTCCTAATAGGTTGTTAATAAACAACTTCTTTCAGTTGTTAGAAATAATTTTTCTATCCTTAGGAAAAAGAAGTTGAAGTTCTTGAATGTGAACAAAATATCATAAGGAATTGGAATTTAACTTATTACCCTCAACCTAAGAAGCCCAACCCTTGTGAGGGGTAAATTGGACTCCTCTTAGAAGTGGGTTTCTTAAAATCAACTTTGATGGAGTTGCTAAAGGTAATCCTAGGAAAACAAGAGGAGGAAGTGTTTTTGTGATGATGAAGGATGTTTCTTCTTTCCTATTTTTTTAATCTAGGTTTCCAATCAAACAATGTTGCAGAGGCTGCTGCTTTGTTCTGGGGAGTGAAGTTGGAGGAAGAGAAAGGTTTCAAGCATCTGGTTGTGGAAGGGGACTCTTTGTATATTATCTCTTGTGTGAAGGGAGTGTCTCAGGCCTCTATTTCTATAGTTGAATTCATCAATAAATCCAAGGGTAAATTATCCTCCTTCGAAACTATATCCTTTCAACATGTGTTTCGTGAAGGAAACAAACTCGTTGATATTTTGGCTAATATGGGGGTAGATGCTAAGGAATTAAAGGTTGTTGAGGATCTTAAAGAGATGGATGCTAATTTTATAGACACCTTGAAAAATAAAAGAACCCCTAATAGCACACCTTTCAATGAGGACGTAATTATTCCTTTTGTTTGATGTCTCATGATTTCATGTATCTCAATATCATTCAAACTTTTATTTCATATCTTCGCAAGGGCAAGGTAGATCTCTTCGTGTTGTGGAATATTATCAAGTCTGGTATAGAAAGTCATCCTCAAAAGAAAAAGAAGAATAGCATTAGCAGAATGGGAGGGGATTTAGTACGTACTGAACTAAGCAAGGTCTCGGTGATGTCAAAATAGGATGAGTTTTGCTTGAAAAGGTGGGATTTTTACATTTCTTTAGCATTTTCGATGGGCATGATGAAAATTTGAGTGAATCTGTGGCAAAAACCTAGAGGAAGGCCACATCCGGGTTGGAAATTTCTCTTTCACCATTTCCCCCAATCTTATTGCTAAAGTATCTGGTCTGTCCATGGAAGGAAGAAGAATTTTCAAACCTAAGTTGGACTACAGCCAAGAGATTGAATGCTTCATGCAAGGTAAGGGTGTTCCCGTATCTCTCCATAATGGTTATGCTAGAGGTAATTTGCCCCACCCTTATGGGGAAATTTCTCAGTTAATTATGGCTTATATTACTCTTGAAGTGCATTATAAAGTGATCTATGGGTACCACTTTCCCATGTTGAACCATGTTAGAAACAACAAGCCCTATAATTTCCCATATTTTTTGTTCTCCTCCTTGTCCAAATCTATAGCTCAGGTTGAGAAAGGTACTTTCTCCTTGTCATTGCATCAAGGTCTCATTAAATCTATGCTTAGGCTGGGAACTCCCCTCATTAGCAAAAATGAAAAATTGGGGGCCTCTGTGAGCCTAAAGAATGCTTCTTTAGAAAGGAATTCTGAAATCTTGGATGTCAAGGAAGTTTTTGGTAGTGGGGCTCTACCTGCTAGGCCTATAGAAAAATGAACTAGATCCCACCAAGAAAATTTCGGCCTCAAGAAGCAGCGCAGGGAGGAGAAGGTTTCAGATTCGGCTGAGAAGGTGGAAGTTATTTTGGAGTTGGGTGAGAATCTAGAAGGTAAGTCTGACCATTCTGCTCCCAATGAAAATAAGGATAAAGAGGCCCTAGAAGGGGATACCAGTGAGGAGATGGAAAGTGGGAAAGCTCCTGAAGCATCTAATGGAAAGAGATAAAATAACTCGGAGGAGGCTATTGAAAGCTTGCATGCTCTCAAAACTGCCCAAAATAAACTCTTTAATGCTCAAGACTATGCGGTCAAGTCCAATGTTTTTATGAGGGAATTTGAGAATTATAGGTTAGACACTAACATTAAGACATAATATTAGTATGGTGTCTATGGACTTGAGGGAATTGAATGAAAAAGTGGAGAATTTGTCCTCTATTGTTCTTAGTGAACAATTAAAAAATGCTAATGAAAGAAGCCTGGCTATGGAAAATGAAATGCTAAAGATGAAGGAAATAATTCTTCAAATAAGATATGTTCACATTATCAATGTTAAAAGTACCATTCACCACTTTAAACTCCTTTCATATATGATCCATTCTATGGAAATTACCTAAGGAGAAAGAAAAAGAAGAAAATGGCCAGAAAGTACGAGATAGGCTTGAACCGAACTACAAGTTCTAGAAGTCTTATATAGCCACTTATTCAAAGTATGGAATGGATGCATGAGTACTATGGGGGATCTGGTAAAAGAAGGATGAAGTGGTCTAGTCTCTTGGATTAAGGTTTCTTCTTGCTTGTTATTACTCTATTAGTTCATAAGTTTCATGTTGTTAGTTACTCTTCCTTGGGTTATCTATGTAGTTTTTATGTTTTGAAATGTTGATCTTTTGGTTATGTATGGGATTCAATGGTTAATCCCTTGGCCTTTGTGTTTATCTAGGTTGTAATCTTTTTACGGGGTAGGGTCCCCTCAACCCTCTTTTACCTCTTATAAAAAAATAGACTATCAATGTTGACTATCACAACTAATTAATAATACTAACAACAACTATGAATAACAATAACTAGGATGTATGATCCTAACCTAATTATCTACATTCATTAATCTCATTATTAGTGTAGTCCTAATAAATTTCTTGGCTTACTTTTCACCTATACACTTAAGGGATACATCAGAACATTTTATCCTTGATATAGCTAAAGTATCAACACATGATTAAAAATCAATAACCAATAGCTAATAATGTTACATTAAATGTAAACATAAATGAAGATTATAAATAATAACACATGTCATTTAAATAAAGCATCCATGTTTAGATATATAACCAAAATAGAATAATCATTATACTATTTTATTAGATGAATTATTGATGGTAAGAAATAAACAAGTGGTAATTCCAATCTAAAATAATAATCTATTGGAACTATGTGATTCCAAATACATACCAAAATGGGGACAACATACCTCAATATATATGACTATTTATATCACATGTGACCATATCATAATATATACTAGAAAATAAAATAGTGTGAAAATAGATCTCACATCTACTCGAATGAACTTTATACTAAATATGAATATCCACATGCATTTACATATCACATGTTTTTACCGTAATATATAGTTGGTAGTAAACAATCAACACATCAACCTTGGATATAATAATACGCAAGAATAATGCATCTTACAAGTAGAGGTTCATTTCTAGGTCACAAAAGAAAGTCGATATCAAGCCAAAAATCTTCATATTTCTCTTAAAGAGGTTTTATTAATGAAAAATTTGTAAAAAATATAATCTCACACATTAAATCTACCTCAAAATGAGAAATATACAAGAGGATATTAAGTTGGATTTTAAATTTATTGAAAAGTGTAACTAATTCGATTATATACAACATCATCTCTTTGTTTTTTTCTAGTATCATGATACTCTTTTAACTTGTGGTTTTTTATTTCAAATCCATTTTTGTTATTTTTTTACAAACAAATGTGTACATAATTTCAAATCAATTCATTCTATAATTGTTTTAATATTATATAAGATGTAATATGTTCATAAATATGCTTAATGCCCTCACCTATGGCATCTCTAGAGATTTTCTTCAATAAAACATGACATGGATGAGGATTTAGACAAATCCCATCTTCCTCCTCAACATTATTCAATGATTATACACTCATCAAACTCTACACAACCACCATGGATGCATGATTTCAGCGTATTTGTAATATAAATATACATTTTCATATTTAAAAATTACAATTATACATCTTGATAATGATAGGTCTACTATTATCCCTTTAATGAATCAAGTGTAGCTCTTCCATGTTGGAAGGAAAGACATAGGGATAACTCCATATGGATCTCACATGATCTGGAAATACTTAATCTAAAAATCAATGGAGCCTCACTGGAAATCCTCGAATATCTTGAGTTGGTTGCATAATCAAGGATTACTCTAGGTCTCCAATTTGATTTTCCTACTGCTTAGAAATTGAGGATTCAAATAGTATGTATGTAATCAACATTCATGTTAACATTTAAAAATTAATAAATTATTCTATATAACAAAAAAACATTACATAATGAAACAAGTAAATACATACTAAAGATAAATACACATGTGACACAATATGTATAGTGGAAACCCCCAATAGGGTAAAAACCACTTCAAATAACCTTTTATTATCAGATAACCAAACTTACATCCAATAAATTTCACCTCCATCTTTCAAACCTAATCACAATGGTAAATAATTTTCACCTTTGATATATTTTCATGAACATATCAAATGAGGATTGTACGATGGAAAAGTGACATGCGAGCATGGGAATCTACAAGTGACTCTTCCTCGCACCCGACCTCCCGAGGTCATGCCGAGATAGCCGGTGGGTATGGAATATGTGTGAGATGTAGAAAAACTAGTTAGGCAATCTAATGTCTTCAATACACACTAGCGGAATTTGTGAGTCTAAGGCAAAGAAGGCCCTCCTAACTTGAACTAGTGTGATAGATCGATCAGCAAGGATGACTGCTCGAAGGCTCCAATCAATAATGAGATCTGGCATGATTCGATCTATAGGTTGTGGAATATGTGGAAAATGACCCAGGATAGTTTCGTGTATTTCTCGGACAGGGTCATATGGTGGATGGTAAATATAGTCAATTCTATGGACGATTCTCTGGCCTAGTCCAGAATTCCCTAGCTCTGTTAGCTGTTGTGTCTAGCAAGGATAATTGTTCGATGATGATAGGTGGAAGTGGGGTAGACTGGAATACTAGTGTGCGTAGGCCAGTGTCTATGTCTAATTCTCCTATGGATTTGTTGGGCTGCGGGATTTGTGGGTCACAACCGTAGATTCTTAGTTGTTGTGGACCTGTTATGGTCATGCGTGAAATCAAGTCCTAATCCCTAATATCTAGTAATCATATGCTTTCTCAGCTTCTATATTTAGGATCAATAACTATGTGATTTTCTCATAATATCTTACAGGTGTTCGTGCAACCTGGATTCTTAGGCTGGTATCTATATCTAGAAGAGTGTCTCCTGCATCTGGTTGTGGGACCAAAGGATCACAACCAAAGGTTTGTTCTCTTTCAAACCCTTCTACAGTCATATGAATGTTGCCTAGGGTAATCTATAGTTTGGTTGATTCGACCAAAACGTGTGTGCTTGGTCATCTTCTATGTTTAGTCCGTTCAACTGGGAATTGATTTGTTGCAAGCTTACTATTGTTCGGAAGACTTGGATCCTAAGATTTTGATCTATATCAATTATCATTGTGATGAGATTGGGCTGAGGGAACGATTGGCTTGAATACGTATTTCCTGGGATCTCTAGGTCCCGTGATTGTCATACAAAAGCAACAATGTAAAATGAACTACAGTAAAATGAAATTTAACTATGTGAAGTATATCTATAGTATATATGACTTCTCTATTTTTTGTGTTTTCTGACGAGCTTTACGAATTTAAGAAAGTAGCTATTTAAAATATCTAGAATTGACAGCTAAAATAATAATTTAAAACAAACAAAATAACCGAGTGTAGCTATTTGTCTGTGTAATTTGTAGATCTATTCTAAACAATAAAATAGCTTATCTAATCTATTTGCAAGACTCTCAATCCTACCTCAGAAGTGAGGAGTGAATCATAGTTTCTTAGAAACTATCAATCCCCACAGCTTCCCTAGCAATATCGAGAGTAGAATTAACTGAAATAAAGCAATTAACTACTCTATTTGATATGATTCTAACTAGAACTTTGAAAGCTAGAACCTGGATTCTGCAGAACAGTGGCGAATCCGATGGTGTGTGTGATCTTGTCCCCTCAGTGTGATCTCCTCGTTCCTTCGTGTTCATGTGGATCCAGAAAAGCGTGTAATGCTAGCATCAACAGAAGTAGATATTGGGACAAAGGTAGCTCAAGACACCGACTGAATACAATGCGAGTAGGAGAGGGATAGCGTAAGAGTACAAAGCTTGGCTTATGTAATTCCTAGCGGGTTCTATTATTGCGAGTCATGCAACATAAAGCGTCTAGAACACTGAATCTATCTTGTTTGAAGAACAAAACCTGTAACTTTAATGGATTCCTAAGCTATTCTAATCCAATGGATTGGATGAAATAACAACCAGTGCCTACATAAGATGGATATGTGGCTTACTAATAGTAAAACAATGCTAACTAAGCATGTAATGAAAGAAAATAAGCATTCTAAGCAAAAGGAAAACTAAATCTATTGCAAAGAGAAATCAGAGGAAAATTTTGAGGGGCCATTTGCTTGAGCACAAGCCAACTATTTATAGCATTTGCATTTACCCAAGGTAAAAGCCAAATAGAACTCTTAAACTATAAACAATGGCAAAACACTATTTCAGGGAACCAGAATCATAAATGCAAGCTTATGGTGGTGAAAGAAAGCTGGTAAAACATTGAATTTACGTGAGTCGTGTTAAAAGAGCTTTCTGGAAAACACGTAAAGGACCACCGCCCTGAGTAGGGCGGCGGTTCTGAGACCGCCACCACTGTTCGGGCGGCGGTCATGAGACCGCCCGCCATCGGGTGGCGGTTTTGTCACTTTGAAGAGAAAAGGCTAAGAAAACAGGGGAAAAGGAAAAAAAAATCACGCGGGGGGCTAAGCGGGGCATGAGGGATGTTAACGCACACTTAGACATATTTTCCGGATCTTGAACACCTTGCGAGGAGACATGTATCATCGTTGGGGCACGTGTTACATTGTTACGCGATCTGATACCTTACAATTTTGGGTACGTACATATTTCCCCCTCGGAGAAGTATTTTAGCCATGAAGAGGCGTAAAATGGTGGGTCCGAGTATGGTGGTCCCGAAATGGGAAGTTAGAAGTTATACCTAATACATCTATGTGTTGAAATGATGCCATCCAATATTCCCGCTACCTATAAAATGAAAAGAGAACTCAAGTGCAGATAGACACAATAGTTTGAAAAATAAACGCTAAAATAATAGGGAATGAGAACGTACCATTTGTGCGGGGATAGGAACTTACCTCCGTCGGTGCTCCAAACACAGTGTGAAAAGTCATTTAAAAGAATCGAATCGAGCGCTATATATATGAAAGTGGGCCCATTTTCCTATTCATTTGCTGCAGAGTCGATTTGATTGATTTTGAGCTCTGGGACCCACGGTGACGGTTTCTTGCGTGAGTAGAGTCAAAATGTCCGTGACGAGATAGCGATCATGCCTCCACGTGCGGAACATCGACCCGTGAGATCACAGGTTAGTTTTCTTCAGTTTATCCTTTTTACCCCCTTAAATTTGAAATGCTAAATACTTTGTCATGGGGGGGTAATTTTTGAAAATGTTAGTGTTAAAAGGTCCACCTAGGGGGGGCGCCTACTGGGTAGGCTTTGTTTTTAGGTAAAATGGTCATTTTTGCACTTTTTAGGCTTTTTAAATTTAAAAACCCGCATGGGTTTTCGGACCACGACCATTTGCCCCGCCCTGTGGTGGCGATTACATGACCGCCACCCTGTTTAGGGTGGCGGTTAAACAACCATTGCCCTTAAGGTGGTGGTTACAAAACCGCCTCTCTACTCAGGGTGGCGGTTTTGCACAGAATGCAAAAGGATCATCTGTTTGAAATTGTTTTTGCTTTTCTAGCATTTCTACGTGTTTTCATGATTTTTCCAATATTACTTGGATGCTAACTTGCTCTATTTTGTGTGTTTTTGGGTGTATGCAGGTGAGAGAGGAGTATATCCGGTGGAGTAGAGAGAGGGAGTGTGATTGGCTCCCAGGGGTACTAGATGCCCTCTCACAGGATGAGGAGGACACTCTTCAGCGGGCTAGGATACTACGCATTTCATGCATGCCCCATGTTACACCATCTAGTCACATCCTTTGTGACTTGTTCTCATATTGGGATGTAGATCGGAACACCTTCCGATTGCCAGGGGTCTGCGGTGAGTGGACTATTACATTGGAGGACGTCTATCGCATTCTGGGTCCCGATCATCGGGAGATGACTCACCCTAGAGACAGCAGGTTCACGGGCATAGATTGCACAGTGGGCTACATATATGGGAGATGCAGTCATCTCCATGGGGTCGAAGAAGGGGGTTAGAGTTCAATCCATTCCTTCTTTGCCCATCCCCTTACTTTGCCAGGCCATCATGGGGATCCTTGCCTCGAGATTGATCGGGGACAAGAGAGGAGATACATTATTATACTGTTGGTTCCCTATTATTACACAGATAGAGGGACATGATCAGATATATGCCTGGGGAGAAGACATTCTTGGGCCTGTTGATGCAAAATTGCCACACCCCTGGACACTCGATCAGATTTCTAGTTTGATCATTTGAAGCATCCAGTGTGATTGCACAACATTGAATCCTCTCTCCAAGTGTGGGACTTGCAAATATGAGAAAGGAATCTCCAGAGAAGGTTGGTTCCTACCCCTAAACTACCTACCATAAGCTATTACAGTGCAGGACCTCATCAAGCTAATCTAATCCTAATCTAACCACCAAGGAGACTAGGGGTAGAGAGAGAGAGAGAAAATCTCAAAAAGCCTACACTAAAACGGTGATACACCAGAGAAGGAGAATGTTGAACATCTATCAAAACTACCATGGAACAAGGAGAGGTGAGCAATGGGAAGGATGGACAGATGCATCACAAACCCAAGGATAGATTTCACACAGAAAATGTCCCAAAACTCCATGAACACAGCTCCAGACCTGTAATGAACATTAGAACATGCACAAATACCTGCAATGAAGAGAGGCAAGAAGAGAACAAGAAAAAGAACAAGCAGGGATGGACAGATGCATCACAAAACACGTTTTTTTTTGCTCCAGAAGTTTGCACAGAACATCATTTCAATAGTAAAGGCAAAAATGCCATTACGGAGCGGGGAGGAGGTTTGAACTCCATTTTCAACCCTGGAGAAGAAAAGAAGGGAGTGGTAGAGCTGAAAAGATCAACCCCTGAAAGAAGCCCCTCCTTATAATTTATAGGAGGAAAAAGTGAGGAGAAGAGAAGAATTCAAAATCTGCCCCAACCACCTCCAAGACCGCACCTAACTCATCTCATTATGGCGGTAAATAGGTGGGAACGCTAACAAACCCAAAAATGGCGAATTGTATTTTGCATTTTTAAGAACTTGTTCCCACCCAATTAAATATATCCATTCGTAGTTAGATAGAGGACCTCGTAAGCTTTCCGAAAAGTCCAACCTTGCATGAATCCGAGCTCCCAATCAAAAGTTATGGCCATCTCGAATATTTGCGCTAGGTCTCGCTTCTGTCGCGCTCAAAATGTTGCGCCTCCACGAAGGTGAACCTTGGCGCATCCATGTGTGTGTCGACATACCCTTACATGTGCCAAGGCATGAATTTTTTCATGACGACACTCAGTGTCATGCACCACTTCTATGCGCCAAGGTGCAAAATTCTTTGTGTCGACACTCTGTGTCGTGCACCACTTCTATGTGCCAAGGTGCAAATTTTGTCATGTGTCGACACTCTATGTCATGCGCCACTTCTATGCACCAAGGTGCAACTTTCTCTATGTCAACACTCTGTTTTGTGCACCACTTCTATGCGCCAAGGTGCGAATTCTCTTTGTCGACACTCTATGTCGTGTGTCATTCTTTGTGCCAAGGCACAACTTTTTCATGTGTCGACACTTTGTGTCGTGCGCCACTTCGTGCGCCTTGATGCTCCCACGCAGCGAAAGTCAAATTCTATGTGTCGACATCTGTGTTGTGCACCACTTACCCGTGCTCGGGGCATGCATTGCTTACATGTCAACATTCCTTTTCATGCATCCTTTAAATGTCAGGGATTTGAGCTTCTTTGATTTCTATATTCTCCTGTTTGTCTATATCGACCCGGGGGGGAGATATTTACAACAGGACCACTTACCATGACTTAGACTTATACAAGGTGGTCATGAGTTGGTTCTATGAGCACTTCATCCCCTACGGTAGAGGTGTAGAGGTGACGAGACCTCGGAGCTGAGAGGCAGCTAGATGGAAAAACATGTTGGTTCTTAGAGCACCTCATCGGCCAGTTGCCTCCCTAACTACTGTCGATATGGAGGCTACACCATACCAGACTATGGCAGGTATATGGGGTGAGGAGGATCTTACCTTGATCTCCTGCTCCACCATAGGGCAGCTTATTGATAGGGTGGGGCGAGTGGAGATGCACCCCTTTGGCCAAGTTCCTCAGCAGTTTGGCTTACCATACATGGGTATGCTTCCCCCAGTGGCACCAGTATATAGATCAGTCCGAGAGGCCAGAGGGGCCTAGAGGCTGAGGTTGGACAGTGGTTACTCTTGGCATTCCTATTGCAGCCAGGAGGATAGTACGTGCCAGAGGGAGAGCCGGTGCACCTCAGGCACCTTTTCTTTAGATTGCTGTAGTTACTTCCCATAGCATTGATGACCCCATTGAGGTATACTCCGAGTCTGAGGAGTTTACAAGGGGAGACAAAGGAGGAGACCGAGGACAAGTGATCTGAGAGTGGCATGACACCCAGGATATCATGCAGGCAGAGAGGGCCGAGTAGAGTGTAGAGAGGGTGACTCTGGTTTCAGAGGAGCCACTCTCCCAAGGCCATGGGGAGGATGGGTCTGTTGTGGGGCATTATGTTGCTCCAGCCACGGAGTAGCCCCCTCGGTCGGCGGCGGCATCCGTGGTAGGTGCTGATCCTATAGATCCATCCTGGAGGCCTGGTGATCTGAGTAAGTTACCCTCTCTCCCTTTTAATGTTTGTTTCTTTGTTAGGATCTCCTTAGTTGCTATCTTGTATCTTTTTCTAATTTCTTGTTTGGTTTCTAATTTGTTTTCTCCTTTGTTTGCAGAGACCGCTGATGAGTGGCGAGATTTGATTCGTAGGGTATGCACTGATACCCTGATGATCCCCATGGAGAGGACCCGCGCAGAGCTGTCCATGGACGCTGGGGAGCCTTCAGCAGCTGGTAGACATACTGATGTCTTCACCCCAGTCTGGCATGTGGCCAGGATGGTATCGACTCTCCGCACAGAGTTAGCGGGGTATAGGACGGCCGAGTGCCTGATGAGGAGCCATTCTCGTGGTGAGACCATGGCTGCCCCTCGGGATCCAGAGCCCTCTATGCACTCAGCGCACCGGCGTAGCTGGAGTCCTAGGCGTGGGCGTGCACCTTCAGAGGGGTCTCGTAGGGATTGAGAAGCCACTTGGCTCTCGTAGATTTTTGTATGATACATTCTTTTGTATATCCCGGGCTCTTTGAGCATTTTGACCATGCTTAGTGCATGATGGCATTGTACATAAATGTTGATCATTTATATATATGTATATTTGTTCTGGATCAAACTCTTGGCATTCATGGCTTACTTTCTATTTCCAGTTTCCTTATGTATACTATGATGTATGTTTATATGTTTTTAGAATATATGCAATGGTGAACAAATGATGCAAGTGTTTTACTTTCCTTTTTGTATTTCATGATGCTGATATATGATGATGTAGATATAATGTGATTTTGAATCTTAGTTTCTGTAAGCAATTTTGGATACTTCATATTTGTTTTGGCAAAGTGATGAAAATAAACCGGTACGATGAACAGATAAACCTGCCCCTACCCCCAACTCCATGCAACTAGTAAGATGCGAGGGCTTATCACCAAGAGTTGGGAAGGGCGCAAGTTATGAGGTGTAGTGAAATGATAGTGATGGAAGATAGACAAAGCTTTGGTGGAACCAAATTAGGACACCACAAGTCCACTCCACTCGAGTGACTTCATAGTTTTGGATGCAACTTGCTTTGTGGTTTATCCAGACTTAGACCCGTAGATGGCCACATAGTAGACAAAATCTGGGTTTTTAGGATTTTAACTCTCTTGGGATTTTGAACATCTGATTCATTTGTTTTTGACTCAAAGTTTCAAAGTTTGAATTGTTTGTGTATGACCTTTTGCATTTATTTGTCAAGAGGACCCCCTACACTTTGCCCCATGCTACTAGTAAGAAGCGTGGGTTTATCACCGTGGGCAAAGCATAGGCGAGTAAGGGCATTTCCATCCTTTCCCAACCCTACGTCACTAGTAAGAGACGCAAGCTCATCACCAAAGGTTGGTGGGGCAAGGAAATGTGTAAAATTAAAATTTTCTGTTTGATCAATGTTTGACTTGTTTATTTGAGTAAAATGTCAGTATGTGTTTATTTCCAAAGAGATATACATATGGGATAGATGTGACACCATGAAGCTTCTAGAATAGACCATAGGCAAGACACCTACCCTAAGAAGAAACCAAAAGTGAGAATAAACTTGCAGATCTTGGTATGGTTACCGTTAAGACTTTGTCATGTCTAGCTTTATTTGATAAAATGATTCTGAGATAATTTGATGATATCATGAAAATGGAGAAGTATGATTAAAGTGTTTATGCCAACAACATCATGAGTTTGTAATGAATTTCTTTGAGAATAGATTCCTTGATCACCATTTGTGTATGAAACAAGCGGACAATATGATCCTAATCTATATGAAGATGCAATGTAGATATATATATAAGTAGTGCTAGTTGCTTACGCGTAGAACCGCTTGAGGTGCAGGGAATTGACCGTTTCACCAAATTCCTCACCTTCTAGCGTACATAAGAGGTATGCACCATTTCCATAGTCCTTCATGACTCGGTATGGGCCTAACCATTTAGGCCGGAATTTCCTTCCTTCGCCGGTCTTCTTGTCGATCCAGGTTGTCTAGCCTTAGAACTAGATCACCTTCATATATGTCATGTTCATAGAATTTCTTGTTATATTACCGGCACATTCGGTCAGCATAGACTCTATGCCGTTGCTCAGCATCTAACCTAGCTTCATCTAGGCTTTCTAGTTGGGAAAGATGTGCTTCTCTGTAAGCGTCTTCATCTAGAATCCCTTGTAATGAAATGCGGAGACTGGGTATTTCAACCTCAAGTGGGAGAACTACCTTTGCCCCGAATACTAGTGAGAAAGGAGTTACTCCCGTTGGTGTTCTTATTGAGGTTTGGTGGGCCCATAAGGCCGGATATAACTTCAAGTGCCAATCTTGTTTGTTTTCTTTCACCGTTTTAAGGAGAATGGATTTTAGTGTTTTATTCGTCGCTTCAGCCTGTCCGTTGGCTTGAGGGTAATACAAGGAAGCCGTATGATGGCTTATCTTAAATTTATTGCATAGTTCGCGAACCTCTTCATTCTTAAAAGAAGTTCCATTATCGGAGATAATGATTTGCGGGATACCATACCTACAAATGATTTGGTTCAAAATGAACTTGGCGATTACAGAACTAGGTACAGTAGTAAGAGGCATAGCCTCTACCCATTTGGTAAAATATTCGGTGGCCGTGATTATAAAATTATGGCCGTCTGTGGATGAGGGAGAGAATTTCCCTATTAAATCTAGGCCCCATGTAGAAAAGGGCCATGGAGTAGCGATTGGTTGTAGAGCTTGTGCCGGCATGTGGATCTCATGGGAGAATTCTTGGCACTTATGACACCTGTGTATGAACTCTATTACGTCGTGTTCTAGAGTAGGCCAGAAATAGCCCATTCGATGTATTTTGCGAGTGGTGGCATGGCCACCGAAGTGGCCTCCACACATTCCACTATGAGATTCATGGAGAATCTTCTTGGATTCTTCTGTGTCGACACATCTTAGAAGCATTCCATCAAACACTTTCTGATAGAGCACTTGCTCTATAATGACATATTTAGCTACGATAATACGTAACCGCCTTCTTTGTTATGGTGTAGCCCCTTCTGGATACTTATGGTCCATGATATAATTAATGATACCCATGTACCAAGGACACTCAGAGATAGAAGGTCGGGTTTCGATGTAGTATATGCACTCATCTGGGAAGTCCAGATCTACTAAATCACCTCCATCTAATGGGTTATCAGCTAACCAATCTGCGATGATTTGTCCCTTAACGGACTTCTGATTTACAAATGTTAATTCGAATTCCCCCATTAAGGTTATAAAACATCCACCTTTTTAGACAAGGATCCTTGTGTGAGGAAAGTTTGTAAATGGTCCATTTTTACCATGACCCTTGTTTCTTGATTTAGCATATAATGTCTTAAGCATTTGGTTGCAAATACTATGGCGAGGCATTCTCATTCTGCTTGTGTATAACGTGTTTCATAGTCGAGCAACGTTCGGCTAATGAAATAAATCATGCGTTCTCTCTTGTCATCGTCTTCTTGAGCCAGCATGCAGGCTAGCGAGACATTGGTAGCTCGTGAGTATAAAATTAATGGGCGATCTAGCTTAGGTGGCATTAGCATAGGTGGTGACAACAAGAAATGCTTAACTACGTTAAAAGCTTCATTGCAATCTTCAGTCCAATCAATGCTATAGTATTTCTTGAGTAAATTGTTGATTGGATGAATGGCAAAACTTAAGTCTGGGATGAATCTTCGGATTGCACCCAGCTTTCCGAGAAATGACCTGATTCCAGATTCATCCGAAGGTGGAACCATTTCAAGGACAGCCCAAATTTTGGTTGGGTCAACATCTATCCTCATGATGATATGATGTAACCTAGGAGCTTCCCTCCTGTTACACCAAAGACGCATTTTCTAGATTTAGCGTGACTCCATATTCTATTAGATGTGAAAGAATGACGTGGAGCACCTTCGGGTGGTCATAACGCTTCTTGGCCTTAGCCAACAAGTCATCTACGTAGGATTCCACGATTTTATGAATTAGATCGTGAATATATATGTCATAGCTCGCTGATATGTAGCACCAACATTCTTGAGACCGAATGGCATAACAACGTAGCAATAGGTTCCCCAAGGAGTTATAAATGTGGTTTTAGCTTGATCTTGTTCAGATATTTTGATTTGATTGTATCCCGAGAATCCATCCATGAGAGACAAAAGTTCAAACCCAACTGTTGCATCAACAATGACATCAATGGATGGCAACGGGAAGTCGTCTTTAGGACACGCTTTGTTGATGTCTCGAAAATCTATGCAGATGCGTATCTTCCCATTCTTCTTGAGAACGGGAACGATATTAGATACCCATTGGGAGTAATCGACTGGCTTGATGAATCCTACTTGGAGGAGTTTTATTACCTCCTCTTTTACCATGAGAGCTACCTTGGGTTTCATGGGTCTCGATTTTTGTTTAACTGGCTTTGCATCAGATTTAGTGATGAGGTTGTGCACCACAATGTGGGGTGCAACTCCTGTCATTTCCTTATAATTAAATGCAAATGCCTTCTGATGTTCTTTGAGGATCCGAGTGTGTATTTCTACTTCCTCTGGGGTTAACGAGGATCCTAGTTTCAATATCCTTGGTTCATCTTCCGTTCCGATGTTAATATCAATGGTTTCTTTGATCAAAGAGGTGTTACCCTCTTCAAACTTAGGTGGCGCTAGAGGTAAATCCAAATCATCCCCATTTTCTACTGTGTATATGCTAGGTTCCATTTGTGAGGGAAGATCCATCATGGGATTTCCGAAGTAGGAAGACGAATGTGGGATTAAGGACAAATCTATCATATGATAGGAGAGATGTAGTGCCGCATAGGCGTTTAAGTACTCCAGAGTGGCCATATCACTATCAACATGGTCTAGGATAGTAGATTTATTTCCGTTTAAAAGAGAATTTGTCATTGTTTTTATCAATGGTTCATCACGAAGGGATACCATGAAATGGGTATCCTCTAACTCATTGCTTGGGGTAAAACATGATGCTGAAGTTGCTATTGAATCGGTGAGAAGATTTTTCTCTCGCGGGATTGCTTCAATTGATATGAAGTCAAACTCCTTGCTTAAATCTAATACAGCTTTTTTGTAAAGTTGTAAGTGCTCGGCTTTGGTTTCATATATCTCAGAGACTTGATTTGCTACTAATTGTGAGTCTCCTAAGACTCTGATGTTATCAACACCAATTTCTTAGCTAAGATGAGGCCAAGGAGGAGGGCTTCGTACTCAGCGCCATTGTTTGTGCACTCAAAATTTAGTTTAAAGGCAAAAGGTAAGACTTTTCCTTCAGGGGAAGTAAAGATTACACCTACCCCCACTCTGTAACGGCATCTAGCTCCATCAAAATGGAGTGTCCAATATTTGACTGGGAATATGGATGCTGGGATATCTATTGTGTTTGCATATTCTACTTCCACCATATAGAGATCCTCTGCTGGAAGAGAGCCAATGCCTAGGGAATACCCTATGCTTACTGAATCGAATGGTAAGAATATTGGTAGATCATTTTCTAGAAATTTAATGATTTTTATAGTAGTTCCTAATGATACTGCTTCTATAGTGTTAGCCTCATCTTTGGGGGTTGGGGTTGCTTTGGCTAGGCTCATAGTTTCAAGATCTGTCGTAGGTACCAACTTTTCTTTTGTTTTTGCGTTGGTAGGTTTATTAAGTTGGTTTGTTGGGAGTTCAAACTCCGAGTGCATGCCTGGTCTTTTCTTTAAGTCAGCTAGGTGTACATCAAATGGTTTTGGATCACCTTTGGCCACGAATATCTTTCCTAAATGTAAAAACCTTACTTCTTGAAATAGTGTAGAAGGGATTGCCTTCATGCGGTGTATCCATGGTCGGCTGAGGATCATATTATAGTTAGTTTCCTGATCTATAATATAAAACTCAGTCAAGATGGTTTTGGGTCCTAAGGTGACCGGTAATATTATAGTTCCAACCGAGGTGGCTTTAAGGCTATCATAGCCCCTTAGTGTGTTTCGAGTTGTGGAACAATTGGTTTCTCCATACCCTAGCTTTTGAAGGAAAGAGAAGGGGACTATGTTAATTGCCGCCCCATCGTCAACCATTGCATGCTTTACATAGTTGTTATAAACCCATACTTGCAAATGTAAGGTTGGATCACCTCGGTGTGCGATCTCAACATCTTTAGGAATTTTGTTTATCTTGAATATGAATTTGACATCCCTATCTGCCTACCCTGGAGGATGAACATCAAAGTCTACATGATTTACCTGTGTTTCAGGAGGTGGAGTGATGTTAATTAAATGACCTAAACCTAATGCTTCTAAAAGAGCATCCCTATGAGCAGGAGAGTTCTTTAGTAAGTCTAAGAATGAAATGTGCGAGAAGGTTTTTGTTAGGTCGTTAATCAAATCATAGGCACCCACAGGTTTTACTACGATTTGTTGGATGTCATCTGCCTCTGGTAGGTGGCTTGGACTTGGCTGAGAGAAATAATCTCGCATCCTTGTTATAGCTTCGATGGGTAGTTCAGCATCTAACTCCACTAAACCGACTACCTTAGGTCGTGGTTGACTTCCTAGTTGTGGCGCAACTAATGGATTTAGCGAAGTTGAGGCTTCATGATCATTGTTTCCTGTCATTACACCCTTGTTCATCCTAGTTAGATTTAGCTTGTTGTTATCATGATTTGGGAGTGGATCATTAAAGATCTTCAGGGGTGCATTTTGAGGGGAAACTACCCCTGAAAAGGTATTTGATGTTGGTGACGTAGGATCTGCCAAGAACATATCCATGAAAAGTTGTCTTTGTTCATCTAGCAAGTGTTGTATGAATTTATTGTAGTCATGGCACGTTCTAGTGTCATGGCCCCAAACTTTTTGGAAACCACAATACAAATTAGGATTGTAATTCCTAGTTTGTTGGTTTGATGTGTATTGTGGCCCAAAATTTTGATCAAACCGTTGTCTATTAAAATTTTGCATTTGTTGTCTTTGGTTTGAATTCTGGTTTTGGTACCTAGTTGAATTTTGGCTTGGACCTTGTATGGGATTTCACCGTTGTTGTTGTTGTTGTTGTTGTTGTGGATGATTAAAATCCACTGCATTGATTGTCGAGGTAAAGTTGTTATTTCGTTGGTTGTTTATTTGTGATGGAGTATTGACAACATTTACCTTTTTAGGTTGGTTGGTTACTCCATCTATTGTTACACCCGATTTTTGTTAAGGATTTTAGGTCCTTGATTGATGCTCATGGTAGTAGGATAAGTTGTGGTGTTCTGGTTGGGGGCGATTAACCTCCCGTTTGCTCCATATGTTTTGCGACCACTATCAATTGCCACTTGATCTATTCGAAGAGTGCTCTCAAGTACTTCATCGTAAGTTCTTAATGGGAACTTCTAGACTTCTTCCTTCACTTCTCTCTGCTAAGAGAATGAAGGAATAAATCACATAGTTCCATTTGATCCATGTTTGGAGCACTTTCCGAAGAATAAAGAACTGTACGCCACCTTTGGATGAAATGGGTGACAAATTCGTTGTGTTCTTGTTTGATGTGTAAGAACTCCTTGATTCCTATTCTTAATAATTTGTTCATGTCGAAGGCCTTGATGAACTCTGACACGAGTTATTTGAATGAATGTATGGAAGCCTCAGGTATTCTATAATACCAATCGAGAGCAATGCCTTCCAAGGTTTTTGGGAATATTTTAGCAACAACCCCATCCCATGGGAGTAGTTCTCGAATGGCTGTAGCGTAAGCCTTGATATGTGCATTTGGATCTCCCTCACCTTTGTATTTGGGAAAATCGGGAGAGGTCTTGGAAGCATGACGCTTCGTATGGTGAAATCCAAGGGTTCTTTCAAATATTTTGAGTAAGTCCCTATCGCATATTTTTTAACCATTGATGGTGCCTGTTGAGGGAGTGGTGGTGGAATGGGTTGTTGATATGACATTGCGTATGCATTGGTAGGGGCATAAGGGAACACCTGTGTTATCCAAATTTCACCCCCCAGAGTTAATTTAATAACATGCATCGAGTTTTTAGTTCCAAGCAAGTAGATAGATTCGGGGAAAATCACAAAATTGGCTAAGTCCTGCTCAAGGCCACCTTTGGGATAGTTGGAACAATTATACGCAGAAGGCGCGGATCAACCGAAAAGCCTCAGGGTGGCCCAAATAGAAAAGGGACATCTAGGACAAATGGACGCGAAATGCCCGAATCGGCCAAAAGAAAGAAAATTTGTCCAAGTCCTTTACCGGGAGCAAGCGGGACAAGAGTGCGCAGAGGAGCCTTGAACCGGACTTCATTTCGGGTGAACCCGGAAGAATTTGTCCCCGAGATAGCACTAGGAAATTTGGGACAAATGGACGTGAAGGATGCGAACCGCCGATCAGCCAAAACAGAAACTTCAAAGCTTTCAAGGACAAGTGGGACAAAGGGATGCGCGGGGGCGCTTGATTGCCAAAGGAGTCGAAAGCCAATCGATCACGCCACGTGTCACCGGCAGAAAAGGGACGAGGAATCCCATTTCGGTTGGATCGGAAGATTCATCCCCACGAAGCACTTTGGACATCTGGGACAAAAGGACATGGTGGACGTGAAAATCGCGAGCCCATGGACAAATCACGGCATGACACGTGTCGCCAGGAAAAAGGTCCAAAAGGTCAAAGGGACGAGTTTTGAGCACCGATCCGAACCAATGAAATAGTGCCACGTGTCCAAGTTAAGGGGCCACAAGAAAATCCTGTGAAAAATTGGAGAGAAAATTGCTCAAGGAGAGCTTAAGCGAGCATCCACGTGTCATCTAGATGGCGGCGAGCGATTTAAAAATCCGTTTTCACCTATTTTGTGCCCTAAATCTTCTTGAGATTTCGTATCTTTCGATCCAGAGCTCGGATTTGCATGTTCTTTATATCAATAGAAAGCTTTTGAAATTCTCTACATGATTCTAGGATCTATCTCACATTTTAGTGTGTAGTTTGGAGAGAGAAAATTAAGAAAACATCTTTGACATGTGGTGATAGAGATAATGCTTCAACAACCAACTTTAATACAATGACATGCTAACCTCTCTGTTGACAGCCCATCGTTTTACTAGGATCCATCACTTCTATCATAATGAGATGATTTTAAATGCTACCAAGAAGTGGTTGGGGTAGATTCTCCCATTTCCTCTCTCTTCCCTCTCTCATTTCTTGATATATATTGTAAAGAAGAGCTCCTTTAAGGGGTCGGACATTCTTGTTTGCATCCTCCCTTCTTCCTCTTTTATAAGAGAAATTGTGGAGCTTTAAACCTCCCATATGGGTTGTAATGCCATCTTTTTGCCTCTTGGCCACCGCAATAATCTAATCGTATCGACTCTTGAGCTTTAATATATGTGTTGTGATTGACTCTCGACCCTCTCATGTATTCATTGCTTTGTCATTTTGATCTCTTATTGCAGTTTGGTTGCACTATTTGTTCATGGTGTTTGTATTGCAACCATGTGGTCTATGTTAAATTTGCAAAACAAGTGTCTAACATTCCTCGGTGCATCACCTTTGTAGTTTAGGTTTTATTCTATGCATTTTCTTACCCATGTCTCCTTGGCAAGTTAGATTAGGTTTTAGCAAACCCTCCGCATTTTTGTGTGCATCGAACAGAGGAATAGGAACCATGATGCTTCTCTGGAGAATATTTTATCATCTTTACAAGTCCCACACTTGGAGAAAGGATTCCATGTTGTGCAATGATGGTGCTTGGATGTCCGAACATCAACCTAGAAGCCAACGATTTGCATCCGGGGGTCTTAAGTGAGTCCGCAACAACAACCTGTTTTTGAGAAAACATGCTTTGGGAGAGGAGAACATATCCCCTTGTGGTGATTTGGAGTACATGTTTAAGTATTATGGGGTACTTCCAGAATGGATTGTTTTGTACTAGACCGGGAGGAGCAATGTTAGAGATGGTGGGTCTAGTTGGAATTTGTTGTGAATACTGAGGAGTCATGCCTAACGTGCCTACTCTTATGAGGAGATCTTCTTGGCTAGGATGGTGTGGAGGATTGGAACTTTCTGCTTGCATGAATTGCTAATTTTGACTTGCTTGGGCAAGTTCTAACCCTCTAACCTTTTCTATTAGAGTTGAAATGACTTCATTTGGTGAAGTCACGGTGCTTTCTTTGTAGTGGTGTTTGTTGTATACCATGGTTTTTATAGGCATGTGATATCCTCGCTATGAACTGATTGTTATCTTGCCAAGTTTCTCTCGAGGGTATTTCCTATATGCAATGGCATACAGGTATTTTCTTGAAAAGAGACCTCGGGTTGTGTTTGTAAACCTCCTATGGTGGATACATACTTCGAGGATGTTGGTTGTTCTAGCATAACGTTCGAATATTCATCGTTTAAACCTCGGTATGAGTTTGATTGTCTACTAATCTGTGGTCTAAGTAGCATCTGAGGAGATGAACTAGATTCTCTGGTGAACATCATGTTATTTGAGCCTGAAGGCTCTGTTTGTTGTGTTTGAGCGAGCTGATCTAACTTCTCAGTTTGAAATGATGAGTTATATCTGATTCTCGGAGTTTGTGTTGACAACTGGTTAGTTGAGTAGTTGTCACCCCATACTGAGAGTGAGGGTGATGATTGTCTATTTTGTTGGGCATAGTATGCCTCAAGACCCAAGAGGGGTCTGCCATATGCATCGAATCCCGACATATTCTGAGGGTATATGAATACCTGTAGAATAATGGGAAGGAGTGAAGGTGATTGTTAACGAAAGGCTAATGAGGTATAGAAGGTGAAACAATTGTAAGTTTCACGTCGGGTTCACCAATTTTGTAGGTGAAGCTGATGTGAAGGCTAATGAGGTATAGAAGGTGAAACAATTGTAAGTTTCACGTCGGGTTCACCAATTTTGTACGACGGAAAAGTGACATGCGAGCATGGGAATATACAAGTGACTCTTCCTCTTTCGAACTCTAGAGGTCATGCAGAGACAGCCGATTGGTGGGTATGGAATATGTGTGAGATGCGAGACAAACTAGTTAGGCAATCTAATGTCTTCAATATGCACTAGCGGAATTTACGAGTCTAAGGCAAAGAAGGCCCTCCTAACAGAACTGTGTGATAGATCGGTCGCAAGAGATGACTGCTCAAGGCTCCAATCAATATCAAGCTCGGCGTGATTCGATCTATAGGTTGTGGAATACATGGAAAATGACCGGGATAGTTTCGTGTATTTCTCTGGATGACAGGTCATATGGTGGATGGTAAATATAGTCAATTCTATGGATGCTTCTCTCGGCCTAGTCTAGAATTCCCTAGCTCATTATTGTTGTTGTGTCTAGCAAGGATAATTGTTCGATGATGATAGGTGGAAGTGGGGTAGACCGAATACTAGTGTGCATAGGCCAGTGTCTATGTCTAATTCTCCTATGGATTTGTTGGGCTGCGGGATTTGTGGGTCACAACCGGAGATTCTTAGTTGTTATGAACATGTTATGGTCATGCGTGAAATCAAGTCCTAATCCCTAATATCCAGTAATCGTATTCTTTCTCAGCTTCTATATTTAGGATCAATAACTGTGTGATTTTCTTAGAATATATTACAGGCATTCGTGCAACCTGGATTCTTAGGCTGGTATCTATATCTAGAGGAGTGTCTCCTAAATCTAGCTATGGGACCAAAGGATCACAACCAAAGGTTTGTTCTCTTTCAAACCCTTCTACAGTCATATGAATGTTGCCTAGGGTAATCTGTAGTTTGGTTGATTCGACCAAAATGTGTGTGCTTGGTCATCTTCTATGTTTAGTCCACTTAACTGGGAATTGATTTGTTGCAAGCTTACCGTTGTTTGGAAGACTTGGATCCTAAGATTTTGATCTATATCAGTTATCACTGTGATGAGATTGGGTTGAGGTATGATTGGCTTGAATACGTATTCCCTGGGCTCTCTAGGTCTCGTGATTGTCATACAAAAGCAACAATGTAAAACGAACTACAATAAAATGAAATTTAACTATGTGAAGTATATCTATAGTATATATGACTTCTCTATTTTTTTGTGTTTTCTGACGAGCTTTATGAATTTAAGAAAGCAACTATTTAAAATATCTAGAATTGATAGCTAAAATAATAATTTAAAACAAACAAAATAACCGAGTGTAGCTATCTGTATGTGTAATTTTTAGATCTATTCTAAACAATAAAATAGCTTATCTAATCTATTTGCAAGACTCTTGATCCTACCTCAGAAGTGAGAAGTGAATCATAATTTGTTAGAAACTATCAATCCCCACGACTTCCTGGCAATATCGAGAGTAGAATTAACTGAAATAAAGTAATTATCTACTCTATTTGATATGATTCTAACTAGAACTTTGAAAGCTAGAACCTGGATTCTAGAACAGTGGCGAATCTGATGGTGTGTGTGATCTTGTCCCCTCAGTGTGATCTCCTTGTTCCTTCATGTTCACGTGGATCCAAGAAAGCGTGTAATGCTAGCATCAACATAGTAGATATTGGGACAAAGGTAGCTCAAGACACCAACCGAATACAATGTGAGTAGGAGAGGGATAGTGCAAGAGTACGAGCTTGGCTTATGTAATTCCTAGCGGGATCTATTGCATGAGTCATGCAACATAAAGCATCTAGAACTGAATCTATCTGTTTGAAGAACAAATCCTGCAACTTTAATGGCTTCCTAAGCTATTCTACTCCAATGGATTGGATGAAATAATAAAGAGGGCTGCACAAGATGGATATGTGCCTTACTAACAATAAAACAATGCTAACTAAGCATGCATGATGAAAAGAAACTAAGCATTCTAAGAAAAATGAAAACTAAATCTATTGCAAAGAGAAATCGAGAGGCAAATTTTGAGGGCCATTTGCTTGAGCACAAGCCAACTATTTATAGCATTTGCATTTACCCAAGGTAAAAGACAAATAGAACTCTTAAACTATAAACAATGGCAAAACACTATTCCAGGGAACCAAAATCATAAATGCAAGCTTATGGCGGTGAAATAAAGCTGGTAAACATTGAATTTAGGTGAGTCTTGTTAAAAGAGCTTTCTAGAAAATGCGTAAAGGACTGCCACCACCCGAGAAGGGTGGCGATTCTGAGACCTCCGTCTGTTTAGGGCAACAGTCACGAGACCGCCGCCTGATCCCGAGTCTGGCGATTTAGTCATTGAAGAGAGAAAGGCCAAGAAAAGAGGGGGAAAGGGAAAAACAAAGCACACGGGCTAAGCGGGGCATGCGGGATGTTAACACACACTTGGAGAGCTTTTCCGGATCCCGAACACCTTGCGAGGAGACCTGTATCATCATTGGGGCATGTGTTATGTTGTTACGCGATGCAGATACCTTACAATTTTGGGTACATACAAGGACCTTAATGTCCTTTTTATACAAGGTGTTCGGGTATGTCTCCCGACCCACCTTTTTAACCTAAAAGGTTAACACATAGACCTAGGTTTATAATATTTAATATTAGAAATATAATCATTTCATGATATTAAATATTTAACCTAAAGTGTATACCTAGGTTAGCATATTTAATAATAGAAATATAACTATTTCATATTATTAAATATTAACGTATATAATAGTTATGGACTCATTTAATTAAGGGTGATCAACCCATTTAATCATTATGTTCTAACACTTCCCCTTAATGATAAGTGGGGTAACATATGCCAATATATTACCCGCCCATGGTACACTTTATGGGATTCTGATCCTAAACCATAAAGGTTTTAGGCTAGCATATCGAGTGAAGGAATTATAACACCTTCATCATACTCAAGTTATCTTTTGGTACAAAAGGATTTGGAATCCCAAAGTTCATCCCATGATTAGTGGCTAAGTATGATTTGTGAGTTTTACATGTTCTCACAAATACTCATAAAAGGTTATTAAACCCAAGCACATAAGATCCTTTTATAACTAAGGACCTCCTTAACAATATGCTTGCATTGGATGTTTACCAATAAACTCAATAGCACTAAAGCGTTTACTAAAGACTTCTTTTAAGGTATTTCTACACTTCTTTCTAAAAAATAAGCGAGGAGGTATACATGTCTAAAGGTCTTTTTATACTTTCTGAAGGTCTTTACAATTGCATTTTTAATATTACAAATACCAAGTTTCATTAGGAGGTGACATTGTCATGCACACTCCCCTCAATGCAAACTTTGACAATCCAAGTTTTCCATGAAAGTGACAAAACTTTACAGTTCGGAGTACTTTGTGAATATGTCAACAACATACTCTTCATTTGGCACAAACTTCAAATTTAACTCATAACTAAGCTCATTTTCATGGATGAAGTGTATATATATCTCAATGTGATTCATCCTTTGATGTTGAACTGGATTCTTAATCAAGAGTAATAAAACTCTAACCACCACATAGAAGAGGAATGATTGCTTTAGTTTCCATGTTTATCTCTACCAACAGACATTATAGCCACATGGCTTCTTTACTTCTTCCATTGTACTTCTCTTCCTTAGTAGAATAAATGGAGACTGCTGTTGATTGCATTTTTGTTCCAATTAATGGTTCTTGTACCAAAAAAATTGAACATATATCCATTATATTTTATAACCCAACATCATTATGGTTAGAATCAAAAAATCCATATAAGATAGCATTTTCATTCTTATTATAATGCAACCCATAATTGATTTTTCCTTTAATATATCTAAAAATTATTTTTGCAAGATTCCAATGATCTAAAAAAAGGTTCATGCATAAAAATTGAAGTAATTCCTCTTGTATAGAAAATATGTGATCTATTTATAGCTAGATAAATCAAACTATCAACTAACAACCTATATAAAATAGGATCAACCTTTTCATATGAAGTTTTTAGGATCAATATCTAGTCCAATTTCCATTGAAGTAAAAATGGTTTACAATAAATCATAATATATTTTTTCAATACATAGCTTGTATATTGTGTTTTGAAAAATAAAAATAGAGTGAAATGTAATCATATAAAGAATACGATGTGAGAAACCTAACTCATTCAATTCAAAAGTATTGTTTCAATTTCTCTTTAATACTCTGAATTAAATAAAATTTATCACTAGTAATAATAAAATCATCAACATATATATATATATATATATATATATATATATATATATATAGATAATATGGAGCCTTCTTACTTAATGAATATATCATTATCTACAGAACAATTAATAAAACCTAAGAGTTCAAATAAGGAAACAATTTTCACATACCAAGCTCTAGGAGCTTGCTTTAAACCATATAAGGATTTCTCAACTTACAAACATAGTTTTCTTTACTAGTTTCTTCAAATACTTTAGGTTGAAACATTTTAATTTATTCTTTTAAATCAAAATTCAAAAATAATTTTCCTTATCCATTTGGTGGATTTACCACCCAAAAATGAGAAAAAATAGCCATCAAGGCCCTAACAGTACTCATTTTAACTACAGGAGAAAAGGTCTCAACATAATCAATACCGGGTTTACGAGTGAAACCTTTAAAAAGTCTAGATTTGTGTTTTTCAATCTGCTTTATCAGCATTATATAATAATCTAGACCCTATAAAATTTCATGGCTCATGTTCATACAAGGTGATTAATGCATGGTACATATGATGGCTTTTGGTCATATTCCTAAGGTTAATAGGATTAGAACTTTCTAACATATATTGAGCCCCTTTTGGTTTCTTAACTAGGAGATAGGAGATTCAAAAACATCAATAGTATCAACACAAGAAACATCATTCACAAATTTTACTTTTCCTTTTTCTATTGCTGCTAAAAGTGAATTATCACCAAGATATACATGTTCATTGATTTTCATATAATCAAACACCAAATTGGAAATACTAGTCATATGATTTGGAGCACTGAATCTAGAATCCGTTCAAAACCAGGGAAGAGAATAAGGTAACATTTAATGCAAAAATTTTAAAGGCAACACTAGAACTATCCTTTTTCCTTAAACTATATTTATAAGACACGACCTATTTATGATTTTATTAGATTTTCAATCTTCCTTTTTATGCCCAAATTTACCACATTTGTGACAATTACCATTAAAGCTTACATGCAATTGTTCAGAAGAAACACTTTTCTTATTAGCAAATGAAGATTTAGATCTAAAATTAAGATCTCGAGAAGGGTTTACGAGTGCACGAGAGGCATTCTCCTTAGATTCAAAGTTCAACATCACTTTCTCTTCTTGTATCAGAAGAGAACTCAAAGAATTTAAATCAAGCAATTCATCCTCATTCTGATATTTAGAGTTTAAGATAGAAATAAAATTCCTAAATATTTCATGTATATTCAACTGAACAATAAAGTAGATTAATTTTTCACCAATTAAGTCACAATTGCATCCATCTAATTGTGCTTTAATATTTTTAATTTTGGCTAAGAAATTAACTACGTTTTCATCTCCTTTCATAGGAGTCGTAAGCAATTATTAAACAAGCTTAATGATCTTATATAAGTGTGTACCTTCATGCATGGATTCTAATTATGTCCATACCTCTTTTGGATGTTTGATATTACTAATGTGTAGAATATATTCATCATTCACATTGCATGCATGATCATCGAAAGAGCCTCCTACATCCACTGTGAGAATACATTCATGATATCTATCATCGCTTGACGAATGGTGGGATAAAATTCGAGATAAAAAAAAATCATCCATATTTTCCTCGCCATAAGTTCCAATTTAAGCCTGATCTTCTAGATGTTCTAATTGGCCCCATTTAGGGTCTAGGATTTATTAGGGAAGAAATAATTGGATGCCATTTTTTCCTAAACTTGTAAAACACATCTCATTGTAGTATATAATACACGACAAAGTTAGATACATATTTTAAAAAGATGAAAATATCCAAATTTTGATCAAAATAGTTTGTATCAACAATTAAATTTATATTTCCAAGTCTGATTATAACTATTTTACGAATCAAATCTATAGTAATATATGATATGTAATAAATACTACCTAATTTTGAAAACATTACAAAAATCAAGTAGTGATTCCATGAATAGCATGTGATTCTCGAGTGAATCACATGCGATTAAGCCAATCATTGGTGATTTGCTCTCAAAATTTAACTGAATAAAACAACAATTTTATTTTCCAAATTTGAGTTTCTAAATTTGGTAAATTGCAAGAAATGACGAAAAATCATTGGCGATTCATGAAATTACCTGTGATTCTTGAAACTATCAACATTTTTTAAAATTTTGATTTTGATTTTCCTTTTGTTCTAGTTTTTACTGTTGTTGTACAAATTCTGAAGGGACCAGAGTATAAATTATATCGAAAAACATCAATATAATTTTTCTTTATTAAAATAAAGAATTACTATAGTTTTAAGACTATAGTATAAATTTATTAAAAATAATTAGAAAGAACCCTATTAAAGGGAGCCCACTAAAAATAGATGATACTAAATTAAAAATAAAATTCAAACTAGAGTATTCGGTAACAATATTATTTTTCCCCATTCCAAGATTCTTTAACCGAGCCAATAGGAAAAATCAAATTCCTATTCTTAAGGAAGATTGTCTCCCTTTGAATTTTTACATGTTTACCCTAGAATTTAACCTGGGCCTGCACATATTAAAACTTAAAGAAACATAGGAAAATATTTCATACAATATTTAACCCTTACCAAGTTTTTCACACAAATATTCACGGAAGTAATATTCTTCCCAAATTTTCACTTGTGCATCCACATAAATTCTTCACAAAAAAATTAGGTTGCACAAAAAAATTAGAAAGAAGAGGTCTGGACCATTTTGAATACCCTTTCAAAATGATTGAATAAACCCATAAAAATTAAATAGATTAAATACTATACCTCAGATCTAACCTATTTAATTTTACCCCAAGCTCTGGTACCATGTTAGAAATTGAGGATTCAACTAGTATGGATTTAATCAACATTCATATTAACATTTAAACATTAATACATTATGCCATATAATAAAATAAACATTACATAATGAAACAAGTAAATACATACCAAAGATAAATACACATGTGACATAGTATGTATAGTGGAAAACCCCAATAGGGTAAAAACCACTTCAAATAACCTTTTATTATTAGAGAACCAAACTTACATCCAGTAACTTTCACCTCCTCCTTTCAACCCTAATCACAAGGGTAAATAATTTTCACCTTTGATATATTTTCACGAACATATCAAATGAGGACCTTAATGTCCTTTTTATACAAGGTGATCGGGTATGTCTCCCGACCCACCTTTTCAACCTAAAAGGTTGACACATACACCTAGGTTTATAATATTTAATATTATAAATATAATCATTTCATGATATTAAATATTTAACCTAAAGTATATACCTAGGTTAGAATATTTAATAATAGAAATAGAAATATTTCATATTATTAAATATTAACCTATATAATAGTGATGGACCCATTTAATTAAGGGGTGGCCAACCCACTTCATAATTATGTTCCAAAAACTTCCATATGTTTAATTGTACTAAAAATGATGTTGAAGATTCATAATTTTAAAGGGAATATAAATTTAAAGACAATGTGGAACCATAAATTGTTCATTTAAGGAGACTCTTAAATCATTGTCCTAGAAATGAAGAACACTAACTCAAAAAATTGTAAATTTGATACAATATTATACCTTACTATACATTTAATATGTCAATTTTATATATGGGAGATACGAAATTGTTATTATGAAGAAAATAAAGTGGTAGACTACTTAGAAAATGTAGGGGTTAACAAGCAATGGATATTAATGTAAGCAATTTTGTTGATATATGGATTGGTATTTCCACGTTACTCACCATTAATGTATTGACTACTTGACCCTCCACTTGGAATAATCATTATGCATAGTCACATATGATTATTAATGTTGACTCCAACTTCTCTCACACAAAACTCATCATTAGCATATAGTCCATGTGGAAGTGGGAGTTAAATTTGGTATAATTTTGGGTGTTCTTCTTATGTTTCCTCTTATTCAATATTTTTCTAAAATTGAGATGGGGAGATTTCTATATCTATAATTTTATTTTTGTATCTTTTCTAGAGAGATGGATTTTTTTGAAGCCATCATGGAGACTATGCAGAAAATTATTTTTAAATCCCAAATGTCATAGGTGTGGTATGTCATTAAGGCCATTTTGGATTCAAATTATTACGAACTTTGAATCCACCCGTAGGTGCATTCTAAAATAGATTTTTTCTTCATTGAAAACTTGTTATAATTTAATCTAGATAAGAGATACATGATGACGCTAGGGAGGTTACCTTCATTAGGTAAAAGCATAGGGTAAATTTGGAAGTATATTTTGAAAGTTTAGATCTAGGTGGATAAGAAACTTCGCTACTTTCCCCCTTCTTGAGGGTATCTCAAACAAATTCATCATTGTCACTTTGCCTTGATAATTTAGAGGATAATTTTTTTACTCTAATAAATTTTATCATGGAAGTGGTAAAATTTTGGAGATCCCCAGGATGCCACCACAATGCCACTACCCAACTTGGAAGCATTTGAGGCTCCAATTTCACTAGATGGGGAGAAATTATACTACTCCTACATAGAGACAGCTAAGAAAATATACAAAATATTATTGAAGAAAGATTACAAAAATGAAGGATTTGATATGATCATATGTGGGAGAATGAATCCCCATATTTATGTTAAATATGTTACTAGTCCTCTACCCCGTAGAAATGAAATTGTATATATAGTAAGATTTTATAGGTTATCTGAAAACCCATAATGGGTTTCTTCATATTGAAATTTCATACGTATTATTTTAAATCATGTGTAGAATAATAATGTCTTATCTACGATTGAAGGGATGTTGAACATATATCATAATGTGTATAATATTTTCAAATTATTAATCGAAGGGAAAGGTACCTAGAACCCTTATTTACCTATGAAAAAATGACATGTATACTACGTATAGATACCTACAAGATCCTTCTAATGAAGAAAACCACTTTTTATGTGTGGATATCCCTCAACCTATAGTAAATCCAAAATGGAGGTATAAATTTACTATTTATCTTTTAATTATAAGATCATTTAATATCATTGAATAATTTTAACACTTCTCGTGTTTCACATGTCTACTTCCCCTATAGAAAAATAGGAGAATGTTGATGTTGGAATAAGTACATTTCCTTCTTCTATTGTCAAGGAATCCCTACAAGGAGGTATAAATTTATAGTTTATTTTTAATATAAACATTTTCCTATAATTGAACAGTTATAATATGACTTGACTATGACAAGTATACATCCCGTATCAACCAACATGAGGATGATGGTAGTCATAGGATGAGGTAGTCATATTTGAAAAGGTATTAAGTTTTCATTTATTTAACTAATTCTATTATAATGAGTGGATATTTTTACATATCCTCACTAGAGACATGTCCCTCTCATTATGTTAGTAATAAAAATAGTTACTGAGACTTCCCCAAATAGTATGATTAACCTACTCTCAAGTAGTTTAAGAGGGGATGATAATGTAGTCTCACCCCTCCAACAATAAACATTGATAGACCCTCTCATCTTTTTCGTAGTAATTATAAACATTGAGTGCAAGGGGACCTCAAAATGGACCTCTATGTAAATGATGACATGATGATATTAATGGATATTCAATGCAAGTAATTATTTTAATATATTTTATTTGATCTAATATAATTTTTTATTGCAGTTTATCATTGTATTAGTTTCAATTAATTTTATGTCATTTTTAGTGATTTCAATTGTTTTGGTTTTGCATATTATAAAAAAAAAGTTGACTAAACACAAAAATTTATCCATTCATATTTTTATCTAGATTGGTTGAAAATCCAACTTGAGATACGAATAAGGTATGTTAATACAATTTTTTGAGTTTGGGAAGACCCATTACAACCCAATGCTAATTAGTAAATTTTTTATCAAAAGGGTTTAAGATAATAAAAAGGAATTTAAGGGTAATTACATTACATAAATATAATTCTTAAGAAAACAAAATATATAGTTTATAAATAATTATTTATATTTATAATGTTCGGTTCACTACTAAGTAAATGCAAATTATGAGAGGAGACATCTGAAACCTCTCAAAATAGAGAAAAAGGTTTGGTTCAATTTGTGTGACAAGTGGCTAGTAGAGGAAACTAATAGGGCTACAAGTTAGTTAACAAAATTAATGATATATGTTGATCTTTAAATTTTATTGAGGAATATTTAGACTATTAAACTTTTTTTGATAAACATGTTTTCTTTAATTTGATTGTTTATGTTGTTCGGTCACCTTTCAAGTCTTATAATGTACAAATATGGCCTACAATCACAATGCAATGGTAAATAGATAAAATGGTGATTGATTAAATATTTAATACATATTGTAATGGATGTGTGTATCAAAATGAAAGAGCTTAATGTATATGAAGCAAGATTTGAAAAAGGGTTGTTGATTACTCATCATTTAGGATGTGAAAAAATCTAAACTAAGTTCCCTAATAAATTTGTAAGTTTTATATAATCTATTTATAGATTCACACTATTTTTTGTTTAATGTGTGCATGTGCGTGCGTGCATGTTGTGTGTGTGTGTGTGTGCGCGTGCGCGTGTGCATGCGTGTGTGTGCGTGTGTATAATATGTGATTTTATCATATAATTATGTTCCTAGGTATATAATATGTGATTTTATCATATAATTATGTTCATATGAAGAGTGTTATAAGAATTGTGCCAACTAAGAAAGTGTGTGCAATAATGAAACACTTGGGATGGAACACAAAATTATTTAATCGTGGGCTTGAGGTAATCAATTTATTTTAGTAAGACATGTAGTGTTCAATTTTTTGTTTAAACACTTTTAATATTGTGTTATTATGTTTTTTCACGGTAAAAAAATTGGGAGGATCATGAGAAGGATGGGGATGGTGAGGAGGAGGATGAGGATCAATATTATAACCAAGGGGGTAGGAAGATCATGAACATCAAGAGGAGGGTGATGAAACCGATTCCTAGGATGTAATTTAATAACTATTTGTTTCATAATTTGAAAGCGATAATTCAATACTCCCTCAAAATTGTATTGTTATATATTATGGTAAAATACATTTTGAATTGAAATGTTGTCAATTTTATTTTTATTACTAATATTTGGATAATTTATAAAAACAACGTTAATACGTCAATATGATTATATAAATACAATAGATAAAATAGATAAAATTATATAATATTTAATTTTTGTAAATAATAAAATATATAATATAATTATTCATAATTATAGGATATGTAATTGTGAGGAGAAAGAAGTGGAGAAGAAATAGAGATTAGATATCTCTCACACTTTATTTATCAGAAGCACGTACATATATATAGGAAAGGAATATAACAATATTCCCCATAATTGAAGGAGAGTTACAAACAAATAGAGAATAATGGGATATGATTAAACAAACAAGCCTAATAATATCTAATTATTTGCTATGTTGAACTATGCCAACATTCCCCCCCTTATTACATTATTCTTGCAAATGTAACCCCTAAAAAGTTCAAATTTCACTTTTCCAAGAGATTTGGTGAGAATATCAACTACTTGTGCTTCGTAGGATAGTACTAGAGCTAAATGTGATGGTTCAAGGCATGCTCTCAAATGAAATGAAAATTAATCTCAATATGCTTTGTTCATTCATGAAAAATAGGATTTTGCATGAGCTTCAACACACTCTGATTGTCACAATAGAGAATAGGTGACTTCTTTTCGGAATGCCCATGTCATCTAAAATGCAACGTAACCATATCACTTCACACAAAGCTCCTCATGTTGCGTGATATTATTCCTCTTTAGAGGAAATAGAAACAACATTCTACTTCTTTCTTATTTACGAGATAGGTCTAGATCCAAGATGAAAAATATATCTTGTAGTTGACTTCTTGTCATCAACAGATTTGGCATGGTCTGAGTCAACGTATCCCTATAAGAAGAATTGATAATTATTATTATAGTCCATACCATAATAAACTATACCTCAGACATACCTAAAAACATGCTTTGTTGCAGTCCAGTGACATTTCTTCAGCTCTTACATGAACATGGAAAGATATCTGACATCATAGCATAAATCTAGTACGGTATATGTTAAATAGATGTCCCCTCTAACAAAATTCCTATAGAGTAGCATCTACTTGAGGTGAGTCCTGAAATTGTGAAAGTTTAAAACCTTTTTCCATTGGATTGGATATAGGTTTATAGTCGACATTCTATACTTTTCCAGGATTTTCTTGGCATACTTTATCTAGGAGAAAAAAATATGATGCTTCTTACCACCATATCTCCAAGCCAAGATAGTAATGACGTAGCCCAAAATTTTTCATGTCAAAAGTTCTTTTGAAATAATTCTTCACAATATCAACTTGATCTTCTGAACTGCTAGTGATCACAAGATCATCCACACACACAAAAATAATAACAATTTCTATTCCTACCTTATTTATATACCAAATGGAATCGAGGGGATATGTGTGAACCCATGCTATAAAAGGTGATCATTTATCTTGATATGGCATGCCCTTGGAGCTTGTTTCAGTCCATACAGTGATTTGATGAGATGACATACCTTTTTAGGATTCTCTTTATCAACAAATCCTTCATGTTGGGTCATGTACACTTCTTCTTTTAGATCACCATATAGGAAATCATTACGTACATCCATTTGCTGAAGTTTACATCCTTTACGTGTTGTTAGTTCGCAAACTACTCTGATGGTCTTTATCTTCGCAATGGGTGTAAAGGTTTCTTCATAATCGATGCCCTCTTTCTGAGCTTATCCTTTAGCTACAAGTCATGCTTTATGTTTATCGATGGATCCATATGCCTTATATTTTGTCTTAAAACCACATTTTCAGCCTATGTGTTTCTTTCCTGTAGGCAAATCGAAAATTTCCCACCTTCGATTTTTCATGAGTGAGTCATATTCTACATTCATGGATTTCTTCCACTAAGGTTGACTGAGTGCTTCATGAACATTATCAGGCTTGGAGCTATTAATCAGTGAAATTATAAGTGTAAAATTTACCTCATGTATTGTTTAACTCCTCATTTTGACTCGAGATGAAGTATCTTGGAGTTGTTGAAAATGGGATTCTTTGATGGTGCTTTGTACCCATATCGGATGAGAACTCAGATTATTTTGTGAAGAAATATTTTGTTGACTTGAGGATGGATGCGAGAGTAACATTCTACAATTTGCCAAGGTCAACATATGGCTCCCCTTATAGCTTATCTTTTCTTTGAGTAGTCTCCTCTATCTCATCATCTGATTTGGAGACTAGTCAACGATAGGTGGTTGGTAATGGTTTTTTTGTTGGCACTGTTTAGTTAAAGGATGACTCTTCACAAACCACATCTCAAATTTCATAGATTTTCTTTATCTCAGGATCCATGAGATGGTATGCCTTTGAGGTAGTGTTATAGCCCAATAGGATGCACATGATTTTTTTGGCTCAACTTTCTTTCTCTTCTGAGATGGGACATGCATATATGTTGTGCAACCAAATACTCGTAAATGAGAAATTGATGGATTTATACCACTCCATACCTCTTCTAGCATTTTATTTTGTAGAATCATTTTCATTTTCCTATTTTGTAGAATCATTTTATTTTACTTTGGCCCAATATTGATCCTCCAGTTTTGTTGTTGATAGCATACAACAAGCCATCTCCATCAATGTGTGATTGTGTCACTCAACAATGCCATTCTATTGGGGTGTGTAGGGAGAATTCAAGTTCTTCTTAATGCCTTGTTGGTTCAGGAATGCCAAAAACTTCTTTGATGTGAATTCCCCCTCGATCTGAGTGGAGTAGAAGAAGAGGTTGTTCAGTCTCCTTTGTAACATGCTGATAGAAGATCTAGAAATTATGAAGGGCTTCACTCTTCTTCTTCGGAAAAACACTCACATCTTTCGAGAGTAGTCATCCATGAATAGTTGGTAGTATTGTTATCCCGAAAAGGAAGTAGGAAGCAGATCTATTTATATTGGTATGAACTACCTCTAGAAATTTCTTGGCATGGAAGGTGCTCACCTTAAATGGATCCCTGTGTTGTTTTCCTGCAAGATAGCCAGGGTAAATAGGTAAGGAACTAGAAAATTTGGGAAGTCCATGTACCATTGATTTTGAGCTCAACTAATGTGAAGATCCAATAGACAAGTGACCATATTGGTAATGCTAGAAGGTAGTAGATTTTATTGTTGAGGTAGATAAAGCTACTACAGAAGAGGAAACAATATCTAAAGGAAATAACTTATCTTTTAGAAAATATCTAGTAATAACCGTACCTTATCTCAAGATTAAGCATAATTTGATGATATTTTGAATAGGAAATTATACCTTTAGATGATTATTCAAGAGCTGAATAATTGACAAGATGTTGGTAGTTAATTCAAGAACATATAATACCTTTATAAATGTACATTTTTGTGTTCTGAGAGGAATAGTGACCAGGCCTATTCCTTCCGCAGTGTACTCTTTATCATCTACTATTCGACTAGACCATCGGTTGGTTCATTAGTTTATCAAACTTCGTGTCACCTGCCATATGCTTACTTACACCCGAGTCTATCAACTAGACTTTCTTTGTGGGTTATGAAGTCCGAGAGACTAGTGCGAGGTTTTACCATAATTAGATCCTTCTAGTGTCTCCTTATTAGAATCATCATCTGTTGGGATGTGAGATGTCCCTTTTTCTTTATTTGGAAATGAATTCATTTTGATTTTTGAAAATTAGTGTGCTCGGATGTGCTGGTTTTACTCGAAGACACTTGAATCAAGCCATTGTAATGGCAATGATCAATTTCATTACTTTTGGTTTTGTAGATTTGACACCACCTCTTTGACTTTTGAGCTTTATGTTGTTGATTCTGATGTCCCTGTTTTTCTTCTCATGGGGACCTCTCGATTTTTCTAGAAATGATGGGGCTTTGAGAAAACAACTTTATCTTAGAACTCATCTTAGATGGAATTGATGGCCTCTTCTTGCTGCAGCAATTTCACGAGTTCTTTGAATGTCACTTTTTATTTATATACATTCAGTGTCATAACGAACACTCGGGATTTGAGAAGGAGTTCTCTCAAGGTGATCGAGAACAAGAATATTTTCTTCTACCTTCTTCTTGAGTGCTAATAACTTTATTCGCAGTTCAGCCACTGACATAAGAACTCCTCAAATTTCTCATCTAATCCCATAGATAGGGTGTGTGAAATTTCGACTTAAGATGGAGGATCTTAGTCGATTCTTCACCTTGAATATGGTTGCTAACTTGGCAGCTGGTGACATCAAAAGAAAATACTCCAAAAGTCATATTCTAACTAGTTTATTGAATACAAGATTTCCGGGGTTGAAAATATCATTAAGAAAGGAAAAATATAACTTGGAGCTTTCTTGAGCTTCTTCACGGTGCTCTTCATCTAACAAGTATTTGTTTTGGCTATCGGTAGTCCCTACACTTTCATTCATTCTTGACATTCGGTGTTGGCATGTGATACACTTATTAAATGGAAACGTTGGTGCATTTGTAGATTTTATAGCCATTATAGGCACTTCTCTTTTTTCTCTTTCGTGGCTCAACCAAATAGTTGATTGAACTTGTTTCAAATATCCTCCTCTAGAAATGAATGCTAAAAAAACATTGTAGTTTATCCAAAACTACAGTTAACCTACCACTCTATTTCCTATACAATTCTCATCTTCTCACATCTAGGCTTCTCCAATAAAGCTCCAAAGTGATCTAAATCACGGGAGAAATATTTTGACCTCTGCAGATTTAAGCCACCCAATGTAAAAACACACATACCTTTCTCACATCACCTTTTAGTACCAGTAAAGTTTTCCTCCATTACCGGAGACTTCATGTTATGATCCATTTGATGAGACATTTCCAAGAGTCAATAGATCAACCATGGTCAATGTTGTATATATTTCATTTCTAATAGTTTCTTTGCATCAACCATGATCTATGTCGTGAAATGATTGAAACTATAATGTTTAATCAAGACCAATATATATATGTAAAATTTCATTTTTATTTCCATCACATTTTCGTCACTCACTCAATATTTTTGTGCTTGCAAATATTCTTTTGAGGTCTTATAGGTTTTTAAATTAGTCTTTCTTATATTCAAGAATCTAAACTTGGAGCATTAGGTAATTAGGATTCCTAATCATAATATGTCCACTTTTCATTATCTACCTAGCTTTAAGAGTCTTCATCAAGTGGATCTTCTAATTATTATTATATTTTTGTGATACCCAACATAAAATTTGATATAAAGAGTTTCTAACCTTAGGGAGAAGTTAATATACTAATGGTGTCCATATAAAAGTAAGTATTTATAAAATCTCATTTCCTTTATGTTATATCATATTTGATTGATTTTTTGAGTCATGCATAGGTTAGAGAAGAGTGACATATTCTTATAATATTATATTACTATATATTATTCCTTACCTTACAATCTACCCTTTATAATATACAATCTATTAATCCTTACAACCCTACCATTAATATACCTATCTTGTTACAACATTTTTTGTTATCAAGACTACGTAGATGTTACTCCCTTATATGTTAGATCTAGGATGAGGAACTATATATCTTTCATATAGGTTGAAATATCACCTTTCTAAATCCACTTCTTTAGCTACCTATAACCATCTTGTGTGCATATTTATAATGACCACCTTATTATCCTAGTCTATATTACCCTAATAGAGTGGACATTTTATTAGACCCTTCTTTACTTACATACACCAGTCCTTAAAATTGAAGTCAAATGACATATAATGAGGAAAAATCAATTCAATCCCCTATATATACATAATTTAAATCTTGTTAAACTAATTCACATATTTCCTCAAGTACATGACTTAATGTAAAGAAATTACTTGAATAGATCTAAATATCAATAGTAATATAACAATAAAGAACACAAAAATTGTAGAGAAATGATCACAATATGTAAGTATAATTACTTATCCACTTCGAGGGGGAAACCTATAAACCCTAAAATAAGACTCAATTTTTCAATATGATTATAATATGCTACTCTCTAACTCTTATGTATACCCTACTATGTTATACAAGGCACAAAGTATGACCTATTAAGCATATAAAATCCTAAATAAATATTATATGACATGATAAGAGATTATTTTAGCCACATGTTAGCTATATATATCTGAATACATGAAATAGGATTAAGGGTGTATCATGCACACACCCCCTCAAATAAAAAAATTTCCCAGTGTTGGTAATGTCTATATGTTTTTTCAAAAAAATTTATCTTCCCATGTTGCATCATCAATTTCCAATTTTTTCACTTGATCGAGATACTTGGTATTGACCCTTATCCTCAAATTCTTATTTTGTTTCTAGAGGATTCATTTAGGATCTAAGATAAAGAATCTCTCATCATTAATCTCTATTAACACCGACTTAGAAGACATCTTCTTCCTAATTACCTTCTTCAAGAAAGAAACATGGTTTAAAATTGGATGTGTTTTGGTTAGTGAGGAAGCTCTAATTTACATGGCACACTACCAATTTTTTAAATAATTGATAAGGTCCATAGTATACAAGTGAATTCTTATTTACTTTCTTATTTTGTTTCAAATATAGTTTTTTATATGGATGTAATTATACAAAATCAAATTATCTAACTTCAAAGTTGTGTTCACTGCAAAATTGATCATATTGTTACTTCATGTTGTTTTTTTCCATTACCAAATTCTCTTTAAGGATAGAGAGAACCTATTATTAGTGTTAAATGTGTTATATAACTTATATTACTTTATTTTAGACCCTCAAGTTGGAGGTGATGGGTGGTGTATGATAATCATATAATGCCAATAACGGGAAATTTTGGATGAGATATGAAATGAATTTTTATACCACCATTTTGCAAGTGGTAGCCATTGAACCCATATCTCTTGATTTTCTTAAGAAAATAATCATGGATACCATTTCAAACATGTGTTTACTATCTCAGTCTAGCCATTAGATTAGGGATGATTTGATGAACTATGAGCCATTTGAGTACCCAAACATGAGAATAAATCAGTCCAAAATTACTAGTAAATATAAGATCGTGATCACTTACTATAATCTTGGGTGTTCCATGTAGCTTCTGAATTGTATCCATAAAAGATATGACAACTATATTTTTTGTAAAGGGATGTAACAAAGCACAAAAAATGAGCATATTTATTGATTGTATCCATCATCACCATAATGACACTTTTTCCTTTAAATTTTGGTAATCCCGTGATGAAATTCATAGAAACTTTTTCCCATTATTCACTAGAAATAGATAGAGGTTACAAAAGTCCCAATAACTTAATAGTCTCTAATTTCTTATAGTGACACATCAAGCATTATGCTACAAATTTATATACATTCACTTTTAACCCTTCTCGGAAGAAATATTTATTAATTTTTTGATAATTTTATAGGAACCTAGAATTTCCACCATAGAAAATCATTAAGCTCTGAGAGATTTTGACTTGAAGGGAAGAGTTCTTACACAAGTACAATCAATCCTATTACCACAATGTATCCCCTTCCATACAAATGTTTCTAGCATACTTAGATCATGTTAGATATTTTGAATGAGAGTGTGGGTCTTTGTGTCATTCTATCATTTTGGTCTTGTTTAATCTACCCAATATTCCTATAATAAGGACATGGCATATAACAGTGTTTATATGGACTCATCCCTCTTGTAGAGTGCATAAACTACAACATTATCATTTCCTTTGTTTTATATGATCTCAAATTCATATCCCAACATCTTTGTGACCCATTTCTTTAATTATTTAAGTGATAATATTTATTCTAAGAATTATTTCAAGCTATCATGATCTATGTTTACCTTGAATTTATGAGCCATGAGATATGGTCTCCACTATTTTATTGCATGAAGAATATCCATCATTTCATTCTCATAATTTGGTTTTGATATGTTTTTACCTTTGATTTTATTGCACTTAAAAGTTATGGGGTGGCCCTCTTATATGAGTACTACATGTATGCCACACCATGAAGCATCACATTCAATAATGAAGTTTTGGATAAATTTGGGGTATCCATAATTGGATTGGTACACATGGCCTTCTTCAAGTGCCTCAAATCCATGGTTTTCTTCCTCACTCAAATTAAAATATTATTTCTTCGATAATGTTATGAGTGGTGTAGCAATTCTACCACAATTATTCATAAATATATGGTAATAACCCATAAGTATAAGAATACCCTAAGGTTTTTAAGGGTTTTAGGAATCTTCCAGTCCACCATGGCCTAGATCTTATGAGGATATAGTTTTACCCATTCATAAGAAACGATATGACCCAATTACTCTACTTCCATGACTTTAAAATAGCACTTTAAGGGCTTGGAAAAAAATTGTTGTTGTTCAAGAGTGTGGAAGACCTTATTGACATGATGTAAATAGTACTCACAGTCTTGTTATAGATTAATAGATCATCAAATAATTCCAATACACACTTTTGTAGAATTTGCCAAAACATGGAATTCATCAAAATTGGAATGTAGAGAGTGCATTAACAAAAATGCATTAATAGAAATTCATAGTTTCCTTCATGTGTCCTAAATATTGGTTTATGAATATATTCATCATGAATTCGGATATAACAATATCTTGATCAAATATCTAATTTTGTAAAATAAAAACACCATATAACTCATCTAGAAAATCCTCAATAACAAGAATAGGGAACTTATCTTTTACCATGTATTTATTGATCTCCTATCATATAAACACATGCTTCAACCTTCATCCTTATTTTTCACCATCACTACTTTGGTGAAGAGTAGAACTTTGACTATGGTGAATAATACATGTTTCCAACTTCTCCTATACCATCTTTTCAATATCACTTTTCTATAGATAAGGGTACTAATAATGTCGAATATTGGGTGGTTGGATTCTTGGTACTAGATGAATATAAGGATGATTATTTATTTTGGGGACAACCCTTATGGCATATCCAAAAATAACTTATTACCCATTAATAATTTATGGTAGCTCATATGGTCTTGTATGTTTGAATGTATGAGATTCCAGGGAAAATAGTTGTGCTAAAAACCTATTTACATACTTCATAAGAATATTTTGAATATTATGAGAGACTACCAACTATGGAATTTTTCCTTCATCCCTCATAGCTTGAAATTCCTCCCTTAGAATATAAGTGCATGAACAATTCCTAAAAGTTCATCTTAATAGTTCCCAATGTAGTTAGCCATTGAAACCCCAACACAATGACTACACTTGCCTTTGAAATGGAATGCATGGGGTCATCTAGCAATTTATCTTCATTTATAGCTTAATGTTATGGAAACTTCATGAAAAAATAATTTTACCTCCATCTACCATGATGAATTGAAACTTTGAGGTTGGATAAATAAAAAAATTAAGTGCAAGGCCAACTTATGATTGATGAAGTTACGAGTATAAATAGATTCAATCAGTGTCATCACTCTTTTTTCTTCACAAAACCAACCACATTAAGGGTTTGTGGGATGATAATTCCTAAAATTTCATTGTAAGATATGGTTATAATTCTTCAGTCTCAATATTAGGAACCTTTTCTTATTCACCTAAATATTCATCCTCTTCTTCTTCCTCAATATGCCCTCCAATGTAGAACTATTTATTCTCTAAACATTTATGTCATTTGTTCCATTTGTTTTCACAATCAAAACATATCCATTTTCTGGTTTCTCATCAATTTTGTGAAGATTAAAATGGTTAGGTTTATGGTATGATGTTATCGAGGTGTTATGATCTCTAATGTTATTTATGGAATTCTTGCTCATGGTAATAAATTTTTCCTTTTCCCTACGTAACATGATAATATAATTAGAAAAATTAGATGGAGAAAATATGTGTACATCATGTTGGATGTGATCCTTGAGACCACCCAAGAATATACCATTCAAATTACCATTTGTAATGGAATCCACATACAATGATAAGATCTAAAAATACTTTTGAATATAACCCTTTGTAGATCTAATTTTTGTAACTTTTTCAATTAGCTGAAGTAGTTATCATTCAAACTACTACTATAGCACTTTTTTAGCTCCTCCATAAAAAATGACCAAGTGATATTGAAAACCTTGTTATTTTTTTGAGTGCACAACCAACGATACTAGGTGCATTATTCTGGTTCTAAATATAATGATGTCATAGTAACATTTTTCCCAATTGGGATATAATGTAGATCAAATAAATTCTCCATTTGGGTGATCCAATTGAGTGGTTCCTCGCCATAAAAGTGCACATGCCCACCTTTGCGAGTAGTTTATGCATCCTTGAATTAAATCTCACTCTAGATGAATGTGATGTAGTATGTGAATCATGATTTTTATTTCCATTTAATCCACCTTGAGTTGTGTGAGAGGCTAATAAAAACTCAATATTTTCATATATCTTATGCATATCTCATTTTATTTCTCCACCTCTATGTGTATGTTATGATCCATTATCTCCATATTTTCATTTAATTTTTCATGCTCTCCATAAGAGGTTGGATTTTTTCATTCACAAAGGAATAAATAACATCATAATTTCCACCCATTTCTAACTCTGATTCAACTTCCTCTTTATTAGGAGTTTTCCTGAGTATCATAACCTTTTCCTTGGCATGTAGTTGATATCCCCATTATTTTTGTATCTTTTTCAAATATATATACAAAAACTCGAAGAAGAAACCTTAATTAAATTTTAGAGATCTTTTTGAAAATGTAAGAATTCTTGAGAAACTCCATAATTTTTGGCTTAAAGAGTGAAATTTTGGGAAACACTAATCTTGTAATAACTTCCACAAAATGAATCCCAATCAGCTAAAATTTGGAGAGTAGATGTATCCTCAAATGTCACAACTTGAGTAAAAAATAATGAAAAAATTGAAATTAATAGTGATATATAGGCAAGTCCTTGCAATTAGAATTTTGACCTGATTTTGGATAGAATGAAATCTTTGATACCACTTGTGATAAAATTACATAGATAGATATGAATATAATCAGTAATATAACACAATAATTATATATAAATGATCATAATATGTAAGTATAATGACTTATCTCGCTATAAGGGGAAACCTCAAAACCATGTAGTAAGACTCAAGTACTCAATGTGATGATAATATACTACTCTATAACTTATATATATACCATACTATGTTATGCAAGGAACTTATTTTTACCTGCTAAGCACATGAAATCCTAATTAAATATGTTATGACATGATAAGATATTATGTTATCCATATGTCACTTATCCATATCATGATATTTGAACTAGGACTAAGGTTGTAAATCTCAATATCAATACTATATTCAATAACTAAATGGTTAAATAAAATTAGAAATTAATCAATAAAACATTCAAATTAAATATTCAAATATTTTATGTCTCGATAGATAATAAGAAACAAAAAATATCCTCAAATTCATAATTTCAAGGTAAACTATATGCCTTGGTTGTCTCATTCAAATGCCACCATTATCATGAAATGATATATAGATGATTACCAGAGTTATAAGTAATATCATTAATGTCAAGGGGAAAGTGCACCAAGTTGGGGGCCAAAAAGTAGACCAATTTTTAGTTGAAGAAAACGTGAGTGCATTTTTTGAAAACGTGATCGCGTTATGAAGTATTAGGTTTGGTAATTTCAAGCATAAAACATGAGCACGTTATAATGCGCTCACATTCCTGTTTGCAATGTGGTATATTTATTTTTAGGAGGGATATATTTACTAAAATAAATGGTTAAAGTATAAGAAATTAGGGTCACTCAGTGCACCTTATGGAACTAGTCTCACAACTCCATCGAGACCAGTTTAGAAGATATTTTTCATATTATAATATGGTCGACATAGGTATTTGTCGGGATTTCAGCATTCACCTAAATTCTTTAGGATTTAAATTCTACAATCAATGTCTATTTTGGGAAAGAGTGTATTCATTGTTTAGGTTTTGGGGCCTTTTGGATTGTTTACTAACATTTGTAGGAGTTTTAAATGTGTCAAAACTATATTTTATAAACCTCACAACTCCCAAAGGTAGCAACAATTACTCGAATATATGGACTCATGAAATTCCTTATAGCACAAAATAAATCAAAACACATATGTAAGTTTTTATTGATTTAAATTATCAAGGGAATGATTATCATGATGTCTTTGAAGGATTTAGAAACATCATGAGGATGATGGGTGCAATTAGAAAAATCATGAGGTTCAGTGAAGATATGAAACATCAAGAGCTTCATTGATATTCAAATAATCAAGGGAATGGTCATTAGGAGCATGATAAGATAATATCACCACAAGTGATAGTGGAAATCATCTCGGGGTCAAAAATAATGAATAATTTATGACAGTGTTTCTAAACACTTAATCAATTTTAGGTAATGATCTCACATCTTGTAAGTCGGGAGGTAGAATTTACAAGGTGTTTCAATATAGTTTAGAGGTCAAGAACATGGAATTCATTATCATACATTCATCCATATTTAATTTAAGGATCAATCCTTCTATAAGGTGGAGGAAACCTATCTCCATGAGGATAAATTAAGAAGGATGGTGTTTGAACATCATAAGCATGCTTCCACTCGAGATGAAATCTTGGGCGTAGAGGTGAATTATGATATTATGAAGAGATCATTATGTTCAAAGGTGAAAATTAAGGCTCAAGGAGTGAATTAATGATCATCATATCTGGACTCTACCATTGTTAACAAATCTTTTCGAGAAATAAATCAAAATGAGCTAGTGAAGCTACTAAGGCATCCAAGACCATCATGTGTGAACGATGAAGAAGTCACCTATTCTCATTAGAGGGATATGAGAAAGAAGTGTATGGTCATACTACATACGATTCCATTCAAGGATGATTTTGAATCCTAGAAGGGTAAGAGGATGATATTCATATGGATATGTTGTCATGTGAATTTACTAATAAAAAAATTCAAAACTTAAACCATGAAAACCAAGCCACAATGTGAAATCTTGCTCCCAAGTCTTCTTGAATCCCTATCCAAGCCAATGTGCCTCCCGTGTCATGATCAAATTGTCCTTGAATTTATTCCTAATGCATTGGGTGAACATGTATAACTTTTTAAAAAGTTTTAATAAGGTCCATTATTCCATTCATTTAAGTGCGGTAAAAGACTAATTCTCTAGAAAGCCTAGAAAGGACAATTTTGGCCATTTCGAGCATGTGCGGATCCTCTGGGAGGGTTATGAAAAGGTATAAAGTATAGAAAGGTGGTATTTGAAATCCTTGAAGGTGTTGGTAGTATTTTAGGAAGATTTAGAAAAATATTTATCATTCGGGGATAGTATAGTCTGCTCAACAATGGGTTTTCGTGTGCAAGGAATGAATAGTCAAATTTTTAACCTTGACTTCTTCAGCCTATTCTAGGAGATCCATAATGAGTTAGGAGGAAAATAAGTAGGCACCAGAAATCTTAAATAATCCTTTACATTGTAGGAGCATCCATTTTTATCCAATTCCACAAAAGGTGATTCTAGCAATCATCTCATACTCTCAAGAAATGCATACCTCCAAAGAGAGATTATAAGAACTTAATTAGTGCTTGGTAATGAGCTCAATACATTGTGGAGGTCAGAAACATGTGATTAACCTTCAAGTTCTAATTCCACGTGGATAAATTTGATTAAAAGGGTGTTATCTCAGTAAATTGGTATCGAGTCTTCTTTGCATCCACATTTCAACCTTGCATCCACCTTTTAACACACTCATACACCTTACTCAAGCACACCTCAATGCTCCATTACTCCTTTATCCATCATCTTGCTAGATTTTAAACTATTAAATTTGTTCTCAAGCTGTAAATAGTCTTCTCAAGTTTGTTTTTCACCTTCACCTTGACTTTTACTCAATCTTATTTTCAAACATCTCATTTTTCTTACCCCTCTCCTAATCACTAATGCAAATCACTCAAATATTCCTATTTCACTTAAGGATTTTCATACAAACACTTACTCTCTCTAGACATCTTCATGGCACTATGTACAAGACAATCAAATTAGGTCTTCTTGATTAAATTTGTATAAGGATTTTCCCATGTTACTCAAGGATTCAAAACATTCTAACACCACTCCCTCAATGATAGATACAACTTCCTTATGAGTTTCTTTCCTATTCAAACTATTTCTTAAGGTTGTTCTTGATAGTCACAATAAATAAGCATGATTGTACATATCTTAGTTTACCTTCTAACCACAAAATAATTTATCCTTCTCCCCTGATTTTATGAGTCCTTAATGCCCTTATGCCTTATTCCAACTTATCAAAGACTCCACCAAATTCAAACACGTGGAAAAATAATATTTTATAAAATTACATCCTTGCTATCCCTCAAAATATGCATTCACACTACTAGATTGTATTTGCACATTGCTTTGCTTTTATTCTTATTCCAACTTGTACTAGGGATTTTGAAACTCTTGGTATTGTCATTACCTTCCTACACTCTTATCAAGGACTCTACCAGTCATAAGTATTAAATTTTACAATGAATATTCTACTTTATGCCCTTAATACTGGGCACACATAGTTAGGATTGTGAACACAAATTTAATTTAAGAAATCCTCCTTTAGATGGCTTATTACCTTTTCTTGAATTTTGTAACACCAAGTCCTCATGATCAATTCCCTAAAATAGACTCAAGGATTCCATTGAATCATTATGTTCATGCTACATACTACTAAACTTCTAAAATGGGATTTTGGTCCAGTATGTCTTTCTATCTATTTTCTATTCCTTTCACAATGTGAGGGTTCCATGAAGCCTTCAACATCATTATAGATAATAAGACAATCTAAAACAAGATATTTTCGCATGAAAATGCTTTGTAAAATAGTATTTAACCTCCAAATTTGATATCTCGTCTAAGAGGACTATCCAAATTAGCACCTAATCCTATAACATACCTAGATCTAGTTTAAATATTCAAATTATACATTTGGAAGGAAACTCCCTATTATTTCCTATGGAGTCCAAATGGACTAGTACAAGCTATGACCATCTCAAGTGGACCCAAGACACCCCTAGTCACCTAATAAATCTAAAATTTATTATTAACAAGATGCTCGAGCATCCCTAAAGGAATATTGCGCAGTGACTAAGAAGCCTTATTTTCAATTAAGGGTTTAGTTTGTCATGCTTCAAATTTTTCAATTTCCATGCTAGTTATTTTTTTCATTCTGGAGCTAATAAAACACCCTCCAAGAGAGTTTAGGAAATATATTAAGCATCAAGAGGTGATGTTGGGGAATATTGAAAGTTTTGAAGGTAATTTAGGAAGATTTAGGAAATTTTTGATCATTCAAGGACTATCTTCTCAACAACGGTTTTTCTAGGTGCAGGGAACAAACACTCTAATGGTGAAACTTGACTTCTCTGGAAGATTCTAGGAGATTTGTAAGGAGTTAAGAGGAAAAAAATAGGCATTGAAAATATACGTGAATCCTCTACATGTTGGAGACATCCATTTTCTCTAAGGATTGAAGGTTTCATGAAGAATTTCAAAACAGTGAAGTTGACCCTTTTGGTTCCAAAACAACACTTCACCAATGTAACACTTCATGACACAAAAATAGGGAACTACCAATCAAACTTCATGCTTATTGATGATTGACACCTCATGCTGACTCATATTCCACCTAGACACCTATTTCCATCAATGTAACCTAACATCAATGACAACACTAATGACACTATGTCTAACACATGTGTTTTGATTTGTTAATTATTATAAGGCATTTCATGAGTGCATCTATTTGAGTAGTTTTTGTTTCCTTTCGAGTTCCGAGGTTTGTAAAATCTAATTTTAACACATCTAACACTCCTAAATATGTCAAGAAATAATCCAAAAGGCCCTAAAACCTAAACAATGACTATATTTTTGCCGAAAAGACATCGATTGTAGAATTTAAATGTTGAAAGTTTTAGGCTGGAAATCCTAAAAAATTCTATGTAGTAACAAGATTAGATTATAAAAATCATCTCCTAAACCATGACTCTTGGAGGTGTGAGACTAGTTCTATAAGGTGTAGAGTGACCCTAGTTTCTTATATTTACTAAAATAAATTTAAAGTATAAGAAATAATAAAATATAAATAATAATAAATAAATAATAATTTAAACATTTTTTTGTATATATAAGCCTGCCATAAACACATATAATGTCTATAGTCTAAGGAATGTGAGCGCATTATATAAATAAGCTCGCATTATCTTAAATTATGCCCCTAAACCAATATTTTATAGGCTTGGAATTACTTTGGTTTCCTAAACTGCGCCTTAGACCTACAACAAACAGAACAACCTACATTCTTTTGAAAAAATATACAAAAATCATCTTCCACCATGCTAAATCCTACAAAAATATTTTCTATCTTTCTTTAAAATTTCCTACAACGTCAAGAAAACTATCCTCTTTCTAAATATATAATTTTTATATTTTTATGACTATTCTAAGGTTTCCATTTATATTTATTTCAATCTATGTATTTTATACCTTTATTTTTAGGGATTGTAAATGCTTATCTTTTGTCATGTATCTTTTGATTCACTCATCCAAATTGAATAAAAATTATACAGTCACAAACTAGGACTAATTCTACACATTCTCAAAAAATATCTAATTTTTGATATTTTTTATATTTTTAGGTAGTTAGGGGGCATGGTTGGCTATCCCTTATTTTTTAAAATTTAAAATCTTTGTACTTGAAAAATCATAAAAAATTAAATACTCACTAAAAATATAAAAATATATATATCACAAACTAGATGCTCCTATCTATCTTTCTACTAAAGGGTTTTCAAAAATACTAAATAGTTCTCAAAATCAGAGGGGGAATGACTATCTACTATGTTTTTTAACAAAAACATGAGAACCTATTGATATTTTAGTTCTTTAACCCACTTACACTTAACCATTTTTTTAAAATAGTATCTTAGAAACTAGACTCAAAATTCTATGATTCAAGTTCTTATAACATCTTATAAAAACATAAATAAATGTAAAAGGATGTCCACGAGTGAGGAAGAGTTTTGAATCTATTTGAGAGGGAAATTAATGGAAAGGAAATCCCACCCAAATCGAGGATCGTCGCGCTAGCTTGAGGAAGGAGAGATAGATGGAGGCGAATATCTAGTGGAAATGAGTACCCCATAAAATCTCTAGACTCTGGTTGAATAAATTTAGAAATGGTGGATCAGCCATGAAAAACAAAAAGTTCTTTCTCTAAGTGATTAATGAGTATTCTTGAAGTACTCTTCAAATCCCAAACTTGCTTCTGTAATATACTACTGAAAATTTAAACAAATCTTTGTTGAGGAAGCTAGTGGGTGGGAGACCCAATATCAAGACGTTGTTAGAAGATGGGATAAACTGAAGTAGATTCTAATAGGAAATTTAGAGGTAAGTGATCTTACTAATGTTTTTTTCCTTTTTATATTTAATACCCAAGAAGATATGCAGAAGGTTCTGGAAGAAGGACCCCGGTTTTGGGGAAAATCTGGTTAGTTTCTTAAGAAGTGGGAACCTATTATCAACCCGGAAAAGGAAAATTTGAACCAATTTCCTGTTTGGATACACCATTCAAACCTTCCTTTGGAATTTTGGCATGAAGACATTGTCAAAGGCATAGAAAACTCTCTGGGATCTTTGGTCATAATAGATAATGTAACCAGACATATGACTAGACTTATTTGTGCTTGTTTTTGTATTTATACAATAACAAATAAGGATATCCCCAACAGTATAAAACTAAAGTTGTGACTAGGGATTTGGGAGAAAATATTGAAATGGAAATTTCCCCTACAAAATGCTCCAAGTGCAATGGTTGGGGTCATTCTTCCTAGAACTGTAAGTTCAAGGTATCCAAAATGTATATTCCAGTGCAAGAAATGAAGGTAAAGGGGAAAAAGGGAAAGGCCTAATGCAAAGTGCTACTGATCACAGGAAATCTTTCTCCAAAGATCTTGTGGAAGGATTTACTCCTTTGCAAATAAAGGAAAATGTGGTTAACAATATTTCTCCAATAAAATCTACCCCGAAATGAATCAAGGAAAAAAATTACCCAAAAGGATATAGATTCAGGGAAACAAATGTGTTTAGACCAGTAGCTCTTTAAGAAAAATAAACCCAATCTAAGGAAATGAATTGCATTTCATGGAATGGTAGAGGGCTCAATATCCCTATGAAATAGAGGATTCTCAAAGACATGATTGAAAGATAGAAAATTGATGTGTTAGCTGTGCAAGAAACTAAAATGAAAGAATAACTTTTTTTAAGTTCATGCAAGTCTTTTTGGAATAATTCTAAAGCTTTTGCTATTAGTTCGAAAGGAGCTTTTGGAGGATTAGCTATGGTGTGGAATATGAACCATTATGAAGGAACTCTTTTGGTAAAAAGAGATAATCATTTGGCGGTGATGATGAGAAATCTTGAAAACAAAAGTATATGGGTTTTATCTAACATTTACACTCCTAACCTTCATAAAGAAAGGAAAAATATTTGGCATCACCTTCTCTCTTTTAATTATTCTATCAAAGGTTCAGGATGGATTGTTATGGGGATTTCAATACCCCCAGGATCCGAGGGAAAAAAGGAGGATCTAAGGAGTTTATAGCTGGCATGGAGGATTTTAATGAATTTATTACTTCCTCACAGCTCCATGATATTGATCTTAAAGGCAGTAGTTTCACTTGGTCTAATATAAGATTTGGTACACAACATATTCAAGTAATATTAGATAGGGTTTTAGTCTCGAGGAGTGGTTAAACCAGGATATCTCTCTTTTCTCTCTTCCACAGATAGGGTCTAATCATAACCCAATTCTCTTACAAATCAAGAGTCCATCTAGAAGAAGAACCCCCTTCGATTTGAGAAGATGTGTCTCCATAGTGAGGAGCTTAAATTCCTCTTAAATAACCTGCTAGAAAATAAATGTTAAAGGAACAACGATGTATAGACTATCCAAAAACACTAGAATGTTAAAGTTCACGTCAAAGCTTGGAATAAGAAGATCTTTGGAAATATTTTTTAGAAGAAAATGTAAATCGAGATGAATTATAGATTGTCCAAAGATAGGCTAAGAGATGGGATTTCAAGATGGATATAGAGGACCATGAAAAGGAAATTTCCCTCCTGGTGGAATACCACAACATCTTGGGCAAAGAGGAAATTTTCTAGAGACAAAAATCTTGAATTACATGGCTAAAGGAAGGGGATAAAAATACAAGGTTCTTTCACTTGTCTACTTTAAAACATAGAAGATTCAATAGAATTAATAGAATTAGAAAAGAAGAGGGTGTAATGGTGGAAGAAAAAGAAGAAATAAATAAAGAGGCTATCTCCTTCTTCCAAAACCTTGCTTACTAATAATTGTGCTCCAAATTTGATTAAAGAGCAAGACTTCTTAAAGTGCATTCCTCCTTTGGTTTCTAATGAAGATAATTTGATGCTTTCAGTGATCCCTTCAATGGAGGAAGTGGAATTCACTGTAAAACACCTCAATCTTGACAAGGCTCCTAGTCCGGATGGTTTCCAAGCCTTCTTCTTTCAACACTTCTGGGACATAATTAAAAAAGATGTCTATGAGGCTGTGAAAGAATTTTTCAGACAGAAAGTTATGCTAAAAGACATGAATTGTACCTTTCTAACTTTGGTTCTGAAATGTGGTAATGCCATGGAATTAAAAGATTTTAGACCTATAAGTCTCTACAATACATCCTATAAAATTTGCACAAAAATTCTAGCCCTCCATTTGCAACTGATCCTCCCCTCTATCATTTCTGATCAACAAGGGGGTTTTGTCATAGGGCACCAAATCCAGGATGGGATCATCACAATCAAAGAGACTATTCACTTGGCTAAACTCAGTAAGAAGGAAGCTTTATTTTTAAAACTGGATATGGACAAATCTTATGACAGGGTTTCATGGTGCTTGTTATCCAAAATGTGCCCCTTGCTCATTTTGTGGCTAACTCCTTTCATTCTTCCCTCTCTTGTGCCTCACTCATAAATTTTTGCTTTTTAGGAACTCAAGACCTTCTGGAAATGGTCCCATTAGATAGAGCTCTTTCTCGAGCTTTCCAGAAAGGTAAATTTTTCCTCCTAACTCCATGTATTTTTGAAGTTATGGCTTGGTGGAGTTTTTGTGGGAAATTTTCCCATGAAAGGCCCGCAGCCAATAAAATGGTGCCACATGTCCAAGCAAGTGGCAGGGGTCAGAGGAAAACTTGTATTTTTTACCAAGTGTTTGGAAATTTTTTCAAAAGGAATATTTTGCCCCGCAGCCCACCGTCCAATTGGATTGTGCCACGTGTCCAAAGGGGAGAAAATTGAAAAATTTGACTAAGTGTTGGCACCATGGAAAATTCAGGAGGAAAGGCCCGTGCCCAATCACGTTTTCCACATGTCCAAGGGGGTCGAGTTTTGGAGTGCGGAGGTGAAGTTAAAATTTTGGCAAAATATTTTATGAGGGCTCAAAGCCAAATTTTTCCCACAGGGCCTCGCATCCAATGGCCTCATGCCACGTGTCTCAAGACCCGCGGACCGTGGGGAAACTTAAAATTTTGGCGAAGTGTTTGGGAAAAAGGGAAAGGAAAATTATTGGCCCGTAGCCTCGCCGACCAGTCAAGGCCCGCCACATGTCCATGGGCACGTGGACTAGCGAGTGCGGGAGGAGATTGGGAATTTTTCCCAAAGGGATTGCGCAAAAGGAAAAATGTTTGCCCAGGGCCCACATCAAATGAGATGCTGCCACGTGTCTCAGACTGGCGGAAGGTGGGGAAAATTTAGGAAATTCACGCAAAGGAAAAAGGAAGGAAATTTCAAAGGAAGAATCACCCCCCCAAATGTGAGCCAATGGGATCTCGCCACGTGTCCCGTGGCGGAAAAAAATACAGGAAAGGCCCACAGAAAAAAGGGAAAGGAAAATCCCGCAACCAATGGGGTTCTGCCATGTGTCCAAGTCAAAAAAGTCAAAAGAGATGGAAAAATTTAGGAGGAAATGCCCGCGGTGAATCACCTACTACCACTTGTCTTCAACTCATCGGCCCGACGGAGGTTTTTGGAAAATTTTCCAATGGCTAAAATGATGGAAAATTTAAAAGGAGATGCCCACGCCCAATCAAAACATGCCACGTGGCACCCAGAATGACAGAGCATGGGGATTTTTTGGGAAATTTTACCAAATGCAAAAAAGGTGGAGAATTTCAAAATTTTCGCCCGCCAATCCGTTTTGGCCCTGTTCTGCCCTAAAATTTCAAACAGCCATATCTTTCAATCCAAAGCTCAGTTTTTCATGTTATTTATATCAATGGAAAGTTGGTGAAATTATCTACAAGATTTCAGGGTCATTTTTGTATTTTGATGGAGTTTCGAGAGAGAGAATTGAAAAATGCCTCTGGCATGTGGTCATGGACAGAAATGACATTTCAACCACCATTTTTAATGAAGAATGGATCACATTCTCTCCCAAAGATGGTAAAAAATGTTAGGGGATGGGCCTGTAAGGATGCCCATGTTGTTTTATTGCATTTTTGGTTGGTGGTTGAAGCTCTCCCACATTTTCTAGTGTTTCTCTCTCTTGGGGTCATTCTTGCACTAAAAGCCAAAATGGATTCATTTTTGAGAGAGGAGACACTTTTTCAGCTCTCCGCGACTTCCCTTTGTCTTCCCTTTGGTAGAATTTGTGGAAATTTTTACCTTTCAATGCAATACAAAGACCCCTTTTTGGCCTCTTGATCATTCTAATGCATTGTATTGGATCCGGAATGATAATGTATGCTTTGTGATTAAAATCCCTCAATCCTTTCATAAATTTACTATTTTTTCCTGATCTTTCATTACATCTTTAGTAATTTGTGCATGCTTTCTGTTGTTTTTTTCTTATGGATTGTGTATGTATTGTAGTATTAGGTGTCTGCTACTCCTTTAGTGCATCACCTCATTAGCATTAGTCTCATTTTCTTGCATTCCCTATCTTTGTCCCCTTGGAATTTAGAGTAAGAACTAGGAATTTAAACCTCTGCAACTTGTAAGTGATATATCTAATCAGGGGAGTTGAGGAACTAGCCTCTAATCTGGAGATTCCTCTCCCATTTTTCAAGTCCCACACTTTGGGAGAGGATTCAATGTTGTGCAATCACACTAGATGTCCAAAATGTCAAGCTAGTAGTCTGATCAACATCTAGGGGTGCTGCTGATTTGCAACAATAGTTTTGGCACGCCACTGGGACCTTAGATGTCATCATATTCATTGCAACAAATTGATGTGCATTTGTTACAAGTTTCTTGCTTGAAAGAGCCCTAAATAGCACATCTGGTGACTCCAAGGAAGAAGAATCAGCTAGTTTTAGCAGTGCAGACCTGAAAACTCATGAGAAGAATCACCACAAGGTCAAGAGTTGGAGAAGAAGAGGGTTTGTTTGATTATCTACAGTTATCTCCAAGGAGAAGGTAAAGAGGGAGGAGAATTCAAAGGTCTTCATCTCCACCAAACAGAACTCTATCAACTCATGCACCTGGGAGGCCTTTCATTCAATCAACAAGGGTTCTAAGGCCAATCGAATGGCACAACACAACCCCTATGTCAATTTCACTGGCAGCAACCCACTTGCTCTTAATACACAGAATCCAATTCCAGTTGCAGCACTGAAGACCATCCCATACTTTACTGGAAAAAATCATACCACTCCTGGTGATCATGTCAAGGACATTGCTAACATTTGTGCAATCCATGAGATCAATGAGATACAAGTTACTGTCAAACTATTGACATCTTCATTTAAAGGGAAAGCTTTGCAATGGTTCAAGAGTCTTTCCTTAGGTTCTATCCAAAATTGGAACTAGCGATGTATAGCCCTCCATGAGCAGTTTGGAGAAAAGGGAGACAACTTGTCCCTTTTGGAACAGCTGACAACCATCAAGAGAGCTCCCAATGAGCAGCTGAGTGACTTCAACTTCAGGTTTCAAATGACTTGGGAGAGAATTCTAATGGCAGTAAGGCCAGCAGCGTTGAAGGTGCTTTTCTATATTACCTTAAAGCTTTAAATTCTTATATTTCTATGTTGATTCAATCCATGGGAGGCAAAACTATCCCTATTGCTTATAGCATTGCCATTAGAGCTGAAAATTGCTTGATTCAAGATGGAAAGCTAGCTCCTAGCCTCCAATGTCATTTTTCCAAGTTTAGAGAGCCCAAATACTAGTCAAGTACCTATTTTAGCCCCTATTCCCACTCCAAGAAATCATAATTCAAGTGAAGCTTCTACTTCATCTCCTAGTGCCTCAAATGAACTTCAAGAAATCATGAAGCAATTGCAAAATTTAGGTAATGAGCTGGTTACACTCTCGAGGCAGCAAGCCCAAGGTTTTAGACCTCCTTTCCAGCCTCAATCTCAGCCTAACAGCAGCCATACCAACCTCAAAGACCACCCAATCCAATCAGTAATCAAAATCAAACAAGACCTCCTACCAACAGACCATTTCAGCCCTATAATCACAATGCTATATATGCCTCTAAGGCGTTAGTACCAATGCAAAACAACATAGCTCAAGAGTATGATTGGTTTTTCCCATGTAATGAACCTCACAACTAGTCTATGTGTTTCAACGGTGCCTTAAATCAAGCATTAATGGTGACTACAACTGGTGTGGATGGTGAAGGGAGTCAAGGAAATAACCAACAACTAGAAACATTCTAGCAACAATCAGCTCCAAATGATACCACACTTGTAAACTGGCAGGTAGAAGATTTTTGTGGCATGAATCAAATAATTCCCCAAAGTGTTGTAGCCAACACAAGGTCAAAAAGGAGAAATTTGGGTGAAGAACAACCATTGGCTCCAAGTAATCCACAATCTTCTATCACTCCACAAATTATTGGCAAGCAAAATGTAGCTCCAAACACACAAGGGCTACCTAAGACAACTCCTAGGCCAACTCAAATGCCAGTTGTTGCTTCCCATGTGCAAGGAATGAATGTGTAGGCCAAGGGATAGTAGAGAGATGCTTCATCCCCATTCAACATCATTGATCAGATGAAGAAGAAAAATGTAAACATATCAATGTGGGAATCACTATCTATCCCAGGCCAAAGAGATTTGCTACAAGCTTCCATGAAGGACTGGTCAACTTCAAATCAGCAGTCTAAATGCAAGAGAAGGTGCTCTCAAAATTCTACCTAGCCCAAGGGAATCATGGAGGATAGCAAAGTAAAATTCTGAAGCCCCCTCTATTCTATGTTCCATTAATCATTAGAAACCAATTAGTACACAATTGCATGATTGATTCTGGGGCAAGTAGTTCAGTAATGCCCAAGAAAATAGCTGATCAGTTGGGAATTCAATATGAATTCATATCCAAAGGGGTAGTGTAATTGGATGGGACAGCAAAGAATAATAGTTAGAGTGATAAAAATCTTGAGTCTTACTTTGCATGCATGCCCCAACATTGTTGTTTTATAAGATGTCTCAGTAATAGATATTCCACCACTCTTTGCCCTATGTCTGTCAAGGGATTTCACAGCCAATATTGGAGGTTACTTATCTACTGATTGGTCACACATGTTGTTTAGAACAAGATATGGAACTAAAGCCACAATCAGATCTGAGCCTATTGCAAACTTTCATATTGAACTTTACACTCCAAGTCAGATCAATGCCAATTGTTCAGCATTTGATCAAGAGGATTATTCAAGCACTGATGAAACTAACACCAAGGTAGGAAGCATCCCAAATCTAACTCTTGATGAATGGGCAAACAAGGTGCATGCTTTTGATCCTTATCAAGAAATAAAAGAATCTGAGCTAGGAGTCTATTGCATGCATGAAGAAAATCAGCCTATTCTTAGCATCACCAAGCCAAACCACGAGGATGAAAATGAGGTATGGCAAGTTGTTATTTGATGGATCAAGGAGTAGACAAGGTGCAGGAGAGGGAGCTATGCTTGTTTCACCTCAAGGAGTTAAGTATTATTTAGCTTTTAGATTGCAGTTTGCATTCTCTAATAACATTACTGAATATGAAGCCTTGATACAAGGATTGCATTGGTCAATCAAGAGAGGAATAAAGAACTTGCAAGTCTTTGGTGATAGTGAGTTTATTGTCAATCAAGTTAAGGGGCAGCATGATGTCAAGAATGATCTACTCAAGTGCTACAAAAATAGGGTGTGGGACCTCATTGAAGATTTTGAGGGATTTGGCATAAAATCCATTCCTAGAAAAGAGAACCAAGCTACTGACAGGCTTGCAGTAGTTGGAGCAGCCTTTGACATTGTTGAAAGCATCCAAAAATAAAAGGTACAACCAAACATCCATGTGATTGTAAGGCCTTCAGTCCCAAAAACAATGTAAGTTGGTAAGTGTTTGAAAATGACCAGTAAATCATCCATTTCTTGCAAGAAGAGGCTGAGTTCTCAGCTAAAAATCAGGAAAAGTTGGAACAATAGTATGGTGACCAAGTGGTACAGCTGAGAACCAACAAACTACCAAAAGGACTTATTACTTTGGAGTCCATTTTCAATCCTAATGATCAGTTTAGGAAGGAGAAATCAAACATTCAAGTCAAGTGAGAAGATTCAGTGCCCATCTTGGTGGAAGAAGGAAAATCACTCCAAATTGGTAAGGTGACAACTGAACAAGAAAGGTATGAGTTCATACAACTTTGTCAAGAATTCCCTGATGTGTTTGCTTGGAGCTATGAAGATTTGAAAGGATTCAATCCCAAGTTAGCTCAACACACAATTGAATTAGATCCAGTACTAAACCCATCGAGAAAAAAACAAAGGCCAGGTCAATCCACACATGGAGCCTCTCATGAGAAAGGAATTGAATAAGTTGATAGAATCAAGAATCATATTCCCTATTAAGCATTCTAGTTGGGTGGCCAACTTGGTTCCAATCGAGAAAGAAGAGTGGGAAATCAGATTGTGTGTTGACTTCAGATATTTAAATAGAGCATCTCTCAAGGATCATTATCCACTTCCTCCCATGGAGTAGATTTTACAAGTTGTTACTAGCTCTGAGAGGTTTTCATTACTTGATGGCTATTCGGGGTACAATCAGATTATGGTGAAAGAAGAAGATCAGTTGAAGACAACCTTTACAACCAAATGGGGAACTTATGCATACAGGAAAATGCCATTTGGGCTGTCCAACGCTAGAACTAATTTCCAAGATCAATGGACATGGCGTTCAAGGATTTTATTAACAAAATGGTGCTGATATATCTTGATGATATCATTGTTTTTTCAAAAAATGCAGCAGACCATCTCTTTCATTTGAGGCAAGTGTTCCAAAGGTGCAGAAGATTTGGAGTATCCTTGAATCCTAAAAAGTGTATTTTTCTAGCTCATGAGGGAAAGCTCCTTGGCCACATTGTCTCCAAAGAAGGATTAGCAATTGATCCAGAAATATTTGAAGCCATAAGATCACTACCATTGCCAAGCCACAAGAAGGCCCTTCAAAGTTTCTTGCAGAGAATAAAAAAAATTCAGAGATTTGTCCCAAATTTTGCAGCCCTAGTCAAGCCTATCACCAAGATGTTGGAGAAAATCATGGGTTTCAAATGGACAACAGAGGGAAAATAAAGTTTTGAAGCAATCAAAGAGGACATCTCTCAAGCCTCAACTCTTATTAACCCAGATTTCTCCAAGGATTTCATCCTCTACGCATTTGGGGGTGATGATACTATTTCTACAATTTTGGTACAGCAAAACAAAGATAATGATGAGCATCCAATTTCTTTCTTTAGCCAAATCCTGGAGGACTATGAGGTGAGATATTATTTTATTGAGAAGCATGTTCTTGCAAAGAATCGTGAGATTGAAGAAATTCAAGCATCTAGTCTCAAACAACAAGGTTCAATTGCTGGTTTCTCATGTGGGAGTTAAAGACTTCCTCCTCAACAAAGACTTGAATGAAAAGAGAGCAGGCTGGATTACTCATGTCATGGAGTATGATATTGAGATCAAAGTCACCAAGTTGGTCGAGGAAAAGGATTGTGTGAGCAGCTGATTTTGAGCGAACAAAAGGAAGCATGCAATGAGAAGGAGGCTATTTTGGAATTGCAAGACAGCCATGAGTAAGGAAGCACTCAAGAAGAGAATGATGATGTCCTCACTCCTTGCTAGACCCAAGAAATAATTCACTTCCTAAACATAGGTCAATGCCCTCCAGAGATGAACAAGACCAAAAGAAGACACTTCATATTGCAGGCTGCCGCATATGCCCTTGTTGATGGCATTTTGTTCAAAAGGGATGTGAATGGAGTGCTTCTGAGATGCATTGGTACAAATCAGATTCATAGGGTGTTGGAAGAGTTCCATGGTGGATCAGCTGGTGGTAATTTTGCACCAATAGTGACATCTCTAAAGAACATGAGGGCTGGAAATTATTGGCCCAAGATTTTCAGTGATTGTTATGCATGGATCAAGAGATGCAAGAATTGTGCATTCTTCATAGGTAAGGAGAAGCTAGCTGCCCTTCCATTGCACCCAATTTCAGTTGACCAACCATTCATGCAATGGGGTTTGGACTTCATTGGAGTCATTAATCCCAATTCAAGCCAAGGGTACAAATGGATTTTAACAACAGATTATTTCACCAAGTGGACTAAAGCAGTGGCACTCAAGGAAGCAAATGAATCTAGCATCTTAGACTTCTATGAGGGAATAGCAACCAGATTTGGCATACCTGCTACAATAATATCAGATAATGCATTGGCATTCATTGGGTCGAAGGTGACTGAATGGGCTGTCAAGAATGGGATCTACCTAAGCACTTCATCAAATTATTACCCTTAGGGTAATGGCCAGTCTGAATCTACAAACAAGAACTTGTTAAGGATCATTAGGAGAAATCTTGATGAAAATCAGAGATCTTGGCATACTAAGTTGAAATCAGCCTTATGGGTTGATAGGATAACTCCTAAAATATCTACAGGTAACTCCCCATTCAAGCTTGTTTATGGAAGAGAGTCAATTTTTCCCATGTCACTTGAGTTGCCAACATTGGAACTCATGAAATAGTTGGAGTTGTTGGAGTTTGAGCCCATGGAAGTTAGATATGCAGAATTGATGGAGCTCCAAGAAATCAGAAATTAGGCATCCCAAGCAATGGAGAAGGATCAAGCTTTGATAAAGAAGACCTTTGATAGGAAGGCCAAGAATAGGTCTTTTCAAGTTGGATATCTAGTGTTAAAATGGGATGCAGACAGAGAAAAACTGGGAAGACATTCAAAATTTGATGCCATTTGGAGTGGCCCATACATGGTCACAAAGTGTAAGGACAGCAATGCTTTCCAATTGTCTTCATTGGATGGCGAAGAACTATAGATTCCAATCAATGGAATCCATCTAAAGCATTTCTACTGAAGGGAATTATCCACCTTGTACATATTAGCTTAGGTTTTCATTCCTCCAAGTGCTTATGCACATTGTTTTGTTGTAGATTAGCTTTGCTTTCCCTAAGTGCTTTGGCACAAGCTTGTTGTTCCTAGAAATGTGTCTTGTAGGCCTTGCTCCAATCAGATGATGTTCCACCCTCCATCTTCCTCCTTGCAGTGTTCTAGTCATTTGGGGTACCAAGCAGAGAATTTGATGACTCCATGCCCTATGGATTACTTCAAGCCCAGGTAACTTCATCCAAGAGCAGATGACCCTCCGAGTCGCCAAAATTGTTATCCAAAATGTGCCCCTTGCTCATTTTGTGGCCAATTCCTTTCATTCTTCCCTCTCTTGTGCCTCAGTCATAAATTTTTTCTTTTTAGGCACTCAAGACCTTCTGGAAATGGCACCATTGGATAGAGCTATTTCTCAGATTTCCAGAAAGGTAAAGTTTTCCTCCTAACTCCATGTATTTTTGAAGTTATGGCTCAAGCGGAGTTTTTGTGGGAAATTTTCCCATGAAAGGCCCGCAACCAATAATATGGTGCCACGTGTCCAAGGAAGTGGCGGGGTCGGAGGAAAACTTGGATTTTTTACCAAGTGTTTGGAAAAATTTTCAAAAGGAATATTTCACCCCACAGCCCGCCGTCCAATTGGATTGCGCCACGTGTCCAAAGGGGAGAAAATTGAAAATTTTGACTAAGTGTTGGTGCCATGGAAAATTCAGGAGGAAAGGCCCACACCCAATCATGTTTTGCCACATGTCTAAGGAAGTGGTATTGGTCGAGTTTCAGAGCATGGAGGTGAAGTTAAAATTTTGGAAAAATATTTTGTGAGGGCTCAAAGCCAAATTTTGCCCATAGGGCCCACATCCAATGGCCTCATGCCATGTGTCTCAAGACCTGTGGAACGCGGGGAAAGTTAAAATTTTGGTGAAGTGTTTGGGAAAAAGGGAAAGGAAAATTATTGGCTGTAGCCCCGCTGATAAGTTAGGGCCCGCCACGTGTCCATGGGCACGGGGACCAGCTGGAGTGCGGGAGGAGATTGGGAATTTTTCCCAAAGGGATTGCGCAAAAGGAAAAAAATTTCCCAAGGCCCGCATCGAATGAGATGCCACCACATGTCTCAGACCAATAGAAGGCGGGGAAAATTTAGGAAAGTTTCCCAAAGGAAAAAGGAAGTAAATTTCAAAGGAAAAATCGCCCCCAAAACGCGAGCCAATGGGATCTCGCCACTTGTCCGGTGACGGCAAAAAATACAGGAAAGGCCCGTAGAAAAAAGTGAAAGGAAAATCCCACAACCAATGGGGTTCCACCACATGTCTGAGTCAGAAAAATAGTCAAAAGTGACGGAAAAATTAAGGAGGAAATGCCCATGGCGAATCACCTGCTACCATGTGTCTTCAACTCATTAGCCCGGCGGAGATTTTTTGGAAAATTTTCCAATGGCTAAAACGATGCAAAATTTAAAAGGAGATGTCTACGGCCAATCATAACATGCCACATGGCACCTAGAATGGTGGAGTATGGGGACTTTTTTGGAAATTTTCCCAAATGCAAAAAAGGTGGAAAACTTCAAAAATTTCGCTCGCCAATCCGTTTTGGCCCTGTTTTGCCCTAAAATTTCAAATGGCCATATCTTTCAATCCAGAGTTCGGTTTTTCATGTTCTTTATATAAATGGAAAGATAGTGAAATTATCTACAAGATTTCGGGGTCATTTTTGTATTTTGATGGATTTTGGAGAGAGAAAATTGAAAAATGCCTCTGGCACGTGGTCATGGACAGAAATGATGTTTCAACCACCATTTTTAATGAAGAATGGCTCGCATTCTCTCCCAGCATGGCAAAAAATGTTAGGGGATGGGCCTGTAAGGATGCCCATGTTGTTTTATTGCATTTTTGGTTGGTGGTTGAAGCTCTCCCATGTTTTCCCACATTTCTCTCTCCTGGGGTCACTTCTTGCACTGTAAAAGCCAGAATGGGCTCATTTTTGAAAGAGGAGACACTTTTTCAGCTCTGCAACTTCCCTTTTTCTTCCTTTTTGGTAAAATTTGTGGAAATTTTTACCTTTCCATGCAATACAACACCCCTTTTTGCCTCTTGGTCACTGTAATGCATTGTATTGGATCTGGAATGATAATGTATGCTCTGTGATTAAAATCCCTCAATCCTTTCATATATTTACCATTGTTTCCTGATCTTTCATTACATCTTGAGCAATTTGTGCATGCTTTGTGTTGTGTTTTCTTATGGATTGTGTATGTATTGTAGTATTAGGTGTCTACTACTCCTTTGGTGCATCACCTCATTAGCATTAGTCTCATTTTTCTTGCATTCCCTATCTTTGTCCCCTTGGAATTTAGAGTAGGAACTAGGAATTTAAACCTCTGCAACTTGTAAGTGATATATCTGATCAGGGGAGTTGAGGAACTAGCCTCTAATCTGGAGATTCCTCTCCCATTTTTCAAGTCCCACACTTGGGGAGAGGATTCAATGTTGTGCAATCACACTAGATGTCCAAAATGTCAAACTAGAAGTCTGATCAACATCCAGGGGTGCTACTGATTTGCAACAATGAAAAGTTGCTTTCTAGAAAAAATCCTTGATAGTTTTTTTCTTTGATGTGCCCTTTAGAAATATGGTTAAGGCATGTATCTCTAATGCCTGGTTTTCAATTCTCATTAATGGGACCCCCTTTGGTTTTTTTCCTATCTCTCAAGGTTTGAGGCAAGGGGATCCCCTTTCCCCTTTCCTCTTCATTATTATGGTGGAAGCTTTAAGTAGAAGACTAAATGTTGAAACTGAAAGTGGCTTCATCAAAGGGATTTCCCCGGAAAAGGAGATGGAAAAAGTGACTCACTAGAATTTTTTTGATGACACTTTCTTGGTGGGGGAAGCATCAGTTCCTGAAGCTAAGAAAATAAAATCTCTTCTTGATGACTATATGGAAGTTTTGGGACAGTTGGTAAACTTCAGAAAAATATCTCTCTTCTTCCTTAACACCATAGATAGCCATTGTAAGAAGATACATGAAATTATGGATTGTGAATATAAATCCTTCCCCACCTTTTATTTAGGAATTCCTCTTGGGGACAAGAGACCCTCTAGTTCAGAATGGAATTTCTTAATTGAAAGGTTTGAAAGGAAACTTTTTGGATGGAAAGTTAATCAGCTCTCTTCGAGTCTCTGGTGTATGTCATGTCCCTCTATCAACTTCCTGGAGGTATTGGGGAAAGAATGGAAAAAATCCAAAAACATTTCTTATGGAGTGGCATAGAAAGCAAAAAAAGAATCCCATTGGTGGCTTGGGATAGAGTTTGTAAACCCAAAAAGATAGGGGGACTTGGTCTTAGAGACTGGACAAAAATGAACAAATCCCTTCTTGCAAAAATTGGTTGGAGGTTAACAAAAGAAAATGGAGTTTGGACCAAAATTCTAAAGAAAAAATATTGGATGGATGTTAATGACAAAAGATGGATTTTTAAATAGGAATCCTTCAATGGATCAAGCATATGGAAAGCTATAAACTGGGCCAAAGAAATTGTGGCTAGGGGCAGCAGGTGGAAAATAGGAAAAGGAAATGAGATATGCTTCTGGAAAGATAAATGGGCTGGGAATTTTATCCTTAAAGACAAATTCCCCCAAATTTCTAGATCTGCTCAAAGATAAATATGGGGAAAAATAAACAATTATATGGCTAATGAAGATAGCTTTCAGACTTGGAAACTCATGGAATTGGATAGACAGATTTCAATGAACACTTGAGTAGGCTCAATGATTTTCTAAAAAATTATGTGTCTTCTAATAGCAAGGACCAAGATAGAATTGTTTGGGACAAAGAACAAAATGGTAATTTCTCATTCAAATCTTCCTACTCTCTTTTATTTGAGGGAGAAACTAGAGAAGAAGATTTAAATGTTGGTAAGATTTGGAACAAGAACATAACTCCTAAGGTTAATGTTTTCAGTTGGCTCTCAGTAATAAATAAAATTCTTACTGTAGATAATCTTGCTAAAAGAGGATTCCAAATGGTCAATAGATGTGTTCTTTATGAAGTGAATATGGAAACTATGAACCACCTATTCTGGAATGTCCTTATGCTCATCTAATGTTATCTTCAATTCTAGAATGTTTCTCGGTTTACTTGGGTAATCCCTAAAGAGATCAAGGATGCCTGAATCAATGGAAATGTCCTTTCTTTAGTCAAGGGCTAAAAAATCTCTAGGTCATGAGCTTGGGTCACCTCTGGTGGGAAATATGGAAAGAAAGAAATAGAAGGATATTCAAAAACAAGAAAATTCCCATTAGGTTGACTATAAACAATCTCCTACAGGCTGTTAGAAATAATTTTTCTATCCTTAGGAAAAATGAAATGGAAATCCTAGACAATGAACAACACATTTTAAAGAATTGGAATATTATTGGCAACCCCAAACCTAAAAGGACTAATCCTCATGCTTAGGGATTAAGTGGAATCCTCCTAGGGAAGGTTTTTTTAAACTCAACTTTGATGGGGAAGCGAAAGGTAATCCTGGGAAAGTAGGGGAGGAGGAGTCTTTCGTGATTCTCAAGGAAGATTTCTTCTTGCCTATTTCTTTGACCTGGGCTTTCAATCAAAAAATGTTGCAGAGGCTACTGCGCTATTTTGGGGAGTGAAGTTAGCCAAGGAGAAAGGCTTAAAACACCTTGAAGTGGAAGGGGAATCTTTGTATATCATCTCATGTTTGAAAGGAAAATCCCAACTTGTCATTTTTGTTGTTGACTTCATCAATAAAACTAATCTTATATTATCCTCTTTTGAGGTTATATCCTTTCAACATGTGTATCGTGAAGGAAACACTCTAGCTGATTTTATGGCCAATATGGGGGTGGACGCAAGGGGTCTTAAGGTGGTTGAGGATCTTAATAAGATGCAAGCCAAATTTAAAGAAATCATGAAAAGGGAAGGAGTCCCTAATAATACACCAACAAATGAGGAGGTAATAAATCCTCAGGCTCGTGACATCACTTTCTCATGACTCTCGGACTTGTGCAAAATTTACTTTCAAATCATAAAGCAGGGCAAGTAAAAAAAAATTTTTGGAAGTGGGATGATAAGATTGGGGAAGGTAACCATTCTCATAATAGAAAGAAGAACAGGTTTAGAAGAATGGGGGTTATTTAGTGTGAACAAAACCTAGAAAGAGACAAGAGATATCCAAAGAAGATGAGATCTTACTTGAAAAGGTGGGAATGTTACCCTTCTTCAACATATTTGATGGATTCGATGAAAAATTGAGTGAAGCTGTGGTAAAACCTAGAAAGAAGGCCATGTTCGGGTTGGAAAATTCTCCTTCACCATTACCCCCAAGCTTATTTCCAAAGTGACGGGTTTAGCTCAAGAAGGAAGATGTATATACAAACCAAAGTCGGACTACAACCTAGAGATTGACTGCTTTATGCAAGGTAAGGGTGTGCCTGTCTCTCTCCATAATGGTTATGCTCGGGAAATTTTCCCCCTCCTTTTGAAGAAATAGCTCAGTTGATTATGGCCTACATTACCTTAGAAGGGCGATACAAAGTGATATATGGATATCACTTCCCAATGTTGAACCATGTCTATAATGCTAAGCCCTATAATTTCCCCTTCTTCTTGTATACTTCCCTTTCAAAATATATTGCCATGGTCAAGAAAGGTACCTTCACCTTACCACTGCACCAAGGTCTCATCAAATCCCTTATCAGGTTGGGAACTCCCCTTTTGGGAAAAAATGAAAAATTTGGGGCTTCAACTGCCCTTAAGAATTCCTCTCTAGGAAAGATTTCTAAAAGTTCGGAGCCCAAGGAGGGAATTTTTAGTGGGGATCTGACTAGTAAACCTGTGGAAAAAGAACTAGATCCAACCTAGGTCAAGGTGGATTCAAGAAATAAATCAAGGTGGAGGAGGCACCAAAGACGGTAGAAGAGGTGGAAGTTATCTTAGACTCGGGTGAGAACCAAGAAGGAAACCCAACCCATTCTGATTCCAGTAAGGATAAAGAAGCCACTAAAGGGAAAGAAGTGATGAGATGGAGAGCGAGAAAGATCTAGAAACTTCTGAGGGAAAGTGTTCAAAGAACTCGAGAGGAGGCCATTGAAATCCTGCATGCACTTAAAACTACCCAAAAGAAATTGTTTACCACCCAGGACTCTACAGTCAAATCACATGCCTTCATGCGGGAATTTGAGAATTACATGTTAGATACTGACATTAATAGACATAAGATCAGTATGGTGTCCATGGACCTAAGGGAACTAACAGAAAAAGTGGAAAAGTTATCTTCTATTGTTCTTAGTGAACAACTAAAAAATGCTAATGAAAGAAGTTTGGCGATGGAAAAGGAAATGCTGAAGATGAAAGAAATAATTCTCTAGATTCATGACATCCACATTCTCAATGTTAAAAGCACCATCCACCATCTCAAACTCCTAGCAGAGATGATTCATTTTATGGAATTAGCAAAGGAAAAGGAAATGCGGAAGAAGAAAGAAATAATTCTCCAGATTTGTGACATACACATTCTCAATGTTAAAAGCACCATCCACCATCTCAAACTCCTAGCAGAGATGATTCATTCTATGGAATTAGCAAAGGAAAAAGAAAAATAAGGAAAAGGCCCTAAAGTGGAGATACCAGAGCCTAACTACAAGTATTGGAAATCTACTATCGCCACCCTTGTCAAAGAATGGAATGGTTGTATGAATACAATGGGGGAGATGATAAAATAATGATGAAGAAACATGGTTTTGTGGATAATGGTGTTTCTAATTTCTGTTGTTAGTTAATTGTTGTTTGTTGTTAGTTCATGTGTATCTTTGTTGTTAGTTATTTTACTTCTTGGTTTTCTGGTGTTTCTCTTGTTGTTTGGTTAGTGATGCTTCTAGATTCTGTTGGGCTTCAATGGTAAATCCCTTGGCCACTTTGTAAATATCTGGTAATACTTTGTATGGGGTAGGGTCCCCTCAACCCTTTTTTACCTCTAATAAAAAAAGATCTTCTAATTTTGAGTGTAACTATTTCAAATAACTCGTAGAAGTTGAAGATTTTTTATTTTCAAAAATAACCATCCACTTAAGACCCCATTTTGGCCCCCAACTTGTGCACTTATCCCATGATCTCTTATAGAGAGACCAGATAGTATTCTTATGAAATTCATCTTCATAGTAATCATTCAAGTCACATAACCTGTGTTACAGAGTAATCAAACCATACCATTATTTAAATATAATCATCACTAATAGGAAATAATTCCCTTCTTGCTCCATAAGGTGTGAATTAACACTTATTCATCAAGAAATTCATCACATATTATTATAATTAATATATCATTTTTGACAACACATTATTTTTATGAGATTAGTATTAGTGAGATATCTCCTATCTATTTGCACCAACACTCTTATCATAATAATGATGTATGTGAGTAAATAACATATAAAAGTAAAATAAGTTTCAAGCCACTAAATACTTACAAACTTATATACTCAATGACAAGCTAGGAAATTATCGTTTTAACATATAAACATCATTTAGGCCCTAATAATAAGGTAAATCATGTAGGTTTTATCAAAAACCTCTAATTTCAATGAATAACCATGTAAGTTAGTCTCCATAAAATATGATCAAGCCATTACATTTATAAAGGTTCTCTCACTACTAATATGTAAAGATTCCATTCACCACTCTAGTGAAATATATAAATGAGATAAGGTTTTATATTATCTTGGGATGACTTTATGACTCTTCTTACATAAAGTAATAGGTTTCAAATACTAATTTAACATAAACATTAGTTAATTTATTCATTCATAATAATTTTTATTATTTCTCATCACCCCTCTGGTTATGGTGTAATGAATTCTTGACATTCATATGACCATAAATTTCAAGGGGACTAATGTGGTGTGTGACAAAATACTTAACATTTTTTTCTAAATATTTTCCTACTTATCTTATAGTTTTTATCATTTTCCTTTGTTTCCTCCATAATATTTTTGTATTCCTCCTCATAAATGACCTCTCGATACTTATCTCTAAATTATTGATTTTTGTAGATCATATTTTGCAAAATGTGTCTGTATAATTTCATTTCTCCTCCAAAAAAATCAAACATCTTTGAAATATGTAGGTTCCTTATATAATGTCTCCTCTTCCATTTAAAAACTTCAAATAGGTATTATAATCATTTTTAAAGTCCTTTATCCTTTCTACATGGGGATTAGGCTACCCAACAGACCATAAGTGTATATCCTTACAATAATTTGGTGATAGCTACATCAAATTTATCAAGAGAAATCATCCCTTCAATAAAAACTGATGCAAGAGCATCATAATTTTTTCTTACAAATCTTGTAAATAATTCTTCATTTTGATGGAATAATGATTTAGGAATACCTAGGAGTCAGTGAAGAGTCAAATTTTTCATTTCTAGGTCTATAGGATTCAAATTTCAATTTCCCTCCAATGATGTGGTTTGAAAATTCAAATTATTAAGCACGAGTCATAAGGAAATAAATATTTGTAAAGGAATTCAAAGTATGTTATAGAGTCATATGGAACTATCATTGTATTGTGAATTTAATTTCACTTTCATGTAAATATAACTCACCTTATATAATCGTATCCCCTTATCTCTAATGTAGAATGGGGAAAAGAATAGCCTATCCCATATTTGAGGCAAGATTTGGTGGAGTTAAGATTAGAAATTCGTTTTTAGGTTGGTTGAGTCTTCTTTGGAGTGAATCACCATTGGAAAAATTCATAAAGAATCTATAAAATATATGGATGGTGAGTAATCAAGTACATAGAGAACAATAAATTAAGGTAGATTAGGAGGAAAAACTATATCATTTGAGAAGAGATCCATGAAGGCTCAATAGGATCTGTGTTCGATAATGATAATTTATAAGACAAATCTTGTGTCAATAAAGTTATGAAATATCTATTATGTGTTTAAATGGTGTGTGAACATATGATTTTTTAATTCTCCTTATGATATGAATGTTTTGATAGTTACAAGCTTGTAATATTGTGATGGTAATAGTAATAACATGACAAGGTTAATCCTAGAATAGGAAATGTATGGTTCATGTTCTCATATTTTTAAGAAACTTTTTGTTTTTGGAGTACATTGTGACTTTGCAGGTTGATTGAGAAAACATAATGGAATCAACAACAAAATAGACATGGTATGAAGCTACAAAATATCTTGGATATTTAATTTAATACATCCTTAAGAGGTAAGTGATCCAAGTAAATGTTCTTGGTGTTCTTATGATTTGAAGATGGAATAAATATATTAAATGGTGTTATAAACTAAGAATTATATAGAATGACATATGAATTAATCAGAGGTGATAGAGAAGTATTATAATTTATAGGTAGTCTCAATAAATGAGGATTCAAAACTAGTAAATCATCGGTAACACAATTTACTCATGATTAGTGAAATCAGCCTTAAAAGCCATAAACAATGCCACATTGGTTAAATTTGTTTAGATAACATTGGAGAGGTTGTGTAAGGGTCTTTATAGATGTTTAGAATCATGGATAATCCTTAAAACTTGAACAAATAAAAATAAATGTAAATTTAGAGATATCATTTTGTGTAACCTGTTTTAGGGCTTGAGAGCTATAAACAAACATATCTTGACTTTAACTGGTGGAAAAGGATAAAAATTGGCATGAAGGTGGATCTATGTGTAAGAAAGGTATAAATTAAGGTTTAAAATGAATAAAAAATTTCTAATAGGTCAAACACAAGAATCTTTGTTTGATTGTGCATGAAAAAACCCAATATGGAGGGTTTGAACAAAGAAATTGATTATATAACCAAGACTATTCATTTATATATGTTGAAACTTGTTTATAATGGTGATTAAAATTTAAATGAATATTTTGATGGTTGACTAATACACACAAGATTCTAGGGTAAATAAAACTTAGAAAAAAACAATCATATATTCTATGTTAAGCACAAATCAAAAACTAGTTTTGAAGAGTAAATCTCTTAAGTGGCTTACAATAATCTTGTGAAACTTGATTAAAAATTATAAAAAGGGATAAAGAAGTTTAGAATAAGATTAATAAGGAACTTCTAGGTTGTTAGAGCCAAAAAAATCATGAAATACATTTAAGACCATAAGAAGAGACCTAATTATACATGATGATAGTTGGGTTCAAATACTTCTAGTAAGAATTTGATCCTAAAACTTTGTAGAAAGCAAGAAATCAATAAACGGTATCTGAATATATGCTTATTTTCTCATGATATTTTTCAGTGTTCCATAAAAATAAGGTTTATATGAAAATATGGCTATAGGAAGTATACCTAATCGGAAAGTCTCCTAGGTGATTTGAAGGAGTTACAATAAATTACAAATTCTCGAGTTTTTTGAAGATAAAGGCTCGTAAAGAGTATTCAAAAGTATTTAGAATATTCTAATCCCTTGATAATTGTTTTGAACAATAAGGTTTGTGAGAATTTAGGGCTAGTAGATCTTATTTTGATTATAAATGTGAATGTGCTAAAATGAATCATGGCTCCTTAATGAAGGTATAGATGCATGATAGTTTGATACAATTCAGTTGAGAACATATAAAAACAACCCTTGAATTAGTGTTTACACTTAAGTTATATTTATTACTTATTTTTTTATTGTCATTGATGAAAGGATGGTGAGTTATGAAGGAGATAATAGTTGATGTTATTTGGTTGGAAACATCAACCAAAGGTCCCATAAAACAAAATTCTTAATGCATTTTTCATTTCATAATTTTGGAATTCCTAGATGGAATATTGTGGTAATATTACTCTTGATCCAATAGGAAACTTTTTATGAGAGGATCCTGACATTATCAATGTTTATCTTTTGATGTTGATGAATTTTTGGATTGTGAACCTATCAAAATTAGGTATTAAGGTGGGTGTAGGTGCATCAAATGTCGGGTGCTTCCTCATAACCTCTTGTACTTTTGATTTTACCTTCTTGTGCATGGTCATTACTTCTTTCTTAAAATTGTCTTCTCTTTCGTTCATTTGATTTAGGTCTAGTACAAGTATCACCTTTAAATCCTCTACATCCAAATTCTATGAATTTGATCAACCATAATTTTCAACACCACACATCCCTCTTGCTCATTAAGAAGGTGTTTTGATCACACTTTACTACATTGTTAGGGATTTGGAAACCTTCATGGATCATTCCTTTTCAACTCCTATAAAAATAACATAAAAATATAAAATTTGTTTTAACCTCTCAAAACGAAATTGAAGGTTCCTTTCTACATATTATTCTCTTAGAAATCACTATTTAGATGTAAGGTAGGTCATTAGATTGTGTTATTCATGCATGTCATATATATCATCATAATTGTGCATGAATTTGTAATTCTTTTCCTTTTCTTTTGTATTATTCCAAGTTTATTATCATGGTATCATCCTTGTCACCCATTTCTTACTCTTCTTCCCAAACCATAATTTCCTTATCATATTTATGTGATTCATCTTCCCTCATCTCCTTAGATGACTCATTGTTTTCCATAATTTCCTTTTCTCCTTCTTATAATTATTCTTATTATTATTATTATTATTATCATTTTTGTGTTCCTCATTATCCTTCTCCTCCTCCTCCTTTATTATTTTTCTTCTCCTCCTTCCTCTTCTTCTTATTATCATTCCTAATTTTTCTCCTTATTCTTCCTCATCCTCCTTCATAGATCATCCCATTGCCATAATTTTTTTTTTTTTTTGTATAATCTTACCCCTCCTCCCACCTTCTTCTCCTTACCCTCCTCCCATTCCCCTCCTTCCCCTTCCCCTCCTCCACATTCACCTCATGTCCCTCACTTGCCTACACCTCATGATAATATTGCATCCCCCATTTGCCTATTTCCACCCACTCCCCACTTCTCCCAATCACTCCCTCATAGGCCCATTCCCCTTATATTTCCCCTCTCCTCCCCTCACTATCCCTGATTTATCCTCCTCACCAAACCCCTCAACCTCCTACTCCTTCAACTAATTTCCCTTTTTTATTTATATTTTCCTTATTTTTACATTTTTTATGGCTTTCTTCATATCGCATTTCATTTCATGTGCATGTAGTAGATACATATTTTGTGAATTCTTAGTCCTGTTGGAAGTTACTCTCTCCTCTTTCACTAGCTTATTTTTGGGAATAAATCCCATATTTTTTTATCAATTCAACCTATATATATCCAACTAGAATATTCATATTATTATCCACACATGTTGGATTCATTTCATACACTACCTCATGCCATTCACTATTAATCATAAATTTGGAACTCTTATCTCGATGAAAATACACCCCATCATCGTATACATCCTTTCCATTTGAGTCCTCTTTCTCTTCTTGATGAAAGAAACCCTACCCTAGTAATTATCTCTTGGCAAATAATTTTTCTACAAACACAACTATGTGATAAATTCCCTCCAACCTATTGATGTAACACTCCAAATAATTGATTATAATTAGATATGGCATTACATTCCAATCAATCCATTCCCTTTTGTGTCTTGATCCATGTTAGGATGTTAAGAGACATTATGAGACATTATGTGAAATTTGAATTGGTCCTTATAATCCTCAACTAATTCCTTTTTAATCCTCTTTGGTGTTCAAAAATTTTGGACTAAGTTCTTGTACCAATATTACATATTGTCTATGTATCTATTTTTCTTTCACCATTTGCATTGGTGGTCTATGTATCTCTCCTAGTCATCCCTTCTTAATGTACCTCCTTGTATGGTTGAAAATTTAACACCCCAATAATTATTTTTATCTATAAAATCAATTATACACCATATGTAAAGTGTTTCCCTTGTTTGTGTGTTTCTTGAACACTCAAAATAAGCTTCTCTACCATATAATATGCAAATTTCACTCACAATTTTTCTTCAAAAATATGCCTTTAAATATGGATTATCTCCATAAATGTATAATTGATGCATTTAGATACAATTATCTTCATGTTTACCAGTTACACAAATAATATAGTGAAATTATGATCAATTTTATCTACACTTTTGGTAAATCTATCTTTTCAATTTTTCATTCGACCACGTGGAATTCTTCTCATCTTTGGTTCCAAATTCCTTACACACATCTATATTATTATTCGATAGTATTCTTGATCTACTAATTATTTCTCCATTTAACTTGATACTTCTTCATGTAAAACGTATTTTGAACTTGTGGGATCTATAAAAATCACATGTAATCAATTCTTTTAGATTTCCCAAGCAGGTTAGGTTGAACAAAGTCAAAATTTTAGTGCCCTTTAGATATTTTTAACTTTGATTTCCTTCGTATTCCTCATTTTGCATATATATCACTCATTAACATGAATTCATACCGATCCTTAAAATTATTAAAATCATGTATTGGGTTGGTCTCAATTAGAGAATTTATGCATACTACAATTGGTGGGGTTTTGGAAACCTCAACTCATCTATGTGAATAGATTTCCTCTATTTCTCATTTCCCTAATTATTCTCTACTTGGATATTTTTACACCCTTTTAAAGATTAATAGATAGATTTTTATGTAATCCACAACAACTAAAAAATAATGTAAGGTTTGATACTAAAATTTATTCTAATTAATTGACTTCCACCATTAATCATATAGTATCATAATAATATATTGGTACTTAAAACTAGTGTTTACAATATGTTACAATCTTCAATAACACAATAGGAAATAAATAATTAGCTACACATAATGATAAAAGAGAAATATAGATGTAAATAATGGGAAATTTTGGAGAAATGAGCTTCTAGATGCTTTATTCTGGGAATTTTGATATGAAAGCGCACTAAGATGCGGAACCATACAATTCTCATTTAAGAACATATGTATGGTATTATATCTATTATATGTTATTAAACCTTTTATAGTTTGGTTCTACAAAATTTTCTTCCCTTTCTTGGTCTATAAATGTTCTTTGATTTCAAACCCTAAGTTTCACACAATATTGAAGCCATATGAAATCATTTGAATGGAACTCAAACCCTAACCATAGCTTGAAGACCTTGTAAGAAGATTATTATTTGGGTTGAATTTAAATATTTGCACATCCTACATAATTACTACTATAAATAGGCCTCAAACCACACTTATTTATCCACCTAGAAATTAATATCTAGATGAGTGCACTATTTTAAAACTTGAATCGCTTTCAACATGTTTGAGATGATTGTGATCTAGGTAAGACATTGAGTAAGGATCTTTGAGTTCTTGGAAATGAGAGAATATAAACTCCTTAAATTGGTTGAGTTACTCATATTTGTAGAAGTGGTTTCCATAATTCATTTGCATTAGCTTTGTGAAGATTTAGGGAGCCTTATGTGTCTTTGTGTGTACTTCCAAAGGTGTTATGATTGATTTCTTAAATTCTTTCTAGGTAAGTAAATGAGGTGATGTTAAATTTCTTATACAAGGCTTAAAAGGTAAATTTTCATTTAAAGTTTGACCCATGAAGTTGAAAATACCAAAAAAAAAAAGATAATACAATTGAAATAAGAGTCAGAAGATGTGTCAGTCAAAGACCATACAAGTTGGTTAGGACCAGATTCCACATCATGACCTTATTATATGGTTTTAGAAAGGGATATGGTGGATAAAATGTGTAAGTTACACTATGATGGATAAAAGTTAATTACTAATTTTAAGTATTTTTGTTTATAATTTGATGAAACATCAATGTGTAGAAATAATACATTTAGGAGAGAGATAACAATAAGTATTGAGTATAAATATGGTGTGGGTGTTTTTCTTATTCAAGAAGCACACTCATAACTAGTAGCATCAACATTATAAATTTCCAAATTTGAGTGTCTACGTTTTCCCTCTCCCTTAAGTATGAACTAAAAATTACATTCTTAAAGGAAAATGATACCTAATTTTGTAGACACACTGTGTCTTTGCTAAAAAAAAATCATCCAGATGTCTTGGTGTTGGGGTGATCCATAACAAAACTTGCAACATAAAGTGTAGTCAATATTCATATTAGAAATTGAATTTTGACTCAAATGTAAATATAGAATTTGAAATTTGTATAAGGTGAAATAAAGATATGTAAAACATGGAAGGAATACACTTTTTTTTTTTAAAGAGGAAGAGCTCCCATTCCTTACAGTTGTATACTTGGATTGTTTTCTTAAACTTTATGAAGGATTGAGGATGATCATTCCCTAATTTTGTTGAAGGAGAAACCAAATCATTCGGTGCATGCAACCTAAAACTAAATGGATGAAAGTGTGAGAATAATATATAGGTACCAATACACCTCGTAAAATAATAATACTATGTATCAAAATTTATAGTAACCCATATATCTTTTGCTTTAATGAGGATAGGAAAGATTGCCTACAAATAACTTATCTACTTTGATACTTTTAATAACTTCGCATACCACACTTTGTTGATGTACCTAGGCACACACACACACACACACACACACACATATATATATATATATATATATATATATATACATAAATTATAAAATATAATGAGTTCCCTTATTCCCTCCACGTGTTTTGTATTGTTGAGTAGGAGTGGGTAATAGGCTAAATTGATGCGGGAGGAGGAGATGCATGCCCCCAAACCCTATATTTTGTAATCTGAAGCTTAGTATTGAAGCGTGAGGAGTGAAATATTTCATGCCCCATGTAGCCTACTTGGAATAATGTCAATTTAATTTTTGATTATGCCAAAACTTGTATCCATAAGAGGAAATCTGAAATTATAGAATAATCTAGTGTAATTACCCATATGGAAGGAAGGTATGGTAGATTCATGAATGTCCATACAATCTGAACAATCTATACATTCTTAGACCTATGTAATTTTTTTCCAAATGTTGGTATCTAGATAATTTTCTAAGGACTTTTAACTTTTGTAAAAACATGTGCATTAACACATAAATATACTTATAATTTTAAAATATATCCTAATGAATTCCCCCTCTTTTTGATGTGTGTGTGATAAATAATTTGATTTTGTAGCTCAATAGAATAGATGTTTTTCCATGTATTGTATACCTGATAAGTTTTATAATAATGTAGATTGTTGAAGTGGCGATTACCTTTGAGAATATATACGTACATAAAGGATGTTTGTGCATGGTGGAGACTATGGTGTATAAAGAGACAGAATACTATAGCAACAATAGTAATAATAATAGTGATAACAAAATGATAAATAGTAATAGCAAAAATCATATGTAAGTATACATATATATTAACAATCAAGTCAAGAGAAAGTGGGAGAATCTATATTGTTTCTCCATCATAGGTGAATGTGGTGGAAACTCAAGAGAAAGTGGGAGAAGTTATCAAAACCCATTACACCACTCCATTTAAATCATTTATTGAATACACCTTTGGAAACCCAAGCTTCGTAATAAAAAAATGGACTCTAGTCTTATATTAGTCGAGAAATATGTTTGAGTTCATTGGTCTGGAGGAAATAGAAATAGTCAAGGCTAGAAAGAGCCCAACTATGACACCATCATCTCAACCCAAGCAGATTTTGATTAAGACCAATCCTAAGGAGGACTTGGGAGGGACTAAAGCTAACTCTAGATACCCTAACCCGAGGGAGAAGAGGGATAGAGAATTAAAGAATGAATTTACTAAAGGAATCTAGAGATCCTTGGTAATTTTTACCAAATCCTTTAAATGATTATACTATCTTGGAATATTATAGGGTTAAATAAACCTAGTAAGCATAGGATTTTAAGAGATCTCAGGAAAAATAATAATATGGATATTCTAATGATACAAGAGACTAATATGGGTGTGAAGAAACTTAAATAAATCCAAAAACAATGGAAATAAGTTATTTGTAGTGGGGTCAATTTTTTTGGCACCTCGGGGAATGGCTTGTTTTTTTAATAGTCTCACTATGTAAGGTGAGGTTATTATTCATAACCAACATCATATGGACATATCCTTCACTAATTTGATCTCTAAAAGGAAATGGATATTTTCAAATGTATATGCTCCCAACTCTAAGAGTGGTAAGAAAGAGCTTTGGGAGGAAATGGAAAACATTAGAAAAATATTTAAGGATCTTGACTGGATGATAGGAGGATACTTGAATACGCTTCTCTTTCCTTACGGATACAAAAATTCTGGCACGCTCAGTGGGACAAGTTTGAAGACCTATATAGTTTCATATCAGCAAGTTTGGTGTATTATTATTGAGATTCAACCTTTGGAGGCATATTTCAATACATCTAGAACTCCACTGATTCAAACACACCCATTATCTCATTTACAGAACAATTTTCCCCTCCTTTCATTCATTTATCCTTTTCATCATTCCACCTTTCCTCTTTTGAAGTTGTGCAATCATGACTTCTTTCCCTTCCTAGAATTCCCATTTGCAGTAGAAAATCTATTTCCCTCCATCACCACAGTTTCAAAATCTTCCTCCAAGTTAGTTTTTTGAGCCCCATCAACAACATGCATACAACCCACCCTCCACTGACCCATATGGTTATTTTTCTAACCTAAATGTTTATGAAGAATAGGTTTATGCAGATGATGGTGACAACTCCATGGTAGAATCTGATTTTGAGAGGCAAGTACAAAATATGGAGATGGAAATGATTCGGCTCGAGTTAAGTGCTCCAAATGCAGCTAAATTTGGCTTCAAGGTCCCTTTTCCATGGGTTGGCCTTGTACCAGGTTGGTTTAGCACCTAGCGAAGGTGTATTTTCTCACGAAGATGCTGCCCTAGATCAAAGAGTGGGTGGAGTTAATGGAGGATTTAAAATATAGTGCACATCAACCCTATCATTGGGGTAAACCCGTACTACAATCTTATACCCTCACATTCCTCCTCCCTAACTTCCATCATCTCATCCCGCTGCCCATGTTCCAAGTTTTCTACATACTTACCCCACTGAGAGTTCCATCCCTTCTCCCTCTTCCCTTCCACATTACCCCTTTCACACACACATCCATCACTTCAGCGCATGTACCTTTCATCCCTTCCACACCCATCCTCCCATATCCTTCTAAGTCCCCTCTATCTAACTCGTGTTAAAATGAATAGCCCCTTACTTATATGACATCCCCAACCAATATCATTATGTTTGAAGATTGTAGAAATGTTGAAGATTGGTGTGACTCCGATTGGGATGATAAGATCATCGGGATCCTATTTCAAAGGAAAACAAGTTAGTTCTAGAGAAAACTGAGTTACTTGTAGAGGGTGAACCACATGCACCCCATGTTTGCATGACCCAAAGATAGAAGAAGTCACATTTAAGAGGTTAGTCTCGTAATATAAATCCCATCCGTGGGATCAAACTTCAAAGTAGGGGGAAAACCACAAGGATCAAGTCATGCCCGATTAGATACTTAACTAGTCTAGAGCCAAAGATAGAGTTGCCATCGGTCATGCTTATTTTAGATCATGACCTTGAACTTTAGCATGTCAAAGGTTAGCAACAAAGCCTCTTGAATCTAAGTGCATAACAACTAAAGGAGGTGTTGATTCTATTTTTTTCTGATACTTTGAGGAGGGTGAAATGCCATCTATAAGTTAGTTTTTCACTCTTATTTTTGACCATGTTTAACGCCAAATGAATTACATGGTTGTATTTTGAGAGGAAAGGAAGCTACTTCTCCCTGCATGTTGTAGGTTCTACTTGAGTGCCCTTTGCCTCTAGTTATTTTAGGTTAGTTTAGGTTTGCTTCCGGTGAAAAAATTTCTCATGCACACTCTACATGTTTCCCCTTAGAACATGTATGATTTTCATCTTTTTTACATAGTCTCGTGCTTCTATTTTGGCATGCCCCTCGCGCCCTTTCCTTTTATGTTTTGCACCTGTGCACACCCCTTTTGTTTCTTCCTAGATTGTAATTTAGTTTTCAACAGAGGTAGTTCCAACATTTTGTGCACAACTTTCCACTCTCATATTTAAGTCATAAGATTTTTCACATGATCCTTTCAGTGATTCAGTTCATATTTCATACTATCCTTCAAGTGATTTTAGGTATGGTCTTTAAGTTACAAATCAGATCTTCAATTTTAGCACCGACTCCATGCCCAATGGATTATTTTAAGGTTATTAGTCTCTTCATCTAGCAGGTAGATGGCCCCGAAAGTCACCAAAACTATTATCCTAAATAAATCAACAATTTATTTGGATAACTTATATTTCACTCAAATCGATGTTTCACATTTCAAGTTTTACACACGCAAGTTTGTTCAATTGGCACAATTAACTTCGTTGTAGTTCTTCCGCATGCCCCACGTGCCTTATTTCCTTCTTTCTTCTATTCCCCTTTCCTTTTTCTTCCTCTTGCACTTGCTTCATGTGCTTCCCCTTCCCTCTACATTCTATTATCTCCTTCCATTTTCCCCTTACGCCTTCCTTCTACACACCTCCCGGACTTTTTGTGTGCCCTTCCCTAGTTAAATGCTCACACCCTACTCACATACTTGTTTCCCACAAGTGTGTGTCCATTTCTTCCACATGCATACCTTAGTGTGCATATCTTCTACATTTGCATGCCTCTTCCTTCCATGCTTTGAACTATTCTGCCACATCATAAATCTATCATAATGGAGTGTACTACACAACCAATCGTAGTGTGCTAATAGGGCGTTGAATCCTAACAACAAACCAATTTGCAACACGTGGCGAAATGAAAATCAAATGAACATTTGGTTGATTGCTTCAGTCAATCAGCACACCCTAAGTATCATGCATGTTCAATTTTCACTGCGGATCTTTTGATAGCCATAAATTCTACAACGTGCTCAAATTCCTATGTGCTTGGGCTTATCAAAAATTTGTTGACATAAGCTACACGTTGGAATTTTAGAAATCAGATTTAGGTGTGATTTTGTAGGTGAAAAACATGGAAACATTATTTTGATCATTAATGCACACAATTAATCGACCACAACTACCATATTTCTATAGATCTTGCCTTCTTGCTTCTTCTACATGCCAAATAGACAAAATTTCCCATTAAAAAGCACAATAAAATGTCCCACTTTTTGGTATGTTTTGTACCATTATAAACATGAATTTTTAGTTTCATTGATTTTTAAAGGTAATAGCCATAAAACCGTACACATTCATGAAATTCCACAAACTAACAAAATGTTGTGCTTAGAGTGTAGAATACATGTAAATTTTTTTAAAAAAATTGCAAAAAAATGGTCTTTTTCTTAATTTTATTCATACATTGTTTCTTATGTTATAAAAGAGGAATGACTATCCCCGGTGGTTTTTTTGAATGAAAATTTATTTTTTCACCATGAAATTTTATATATAAGTTCAAGATTTGAATTTTGAGGTTCTATAAAATTTTCATATTCTTTGGACTTATATTTTTTTAATTAATTATTTAGTACAAATATTTTCAAATAAATGGCGTACAAATGTTTATGCCAATAAATTTTAAGATTTATATTGAAATTGAATTTTTTTTCACAAGTAAGAAGAAGACTTCAATAAATAGTAATTTTAATTTTTTCAATTTTTTTGATATTTTTGCTATTTTTCAAATTGGGTTGATTGTGTATGATCGATTGTCCTAAAATACCATATGTTAGCAAAATATAAAAAATAAATAGTAAAAATATTTTTAAAAATTGAAAATTATACTTTTAGAAAGCTAATAAAATTCTATATTTTGTGTTAAAATTTTGTAATTTTATTCATTCGTTAACCCTAATTACGTTGCACCTAAGTGGCACATTTTGGCATAAAATTATCCTCCAAATGGATTTGGCGCCAAAATGTGCCACATAGGGGGTTCGCGTGAAGGGGGTTCACCCGAACCCCCCTAAACCCTAAATATATTGCCCAAAACTATATAAATATCTATATATAACTCTTTTCCACTAAAATTATTTGAATTCGAGGGGTTCGCGCGAAAGGGTGTTCACGTGAACCCCCATTCGTACGAACTAGTTTCTCTGTCCTACGTGGCGCCTGAGACGAAGGGGGTTCACGTGAAAGGGGTGCTTCTTGCGCGAACACCCTCGATTTCCAATCCCACCCACTTCTTACTCACATTTTTGGGACACAAAGTAGGACACAACATTGTGCTTTGACTTATGGATAAGCACTTGACAGCCCTACGGGTGGTTTTTTATGCATTTATCACTTCTTGTTTGTGGTTGAATATTCGAATCCAAGTTTCCCTCCTTTCCCCTTTGCTCCTCTCCTTCTTCTTCTATAAATGTAAGAGAATTTCTCATTGAAATAGATCCTCTCTCTATTGTAATGGCACCATGCCAAAATGGTGGTCGGCTTCCCATGGATTTCATACCTTGAATAGATCTCTTCAATGTTCTCTCATCTCCGTCATGAATTTAAATGAATTTACATCCCTTGAGCAATAAAATCATGTTTTGTGGAACTCTTTTCTTCCCTTTCTCATTTTCATTACATCTCACCTCTTTGTTTACATTTTCTAGCATGTTATGTGTCTCCTTTTCTTATAGTCACCATTTTCATGTGTTGCGTATGTGCTAAGGCCAAGTCTGTGTGTTTTGATCTGTCACATTCTCGTCTTCTCTCTTTTCTCAATCCCTCTCTAATTCTTATGTCCTTATGGAGAGTGATTGATCCTTTCAATTTCCCCTTCTACACATCCTTATATCCTGGTCCCTTTACATTGCTTAGACTAGGATTTTCTTTTAGCATTAGGAGTAAGCGATATCATTAGAGATAGCTAGAGAAACCAGCCTTATTCGGATATCCATCTCTCGTGCGCAAGGTCCCATAACCTAGAGATGGTCCCATGTTACCCAGAAACATGGATTTCCTTGTCCATGCATGATAGTTGATCGGAGGGTTTTTTTTGGATACAACACTGCCCTCTGAAAAAAAAAAAAGGTGGTATAACTTTCTTTCTCTCAAAGTATGGATGATCTTACAAACATTATTCATTTTAACGGTCTTTTTTATCTAGAGCTTAGAGGACCAAAGTTGGCATCTCCAAGATCTTATTCAAATCAACTTAGAAACATTTCTTGTTAACTTTCAATGGGTTCAATCTTAGATTTTCTCTTTTTCTTCTCTTATGTGCATGGTTTCAAATCATAACCCCATTCTGCTAAAATTTGATGAGGCTCAAAAATCAAAGGAAGACCCTTTCAATTTGAGAAGATGTGGAATTTATACCCTAGTCTTTGTAATAAAATAGAGGAATGGTGGAATATCCTGACTAGAGGTAATAGTATGTTTCATGTTATGGCCAAATTAAGGAACATTAAAATAAATATTAGATGGAAGAAATATTTTTTGGGAATATTTTTCTAAAAAAATAGTAAGTGTCTAAATACTTGAGACTTCTTGAATAAATCATTAAAGAAGGGGTTTGGATCATTCAAGAAAAAGAACATGAGAAGGTTCTACTTTCATAATTTCACAATATTCTTGCTAAGGAAGAAATGAAATGGAATCATAAATAAAGGATAAATTGGCTCAAGGATGGTGACAGAATACTAAGTTCTTCCATGTCTCTGCTACCATTAGAGATAACAAATCTAGAATTCAACAAATCATCAAATAGGATGATTTTCTAGCTATGAATAAGATGAAATCTCAAATACTATCATCAATTACTTTCAAATATTGTTTGTTAAAGGAACACAAGCAAATGTTCAAACTCTAGAAAACACTCTCAACCCATTTGACGAGTGATAAATGTGGAGGATAACAGGGATATTATGTTATTTATGGAAGGATATGAGTCTTGGACTTGATGAATTCATGAATTTTTTTCCAACTATACTTGGAAATTATAAAAAAATAGGCGGTGTGCAAGCTATTCAAGACTTACTTATACATGGTATGTTGCTTAAATAGGTTATCCATACAATTACTTCTCTAATTCCTAAAGTTTTGGAGCTAAATATATCAAGGAATTTAGGTGTATTAGCCTATGTAACACCCTTTACAAAATATTCTCAAAAATCCTTACCTTGAAAGTAAATTAAGTTCTCCATAATATCATATCCCCAACCAAGGTGCCTATTTTAGACAACATTATAGCCATCCATGAAACTTTCCATTCAGTGGAAAAATATAATCGGGAAGCTATGATGGTGAAACTGGATATGCATAAAGCTTACTAAAAAATATCTTAGCACTTCTTAAGTCTTATTTTGGAGAATGTGGGATTTAATTCTAAGGTCATCCAAATGATTAATGAATGCATTTCTACCCTCTATTTTTAGTCATTATTAATGGAAATCCCCAAGTTTTTTTCAAGCATGAAAGAGGGTTGAGGCAGGGGGACACTCTCTCCTTTCCTCTACATTATAGTTGTTTAATCCCTTAACCGCTTATACCGAAAAGCTAAAATAGAGAGAATATTTTTGAACATCAAAGTGGTTAATGGGATTAACAGCCTATGCCTATAAAAATTTGTTGATGATGCTTTTATCTATGGATAGGATGGTGTTAATGAAGCAAGAGCATTCAAAGAAATTATAAATGATTATGAGAATATATTTGGACAACTCATCAACTTCAAAAAAATCTCTTTCTTTTTCATAAATGATATCCATCAACAACAAAGAATATTGGTTGATATCCTAGGATGCAGAATTAAAAATCTTCCTGATAGTTATCTTGGGATTCCTCTTTATGGGAGAAAATTTGCACAAGAAACTTGGAATCCTCTTATTTAAAGGTTTAAAAAAATGGCTTCATTGAAGGGTTCCTTTCTTACCTAGGATGGAAAATATCAACTATTATAAAGTTCTCTTCAAAGGGTTATAATGTACATAATGTATATTTTCATAATTCCTACCAAATTTAGGATGGATATTGATAGAATACAAAAATATTCTTATGGTTTGGTAAAGAGTAAAAAAAAATAATTCCCCTTATTGCATGGGAGAAAGTTACACAACCAAATAAGTGTGGGGGATTAGGTCTTAAAAATATCCAGGTCATGAATGAAGCCTTGATTGTTAAGGTTGGATGGATATTGTACAAGGAACGAGGTCTTTAAGTGAAAATTATTAAAGAAAAATTTATGTAAACTATTTACAGAATGAAGGTTTTTTCTCTAAAGCTGAAATTCCTAAAGCTTCTATCTTTTGGAACAATCTTTCCCATGCCAGAAATATCTCCTTAAAAGCATGATTTGGAATCTAGGGGATGTAAAAACATTATTTTTGGGATGACCCGCATTGGATATGTTCCTCTTGTAATTATGGAACCTTGGGTGTCCCTCAAATAGTTCTACTATCAAGAAAAAAGTGAGCTTGTTAGATAATAATAGGTTTTTAATAAGAATGTGCCTAGCTGGGTTTCCATCCTTCCTCCTGGTTATGATGGCTCAGAAATACCTTTGTATAACTAAATTCTAAGCTGATAAATCATTTCATCCCTAATAGACTCAGTCAATATGAGTTGATATGGAGTAGAAATATCTTAGGAAATTATGAAGTCAAGTTAGGCTATTCCTTATTTTTTGAAGGAACTGGGGCGAATAAGGACTAGGCTAAAGTTTGAAACAGTATTTAATACCTAAGATAAATTTATTTTTTTGGGAATCTATTCAAAATAAAATTCTCACTATTGATAACCTCAGAAAAATGGGTATGATTATGATCAATAGATTCACCTTGTGTAAGGAGAAAGAAGAAACAATTCAACATCTCTTCATAATGTAAGTATTCTTACGATATTTTTGTTGTAGTCATGGATATCTTCAATCTCCAATTTCCTCTCCTGAATGACCTTGATAGCCTTGTGGATCAATGGTATTCCTCCTTTAGGTCATCTATGATCAAAATGGCTTGGAGTTGTGCTCTGCCCCATGTCTTGTGGGGTATATGGAAAGAAAGGAATAATATAATATTCCATAATAAATTTGTGAGTTCCTCCAAGATCGTTAGAAAAAACAACCAAATTTGAGGGATAATATCATGATCCTAAAACAGAAATGGTTAGAATCTTATTCCAAGGAAGAATAAATAATCCTCAAGGCCTTAAATATCATCCCCATGAAATAAGGAACTAATCCTAAATTAAATAATGATGGAAGAGACACGAAGTGAAACCTCCTCCAATTGACTGGTTTAAATTAAATTTTGATGGGTCATCTAAATTGAGAGTGGAAAAAGTTGGGGGAGGGGGTTTTATTAGAGATCATAATGGAAATTTCATCAAATCCTTTTCAGGACCACTAGGTAACTAATCCAACAACTATCTAGATCCTATGGTGGCTTTATGGGGTTTAAAAGTAGCTAGGAATTCTTAGATCAAGAAATTGATTATAGAAGGTGATTCCCTATTGATAATTAAGGCCTTGGAAGGGAAATACAAATTGGTATAGAGTATTAGAAACATTATAATCTAGGCCATAAATAGGATTGGTTCCTTTGATGATATGGTAATTGGCCACGTCTTTAGAGAGTGAAACTCGTGTGACAACACCCTAATAAGCCAAAGTGATGATATGGAGGATGACAATGTACCGTGGAGCCAAATATCTCACCTCATAAATAATGATAAGACAAATTAAGTTGATATGGTGAAATAATCAGAGTTTGGGTTCTTATCCCCATGATATGGGATGGAATCATGATGATACACTTCGACGGTGGTGGGCTGGCTCTCCCATAATATCCTTGGGAATGCGAACTATAAAGGGATTTCAAATAGAACTATTGGGAATTGTTATAGGAACATGGGGAAGACTGAGTTCAAACATAGCCAACTTCCTATCAAGCCATAAAACAAGACAACAATTTGGTAGTTTCTTAGAAAAAGAGGGTTCTCATAATACATCAAAAATATGAAAGGTAATGATCCATCTCTTTCCTTGTATTTTATCCAATCATGGGAAAAGGGTATATTTATTGTTAGGGGTATAGAAATTTTTGTAACTAAACAAGTCATCGTCGAGGTCATTGGCATGCCCATGGATAGGCTAAAACTTTTAAATATAATAATAGAAGAAATCATGATATTTTTATGTTCTTTGGCCCTAATGAAAGTGTCAATTTGTTTTCTCATGGCATTACTATAATTTGACTCCCCTAGAGATGGGTGGATGTGTGTAAAGTGTTCATGATGTATATCACCCTTAAGGGAAAATTCAGGAACATATTCACACCTCACCTATCTATTCTCAATTACTTTTATAGGAATCAAGCTATGATTTTACCTTTATTTCAAATGAGATCTCTCACCATGTCTATTTTGGATTTTAAAGAGGAAAAATTAAACACGCTGCTTCATAATGGCATCATCCTAATTCTATTCCAGAATAGTAAACCCATCTTACCCCATAGCCTTAAATTACTAGTTTCGATGACGAAACCCTTACCAATAGAATGGAAAATCTAAAGAAAAAGGGTCCTGTGGAGAGAAACATTGAAGGTTTGGCCATCAAAGTTTTGTCCCACTTGAAAAATGGGGAGTCTTCTAAGGGTAAGAGAGAAAGAGAAGACAATCACAGTGACATCAACAAGAAGGCCCTATTGGCCAATATGGAGGTGTCAATTGATACTTTGTTGAAGGTGACTAAGGACTTGATTCAAGAAATGAAAGAAGTCCATAGACAATCTATTATCTAGGATAAGAAAAATAATGGGTTAAAAGATAAATTTATAATGCAAGAGAAGTGGATTTTATATTCTACAAGAACATATATTCAAACTTGAGTCCCCAAGAAGAGCATGCAGGTTGATCCTTGGTAGTTTAGAGGAATATTGAATATATTAGTGCCAATGAGGGTGATCACCAGGTATTGGCTCCTTTTGTGGATGCTCAGAATTTGGGGCCAAGTTCTATAATGAGGAGTCACAAGAAAGGGAAATATTAGCTTAATTTGGGCTAACTTCTACTCTAGTCTATTTTTATCCTTTTGTTCTTGTTGTTACAAGGTATTTCTCTAGTAGGGTTTAATAGATATATTTTTAAAAACATATGTATTAAAGGTGGTATAGACCTTGTTTTTCTTTGTCCAATTCTTGTTGTCCTTGTATGGACTCTGGTTACTTGTTAAGATATTTTTTCTACTTATCTTCTATGGTTCTATTATGTACTATGGGTTTTTGGATCCCCTCAAAACCAACTTATTTACCTAATCAAAAATAATAATAACAATCAAGTGAACAAATAATATTATGTAGAGAAGATTCACATCAAGTCATAGAGCCACAAGATGGGAAACCCACAATGTCACAATATAATTAAGGAACTTAATCCATACATAAGAGAATCAATGTCACACACTAAAGGCATAGAAAAAAAAACATAGGACACCCATGGTTTCATAAGAAAATTGAGGAACTCAAGCCACATATAATGAAATATACAAGTAGTAACACAAGCATGTAGCAACCATGTATAGCAAACAGTGATGTCAAATAGTGATAAAACAAATATAGCATGTAGTAAGAAAGCACATGAAATTAGATATGTCATCACTTTACAAGACACATGTGGTACTCATATTATCTCACAATATAACACCTACACAATATATGTAATCAAGTGTAATGAGGAAGTAGAAAGGAACTATAATAAAACAATATCACATGTATAATGTGGAGGGAGTCCCTAAAGAGAAGGATGTAAGGAATCGGTCTAGATCCTATTAATATGTAACAATCTGGGTGTCCTACATTTATCTCAATATACCTCATGAATGCATGTGTGTAAAAAGTAGAAAATATGTGTTATCAATCAAACCATAGTTATAAACAACATATCTAATGTAGAGTACTAACAACTCGAGTTGTGTGAAAAAGTCTTAGTTTAATATTTATGCAAATATGTGAATGTTTTTATATTTTTTTATTTAGATATGTATAAGGAGAGGGGTATCATAAAAGCTACGAAATGATATTTTTATTAGGTGAAAGTAAAAACCCCAAATGGTGATAGAGGTTTAGGACTCAAATATGTCATAGTATATATAGAAATGGTAGAGGATTTTTAACATGATAAAAATACAAAAGATTGATAGACCTATTAGAAATAGTATGAGTAGAAGGATTTGATTTGATATTTATGATTAGAGTACAATGCTAGAAGAGATTACAATCTTTTGGTGATGATTTGGATTTATGAGTGAGATTCCAATGCGATTGAATAGATATGATATAACATTTTATGATCAAGGATAATATTAGCAGTATTAGCAAACATATGGAAGCATCACCCTTACCAATGTACGTAGGGGAATATAAAGTGCAAGGAAACTTATTATTAGAAAATAAGTAAGGGATATCTACATATACTTCCAAGTATTTGAGAATGTATTATAACTTGGTGAACCTATCCAAATATTGAATATCATATGATAATTGATAGACCCACTAGAAATAGTATATCATGAGAAAAATAATATTTGTATCTCAAATGTAATGTTAGTTTCTTGAATGTTAGTTTTGTTGAATTTTTAAAATATTGACACAAATATTCTACCATAGGAACTCATCAAGAATATAAATAGGTGAATCCAATTGGGTTTTATATTTGGCTATTTTTGTAGCCTTATACTTAGTAGTCATATGGTAAGAAATACATGATTTTTATTAAAATAGTATCCTCTTCATCATCAATAGGGTAGAGAGTTAATTGCTGAAATTATCATCAGAAATATCAAGGTGTTTGTAGTCATCACAATAGTAATCAAAATAAAAATCATATTTTTCATTACAATTGACAAGTAGTGATAAATCAATTTGTATCGTTACATTATTATTCATGTTTCCCCCATTAAAGTTGGTAGATGTGGTGGAAGAAGACTTTTAGAAGAAAAATTATGATTTAATTGGTATGTTCCTATGTTTATAGAGATATACATATCATATCATCAATAGTTATACTTACATAATTACATCCACACATGGTAGATATCACCTTACTATTAACTAGCACATGAATAGGATCATTTTTATTTACATTACAATCCGGTATCATTCTTTGGATCAGGATCTATCCCATCATTTTATGGATAAGTAGAGATATCCACATAAATCTCACTTAGTGTATCAATTTTTTTGTCATCACTAGAATCAATATTAGATTCATCTCCCCAACGATATTAAAATATATCATGCACAAATTTTCATCTAACATATTAAATGGTTTAGAGTAATCAATATCATCATCTAATCTGAATCTATCTTAGTTTTTGTGGAGGAATAGATATATCACAAATAATTCCATAATTTTTTCATGCACCACTAGTGGAATGTATGTCACTATAAAAGAGAAATATATTTCATCAAATGAATTGTATATTAAAGTAATTTATCATCATCGATAAACTAAAAACACTTTCATCGTCACTATATTCTTTATCTTTTAATGCATGAGTAGGAGCATCTATTTATGGAAGATAAGGGGATTCACTATCCCAACTAGTTAAATCATAAATGCTACAAGAATATTTTTCATCATCAACATTATGGGATGGAGTGGGAAATATAAAATCTTCAATGTAAGCATTTGCAAGAGAGGCTCCTACATTAGGTTTTGAGGCATGGTCATGAGTATTAAGAGAATTCATTTTTGTTTTGCACCTTGATTGGGATTTTGTATGTTATAAGTTCTCTGAGGAATTGTGTAATTTTGCATGCTTGATTGGTATTGATTTGATTAATCTTTACAAAATAGTACAATGTAATTCTCTTAGTTAGATTGGATTTTATGAAGGATACATTACGTTCTTATTATTGTTGTTAGAAAATGACTCTTGTACTATATCCAAATATATATCATTCATCATAGTAGTATTATCATTAGATATAGTTGTTATAGTATTTGGTTCCCATTGAGATTTTAGGACTTGAGATTATTATTTAGAAGAATGTCATGTATCGAAGGAAATAAATCCCTTATGCTCAATTTGTGTGATATTTCATTGTAAATCATAAAATATTTTTCACGATGTTTGTTAATTCCATGATAATTGCAAAATGGTTGAACTTTGATTTTTTCAAGGTGATACTGGGGATATTAATGAGTAGGTAACAAAATGATTAATCATTTATGAAGTAGTTCATATAGGATATCATGTTGTTAAGAATTCTTGTCAAACCAAATAGATGCTTTTTGTTGTGGTTGTCTTAGTATTCAAGATTTATCTTGTGGAATATACACATTTTTCCTCTATGTAGGACTTTCACTTCACTTGTATAAGCACATGTATTCATGTATAAAATTTGTATGACATTGATTTTTGGTAGGGTTAGAACTATGTCAAACATGATGCATAGAGACAATAGGGATATGGGCATTAGAACAATCCTTTATATGTGATCTCTTGTCCTTAAGAGATTATATTATATTACTCATCACTTAAATTTTGGCTTGAATTGCATGTTGTAACAGTTGAATAGACTCGAGTTAGTTTTATAAAAGATGAAATTGTTAGTAGTAGAAGATCTGAATTGACATGGACCATGATGGAAGAAACAATGATTAAAGAACCTCCAATTAGATAAGAAATAATGAGAATCAGAACATGGAAGGCCGATAGTCGAGATATCATAATAGATAATATCCACAAAGGGGATGTTTTAGAAAAAAATGATTGTCATCAAATTATTAATATCACCATATAAGAAAAAATCAATCAATGTAACAAAACAAAAAGAGGAATTTTTAAATGTAATCATGTGGAATAATTTGCACAAAAGTGTATATTTTATTGATTATTCCTTAATTATTATAAAAAAAAAAAAATTAATTTTTTTATAATAAGGACAAACAAAAAGAGTTTTTTGGTAAATACGCAGAAATAAAGGAAAACCTCAAGGGAATATGAATATAGATCCATTATTAGTAAGATATGATAGAAAAAATGATTCAATAATTAAGAATCCTTATAAAGAGACCCAAAGGATAGGAATGACCATGAAACCAAAGGAAAATTTGATTTAAATAGATTTAAGGTGGGTGATATATGAAAATCACATTTAGATATGAGTATACAATGAATATATGAAACTATAGGGTAATTTGGGTTTGAAAGAACGCGCAAGATACAACATTAAGTTCACCAAATGTTTACATCCTTTTTGTTAATAAATATTTTATTATGTAATACACAACAACTAAAAAGGATTGTAAGGTTTGATACTAAGATTTATTTTTATTAATTAACTTCTAATAATAATCACTAAATATCATAATAATGGATTGATAATTGTAACTAGTGTTTATAAAATCTAAAAGCTTGAAACATGTAAGAGGAAAGATGTACTTAGCTATACAAAATGATACATGAGAGATATAGATATACATATTAAGGAAAATTTGGAGAAATGATATTGTAGATGCTTCATTCTATGATATATGACCTAAAATGTGATGCATGTTAAAAGAACCCACGTGAGACCCAAGAAACAACCTAGGGTTAGTTAGAACATTATGGAATAATTTTTTTAATTAGAAGTCTCCACAACCAAGTTGCAAGACAATAGTTGACCCTATTAGGTTCCATAACAAACCTAAATTACTAGAACATATTTTTCCTTCATTAAAAAATATAAAGTTCACATGGTTCAATTTTTACGGTTAGAAGTCTCGGTTAGGTTCGGGAGTAATTTACCCCTTACCCACTCTCTAATAGGCTCAAATTTTCAACTTGATTTTTATCACACTTAAAGCTTCCAAAATTTCCCTAAATCATTTCCGTTGGATAGGAAATTTTCTCACCCTTTCGGTGATATAAAGAAGTCCTCCTAACTCCTTTAGAAACTCAAGAGGACACGTGTCAATCGAGGGTGAAGAGAAAATTTTCCCCAGGGGACACGTGTCAAGCGGGGTGAAGAGAAAATTTCGGGTTGGTGGGTCACGGGGTGGAAATTGGAATTTTTCCTTATGCGGGAGAAAATTCCCATTGGTGCCTATTCCTTTGTGAGTCCTCCGAGGACATGTGTTGGCTCCCGATCCAAGCGGAGAAGGTGAGGGAAGGGTGGAGCGGCGAGGTTTATTGGACATTTTCCAAAGGGTAAGAAAAGCCAATTTGGCCTCCACACACCCATGGGTCTACAAGGGGACACGTGGTGATCCATCATTCACCATGCGGATAGAAGAGAGACAGGTAGAGTGGTGGGGAGATGTGGAAAATTTTTCCAAAGGGAGGAGATGAAGTGAAAGGGGTAAATGCGTGCACGGGTCCACGTGTCTATGGAAGGAAGTCTTCCCAAGGCAAGGTGGGAGCGCAGGGCTGCGGGTAATTTATCAAAAAAATTCCAAAGAAAAAGATATTAAAAATTGATGGATTTCTCCCTCCTTCGCTATCACCCCCAAGGTGCCACATGGCACCCTCTGGTAGGCTGCGGGTCGACGAGGGAAAAGATGACAATTTTCCAAAAAAAAATTAAAAAGGCCTAAGGGCAAAAATGATGCCGCACCTCCACCACTACCCCATGAGGACACGTGGTGCCCTTTGATTGGCTGTGGGCCGATGGAGGAAATTTCAAAAATTTTCCCAAACTAAAATTTTTCAAAAAAAAATTCTTAGGATTTTTAATGGGAATTTTTTGGGCCATGCTTGGGCCCACCAGGGAAAATTTTCCCAAATTTTCCTGCCAAGGTAGAAAAACTTCAAAGTGTCATAAATTTTCCTAGAAATCTCAGTTTTGGGAAAATGAGGAATTTTTGGAAATCTCCCAAATCCCTCTTAGCACAAGAAACATATATTTTACATTTTGATAACTTTTCAGGGTTCAATTTTGTAAAAAGGATCTACAGGTTTTTGAAAAGCCAACTGGTAATTTCCAACTTTCAAATTTGATTAAATTTGATCTCCTCCTTCACTCAACATGCCAAAAAAACATGGAGGATTTATCTAGGAAGGGTTTAAAGTGTTTTAGGAAGGTAAATTTGTTCAATTTATTTCAATTTGTAATTTTCCAACAGTTGACAAAAAAATACTGTGAGAAGGATTTGGCTCGAATTTGCAATGTTTAAAATTGTTTTCTTAAGTGTTCTTTGTCAATTGAGTTCCTTAATGTATTAGCATTCTAATTTATATCAATTCCAAGTTTATTATTAAGTGCAGGTCTGAACTGTACATTTTAATTAAATTTTCAATTTTAAAATATTTACAAGAGATCAAATCTAAAGAGATCCATCTAACTTTTCAACATTCAAGTGTGGCATTTCATTTCTAAACTAATCCAATACATTCAGTTGTTTTTAAACAAACCATTCTGAATCCAAAGAAAATACTAAATTTCATTTATACACATTCCCAAAATACAAAAATACAACATTGTTTCACATACATTTTCTCTTTCCAAACAAAGATCTAACTATCTCTTTGTCATACAATGAAACATTGAATTCAATCCAACAATGCATATGAAAAAGGTCTTTCAACTCTTTATTGACTTCAATTATAAATCTTTACATCTTTCCATGTTGAATGCAATAACAAAATTTTGTTTCTTTCTAATAAACAGAACAGAATATAAATGTCTTTCACAATTCAAATATACAACTTCATAATCAAATTACATACATCTTTCTTCACAAAATACATATTACAATTTCATCCACAACAAGTGGAAAGGGATTACAAATGAATATGTTTTCATAAGGGATTATCAAATTGCATTTTTCCTTTGCTCCATAACAGCAACATGCAAGTTTCCTTTTTCTCCAAGTTGATCACAACAAAAGAGGGGGAAAGGAAACACTCTCCACCCAACCAAGACATCCAATGAAAGGAGAATCCTTCCTTCCTCATTAGCCCCAAGCCCCAACCAAAACACAATAAGAGGTGTAATTCAACCCATGGCAAAAACTAGCTTCCACAACACACAACATTCTTTCACATGTATAATTCAATATAATCTATAGTTCAACACAAAACAACAGTTCACAATCAGTAATTGAAAATATTCAAATCAAAACTTAGGCTTGATCATGCAAGCCAAAGGAGAAAGGTCTATGGAGGCAGCTACTTATGCCTCCCAATTGGTAATTGGGCATCCACCAATAAAAAACCACCAAGATAATTCATCCCACACATTTCCTTATGCCCCCCACAAATCCCTCCTTATGCCCTCCATAGATTTCCTTATGCCCCCATAAAGTAAGAAATACAAGATATTTTTTTCTATGGTGGATACCAAACCCAAACTCCCTCCACAAAACTCTGATGCCAATGGCATTCCTTATGCCTCCACACATGGATTCCCCATAGCCTTCTCCTACACCTTCCCTAAGGCATTCTACCCAACTAACCAACAAATAAATCAAAGCATGCACCATTCACAGAACACAATAAAAAAATGATAGCATAAAAAGGAGAGTTAAATTCCTACCTCTCCATGGTTACTTTTACTTCAACAGAAAGCTTTAAATTCCAAGAACATAGTCCAAAACAGTAATGTCAAGTATGAAATTATCTTCAAATTCCTCCACAATCCACAAGAGCTCCAAATATCAAAAATGCACCCCAAGGAAGAATGTAAAAAGGTTCAACAACCTAAAACAAGCAAGGAGTTTTAATTATATAAAGAGGATGATGTGGATCCATGTAGGATGCCACATCACAAATCCTCCAATTCAAACACAAAAGACAAAATTCATTCTCCCAAACACAATAAAGAGGTGGGTGAAAAATGACAAGTTACTTGCACACTCCAAAAAAGCCCACACCTCAAGGGACAGAAAAATTAAATAAAATGTAAGAGAGTGCAATCAAAATCAAGCAACATGACTTAATAAAATGCATTATAAGAGTCACAAATAACTTCTTCAACCATAAGTATGGTTGGTAAATTAAATTTAGAGGCATGGGACAAGTTTTACTTGTCCCACAAGCCTCCAAAAACAGCCCCAAGGAGAAATTCGAATTTCCAAGGAGGTGGAGTATTTCATACTCCAAAACTAACTTACACAAACTCTTACACAAATTACACATCCATTACATATTTAATACAAACAGCCAACAACTTCTATTATTACTTTCCCATTTCCCAATTTGATTTATTTAAATTTTAACTATATGATTTCTCACATTAATCTATCACAATTTAATTAATTAAAAGAAAGGGAACACATTACTAATAAAATACATACAACAATAAATAAAATTTAACCACATTAATAAAATACACAAACCCATGGTCACATATAAAGGTAATCCCCCATGGGAATCCCTAACAAAACACACAACACAATAAAACAAGTTGCCATGGTGACCCTATCGAATTCACCTAGAATTCCATTGTGGTTGGTCTCCAATCCCCGATGTTTGTTGTGATTTTTAAACCTGCAAAACACAAATACCTCCTTTGGCCTCATGGCCATATCAAAACATCCAACATGATATAAATGAAATCACAAAACCAACTATATAAATGAATCACAACAACATCAAAGTAACAACTACATCATTTGCATTTTTAATTAACAACTATATCATCATCATACAATATACATTTTCTAGATCTACTCATAATATCCAAAATCATACGTCCAAACAACATCCATAAAACATCCATGTCAAATAGTATATCATCATCCACATATGAGTGTCTCTAATAATCATCATGCATCATAACCAATCAAGATCAACAATAATCAATGATCAAATGTCTAACATCATACTAAATCAAAACATAATAATGTCCATAATGTGATCAATCGTATCGAATAATTATCAACAAGTGTCAAAGGGATGTGGGCACTACATAAAACTTCATTGGTATGGAACGTAAAGGTCTTCTAGGAACATTTTTATAGTCCTAAATCTATTTTATGGTATAGGATAGACTGGTAGTGCGAGTTCTGCAACTTGTTGTGCCCTTCAATGGTCTATAAATATGCTTCGATGTCAAACCCTAAGTGTCACACAATCCTAGAACCATATGAAATCACTTGAATGGAACTCAAACCCTAACCATGGTTAGAATATCCTATAAGAAGGTTAATTCTTAGGTTGAAGTACAATCCATGCACCACCTACGTCAGCACTTCTCTGAAAAGGCCTCAAACCACACATAGTTCTTCGCCTAGCATGTGATATCTAAATGAATGTAGCTATTTGAAAAAATGAATCACTTTAAACATGCTTGAGATGATTGTGCTCTTGTTAAGACATTGAGTAGGATATTTGAGTGCCTTTAAATGAGATAATGTGAACTCTTTGACCCGGTTGAGTGTTTCATAATTATAGTAGTGGTAGCCTTAATGGATATTCATCATCTTTGGGAATATTTCGGGGCCTTGGGTACCTTTTATGGGTACTTTTAATGAGTGTGATAAGTGATTTACAATATGCTTTCCAAGTGATTAAATGAGGTGATATTAACCTTCTTATATAGGTCTCTTAAGTTAATTTGTCATGTAAAGGCTATCCCGGAAGATAATAAGACCCACAATATGTAATTCAATTGAAATAAGTGTTACAAGATATGTCGATCCAAGATTGTGCAATTCGGTTAGGACTGAATTCCACATCCTCGCCTTACTATATTATTTTGAACATGGACATGGTGGATGCAATCTAGAAGTTACATCATGATGGATACAGCCGATTACTAATTTTATGGATTTGTATTTAAAATTTTAAAAAACATCAATGTGTATGAATAACAAAGTTAGGAGATAGATAACAATAATTACTTGAGTAGAGATATGATGTGGGTTTTTATCTTATTCAAGAAGCAAAGTCATAACGAGTAATGTAAAAATTAAAAATTCCATATTTGAGTGTTTATAGATATTGATCAGTTGGTTATCTTACATGTTGTTTACATTCACTCCTTGGTTGTAAATATATGGTTTCTTCCTTAATTTTATACCCTTGAAACGTATTTTTGTAATTTGCCTTCAAATCCTTGCTCTCAACGGTGAAAATGCACTATAAATTATACAAACCTCAAGCTCTTAATGGATTAACATCACAACATAAAAAAAAATTTTCTTTTAAACCACTTCACCTTACCCTAAATAGTTGGGATAGTAAATTATCTACCAATATTTTTTTCCCACTTATATAACCCTAGTCACATTTTGTTTTTATTTTTTAATTTGCATGACATCATCCTACTATTGATTCCACTTTTAAGTTTATATTTTTTTCTCTATCACACTTTTCTTGACTTTCTCTTTTATCATTGTGCAAAAAAATCCAATCTTTATTTGTGTCTTCCTACATGATGATTTGAATATATGTTAACTAAGTTACCCTAGAAACTTAGATGTCTCGCAATAACACATGGAATGTATACTCTTCTCAACTCATTGGATCTGATTTACGACTTGGATAATTCTTGTAAAAATACTTCTCATCTCTCGAAAACTTGCACTATGTCTTTAAGTGCAAAATTTTGGACCCAAACATACTTAGTTAATTTTGAAATTTGTGCCTTTCTTGCACATAATACTAATTTTTGCATAATTTTTACAATACGTAATCATGATTTCATATTTGTTATTTATAAAAAAATATTCTTTCCTATTTTCTATATTTATAATTGAGTAAAATTCACCTATTTTTGTAAGCAACTACGAAGAGAAACAACATACATGATCAAAAATATAAGTCCTAAAAAGTAAAATATATGTTTTTAGAATTTATTGATTATCAACCTTATTGATCTTAATATTTCTATTTAACTACAAAAAGTAGGGCCTAATTTTATTGTTATTGAAGTTTCTAGGTAACATTTTTCCATCAAAATTTCATAATTTATAAGATCCGAAATTGAGATGTGATATCGATAAACTAGATCACCCACCCTATGTATAAATTTTATGTGTGTTGTGTGTATCTTGAATCAAATAGTAACATTTTATTACCTTCTTATTATAGTTTGGTATTGAAATTCTTGTCATGTCAAGATTTCCAACATCTCTTTTAACCCTCTAGACCTAATGGGATAAAATATTTTTTTTCATCAAGTTTCATGATCTCAAGTAATATTTCATCAATCAATTGCTTATTTCCTAGATTACTTGTCCAAAAATATTAATGCAAATATCCATAACAAATTCATACAATCATCAACAATCAATTTGTAGTTACAAAATCATGCACTTTAAACATTTATTTATCCTGGTCTCATACTACTATTTATAAGGTTATTGAGTGAAGAAAGTACTAATTAATCCCATCTTTTGGCCATCTTATTTTAATTTTATTTCATCATTCCCACATATTTTTATCTACACGTCTAGTCTATTTTGGTAGTTTCCCATCATTTAGCCTTGGTTGTGGCACCAAAGGTACTACTAGGGCACCCATATGCACCCCAGGTCCCACCTAGGGCACCCATGGGCTCCCAATCCCACCCGGGGCTCCCAATCCTTTTTCTACTTTTCCACCACTTTTGGGCTCTTTCTTTCCATTTTTCATCCTTATCTTTTTCCTAGTCATCCATGTCGGGGTTGATAATGAAATTAGATCAAGAGAACCCTATAAATATAAACTTATGTGACCGTAATGAGGGACATAGCATCATCTACTACTCATTAATCTATATTTGCATCCATCTATTACATTTTCATCCACATAGCTCCATCATCAAGGCACAAACTAGGAAGTATGCATCACACTTCATAGGGGGAGGGATTCTATTCTACTCCATGAATACATGCTATTACATTTTCTACACTTAGTTATTGCTCGATATTTCACAAAGTGTGATTGGCACAAGAAAACCTATGACATGACATGCACACACATACTAGAACTACATCCGGGTCCAAAATGTAGTGCAACGCTCAATTAGTGAGCCCACTATTGTGGCAACTAACGTCGAGTTTGACCCATTCATTCTACATCTTTATTTTTTCTAAGGTTTTGATGCTTGGTTTTGTGTTTTCTTCATTATATGCTTTTTGTTGAATCTATTGATCTTGGTGCAAATTCAAAGTGACAAAAGTCGATTATTTGTGACACTCTTCCAAACCACAAAAATTCGATCCTAAAATTTTTTGAGGACTAAAGAGCCCAGATCAGTACTAGATTCGTAGCAGTGGGTGCCCTAGTCCCTTCTGTATGTGCTCTTCTCTGCCCTTATCTAAAAATCACATAATTTTCTGAGCATGGTTATGACAATCTGTACTTCCATTTTACTAGGTTTCTATCCCAAAGATACCCTACTGTATCATTGTGAACTAGCTAAGTATTTTATTTCTTTTATTTTACAATTAGGGTTTTATACTTTTGTGTTTAGTTTTCTTGGGTATACATTGTACTTAATTGTTCATTTACTTACTACTACAATAGCATCAATTAGTCTAGAATATTCATATTTTAGTTAATCATTTTTGTGAACCTGACCATTGACTCCACCTTCATTCTAGGGATTTTCTCATCTTTTATACCATGGATTCTAATGTTTATCAAGTCTCTTTGCTTCAATTTATTCAAATGCACCCATCTTGTAAAGATACTCTTCAACAAACCCTAGAGAATATGCATCTTCCTATCAACATATTTCCTACCCAAGTCAACGCTATTTTTGGTCATCTTTCTGTGGACTCCCTTGATTCTAATTCCAATCAATCTATTTGCAAATCCATTCAAGCTCTTCATTTTGTATTTCAAGATAAATTTCAAGCTCTTCATTCTATATTTCAAGATAAATTTCAAGCTATGGAATCCACAATCACATCTCTTAAATCTGAAATTCAACAACTTAAGGATACTTCTCATGGCTCATGATTATTCTTCTTCTCATATCCATCCTATGTCTTCTACATGTGCTCATATTAGCGAACCTCAAATCTTTTCGCTACCCGTGCCTCTCAAGTTTGCAATCAATGCTACGCAACAAGATGTTCTTCCCAAACTCATAACTCATCAATTAATCAACTTTCCATCTACTCATTGTTATCCTCCTTATCGGCTTGCAAAATATCATGGTCTCCCATATTGTAATTATCATCAAATCAATGGACATAATGAAAATGATTTTTATGATTTACAAAAATAATTAAACATCTTAAGTGTTAATGTTTCATCTCATTCACCACAAAATGTTCTGTTACATGGTCATCTCCACTTGTTACATCTCAATGGGTTGTTAAATCTGCTTCGTCTAATGAGCATCATGCCATTACTTCTAAGGGAATTCAAGATCCGCCTAAGAAACCACCCCTCAACATCGATAACCTCTTCTTGAATCATCTCTAGCATCACCAAGTCAACATAAGAAACCTCCTCTTAAGGATGATCTCACTCCTCTTCCATTAAAGGTATCAACCACCTCACCAAGTTATATGCAGCAATCACCACTTAAAGTAAAGCTTGAAATTCCTACATCCACTATAGATCCTACATACATTGACGATTGGGACCCAGATGATGCTTACTATGATGATGAACCATTTGATGGTCACACTCCTCTATCACATCCAATCACTTTTTTCAAAGCTACTACTCCTACTGATGAACAAGACACATCTCAAATTCTACCACCATCACATGGTCCTACTATTTCTTTGACCTACCATTGTGTTGGCCCTCTCTCTTATCATGACACAGACAACACTCTCCCATAATGGCATGGAACCTCTCATGTTGTTACATAGTTCTCCATCATCATAGTGCATTTGGGGGACATAGCACCTAATACACTCACCCCCTCACTTACACATCTCTCATTTTTGCATTTTCATATAGGCATTTTCATCACACATTTTAGCACTATCATTACCCAATGACGTACTCTTGTGATTTGGTTTACACTTGACTATTGAGGGATTACTCTTATACTGAACCCCACACAATGCACTATAGGCATTACACATTTTCATTCAATCACACATTGTGTGTCATATATCATACAATCTATTTTCTATAACCTTTTGACATTCACGCATTCATACATAATACATTTTTACTAGTTTTCCAATCTCGTTATCATCTACTCGTTTAAGATCATATGATATTCCTCTTTCACACTACATACATTATTACCCTAACTACGCCTAGTCACCTCATACATTGCACATTTATACATCACCTATATTCTACATCCTACACTATTTTATGTCACATATGAGTCTAGCTTTACATTTCATCCTACATGCTACACTACTTGTTTACTTACACATGTCACATGGCACATTATACACACTTTGTGTTTTTACATATTCTATTCACCACATGGTCGTTTCATCATTACACCTACTACATTTTTTTCTACATGTTGCGCTAACCACCCTATGATGCACTTTAGTTCCTTGGTCCATAATTTATTGGAGAGGGTTTACAAATCAAATGGACCTTACATTCATAATGTTTCCTTTCATCCTATGACATTCCTAGGCGATGTGACTTACACTTTATGTTACATCACCACTCTTTACCATTCAACATATAGTGATATACACTTAGTGCTAAATCATCACTCATCCTAATCCTTTTATCATATAGTGATATACACTTTGTTTTAAATCATCATTCATCTTAATCCATTCATCATATAGTGATATATGCTTAGTGTTAAATCATCACTTGTCCATTCATTTTATAGTGATATACGCTTAGGGATAAATCATCACTCATCCTTTCATCATATAGTGATATACACTTAGGCTAAATCATCACTCCTCCATTCATCAAGTCATGATATACGCTTCAGCTATAGGTTTCATGCTCATCCTTTCTATATGTTTAATTTCATCACCACAACATACACACTCATCACAATGCATTAGACACAACAAAAACTACTCAACCATTTCCCAATGATGCACTCTCGTTTTTGATTCATTCTTGACTATTGAGGGGGAAAAAATGAACCTCATTTCATAAATTTCCATCCACTAGGGGGTACACAGCTCCTACCATTCCATCTTGCATTCCATTCCACCCATTCACACAAGATATTACATTATCTTAAAGCATTTACTCTTGTCTAATAGTGTTTTGCATGATCACTCTAATACACATGTTAGATTGATTTCTTATATATCTTGATCTATACCATACACACATGTGTGCTCATACATTTTTTTAGTGTGATTGTAGATACGAACTCCTACATGTGATATGGATTATTTCCTTCTACCCTTACTACACTAGTCATTGGGGGCATCCACATTCATTTCATCCAGGTGTTATTGTTTCATTTTGTACTTAACATCTTAAATTACTTGATCATAAACACTTTTAACATATTGATTATTTCTCTACGACATGTTAATGGGTGTTTTATGTGTGGTACTTGTTTTACGAGGATTCTATGTTTCCATGACTCCTTTTTTATCTCAGTACTTGTATGTTATTATTTGATATTGTCTCATGGGATTTTCCCTATGCTTTGTCTGCACACTTTCTTGTTGTCTATGTCCATGATGCCCTTACATGTCTAGAAACATCATGATTTATGTCCCATGTTTATAACCAACTTTTTGCGGATTACTTTTTTTTTTTATGTTTTTACATTACTTCACTATTTGCGTAGCTTACACATGTTTTCTATATGCATGCATTTTTTCCTTACACTTGTCTTTGGCTAGCCATTGTGTGCTGTGTGTGCCTTGGTTTCTAAAAATAACTTTCTAGGTTCCAGCATACATGCAATTGGTCCTCTTTTAGGGTTGCATGTCTCCTATTCAACAACATCACATACACCCCAAAGAGGGGGTATCATTTAGGGGTTTTTACATACTATACGGATATTATACATCGTCACTATTAATTTTTTATAGCAAGTGGGTTCGAACGTTCTAGAGAACCCCATACATAGCATATTTTATAGGACATGCTGTCCTTAGCATTTATAGGAAGAAGTTACAGGCTTGGGGGTTATAGTGGGTGTGCCTCTCTACACTAATTCAGTTAGCGGTGTCGGATCACCCAAAAAACTAAGACGCTACAAAGATATCTTCACACACATTTCAGCATAAGCGGTTAGATCTTGGAGGGCACGGAGAATTTCTTCCCTACACTTCTTCACTAGGGTAGCTTGAGATCATCCAAAAACATGCAATACAGGGATATCCTTCTACACCATTTCTCTCGACATGGATCAGATGCACATGTTCCATTTACACTTTTTAATTTTGTGTATTTTACATTCGCATACTTTACATATACCTATTTATTTCACCTAACATTTTTACATACATACATATCTCGACTACTTGATCTTTTTCTCCTTACAGTCTAGTCATATGAGAAACAAGTGTCAATTTAGGGGCAAGAACAACATTCCATGATGAAACATGCTTTACTAACCATGCAGGTACACTACACACTACAATAGCTACACACACGTTCTACCCTAGGTTCACTCCCATCACCTTTTTATTTGCATATTTTTATCTCTAGTTTCCACACTCCTCCTCCTTCTTTTTGTCATTACATACTTTTTCTCTAGTCCTTCAAAGTGTTTCTACTACACTCTTCATGGGCATCAAGTATGCACTTGCATCTATTTTATGTTATTGAGCTTTCATCTCACCAACATAAAGTGGGGGGAAAATGTAGTCACAAAATTATGCACTTTAGACATTTATTTATCCCAATCTCATACTACTATTTAGAAGGTTCTTAAGTGAAGAAATTACTAATTAACCCCATCTATTGGCCATCTTATTGTACTTTTATTTCATCATTCCCACACATTTTCATCTACACGTCCAATCTATTTTGGTAGTTTCCCATCATTTTAGCCTTGGTGGGGCACCTGGGTACTACTTGGGGCACCCCATCCCACCTAGGGCACCCATGGGATCCCCAATCCACCTGGGTGCCCCGATCCTTTTCTAATTTCTTGCCACTTTTTGGGCTCTTTCTTTCCATTTTTCATCCTTATCATGTTCCTAGTCAGCCATATCGAGGTTAATTATGAAATTAGATCAAGAGAACCCTATAAATATAAACTTATGTGACCATAATGAGGGACCTAGCATCATCTACTACTATCATTAATCTATTTTTATCCATCTATTACATTTACATCCACATAGCTCCATCATTAAGGCATAAGCTAGGAAGTATGCATCACACTTCATAGGGGAGGGATTCTATTCTATTCCATGCACACATGCTATTACATTTTCTACATTTAGCTATTTCTCACTATTTCACAAAGTGTGACTAGCACAAGAGAACCTATGGCATGACATGAACACACATACTAGTACTACATCTGGGTCCAAAATGGAGTACAATGCTCAATTAGTGAGCCCACTATTGTGGCAGATGAGGTGAGTCTGGATCCATTCATTCTACATCTTTATTTTTTTAAGGTTTTGATGCTTGGTTTTGTATTTTCTTCATTGTATGGTTTTTGGTGAATCCATTGATCTTGGTGTGAATTCAATGTGACAAAATTCAAATATTTTCGAAACTCTTCCAACCCACAAAAATTCAGATCCTAAAAATTTGTGAGGACTAAAGAGCCCAGATCGACTGTATTCGTCGCAGGTACCCTAGTCCCTTCTATATGTGCTCTTCTCGCACATTTTTATGTACACGACCAGTCTATTTGGGCACATTCCCATCATTTTAGCCTCATCTGGGAAGCTTGGGGTAGTATTGAGACACCTAGATACTTTTTCTACTTTCCCACCACTTTTTGGGATCTTTCTAGTCGAGTTTTCACCCTTAACTTTTTCCTAGTCGGCCATGTCGAGGTTAATTACGAAATTAGATCAAGATAACCCTATATATATAATTATGAGACCATAATGAGGGAGCTAGCATCATCTACTACTATCAATCATGTATAGTTTCATCCATTTATTGCATTTACATCCACATAGCTCCATCATCAAGGCACAAGCAAGGAAGTTTACATAACACTTCATAGGGTGAGGGATTCTATTCTATTCCATGTACACATGCTATCACATTTTCCACAATTAGTTATTACTCGTTATTTCACAAATTATGACTGGCATAAGATTACCTAGGGCACGCAATACACACACACCATAACTACAAACCAGTCTGAAATGTAGTGTAGCGCTGCTCATTACTAAGCCCACTATTGTGGAAGCCGAGGTCAATCTAACCCATTCATTTTGCCTCTTTTTTTAGGGTTTTTTATGTTTTGTTTTTTGTTTTCTTAATTGTGGGTTTTTTTCCAAATCCATTGATCCTTGTGTGACTTCAAAGTGACAAAAGGGGAATCTTTGCAACACTCTTCCAACCTAGAAAAATTTAGATCCTGAAAACCTATAAGGACTACAAAGCCCATATTAGGACTAGAGCGATCATGGGCGCCTAGTCCCTTCCATGGGCACTCTTGTCCGCCCTTATCCGACATTCACATAATTTTCTAAGTATGGTTATAATAGTCTATAATTCCATTTTACCAAGTTTCCATTGAATATACTCTTGGCATCATTGAGAACTAGGTGAGTATTTTATTTCTTTTATTTTGTAATTAGGGTTTCATACTTTTTTGTTTAGTTTGCTTGGATATACATTGTACTTAATTGTTCATTTACTTACTGCTACAATAACATCATATTAGTCTATAATATTCATATTTTAGTTAATCAAAACATTTCATTCATTTACCCTAACACCCTGTTTTAGAGATCTTACTATAGTTCTTACATATGGCTCAAATATAAACAACTAGAACAATAGTGGATAAACATACCTTCACCATAAAATACCTTGTCTCATACATCACTTACAAGGTTATATTGTCCTTCAACAAATATTAAGGTTCAATAAATATAGATCTTACCTTCTAGTAAACTTCCCTTCACTAGCTCTTCATGCAATGTGACTCAATAAGCACATATTTATTAATTACTTGACCATGCCTCTTTTCTTTCATCAACATCACTTGTCTATACACCTAAATCAATCCTATTTTAACCCTTAAATTACATGCAAACAAGGAAAGCCTTTAACTTGAACCAAATTACTTAAACAGTCCTCAAGAACCCTTAGGAAACTAATTTGTTTTTGGCTCATGGTTAGACATTCCTGGTCATGCCCAAAAAAATCTATGAGATATTTTAAATACCCTTTTGAATGTTGAATATGGGTAGAAATTTTTAAACCATGAATTAGAAACCTCTTCTTTTAATCCTTCTTTCCACCTTACAACCATTTATGAGTCTACTAGCCCTAGTTTACACAATCTCAGGCATAAATTTCCTCTCAAAGAGATTTAAGATCCAACTCAACCCTTTTTAGACACCCATTTCCATCATCTTCCTATGTGTAAACTTTCAAGACTAAAGACTAATTACAAATCCTACTTCCTTCATAAGTTGACTTCCTCAACTAGGTATTGATTGTGATTATTGTCTCGATCCTAGATCAAACAATATTTCAAGATGCAACCAATGGAATCCAAAAATTCATTTTTAATATGTTTAGATACTTTGTATCAGTTCATTATTGCAAGTTTTGTGTTAAGATTCTTTGTTTCAAAGTTTCAAATATCAAACCCTAGGTGAGTAGCAATGTTAGCCAATGAGCAACTCGCTTTCTTATAAATTGAAGGTTATTTATTTCCAAAGCTTAGTATTTGATCCATAGGCCTGGTTAAGCCTCCCTAGAGTTCTAATTTACCATTGTTCGACAAAAATTAATATAACACTACCAACCAAGAAAAATTTTAACTATATGCATGTTAAGGGCCGAGTACTTAGGCTTATTACAAGACCTGAGTGCTAAAACAGGAAATGATGGAATTATTTATTACTTTAAATTGTGATTTAATACCTTAAATTAATATATTCCAAAATAATACTTATTCAACAAGGTCTTCAAGGTTCGATATATCCAAACCTTTGCTTAATCACAGATCATTATTGCACATTCAAGCATGCAACACAAGAAACCTATAAATCTTCTTCCAAGCCTTATAATATCATCCCATTTAATCTTATCACGTGAGTTTTAACAAAAGGAGGCAATTTACATTGAATATTCAACCAACATATTCAGAAATCCTTATAAAATGTAGTTATACAATCACAAATAAGTATATTCTAAGTAATTCTCAAAACAGTATCAAAACTCCTTACCTAACATGATTACCAATAGAAACTCTTTCTCATATTCTCCTAAGAATAGAGGTCCTCACATATGAAACCAATTTTCTTCATGAAAGTACAAATATTTGAGAAATACTAATAACCGCATAGTTTACTTAAGCCAAAAACAAAGTTATTTATGTACATTGTTATAATTTATTTACAAAAATGCTTCAACCTCCTTTGTAGCTCAAGGAGTCTTCATCCTTATCTCCCTTCCTTGAATGAATGAATATCATAATTGTATCTTTCTTTTATCTATCGCACGCTCCTTTGTTTTCATAACCCTAACTAACCTCATTATGGCCTTTCATATACCCTTACATAGCCAAAATAGGCCTTTTACATCAATTTTCAACACTTTATTGCCTCATACCCATTTTATAACTTGACACAACATATCTAAACATTCACATACCTTTGAAATTTTTCAAAACATCTTAGACACCATAATTGACACTTTTTACATTCTTAGAGATTTTGAATTTTGACTTGGAGGGAAAAATTCTAATTTGAAATCATGAGCATTTTGACTCCAACCGGCACTTATAATTGCATCCTTAACTCTTCCTTGTGTTTTAAAGACTGTTATTCACCTTCTTTTCTTCCATAAAAATCAATTAAGAGGTCATATTTTCATTTTATAGCTTTTCCCATGATGCTTCGGCATCAAATATGCAAGGTTGGAACCAAAACTCCACCAATAAAATATCTTCTCTTCCACACACCAACTAAAACAACATGTACTTGTTAAAACACTTATTATAATCATATATACTTATAGTACTACAAATACTCAATCATCTCATCCATTTTTCGTACATCAAATTTTTTTGTCCAAGTTGTCCTCAAGATCTTGTTAAAAGCTTTAATCATGTCATTTTCTTGAGGATGATAAGGCATGGTCTTGTTATGCGCAATCATAAATTCCTCTAATAATATACACATTTTCCATTTGAAAAAATGAGTTCCTCAGTCATTTGTTATACTCAATAGGAAATCACACCTTGTGATTATGTTCTCTCACAAGAATCTTGTGGCTTAAGTTGTATAATCTATTATCAAAATTTTATACCCATCTAATCAAGTAGTTTGTTGTTGTAATGATATATCATTCTTTTGTTCTGAAATTTGGTGGTTTTTTAGGTCTAACAATGTCTATAGCCTACTTTTCAAATGGTTGTTAGGTGATTAATAGGACTAAGGGAAAATCGTCTCTCTTATTTTATTTTCCGTTCTTTGGTGAAGGTTGCAATGTTGTACATATTTTTGGATATCCTTAAAATGAGAAGTTTTAGGTCCCACAATGTTACTCATACTTAGGGAATTTATACACCTATCCTTGACTAATCTTCATTACCTTTCAATTTTATAAGCTTTCAGAACCCACTTCATCATTTTTTCCAACTCTCATTCTTTTGCACCATCCTACTTCATTCTAGTGTATCTTTTTTATGGACCATCTCATTACCCTTGCACACTTCCTACTAGTAACCTCATATTATTCCATGACCTATATTTCACATGAAAAAATTGTAGTATTAGACATCAACTGACTAATTTACCAATCAATCTTATCATCTTCTTACGGGTCCAAATAATCCTTGTCTTACACAAATCACCTTATAGATATTACTGATCTCTTACGTTATATCTAAACTTTCCAAATAAATATGTTCTATAAAATTATCCAGAGGAATGATGACCTTCTGTCCATTTATCTCAAAACTCATTACTCTATTCTTCAAAATTGTGTCTACATGATTGTCATAGCACCAATTTTGACCCAATAATGCAAGATAATTATTTATTTCTACCATTTCTAAGACTTCAAAATCTATGGTAAATCTCACTCCCATAATAACTATGTCGGCATCTCACAAAATCCTAATTGGTTAAATCCATGGTCTTATTGACCATGATCAAAAAAATTAAAGTAAGATTAAGCATAGGACTTCCCAATCTTCTCCAAGCATTTTTGTCAAGTATATTTACCTTTGCATATGTGTCTATAAAATTTTTATCCTTATCCTAGTGACTAATTTGTACTTCCAACAATAAGTCCTTGCATCTAATTTATATTTACAAATACCATATATTAACTACAACATATTCTTATGTAATCCCCAAATTATGTTAGATCCACATCTTCAATGAGGGAAAGACTCTTTACTTCATCATTACAAAATTATGTATTAACTTGGCTAACTCCTTTGAAGTAGGGGCTTCACGTTTTCTTCCATATTCACATTCAATGCTCATGCAACCTATACTTTACCTTATAATATTTTGATCATTTCTTATGCACTTTGGTCAACATATCCTTGTATGTTGATATATCCACTCACTGCATGAAAGGAGTAGTCTTAGTATGAATGTTCACCCCACTCCAGGTTTGTTATATTCTAATACACATGTAATCATTTATATTAGATGAGATGTGTATGTATAAATTTTGGTCATCATATCTTCTTATCATGTTGTATCTCTTTCATATATGTTATAATATCATTAGTGGGTCATCCTTGACAATGGCCATAACATATGAATAGTATATATAGGAGTAATAATGTAGTATTTGATCATCATATTGAGCACTTGAGTATTAGTAAATGGTTCGGAGGTTTTCCCAAGTGGATAAGTTATTGTTCTTGCATACTATGATAATTTCTCTACATTTTGGTGTTCTTGGTGTTCTATTATTGTTGATATTTATATCTATCCAATTAATTTCATTACAAGTGGTATCATAGCTTGATCTCTCCGCGAACTACGTCAAAAATCTGATTATGAAGACTTAGATTTATCTCTAAATTAGTAGCGAATTTGTCTAAAAAAATTTGTTGCTGTGAAATCATTCAAGTAAGATCCTCTCCAATTTTTAATATATTTTTACTTGTTTTAGAAAATTCATATTAATTTGTAGGTTTTTTCATAAATTTTCTATATTGACTACAAATTTTGGATTTTTTCCAAGTTTTTTGATTTCAGAAAGAGGATAAAAAAATAGTTTGATTTTTTTCTTTAATTTTTTATATTTCTCGAATTCTCATCAAAATCCTAAACCCTAAATTTTGACCTTGATCCCAAAATCCTACTATTTTGGGGCATCATGGTAGATCCTTTCACAGGAGGAAAAAATAATCTCATTACTTTGGGTAAAACTCTAAACAATGATGATATAATATTTGAGGAGTTGGAGTCAAAAGAGGTAACTACAACTTCCTCGGGGATAGGGTTTACTCTGATAGACCATAGGGTAAGACAACTTGAGTATGATCTATGAATCCTGTAGTTTGAGATGGCTAGCAAATAATATCTACAAAATATTGAAAATGATTAGATGATTTCATGCAAAAACTAAGTACAAATATGAAGGTTTGTCATATTCTTCCAAATTAGACACAACTCAATCATACTCATATCAACCAAGGTGAATCTTCAGGTCAAAGTAATGGACAAACTATATATGGTATATATTTGAGCCTTTTCAATCCAAAATATATACTATGTAGGCTTATAACATGATGTTGAAAGTGGAAATGTGTAAGTTTTATGGGAAGTATCTACTCAATTAGATCAACCAAACAGAGAATTATCTTGATCTAAATCAAATCCCGTCAAGAAAAAATGTGACCATGACATCCTTGTATATTGAACTTTGGCCAATTTATCTAGTATCGATGGTTATGTTCTCGAAAGGAAGTAGAATGATCTCAATTTCACTTGAATTTTTTTACCAAATATCTGCAATCACATTATATTTCGGTGTTTCATAATTACCTCAACCAATTAGCAAAGTTACAGAGAAAATAGGATTAGTAAAGGATTATGTTCATCGGTTCCCAAAACCTATCCTTGCGTGTGGAGAATATTACAAAAGGAAATATGAATGATCTATTTCTTAGGGGTCTTAAGGGCCATATTGAGCATGAGGTGTGTATTTTTAATGCAATAAGGTTTTTATTATATTATCATGGCACATAGGGTAGAGGAAAAATTTATGTCCGGTAAGAGGCAAAATTTCACTAAGATTAGATATTGTAGCACACCAACACCATCACTCCATTAGCCAATTCAACTAATACCTCAACAAATTTAAGGAAATATATAAAAAGGGTTATGTATTAACTATGACATAAAATATAAACTATGCCATAGATTTTTGAAAAGAAGTTGTTTTACATTGAAGGACCTAATGAATAACAAGATAAGGAAGAAGATGAAGAGGTAGAGGTCATTTTTGAGCTGGAGGAGTTAGGATATCCCTAACCAACAATATCATTTCATGTAATTTTAGGTATTATCACCCCTCAAACCCTCAAATTAGTAGGATTCTTAAAAAAAGGGTAACAGTTTTAATTGACTTGAGAAGTACTCACAACTTCATCAATCTTAAGTTGGTGGTGCATTTGAACTATTTTTGTATCCGGATCCCGAATGTAAAATAATGATCATTGACGGGGTAATATTGGTTTTTCAATAAAATGTCATAACATTAAACTCACCATGGGATATTACTTGCTAAATAGCCCTATATATGTCATTTCCATGGGGGAGAAGACATTGTGTTAGGAGTTCAATGGCTTACCACCTTGGGGACTATTGAGATGAACTTCCAAGATTTGTTCATGTGTTTTTAGTTATAAGGGAGGACTTCTAAAATAAAAAGATTAAGAGAAAAGTTCCCACATTTGGTGACCTATCACCATATGTAACAAATGCTGAAAAATGGTGTAGAGGGGTTTGTGGCACAACTATTTTCATTCGAAGTACATAATTTAATTATTGTTATAACATCAAATATGCAAGAAGTTATAGATGAGCACTCAGTTTTTTTTTAGATATATGTCAAATGGTTTAACTCCAAAAAAGATACCACGATCATGCCATATAACGAGTGCTTTAATTTAAATGGAATTAAATAATAATCACAAAGTAACTATTGTAAATAATGATATACATATGATATAAAAAAGTAAATGAAAAAGTGACAAGAAAGAAATAATATGAAACCCTAAGCAAGTGATAGAGATAGATGCCTTAGCTGATTTTCAAGTGATATGAAAGTTATATGGGCTAAGAAACTATTGGGACAGATCGGGAAGAGTGTCATTAATGCTCACCGGATGTTCGGAACTATGAGATGTGTAGGACAAAAGCACCCATGGGAGGACAGGGAGTGTCTCGGGTGCTAGTGCCCACCTAGATGCTTTGGTCCCGATATTTTTGTATGAGGAGCTTCACTATTGATTTTCTTTTTTTACTCTGGTTTCACTCCAATATTATTGGCCATGTCTCGTAACTTTGCAAAATAGGTAACTAGCTACACATACCCATAAACCACATCAAACCTAATAAATAAGATCCAAAATGGGGAATCGAATCGACCCCAGTGGTCACCCAAATAATGATCTTACAATTGAGTGTTGCACTACATATCATACTCCATATAGCTCTATGTGAATATTTTTGTAATGATGCCCTAGGTTTCCCTTGTGTAAGTTGCATTATGATAGTGGGTTGGATATAGAATGCTCCAAGTATGCAAATGTGTGAGATGGAATAAATGAACTTCCTATCCTATTTTTTTATGTAGAAATGATGTAATTTTTTTCCCTTGTATGGTTGTGCTAGATGTATACATTTAAAATTCTCTTGTGCCTTTGATGCAATATTAGGTGATAGTAGATAATTCTTAGTGTTTAGCCCCTGATTTCGGAGAAGTAACTAAGTATATATATGATTCCCTTGTTTTAATTCCATAATTGAAAATTGGAAGGAAAACCAAAAGTATTAAAAAGATGCCCAAGAGGTAAAAGAGACCCAAAATGGTAAGAAAAATATAAAGAGATTTAGGAGTTCCCAAGAGAGACAGGAGCTCCTAGGAACTTGTGTTCTAACTAGTTGCTTAGTGTAACGAGACTATAAAACATAAATAATTTAAGTTTTGGTAGGGTTGTAAGGTGTGTAAGATCAAAAACAAGACAAGAGATAAAGAAAAATGTCCAAAAGGAGTTTTCAACCACTATTTTTATTGCTTATGAATCATGTATATATTAGTATCATTTGGGACCTAGAAATGTACCCAAGTGCATAGATTTTGTGTCAATATTTTCCCCCACTTTATGTTGTTCGAGTGAATACTCCATAGCATAAAGTCGATAGAAGATTTGTACTTTATAATCATGTAGAGAAGAGAGTAGCCGATAGTGTCTTTGAGTGGACAAGTGAAACATGAAGTGGTTGTCATATGAAGTGTGGAGACTATGAAAGGGAAGTAGATCCTAGGGGTGAAGTGTATACGTAGTAGCATGTTGTTGGAGCTTATGCTTGCTGATGTGATTTTCTTATTGTTTTGTATTGAAGACATAACTGAAAAATAAGAATGATAAAGTAGTCAAAGGTTTTTATGTGAAAAATCATAGTAATGTATGTATAAGTAAAAGGTATGTAAAGGAAAGTGTGCACCTAATGTGTGAGAGAGTAAAGGATAGAAATTTATCTTGTTGCTTTGGAGATTTTATTGAATTTGAGTGTCTTATTTCCAAAGGGTGAGGTTTTTGGACGATCTCATGCAAAGAGCGAGTTTTTTTGGGAAATCTCACACTAAGAGAAGAGTGTTGAGGACAAAAGTATATTTTGTCTCTCCTTCCATGATGTTTCCCAATAAGAATCATTGTATATGGTAAGTCCCCGATTTGTAACTTCCGTTATTTTTATTGTTCCTATTGTAACTCATTAGAATCGATTGAATGTATTTTGTAATTGGAGGAAAATACCTGGTACTGGAGAACATTAATGTAAACAGCTGGAGATGATGATGAGATGAGAAATTGACTATTTTTTCTTGGGACAGACACAAGCACCCACATCTATTATTCATGACTAGGTGCTAGTATCTTTCCGTGTTTTGGGTCCAAGTCATATTCTAGACCATTCTAATATTATTTGTCCGTGATGATTATGTACTATTTTTATTGAGGATGAAGCTCGAGATGTTGGAAGGGTGATGTTTTCACCTAATATATGTCCCCTTTGTTTGCGGTGCATGTGAAAACTATAGGAGAATGTGGTCCAAAGGAGAGGATATGATACTTGATATGAAGTGGATACCTAAAAGGGGTAGGGGTTGTGCATGGTATAAACCAAGGTATATGTAAACAAGATAGGATAGTGTTTTCATAGAAATGTGTAACAGGAAAATTCCTAATTTCAAGCATGACAATGGACCCCAATATCCTATCTTTTGGTTGTAGGCCATCCTAAACACTTTCCCGTGTCACCCTAATCCATGTTTCATTCATATTCCCCCTCTCGATAATTTTAAGGTGTCTTGTTAGTGTTCTCATAGGTGATTTATGGGCATCATGTCATTTTAAGTTCTTCCAAGGTAAGATCGATCAAGATGACCTTTTTTGACAAGCTTGGAAAATGTCAATTTCTAACTTCTCTAAGGCTTGTGTTCAACCCCGTGATTAAATGAAAGGCTTAAAATAATCATGGATGTGTATCGGAGGAATATATTAGTGTGCAATCAGTTTTGGAAGGTTTTGGGAGGTTTCACAAGTTTTGGAGCAATTTCAACAAAAGTGGGTCTTGGAGGCTTAAGTAGTGCACAATGCCAAAATAGCTCCTGAGATTTGGGAAGTAATTTTGGGAGTTCCTTAAGGATTTACAATCCAAAATAAATATCATCTGAAATCTAATTCATATACCTAGAGGATGGTGGTCTCATATTTTTCACAACACCTAGGCACATCCTGTCTACAACTAGTTTTAAGCAGGCACAACCTTCAAGCCAAAACAAAAATCCTATTTTTAGGGGGTTACATGAAGTTGAAATGAATGATACCACCAAAAATGGATTCATACATACTTTTTAATGTAAATTAAAATAAGGAAGCACCAAAAAACTCCTCCAATAACTCAAGATATGGCCTCGACAAGTTGTTCCACAAGGTAAAGGAGTTAGTCATTTTTTGGTGAAAATTTGGACCAATGGGAGAGTGGCACACTTTTGTGAACCATGTGCACCAAGGCCTTGGTGCAATAGAATTATCCCCCTCCCATTTAATCCTCTGGACCCAAATGTGACCTCTTATAAGCCTTTTTTTGTAATATAAGCCCCTGTGCACATTTTACCAACCCTCGCTACGTCCAACCAAATTTTGGCATATGGCCCAATAGGGATGGGGCGTATTTGTTTGCACCAAGTGAAAAAAATCCTTAGTGAAATTGGTGCATGAAAGTGTGACCCTTCCTCAACTTTAAAAATTTACAAGTTTTTCATTTTTTTCTTCTTCCAGCTTCTTCTGCTTCCTGCACCCACGCATTAGGCTTCTTCACTATCGGAAATCATTCATCCCCACCATTTCAACATCACCTTCAACATAATTTTTCAACCATTTCCCACTACTGCAACCCGAATAATCAAGATATCTAAGAAAAAAACCATAGCTATGATCTATCAAAACCTTAGGGCCAAAAATGAAGAATTGCTCATAGCTAATGAATCGAGTGATCAAATCTCAGTGAAACTTGGAGAAAATATTCCTCATCCAAACACCTTGAAGCTGAAAAAACTACACATTGAAATAAATTCCTCATTTTTAGTGGCATATATTTTAAATTTTGTTATTTTAAATTTTTTTCCCTAGGGTGTTCTTCCTTGTTTTACCATCAATCTGAGAAGCGGTTCACCTTGAAAATTTGTACAGGCATACAAATCAAAAACCCAGAAAGAATCTAGAGTTTTGTCGTCGATCTAACATGGTGATTTTTAGATTAAAAAAATATAAAGTGTCACTAGTTTTCACATTCCATTTTTTTAAGTTTCTAAAAATGAAAAAACTCTTCGAAGAAGGAACACCGAAAATCATACAAACTCAAAACTAGGGCACCTTGGTAAAAAGTCAAAAAGTAAAAAATCAAAAAGAAAATATCTAATTTTCAAAATAGAAATTTCTTTTAATTGACCCTAAAACATTTTTAGACATGCTACAAACATGGTAAAGGCCTCTCAAGATTGTGACAAGAAGACAAAAGTATTCTTTCCCAAAATAGCAGCTCCTAGATCCCGATGGCTAAAAATGGAAATTCCTAGTATTGAATGCAAAAAGTTGCATTAGGCCATGTTTTTAGTGATAACATTGATTTTTTACATCCTATAAAGGTTTCAATAAATTTTCATATCTCAAACACATCCATTGAGTTCAAAGCAAGTCGGAAGAACTAGGTATGTCTTCTCAAGGTGATCAAGAGCTAACCCCAAGGTAAGGTTCTGCAAGCACCTTTGCGGCAACCGAAATTGTGGTAACTACTAAGGATCCATTTCCATGGATTCAAGAATTTCTCAAGAGTGGTCCAAGAACAATGTAACTTGTCTCCACTCCCAGTCTCATAGAAAGCTCATGAATTTTTAAACCCAAGTGAAGAAATAAGTCTCACATAGCTTCCCGCTTCTTCAGTGGTGCCTCGGGTAATTGTTAGTGTGAAATCACACCACCCCAAAATGAGTTATGGATTTTATTTTCTAAGGCGGGGTCATTTGGTGTGATTTTTATAACATTGGATCATTCCCAAGCTATGGGACTTACAAATGGGAATGATCCTTAAGAGAAGATTGGTTCATCTTCCTAATTCTAGCACTAAACTACTTCTAAGGAAGGAAATATGAATATCAACTCCTAATCTAACAATTCCAAGGGACCAGGGAGAGAGAGAGCATAAAAATAAATAAATCCTACACTATAGAGGTGATAGCACCAAGAAAAGGGAACTGCTGATCACAAACCCAACTGCCTGAAATGGAGAGAGGTGAGAAATGGAGAGGATGGAAAGATGCATCATAGAACAAGGATAAATTTCACATAGAACACCATTTCAAACCCCTTAAACATAGCTCCCAAAACCTACAATGGACATCAGAGATATGCACAGTATACCCTGTAATGGTGAGAGGCGAGAAGAGACAACAAAATGAGCAAAGGATGGACAAAACACATCACGAAATAGATTTTGATGCTCTAGGATTTCACACAGTACACCATTAATGGGAAAGAGGTAGGAAAATTCCATTACAAAGCCAAGGGAGGAGGCTTAAACTCCACATTTGACCCTAGAGAAGAAAGAGAGAGGGGGCCAAGGAAGAAGAATGAACAACCCTTTACCTAACCTCCTCAAAATTAAATTCTTGGACCTCCATGGCATAGGTGAGGCTAAGATCTTTCCAATGGTGTCATATTTGCAATATTTCGATCCTTGAGTAAAAATATATGCCCCTTTGAAGTTTGTATTAGGTCCGTACAAATGGGTGGGAAAACCAGTTTGAAAAAAGGCCCTTTCTTTAATGTGGGATATGTGGCAGCGATTAGGGAAAAATTGGGTTTATGGGCTCATAATTTATCTTTTCCCCTTTTTTCTAGGAAAGGAAAATTTTCACTTTTCTCTCTGACTCCCCACCTTGCCTTTGACTCAAGTTCTAACGCTGAATTTTTCCCCGATGGAGTTACAGGAAATTTTGTAACTTTTATCCTTTTTGTGATAACAAGGGGCAAAGAATCAACTCTTCCCCTAATGCCCTGCTTTCCTCTGGGACACGCATCAATCTGGAACTCATTTGGTCTTCCCCTTTTTTGGATTCACCTTTAGAGAAGCGCCGTTAGGACACGTGGCCTCTTCCGCTGTGTCCTCCATACTTAATCATTTCTAGACCCTTTTCTGAATAGTTTCAAGCCCAAGGACCTCAAACTTCACCATTTCTAGTTCATCCATGGCATCACCCCTTCTTGTCTGACTCTTTTATCTCATAGTTAAGTCCACCTATAACTTGGAGAACAAATTTAAGACGTGGAAATGGCCCGACAGAGTTGTTTCTTTTGCACATGGTCCTTTAGTCTCTCTTGGCCTCCGCCACTCCATGGTTGAGTCTTTCTGTGACCAATTTGCAGGATTTGAATGAGTGAAAAGTCCTCTTAGGTTCCTCTTATATAAGGTCATGGCTGATCCAATATTTAGTACAGGGGTGAAATATGGATAGTAATTTGGTGACTCAAAAGGTATCTACCTACTAAATGAAAAAAATAATTACATTTTCGTATCCATTGGGCATGGAGTCAAGAAATACGATCTGATACTAATTCTGCCTCTGATTCATGAGCCCAGCTACTTGCACTCTCAATTTTCATAAGAAATCTCAAAATGAAGGTTTCTGAGAGTAGAAAATTGTTTTAACCCAGGGCTTCATCTGTCTCTCAAATGGACTGTCCTGAAATGATTTTAGTTGCTCTGCATTTGTTTTCTTTGAAGATGGAAACTATTACAGGTAACTATGAGTTTCCCTACCTTGGATAGTTAAGAGCTTGGCTTCATGCATCTCTAGAGAAATGTGAAAAAACTTATATATAAAGACCAAATCATGCATGCCTTAAATGAGACATGCAGAGTGCGCATAAGCACTTCTTCTACTGGAAACAAATTCTACTCCTACTCCTACACTAACCAGAGAGAAAGAACGCTAAACAAATCCTGCTACAGGAAGAGATAAGTAGCTTCCATTTCTCAAGAGGGGCATCCATGTAAATGATTTGACACTAAATATAGCTGCCTGTATGAGTGAAAAACTAACAATAAGCTAGTCCTCCACCCAAATCATCAAGGTATCAACATTAATGGAAAATACCTCCTCAAGATGACTTGCATTAGACTTTTGGAGGTGTTAATGATGACCCTTGGTACTTTGATGCTCATCCTCATGCCCTAGAATAGGCATGAGTGGTTTTGGCTTCTCCCTTGGCTCTAATGAAGCCAAGTATCTGATTGGGCAAGGTATAATCCTTTGAATCTGCCCATGGTTCTGAACTCTAACTCTAAGAATGGAGCCTTCTTGCTGAATCTCATGGATGGATGGTGTGCGAGAAATGGTGACATCCTCCTACCTTTTTCCTTCCTCCTCTTTTGAAGAACATGGAAGATCAAGATCTTCCAACCCTGGTTCTAGAGGGCCATTATGGAGTGCAAGATTTTGTGCTTGAATATTCTCCTTCATGTTAGCAGGTTCATGTGCATGGAAGATGGATGGAGGAGTGAATGATGTAATCTCCATGGGCTCCTCTTCATCAAAGCAATCTCTCAAGTCTAACAGATAGTCTACCTCCTTGTTCTGCTGTAAGTGCTCTACCTCCTTCATGGTGTCCTCTTGATCTGCAACTTGCTCACCATGGTTTCTCTCTTCCTCAAACATGAAGTTTGAAAGATCAAACTCTTCTTCAACATCAGATCTTGAAGGGGATGAAGTGGGAGTAAGAACTGAAGGTTCCCCTATATCCTGATCTACACTTAGAACCTCTGAAACTATATGGTTCTCCTCCATCATGGGTTCATCAATAAAATCAAGCCCTTGAAATGAAATCAAAAAATCTTCAATTATGCCTTCTTCATTACTAATTTGATCTCTCCTAGCTGCTCCTCTTTAATGGGGCTTGGGAATAATTTTTCCTCCTCTTGTTCTTGATCTTCTTCTGCTCCAAACTTAGCCTCACCACCACTTGTTCTTCAAACTTGACCTCCTCTATTGGCTTGACCATCAAGAAAATCTTTGTAAACCCAAATTTGGCATCCCAACTCTTCAGATTGTCTATCATTTCTTTTTTGTTGGGATCATCTTCTTGTTGTTCTCCTTGACTAGATTCTTGAGTCTCTTCCCAACATGGGCTTGGGAAAGTAAGAGGAGTGGCAGTTGGGGTTCAACCATCTTTGTAATTGTTTGTGGTGGGAAGGGAGGTGCAACTTCTTGTTTGTTTGGAGGGGATGACTGTTTGGAAGGGAAAGGATAGAAGAACTGAGATGAGGTGGAATACTAGGAGATGGAGAAATTAAATCAACACTTGGAGCAGCAAGTGAGAAGCTTGGAAATTGGAGCTTGGGTTGAGATGGTGCCACTTGAGAAAGAGAAAAATAAATTCTATGAGATGTTGGACTCACCCATTGACAAGATTGCCTTGACTCCAACTCATAACCCCGATATCCTCAGTCCATTGTGTAAGTTGGGGCAACATTTCAACCATGAAGTCAAGCTTCTCTTGATGGTTGTAATGTCTTGGGAAAGGGCCTTCCCATGGACAAGGTGCCATGTAACCAATCTTGAATGCCTTCATTCATGCTATGCCCCTTGACTGAACCATGCCAGCCTCCATTTTTTGAATTTTCTCCAATAAACTAGCATTCTCCACATAGTTGTCACCATTGTATGCACCCCCTTATTCTTGATAAGCTCTATGTCCAAACTGACTTTGACTCTACTCATATGGGTAATCATAATGGTCCTGGATGTGATCATAATGCTGATTTGTTGGAGTTGGGAAATGCATTAGAGGTGGATTGCATTGTTGCAAGTGTGATTTCCATGAAGGGAATGAAGTAATGATTACACAACCTCATGGAATGGAAGAAAATGAAAGATATGGAAGAAGAAAATGGATGAAATGAGTGGAAATGGATGGAAAAGGTCTACAACTCAGAGAATGGGTTTTTGACCAAATGGAGTCACCAGATGTGCTTGAAAGTGCCTCCAAAGGCTGAAATCTTCACCAAGAGCACATCAAACCTAATGAAGTGAAGTGGTAAGGTGCTTCAGACCTGTCCCACCGAGCATGCCAAAATTGTTAGTGTGAAATCATAGCACCCCTAAATGAGTTATGGATCTACTTTTCTAAGGCAGGGTCATTTGGTGTGATTTGCATAACATTGGATCATTCCCAAGTTGTGGGACTTATAAATGGGAATGATCCTCCAGAGAAGGTTGGTTCCTCTTCCTAATCCTAGCACTAAACTACTTCTAAGGAATGAAATGTGACTATCTAATCCTAATCTAACAATTCCAAGGGACCAGGGAGAGAGAGAGCATAAAAATAAAGAAATCCTACACTATAGAGGTGATAGCACTGAGAAAAGGGAACTGCTGATCACAAACCCAACTGCCTGAAATGGAGAGAGGTGAGAAATGGAGAGGATGGACAGATGCATCATAGAACAAGAATAAATTTCACACAGAACATCATTTCAAACCCTTAAACACATCTCCCAAAACCTACAATGGACATCGAGAGATATGCATAGTATACCTTGTAATGGTGAGAGGCGAGAAGAGACGACAATATGAGCAAAGGATGGACAAAACACATCACGAAACAGATTTTGATGCTCCAGAGTTCACACAAGTACACCTTTAATGGGAAAGAGGTAGGAAAATTCCATTACAAAGCCAAGGGAGGAGGTTTAAAATCCACATTTGACCCTAGAGAAGAAAGAGAGAGAGGGGCAATGAAGAAGAATGAACAACCCTTTACAATGAATCATGCCCCTATATTTATAGATTTGATCGGAGAGAAGAAAGAGAGTGGGAAGTGGGAAAAGTGGGTTGAAACTCAACCACTACTGTTAATTATTCTGATAAAATATGCCCCAAATCCATCTTTACTACATGATTCCTTGATTCGGTGCCTTGAAAGAAGAGGAAACGATGGAAACAGATCGAATCCGATCTGGTTGTTAAGACAGATGGATCCTACATTAAAGGCTCGAAGACATTTCCTCCATTTTCCTTTACCTAACCTCCTCAAAATTAAAGTCTCAGACCTCCATGGCATAGGTGAGGCCAAGATATTTTCAATGGTGTCATATTTGCAATATTTTGAGCCCTAAGTCAAAAGATATGCCCCTTCAAAGTTTGTATTGGGTTCGTACAAATGGGCAAGAAAACCAGTTTGAAAAAAAGGCCCTTTCTTTAATGCAAGATACATTGCAGCCAGATTAGGGAAAAATCAGGTTTGTGGGCTCAGAATTTATCTTTTCCCCTTTTTCCGCAAAGGAAAATTTTCACTTTTCCCTCCAACTCCCCACCTTGGATTTGACTCGGGTTCTAACGATGAATTTTTCCCTGACAGAGTTATGGGCCATTTTACAACTTCTACACTTTTTGTGATAACAAGGGGCAAAGAATCAATTTTTCCCTCGATGCCTTGCTTTCCTCTAGGACACGCATCAATCTGGTGCCCGTTTGGTCTTCCCCTTTTTTTGGATTCACCTTTGGAGAAGCATCATTAGGACACATGGCCTCTTCCACTGCCTCCTCCATACTTAATCATTTCTAGACCCTTTTCTGAATTGTTTCGAGCCCGAGGACCTCAAAACTTCACCATTTCTAGTTCCTCCGTGTCATTGCCCCTTCTTTTCTCGACCTATTAGCTCATAGTTTAGTCTCGCTCAGTAATTTGGAGAATGGATTTAAGACGTGGAAACAACCTAATGATTCATTTATTTTACACATGGTCCTTTAATCTCTCTTGGCCTCCGCCACTCCATGGTTGAGTCTTTCTGTGACCAATTTTCAGGATTTGAATGAGTGATGAGTCCTCTTAGGTTCCTTTTGTGCAGCGTCATGGCCGATCCAATATTTGGCACGAGGGAGAAATATGGATAACACTAACCAAGATGTTGAATTTTAGAGGCCAAAAACTAACAATCCCATTGAAGAAATGACTCCAATTGACTATAAATTAACCAAAGATCTCATTGGGTCGGGCTTCTCACCAAGGATACATTAACTGTTCAAAGAAACCACCATGTCATATTTTTCTCGGACCAAAGAATACAACCAAACCTTTGTGTAATTGAATGAACATGTAAGAGCTCTAAATGCATACATTCAACCCTTCTCAAGAGCTGAATCAACACCTTCCCTTCCGATCAAAGATATTCCACCATTCATAATTTTCTACCCTAAGTCAATCAAGAAAGCACATGAATACATGATATGGGGGAAAGCCTATGAAAATTGGATTGAAGAAATCATCGAGCAAGGCAAGGCATTGTGTACTGAACCTCATTTCTCTCATCAAGTATGCTTGTGAAACATTGTTTGAAGTAAACAAGATGAAGGAGGATCTTGCAAAGGAATTCGGTCATTTAGATGAGACACTCCCACTTGGTATTTGAAATGAGTTCTCTTGATTTTCACACCCTCATGAGTAAGGAAGTGTTTGCATTAATTCTCGAAGACTTGTCCTGTGTGTCAATATGCATCATGGATGCATGATATACAATTCTCAAAAGGGCCATATCAAAATTGGAATCCCATAGGTATCAATTCTCTAAAATTTTGAATTATTTATACCATTGTGTTCAAAGGTTTGAGTTCTCTCCGCTCACTAAAGACTCATTGTCAATGAGGAACTCATCATTTCATTTCAAGAGATGGTTAAGAAGGAGGTAGGTGACTCTCTTTCCTTTAATAAAGATAATTTAGAGTCCCCTGTCTTGTATCAAAGTTGAATTTATATTATCGCAATGGATCATGAAGAATAGACTCATCAATATAAAAGGATCACTCGTGTCCTTGAAACATGGAACAAGGTTTTAGGTTTCATTTGCATTCCAGGGGAAGATAATCTGACATCTATGATAGATAAATTCATAGAGGAATTCAAGGAAAAGTAACCTACCCTAGAGATTCACCATCAGGAGGCATGATTCAATAAGGTTTATCTTAGCAGGAGGTTTCTTCATCAGATGTGGTAGCTTTTCCTTCTCTCTTTCTCTCCCATTTCTAATTCTTCATTGGGCATAATCATTGTATTTCTTCTCATTCACTTAAGTGGCCTCATAAACTAAAATTGTAAAAGTACCTTTAATTTATAAAATGGAACATATTTCTCACTTCCTAGGAAGGTGAAAATTCATGAGTTTAATGAGGCAACGAAGAGTCATGTGGTGGGTAGGAAAATAATAAATCCACATTGTTATAAATTGAGATGGATTATCCATTTTAGAGGATCCTTAAAATTATGTACTTTGTAGCAATAGCGGATTGTAATATGTTGTTGGAATTTGTGTCATCAATATATATGAAATAAATCTATAATTTCTTCCACTTTTTTCTTTTCCCTCACTTTATACAACTTGTGTATATTTCAATCAAGGAATAGAGTTTCTACTTTCTAAGATGTATGAATGTTCATAGCTTTGTATGCATGGTTTCCTTTTATCGTTGACGTAATAAGTATAATTGTTATAAGCATATTTTGTTTCTTCCACTTCTTTCTTTTATGCACTTTTCAAGTATAGTGATGCAAGAGCTTTGTATCTTCAATAGATGAATCTGAGAACTTGGTGTTTTAGGTTGTCCATCTCACTAGATAGTTTCATTGTGCTTTCCTCTATATTTAATGTTGAACTACTCCGGTTACTAGGTTTGAGCTTTGTAATCTACTCATGGCAATAATATTCCTTGCCTAACTTCCCTCCTTTCCCCTCATCTCTGTAATTTCCTCCCTTATACCCCATAAAGGCACTTTGCCACATGTTCAGTGGATTGTTCATGTGTGAACCCCAACCAATTTGGCCACCCATAGCATTTAAATAGGATTAGGATTAGTTTACTTTCAATAATGGGAGTTGTACCATTCAATGCAAAGAGGTGTAGTCCTATGAACATTGGTGGAGACACCTAATTTTCCACCCGAAAAATTTTCTCACTAATGATTTTTGGAAAATTTTTTGGGGAGAGACTTTTCCAAGTGCACCCAAAATAGGATCTCTACCCAAAAAATTCAAAAAAAGTATATCTTCAAAGAAAATTAGATTTAAAAATAAAATCATTTTTGAAGGTAACTTTGTCAAGGAATGAATCCCTATCACATTCATTTCCCACTCACCATTAATAAATTCCCATATTGGAGTGAAGTACCAATGAGTGAAAACAAATAAGAAGAAGAAGATGAAGGTTTCTGAGAAATCAATATTTTTGATCAGCCATGGTTCTGACCAATTCTCACTAGAAGGAAAATTTGAGAATAGCAAAAGGGTATCCGACTTCAAGAAATAATCTAATCGACAAAATAAAGAAAATAGAAGTTTTCTTTGATGAAAAATAAAGTACAGAGCTATTGAAAAATATTCAAATAAAATACAATATAATGTGCGAAGCTCAAGAATATGCCAAATGTAATACACTCAATCATGCACTATTCAATGAAAATATTGTGGCCATTTTTTCATCGCCCTCCTTGGGATTATTTCCTTGCATATGGAAATGAAAAAAGCGAAAACCTTAAAAATTTAGTATATTGAAAGAATCATAAGCATTATGCAAGGAAAATCTAGTCTATAAATCTATCTCAAAAATTTTAAATATGTTGAAGCCTTATAGGATATGTACGACCAAATTGAATTATCTCATAGCAAGGAAGAAGAAGAGGATAATTTTCCTATGGAGGAAGATCTCATGGGTTATTCATACTATATATTTTTGTCTTTGGAAGGTTTCTCAATGTTGTTGAAGAAGATATTATCCTTGAGCCTTCTGATGAAAATCATATCAACACTATGGAATAGGGTGAAGGATAAGGTGGTAAAATATCCATTGAGAATACTTTTACAACCTCACACAACTCAATTTAAAATTAAGAACATTATATTTCTTCTTCTACTCTATAGATGAATTCCTCATATATGGTGATGAAGAAATGAAAATTTTGAAAAGAGAATATGTGGAAAGGCTTCAGATCATAATAGAAGGAAATTCTGACCCCGAAGCCTATCATGAAATTTGGAGGTATGCTCTAGCTCTACAAGGAAGGTATGAACACCTTGAATCACTTTGTGTTGTCAATAATAAAGAAACTCAAGAAGATCCTAACAATTTCCTATACTGACTGAGGTGTTCATCCCCAGAAGATTCTTGGATGCTCCTGAAGAATATCTTATCCTTGAACCTTTCGACGAGAACCAAAGCAACATCATGGAGGATGAGATAGATTACATGAAGATGGAAAACATTCATCAATTATTTTTGGCTCAAGGCACATCCCATTGGAGGAGAAATGGATTCAAAGGAAGAATCTTGTTACATGATGGATGATTCAATGCTTTCTGAAGACTCCATCAAAAATGAGGAAATACAAAATGATGGATTTGAGGTAATCATGGATAACCTCCTTTCAAATTTTGATCTTTTAATTAATGATGGAATGGAGATATGTGAAGAAGTACAAGAAGTCGATCCTACTTCCCAGGCTCAAGATGATGAATTAAAAATGATCATGGATGATTTTCCTTCCTATTTTGATCCTCAAGTGATGTATAAATGTTGAATGAAGAAATGGAGACAATTGAAGAATCAAGTTCCCTTCTCGATTCAATCATGGATGATCAAATGGAAGAGGCCCACTTCCTTTTTGAATCTAAGGAAAATGAACAGTTTGAGCATAGCCTCTTCTCACCCAATAAGTAGAATGATAATCATGGTGATTATGAAGTCTTTCATTTTCCATATGAACAAGAAGATTTAATAATGGATGATCAAGATGTAGCTGAAAATTATTCCCATATTTCTTTCTCAACATATTACTCTGCTTCCTACTAAGATGAGGATGATATGGATTTTTTAATTTGAAAGAATACCCATCCCACAAAGTATGGATCTATTATTCTTGTTAGAAGGTGTCATGAACCAAGTATGCTTGTGTTTGCAAGAAAGTGAGGCTTGGGAGATATAAAACATGAAAGAAGTGAACAAGGATGTTTTAAGTGAATCATGGGAGCATATGGATCAGATTTTCAATCATCACCTAGAGGCACAATGTAGATATTGTTTTAATAACAATGAATATGAGCCTTTGGAAACCTCATAAGAGTCATTTGTGCAAGAATTTTTGAAGGTTACGAAAAAACTAAAGATCCCCAACTCAGCCTTGAGTTCATGACTCGGGCTATAGAGATATAAGATAGGCATGAGGATATTTTTTCTTCTCATTTTTATATGCCAATGTTTGATGTTGAGATGGATCCAATGGATGAGTTTGATGTCTTCCCGATGCCTTGGTTAGTGAGATAAAATGTGAAATCATGTATTTTTCTTACACACAATGCAAAGAGGTTCATGAGTGAAAAATAAGGAAGGTTCTTGAATCTCCTTTGAAGTTCCTTGATCTTGAAGACAATATCTCTTCCATAAACGAAGGTAGTAGGGAAAATTTTGAGCTAACTCACATTGAAGGGAGTTGTTCAAAACAAAGTGAAAAGTTACAAGATTCTTGGGAGTGTTTTCAAAATCATTTGTTTCCCACCACTTTGGAATCTCCACCAGTCTAGAACAAGAGTTCATATGGAAAAGTACACTTGAGGATAAATAATTCTTCTATGAAAAAATTGAGGGTTACAATTTTGTGAATAATACCAAGATGGAATTTGAGTGGGTGGATATCAACAAAAATTGTTCCAGACAACAAAGTGAAAGTACACATGATTCTTGTGAAAAGATTCAAAATCATATTACACTCATCATTTCCCAAGATCCAATGTGTCTTGAACATGTTTCCATGTTGCATCAAGCCCTTGAAGATGATGAGGACCTCCTTGTTTCAATGATGTGGCACCTGTTCTAGAAATGCATCTTCTCATAGAAACAAAGTGGGACATCCAAAGAAGTTTTTGAATGGGAAGAAAATAAGTTTTTTCTCTCTCCTTCCAAGTGCCTTGCTGATGTAGGAGATGATTTAAAGTGGAAATTCAAAGAGGAAGAATATTTTCCCACTCTTGAAGACATGGAAGAATGGTGTCTCATGATCATAGGGTGTCAAGCGAAAGCATCAAGGTACAAGAGTTTTGAGAAAGTGATAAATTTTTCATTAGATGCAAGAACATTCTCTATGTAGTATGAGTATGATGCTAGAATTATGTTCATCCTTTTTCTTCTCAATCCATGAAAATATATCAAAAAATGGTTTAATCAAATAACAATTTTTGTGCTTCAAAGGTCAGACTTCAGCCCATTGTTTCATGATGGCACATACTTCTCTCAACCAACTATTAGGTATGTGTATATTCTTTCGCTCTCTCTATAAATATCCTTCCCCTTGTACATAGTTTCCATTTTTTCATTGTGTTTTGTTTCCCAATTTCATGTGTTTCCCTTTTGTTTGTGTGTTTGTGTGTGTTTGTGTTCATAAAGCAAGTTGTAAATTTTATCAATCTGTGACTCTCCTAAGTAGCCTAATAGATAAGGTGTTGGTTTACAAAATGCAATTGAGATTCTAGATTTATCATTTCATTTCCTTTCTTTTATCGATCCATAACATGTCCCCATGATAGAGCCATTTTTGTCATAAAAATGTACAACAGAAAATTCTCAATTTTCAAGCATGACAACAGACCCCAATGTCAAAACTTTTGGTTATAGGCCTTTCCAAACACTTTCCCAAGTCACCCTAATCCTGTGTTAATCCTATTCCCTCCTATTTGAGTAGTTCAAGGTGTTGTGTCAGTGTGCCCAAAGGTAATTTAGGGGTGTCCAGAATTTCAATTATTTCAAAGGCAAGATCCATCAAGACGGGTTTTTTGACAAGCTTGGAAAAGGTCAGTTTATGGATTTTCTAAGGATTCTCCACACACCCATAATTGAATTAAATTCCTAAACTCATGTTGGAGGTGTATCAGAGGGTAAATAATGTTGTGAAATCAGTTTTTGAATGTTTTGGGAGGTTTCAAAATGTTGGAGCAGTTTCAACAAAAGTGGGTCTTGGAGGCTTAAGTAGTGCACAGTGCCAAAATAGCTCCTGAGATTTGAGAAGCAATTTTGAGAGTTCTGTAAGGATTTAGGAGCCAAAAAACATCTTTATAGATATAATTCAGATCCTTAGAGTATGGTGGTATCATATTTTTCACAAAACCTATGTGCATTCTGTCTACAACTAGTTTTAAGCAAGCACAACCTTCAAGCCAGAATAAAAAATCTTATTTTTTAGGGGGTTATAGGAATAATCAATGCATGATACCACCACCATTTTATTAATAATACCTTTTTCATTCAAATTCATACAAGTAAGAATAAAAACTCCTTTGGGAACTCAAGATATAGCCTCGACAAGTTGTTCCACAAGGTAAAGGAGTTAGTCATTTTTGGTGAAAATTTGGACCAATGGCAGAGTGGCACACTTTTCTGCACAAGTGCACCAAAGGACTTGGTGAAAATTGGTGCAATAAAATTTTTGCACTCCCATTTAATTCCCTGAACCCCAATATGACCTCCTTTAAGCCTCTTTTTGTAGTATAAGCCCATTGCACATTTTCCCACCCCGCTCCGTCTCAACCAAATTCTCGCCATGTGGCCAAATAGGGATGGGGCACATTTTTTTACAACAAGACCTTATTGAAATTGGTTCAAAAAGTGTGACTTGTCCCCAACTTTAAAAATTTACAAGTTTTTCATTTTTTTGCTTCTTCACTTTTTTCACATACGCATGCACTGAAAGCTTCTTCACCGTAAAAATTCTTCATCCCCATAGTTTCTACTGCTACCACACCTTCCATATCACCTTCAAAATATATTTTCAATCATTCCTCATTACTGCACCATGAATAATCAATATCTCTGAGCAAAATACCATAGATATGAGTCGTCTCCAAAACCCTAGGGCTAAAAATGAAGAATTCCTCATAACTAATGAATCGGTGATTGAATATCAGTGAAACTTGCAAAAATATTCCTCATCCAAATGACTTGAAGCTGAAAAAAACCAAACCTTTAAATATGTCCCTTATTTTTAATGGAATCCATTTGAAATTTTTTTCCCTAGGGTGTTCTTCTTTCTTTTGTCATTAATCCGAGAAGCGGTTTGACTTAAAAATGTGAACAGAGCATCCAAATTAAAAAACTAGAAATAATCCATAGTTTCTCATCAATGTGACATGATTATTTTCAGATTATAAAAATATCAAGTGTCACTTTGGTTCACACATTTAATTTTTAGTAAGTTTCTAAAAATAGAAAAACTCTTCAAGAAGGAACTGAAAATCAAATAAAACTGAAAACTAGGGCACATGGGTCAAAAAGTTAAAAATGCAAAAATGAAAAAATTCACTTTTCAAAAATATAAATTTATTTGAATTGAACCCAAAACATATATGGACATGTTCTAACATGGTAAATACTCCTCGTTACTAATAGCAAAATAAAAATCTATCTTTATCAAAATAGCAGCTCTTGGATCCCGATGGCTAAAAATGGAAAATCCCAATGTTGAATGCAAAAAGTTGCAGTAGGCCCTATTTTCAATGATATCACTACTTTTTTTCATCCTCTCAAGGTTTCAAGAAATTTTCCTACCTTAAACATATCCATTGAGTTGGGAAAGCTAGAAGAACTAGGTATGTCTTCTTAAGGTGATCAAGAGCTACCCCCATTGAAAACTTCTGCAAGAACTCCAACGAAAAACATCATAGTAAATCCTAAGGATCCATTTCCATGGATTAATAATTTATTATGAGTGGGCCAAGAACAACGCAAATCTTTTTCATTTCCAGTCTCACATAACTCTCTACAATATTAAAACACAAGCAAAGAAAGAAAGCTCAAACAAATTCCCACTTCTTCAACGGCGCCTCTCAGTAACTAGTATGTTAAAATTGATAGGCCCAAAAATGAAAAGCCCATGGAATAAATGACTCCAACTAACTATGAGTTAACCCACATCTCATTGGGTCAAGCTTCTCACTAAGGAGACATTCATCTATTCAAAGAAACAACCTCTCGTCTTCTTTGCTCGGACTAAAGAATACAAATAAACCACCGTGCAACCGGAGGAACATGTAAGAGTCCTCAGTGCATACATTCAACCCTCTCTCGGGGTCAAATCAACACCTCTCCTTCTAATCAAAAATATTCCACCATTCATAAGCATCGACCCCAAGGCAATAAAGAAAGCACATGACTTCGTGATATGTGGGAAAACATATAAGAATTAAATTAAAGCAATCATCGAGCAAGGAAAGGCATTGTGACCGGACCTCATTTATCTCATCAATTATACTTGTGAAACATTTTCTGAAGTAAAAATGATGAAAGAGGAACTTGTAAAAGAATTCGGTCATTTTAATGAGACATTCCTACTTGGTATTCGAAATGATTTATTTTGATTCTCACACCCTTGTGAGTAAGGAAGTGTTTGCATCAATTGCTGAAGACTTATCCTAGGTTTGGATATGCATCATGGATGCACGGTATGTAATTATCAAAAGGGCCATATCAAAATTGGACTCCCACAGTATCAAGTCTCTGAAATCTTGAAGAAATTATACCATTATGTTTAATTTTTGAGTTCCCTCCACTCACTTTGAAGACTCGTCATCAAAGGAACTCATCATTACATTTCAAGAAATGTTTGAGGAGGAAGGTGACTCTATTTCCTTCAATAAAGAAAATTTAGAGTCCTTGGTTAGTAATAGGATCTGCACTTCTTCAATCGCAATGGATCACAAAGAATGGATTCATTAATGTAAAAGGATCAGTGGTGTCCTTGAGACATGGATCGAGGTATTGGGTTGTGTTTACATTCTAGGGGAAGATAAGATGGCATCTATGATAGCTCAATTTTTCAAGGCATTCAAGGAAAAGGAACCTACCCTAGAGATTCACCATCAGGAGGCATGATTCGGTGAGGTTTATCTTAGCAGGAGGTTTCTTGATTAGATGTGGCAGATTTTTCTTCTCTTTCTCCCTCTTCTTTCTCCCCTCTTTCTAATTATTTGTTGGCCATAATCATCTTATTTTTTCTCATTTAGTTAAGTGATATCATAAACTAACAATATAAAATTACCTTTAATTTATAAAAATGGAACTTATTTCTCACTTCCTAGGAAGGTGAAAAGTCACGAGTTGAATGAGAAAATGAAAATTCATGTGGGGGGGAAGGAAAAGAATCAATCCACATTGCTATAAATTGGGATGGCTTCTCCATTCTAGAGGATCCTGGAACTTTCATTCCTAAAATTATGTACTTTGTAGCAATAGTGGATTGTAATATGTTTTTGGACTTTGTGTCATCAATATACATGAAATAAAGCTACAATTTCTTCCACTTTCTTCTTTTCCCTTATTTTGTACAACTTGTGTAAATGTCAATCAAGGAATAGAGTTTCTACTTTCCAAGATGTATGAATGTGTTCAAATTCTTATGCATGGTTTCCTCTCATCATTGGCATAATAAGCATAGTTGTTATACACATATTTTTTCTTCCACTTCTCTCTTTTATGCACTTTGCAAGTATAGTGATGCTATATATTTGTATCTTTAATAAATGAATCTGAGAACTCAGTGTTTCAAGTTTTCCATATCACTAGATAGCTTCATTATGATTTCCTCTATTTTAAATGTTGAAATACTCTGGTTACTGAGTGTGAGCTCTGTAATCTACTCATGGCAATAATCTTCCTTACTTTATTTCCTCCTTTCCCCCATCTCTAATTTCCTCCCTTGTACCCGTACCATCACTTTACCTTAGGTTTAGTAGAGTGTACCTATGTGATCCTTGGCCAATTTGGCCACCACCAACATTTAGATAGGATTAGTATTAGTTTACTTTCAATAATTTGAGAGGTACCATTCAATGCAGAGGAATGTAGCCCTGTGAACATTGGTGGATACACCTAATTTTTCCACTCAAAAAAATTTCTCACCAACAAATGCTAGTAACAAGTGTTAGTGGTAAGAATTTATAGCATGCAAGAGAAGACAATGTAACAAGTAACTAGAAAGATAAGATGCACCACAAAAATCAGGTTCCATACATTATACATCTCTCACAATGTCACAAGACAATCAGAACAAAGCGGCCATAAGAAAACAATGAACAAGCAATACATAGGGCATATCCCACAAACAATAGCAAGTAATAGCAAGTAATAAGTGGCAGATAGCCATGGTTATATAGATCCTGAAAAGAAAATGTTACACATGAAGCACCCATTAGCATGTTAAAAATATAAGTAGTATGTCAAAGTGTATATAAATTAGTGAAAATTAAGTGATCGTAGCAAGAATTAATGAATAATGTAACAAAAAAACTTGTAATGTGTGGAGTGTGAGATTATCAAAGGTAGATGCCCCCAAGATCCTTGGTGGGACTGGTAAAGAGTAGTGTCAAGCATCATGCATCATGTGAAAATATGTAAAATTCCTGCATTCACTTCAAGATACCAAGTGAACGTGCATGTGTGTATAGAAAATGATATTGACATACTAAGAATCCAACTAGCATGGAAAATAAAGTGTAACATGTAAGTAGGATAATCTAAAAAGAGTAAATGTAACCAAAAATGTAAATTTTCTACAAGTGTGATACTTGTGTGGTGATGTGCAATATGTGAAGAGAGGAGGATCCAATTTTTCCCCAATGGATGCGTATGAGATGAGTTTCATTTAGAAATGCTCCCTCAAAATTCAAGAATGAACCATAGAACAAGAGTGTGTCATCGGGAAATGAGTTTTGTATGTGTGGTAGAGATGTGGTAATGCTCAAAAATATATACATTAAGCATAGAATGTGATTATCTAATATGCAATAAGTGTGGTTCATGAAGGAATTGCACCTCAATAGTCAAGCATGAACTATGGAACAAGAGTGTGTCATCGGGTAATAAAAGTGTTTTATGTAATAAAGAGAAGATATATCATGAAGCACAGAGTGGGAAGTGTAAAGAAGCTATAAGTAGATACTAGAGACAACCAATAGTGATGGAGGGAGAAAGTGTAACGCCCCCAAGTTTTTATATTAGGAGCTTCTAGAAAATAGATGTGATTATTGTGAGCAAGAATAGACAAAGTATAGTGCATGAAAGGATACCTACATTATATAGAAATTAGTATGTGTATCATTAGAAGAAGGATCCATAAGTAATCCCGAGTAGTAAAATGTGTATGGGGTATCATAATAGCATAGATAGATGTAGTAAGGTGTGCTCATAGTGTAGATAAGATAAAGTTCCTAGAAATATTGACGTGAATTGCAAAGAAAGAGGTGTGTATAAGAGCAAGATGGATAGACAATTATATATTAGAATGTGGGACTATGATGGGGGATTTTGATGCCCCCTAAGCATGTGATTGATGGATATCTATCCGATGATGGGAGAGATATCATGCCATGGTGGTGGAAGTGGTAATGTGTCAAAAGTAACGTTATTGGTGTCGGGAGGATCAAATTTTCTAAAGTAAGTTGTAGCATTGAGAACATATGGAATTTTTTTCGTGATAATGCTTATTTCACTAAATTAGGACTTATTCCAGTCCCAACAACTCAAAAATATAGCCAATATTGGAATCTAATATTACTATTTTGGATTCCAAAATGTCAAATATTGGAATTATCTGCACTCCAAAATCGCACATATTGGATTCAAAATTGCACATATCAGATTCCAATATCACATATATTGGAATCCAAAATCACCTATATTGGAATTATATGTACTCTAAAGTACCATATATTAGAATCCAAAAAATCAAATATTGGAATCCATTATACGGGCTAGTGTCCGCTAGGCATTATTTATGATTTGTTATGTATAGAACATGTTTATGTTTTATAAGGGTTAGCGGATGCCCCATTATTTATGCTTTGTTATAAGAGCTAGCGGCCACCAACCATTATTTATGCTATGTTATAAGGGCTAGTGGCCACCAGCCATTATTTATGTTATGTTATACAGTCTAGCTGATGTTAGGAATTATTTATGACATGTTATGTATAGAACATGTTTCTTATTTATACAAGATAGCGAACATATTCTCTTGTCCTTCAATGGTTACAACAAAGGCCATAATGTGGTTTTAAATTTGACACATGTTTAGATGTATTTTATCATTTTTATACAAGCTATCAACCACTAGGATAATGAATTTCAAGAGATGTGAGACACTTCCAGGTTAATTTACTATGATGGGATTGAACTTCACTGTAACTAGAGAATGGCTGAAGATATTCTAAAGAAACTAGAAGAGGGTGTCGATCCATACTATGAGAATATAATTAAATGTAATCCATCTTCTGATGTGCATGGGAGTGGTGTGAATGACCATCTTATTTTTCCATCCCAATGATATTCAACGGTGGTAGGAAGAATTCTAAGTTTTCATTATCCTCCTATTCAAGCTCCCTACATCTCGCTCTTTCGAATGCCATCACTATCACTCCTAACTCAAGAAACAGGAAAAGTAAGGAAATCCTCACGTGTCTAGGGTAAATCTTAAGGGTTTGCAGACACTCAAATCACCCTACAAATAAAAATAAACAAATGTCACCATGAGAAAAAATGTCAAAATGAATTTTAAAAATCAAGATTTGATAGCTTTGTTGTAGTGAAATCAAATAAATCATTATAGTAAATGAGGAAAGTCAAAATAAAAGGAGAATCATTGCATTCAGACAAACATAAATTATCTTATCAACACTAAAAACCCTACAAAACCTTAACCAAAAATAAGTAAAAGACTCCATAGAAAGATCTTCGACGATCTTTTGCATCCATCTCGATGATATTTGATGGTGGGATAAGAAATTTTAGATCTTCATTACCCTCCTAGCATCTCACTATGTCTTATGCCTCACTATCATCCCTATATCAAGAAAAGGGAAAAACAAGAAATCCTCATGCTTCCGGATAAAAGTTATCACCGATTTGTAGACACTCAAATCGCTAGTTATTGGAGTAAAACCCTATAAATAAAAATAAACATACTTATGCTCGTGTAAACTTCTTGTCAAGGTTTTCGAGTTAATATTTTTTTAGGGTTTAAGGGGTCTGAAGGATTCTTATTCTCGTTGCCACAAATATTAAGAAATTTAGGGTTACGGTCCCATCAAATCTTCATATTTTATTTAGATTTATGTCAATTTAAATAGTAAATTACTATTACAATCCCATTCATTCAAACACCTCCATATCCTCAGATTTAACATCATTGAGATCCCAAGGCTCAGTACGAACCAAATCTTCCCCAATATTCCTATTAATAGCCAAGATCTCATGAAGAAAAAATATTTGTTCAATGTTACATAGACCCGACCACATAACTGGAATACCAATACACCAAGTATTACAAGAACATTAACATCCCCTTAATAGTTATAAACCTTGGTGGTGCTCGCATTACAAGAATATTAAACTTTCATTAATAGTTATAAACCTTGGCGGTGCTCGCATTACAAGAAAATTAAAATACTCTAAACCCATATTCCAATAGAGGATAAACCCATACTATAAGAACATTAACAGCCCCTTAATAGTAATAAATGTGCAACTTCATTCATCATTAACACCTCGTGTCACCTTCTGCCATCCTTTTGTACCTTGAAAGAAGGGACATGAAATCACTATGGACATTTTCCTCACACACTTGACATTTTAAATGACAATTAAAATTCTCCTACTCCCCTTGTCAGGAGGATATCTTTTTGTAATTAAATATAGATATGAAATAAATTAAAAATAATTTTCTAAAGGTAGAATTATGGTAAATCATTCTAAGAAGAATTTAAATTTCATTGTAATGCTATTCCTCGTGCTAGAATCCCGAATTTGCATAATAATTCATCGGAAATTAAAACTGTTTTCACAATATCTATGAACACATTGATTATTGAAGTGCTTGAAAAAAATTTCAATTCTTTATATACCTTAAATCGATGTGAACATTTTTTTCAGCGGACAGTTTGAAGTTGAGAGGATAATATGACCTTAAAAAATTAAAGTAATAGAGTAAATACTTAATGCTCACTAGGTAATGCTAGTGTAGCTTATCGAGGTAATTAACATTAATCAAAGAAGAATTCACAAGAATGGAAATGTTATGTACACTTTTTTATATATTAATATATCTATTATTTTTAAATCCTTTACTTTATTATAAATTTCGTAAACTTAATCACACATAAAATACATATAAACATTATTAAGATAGTCAGGATTATTATACAGAAACTTGTTGTCAAATAAATTTAGGGACAAATTACATAATTTTCTTTTTAGATAGTTAAACACTTTTGACCAGAGCTATGAACCAAAGGGTTGATGGGTCCCCACCCTACAAGTATCCCATGTTTTGATTGATGAAAGGCTACATAAAAAAACTAAAAATGAGTACAAAAGATAACGAGGCCAACATGTAACATGAATAATCAGGCCTGCAAAAACATATAGTCATGAATATAAAAAAATAGAGTGGGAATGATAGAGAAACCCTAGGGTTCCACCCAACTAAGCATTGTAATCATCTTAAGAAAGGAAAAGGACATTCCAAAAAAAACTTCAAGTACACCACATGATCAAGAAGGGGAAGGGTTGGTTTTGCAAGTGCAACCAGGTCTAGGGATGGAATGCTTTGGAGATAAATGCCCCATCTGATCGACAGATGCTTTGAACAATGTCAGAAAATTGAAGTAGGACCCAAATTTTTAATTCCAGGGCATCAAAAATCTTGTTGTCAACCCAAAAAGGTGATGGACAAGGATTCATCTTTGCAAAGAGATAAGGAAGGCATACTTCTACCAGATCTTTGACCAAACCCACACGATGATCTAGGTAAATGAAATGGGATGCAACCGCCATGACCACTACTTTATCTACACATAGCACTAGGAAATTGAACATAAAGATGCCTACAATCTCAAAGTTTACATGAGCTCTCATGGTTCTCTAGAGATAATCCACACCTAGGACATTCATAATCACAATCATAACATCTACGGAGTCTATGCGGAATACATTGTGAAGACGACTGCCATACATAGTAGAGATGAAATTTGGTTCCCACTTAGTGTTGTGTAAGAGGATGAATGGAACATAGGTAGGTTACATGATAGGGAAGGGGAAAAAAATAGACATAAATGCAAGAAAGTGAGTGAGAACAGGTGAAAGCACAACCCAACAATTTAATAGTCCCATGACTCATGTGAGGAAGGTCGACAAAATAAAACATGAATGGCGTCGACAAAATTTTCCCATGCATTGGCTAGATTATTTGATGATAAGAATATTACCGTGTGTGTGTGTGTGTGTGTGTGTGTGTGTGTGTGTGTGTGTGTGTGTGTGTGTGTGTGTGTGTGTGTTTAAACTCTTTTTATACTAGAGCTATGAACTGGAGGGTTATGGGACCCCGCTTACAACTATACTCCAAAAAAATCCAAATAAAAACCAACAACACAAGGCCCTATTGAATGACCAGATGGAAAATAAAGGACAACCATATGAAGTAACATAAGTGGCTTCAAAATAATGAATACAAATGGCTACAGAACCAAAAAAACAAGAAAAGAGTATTAATACTCATATGATATAACCACCACCCCTACCTCTGGAGACCTAATTTTTGTCCCATCCACTACACTTTGTGTCACTGGAGTGGTCCACGACACCCATGAGACTAGGAGGGATGTAGGTTGATTTCCCAATAGTGGAAGAAGTGGTTGTTCCTCCAGTGCTTCTTCCACCTGGGGTGAGGCCTTTGGCATCCTTATCTATTGTTAAGGTGTATGTGGGCCGGTAGGTGAGAGATCCTTGTAAGTCCATTTTGATGTCTAGTGATCACCCTTCTTACCATAGATATAGAAAACCATGAGCACCACACCACCCTTGGAGCCAACCAGATAGATAGCGCATCTCCACCAGATTTTGAATCAATGACCTTGGATCCTGGTGGGCTGTGGTGTTGTGCAGAGGGATTTCTTCTAATGATATGCCTATAAATTTTAGTAGGGTTATTGGTTGGAAGTATCACCAATCTTGTGCCACTCATGGTGTTATATATCATGTTTATTAAGGCGTTCTTTGGCCACTTTGTGGATGCATGTGGTAGTGGTGTGAACCACCTTATGGTCGTGCTCATTGAAATTTTATTCCATGATCTTCTTCACGTCATTTTCATCTGGCCCAATGATATTTGGTGGTGGATGATGAAAATATAGGTCTTCGTTATCCTCCTCTTTAATCTCCCCCCATCACACTCTCCTAAACGCCATCAATGTTTTTATTTTATACCGGTCAATGAAATGCTAGTTCTATTTGTTTCCTTGGAATAATGTTTATAACAGTTTTAAAATATCACTAACATTATGTTTTAAAATATATAACTTATTTCCTATAAAGAGTACAATATGTAATGCTTGTCTCATTATCCTTAATAACTCAAATCACTCATTATCGTAGTAAAACCCTATAAATAAAAATAATAATACTTATTCTCATGTAAAATTCTTGTCAAGGTTTTTGAGTTAATATTTTTTAGGGTTTGAGGGGTCTAAGGGATCCATATTCTCTCTACCAAAAATCTTGAACAATTTAGGGTTATGGTCTTGTCGAATCTTCATATTTTATTTATATTTAAGTGGATTTAACTTGTAACTTACTATTACAAATAAAATTAAACAAATTTGTTCGTTAAAGTGAATATCAAGAGCGACGATATATAAAATTGCAAGGTAAGTCGATCTCTTCACGTATGTCAAGAAGAGACACTCTCTTAGGAGAACATGTTTCTTAGAAGAACAAAGAAACAAACTCAAATCCTTTGTATCATCATTTACATTAAATTTGGTGGAAGACATCAAATATTATAGAACTTTGACATTTTACATTATCTTAAGGGGTAAAAAAGTAGAATATAAATCATCTAGAAAAATACCATAAAAGTGGCCCATTCGTCTCTGAGAATAATATTATCATAACCATAACCATTGAGCTTATTGGTAGCTCTTTGTGCATCCTCCCTATTAAAAAAATTAACTAAACTAAAACCCCCGTTAACCCACATCTTCTCGATCCATAGGCATGTAGACATGTGATGTGTCCAATCAGCTTACAAAGCTCGTTTAGATCAACATCCATCGTGTCCTCGAATAGATTGGTAACTCAATCATAATTTTCATCATTTTTACATTACATGATGTCACTGGAGTGGTCTGTAAAACCCCTGAGATTGGGAGGGATGTAGGTTGATCGCTCAAAGCCAGAGAGAAGAAGTGGCAAGATCTACCATTGTTGCTTCCACCTGCGGTGAGGCCCTCGATGGCCTTATCCATTTTTAAGGTGTTTTTGGTACTAGTGGGGCGAGATCCTTGTAAGTCCATTTTTATGTCCGATGATCACCCTTATTACCACGGATATGGAAAACCATGAGAATTGCACCACCCTTGGATCCAGCCAAGAGATGCCTATAAAGTTCACTAAGGGTTCTTTGTTAGCAGAAGACTAAACTTTTGCCACTCATGGCACTATAGATCATGCTTGTTAAGGCGTACTTTGGAAAATTTGTAGATGCACATTATAGTGGTGTGAACCACCTTCTATTTGTGCTCATTGAACTTGTATTCCATGATCTTCTTCACACCATTTTCATCTAGCCCAATGATATTCGACGATGGTGATGAAAATCTAGGTCTTTGTTATCCTCCTCTTTAAGTGCCCCCATCACACTCTGTCAAATGCCATCACTTTTTATTTTTATACTAGATAGTAGCCACTAGGATTTATTTTTTTCTTTCAAATAATGTTTTTAACAGTTTTAAAATGTCATTCCAAACCTTGCTAATATTTTTGAGAAATCTATTTTCATTCCTAGATCATCGATAAATGGTTTGTTTAGTCATATCTTCCCGTATGATCACAATGCAATATTCCACACAAAAATAAACAAAAATTCATTAAAATAATGATCTCAGAAAATAATAAATAGAAAATGTTTCATTTTATACGTGTTAGCGAATTGAGTTAGGCTTTATTTTTATTTGGAATAAGGTTTTATCATTTTTAAATTGTCATTAAGATTAACATATGAAGATCTGGTAAAAAATCATTTTATGATTTTAGGGAAGCCTCCATGGATCTGCAAATCAATAAGCATAGGGGAGAGGGGATAGTAGTGGTACACCCTAAGTTAAGGGGTCCACACAATTAATTGTTTATCGCATGAGATTGTGATTTTTTCACTAATATGTAGTTCAAATTTGTGTTAGCTTATATTTTTCTTTGGAATGTTCAATTGGAGGGAAAGCCATATTTTGAATTGATTTAAAATAATAAATTTGAGATACACTACAACTAAGGTGGAAACCAATACTTGAATATGGGTTAAAATTCTTAAACATTGAATTTTTATACTCGTACATGGGTAAAAGCTCTTACATGTCATGATTTGATTGTCTACTTTACATAATTATTATGTCAAAAATAATAACTACTAGATAGTACTATGACAACTATTGGGCATTGTGTGATCAATGATCATGTCAACTATTAGACCATGTTCACCTATTAGCCCCTCTCCCTAACATTTTTCTATTTTATACGGTCTAGCGGCCACCAAGATTATTTATTTCTTGTGAATAAGGTTCCTATCAATTTCAAAATGTCTTTAAGATTAAACCATGCATAATTGGGGAAAAAAATTTATTTCAGAGAATCCAACATTGATGTGTGAAACAAAATTATAAACTACATAGATCTGGTAAAAATATTCTTTTATTGGTCCATGATCCATGATTGTCTCTTCACCCAAGTTAGAAAAATGTTTTTCTTTCCCAAAAAATAATCAAAAAAATGATTGTGCATTGCGAATCTTTAAGAACCTTAAGGTAGTTATTTTATTCCATAAAAATACACAATACATTATTGTATTTAGAAGAAAAGTATATAATTCAAATTTCGATTGTGTGTTTGAATGTTTTCAATTATCTACACATGTTTTTGTGCTCTCTTGCATGTTTCAAACATGTACATTATTCAATATAGATTTTCAAATCAGCCTTCTATTTTCCATCAAGTCTCCGGTATGTTGGGGCTTTAAGAGTAATTTCCTCTTTGACCTCGTGTAACAATAATCTCATGCCATCGATCAAAAGTATATTTTTTTCACCATAGACATTACCATAAATGTATACTATCTGCTTGGATTTTATTTTTGAACTTACATTGTTGGCATCCCCAAATGAACCTAAAGTGGGTTTCTCATAGCCATCTAAATTTTGTAATGAACATGTATTTCACTGTTGTTGAATCCATTGTTAGAACATAATGATTAATTGGTCTAGCCAACCCTTAATGTATATGTGTCAATTACTAATATATAGGTTAATATTTAATAATATGAAATATTTCTATTTCTATTATTAAATATTCTAACCTAGGTATAAACTTTAGGTTAAATATTTAATATCATGAAATGATTATATTTCTAATATTAAATATTATAAACCTATGTGTATGTGTCAACTATTTAAGGTTGAAAAGGTGGGTCGAAACATACCCGATCACCTTATATAAAAAAAGACTTCAAGTACTCATTTGATATATTTGGAAAATATATCAAAGGTGTGCAAATCAAGTGATTTGATTTTATCTTTGGTAAATAGGGTTTTAAAGGAAGAAGTGATCTTACTAGATGTAAAATAAGTTCTTTGAAGTAAAAGATTATTTTCAAAGTAGTTTTTACCCTATTGAAGTTTTCTGCTATAAATAATGTGTCATCTATGTTATTTATTTCCTATAAGTATTTCTTTATCTACTTATGTTATGATGTAATGTTTATTTAAATATTTATTGTAAAATTATATAATATGTAAGTTAATTAAATCTATATTTATTAGAATCCTCAAATTCTAACATGGTATCAAAGCGAGGTAAATTAAATAAATTAAGATCAAATGTTTTGTATTTTATTTATTTAATTTGTATGGGTTTTTTTCAACCAACCTAAAAGTGTATTTAAAAGTATCCGTTCCCCTTTTTTTTTCTCCAATTTATTTTGGCACTACATTTGTGTAATTAAACTCTCGGTAAAAAATTTAGGGTTTTTCAATTTTAAATCCCTAATTTTTTTTGGGGGAAGATGTAATATGAAATGATTCTTAGTTTCATTTACGCTTGTAAATTATACGGAATTAATGTTTGTTTGGAGATTGATGTGTACATAGGTGAAAGGGGCTTCAAATATTTACCTGCATGAAAATCACATACAGAAAAAAAAAGATTTATTACTATATGAAATAATTTTCATGTTTTCTATAATTTCAAATGTTTGCACGTTAAATATTTTGGAAGACAAATTCATACCCATATTCTTTGGACCCCTCTAAAAGGATTCGATTTGAAAAACTATAATTTATAGTTAATCTATAACTATATCCTATATAATTTGAAAACTATATTATTATTTTTAAATAAAAATATATATAATATAGAATAAGGTTTATATAATAATTTATATAAATATCATATTAAAATTTATATAGTTTTGAAAAAAAAACTATATATTAAAAGTCTTAAACCATATTAAAATTACATGGGATTGAGGGAAGAGTCAACAGACCATATTCTAAGTCTAATTTTAAATCATATTTAAACTTAACTTATAAATCTAGGCATATATAGTTTTTTTTTAAAGAAACAAACCTAAGTTTGAATCATATTTTATATATATGGTTAGTTTAAACCGCTTAAAATATAAATTTTATTAGATTTGGTTTATATATGTTTAAAAAAAAACCTAAGTGCTTATTTTTTTAGTAAGGGGGTGTGTTTATTGCTTGGCCATGAAGGGATTACTTTTTAAATCTTAATACTTATTAAATAAAACCTAACATGTGTCCCTAACCATTTATATTATCCATGTAAGGGGGTGGCCCCATTCATTTATATCTTATAGTTTATAAAAACTATATAAATAAACTTATTTAAAGGTTTTCTTTTATATAAGAGTGGGAGTGGAGAATTAAAAGGGGGCTAGTTTATTGGTGGCCCACGTGAAGTGTGGTAAATATTTATTAAAATATTTTTAGTTATAGCCACATAAAATTTTTAAAGTTTTTAGCTTTCAGGAATTATATAAAATATTTTACAATCTTTCCATAGTTTTAAATGTGTGCAAGGTAAAATTAAGAGTAAATGAAGGGAGGAGACAAGGTTCATGAAAATAAGGATTTCAATTTATTTCATTGGCCGGGTGAAATTACTTGTCCCCTTTGTAAAATATGCAAGTTAATCTATACTCTCATAAATCTACTTGCACTTGATAAAATTCTTTTAACCTGGTCTATGTCTTTTAAACCCCTTTAATAAGGGTTATGTTTTTTAATTAAAAAAATATACTATAGTTTATAATTTTTATGAACTATATGTTGTTTTTTATTTACATTCTATAAACTATTTACCTTTTTTAAAAAAGTGTATATATTTTTATATTATAAATTATAATAGGTTATTATAATGTATTAAAATATAACCTCCCTAATATTATAAAGAAAAAAAAATTATAGAATTTCACATTCTAGAAATACATAGCAAATTTTGACTTCATTAAATTTGACGGTCAAATGACTATCACACTATACCAAACATAAGACAATATGATGATCATTTAGACGTAAAATTTAAACTCGTAAGTTCTAAGAAACTTTCATTGTGTTAAAATTGACGGTCAAATGACCGTCACAATAGACCAAAAATAAGTCATTATGATGGTCATTTAGACATCAAATTTAAGTTGGTCGAATCTTTGTCTACATTATTTTTTTCCAAAAATTTGAAGTTGTTATGCATTCTTAGGGGTCTCTTCTTCACTTCTATATGGTTGAAAATATTTTTTATATAAATTTGGGGTATAATGCAGAGCCCTTTATATTGCGGTTTATTATTTTGATCATGGTAGGGTAATTAGTATGCATTGTAATGACAGAATTAGTTATGATCAAATAGTTTCTTCATATCTATAAAATTTAGATTTGATTCTATTAAAATTGTTGTTTTTATTATCGATAAATATGTATCTAACTCTATAGTACATTATATATTATAATGGGGTGTGTTTTATAAGTTCAGGAAAACAATGGCATCCAAATTATTTCTATCTTGAAAAAACCTAGATCTTGAATGAAACCAGCTACAAAATTTGGGTCAAAATAGAATTTATGGTGAGGAAACTCTGAACGATTGTTTCTAGATATGAGGTTTCTCCCACTAGTCATCAAGCAACTGTAGATAATATGAATACATTCTTGCAATGAATGCGGAGGCTCTTTCTATGATTCTACACAATGTGAAAGATGAGTACTTTATACACATTCATAATATCGAACATCTGAAAGAGTTATAGACACAACTAAAATCCACGCATAAATGATACTTAGTATATCAAGGATAGTAATGAGAGTACAATCGTTAAAGGAATTCAAAGAAATGGTCTCGTATATTTTTGATGATTTCTCTTTTACATCTGGTTTTATATTTTAAATATTGAATAATTCAAAACTATGGCATGAAAGGTTAGGGCATATTAATTATCAAAGCTTATATGAAATATATAGATATAATTTACTTGAAAGGTTTACATGTGTTGTCTTCTTTTATTAAAGTTACTTCATTAAATGCTTCTAAATGATGGTTTTAATTTTGATTTAGTAAATGGTCGTGATGATGTTTTTATGTTATAGATGTTTCAAACTCTTATCTTACTAGATAAGAAATTAAATTGGGATCACTTTATGTTAGAAAGTTCAAATCCTATTAATCTTAGGAAAATGACCAAAAGCTATCATATGTATCATGCATTAATTACCTTGTATGAACCTTAAGGCATTGTCAAAATATTTTGATGTAGTACTTATCAAGTCAGCACTAAACTCTCATTCAAAGTATTCAGTATTCCTGGATCTAAAATTTGGAACCATATTACAAGGTATTTTGTCGCCAATACCAAAAATTCCAAACAACAAACCTTCAACTCCCAAAACTAGTAATTTCTGAGGCTTCCCAATAGGATCTATAAAAACAACTCAAAATCAATGTAAGCTTCCAAAAGTGATTAAAAAAGGCATCAAAGTATTTAATCACAACTCAAAAACAACTTATAAAACTATAATATCATCTCAATCACAATGAAGATATAAATACACCTAATTTTTAATTTATAATCTCAACATATAAAATAAAGAGTGACCATATGATTTTATGAATAAATATAATTGTACAAAAAATTGAAATAATTAATAGTTATATATTTTTTGTTTACTGCAATTTTGGATGCCCTCCGCAACACTCAAACCCTGACATAGTATATGTGTTATGTTTATGTACAAATCGGTCATCAACCACTTATCTTTGAAATAATTTTCTTCATTGGATTTCTTCCCACCATAAAATTTTCTATAGGGTTTCCTTTGGGCCCATTATAATACACAATGTGTTTCTAAGGCCAAAAACAATACCATCTCTACTCCAAATCTTTTGGAGATATTTTTCTACAATTTCGTCTTCTACACAACAATGTTCTTTACCCAAAATAATAAATGGTTTGAATTCAAACGCTAATTTTTTTCAAATCCTTAATCATCTTTTCAACTTTGGTGCAAGAGAGATAGCTAGACCAAAATCCCACTTCACATTTTTCTACTAGTATCTTTAAAAATTCCTTGATCCCACCTTGCAAGTTGAGAGTCTCCTTACCGAACTTGATTGTCAACTCTTTGTGGGATTATTTTTCTCATAGAGAAAACCCTCCAAATCTAAAATAATTAAATAATCCTCTTGGCCAACTGCATAGAAGTAATTTTTTCTCAATTGTCCACAATTTGATATTAACCAATTCAAATAATCAAAATTTTAGTATGTTAACACTTACTGATTGAGACTCCGTCTTGGATTCCCTCACACTCCCCCTCTGCAAGTTCTTGTGATGCTTGTTCTATATAAAAAAACAATAATCAATTCAAAATAAATTTTAATTCGATGTAAAAAAATATGTGAAACAACTCACTTTTATACAATATTGCATAGATGTAGTTGTATATTAGTGACCAGTAGGTATAAGCCATTAATGCCTAAACTATGTTTGGGTTGACATTCTATGATGGGCTTAGTGACCGCTAATAGCCAATTGTATAGAAGTAAGTTTTTTTATTGTCCACAAATAAATACTAACCAATAAACCAAAAATTTACTCAATTTAAAATAAATTTAATTAAAAGATGCATGTTAGTTACCACTAGGGTAATACATATTACAAAAACTATTTTGTTATACGTTCCTTCAATTATGAGGGTCTTATAAATGGTTTTCTTTATAATTTTATATGACTATCATACCATTTTCCATCTGCGAGTTTGTGCATGATGTGCCAACAACCTCCCCATTTGGCATCAAATCTGAAAAATTGAAGTTATTATTAAAAATATGTAAACAATGACAATCAAAAACATCTTGTAGCGATAAATTTATAAAATGATTATTTCCCACTCACCTTTTATAGATTCATTGGATGGATGGTCAAAGTGACATATGGGGAAAAAATTTGAATTGGTTGTGACATACTAAGATCAACATCATCTCCTCTATTTGTATGTGGAGAGGAAGAGACGGTGTCTTCCTCTATTGTTTGGTTGTCTACATAAATATTGTATGTATTAGTTCAAATGCATTAAACTAATATAATTTTTAAAGTGATCTTAATCAATGTACATTTTTTCAAATGACAATAGTAATGTTGTAAAAACATTTCTTGATCATGTGATTCAATAATAAAAACTATAGATAGACCTAAGTCAACCAAAGCATGCACTACAACACTATCGTCTGTACAACACTATAACCAGAGAATTTTTGGAAGCAAGTCCAGCAAACATATGAGACCAAAATCCATAAGATCTCTCATAAATAAAAGGATGTATCTTTCCTCATAGGCCAAATTGGCTTACAATCACAATTTTCTACATAAGTCGATCCATCCAATCCATGGAAATTTCTATTATATCCCCATCGTCAACATCACAATTGTGCACATCAGTTATTGTGTACATAAGACACAAGATCTTAAATTTTCCACTGCTATCATAAAATCTATAACATCCTTCCACAACCGATTCCCCCTGTTTTTTACTTTTTTCATGTATTTTTCAATGCCTCTCTTAATATTTTGAAGAATCAATAGGTAAGAGCACAATAATAACACAATTTAGTAGACTATATCCGACAACTATAAGTAGGTCCATTATTGCATCGAAGTGAGTACACTAGACAAATTATAGAAATCTGTGATCACACATTCTACATTGAATGTATTAGTTAACGAAATAGAATATATTCTTGACTGGAGCTAGAAGGGATATGCACATTGACAAGTAAATTCTTTGGTGTCTTTCATCCTTGCTGGAACATTTTCATCCATTACAATCACGTAGTTGTCTGAAATTTCTTGATTTTCCACTAGGAGAACCTCTATCACTTAAGCATCAAATTTTCTTTTTGCCAATTTTTCACTTCCTCCATAATCATATTTTATTTTTCCTTTAGTTTCTTCTTCCAAGAGTACACACAATTGCGGTAGTGAGATTCATGCACACCATATTTTTCAACAATATTTTTTTAGTGCATTCTACCAATACACGATTACATGGATATTTACTTTTCATATATTTTAGAAATTTTTCTCTCATCCTTATGTCATCTTTTACTCTTTGGCAGTAAGTATCTAAAGTCTTTCTTTATGACGTCTGCTTCATAGAGTGAGTTATCCATACTTTCCCTGCTTGCACTTTATCTAGTAGAATTTATATCTCCTCATCGGTCATTCCTCTTATAGGCTTGAAGTAATTTGCCATGAACCTTGCCAATGAATTTGGTTGAAATTTAGGTTGGTTATCCTTAAGAGGAGAACAAGCCAACCCACTAGATTTAAATAACTCAATGGTTGTTGTCAATTTTTTCCATATGTCCTCAAGTAAATATAGAAATTTTATTTTTTCATGAAGGGTCTCTATCTTAGACACTTTGAAAATAGCAATACATTGCATCTTGAAACACTACATTGAAAGATGAAATAGTATATTTATTTTCTGCATATTACAAAATTAAATTTTAAGAACAAATGCGCTAAAATTAAGTTTCGTTACCTTTAAATTGTCTGACTTTGAGTTTCCCGCTCCAGGCCTCCAAGGACATCCTAGGGATCTCCAAATCATTTGAGCCTTGTAGAGTACATCAATAAAATTGGTATCAATCCAATTTTTGTTTACATCATTTTTTTGTTGGAAAATTTTAACAATAACTTCACAAGGAGTGTGTGAAGACATAATGTGATCCTTTCTAAACTGCATTTTAGTATGTAATGACTTGTATTTTCTTTCAACCAAATTTTTTTGAACAAATGATATGTTGGCTATCAAGAATGTAAAAATGCACTTATCCCTTTTCAGGTCATCTAGATCCTCGAGTTGCACAAGTTCGTTTGTAGAAGGTAAATAGGGAAGAAGAAGTGCATCCCTCAATGTAGGAATAACATTAATTAACATTAAATAGATAATAATGTCAACATTATCATCATACACAACACATAATTGATACTATGGAGGTTCCAAATGACACCTAGAAAATTTAATTAGAAAATCATCACCATTAAACAAAAACAATTTTAATTGTTCAACATTTGAAGTTTCTATTTGCTCAAATATACTCGTCACTTTCTTCAACAACAAAGATGATTTTTTATTCTTTTTAAGCCCTTACAAATTTTACTTAGATGGATCTATCTCTAATTTAGATAAATAAGATCTCATCATTATAAATAGCTTTATATGTTTTGGTGGAGAAAGAAAAAAATTCTATTCAAATAATGACACATAGAAGAGGTATCATCGGTTCTATACAATTTTTTGTATACAAAATTCATGTTATAATGAAATTCAAGGGAATTTCACAAGATGTTTTGTCCGACCGCATGAAATTCCTAAAATTCTAACCATATTTAAGACAATAACACGCCTTATTTTCTCTAGAATCCATCCTTTCCAGCTTTCTTGAATAATAAAACTTCCAACTCCATGTTAAGAATAACACACTTATTCAAGATGTATGACATCAATACATTCAACCTGAATACGCAATGTTTTCTCATCAATAAATTTTGAATTTAGTACCATACCGACTTCTTTGACAACATCCTCATCAATAAAAATAACCACAGATCACCATGGTAATTTTTTGGGAATGCATTTCTACAAACTAGTCATCGTCTCTCTTTTTCCAATCCTCTGCTCCTTCAATGAAAGGAATTTGCATGAATGGAGTGCGCCAATGGAAGACATATTACTTAACAAAAGGAATTAAACAAATTAATATTTCATAAGTAATTGGAAAGAACAAATATTATTTCTCAATAGTGTAATAGCAATGAGATGTCGTATCTTAATGTCATTATTTTCATAGAATAGAATTCAATAGGAATAAATATTTATAGCATAGTGGTTGTCAGCATACTTTAACCCTCCTTTAGTTATAAAAAACAAGAAAACATTAATTAAAAAAAAAATTATGCGTTGTACTAAGCAATTTAAAAAATTAGTCGCTATTAAATTTATTTTGTTTCAATTAGTGAATTTTTAGCTAGAAGTGAAGACTAGCAGTTGATACCATCTATATATTCCCATCACTGTAAAAAACATATTTGAGTTACACTACATCATTATGAAAACCTAGAATCCAACATGGGTGATAAGGGTTGAGAATTGATTATTTAATAATAAAAAATATTACATGTCATGATGTGTTTGGTTGTTGTAATTAGGTTCCTTTTATAGTTCTCATAAGATATATCATGTATATCACATAATTGAAATCAACTAGTATAAAGGAAAATGTCTAGCAACTACTAGGTTCAATTAGTAATTGAAAGTTATGGTTTCCCAATGTATCAAGCCTTAATAGTTTCTTATTTTAAAATTAGTGATCAAATAACAAAAAAATCATGGAAAACCCTAGTGTTTGCTAGGATCCTTGCGGTGGCTAATCTACCTAATGGGTGCTAGGCTTAAGATTACATGTTTGACTACATGTATTGTATTCTCTTGAATCTACGTTTTGAATTACGTATATTCAGAAAAAGTCATAAATTTTTTTCTTTCTTGGAGTATTTGTTGTCTTCTCTTGTCTTGGAACATCAAATAAATGTAGTAAGCATTCTCCTAGCGGTCACTAGTCTTGTAAAATTTAAATACAATAATGGAGCATAGTTAGTTTTTCGTGAATTAAGCGTTCTTACTTGTCTTGTATAAAAGACTGCAAATATTCTAGTGGCCACCAACATCAAGATAGTATGTTCGGATAGGAATAATATGTAATATGTAATAGACTTTGAATATTCTTATGTTAATTACGTGTATTCAGAAAAGTGGTCAGTATTTTTAATTACGTGTATTTAGGAAAGTGGTAAATATCTTTCTTGTCTTTGAATATTAGTTGTCTTCTCTTGTCTTGGAACATCAAAGAAATTAAAATTATTGGTCACCACTAAGGTATCAATGAAAATTTATTTTCTACATTATCAAAAAATATGAGTGTTGGAGCATAATAATAGAAGTACATATTTTAAACCTGAAGATGTATCATGTTCATCTTGCCCCTGCATATTTTAAGAAATTAGTCATTAAACATAATAGTCTATAACAATTTACTAAACATTGAGTGTGAAGATGTACACGAAACATGTTCAGGAATAAAGGATTAGAGGCCGTGAAGATCAATGTTTTTTATGTTTACCAATTATTCGTTGATGAGAAGGCTAGCATCGCTAGCCTCTACAATATCGGGAATCCATTTTAACGATGCAAAAAACAATCTCAACAATTTTGTCTTCATTATTTGTAATTATTTTATATTAGATGGACTATCCCTGGCAGAGCCAAGTCCTTGAATACATACGTTTGAGAAGTTTGATGACTTATGTAGTTCTCATTCGATATTTTATGCATAAAACATAATCCATATATTTTCATATAAACAAAATTTCTTTACTGCAACCAAGAAGCGTCGTTAGTTAAGGCTGGTAATAAAGATAGACACATAGGCAAGTTTAGATCATAGTAGAGGAAATGAGCCAGTTATCATGAATCCTAATGTAAGAGGTTTCTAGAAACACTTAACAATCATAAAAAAAAAAATTAAAATACCTTTTAATAGATCATGATTTTTTTAATATGTTGATTCTATTTTACACATTTACATTATGTGGAGAACATATTTTTAAGAGATTTAAAATAATTACTTTTCAAGACAATTAAACTTAAGGCAACCCATTACTTGAGAATAAAATCACCTTTTATGGGTTTTCTATGTGGCACCATTTCATTAGATAATTTATTGATGAGACTTGATGTGACTTACTTTATTGGCTAGTTTTTATTTAATTTTTAACTTGAATTCAAGAAACTAATGGTAGTTTATTTCACATACCCACTCACAGTCATTGACCCATGCACGGTCATTGGCTCCTTTCCCCTAGCACAAGTAGATCATAGTAGAAGAAGTATCCTCGAAGCTTGTATGGCGTGGTAGCCATAAAAAAAAATGGGTGACTAATGACTAGAAATTTATTAAAATATTAAATGTATAAATTAGTAATTTTAAGTGTTGGAATGTTATTTTTCCCTAGCTAATGACTCGAATAGTAATGAATTAATTATTGGAGGCGAATCCCATATTAAAACACCATCATTAAAATGCAAACCTTGTCAGGGAAAATCAATCTTGTGTGATTAAAATTCCCTTTGCATGCTCTCATTAACTCCAGATTGGACCTTAAATCTTATCTATTAAGATAACTACTAAATAGGAAAATTTTGTGATAAGATTTGTAATAAATATCTTGATTGGCCAAACTCATCACCTTTTCCAATAAACATTGATATTAAAGCCACTAGAAAGCTTGTATTAATTTCAAGCATGCAATGGCATATTCACTCCATATATTTATCTTATTGCTCCCCCTTATTTTCACACCTTTTGGGTTTCTTTCATGAGATTTTATTTATTCTCGCAATGGCTGAACCAATGTAAGAATCGAAATTAGCAATCCCACACTTAATGGAGGATTTGGAAGGACAGAAATAATATAATTTTCAGAAATAAGAAGTAGAGTTTTAAAATCAAGATGTCAAAAAATTTCTCAAGGTATCAAAGAGAACATGGCGATTTAAACCTCTCAAGAACAAGTGTTATCCTGATAATGAAGAGCACATTTTATCTAATTGGCACATTGGAAATTGGAGCAACCCTGGGAATAGTGTAGATAGATCATTGATTAAATGGCATCCTCCTCACTCTAATTGGTACAAGCTGAACTTTGATGGCGCCTCTAAGGGAAACCCTGGGACAACAGCTGGAGGAGGAGCTATACGGGACCACAAAGGTAATTTGATTGCTGCTTATGCTGGTAAAATGGGAATTCAAACCAATCATTTTGCCGAAGCATTATCTACTCTCTGGGGCTTGAGAGTTGCACGGGCTCAAAACATTCAGAACCTTATTGTTGAAGGGGACTCCCTTAATATCATTAAGCTCCTCAATCATTCCTCATCTCCTAGTTGAGTATTAAAGATTTTATCTCTCAATCCATAAGCATTTGCCACACCTTCAATAGTATCAGAATCATACATACTTACAGGGAAGGTAACAATCTAGCGGATGCACTGCCAATTATGGCATTAATATTAATTTTACTGTCTGGGATAATGATAGTATCCCTAATCAGCTTCACAACAGCATCCATGCGGATCTTCACAAGCAAGCAATCTCCGAGATAAGCCTTAATCTTTGGCGGAAAATCAAAATCATTTATTCTTTCACACGTGCTGCTTTTTTCTATATGGCGACGCAAATAATATCTTTTTCAAATAATAGTAAGATCTATTTAAGAAATTTCAAGTGGAGTCATCCAGATTTGAAAATCACGCACGCTGGGGTACAACGGGCTATTGATATCCGGATGCCAAACTCCATGAAAACCGATGATAATTACAAAGTGATTGTTGCGACAGGGAAAGGATTTTCACACACGACTTCCCGCAGATCGGTTCAAAGAATTACGCACCGTGCTCGTGAGAAGACCAACGGCTACAGTACCCACTCTTGTGCATTCTTCAATAGTAAGAAACGAACTATTCTTCACGCCCAACGGCATTCTAGAATTTTTTGTAACCTGCACACCACTGAGAAGATGGGAGGACCTCCCTGTCAAATTGAGCATTGCGCGGACCCTGATTAGAAGGAAAACACCGAGCTTTGGAACATCCTCAACATAGGCGGCTTCACCAGCTTTGTTAAAAGAGTGCAAGGGCATGATCAAAGTATTTCAGTACGCTTTGCTAAGGAGTGGAAAGAGAGGACTGTCGACTATGGGGGACAGAAAATTCTTGTCAATGAAGAGCTCATTGCTGAAGCGACCGGTCTCAGCCTGGATGGGTACTGCTTCTTCAACAAAAGGGTTATCAAAGAAACTGAAGAAAGAAGATTTGTGGAGGAAGATGAGAAGCTTATTTTCAGCACAGCGGGTCTTCTTGTAAGCTCAATTCCATCACCATTTGATGAAGTCACTCACATGATGATTCGTTTCATATCCTTGGAAGGTAGGTTTGTTACTGTCCCAGCTAAGCATCTCATCTTTTTAAATCACTTCGTAGGAATAGATTGGTTTGCTTCCCTCATTATCTTTTAAACTCTCTTGAGCGCTCCATTTTGGAGTTCCAGAAGCATACCTGGGCGGTTCCCTTGCATCAAGGGCTTATTTTGCTTATCCACAAACACTGCCTTCTCAAGTACCCCGATCTTCCCTCCTCTCCTAGCCCAGCTCCGATGGCTCTGCTGCTTCTGCGCTCCCCGCTTCCCTCGCCGCCCTGCCTTTGCTGCCGCCCCGCTGCTGCCCACCTACCACCGGTGCTGCTACCCCCATGCCAGCTGCACATGTTTCTCCTTCTATTCCTCCTTCTGCTCCTCCTGACACTCACCTCGCCTCTTCCTCTAAACGACCTCTCACCAGGGCTTCTAGGAGACTCAACCTTGAGACTCTTGCAGCAGGGAAAGAGCCTCTTGATCTTGACATTGCACGTGACCTGCTGAACATAAGTAGTGTCGGTCCCCGGGAAGCACAGATGGATAACCCTTCTAAGAGACTGGAGGCCTTAGAGGCTGAGATAAAAATGCTGAAGGATGAGGTCAAAAATCTAGCTAAGCAAAAAGGTAAGAAAAGCATGGAGGGGGAAGGGAGCATTGACAATAGTCAGGTTGAAGACATATACAAAAAGCTGACCTCCTTGGACTCCCACCTTGGGAAGGCTAAGACTAGGCATGATTACAACATTGCCGCCTTTAGGGCCATTGAGGAGTTCATCGTGGGGCATGCCAAAAGTGTTTCCAACCTCAGCGGTATCCCGGCTGCACTTTGGGGCAATGAAAAAGAGAGCAAAAGAACCATCGAGGAGCTCGATAAGATGGATGCTGCCCACATGACCGCTTTGGGTATGTTTCATGCTTGGAAAAAAGTCAAGATCAGTGTTGATCAAGCAGCCAAAAAGTAGTCCTGCATGCTTCTACTACTCTCTTTTGTTATTCTTACTATTTCTTGGCTGTCAGGTTACTGTTTTTTTGCTGTTGTTTTGCTGTTAAGCCTCGCTTGTGTAGCTGTTTCTGGGCTACGTTGATTTTAATTGTTCCTCTTGGACTTGGTTAGTCCTGCTATGTTTCTCACTCTTATTCCGGCTTAAAGGCCTTTTTTGTATTCAAGGGTATAGTCCCTTTCAAAAAACTATTTGCCATTATTAAAAAAAATGTTGCCTTTCATGCAATTTTCCACGGATGTGAGTGAAACAAGATTTTATAACAAAAATTTTGCATCATTGTTTGAAATCCATATTTTGGATTGAACCTGAGAAAGACCTGGTTACAATGGAGGGAGTTATTATAGATTATTATCTTTCTTTAGAGGGAATTCTAAGTGTAAATACGAAATTTTCTTCGACGTTCATTTTTCATCTTCTTATCATACACCTGGCAAAGGATTTGGCTTTGGAGATGGGCCGTCACTGGATCAAGCTAGTGTATAGGGTTGGCATAGAAGCGAAATGGACAAAACCTTGGGTGTGTCAAGGCCCTTGCCTTCTGATTCTCACTATAAATAAGAAGGTTTGGTGCACATAGACGTTTTTAGAGAGTTGTTCAAATGGTTTAATGTCCTAAATCATTTCTTGTTTGAAGTGGAAAAATGGGGCGAGACACCATGTGTGGTTTGTCACTCCACTTGCTCGACTGGATATTATTTCTTCTCCACTACAACAAGAACTAGCACATTGGGATCTTCTTCACTTAGGTAGTGAGGTGTATGATTGGTTAAAGAGTCGGGATATTGCTAGAAAAGAGCATCTTTTCCGTAACCACTAGCGAAATTGTTTCAGCACTCATTCGGTAGAGGTTAGGAATGATCATGTGTTTCGGATAAATTAGTGCTTCTAAAATCCATCAAGTTGTATCTTTGTTTTGGTTGTTGTATAGTGTTGTCATTTCCATTGTTATCGAATCATATTGTCTAGCTTACTAGTCTGGGGTTTTTTGTATTCCCAACCACTTCTTTTCTTGGCATTGGCCCTTGCATTTTTTCACCAAAGTATTGTTGTATCATTTAGGTTTTTAGACTGATCCTCTCATTGTAAGGGACCCTTCAACCCTCCTTTAATTATAAAATACAAGAAATCATTAGTAGAAGTTTATGTTATACATTACACTAAGCAATTTAAACAATTACTCACTATTAAATTTGGTTTGTTTCAAGTTGTCAATTATTTGTAGAAGTGAAGACTAGCGGCCACTAAATACCTATATATTCTAGGATATATTTCCATCAAAATTAAAAAAATTATAGCTTTCGGTTAAAGGGGCCTTAATGCAAGACAAGAATTATCTTAAGCAATTGTTAATCTCAAGATTGTGTTATGTTACACCAATGAAATGAAATAATCTAGGACCTTAGCACTGTTTTCCTTTGAATATCATGTGGTGGACTTCTAATAACATATCAAACTCAATGATGCTTAGCTAGGCTGAAAAATTATTTTTGGAATATGTGTAATCATGAAATTTGTTTAAATTTGTTATGTTACATTAAGGGAGTATAATAAGATTTTATATTAGGGGCTACACGAAAGATAATCAATAAACCACACAACCCAGAAAAAAAAACACAAAAACTAATTGGGCTCTAAGCTGAGAAAACCCAACATCGACAGCAAAAAAATACCCAACCATTGATAACCAAGGATAGGAACTAGAAATTACACCTAAGAGGCCACGCTTCTTAGCCACGGAGACATCCTCCCACCCACTGAGACACCGGCATGAGCAGTGTGCAACAAGAAGTTATATGTAAATCCCAATTTCCTTCATGGACCAGCCACACTAGTATAGTCCTGGGACAACGGAGTCAAAATCCTAGGAAAATCTAACTTCTCCAGTTAGTTACCTTCATTAATCCCTTCAAAACAAGCAACATGAACATCTGAAGAAAACCACATCAAAAATGCGTACTGGAAGAGAGCTCGAGATACTACCCTCCTTGCTTCCTCCATGGCCAACCACTTGCGAACAATTTCAAGAAGCGGTTGACCCTCCTGAATCCTCGAATGCCCGACTGTAAGAATTCGTGTCCTTAATATCCACTAAGCGATCCACATTCGAAGCACCCTCTATGTTTTTCTTGGTCCATATGGAGAAGTTAGACTCCTACCTTAAGGTGTCCCCATGGAAAATTATCAAAGCATCTAATGAACTCAATCGGAATGGAACTTTGGTTGATGATTATAAACTAGTAAATTTTGGATGGTAAATGATTTTATTATACCGATCTATGAACTGGAGTGGTGGTGGAGCACTTTCTCTAAGCGGGACATTGAGGTGGGCTTGGGTCATTAATGTTTTCTGAGAGATCCACATTCGAAGTACCCCACTATGTTCTGCTTGGTCCATATGGAGATGTTCAACCCCTACCTCAAGGTGTCCCTATGGCCACTTATTGAAAGCATCCAATGAACTCAATAGCAATGGAACTTAGGTTGATGATTACAAACAACTTTTAACTCACCAATAGCCCAAAAACTTGATTTCATCTTGTCTTCGAATATTATTTATCTATTTATGTATTTGAATATCCGTTAAGTCATTACTAATTTTCCTGTATGCAAGAAAACAACTATCCTAGTGGCCACTAACCTCAAGCCTCTGTGATGTTACAACAATGTTGATTCGAATAACATATTGAACCTAGTAGCCACTAGGCTTAAAATTGAACACAAAGCAGCTACTAGGCTTAAATTTTCATTTGGAATTCATGCGATAGACTTCAAATATACTATTGAGCTTAGTGGCTGCTAGGCTTAAATTTTCATTTGGAATCATGAGTATTCAAGAAATAAATGTAGTGAGAAACCACCCTAGCAGACTAGTCATTAAAATAGTCTTTTAAAATTGAAATATAATTGTGGGGAGCATTCGAAGTGCCCCACTATGTTCCGCTTGGTCCATATGGAGAATTTTGACCCCTACCTCAAGGTGTCTTCATGACCACTTATTGAAAGCATCTAATGAACTCAATGGGAATGGAACTTGGTGTTAGGAAAAATATTAGTACGTACTTTATTATGTTAGTAATTAAATATTAGAATAATTACGAAAGTGATTATTCTCATGTAAACAATATTTTATTATAAATGAGTTGTTAAAACAACTCATATTATTAGATAGTGTATTGTTACGAGAGTAACAATTACACCTTGTTAAGAGATTAGTTGGTTAAACAATCTCCATGATTATAGGAATATATTTCCTATAAATTTGTATGTTCCCAAATAGAGAAATACAGAGAAGCTTTACATTATTGTGTCATATTCTTGCATAAATCTTATTCTTCCACTTCATTTGGTATCAGAGTGAATCTCTTTTCCTTCTTGTGTATCATGCAAACATAAAGGATTTTTTGAGGGGTAGCCTATTTTTAGTCACCCCTATGAATGGATTTTTCATGAGTTCGAGGCTACTATAGTGAGCAGAAATTATATTTTTCTTTCAAATCATTTCCAAAATAAATTGATGTTTTGCACCTAGATTTGTGCGTCATAACCTGTATTAGGCTTCAGCATTATACATTTTGTAGGAGACGAATTTGATATCGATCGGTATTTCCATTCACTCATACATCTTCACTAGAAGTCTCAGTGCACGTCTCTATTGATATTTTGGAGAATCCCAATCCAAAACTTGCACATATGGGATCGTTACAAAAATTTGAATTGAACATGTACCACAATCTAGTTCGTGGTAGAATTTGTGTAGATCCAACATCTATTCACATTACACAAGAACTGCATGACTCTATACTACTTCAAATGAATTGATTGAGGCACGTTTTGTATGCGTAGCATGAAGTATAACCTTCAAATCTGAACCATGTGCAGTCTTCTAGGTGGATATTTTGTTGTCACTATTCAAGGAATGCATTTGAAGGACTGATTCGATCTACAATAACATTTGGATTTCTTTTTAGTGAATGTGTCAGACTCAAACCCTGACTCCCATTTCCTGATAGAGCCACGTTACTCAACTCACCATGTGTGCATTCACGGTTTGGCCAACCACGGTTCATTCTCTAGCAAATTGGTCTGTATAAATTGATGATTGTTTGTTGTGGCATATTTTTATGTGAATCATTCTCAAAGAAGCACAAGAGAACTACTCCCGGTGGTATTCTAAATATCAAAATTTTGTGTCAAATTTTGGTTGGATCAGCTTCTGGAGTATCAAATTTGGTACCAACATATGAGATTCTATATTCTTCTCTCCACGTGTGAAATATCAGAGGTGCATGTGAATTTTCTATATTAAAATAGTGAGTGTCGGTCATGCCAAATATTTTACTAGAATTCAGTTTAATTTAATCTCTAGTCTCTCCTCAAAAGTCAGCTTAGTCTAAATTTTCATTATCTTATGAGTCGATTCATTCTACTTTAGTGACTAGGACACATTTTTTTTACCTTAATAGAAGGTATTAAGGTCCATATTGCTCATTATAGTTTAGTGTTTTTAAAACTCCATATTTATTGTTGAGTCAAATCTAATCATTGATTAGATTTTATGTTTTTAAACATTGTTCATTAAAGTACATTGAGTCATTAGTTTTTGGGTCATCTTGTTTAGTTAAAAGAGTCAAAGTTTAATATTAATAATGTTTATATATCATTTTGTAGTATTTTGTGTCTTATCATTGTCAAGATTAGTCTAAATTTGTGTGTCTAGTTTTACAAAGTGAATCATTACAAAGAGTCAAAAAAGAGTCATTATAAAAAGTTCAAAAAAAAAAAAAATTGTCTCACTTTTCAATAATTGGACACTTTTTCACTTGTGCATGATGTTCATCTTGTGGAGGTATTTTCAAGCTCCATGATCACATCTGGCTGAGTTAGGAGCATCATATTAGAGGATGGAGGAAAATGGAGGTAGGAGGTCAATTGGTGACCTCTCATCAATCGCCAAAAACGGGCCACATAAATGATTTAGTGGCATTTTTACGATTGTGTGTTTGCTTCATTTTATAGTGTTCTTGTTTTCAATAAGTATAAATTTCACATTGAGGGGGAACATGATCCAATGTTAAATTTACATTATGTCAGCTTTTTTATGTATGTGTAAGCAATCGAATTCATCAAAATTTCTTATGTTATTCCCTACAAAGTGAGATGTGATGATGGCTGAGAATAGTACTTGGCATATCATGATATGGTTGTAGGTAAACCACTTGAAAACCTTCATTTGTGATTTTTGGTAAACCAATTGCAAAACAACCATTCTTGGTTGTCGGTAATCCATTCACAAAACCATCACTTTGTGTTTTGTGGTAAACCAATCAAAACCACCATTCTCATTTTTTTGTTAACCGTTTACAAAATCATCCCCGAGGTTTGTGATCATCCTATGAAAATCACCAGATCATGAGCAAAGTGCAAGTACAAAGGCATGTTTTCCCCATGTTTGCACTAAGAGGAGGAATGTTAGGAAATATATATTAGTGCATACTTTATTGTGTTAGTAATTAAATATTAGAATAATTACGAAAGTGATTATTCTCATGTAAACAATATTTTATTATAAATGAGTTGTTAAAACAACTCATATTATTAGATAGTATATCATTATGAGAGTAACATGTTATTTGAATTTTCACAAATAAGAAAAACCCATTTGAAGCTAAATATTTGTCGAAAGAGGTGACTTAACCAAATTATAAAGAGAAACAAACATCTCGTACACTACGACAAGTGTCAAGTCGGTACCTAATTTAGAAGTCAAAGGGGGGATGAAGTATCAAATTCCCACGGGAAGAAGCAGAGCCAAGAAAGAAGTAAGACAGTAAGCCGCAGACGGTGCTAAGTGTCCACCGACGCATCCTCTAAATCCTTAAAGAGAAGCAGAGTCAAGAGGATGCGCAGCCTTCCATGTGGATCTTACCACAAATAGACTTTGTCTTCAAAGCAGGCCATAAAGATGACAAGCCACCCGCCATGTACAAGTGATTTAGGGTCTTATCTATAAGATTTAATGCTCAAAATTTTTCAAAATATCAGAGGTGAAGGGTCATTTCATTACAAAATATGCACCATTTGAATCAAGAGGCCATGAACCAATGCATAAAGGGTCAAAATATCTAGCTATGTAATAAATATCTGGAGGAGTTTCTTCTCAAAAGGTGAGTCCATCTCAAGGGAGTCGGTTGTAGGAGAATTAATATGCATTAAATAATCATAGATTTCACATTTCAAAAGGGGTCAAATTGTGAGAAATATTTGAGGCAATTTGTTTATGTCACTTCATATCATTTATCATAATTAAGGGCAATTGAAAAGGATTTTCAAAGTTCTCTCTTACCTCCTCCTCACCCTATAAATTGTAATGAAGTTTCGATAGATAATATAGATGATATATGATAGAGAGGAGCTAGAGGATAGTTTTAGTTAGATACTAGGAGAGTTAATCTTTTCCTCTCTGTCACGCAAGTTTCTCTTCTATAAAAGGTAGAGATCTTGGAACTCTAGCCTTCTACCTAAGTTTTTAATAGCAATCTTGCCTCTTTCTGATGTAATACTGTGCACAACCATTGGAGTAATATATATGTTTTCATGGTGTTTCCGGTTCATCATTTGCATATCTTTATTGTCTCTGATCACCTTTATTTTCATTTAGAAACTGTGCATATTTGGGTGTTGTTTCAACCTTTGGTGTTGTGCTTAAGTAGTTCGAGACAATTATGTATTCGGTTGGCTTCCTGGTGTATTCTTTCCGGTGCATTGCCTTAGTTGTTTTTTATGTTTTTCTTTCTAGTTTTTCTGATCCCTATCTCCCCCTGTAGAGAAGAGCTAGCTTATTTAAAATCTAGAGGTTTCCTTAGGACACACATCCTACCAACCTAAGGATTCCTACAACTCGATGGTTCTATCCTCCAAGGATGTCCGTCAACATAATAATTACACCTTGTTAAGAGATTAGTTGGTTAAACAAACTCCATGATTTAGGAATACATTTCCTATAAATTTGTATGTTCCCAAATAGAGAAATATAGAGAATCTTTACATTATTGTGTCATATTCTTGCATAAATCTTGTTCTTCCACTTTACTTGGGTTAATGATTACAAACTACTTGTAAATTTTGGATGGTAAACACTTTTATTATACCAAAGCTATGAAATGGAGTGGTGGAGGAGAAATTTCTCTAAGCGGGCAATGGAGGTGGGCTTGGGTCCTTAATGTCCACTGATAAATCCACATTTGAAGCACCATATTATTTTTTGTTTGGTCCATATGGAGAAGTTTGACCAGACCTCAAGGTGTCCCCATGGTCACTTACTAAAAGCATCCAATGAACTTAATGGGAATGGAGCTTGGGTTGATGATTACAAACTACTTGTAACTCACCAATAGCCCATGAACTAGGGTTCATCCTATCTTCAAAAATAAAATTTAGTGTCATGTATTTGGATATTTGTCAAGTCATTACTAATTATCCTGTATGTAAGACAACAACTATCCTAACAACCCTAACCTCAAGCCTTTATGATGTTGCAACAACGTTGATTTGAATAACATATCGAACCTAGTGGCCACTAGGATTAAAATTTAACACAAAGACTGCTAGGCTTAAATTTTCATTTGGAATTCATTCAATAGAATTTGAATATACTATTGAGATCAGTAGTCACTAGGCTTAAAAAAATTGGAATCACGAGTATTCAGGAAAGAAATGTAGTGAGTAACCACCCTAGTGGTCGCCAGTTGTTAAAAATATTCTTTTAAAATTGAAATATAATTGTGGGGAGCATTCAAAGCACCCCGCTATGTTCCACTTGGTCCATATGGAGAATTTCAAACCCTACCTCAAGGTGTCCCCATGGCCACTTATTGAAAGCATCTAATGAACTCAATGGGAATGGAACTTGGGTTAATGATTACAAACTAATTGTAAATTTTGGATGGTAAACGCTTTTATTATACCGTAGCTATAAATTAGAGTGGTGGAGGAGCACTTTATCTCGTAAGGACATGGAAGTGTGCTTGAGTCCTTAATGTCCACCAGGTTCACTTTAAGACACCTCTTAGAAATCGAAGGTAGAAAATCCCTTACAAATATCCCTAGAACCAGTTTCACCGAGAGGAAAATTTCTTGGGGTTTGTGTGCAAATTATTTTCCTGAAAGAAGATTTCATTTTAAATTCATTTAACAAAAAGGCTACGAGATGCATGACAGATATTTTTGTCACACGACAACAACCTTTTTTATGTGTGATAGAGGTTTTTGTAGTGTGACAACAAGTTTTATGTCGCATGAAAACAAATCTTCTCATCACGAGTCTATAGCCTCCGACTCTGTCGCACCTAAAAACTCTCATTTTCGTGCATTAACAAACTCTTCTTTTCACGCATCAAAAATGCTCTGTTGCATGTTTGCAGCCTCCACCCTCCTGTCATATGTCAATAAAATTCCTTATCACACTTCAAAAAACTCTCGTTTTCGTGTTCCAACAAACTCTTTGTCACGCATGTGTAACCTCTAACCTCCTTTCATGTGTCAACAAACTCTCCTTTTCGTGCATCAAAAACTCTCCTTGTCGTGTGTCAACAAACTCTCCTTGTTGTGCATCATTAGAACTTTATTTTCATGCATCTGAGAACAATACTTGTCACCCGACTACAAATCTAATGAATATCTATAAAAATACACTTTTTGTACTGGCCTTTTTTTCTTCGCAAGTTTATTATACTTGATAATAAATATTCCCCTAGGTGCTATGAGTGATTTAGTAGTGTTCTACCTAGTGAATAATATAGGATTATATAGGGGATATTTTCAAGGGTAGGTGAAGCTGACCCCTAAAAAAATTAAACTATAATTTTTAGGTGAACAAGTCACCGTGCTAAAAATCACCTTTTCAAATTTTTCAAAAATGGAATATTCTCCATATTATGAATATTTTCCACTAAAAAACCTTGATTTCCACCGAGCAATTTGCATTCAAGCACCTAGCTAGGTTTAACTTGGTCCATATGGAGAAGTTTGACCCCTACCTCAAGGTGTCCCTATGACCACTTATTGAAAGCATCCAATGAACTCAATGGGAATGGAACTTGGGTTGATTATTAAAAACTACTTGAACTCACCAAAATCCCATGAACTTGGGTTCATCTTGTATTTGAATATTTTTGTCTAGGCTTGTATTTGGATATCTGTCAAGTCATTACTAATTATCATGTATGTAATACAAAAAATATCCTCGAGGCTGCTAACCTCAAGCCTCTGTGATTTTACAACAATGTTGATTCGAATAACATATTGAACCTAGTGGGAGCTAGGCTTAAATTTTCATTTGGAATTCATGTGATAGACTTCAAATATACTATTGAGCTCAGTGGTCTCTAGGCTTAAATTTTCGTTTGGAATCACAAGTATTCAAGAAAGAAATGTAGTGAACAACCACCCTAGCAGCATCCATCATTAAAAATAGTCTTTTAAAATTGAAATATAATTGTGGGGAGCATTCAAAGCACCCTGTTATGTTCCACTTGGTCCATATGGAGAATTTTTACCCCTACCTTAAGGTTTCCCCATGGCCACTTATTAAAATCATCTAATGAACTCAATGGGAATGGAACTTGGGTTGATGATTACAAACTACTTGTAAATTTTGGATGGTAAATGCTTTTATTATACCAGAGATATGAACTAGAGTGGTGGAGGAGAATTTTATCCAAGTGGGACATAGAGGTGGGATTTGGTCTTTAATGTCTGTTGAGCAATCTACATTCAAATCACCCCGCTATGTTCTACTTGGTCTATCTGGAGAATTTTGAACCCTACCACAAGGTGTCCCCGTGGCCACTTATTGAAATCATCCAATGAACACAATGGGAATGAAACTTGGGTTGATGACTAAAAACTACTTGTAACTCACCAATAGCCCATGAAGTTGGGTTCATCCTGTCTTCAATTTTTTTTTCTAGTCATGTATTTGGATATCCGTCAAGTCATTACTAATTTTCCTATATGCAAGACAACAACTATCCTAGTGGTCATTACCCACAAGCCTCTATGATGTTGCAACAACACTTATTCGAATAACATATTGAACCCAATGGCTGCTAGGATTAAATTTTCATTTGGAATTCATGCAATAGACTTTGAATATACTATTGAGCTTATTGGTCTCTAGGTTTAAATTTTTATTTGGAATCATGAGTATTCAAGAAAGAAATGTAGTGAGCAACCACCCCAGCAGTTGCCAGTATTTAAAAATAGTCTTTTAAAATTGAAATATAATTGTGGGGAGCATTTGAAGCACCCCGTTATTTTATGTTTAGTCCATATAAAGAAGTTCAACCTATACCTCAAGGTGTCCCCATGGCCACTTATTGAAAGCATCCAATGAACTCAATGGGAATGGAACTTGGGTTGATGATTACAAACTACTTGTAAATTTTGGATGGTAAACGCTTTTATTATACCAGAGCTATGAACTAGAGTGGTGGAGGAGCACTTTCTCTAAGAAAAACATGGATGTGGGCTTGGGTCCTTAATGTCCACCAATCGATCTACATTCGAAGCACCCCACTATGTTTTGCTTGGTCAATATGGTGAAGTTCGACCCCTACCTCAAGGTGTCCCCATTACCACTTATTGAAAGCATCCAATGAACTCAATGGGAATGGAATTTGGGTTGATGATTACAAACTACTTGTAACTTACTAGTAGCCCATGAACTTGGGTTCATCCTAACTTTGACTATGTTTTGTCTAGTCACATATTTTGTAATGCCTCTAGCATGATAGGTACCTAAGATGACTTCTACTTTAGAAGATACAAACATTGACATGTGATTTGGTCTTAAGACGGTGTACTCTTGTGACTATGGAAATCATGTTTGTAGTAGAAAATAATTCATCCTTTGTACAGGTACATTATGTCATGTTTTACTGTATTTAATAAGAACAACCCACCTCCTTATGTAGAATTAGTTTACTACTTGAATTGTGAAATTCGGTTTCATTTTTTATAAAAACTCTTCCTTCAGATTGATTACCTTGGATCAATTCCATTGATCCAAGGTATGCTTTTAATTCATGATTTTTGGTCATAATGACCAAGTTTGTTAGATCAGTTGATTGTTGGATTCAGATTGTGCTAGAGAATTAATGAAGTCTTTAGACCCTACAGAATATGTTGAATATTGATGTCATGGTTGGTTCTTTGTTTAATTGATTACAATGATTTATTTGAATGGTAACCTATTTTAACTATATGTTTAATGCTAAGTGAATATGTCCTAGAGCTAATTCTAACCTATGTCTCTTTGATATTTTGAAATTAAGATGTTGTGACTTAAACTAGAGACCTACCTATGGACCTATGTTGATTTCCTAAACTAATGTTAACCTAACTTAAAATGTGGCTAACCTAGAGGGGGCCTATGGAACACATGGACATTGGGTGGTCAGTGGCATCAGTTTCAAGGTAATTAAATGATATTTAATTCATTCTTATCCTTTCCTACCACCAACTTTGGCATGGGCATTGGAAAAGTTGGGGAAAGATGAGTTGGCATCTCCCCAAATTTGGTTGCATGCAAATTTGAATTTATTCTTCACCAAAAGTGGAGATGGCGGTGGCATGGAAGATGGAGGGAACTGATAGTCCTTTGAATTTAATGTTTTTTAATTTGGTGAAAACCTCCTAGGAAAGTGCATGATGGGTTTTGTTGTTTTTGATCTTTTGGTTCATTTGTGAACCGAGCTCTACATGAGATTGTTCCTACTCTTCAGTTTGACACTTGCATAACTGTAACTCTTGCATGACTATAATTTTTACATGGCTTTGAACTTTTATTGGACACTAGGAAAACTATATAAATAAAGGGTAAGTGTTGATGGTTCGGTTGACATTTCGAGGCAAGGAATAAGCTACCGATTTTTTCTTGGAGATCTTCTCATGAATCAATAAAGGAGAAGTGCTATCAAGCATGATAGGCTCTTCCCATTAAGTTGTTTTTATTTTACTTAAATGATTCATTAAAAGAACTCTTCTCTTGGGGATAAATTGGTTTTTTTTTATGTTATGATCTCTGCTTTTGATGCTTGTATTATTTACTGTTATTACTATTTGACTTCACTATTATGATGGAAGATTTGTTCTAGTTTTTGATTCCCTTGTTTTGAATTACTGAGTTATGCTTAAATTTGAGCCTAAGATGAAGTTGTAATGGTTTGTACTCTTATTGAGCTTTGTTAAACTTAAACTTGTGAGTAAATTGATTTCTTAAATTCGTGGAACTTGTTTGATGAGATCTTATATCACCTCTGTGAGAACACTTCAAAGTATAAATTGTTGAGTAACTCGACTAATGTTTGAACTTGAATGAATCTTTTTGGGAGATAAACTTTTGCATCTTTGGGTTTAGCATATTCTTCTGAGTCTGATGGAATGTTCAAAACTTGTGATCATGCCCAATGTTTTTTTTATCACTCTGTGGTTGTGATTCTGGCATTTTGTTCTAACCTTCCTATTTCATTCATTTATTCCAATGGTTTATTGAGGAAGATGCATTGTTCTGAGTTTGGATTTGAAAGAAGCTTTCGTCTATTAAAGACTTGCTATAGCTTTTTTGTTCACCAATAGAGGATTTGGAAATATTATCCATGTTAGCTCCTTGAAAGGAATTATTGCTTGGGAAAGGGTAATTTAAAAGAAGTGTTATTTTGTCTTCTATTCTTTTGAGAACTTGGGTAACCTCTGAAATTGATGTAATTGATGCTTAGAAGGGGAAATTATCTTGGGATTTAGCTCATTGTGTTACAGTTGTTGTTATCGATTTGTGAGTCTGAATAGTTCTTTGGACATTAATGGTGGTACTGGGTTAGTTTTTTTCTCAAATTTTAGGCCATCAAACTTGTTTTTGGTTCTTTTACTAATGAAGGAAAAGGTATCTCTGTATAAGGAATGTGTGTTTGGGGGCATAGCTTTATCATTATTTGATCATATTTTCTTTTCATCATCTAGGTGTAGAAGGACTTTGAAGACTTACTCTTCTGTTAATTCTCTTCCTTTCTCCGCCATGTCCATGGAAAATGTTACTTGTCTTATGGGTTTTGATGTTATCCTTACTGTTATCTTAAGTGATGAAAGGTAATGATTTTTTTGGGTCATTATTTCTTCCCTTCTTCAAGACTATAGTCATTCAATTCGATCTTTGATTGTTCTCTGTTTGGGGAATTTTGGTAAAGGATAGTAGAGAATGGACTTACCTGTTTATGTTCTTGTTTATAGCGTACTCTTTTTATAATCATGCTTAGAAATTTGAATATACAATCTCTCTCTCCTTTGATTTTCCTTTTATTTCAATCTAGATGAGGGAGTTGTCCAGTTGGTCTATTTTGTAGTACCTTCACTAGGACTGGCTTGAAGAATTAAGTCGAGTTGTGTTAGGACATTTTAGCTGAAGCAAAGGTTACTTAGGAGGATTGTTGTGTTGGTTGAAAATATTCTGAGTAAGTCTTTTTATTTGGTGAAAATATTTGAACGATCAAGGATTTGAAGTGAATTATTAGATCCCTCCATTCTACTAGTTTTCCTTAGCATAGAAATTGATGTATCTCTAAGGGATTGTGTGCTTAGTTCCAATTGCATGCCAAGTTGATCTCATCCTTTATTGAAAATTGTTTAGTGTTGAACTTGAACTTAGATTGGTCTCTAATTCTGAATTTGAGTTATAGGATTCTTAAATTAGAAACTCTTTACTAAATATGTTGTTTGGTTCATCCTAAACCTATTCGTATGTTTGATTTGATCTTGGCATCTCATATTCTAGGATGGAATTAGGTGAAATAAATGCTGAGATGAAAGTACTATTATTCTATCTAATGTTTATCTATTCCTAAGAGATAGTAGGGATAGTTATCTTCCCATGTTAGATAGGATTAACTGAGAAGTGAATAATGTATAATGATATATGAAAGGAAAATTGTGATTTTGATGGAATAGTACTTACCTGGATTAATGTTTTAATTCTTTTTATGTAAACAATAGTATGAAAGTTGAAGTTGTTTATATCATGATCTATTCTTAATTATGATATGGTTTATCACCTTACCTCTCTCTCTCAATTGTGACTAGTAATTCCTTTTGGTATGTCTCTCTATAATGCTTAAACTATTTCATAACAATAGAGTTCTCTTTATGAAATAGTTAGCTAAAAGCACATATTTTTAATGCTTAGTGCTTATCATGCTCAGTTCAATGAACTGACCCATGCTAGCAATTTTTGTAGATGGACTTCGTAAGTGATGAAAGGAGAAAATATATTTAGGAACTTATATTTTTTATCAAAGAGACTGGATATTTTTATGATGAAATATGGTTCATTACTGAAATGTACTTTATGGAAAAGAAAGTTGTATTTGAAATTGATTCAAGTATTGTTGTTTGGCATTAGTAGTGTCTGAAGTGCTTGGACTTATTAAATGTATGAATATTTTGATGAATAAAATATATGTGAAATTTGTTGTATTTGATGTATTTCCTTTGGTAATCAATGAGTGGAAATGTTAGGTAATTCTCTACTTTTCAGTCAGTAGCTTACTCTTTGGATTAGAATAGAATGGATATAGATTAGGGGTACTAGATGTACTACTCTCTCTAGAGAAAATACAACTTAATAAGTTGACATTCTTGTATGGATACTCAACTAATTCACTTTAAATAATCATTAACCCTATATAAGAAAAAGGGGAAGGCAACTTCCATGAAATGATTAATAGACTGTCTTAAGATCTCTTGAAAATAAATCAGAAAGTTATCTTTGATTAGTTGATGGTGTGCTATCTCATGAAGAGTTCCTTAACTAGATTAGGAATGTAGAGAAAGGAAATTAAATGGGATTAGACTTCATTCCATTGAAGTCTAATATAAAAGGAATTTTCTTTGAACTTATATAAGCTAGGGATTGAGTAGGGAAATAAGTAACAACACTGTCTTGTTTTCTGAATCTATTATGTGAAACATAAATCAAAATGTTAATGGAATAAAAACATAACTTATGAAATTGTTGGAAGCAGATGTATCTGCATACCCACTCTAATTGCAGTTTTAACTTGTAACCCTAATGGTAAATGAACCTAGTTGTTCAATAGGACTACTATAATTAACCCTTAATAAGAAAAATTTAATAATTCATTAACTTCTTTCTAAGGTATGTTCATCCAAATGAGGAGAACTCAGTCAGATGTTGGCACACGCCAACTGTAGTACAATACCTTTATGAAGACTTGGGTCTTCATCAGAATATTATATTGCAGTGACATGTTGCAACACCCTTCAAAGTTTAATCACTAGATCTACATAAATTCAGACTTATTCACAGTTCTTCCCTAGGTAGAGTTAGGGGCATGTTCTAGTGTCGGGGTCAACTCACGATGACTTAGGATAACTAGACACACACAATCGACTTAGGTTGATTGAGTATGACTATGTACCCTTAGTCACCGCAAGCATTCCTCCACACTAGACTATGTTGCTAACCTTGGCTAGGGTTAAACCTTAAACAAGAGGACTGACATGAGTCAGTAAAGACCATTCTAGATAACATAGGAAGTGGGGTGAAGGACATATTTCATTTACGAGTATATCATCTAGCAATATAAACATGAACAAGTATGTTTAAAATCTTTGGCCAAAGTATCGCAAGCTACTGGTTATGTTGTCCTATGTCACCTAGTTTAAGAAGTGGGATTTCAGATGAATATTAGTAATAGATATTCAGATAGGCCTCTTAAATAGAACACTTAATACCCCGAAAAGGGTAAAGGAACCAAGTATACATAGTATACAAATTACTAAGTTAACATGAGAGATCGGTATGATACTCGAGTCATGAAATGAGAGATCGGTAGCTCACCGAGTCATTTACAGCTGCATATGGTTTCTATTATGAGATTGATTGGCATTGGAATGTGTGTTCTAAATTATGATTATTTAGAACACGTAAGATTATGTAAAAAAATCCCTTGTTTCTAAAGTCTTAAAATGGGAAATTTTTGGGGTGTGGAGCCTGCTTTTTGGTCTTCTTAAATCCGTGTTGAAGTGTTGGAGCTCGAACGGTTAAGTTTGAAGACTTCAGAAGTATTGCAGATCATTTGTTGTGACATTGTTGTGCAACCACCGTGCGCATTGCTTTGTGACATTGTTGTTAACATGTTGTTAATTGGTTGTTAATGTCGGGACTATTTTTCCAACTGTGGGCAAGTTGAAAGATCGTGACTTTCAAACTTCTAGGGTCGGCTTTAGGACTTCTTAAGAGGATTTTAATCCTATAAGTAGAGGTGTTAGGGTATCTTAAAGATATCTTGAGTTTTCAAGAGTTCTTGAGTCTTAATGATCAAGAGGTGATCAAGAGTGATCAAGGTTATGCAATTGGGTGTCAATTGTGGTTTAGATGTGGTTTAGCATCTTTGGAATTCTGTTGTGAGTTCATAACTGAGAGAAGACTGTGAGAGTTGTTTTACTCTTGTTGATAATAAAATATGAGCAAGTTCTTGGTGGACATAGCCCACATTGGGTGAACCACGTTAAATCTTGTCTTGTCTTCTTTTGTGCATTATTTATTTATGTTGTTATATTTCTACAAGTATAATTCTGCTATATAGTTTCCTACTGCTGTGGTTTGAGGAATTGTTTCCGCATATTTGTTCTCTAATTCCTAACAATTGGTATCAGAGCTTTGGTGGTTTTTTACTGAAGTTGTAAATCATAGGGAAATTTTATCTTGAGTGGGAGCTATGGCAGATGAGGGTAGATCGAGGGTTGAGAAGTTCAATGGGTAGAACTTTGGTTTGTGGAAGATGCAAATGGAGGATTACTTATATCAGAAGGACCTCCATGTTCCTTTGGCTAGAAAAGTAAAGAAACCTATAGCCATGTTGAATGAGGATTGGGAGTTATTAGATAGAAAGGTGCTCGGGGTAATTCATTTATGCCTTGCATCTTTGGTTGCTTTCAACATATCACAGAGAAGACCACGTAAGGTCTCATGAGTGCATTGGGGAAGTTATATGAAAAACCCTCTACCTCTAATAAAATATTTTTGATGAAAAAGTTATTTAATATGAAGATGTCTGAGAATGGTTCTGTTGTTGATCATTTGAATGAATTTAATACATTTGTGAGTATGTTAAACTCGGTAAAAATTGACTTTGATGATGAGGTCAGGGCTTTGTTGATTTTGTGCTCCTTGCTAGATAGCTGGGACAACTTGGTTATGGTTGTAAGTAATTCAGTCTCTAATAACTCAAAGCTAAAGTTTGAGGATGTAATAGGTGTGATCCTAAGCGAGGAAATGTGAAGGAAGAGCACTGGAGATTATTCTACTTCTACTGGAAAATCTTTGACAAAGTGGAGAGAGCGAGGGAGACAAAAGAATAGAGGGAAAGGTAATTGTGGGAAGTTGAATGATCACGGAAGGTCAAAGTCCAAGAGTAAGTTAGAATGTTGGCACTATGGGAAGGTTGGTCATGCTAAGAAATATTGTTGGGCTCTTCGGGATAAGAAGAACAAGAAGGAGGAAACTAAAGAGGTAAATTTGGTAGTAGGTGATGTTTGTCAAGATGCCTTAATTCTTTCTTTAGATAATATTGTTGAATCTTGGGTGTTAGATTCAGGGGCTTCTTTCCATGCCACCCCACATAGACATTACTTTACTGATTTTGTTCAAGGTGATTTTGGACATGTATATCTTGGTGATGATGAACCATGTAGTATAGTAGGGAAAGGTTGTGTTCGGGTGAAAATGTAGAATGGGAACACATGACTACTTAACAATGTCAAGAATGTGCCTAAGTTGAGGTGGAATTTGATATCAATGGGACAAATTTATGTAGTGATGGCTATACGGCTAGTTTTATAGCGAATTCTTGGAAGGTAACCAAGGGAGCTCTTGTGGTTACAAGAGGTAAGAAAATTGGTACTTTGTATTTAACTAGTGGTACTGATTATTGTAATTTAGTTACTTCATATGGAGATAGAACTTTATGGCACCAAAGACTCAACATATGAGTTATAAGTTCATGCAAATTATAAAGGATGTGTTTCCTGGATTAAAGGAGTTAGATTTGGACTTCGTGAGAACTATGTTTATGGGAAACAAGCGGTGAGATTCCTCAAGGTTAGACCTACCAAGAAGGAGGTTAAGTTGAAGTTAGTATATACATGATGTATGGGGCCATGTAAGGTAAACTCTATTGGTGGTTCATGTTATTATGTCACTTTCATTGATGATGCAACTAGAAAAGTTTGGGTATATTGCATTAGAAAGAAATCTGATGTGTTTAAAACTTTCAAAAGATGGAAAGCCTTGGTTGAGAATGAAATAGGTCTCAAGCTGAAATGTCTCAGGTCAGATAATGGAGGGGGATATTGCAGAAATGAATTTATTGATTACTATTCGGTAAATGGGATCCACAGAAAAGAACGGTTCCAAATACTCCACAGGAAAATGGAGTGTTAAAGATAATGAACATGACAATCATGGAGTGTGCTAGGTGCATGAGGTTACATGCGGGGTTGCCACTCATGTGTTGGGTGGAAGTGGTAAGCACGCTTGTTTATCTTATTAACATAGGACCCTTTATGGCCTTGATAGAGGTATACCCTCGAGGAGGCTTGTCCAGTAAGAAAATTGATTACTCATTTCTTATAGTATTTAGATGTGAGGTATTTGTTCACATTGATAAAGATGATAGGACCAAGTTAGAGGCTAAGTCTAAGAAATGCACCTTTGTTGGATATGGTGAAGATGATTTTGGTTTCTGTGTTTGTAGTCTTAAAGACAAGAAAATATTTTTGTCTAGAGATATTGTATTTAATGAAAAAATCATGTATAAAGATCAAAATGGAAATGTAAAGAGGAATCAAAGAAATAATACACAGTGTTAGAGGACATTACAGATAGTAAGGTGTCCAAGGGGCCAGTTCATGTACCTACTCATCAGGAACCCCAAACTCCTAAGGTGAGAAGGTCTTCTAGGGTAAGAAGGGAACCTAAATGATTTACTCCATCTTTGAATTATTTATTGCTCACTGACTGTGGAGAGCTAGAGTGCTTTAAGGAAGCAATGCAAGTGGATTCCAGGAAGAAGTGGGAGTAGGCCATGGATGAAGAGCATAGATATCTTATGGAAAACCAGACTTTGGATCTGGTGGAGCTACCCGAGGGCAAGAGAGCATTGCGGTAATAAGTGGGTGTATAGAATCAAAGAGGAAGATGGAGGTAGGAAATGATACAAGGCCTGGTTGGTGGTCAATGGATTTTCACAGAAGAAAGGTATAGAATTTGATGAAATTTTTTCTCCAGTTGTTAAAATGACTTCTATTAAGACTGCTTCATGGTTTAGTTGTAGTAGAATACTTGCACTTAGAATGCTTGGATGTGAAGACTGCATTCCTTCATGGTGAGTTGGAGGAGGAATTGTACTTGCAATGTACCACGGGGTTATGAGGTCAAAGGGAAGGAGAGGTTAGTGTGCAAATTGAAGAAGATCTTCAGTATGGCTCGAAATAAGCTCCACAAAGCGAAGTGGTACATGAAGTTTGACAGCTTTATGCAGAGCAGGGTTACTCTAAGTGTCACTCAGACCATTGTGTGTAAATCAAGAAGTTTCTTGATGGTAGTTATATTATTATGTGCCTATATGTAGATGATATTCTTGTTGTAGGGAATAACATGTAGGAAATAAAGATACTCAAAGGCTACATAGGTGACTGACTACTTTGATATGAAGGATTTGGGGGTAGCAAAACAAATTCTTGTATGAGAATAACTTGGACAGAAGGAGAGGAAGCCGGTATTATCTCAAGAAGAGTACATAAAGAAGGTCTTGGAGAGGTTTAGTATGCAGGATGCTAATCTGTTGTACTCCTTTGGCGCTTCACTTTAAATTATCAAAGGAGTAGAGTCCCAAGACTGGGAGGATAGAATTTAGATGTCCAGTGGTACCGAACTCATCAGCCAGCTGATAGCTTGATGTATACTATGGTATGCACTAGGCCTAACATTTCCCATGTAGTGGGAGTAGTGAGCAGTTTTATGAGTGATCTAGCAGAGAGCACCTGCAGAGTGGATCCTTCGGGTATTTGAGAGGGACCATGGGAGCAAAGATTGTGTTTTGGTGGCTCAAACTCTACATTAAATGGATATGTAGATTCGACATGGTAGGATATTTGGTCAAAGGGGAGGAGCACGACATGTATTTATGGTCATGATACAATGCATGAGTTGGATTTCACAGCTTACAAAAGGTTATGGCTTACAAACTACATAGCTATGTTGCTGCCATAGAGCAAGCAAGGATGATTTGGCTACAACATTTTCTTGATGAGTTGGATCATAAGCAGGAATTTGGGAGACTACATAGTGATAGTCGAGTGTTATTCATTTGGTGAAGAACTATGCTTTCCACTCTGTCAGATGAAGCACATTTAGTGAGATATCATTTCATCAAGATAGCTTTGGAAGAAGATAAGATGAAGTCTGAAAAAGATTCATACCATCCTATAGATATGATGACCAAGGTGGTCACAAGGAATGCCCACATTTTAAATCACATAAGTCATCGACTCACATAGACACATGAAAATGACATAGGCATGTCGATGCCACACTTTTCCCAATGAACGAATACTAGCAATGACCCAACCACAAGAAACATGACTTCAGGAATGGCGAACCCACAACACATCATTTCTTTAAATGTATTTTAGTTACGATTAACATTCCAAGAACATTATTGAGCAAGGATAAATTTCTCGTTTTTCCACCCACATATTCTTAAGTTTATTCCGTGGTTAAAATACAATTCGACCATCTTATGTTGGCTTCTTATACTTTATAAAAATTTCCATAACTAACATACTTATTTGGCATAAATCAAATTACATACAAAGTACTTAATTATCTTATTATTATGTTAAGAATATTCTTCTCCAACATTTATTCGATGTCTATAGTTTTAACCTTACAACTCAAGTGAAAGTAACTTGATATCCAGAATGCAATAAAAGGATTTAACGGAGATTTAGATACAAGGTAGTTTTTTTTTACCAAAAACATTCCTCGATCACGAAATAGAGATTTCCCTACCACAGTTACTCTAATTCAATGACTTGTGGAATTCCATTTTGATTTATATATGTATTTTGTTTTCTCGAAGGTTGATCACACCAAGAACAATTCATATTCTTTGAAACAAAAGAATATGTTTTATTGAGTTATAAGGTCTGCAAGGGTGGCATTTTTCCGAACCTCAAATCTCGTCTTTACTCTTATATGCTTTATTTTCTATGTCACATTATGGTCTTATTTTTTTTTTTGCATTGTCTTGAAAAGGAGTTACAAACTGTTTGTCTAACCTCTTGAAGACAAAAAAAATAAGGAGACTTGAAGCTACACACACACCCTAAGCCAACCTCCAAATCAAACGAGGTTTAGATTAATTCCAACTTCATCTAAGGGTCTACCCCTCAACTATATGTGAGTTTTAAGCGAGAGGACAAATTTATGCTAAACCACCTTCCCGAAAGGACCAAGGTGTTATGTTGAGAGAAATCAAGGTAACACATTTAGTTGAGCGGGGCTAAGGGGTTCATTAACAAGAGTATAAGACCTAAAATCAACTAAGTCACAACCTCCATCCATGTCGTCTGGATCCAACAGGGTTTTCACTCGATGAAGAACTTTAATTTTAAATCTATCTTTGAATGACAAGGTAGTCCACTAGGCTACGAAGGAGGAGGGTTAGCTCTACACACTCCAAGAAAAGTTTGACTGTGTCACTCCTATCAGATGGGTTTAAGACAATGTCACTAAACCTACTGACTAAGACGATAAGTCCATTCTTGAGCTCTGATTTTCCTAAATTAGGACGTTCCATCGAGAGCAAAGATTAAGTTCATCCTACGGTTTTCAATGTCTTCTACGGTAAGGAGTATCGCACATGAAAAACAAGTTATGTCCCGATGTTGAACAAGGGTAGTGTGTTTTTTGATTAAAACTCTTTATTACATTTACAAAGTATGAATGCACAAGATGACTCGTTAATCATTTATTGAACACTAAACATACACTACAAGATATTACTTCAAATTCATTTACCTTATATAAATATCAACCCCTTTTAACCATGTGTTCTCTGAATCAAAATTGAACCTAAGATTAAATGCACATTTCCTAGATGTCCTAGAAACCAACATCTCATACATAACAACAAATTATCAAATATAACCTTCTGAAACATGAGACTACAAAATACATTTATTCATTTAAAAATGAACTATATAAATTACAATGATAATTAATGCATTACACAACGCCTTTACGTCATCATTCTTTCATCCTGCAAAACACGTGAGCATGATATCAATGATAATTCACTGGCATGGCATCCACCCTAACCTAACATAAGTATCATTTTTCAGTTTCCCATTTACATATGACAATAATTACAATTTGCAATCGAAATAAAAAGGTCTAGAGACATGTATTCATTGCATTTCATTTTTCTTCATTTTGTAACCCAGAGAGAGAAAGAGAAGGGAAGAGAGAGAAAACACCATTTTGTCAAAAGTTCTAATGCACACAACAAGTTCCACTATAGAGTTTTAAACAGTTATTTGTATGTGTTAAGAGTTTACAGGGTGGTTTGGCAACCCTACGAGGGTCCGCAACTTTCTATTTTTACATTTTCTTACTAGCTACAAAAACGTACAAAATGGGCTCGAGGCTAAGAAACCACTTCCAAAAGTTATCTTCCGATGAGAACGCACACCACAATCAACTTTCTACGTGTCCCCAGATATACCAAGAGTTCATAGAAACTAATGGAAATGGGAAAGAGTGAACGGTTTGCGTTTGGCGGCTAGTTCTCCGGGCCACTGGTCGTAGTTGACCCAGTTGCAAATGAACAAAATTTAGCTCGAGGGCCTAGAAAACCACATCCATAACTGACGTTCGATGGATGAGCACGCAACGAGACACTTCCTACAAGTTCCCCTATATGAGGAGAATTCATCAGAGTCGATGGGACTGAGAACTAGAAAACCATTTTCAAACGGCGACAAGTTTTCTGGAGCGACAAGTCGAAATTGGTCCAGTTTGACCTCATCAAACTGCGGCCGAGGCCTACAAAATGGCTTTTCCAAACTATCCAGAAGAGTGCTTTTCCCTAAGTTGAATGTTCCATGCAATTTTCTAGTATAAACACTAGAGGTTTGCGAAGATGGGAAATAATTTCTCTATCCAGTTTTAAATGGCGGTTCAAAATGAAAGCCAACTTTCTAGATTTGACAGCTTTCTACTACGCTGTAAACCAGTGTAACAGGGCTCCTATAAGAGCGTCAAAAAGATCACAAATGTTCATTCGGGGTCAATCCAATGGTCCAGGTGATTCCTCACATAACAAGGTACACGAATGAAGCCTAACATCTCATTTTCAGAGTTCAAGGGTACTTAATGAGTCTCCAAAAATGCAAAAATTAACTATTTAAACAGGGAGAAGGTCAACATTATTACTGGAAAGTCAATTTCATCTGGTCGATAAGACAATGTTGTAGCGATCCAGTTGGGTAGGAAGTTTTCTACATCACCTCAGAATGAGGGTGGGAGTTCATGGTTTAATGCAGAAGAGTTATTTTGATTTTGTGAGTTACAACACGACCTTTCATTGTTTTTGCAACGAGTTGATGTAAACATTTAACTGTATTAAAAACCTAATATTTTAAGATTCTATTAATTTGCAAAAGAGAACTAAAACATGAGAATTATGAGAGGTAAGGGAAGATGAACCATGCCTGAGAATGAAGTCGGTCAAAACTACGGGATTCGGTTCAGTATCTTGCTTGGGCACATCATCAACTAGATCACGAGCATCCACAGCTCCACCATTTTACATACACGTCTATCATAAAATCTGTAACTACATATTTGAAACCATTCCGCTACTCTGATCACATTTCTCCTCTCCTACCTTCTGGATTCGACCCACCACTTGTTGAGAGCATGATCAAATGGTTTCTTATTGTTGTTGTTTGGATAGAATGAGATCTTCCTCCTTTTGTGCATAGCCTCAAATCTTGCAACCATGAGACCATGATTTTTGAAGGCATTTTGTCAAACACTTCACATGCCTTAAGCATGCCTCCACATTTTTCACATTCTCATGTGCTCATCAAACACCAAGCAAACATATCCACACATCCCACCACAGCCGATTGGCATGTTGATGATACAATATAGGGTTTCCTCAAGATAACCAAGCACGGCCAAGAATGTCAATCATGCAAACATAATGATTAATTCTAGGCATGATTCTATAAGAGGCACTCATGCCATCAAAGTATTTACAACCCTCATGCACTGAACCTGCATGGCTAAATGCTAATAAAACAAAAATGAAACTTACATGGTCAGGGTATGTTCCATAAGACCACATCTCTTTGAGGCATTTTGTCAAACAGTTGACTGACTTGCCTTGTGTGTATGCTTCCACAATTTTGCATACTTGTCTACTAGCACACTTGCAACTAAAATCCTCTACCATTATGCTTTGATGGTTGTCCGAGGCCTACTCTAAAGCTCCCATTTTGACAGAGGCTGGAGGATGCTGGAAAAAGGTTGTGGAGTCTAGCTTTACACGTACCAATTGCATTTGCTTGAAAGTTTCCAAGGCCTTTTCAACAAACTCATTTTTTTCAAATCCTACAATCATTGCAATCCATAAAGCACATTTCTTTCAAGCATTGTCAATAGTTCAAATGCTTCCACATTTTTCTCATATGTATCTCATCAGGGCACTTGCAACTAAAACACACAAAAAAATCCCTTCTCCATAATGCTTTGGTGGATGTCGCACCCTTTGTTTTCAAAGCTCTTATTTTGGCACAGCCAAGGGTATGGGAGTATGCTTTGCAAATGAAAACTGATGGGGTTGGAACCCTATTTGCTGCACACGTGAAACAATGTGACTGTCTCTTGAGGAAACCCACGCCTTTTGTATGCTGTAATACACACATTTCCAGAGAAGTTGTCTCGTTCTTTCATCTGGTCAAATGTAGGAAAGGCTTCCTCCCTCCCTCCATGGCGGTGGCTTCTCCCCATGACCAAACCATAAAGATGCAAACCAACAAAAAAAAAAAAAGGAAAATAACAATCCTCCGAGCCCTTTCCGCCCCACAAAAAAATCACGGCTTTTTTAATTTAAAACTTTTATTTTATTTATTTATTTTATTTGTTTTTGTTTGTTTTAATCTAAAAAGGTCATAAGACCCTAAAACAAAGTAGATAAATAAATAAAATATAGCTTAAAGTTAATCCATTTCTAGTGATAAAATTTTGACCAAAAGCAACTGATCGTAAGTCGGCAATATAAATTATAATATTATTATAAACATTATTTTAATGATTTTACGGCTAAAATAATGATAATAATTATTAATCCTATTAATGGCGATGACCAAAAAAACTCAAAGAATCGAAACCGATTTTCCTTTAACCGGATAGTCATCCATGATGCCACGAGGTCCACAGTTTCAACAATGACCCAAAAAAGATGAAGGAGAGGAAGGTGAAAATCTTCACTGAGCAAAAGGAAAAAGTCAACAACGGTCAACGAGCATTTTAATCTCCCATGCTTAGCAACAGGGTCGCGTCAAGAAGACTGGGAAAATCAAATGGGGGCATTACATTCTCCTCCCCTTAAGAAAGCATCATCCTCGATGCGACATACAATGAAGAAAGAGAAATGGTAAGCAACAAGGAACAAAATGGGCGAGGGTAAGCTCTAAGGTTAAGATTTCAGATACAAAATCACTGGTTACGGGGTGGCCCTAGGAACATTTGGTAGAAATTTTAACTTTCAAGGTTCTGTGAAGATTGGTAGTTCCCTCTTATTCGTTATTTCATTAATCTCTTTCTATTAACATTATTCTTAATTCAAGTTCTTTAAAATTTCATTTTTGTAGAATTTTAGTTATTTCATTCCTGTGGGTTCCCATCATGGACTACAGTCACAACACCCTACCAGGGTCATACACAACACTAAAATTTCACAAGCATACTTTTGCATACTTTCACGACCGTATCACATCACAAGGGTTTCACCAAACCATGGAATGACAACAAGTAGACCACATAGCAAATAATTTCCAACAATTACGTCCTAGACATAGATCTAGTACACACATATGACTGACAAACCGGGTCAACACGCTGATGCATATACAACGGGTATCACATGACCCAAAAAATCCATGACTATAACAACATAGTTCCAATCCAATATCCAATAGTCAGTCAATACAAATGGAAATGTCAATCCTCAACCATAACAAGGTGTCAAAAAGACTCACACGGGTACACATAACTCATTATACCAACCCCACACATAACAAGACATCACGAAACAAACCCCAAGTATCTCCAAAAGTGCAAGGTAAAACTCCATATACCTTCCCAAAGCATCACCAAATAACCTCCATATACCTCTCATAGAGAAAGAATCATCGTGCCTAAACCAAGCCGGGTCACTCAACCATAGAGCCCCATCAAGAATATCAGGTCACTCAACCATAGAGTGCCATAAGGAATATCAGGTAACTCAATCATAGAGGCCCATCTCCTTTCTCCTTTTAAATGAGGCCGGGTCACCCTATGGCCCTAGGCACATAGAGCCCCATCACCCCCAAACCCAAGTGACATAATAACTCATGGTTCAACAACCCGCTAGTTATCTGTAACTCCTTAGGCGTACCCCCATACAATGAAGCGGGTCCATAGGTTCCACCACTCCATGGTGAATCCCATGACCCTATTCCAACACATTACGACATTAGAACCAACATAACAATCCATTCAAATGCCAAGTGGAAAATTAAAAGCCTTGGGCTAGGCTACAAAACTTTTAAATATGATAAGAAAGTCTTTAAAACTAAGAAAAACAAATGGCTAATTAGCCATGGTTAGTGCAAAATCCAAATGTTAATGCAACAATCAAATAAATGCCCAAAATATAAGAACATGTCAATCAAGAAAACAACTGGTTCTAGCTAAAAGAGATAATGATCAATTTACGAATAAAAATATGTATAGAGGAATAGCACATTACAATCACTATGTGGCCTCATATCGCCACCAAAGGGGTACTCATCGAGTTGTTGGCACTCGACATCGAGCCTCAGCTCGTAAAAATATACATGTAACCAGAAATGAGTATGTCAAATAATGTAACTATCATCATCTCTACCTGAATCATTACTCCATACTCCCACAAGGATCAACATAGTCAAAATCACATAGGATTATTCAATGAACAATCCAATAGGAAAGAGCAGGGAACTCTAGTTGCATAAGTTGAGCCTAAGGTGGTGCACCCACAATATACTAAGCAAGCTCAAGTATACTAAACAGATAGAAGTGGGTTTTCAGTCTATATAAGACTCCACTTCCTCACTCGTACTCGCTCAAGATTATGAAAACCTGGTCCACGCCTCCTCTCTCCACACATACACTCTTGACAGTTTCCTCCCCTTAGGGTCGTCTAGTGTAAGGTTCACAACATACACATACTACATCACTATCACAATGGTGATTCACACAATGTAACCATAGCATCTTACGCATGGTATTTATATATAGGGTATAACACAATCATTACTTCACGGGTCACGATACATCACATTACCACATCCTGCACCCAAAGTGCAATCACTGTACACTAGGGATCATACTCACCATATCCCCTAAATCACGACATGAACCATCACATATTACATGAATTATACGTATGAGGAACACAATGTCTAACATTACGACATATAGTCAATTGTAATACAACACGACGATGCACACAACAAATCACAATACGGTGATGACATCACGATAAATGTGATTCACTTTACATCAATTTTATCATGCAATACATCAATACACCTTCACATCACATAAAGTCAAAATGTTTCAACACTCTGCAATTCACAATATCATTCCTTTCACACACAACAAGGTGGTACATCACACATGGATTCCTCATAGGATCCATGAAATAGAGAGTGAATACTCTCATCCTCAACACATCAACATGACAACAAATACGCACTAAGTGACATGCACAACATGTGCGTTCACAATTTCACAATTACGACATAGTTCACATCACAACATATATCACATTACTCTTCCAATATCCACCACCATCATGCAACACCATCACAACTCCAATCCATCCCAAAGGTTCGAGAGCATGAACCTCCGCTCTGATACCATATGTAATGCCCACATTTTACACACCCAAAAACAACAAAAAAAATACCAGATAATTTTTTTTTGACTTACATTGCTCACTACACACAACACAACAAGGGCTCCAAGTACGAAACTCGACTCACAAATGACAATCACATAAGTCATCGACTCACATAGACACATGAAAACAACATAGGCATGTCGATGCCACACTTTCCCAATGAATGAATACTAGCAATGACCCAACCACAAGAAACATGACTTCAGGAATGGCGAACCCACAACACATCATTTCTTTAAATGTATTTTAGTTACGATTAACATTCCAAGAACATTATTGAGCAAGGATAAATTTCTCGTTTGTCCACCCACATATTCTTAAGTTTATTCCATGGTTAAAATACATAGTTCGACCATCTTATGTTGGCTTCTTATACTTTATAAAAATTTCCATAACTAACATACTTATTTGGCATAAATCAAATTGCATACAAAGTACTTAATTATCTTATTATTATGTTAAGAATATTCTTCTCCAACATTTATTCGATGTCTACAGTTTTAACCTTACAACTCAAGTTACTTGATATCAAGCAAAAAAAGGATTTAATGGATATTTAGATACTAGTTGATTTTACCAAAATTCTCGATCATAAAATATAGAGATTTCCCTACCATTACTCTAATTCAATGACTTGTGGAATTCCATTTTGATTATATATGTATTTTGTAGAAGGTTTTTTACACAAGATTTCATATTCAAAAAAACATTCCGATCATCACTTTAAATATTTTTTCCTACCATAGTTATTCTAATTCAATGACTTGTGAATTCCTTTTGATTTATATATGTATTTTGTTTTCTCGAAGGTTGATCACACCAAGAATAATTCATATTCTTTGAAACACAAAGATATATGTTTTATTGAGTTATAAGGTCTCCAAGAGGCATTTTTTCCCTAACCTCAAATCTCATTTTTACTCTTATATGCTTTATTTTCTACGTCACATTATGGTCTTTTTTTTAGCATTGTCTTGAAAAGGAGTTACAAATTGTTTGTCTAACCTCTTGAAGACAAAAAAGATAAGGAGACTTGAAGCTACACACGCACCCTAAGCCAACCTCCAAATCAAACGAGGTTTAGATTAATTCCAACTTCATCTAAGGGTCTACCCCTCAACTATATGTGAGTTTTAAGCGAGAGGACAAATTTATGCTAAACCACCTTCCCGAAAGGACCAAGGTGTTATGTTGAGAGAAATCAAGGTAACACATTTAGTTGAGCGGGGCTAAGGGGTTCATTAACAAGAGTATAAGACCTAAAATCAACTAAGTCACAACCTCCATCCATGTCGTCTGGATCCAACCGGGTTTTCACTTGATGAAGAACTTTAATTTTAAATCTATCTTTGAATGACAAGGTAGTCCGCTAGGCTACGAAGGAGGGGTTAGCTCTACACACTCCAAGAAAAGTTTTGACTGCGTCACTCCTATCAGACGGGTTTAAGACAATGTCACTAAACCTACTGACTAAGATGATAAGTCCATTCTTGAGCTCTGATTTTCCTAAATTAGGACGTTCCACCGAGAGCAAAGATTAAGTTCATCCTACGGTTTTCAATGTCTTCTACGGTAAGGAGTATCGCACATGAAAAACAAGTTATGTCCCGATGTTGAACAAGGGTAGTGTGTTTTCGATTAAAACTCTTTATTACATTTACAAAGTATGAATGCACAAGATGACTCGTTAATCATTTATTGAACACTAAACATACACTACAAGATATTACTTCAAATTCATTTACCTTATATAAATATCAACCCCTTTTAACCATGTGTTCTATGAATCAAAATTGAACCTAAGATTAAATGCACATTTCCTAGATGTCCTAGAAACCAACATCTCATACATAGAAAAAAATTATCAAATATAACCTTCTGAAACATGAGACTACAAAATACATTTATTCATTTAAAAATGAACTATATAAATTACAATGATAATTAATGCATTACACAACGCCTTTACGTCATCATTCTTTCATCCTAAAAACACGTGAGCATGATATCAACGATAATTCATTGGCATGGCATCCACCCTAACCTAACATAAGTATCATTTTTCAGTTTCCCATTTACATATGACAATAATTACAATTTGCAATCGAAATAAAAAGGTCTAGAGACATGTATTCATTGCATTTCATTTTTCTTCATTTTGTAACCTAGGAGAGAGAAAGAGAAGGGAAGAGAGAGAAAACACCATTTTGTCAAAAGTTCTAATGCACACAACAAGTTCCACTATAGAGTTTTAAACATAGTTATTTGTATGTGTTAAGAGTTTACAGGGTGGTTTGGCAACCCTACGAGGGTCTCGGAACTTTCTATTTTTACATTTTCTTACTAGCTACAAAACATACAAAACAGGCTCGGAGGCTAAGAAACCACTTCCAAAAGTTATCTTCCGATGAGAACGCACACCACGATCAACTTTCTACGTGTCCCCAGATATACCAAGAGTTCATAGCAACTGACGGAAATGGGAAAGAGCGAATGGTTTGCGTTTGGCGGCTAGTTCTCTGGGGCCACTGGTCGTAGTTGACCCAGTTGCAAATGAACAAAATTTAGCTCGAGGGCCCAGAAAACCGCATCCATAATTGATGTTCGATGGATGAGCACGCAACGAGACACTTCCTACAAGTTCCCCTATATGAGGAGAATTCATTAGAGTCGACGGGACTGAGAACTAGAAAACCATTTTCAAACGGCGACAAGTTTTCTGAGCGACAAGTCAAAATTGGTCCAGTTTGACCTCATCAAACTGTGGCCGAGGCCTACAAAATGGCTTTGCCAAACTATCCAGAAGAGTTTTTTCCCTAAGCTGAATGTTCCATGCAATTTTCTAGTATAAACACTAGAGGTTTGCGAAGACGGGAAATAATTTCTCTATCCAGGTTTCAAATGGCGGTTCAAAATGAAAGCCAACTTTCTAGATTTGACAGCTTTCTACTGCTGTAAACCAGTGTAACAGGGCTCCTATAAGAGCATCAAAAAGATCACAAATGTTTGTTCGGGGTCAATCCAATGGTCCAGGTGATTCCTCACATAACAAGGTACACGAATGAAGCCTAACATCTCATTTTCAAGTTCAAGAGGGTACTTAATGAGTCTCCAAAAATGCAAAAATTAACTATTTAAACAGGGAGAAGGTCAACATTATTACTGGAAAGTCAATTTCATCTGGTCGATAAGACAATGTTGTAGTGATCCAGTTGGGTAGGAAGTTTTCTACATCACCTCAGAATGAGGGTGGGAGTTCATGGTTTAATGCAGAAGAGTTATTTTGATTTTGTGAGTTACAACACGACCTTTCATTGTTTTTGCAACGAGTTGATGTAAACATTTAACTATATTAAAAACCTAATATTTTAAGATTCTATTAATTTGCAAAAGAGAACTAAAACACGAGAATTATGAGAGGTAAGGGAAGATGAACCATGCCTGGAGAATGAAGTCGGTCGAAACTGCGGGATTCGGTTCAGTATCTTGCTTGGGCACATCATCAACCAGATCACGAGCATCCACAACTCCACCATTTTACATACACGTCTATCATAAAATCTGTAACTACAGATTTGAAACCATTCCGCTACTCTGATCACATTTCTCCTACCTTCTGGATTCGACCCACCACTTGTTGAGCATGATCAAATGGTTTCTTATTGTTGTTGTTTGGATAGAATGAGATCTTCCTCCTTTTGTGCATAGCCTCAAATCTTGCAACCATGAGACCATGATTTTTGAAGGCATTTTGTCAAACACTTCACATGCCTTAAGCATGCCTCCACATTTTGCACATTCTCATGTGCTCATCAAACACCAAGCAAACATATCCACACAGCCACCACAGGCCGGATTGGCATGTTGATGATACAATATAGGGTTTCCTCAAGATAACCGGCATGGCCAAGAATGTCAATCATGCAAACATAATGATTAATTCTAGGCATGATTCTATAAGAGGCACTCATGCCATCAAGTATTTACAACCCTCATGCACTGAACCTGCATGGCTAAATGCTAATAAAACAAAAATGAAACTTACATGGTCAGGGTATGTTCCATAAGACCACATCTCTTTGAGGCATTTTGTCAAACAGTTGACTTGCCTTGTGTATGCTTCCGCAATTTGCATACTTGTCTACTAGCGCACTTGCAACTAAAAATCCTCTACCATTATGCTTTGACGGTTGTCCGAGGCCTGCTCTAAAGCTCCCATTTTGACAGAGGCTGGGAGGATGCTGAAAAGGTTGTGGAGTCTGCTTTACACGTACCAATTGCATTTGCTTGAAAGTTTCCAAGGCCTTTTCAACAAACTCATTTTTTTGCACATCCTGCAATCATTGCAGTCCATAAAGCACATTTCTTTCAGGCATTGTCAAATAGTTTGCATGCTTCCACATTTTGCATATGTATCTGTCAGGGCACTTGCAACTAAAACACACAAAAATCCCTTCTCCATAATGCTTTGGCGATGTCTGCACCCAGTTTCAAAGCTCTTATTTTGGCACAGGCTGGGAGTATGCTAGCAAATGAAAACTGATGGGGTTGGAACCTGTTTGTTGCACACATGAAATAGTGTGACTGTCTCTTGAGGAAACCCATGCCTTTTGTATGTTGTAATACACGCATTCCAAAGAAGTTGTCTCATTCTTTCATCTAGTCAAATGTAGGAAAGGCTTCCTCCTTCCCTCCATGGCGGTGACTTCTCCCCACGACCAAACCATAAAGATGCAAACCAACAAAAAAAAAGGAAAATAACAATTGGAGTCCGAGCCCTAAATCCGCCCCACAAAAAAATCATGGCTTTTTAATTTAAAACTTTTATTTTATTTATTTATTTATTTTTTTTTATTTTAATCTAAAAAGGTCATAAGACCCTAAAATGAAGTAGATAAATAAATAAAATATAGCTTAAAGTTAATCCATTTCTAGTGATAAAATTTTGACCAAAAGCAACTGATCGTAAGTCGGCAATATAAATTATAATATTATTATAAACATTATTTTAATGATTTTATGGCTAAAATAATGATAATAATTATTAATCCTATTAATGGTGACGACTAGGAAAACTCGAAGAACCGAGAACCAGATTTTCCTTTAACTGGATAGTCATCCATGACGCTACGAGGTCCATAGTTTGGGGTGTCGACAACGACCCAAAAGGCAAGAAGGAGAGGGAAGGTCGTGACATTGCCGTTAACATGTTGTTAATTGGTCATTAACGTCGGGACTATTTTTCCAGCTGTGGAAGTTGAAAGATTATGACTTTCAAACTTCTAGGGTCGGCTTTAGGACTTCTTAAGAGGATTTTAATCCTATAAGTAAAGGTGTTAGGGTATCTTAAAGATATCTTGAGTGTTCAAGAGGTCTTGAGTCTTAATGATCAAGAGGTGATCAAGAGTGATCAAGGTTATGCAATTGGGTGTCAATTGTGGTTTAGATGTGGTTTAGCATCTTTGGAATTATGTTGTGAGTTCATAACTGAGAGAAGACTGTGAGATTTGTTTTACTCTTGTTGATAATAAAATCTGAGCAAGTTCTTGGTGGATGTAGCCCACATTGGGTGAACCACGTTAAATCTTGTCTTGTCTTCTTTTGTGCATTATTTATTTATGTTGTTATATTTCTACAAGTATAATTCTGCTTTATAGTTTCCTACTGTTGTGGTTTGAGGAATTGTTTCTGCATACTTGTTCTCTAATTCCTAACATGTTACATATTTGGATATCCGTCAAGTCATACTAATTTTCCTATATGCAATACAAAACTTATCCTAGTGGTTTCTAACCTCAAGCCTCTGTGTTGTTGCAACAACGTTGATTTAAATAACATATTGAACCCAAAGGTGGCCCCTAGGCTTAAATTTTCATTTGGAATTCATGCGATATACTTTGAATATACTATTGAGCTCTACGGTCGCTAGGCTTAAATTTTTGTTTGGAATCACGAGTATTCAAGAAATAAATGTAGTGAGAAACCACCCTAGTGGTCATCAGTCGTTAAAAATAGTCTTTTAAAATTTAAATCTAATTGTGGGGAACATATTTAGATTTTTAATCAATTCGTTATAAATTATCCTAAATGCAAGACAACAAATATCCTAGCAGCCACTAGGAATATCATGTAATAAAATTTGAATATCATGTTGTACTCAGAGGTCGCTTGGATAAACAATTGGTGTTGGAGTTTAGTTCAGTTTTGAGTTTTTAGTCGGGTCGTTAATCAATATCTTGAATGCAAAGACAAGAATTATCCTAGCAACCATTAATCTTAAGTCTTTATTATGTTACACAAATGCAGTGGAATAATCTACGACATTAGCAGTCGTTAGGCTTCGAATATCATGTGATAGAATTTGAATAACATATTGAACTCAATGGCCAATGCAGAAAATTTCATTTTGGAATATGTGTATTCTGAAAAACATTTAAATTAATCTTGTCTTTGAATATTTGTTGTCTTGGAACATCAAAGAAAGAAAGTAAACATCCACCCTAACAATCGTTAGTCTTAGAAGGTAGAAATATAACATCCAAATATAATAAAGGATCTAGTTAATTTTTCAGTCGGGTCGTTACTAATTGTCTTGTATGTAAGGCAACAAATATCCTAGCGACCGCTAATCTCAAGTCTTTGTTATGTTGCACTAATGCTATTTACTAATCTTCGACATTAGCGGCCGCTAGGATTCAAATATCATGGTAGGATTCTGATAAATTAATATGGAAATATAAATATAATAATGGTTCTTAGCTTGATTTTTAGGTGAGCCATCCTAGTTATATCATATGCGAGTCAACCAGAATCTTAGTGGCCACTAGTCTTCATTCTTGTTTGAAAAATGTATTCAGGAAACTCTTTAATATTTGTCTTGTCTAGAATATTTGTTGCCTTGTGTTTTCTTATAATAGCTAGGCAATGTTGTAAACATCGAGCTTAATGGCCTCTAGTCTTGGAATATGTTAATTTAGAATTTAAAAATTGTTACTTTATATTGGCTCATTTATCAAGTAAGTCATTACTAACTATAAATGAAAAAATATGTTTGTGAATAGAATGATTAACATTTATATTTAATAATATTTACAAGAACATATAATGTGCTTACCTTTTACTAAACATAAATTTGTAAAGACAATGCATTTAATTATTTCTACGTGGAAAAAAATAAGAAACTATGTATATCAGATGTGGAAATCAAGTGAGAATCGAATATTGAATAATTAGTCACAACTATTGATTTCATATTAAAAAATCATTAAATGAAGTCAAAATGATGACCTAAACTATAGAAAAGAAAACCATTACGATTTATAAAAAATAATATGTGACTCATGTTTTGTTGCTAGAGATAGATACCAATGCTTACGGGAAATAATAACTGGACAAAGTAGAATGAAAAATCAACAAAAAAACTAGAGAGACATATAGAATGGTTGAAAATGGAACCCGTTTAACAAACACGAATACTTGAGCTACGGCTGAACATAAAAATGGGTTTTTAGAAGGAATAAATATTTTAAAAGGGCTTAAAACATATTCGATCATGGGTGACAAAAACGTGGTTTCAAATAGAGCAACACATTTTGACAAGAATATGGAATGGAACTGCAAAGGCACTAAAAGGAAAGGAAGGGATGGATTGCAGTGTAAAACAGAAGAACTAGGTGAATACATAGTTGTTGTAAGTGCCCGCCATCAACTACGCAACACATACAATAACATAGAATTTTTGATAAATACTTGTTTTAGTTTTATATGATATTTTGATGTAATTGATAATGTTTGTTAAAGCTCTGTATTCTTTCTAAAACACAGTATCAGCAAGATTTTATCTACAACCTGTTTTACTTATCTCTTTTGATTCCATCCTTTGTGGGCCTCCTGATCTACACTCGCACTCATGATATATCCACTATCATTATTTTTTGTCTTGTTTGTGCACCCCCAAATGCGATTACAATCGCTTCCTCAACTTACCATTCAAAAAAACTCCAGAAATCGAGCACTCGGGCCAGTAAATTATTGCCTGCGTGTGTTGTATTATGATTTCAAGAGCTCCTTTTCTATGCTTACAAAATAAAAAATAAACCCTAATATATATTTCTTCAGTTTATTTATTTTTTCCAATGCATTCAATGAAAGAAATTCTGAAAATTGAGAAAAAAAGTGGGAATAGGAAATTTCTAAATTTGAATTTCCCTTCTTAAAGTGAAAGTGCAGGAAATTGGAATTTAATGTGGGGGATTTCGCATATCATACTTTGAATTAACCCGTCATTAATATTTGCATTTAATTCGGTGCATATGGTGGGATACAGGGAAATCAAATTGATTAATTTTACCTACTTTAGAAACAAGTGTGACAACGACAAAAGTTTCTTTGTGATCACTCAGAAAACCATAAATATTAATTTAAGCATAATAAAAAACCATTTAGAAAATATAAGTGAACATTAGGAAACAAAAAAAAAAATTAATAAAGTGATATATGCCTCGTTAATTATTAATTTTTATCGAGTGCGATTTCAATATTTTTAAAATATAATGCTTGGGATTCAAGGAAATAAAATTTATTAATACTACCTACTTTAGAAACAAGTGGGACATTGACAAAAGTTTCTTTTTGGATTCACGTAAAAACAACAATTGTTAATTTGAGCATAATAAAAAATCATTTAGAAAACAGTAAGTGAACATTAGGAAATAAAAAAATTAACTTTTAAGAGAGCAATATACACCTTGTTAATTATTTATTTTTATCTAATATGAATTTGTTATTTTATAAATATAATGTGTGTTAATTCAGGGGATATCATGGGATTTGGGAAAATCAAATTTATTAATACTACCTACTCTAGAAACAAGTGGGACATCGACAAAATTTTCTTTGTGGGCTCGTGGAAAAATAAAAATTGATAATTTCAAAATAATAAAAATCCATTTAGAAAATAGAAGTGAACATTCGAAACAAAACAATTTAAATTTTGATAGAGTGCTATACGCCTCATTAATTATTAATTTTTATCTAGTGCGAATTCGGTATTATATAAATATAATTCACATTAATTCAGGGAATATCATGCGATACGAGGAAATCAAATTTACTAATACTACCTACTTTAGAAACTGTTGGGACAACGTCAAAATTTTCTTTGTGAACTCACAGGAAAACAACAAATTTTAATTTAAGCATAATAAAAAACCATTTAGAAAATAGAAGTGAATGTTACAAAGAAAAAAATAAATTTTAAGAGAGTGATATATGCCTTGTTTATTATTAATTTTTATTGAGTGTAAATTCAATATTTTTAGCTATCATCCACGTTAATTCAAAAAAATCCAATAAAATGTGGCATCTTGCAAGTTTGAACCAATTAATTACACAATTATATAATTGACACATTTATTAAGAAATTTTTAATTAGCGATAGAATTAATAAATATTTTTACCTATAAAATATGCATTATTAAGTTGTAATTGTAATCCATTAAAATGTTGCCACATGGCATGAAATTTCTAATATATCTCGTGATCATCGATATTTTGGAGTTATTAATGCTTTACTCTAGAAAACTAAAACATAATTTTACGCTTCACCAGAATTTGAGAGTACCTTATAGATAGGAAAGAAAATAGCGACCACTAAGCTCCATTAGAATGATATTTTTGCAACACCGAATTCAAAATAATAAATACTTACATTTTATAGGGGATCAAGGTATTCTCTTTAGCACATGTTAATGAACAACTCTGCATGTCGTATGTTGTCCATTTATTTGTTGAGTAGAAGCCTAGCGGTCGCTAGCCTCTACAACTCCTATGTTTCATTTCTAGCAATGTAAATAAATATCTTTACAGTTTTCGATCACTAGTATTTTCATTAACTATAATCTTATCTTATTGACTATACATTCCTTCCATAACCAAGTGTGGCACTACATACCATTGAAATATTTCTCAACTTCTATATTACTCATAAGTTTTTTTGTGTCTAACACATAATTTATATCAGTTCATATCAAGTAAAATACTTAGTGACCGCTAAGCTCCATTACTTGAACAAGATCAATCAAATAGTGGGTGTGAAAGAAAATGCTTAGTGACTGCTAAGCTTCAATACTTACCAAAAGGAATGATTATGTGGAAAATAGGCTAAACAATTTCTTGATAACATAGATGTTTTATGAACAAATCATACTAATAGATATTAGTGGTCGTTAGGAATTTTCCATAATATATTTTGATGGCAGATAAGTGAGATATGGAAAAATTTTAATGTCGAAAGCTATGGAGGTATTTGCATAGTCGGGAAGAAAGATGATTACTAAAAAAATTTTCAGGGTGCTCATATAACACCATAGGACTGTTAGGCACACACCTTTACATATTTTATTTTTTAACACATCGGTGTGCATCAATGAAAATTATTAGCGACCGCTAAGCTCCGCTACTTGTCAGGAGGAGTAGATTAGCGGCCACTAGGATCAACTAATTTTTTATTTTTAATATAGAGATCAAACAACAGTTCATATTAAAGCAAATGCTTAGCGACCGCTAAGCTCGATTTCTTTCAGGAAGGAATGATTTGTTGGCAGTATAAACTAGGCTAAACAATATCTTATTTTGAACATAGCACTCTAATAACATATCATAGTAATATATATTATTGGGTGCTAGGCATTTTTGTGAAATTTTTAGATGCAAAATATGTGAGATATAAAAATTGTTTACTTGTCAAAGCTATGGAGGTCTTTTGAAAGTAATAGATTAGCGGCCTCAAGTCTAAACTGTTTATTAATTTTGAAAATAGAGATCAAAAATAGTTCATATAAAAGAAATTCCTAGCAACCACTAAGCTCAAATACTTACAGAACATAGTGCTCTACGTTTATTGTTTATTTTTAAATGAGAAAGGAATAAATTGACGGCCTCTAGGCTAAACTATTTCTTAATTAAGAAAATAGAAATAAAAAAGTTTGTATTACAAAAAATGCTTAGCGACCACTAAGCTACGATACTTACAAAACATAGCACTCGGATAACAGATCATATGAATGGATGAAATGGTGTCGCAAGGAATTTTTCATGTTGGTTCATATCAAAGAAAATGCATAGCGACTGCTAAGCTACATTACTTACTAAAAGGAGTGGCTTGGTGCTCACTAGGCTCTCTTTGTTTCTATTTTTTAAAAATATCAAGCTAATAAAATTCATTGTCTATCTTTGTGACAAATATAAGAGTTAGAGCATAATAATAGAAGTACATATTTTAAACGTGAAGATGTATCCTAATTATCTTGGCCCTGCATATTTCTAGAAATAACCCGTTAAAAAAATAGTCCTAAACGTTTTACTAAAAATTAAGGCAAAGATGAACACGGGCCTTGCTCAAGAATGACTGATCTGAATTTGTGAAGAGTAGTGCATTTTTTATGTTTTTCAATTATTCACCGATGAGAAAGTTATTGGCCGTTATCCTATATATTGTCAATGAATCTATTTTAACCAGTAAAAAAACAATCTCAAAGAGGTTTGAAGTCATTATTTGTAATTATACTATATTTGATGGACTATCCTTGGTAAAGCCAAGTCCTTGAATAGAAACCTTCGATAAGGATGACTCACGACTAGAATTTATGCAACCGATAAGCGAAGTTAGTTGCTAAAAGGGAAGGTTTTGCTATTCCTACAATTGACAATCTCTTGTAATTAACATAGCCATGTAGTATGGAAATGTTAGATCATCGTAATAGATGTACATCATTTAAACCTAAAGACACATTCTATCCATCACGGCCTTGTATATTTTCTTAAAATCATCCTTCAAAGAAAATATACCTAAAGGATCAACCACATATGCAGGAAAGGTGAACAAGATTTTGGCACATTAGCAAATGACAGACTTCTATTGCATTGATCAAATCTTTCTGATATAGTATGCTTAATGGTGTGTTTGATAAAATAAACAAACTTTTGTAGGCCTAAGAAAATCAAAAACTAGGTCTAAGTGTTATATGAGCGTGTCAAAATCTCTCAAATCCTCGAAGCTAGTTTGGAAAGATAGCCGTAAAAAAATGGGTGACCTTCTTCCAAATGTTAATCTCATAATTAATAACATGACTAACGACAAGAATTTTTTTGGAATGTGTTTGTTGGATTGATGAAGTTGATAATGTTGATTGATGTAAGAGAAGTGTGGTTGTGCAGATATGTAGTAAATTTTAAGAAGTTGTTTCATTAATGCGAGAAGGTGTTATTACAAAGAATGATCAAAAGGGTATTGAGAAAAGGATGTTAGTTGAAATCATTTTATGTATAATTTGTGTAGAAGTAATTGTCTATAACCAACCCTGTCGATAAAATATTGTATCGATCAATTTTTTTCCAATATAGAGGTTGGTATTTCCCAATTATATGATTTGTATCATGAAATAAGATGCAGTATGGAAGTTTTAGACTATTTTCATTAAATTTTAAGTAATGAATTTTTTTGTTCAAGACCACACCGATATTTTTTATTTCAAAGGAAAGCAACATAAGGGAATTGTCTATCCTCAAGACTTGTCTGGACTCTTGATGGCATGATCAAGATCTATGCCCTACTGGTCAATAATTCATAGTTGACGCTTAACATTTTTTCTTTTTTGTCTTGTGATGTTTTGTAATCGGATGTACTCCTAGGATTTTTGTCTACCTAGTTTGAACTCGTGGCTTTGGGGCGTGCTTCCATACCACCCATTTTTTTGGTGAATATTCTTATAACATTTTACTTGTTAATAGAATATAAGATTTTATTCATAAATAAAACACACCATCAATCCCAAATTAGTAAATTAAAAGTATATGTAAAAATTATTGTGATTACTCAAAGGAACAAATATAGAATATTTATTTTTCAATGATTATTAATAGTTTGAAGATTAAATTGTGCAGTATCATGATATTGATTACGAGGTTATCCCCGATCAGATTATGGACCTTGTTCCCACCCAATGTAAATTAATAAATGTATGAATCAATAAATTAAAGTGTTGGAACATTTTTTGTCCGTTGCTATTGACTTGAATAGTAATGAATTAATTATTAGAGGTGACTCTCATATTATTGCTAATGTCACCATCAAAAAACTTGTGTGAATAAAATTCATTTTTTACGCTTTCATTAATTACATATTGGACCTTAAATCTTATATATTGGGAGGGTACTAAAAAGGCATATTTTATAGAAAATCACGTGATAAGATTGGAAATAAATATGTTGATCACCCGGACTCATCACCTTTTCCAATAAAGGTTAATATTAAAGCCCCTAATAAGCTTGTATTAATTACAAGCATGTGATGGCATAGTCACTCCATATATTTATCGATCCACTCTTCCTTATTTTCACACCTTTCGTGTTTATTTCACTGGATTTCATTTCATCTGTCATGGCCTTTCCAATGTTTCCTTTCATGTAATTTTCTATGTGTGCATGAAATGGCATTTTATACCAAAATTTCATGTCATTGTTTGAAATCCATTTTTGAATTGAAACAGAGAAAGACCTGGTTGCTATTGAGGGAGTTATTGGAGATGATTATCTTTCTCTAGAGGGACATCCGAGGGTAAATGTGGAAGTTTCTTTGACATTCATTTTTCATCTTCTTATCATACACCCGCGAAGGATTGGGCTTTGAGATGGGTTGTCACTAGATCAAGCCAACATATAGGGTTGGCATGGAAGTAGAAATGGAAAAAACCACAAGTGCATCGTGGCCCTTGCTATCTGAGGCTCATTATAAATAGGAAGGTTTTTGGACATGGCTATTTTTTCAAAGTTGTACAAATAGTTTGACGTCCTAATGTGATTCATGTCTAGTGTGTCCAAATGGGGTGAGACACCAAGGGTGGGAGATAGTTCACTCCCCTTTCCTGACCTGGATGATATGTTTTCTCTACTACAACAAGAGCCACATGTTGGGATCTTCTTCACCAGGAAGGTCGTGAGGCATATGATTGGTTAAAGAGTCGGGTTGCTACTAGAAAAGAGCATATTTTTTTGGAACCACATGCAGAAACCATTTTCATCCCCATTAAAGTGGAGGTTACGGAGGTGTCATCTGATTCAAATAAATAAGTGCTTCTAAAATCCATCAAGTTGTAACTTTGTTTTGGTTGTTATATAGCCTTGTCAGTTGCATTTTTACCAAATCATCATGTTTGTCTTACTGGTCTGGGTTTTTTTGTATTCCCAACCACTTGTGTTTTTGGCATAGCCCTTAAGATTTTTTTCACCAAAGTATTGTTGGATTGTTCAGGTTTTTTAGACTGATCCTCTCATTGTATCTATAATGTAAAGGGAAAGGGACCCTTCAACCCTCCTATAGTTATAAAAATCAAGAAATCATTAATAAATAAAAAAAATTGTGCGTTGCACTATGCAATTTCAATAATTAATCACTATTAAATTTGGTTTTTTTTTGAAGATGTCAATTTGTTGCTAGAAGTGAATACTAGCACCACTAGCATCAATATATTATAGAATATATTTTTGTCAATGTAAAAAAATTGTGCAACTTTAGGATAGAGGAGCTAATAATGGATTGATGGCTATCTTCCCATCACTTTAAAAAAATTGAGTTACACTACATCATTGTGGAAACCTTGAGGTCTTCAAAGGAATAAATTTAATTTTCTTTCCCTAATAATAGAAGATACTGTAAATGGATCTATTTATTTTATAGAAACCTCTCCTACAACAATCTATCTAGGGAAATTCCTGTCATTAAAAACTTTTCATGTTTTCCTCCATACAGTTGTAGATATAAACACAAATTTTCTCTACATACCAATTCAGTTTTGTTTCTTATGGTTTTTGGATATCACTAATTAACTGATGCAAGAAATAGTAGTTTTCTTTTAAATAGCTCAAGTTCCAGAGACATTCTTCTATTGTTATCGAAAATTTGGCAAACTTGGATATGTATGATGTTGTCTAACAAAATTGTGGCCCAATGCAATGAACAACATCCATCTCAAAACTGGCAATTTTTGCATCTATTAGGGTTCAGTGCTACTATTGTGCATAATTATATCTTTGTCTGCTCAAATCATCCAAAGGTATTTAAAAAGGATCTGCAAACAACATGGAGCAAGGTGTTAAAACTAACATGGCAAGACATGATTTCATATTGTATAGATTATCAGATGACAAATCAGAAAGAAATATCATATTACAATTTCTTTATTGACACATTTATTTGTTACATTTAGGTTCTCCAAGGTTAGTCATACTTTGCACATGAACATGGCTCTTTACATATACAATGACATAATGACAATCAAAAAAATCTTAAAGATAAATATGTAATTGGCTATGGTGCTACAAGAAATCTTTATAAATTTGATCTAAAGAATTCTAAGCCAATTTTTATAAAGAGAATGTACACTCACTACCCATTAAGTTTTCTTGCATTTGAAACTGATGTGGAAATAGTTGGAAGCATCAAACATTAGAATCTTGAGAGTCTACATGGATGTTCACTTTCTCCACTTGGAAACCTGATGTTTTATGATTACATGGTAAACAAAAGTCTGTGAGACATCCTACATGGTGAGTAAAATGATTATGTTATGAAGAAAAATGAATCTGTACATTGTAGATTCAATTTTTGAAATAGAAGTGTCCAATCAACCTCTAACCTTCATAGTAAAATGGATATTTGGAAAATCTAACAAGTGTTTTATTAATTTTTATTTTTGTATAGGATCATCAAAGAAGATTAATCTAGACTGAACGATCGGCTAAATATTGCTCATGGTGTTGAAGAAGGATAGCCATATCTTCATTATGACTGTAACCCATGCATTATTTACAGGGATGTGAAGACTTCTAACATTCTTTTGGATTATAATTTTGATGCAAATTTTTTAGACTTTGGCATTTCCAATTGCATTTCCTTGACAAAACACCACACCTCTACCTATGTTATGGGTACCATTTGTTACATTGACCCAGAATATGCAAGAACATCAAGGTTGAATAAGAAATCTGATGTATACAGTTACGAGATTGCTCTTTTGGTGTTGTTGATGGGAAGGAATCTGTGGCCAATAACTCAAATATGCCAAAGTTGGTAAGATTTATGTTTGTTAATTTTCATTCAGAGCTTACATTTTACGTTGTTTAAATATTTTTAAGGTTATTGTCAGGAGCAATCAAATGTGGATGGAATTGTCTTTGACATGGGAAAGTGAACCCAGATTCTATCAAAAGCATATTACAAAACACTTTTTGACTAGAGAAATACTTGGACGTTGTTGTGATGGGAAAAAAAAAGAAGCATCCCTTGGGGTCCTCACTTTCCTGGAGTTTTCTTTTCTCAATGGTTGAGAAATTTTTCAAGTAAACAATGACTAGTTTTACTGCTATACCCGATTTTTTCCATAATAATTCAAACCACTCTGAACCCTTAAAATAGATAAAAGTGTGCCCAAAATTCTTTTAGAAGGAGTAATATTGCGTTTTGAGAAATTTTTCCTTTTCCACTTGCTGAATAGGATTGTTTTCATCATAGCTAAATCAATCCACTTCTGAAATTGGTAGTAGTTCACTCTTTTTTTGTTGCCTGCTTGTAAATATTAGTCTCTACTTTGATAGCACCTCCACTTCTACTTTACTCAACACTACTTGTATCCAAACCGGCAGTCTCGTTCTAGAGGAAAAAAATGTATTCATGTTTTGTGTAAATAAAATTGTCCACAAAAGGTGATGACTCCTCATATAATATCTACAATTGTATATGTATGAATTTGTAACAAATTTGAAATGTACAGATAGAACCTTTCAATGTAAAGATGATGACATATCAATTTTGTTATTTCTTGACTCGAGAAAAATACAATTGTGGCACGAGTGTTTTGATTGATGTACACTATAAAATAATAGTTCAATGTATCTCTGAGGGCATAAGATGGCATTTCTCACAAATATTTTTCTTGCATTGTGTCAAGGATTATTTAATTTTCTTTCTCATGGAAGTGACTCATTGTTTATATGGAGAATGGAACAATTTACAAGCATAAATTCTACTATCTTTCATAGTAATAGAATTTTTGATATACATAAACTCCCAACTTTGTTGTTTTCTTTTAATGATTACTCAGAGATATAGTTTATAATAATAAACACTAGTGAACTTGTACAATCTAAAAAATAATACTTGAGTTGTTATAAGGTATATTTCAGGGTGAGAACATAATTTTATTATGAGTTCCAATGAAGTCAAAATAACACCACTAACATTTAAGGCCAGTGTCAAATTTAAGGATATGTGCATACTAAACATTGAAAGTGCATGCCCTACACTTTCAAATTTTAATACTCATGCTTTGAAATTTTGAGTGTGAGACTTCACACTTTCAAGGTTCGAATGAAAGTGTGGGGCTCGCACTTTCAGAGTATGAGGCTCAGATTCTTCAGAGTGTGGGGATATCACTTTAAAAGTGTGAGGCTCAAACTTTTCATAGTGCAAGGCTCGCACATAGAAAGTGTGGGGATTGCACTACAAAACTTCAAGGCTCTCAGACTTTAAAAGTGTGAGCCCTACACTTTTAGAGTGTGAGGCTCACACTTTCAGAGTGTGGGGCTCACACTAAAATGTAACAGATCATAACTTATAATAGTTACTGAAGCTAACCTTACATCAAGGCTTTTTCACTTTTCATTTAATACAATGGGCTCATGACTTATAAGAGTTAGTAGCCACTCACCTTAGATCGAGGCTCATGACTTATAAGAGTTAGCAACCACTCACCTTACATCGAGGCTCATGACTTATAATAGTTATTGACCACTCACCTTAATACAATGGGCTTAGCAAATAATAGTTAGTATCTTCTCATGACTTTGAACTAGCTCATGCCTTATAATAGTTAGCAGTTGTTAGCCTTACATACTCTCAACATTAAAAATCTAAAAAATGTGAAATTGGAATCCAATAATAGCCAAATTGGAATCCAATAATAATAGCGATATTGGAATCCAATAATAGTGAAATTAGAACTAGAATAATTCCAATAATGACAATATTGGAATCTAATATTGCTATTAATGGATTCCAATAATAGTAATAATGGAATCCAATATATAAAAAAATGGAATGGAATATATGCCTAAAATGGAGATGGATTTTTCCAATACTTGAAATACTGGAGTCTAGATTTACTAGAATATGTCTTGATTTAGTGAAATAAGCATTTGATGGTGAACATGTGAAATAGTGTAAACCTCAAGAGGAGATGTGGAGGGAATAAAATGAGCAAGTGAGAGAGATATATGATGTCAAGTCTGATGGATTGTGTGGGAATGAAAATAGGATCTTTGACTCCCTTTGCATATTTGCCTAATCTGGTGCCAATGAAACCATAATGAAGCATATACTGATACATGGGATCATACTTTGTAAAATTTTGAGGAGAGGTGGCCAAAGTATGGTCTTTATGTGAATTTTTGGATAGGAAACTTTGCTCTCATGCAGGTGAATGTTAATATTGGAAGCCACCAGTAACTTCAAATGATGGATGGCTTAGGACCTAAGATATGGATATGAATCTACGAGCGCCAAGAAGATAAATGTGATAATGTTTGCAAAACTAAAATAGATATGATTAGATAAAAATATGTGAGGGTTTCCTAGAAAACACATTTTCTAAGAATCTGTCAACTTCCTTGGAGGATGTCAACCCCTATCCAGAAAGATGGAAATAAATGATGAAGAGTAGATAGCGTACAAAAGCAGAGATATAAAAATGCCAAGTAAATGGAATGATGAGGGCACTTAGCTGGTGCTCTGATATGGAGATGAAATGGGCATCAAGATGGCAAGATGATGAACAATGTCAAAGCTTCCCCAATAATGTCAAAGCTTTCTCCAACACTCCTCACCTCTAATTTCTAACAATGGAAAATATTTTCCTTGACCTCAAACTTGCAAAACTCATTTCAAAATTTTCTTATTATTGTTCCTAAAAACATTTTTTTGAAAGAAGGGAATAAGGCATGTATATATAATTTGGGGAGGGGGTTAACTGAGGGATGTTAGATAACCTTGGTTTACAAAAGTAACCTTGATTAAAAGACATGATTTGAATTTGATATGAATTGGATTTGATGGAGTGGGGCTCATGATTCAAAAAGAAAGGATGTGATATTGAGTGGGGACATGATTGAAAAGGTTAGGTGGAATAATGCATCCCATGAGGATTATTTTGAATTTAGGAGTGGGGTGTTGGATGTGTATAATTTTTTGGATTTTATAATCATTAAGTTCATATGTGGGGTTCATGTGGGGTTCGTGATTTGGAGGATTAGGTGTAATAGTGGATGTGATGGGGATGAGTGGGGTGCATGATGTGGATGATTTTGGAGCATTTTCTTAGTATTTGAGGTGATGCTCTTTAGGTTAATAATATTAATTATGATAGAGGCTTACATGGAATCCATTAACACATAATGATGATTAAGGATTGAAGGGGATGAATTAATTACTTAAAGGTAATTGTGATTTTTAGGATTTATTTTAGAGGAAAAGGGAATCAAGAGGGTAAGTGTAATAAAGGAGAGTGAAACGTGGGGTGATACCAAAAACTGGTGTCTACATTTGCCCCTTTTTGTTGAGTGGTCTGTGATAGCAAGCCATGAAAAAAACAAAAAGGGTTGGATGAAATCATGTGTCCACACAAGGGACGAGGATGGATAAAAACATGACCAAAGGTAAGATGCCCCAGGAAAAAAAGGATCAAAATAAAAATGAAAAACATCGTGGTGACTCTAATATCACATCGGTAGAGGAAAATTGTGGTCTCAATGGAGATAGACGACAACGTTCTATGGACTAATGAGTGGGTGAAGATCATTGCAAGATGGATTCAAAACGTGATGATAAATGGGTCATAGGAAAACATCAATGTATATGCAACTGAATGTGAAAGGTATGTGAAATACTTCGTATGAAAGGAATCATGCTTCCGTAAAAGGGATAAGGATGAAGATAATAATGCCCCAACATAGGGCATGATATAGAAGGTGGATATGTAAACAAAATTCCCCATAGCGAATTAATGTAATCATAAATTTTGACGCATTGAGCATATAGGATAATAAAATGATCCAAGAGGGAGGGTAAATATGATTTTGAATAAATGTTTCATAAGGAAGGGGATTCATTTTGATTCATGGACATGGAGGGAAAGATTACGATTGATGTTTTCCAAGAAAAAATTAGAGCAGTACTTGCGAGGGAAAAGGTGATAGGTGATGGTTGTTGTGGTATCCTTAAAGACAAAAATACCATGGGAAGAAATTCTTAGAAATGGATATGATGATGCCCCTGTGAGAGGGCTGACAAGAATAGAAGAGGTGAAAGAGTTATTGAAATGAGGAGAAGTCAATGCTGCAGAGAGGAGAATGAGAATGGGATGTAATGAAATGGATCGAAGGTGGTGCATAAACGGAGAAACATCAGAATTTATTGTGAATGCTAGGCATGAGGATGTGTTGAAGGATGTAATGAGAAAGAAAAAGGGAATGGATGAGAGTAGTAGTTGATTATGAGAAGAGAAAGAAAGGTCAAAGGTGAAGGTAAAAAGGGCATGGAATAGAGTGGACGAAGATGGAGGAGGAGAAAAAAGGAATGAAATGGGAGGAAGAAGATAACAAAGAAGGATGGTAGAGGAAGAAGGAAATGATGAAGGACAAACAAGGAGAAGACAAGAAAATGACAGAGCAAAGGGTGAAATTATGAAAAAGGGAGAGAGTTATTTAAAATGAAAGGCGTGAAGGAGGGTGAAGCAGATGAAGGGAGAGAGGTAATGGAAAACAAAAGAGATGATAGAGAAAATAAAATTGAAGGAACCAGATCATGGTGAGGAAATCCAAGGAAAATAATATGGAACTGACCACATGGAAATGCATGTGGATGGTGAGATGATAAAAAATATGGGACAACACTGAAGAGTCAGGTTATCAATGGGGAAGTAAGAAGGAAGTGTAAGGTAAAATGGGGAAGAAGATGATATAGAGGAAGTGAAATAAGATGAGGATCAGAAAGGAGGAGAGGAAAATGGAGAAAATTATGTAGAAGGAAGGGAACCAAGAATAGAGATATTCGGTAAAGAGTGAGTAGCATAAGGAACGTAAAGAGAAGTGGAGGGGAGGAATGACACAGATTAGAAAATATGTGGAGATGCATGAGATGAGGATAAGTTGATGATGAGAAAATAGAGAGAGGATGTATGATGAAGACAAGTAAAGAAATTGGCAAGGAAGAATGGAAGATGGAGAGGTGGCAAAGAAAAATATGGGAATGGATAGGAGAGGCAATGTCAAGTGAAGGGATGTTAGGAGAAATCCACCGATAATGATCGATAGGGAAGGATGGGACAAAATGTGAGAAGAGGGAGAAAGTAAATGAGGAATGGAAGAGGGAATGCTAATGAAAGGATGTTAGGAGAAGTCCCCAATAATGATCAGAGGGCATAGAGGAATGAAGGAATGAAGATAGAATGGAGGAGGTCAAAGAGAAGGATCTAGGTCAAATGCGTAGAATGGGGATGAGTGATTTTTAGGAGAATTCCACCGATAATTATTAGCGTGGAAATGGAAGATGATGATGAAATAATGTTAGGGTATGATCAACAACAATGACGAGTAAACATGGAGGTAGATATGTGGGAGAATTCTAGAAGATGGAGTGGAAAGAGTAAAGAAAGGAGGGATAACAAATTGTGTGAGGATGAAGGTGAGGAGAGGATGCTATGGATGAGGATGAATGAGGTAAAGATGAAGAAACAAGACATGAAATTAATGGGGAAGTAACAGGTTAAGTAATATTACCAAGCGAGGGATGATGGAGATGAAAATTGGGCAAGTAGGAAGTGGTGTTTGCAAGAATGGAAGAGGAGGTGAGAGGATGTGATGATGGGGAATGAAGAGAAAATTTGGATGGTGAGAATGTGGAGTGGTGGGCGAGTGCAAGATGATAGATCATCCTTAAGAGGGACTCTTAAGTAAGATTTCCATGCCATAGGAGTAGTTAAGTAAGATCACCAAACCGGTAGTGATGATATGGAAAGTGAAAGACAACATTTTATTAGGTACAAGTGTGGAATGGTTGGTTGATCAGATGATTATGACGAGATACAGGAGACAGAAGATGAGGTAAATATGATGGTATGTGGAAGGGTCATATGGCAAACCAATCTAAAGAGAAACTCTTAAGTAATATTTCCATGCGACAGGGATAGTTAAGTAGGATCACCAAGTCGAAGAAGAAGAATGATGAAAAGACTAAGCGGTGTATACCAAAATGGAACAAGAGATGAAAGGAGGTGATAACAAGGTGATAATAAGGAAAAAAAGGAGTGTGACCTGAGTAGATGAAGGAACATATGTAGAGTAAATTGAGAGTGTAAGGGAAATCCTTAATTGCAATGTCCACGTGGTGAGCATTATGATGTAAAAGTGTCAAGAAGAAAAGGAAAAGAGAAAATTCGAAAGGAAAGGAAAAGAAGATACATAGCGTGTGGTGAGGGGAAATAAAGATGAGAAGGACAATTTGGGGATAAGTGGTTATCAAAGTGGAAATGAGGATCAAAGATCAATGGATCAAAGACATTATTGATTATGGTGGGGGATGATAATTTTTGGATTGTGAATATTACCCGAGAAATATCCTCAAGTAGGATTCATAAATCGCAACAGAGATCAAGTAGAATTCACAAACTGAAAAGTGTATTTGCAAAGAGCATTCATGGATATTATGGATAGATATAGAATTCATGGTGTGAAATTTGATGTTATTTTAATAAAATATTTCTTTGATGAGATAAATGACACATAGTCGTAGTAAGGGGCATACATGGAAACCATGCTTCAAACCATATTGGAGGTAAACAAGAAAGGGTACCACTCAAGGCATTGCACTTGCAGCCAATAGCATGTGTTAACACATAACCAACGATAGTTAGTTATACCAAAAGATCATAAGGGAAATATGGATGAAAGATGCTCATAATCCTAATGTGTGCATGACAAAGGGATTAGAGATGTAACTTGTACGTGGGAAGTGGGATCTCCATAGGTGGTTGTTCCTAGAACTATGCCCCAGCTCTGGGAAAGGGGAAGAACAATAATAGAATAAATTTGATCAATGCGGGAAGATTTCTAAGGATGTTGATAAAAGGAAGGTTGATCAATGTGGGAAACCTTCCAAATTCCATAATAACAGAGTAGCCATCCTTCGAGGGTATGGTCTACTTTATACATAATATGGATGGTAAGAATAATATGTATGATAGCCGTCCTTCGAGGGATCGGTCTATTTCTTTTTATTTTGATTTGTATGCTTTTATTTTTCTTTTTTTTGCATAATCATATGTCCTTCAAGGATTAGTCTTTTTTTTACTTTTTTTTACATGAACAATTTTCCTTCAAGGGATAATTCTATTTTTAATAACTTTTATTTTACTTTTGGCATATATGAATTTTAACTTTACATGGGGGAGAGCTAGGAATAGCTAAGTAGACCACTTAGGAGGGGATAATGAATGTACAAGAGACACCCCTAGACCCTTTACATGGCTTCAATAGGTGAATGAGAGGGTAATGGATGTAATGATTAGAGTTCTCACCAAAAAGGGAGAACCTATCCATAAGGAAAATGATATGGATAGAGTCATGGTGCCCATATTTAAGGTCATGTCTAGAAAGGTGATGGAAGACCACATAATTCCATATCATTACAGTGATAGATGGAAGATGTTCATGATGGAGGAATGATCTAAGGATATAACTAAGTGCTCATTAGTAGATAGTCTAACAATAGACTCGGTCACAAGTGGAATGCATTAAGAGGTTTTGTCTCGGGTTCACTAGCAAGGAAGGAAGTCATTAAAGTTGTGATCGGATGAAATGATAGATTGCAAAGGATTAGATGTGATAGATAGGAAGGAAATAACACTATGTCCTTCAGAAGCGAAAATATGACCACAACGGTGGCATTTGATGAAAATAAATGGTGCCCCAAGAGAGACATAAATATGACAAGATAAAAATGACCACAAATGTGGACTTCATTAAATAGATGGTGCCCCAAAGAGGCACAAATATAGCGAGAATGGAGGAAATTGAAAAAATATCCCTCAACTCGAAAGACAAACATGGCCTCAAAGGAGGACTTTGATGAGGCCATAAATTAGACAAAAATTACCATTATTTTGTCCTTCCAATTTACCTTTGAAAGTGGATTTAAATGTAATCTAGGAACTTATAGTTTACTTAAGATAGAATATAGGATATATATCTTCTTCATTCTTTAGAAATATTTTGGTATCTATTTTGTTGACTAATCCTATTGATTATTTGGGAAAAGATGCAAAGTCTTTTGTATGCAAGTCATAAATGAAAGATAATGTTAGTATTGGGAAAAGTTGAATTGATCATGGATGGTATATCTAAACTCAAAAATGATTTCATATTCAGATTCCTCTCAAAAATTATGCAAGTACAAAAAAGAATCATCTCAATCTGAGATCGCATGCAAAAGTTATAACTATTTTAAGTTAGCTCCAAAACTCATAGATTTAGTTCCAGAACTCGTAGATTTAGTTCTGGAACTCTCATGTTTAGTTCCAAAACTCACAAATTTAGTTCCGAAACTTGCATCAATTGAATAACATTTAGTTTTGGAACTTACAATTCATATATTTATATTTTCAAGTAATTAAAATGGTAGACTTACAAGGTATAGAATGACAGTTAGTTCCGAACTTGAAATTTGTGGACAAAGAATATTTAGTTCCAGAACTTGCATAAAAGGAATGACAGCTTTAGTTCCAAAACTTGCATCAAAGGGATGACAGTTTTAGTTTTAAAACTTTCATAAAATGGGAATTGTGGATAATCAGAGAATCCAATGAAAAATATGAGAGAGGTTTTTATTCATAAAGGTGTTAAACAAAAACTCATTCATATTTCTACAAGTTTTTACCAATGAAGAGAAATATAACTTTCAAAAGCTATAAACTGAGGAAAATATGTATCGAAACTTGCACTAAAAGTTCCATAAATAGAAACAAAAATTCAAATTGAAAATATGAGAGAGGTTTTTGTTCATAGCAATGTTTTTAACAAAAACCTCATTCATTTTCTACAAGTTTTACCAATGAAGATAAATCTAACTTTTAATGAGTTGTAGTCTCATGAAAAGTGTATCGATTTACCACTAAAAGTTCCATAAACAAAAACAAAAAAGTCAAATGGAAAATATGAGAGATATTTTTGTTCATAGAAATGTGTTTAACAAAAACTCATTCATATTTGGTATAGGTATTACAAATGAAGATAAATATAACTTTTAGTGAGCTACAAAATTGAGGAAAAGTGTATCACACGAGTACTAAAAGTTACATAAATAGAAACAGAAAAGTAAAACTGAAAATCTGAGCAAGGTTTTTTTTCATAGAAATATTTTTAACAAAAATTTCATTCAGATTTGCTACATATTTTACCAATGAAGAAATATCTAACTTTTAGTGAACTACGGTTCGAGGAAAAATCCTATCAGACAAGCATCATAAATTCCACAATAAAAAACAACAAAGTCAAATGGAAAATTTGGGAAAGGTATTTGGTCAAAATCATCTTTTGAGGAAAAACCTCCTTCCAATAATGTAGGAGAATAAAATAATTATGATTCTTGTTACTGAAAAGCAAGGAGAATATTTGGGAGCAAATCTTCCTAAAATAAGTGAGATAAGACTTTGACTCTAATAATATATCTCTCTCCATATTTTGTGGAGATGGAGATCTTAGTTGTTAGGATTAGAATAAAGATAAGATTAGATTGTATCTCCCAAAATAAGGAGTTGGTTGGATGCATAAATTATAAATGCAACCTTCCACACTCATATATGTAATGTTTTACTACCAAGAAATGAATTTGTTCTTTTCTCTCTAATATTTTGTAGTTTTGAGTTAAGATCTCGAAGCATGGTTTAAATCATCTTCCAAGGAATGAGCTGGCCACTCATTCTAAGGAAGATGGATCTGTATATTTGTGTTTTTATTTTGTAATAATTTGTGTTTATTTATTTTTCTGTAATTATCATCTTGTTGTGTTGTTCTTCTCTTTGTATTATAACATTCAAGCTTTTGTAAACCTACAGGTGTTTCATTTAATTTTGCTTATTTCCAATTCAACAATTTCAATTTATGCAAGTGTGTTTTATTTCCTGTAAGTTTGATTTCCTTCATGCAAGTGTGATTTATTTCATTTCTGCAAAGTGTTAAATTTCTACAAGTGTGATTTATTTTATGCAAGTTTGGTTTGTGTTTAAAGGATTTGTTTTCCAAGATCTTCTTCTCTTAATGCATACAACCTTCAGACACCAACCTGGATTGACATTATTAATGGCAAGGATTGATGACCCTCATCATTTTGGCACCATTTTCAGGGGACACGGTGTTATTAGGAGATTTAGAGTTCTCTAAAAGAATATTCTAGTGACAGTAGAATACCTTTTAGCAAATTCTGTGATAGGAAGTATTTGGTAAGTAGTTTCTTTAGACTTTTATTTCCTGCAAGTAGATTAAAATTTCATTTCTACAATTAGGAATATTAGATTGTAAATATTTATCTCCCCACAAACTAACTTTATGTATAAGAAAATGACTGTGATGTTTGATCAAGAAGGTATAATGGTATGAACAAAGAATTCAGATCTAGAAATGGTAGAATATGATATTGAATATGGAAGTAGATCCAGTTGATGAAATATCATATGTCATTCTTGATAACCACCACCATTTCCCCTTATATCAACTAACAACTCAATGATCTTATTACACATAACCTTAGTCAAAAATTTCTTATCTAGTTTGTAATAATGAAGTGGTAGCATTTCTAATTAAATTCATCCATATTCAGGGATTTCATTAGAGCCAAAATAAAACCCACTCATAATAAATCCACCCATCCAAATTAGTTTTTCATCACATAATAAAAAAAACCATATCCATTATGTTTTCTTCTTTCAATTTCTTCATTTTTGTATATGCTTGTATAACATGAAGAAGTAATTATTGTGAATATAAAAAAACACTTTTTTCATGCTAACATCCACAGAATTTCTAAAGTTGTTCTTGGTACCAACATGTAGATTTTTGTGCACCAACAGTATCAACCAAGGAGTAGTTTGGAGGGACCCACGGATACATAACACAATCCATCTCCTGAGATCACTAGTTTGGGATTTGAAGATTACTATGGTGATTCCGATAATGCACAATTCAAGTTGGGCTTTGAAGACCTAGAAATTGTCTACACAATTTTTAGAAATCTTCTTAGAGTTACCAAGTATGCAAAGAGGTTTTTATGAGATCTCAGACATTACTTCCTATTTTACACAAGTTGTACTTTGATGAATATAGTCTGATGATGGATCAAATTTTTCTCTAATCATTCTCATGCTATCATTTCTTTAGAAAAAATCAAAAAATCAAAAAACTTTGATTAGAAAACCAGCTTGCTAGCCAATCAAAGGAAAAAATCAAAAACTTTGATTGGAAAACCAGCTTGTTGGCCAATCAAAGGAAAAAAAAAAAATTTGATTGGAAAACCATCTTGCTGGCCAATCAAAGGCACAAGGGGGGCAAAAAAAAAGGTGGATCTTCTTCAAAGGAAATCAACTATTACCTGGTGATTTCTTCTCAACACTATTTGACCATGTTAACAATAGGATGACAAGGACAACTAGAGGTATGATCAAGTTATTTTGTTCTACTATTTTATTTTTAAGATTTCTTGTAAGTTTTTTTATTACAGCTAGATCCACTTTTAAGATCTCCAAGGAAGGCAAGATAAAATTCATATCTCCCCTACTTATATGAAAAATATGTGCACCTCTTTACAATCAAAATTTTAGAGTCTAATTTATGGGTAGCCATGAATAAACAACATGCATGAGGACATGCATGAGCTTAAGTGTGGGAGAGAAGGAGAAGCACAAGGTATGCATTTTGATTTTAAATATGAGACACAAAGAGGAGATCCACACAAGAACCTACTGTAAAAGAAAGGAGATAAAAAACAACAGAAGGAGATCCATACAAAACCTACTCTGTAAAAAAAAGGAAATCAAAAGTAGAAGAAGGAGATCCACACAAGAACCTGTGGTAAAATAAAATAAAAAACAAAGAAGGAGATCCACACAAGAACCTTTTGTAAAAGAAAGGAGATCAAAAGTAGTAGAAGGAGATCCACACAAGAACCTATTGTAAAAAAAAAAAAGTAGATGGAGATCCACACAAGAACCTCGTTGTAAAAGAAAAGAGATAAAAAAGCAGAAGAAGATCCACACAAGAATCTAGTGTAAAATAAAGGAGATCAAAATCAGCAAAGGGAGCTCCACACAAGAACCTACTACAAAAGAAAAATAAGATCAAAAGTAAAAGAGATCCACACAAGAACTTGTTATAAAATAAAAAACAATAGAAGAAAATCCACACAAGAACTTGTTGTAAAAGAAAAGAGATCAAAAGTGGCGAAGGAGATCCACAAAAGAACTCGTTGTAAAAAAATAGTAGAAGGATATCCACACAAGAACTTGTTGTAAAAGAAAGGAGATCAAAAGCAGCAAAAGGAGATCCACATAAGAACCTATTGTAAAATAAAGGAGATCAAAAGTAGCAAAAAGATCTCCACACAAGAACCTACTATAAAATAAAGAAGATCAAAAGTAGTAGAAGGAGATCCACACAAGAACCTATTGTAAAAGAAAAAAAACAGAATAAAATCCACACAAGAACCTTCAAAAAAGAAAAGAGATCAAAAGTAGCAAAACAAGATCCACACAAGAACTTATTATAAAAGAAAAGGAGATAATAAACAACATAAGGATATCCACAAGAACTTATCCTCAATGCGGAGAAGACTCTAAGAAGAGGAGATAATAATTTAATGCATGAGAACATGCATAAGATTAAGTGTGGGGCAATGATGAGGCCATAAATTGGCCATAAATTACCATTATTTTATCCTTCCAAGTTACCTTTGAAAGTGGATTTAAATGTAATCTAAGAACTTATAGTTTACTTAAGATAGAATATAGGATATATATCTTGTTTATTCTTTATAAATATTTTGTTATCTATTTTTTTGACTAATTCTATTGATTATTTGGGAAAAGATGAAAAGTCTTGTGTATATAGGCCATAAACAAAAGATAATGTTAGTATTGGGAAAAAGTGGAATTGATCATTGATGGTATATATAAACTCAAAAATGATTTCATATTTAGATTCCTCTCAAAAAATTATGCAATTTCAAAAAAAGAATCATCTCAATTCGAGATCGCATGCAAAAGTTATAGTTTTTTTAAGTTAGCTCTAGAACTCACAAATTTTAGTTCCTAACTCTCAGAGTTTAGTTCCAGAACTCATAGATTTAGTTCCAAAACTCACAAGTTTAGTTCTCAAACTCATAGATTTAGTACCAGAAATCACAAATTTAGTTCCAAAACTTGCATCAATCAAATAACATTTAGTTCTGAACTTACAATTCATATATTTATATTTTCAAAAATTAAAACAGTGGACAAAGTTGTAAGGTATAGAATGACAGTTAGTTCCAGAACTTACAATTCGTGGACAAAGAAGATTTAGTTCTAGAACTTGTATAAAATGAATGACAACTTTAGTTCCAGAACTTGCATCAAAGGAATGACAGTTTTAGTTTTGAAACTTGCATAAAATGGGAACTGTGAATAATCAGATAATCCAATGAAAAATATGAGAGAGGTTTTTGTTCATAAAAATGTGTTTAACAAAACCTCATTCATATTTTCTACAAGTTTTACCAATGAAGAGAAATCTAACTTTCAATGAGCTACTGATCTAGAGTAAGTGTATTAGACAAGCACTAAAATTCCATAAACAAAACAAAAAATCAAATGGAAAATATGAGAGATTTTTTTGTTCATAGAAATTTTTTTAACAAAAATCTCATTCATATTTACTACAAGTTTTACCAATGAAGAGAAATATAACTTTTAGTGAGTTGTAGTCCGAGGAAAAGTGTATCAGATAAGCACTAAAAGTTCCATAAACAAAACAAAACAATCAAATGGAAAATATGAGAGAGGTTTTTATCATAGCAATATGTTTAACAAAAAATTCATTTAGATTTCCTATAGGTTTTACTAATGAAGAAATATCTAACTTTTAGTGAACTGCAATCCGATGAAAAATCCTATCAGACAAGCGTCAAAAGTTCCACAATAAAAAACAACAAAGTCAAATGGAAAATCTAGGAAAATTATTTGGTCAAAATCATCTTTTGAGGAAAACCTCCTTCCAATAATATAGGAGAATAAAATCATTATGATTCTTGTTACCGAAAAGCAAGGAGAAGATTTGGGAGTAAATCTTCCTAAAATAAGTGAGATAAGACTTTGACTCCAATAATATATCTCTCTCCATATTTTGTGGAGATGGAGATCTTAGTTGTTAGGATTAGAATAAAGATAAGATCATATTGTATCTCCCAAAATAAGGAGTTGGTTGGATGCATAAATTATAAATGTAACCTTCCACACTTAGATATGTAATGTTTTACTACCAAGAAATGAATATGTTCTTTTCTCTCTAATATTCTGCAGTTTTGAGTTAAGATCTTAAAGCATGGTTTAAATCCTCTTCCAAGGAATGAGCTAGCCACTCATTCTAAGGAAGATGGATCTGTATATTTGTGTTTTTATTTTGTAATAATTTGTGTTTATTTATTTTTCTATAATTATCATCTTGTTGTGTTGTTCTTCTCTTTGTATTGTAACATTCAGTCTGTTGTAAACCTGTAGGTGTTTCATTTAATTTTGCTTATTTCCAATTCAGCAATTTCAATTTATGCAAGTGTGTTTTTATTTCCTGCAAGTTTGATTTCCTTCATGTAAGTGTGATTTATTTCATGCAAACTTTATTTCTACAAGTGTCCCTTTATTTTTGCAAGTGTGTCTTTAAATTTCTACAAGTGTGATTTATTTTATGCAAGTTTAGTTTTTGTTTAAAGGAGTTATTTTCTAAGATCTTATTCTCTTAATGCATACAACATTTAGACACCAACCCGGATTGACATTATTAATGGCGAGGATCGACGACCCTCATCAAAATTCGATAAGCAAATAAAAAAAGGTCCCTCAATAAAAGGACAAACATGGCCTCAAAGGAGGACTTTGATAAAATAAATGGTCCCTCAATGGAAGGAAAAATATGGCCTTCAAGGAGGAATTAAAATGAAATGACTATTGGGATAGGATTGATTTAGATTGGATGGATTTGGATGAGGTAAATAAAAAAATGTCAAGGAGTGAAGTCCCTCAGGATTAAGGAAGTTGTTTAGATAGTTATTGCAGATGATATGTTCAAGGGCGAAGGAAGGTTACTCCCCCAATGAATTATATTTATATGAGTTAAAGGACATCGAAAGAGTTTAGATGATATTGTTTTGGATTTGGATGGGATAAATGGTCAGAGACCAAAAGTGTGCTTGGCAAGATAAGCATTATTGATGAATAATGGAGGACCTTCCTTAGGAGGAATGCCATGTACTAGAGATATGTTAAGGGATGATGTGGATGGAGGAATGGTGGGAAACCTGATGGATGGAATACGAATTAGATTAGATGTAGATGGAGAAGTATTTTTCCCCTGAATGAGGAAATTATCTTTCTCAATAAGGTTATGGATGACTCTACGAAAGGCCTTACAATGTTCAATGTCATGGCCCGAGGTACGATGATAAGTGCAAATGCAATTGGGATTGAACCATGATGGATTTAGACTATAGGGATTAAAAAATTTAATGGGAGGAAGTGTGATGGCACGTATTCAAGTTAAATACCAAAGGATATCTACGTAGGAACCTATCGAAGTGTCATGCTTGTGGGTTTTGACAGAGTATTTCAGCTTGGAGTTAGTGGAAGAAGTGGACATAGATTGATGGGTGAATTAGATGTCTTGAAAGACATTAATTTTTAGAGGAGATTTAGATTGTTTGGATTGAGATTTAGGTGAGGATGTACATTGGAAGGGTATATTATATGTCTTGGATGATAAATCAAATTTGGTTGAAGGATAGTATTGTTTGGATTGGGATTGATCGTTGCGAGATGTCATAGATGAAGGGACTGGCCCTAAAATAGATGTTGTAACATTGGATTGCTGAAAAGAGGGAAGACCTAACTTTTACGAGGATGCGCAGGAGACTTTTGGGGATGTTTACCATGAGCCTTAGATTTTGATCAAGAATATTTACCCTTGGTAGGGATGATAATAATCTCAACTGGAGGATCTAACGGTGGTGGTGTGGATATTGATGGAGAAAGCATCCTAAAATAGGAAGAGGATATTAATGGAGAAATAGGTGTTTGTATGATGTGATTAATGAGATCTATGTGAGATGTGGATTGTTTAGGCATGGAAAGAGTTGATTTTGTAGAGGGAGAATGTAAACCATCTTTATTTGACTTAGGTGGAGGTGTTTGTTCAATAGATGTTTCAAAGGGTATCTTTGATAGGGTTATAGATCGAGAAGATTTTTTCGTTGTGATAGACGAGTTAGGTAAAGAGTATTGGTATAGAATGGGTGATGTGGCCATGGGCAAGGATGTAGGTAAAGATTTCAAAGTAAGGATAGGTGGATTTGTTGATATGATAGATGTAGGGGTAGTTTGGGTGGATAGGGATATAGGCATATTTGGGATATTTGGAGATGTGGGTGATGTGGTCATGGGAATGTTTGATGTAGATTTGGTTGAGGGGTTAAATATGATAGGTTGGGGCATGAGATATGTGGAAAAAGTGGTATGTATACTCGAAGCCAATGTGGATGTGGTTAAGGTAGTTGGTGTGGTCGGTATGAAAGAAAGTGCAGAAGGAGAAACTGGGATTAACTCTAAGGATGGGATAATGGGTGAAGGTGGAATGGATGTAGGTAAGGTAGTCAAATCTACTGAAGGGGATGTGGTAACCAATGGAGTAGACATGATAGGTAATGAAGTAGGTGTAGGATTAATGTCTGGCGTAGAAGTAGTTGAGAATGGTAGATTCATAAATGTTTTGAATGGGGTTGATGTTGTAGGTGGGGTTGTAAAGGTACATGTGGTAGAAATGAGTTTAGTTAGGATGGTTATAGAAATGAGTAATGTAGGTGTAGTAGTAGGTATGTTTGATGCAGATATGGGTGAAGGCATATATGTGAGAGATATAGGGATATGTGTGGATATCAATGGGGCTGAAATATGTGCTAAAGATGAATGTGATGTGGTAGATTAGGGCATGATCGCAGTAGATGAAGTGGATGGTATAGTAAAACTTGATGTGGGTGTGATAAGGGTAGGAGAAGTTGTAGGTTCAGGACTAAGAAGTAAAAGTTAATATGGGTGTGACAGTTCCAATAAGGGGTGGGAATAATGTCTAAGGTTGGATTATTTAGGGTTGGTGATGAGATGAGATCATGATTAATGATGTCAATGATGTAAGCATTTGATAATTGAGACATAAAGGGGTGGTTTGATTTGTTGACGGATGATTAGAAAAATGTTGCATAACTCTATCAATGGGTTGGGTAGGTGAATTAGTGAAGTTGTCTAATTGATATCCCCTTTATTTATAAGTTATTGGCTATGATCTTTGAAGGAATGATATTTCTCAATGTCGTGACCTTTGACTCAATGATATTTACAATAGTGGGTTTCATGATACCAAATAGGCTTGGTTTTCATGTTTTCCATGGATCGTGCATCGGAGGAAATTGGATGGAGTTTACGGCCATCAATTTGTCAAATACCGAACTATAGGATTCTCCTAAGGGATTGTAGTTGATTGTTGGTTGAGGGGCTCATTGTTGAGTATATGCGGATGAGGGATTAATAACCACGGCATCGCATGCACTCTTAAATATGTCATTCGTGTGGATGGTTTAGTAGATTTGATTTTAGGCTTGGTTGATCTTAGTTTAATATCACCCTGTTCAATGGCACTGGTTTTAAGTTTGTGAACCATGGTAAAGGCTTCATCAAAGGTTCAAAATGATTGGATTTGTAAAGTAGATTATATATGTTTTTCACATGATCGTGAGAAGAGTTCAATGAGTTCGGTTTGTGGAAGAGAAAAGGATAGTTGGATTATAACGCCACGCCACTGTGTGAAAAAATCTTTAATGGACTCATCATCAAATTGTCGGATGGTGTATATGTCAAGCGATAGTAGTTTGGCCTAAAATGTTGATCGAAAAGTGTTCTAAGAACAACTATGCAAGATGGGAAAAGGAGAATATAGAATATTACGGGATATTGTTGTACAGTCCAATGTGAGACCAAACAAGGACATGGGGAAAGTGTGAATCAGTAGATCGTGATCATGCGTAATAAGACAACATGCATTTTTAAATGCACGAAAATGTTGTTGGGGATCTTACTTGTTGTTGAACTTAGTAAACTCGGTCAATTTTCTAATGAGGAGGGTAGGGTTTGATTGGAACCAACGGATGAATCAGTTCGTTATAGATTTGTTCATAGGATAATGTATCTGTGGGTGCCAAGGTAGTAGCTTCTAAACTATCAATCGATTCATCCAGGGATGAATTGGATCACTTGATGTGTTGTTAGGTGTAGATTGGATTGTTTGTGTGGTTTGAAATGTGGTTTGATGAGGTAGATGATACATTTGTGGATGTGTGGGTGTTTGGGGAATCATTTGATAAGGTGGTTGATAAACTTGTGGGTGGGATGTTTGCAGAATCATTTGATGAGGATTAACATATGCCATTGGTTGAGATGGGATATGTTGCTGCAATGGTTGGTGTTGAGAAATAGGGACATGATGTGACCATTGAAGTTGGGTAGGTTGTTGTGGTAAATGAGAAGTGGGGATATGAGTGTTACGAGATTGAGATGGTTGGGGCATACGATGGGTAGGAAAGTAAGTGCTAAGAGGTTTAGATGGTTGGATAGGCATATTAGTAGCGGATGAAATAGAATTGAAAAAAGGGATGTGGGTGGAATGTGATCCACCAATTGAGGAGATTGAGAGAATTGAGAGATTGTGGGGGATTTATGAAATACAAAATCATATATGGGGTTAGGAGGCGGTCCAAGAGTTTCTAAAGGAGCCGGAGATGGTGGTGTGGTTGGTTTAGGAAGATTAGATTGGGAAGAGATATGGGGATTGGTGTCAAGGTGGGGACAATCTTGGATGACATGGTTCTCATGAGGCAAGACCATGGAGACTGGAGGTTGGGTAACTGAAGGCATGGTTTCAAGTTTAGAATCTTGTTGGGAGAGATCATTAGGAGAAGTAATTTTATTGGGTGGAGGACATTGTTGTTTTGTTTCAATTTGAGAGAGAGTGACAATAGGTGTGAAATAGAGAAACATCTATTTATGTAGCTTTGTTAAAAAATAAATCAAGCAATAAGTTTTTTATCATCATGATTAATTATGAAATGTGAAAAGAAAAGAAAAGTGGATAATGAAGGTGCCTTGATAATGGAAGTCTAGGGCTGGATTCAGGTAGTTTTGGCTTGGGAAACATTTGAAATAGATTCATGTTGGGTGTTCAAATCCCAATTAATGAATTGGGTGAAAGGAGTGTCTTGTTATGTTGATTTCATTCGTGAAGTCTAGGTTGTGTGTGATCGGTGAAATGCAAAAAGTTAAACCCCTAGTTAAACTATCTGATCAGGTAGGATGTATGGTGCTCATTTTAAACCAAAGTGAAATGTGAACTTTGATGTAGATAATTAACTAGAAAAGGCAATTACAATGCGAAAAAAGAAAAATAGATTAAAAAACAAGTAAAACTTGGAGAACGTTTTTCCCTGTTATTTGATTGCACGTGATAGTGACATATTTTGAAAACTCTAAACAAAGGGCAAGGAATGTCTTGGTACCCTAAAATTACACCGTTTATGACTACAAGAGGGGTCTGGTCAAAGAGATTTTAGGCATGTTTTTGTTTCAATGATTTTCTTTGATAGCGTAATGTTGTGGTCATAAGTTGTAGGATTTTACCTAAAAAGCAAATAAAATGATTAGTCCACACGGACGACAAAATAAGAAAAGCAATACAATGGTCATAATGACGTGGTGCTGAAAGAGATGCTTAATTAGAGAAATAATAAAGATAATTATTCTAATTATTGAATAAAAATTGTGTTGCAAAAGATGTCTAAATGGTCAATTTGTCGATTAGTCACTTATGGACAAAACTGACAAAGACTTAAGTAAAGGAAATGGACCTAATATGAATAATGATACCACCCAAGTAACAAAATAGATCAAAGTAATTATACTAATTTAACGTAAAAAGGAAAAATATTAACAAATTAATCAAACTACTAAATAAAAGTTAATTAAGCCACAAATTAGATTAATTAAAAAATTCATTAATTAACTAAAATGATGAGTGAAAATAAAAGGACATTATCTTAACTAACACAATAAATCTAAGAAAATGGATCGTCAAATAAACTAAAAACTTAAGTGGAAACTAGGATGATGTTACTATTTCTCGATTAGACATGTGTGGAGATATGGTGGACTTATGTGGAGATATGGCTTGTGCATCCAAACAAGTGGAGATCAGGTAACAAATCATGTCAAGCCTCGCTTTACAAAATGTAAGGACAGTGGAGGATGTCAATTAGCATGAATATAAAATTAAATGTTATCATGTCTTACCTGGTTCCATTACTAATGGTAATGCATGTTTGGTCATCATAGGGCCGGTATTTGTTGGGGAAGAAGATTTTTCTACTCCCAATTTTTCCAACGATCACCGTTGGATCATTTCTTCATACGGTTTAGTTGTGCAAGGGTCGCCATGAATATAAGATAAACAATATTTATGAGGAAGATTATGTCAATTCATTCAAGGATGAAATTAGTTATCAAGCTACAGGAAGATCTTGACATTGATATCCTTGTGCATGGAGAACCCAAGAGAAATGAATGGTTGAGTACCTTGGACAGCTGCTATAGGGCTTTGCATTTACAGTTGATGGTTGGGTGCAGTCATATGGACCCCAGTGTGTTCAGCCACCTATTATCTATAGTGATGCCAATCACCCAAAAGTTATGACTTCCTTTTGTTGTAAGATGGTATACTACACATGGACGGGGCTTTTCACATGTTTGATGACATAATGAGAACAGCAGAAAATCTAAACGAGAAATGTATAATTTGATATGGTGCTAGAAAACGTGTAGTAAATAATTGTAAGCCATTCGTTGTGAAGAAACTTTACATTCACTAGGTACCACAAAGCTTGCGTGAATTTCAAACATAAGTGGATACAGTTGGAAGCGGTACGCATTGGGATCATGTGATTCTACATCAAATAGTCGATTAAATGCACTTTTGTAAATATTCGATTTAATTCAATTACCGAGGTAGCTTAGGAGTCATCTTGAAAAGAGTGGTTCCTTAGGTATCTTGTTTAAATTTGTTCCAAATATTTGTAATCCAATCGTTGTAAAGAGGTTACACAGTCGTGACTCATAAAGCACTGCACTCACTATTTACGAAAAAAGTGGAAATGTGTTCTGAAGATTTGTAAAGGGAAAGGGACTGTACAGTCACTACCTACAAAGCTGTATGAAATTGATACTGAGCTGGAAATATTTTAAAACATCATGCATTGAGATCTTGTGGATCTGCATGGATACACACTTTGCATTGTAAGAGCATGTGTGGATGTAAAACAAAATTTCATAGACCAAGATCGTGGGGATGTGGAGACCGAAGTGAAGAGGCTAATCTATCAGATGCACGGTAAGAATAGGATCGAGAAATGTTTCATTGGCTATGGTGTTGTGAGCACCTTTTTCAAGGTTGATGAAGTCGAGTGGGATGAGGGCTACATGGATTCGGTTATGAAGTTGGTGTGAGACAGGAGGATATGTAGGAAACGCAAGTCGAGGGTTTGGGTAGTTTGTTGGGAATAGGAAGGAAGGGATGGAATTGGTTGAGGGGTGTAGTAGGGGTCAGCAATGAGAGAGAATAGATCAGTGATGAAGTGGCTGAGCTAGTCGTGTGAGGTGAGTTGGGGATGAAGTGGGAGGTTGGGTTGAGTCGTGGGTAGTTTAGGAGTCAGGGATTGGGAGGTGAATTGGGATGTGTCGTAATAACTCTCGGATCAAGGATATTTGAGTAGGGAGTAGTTCGGGAATGTGGTGAGTTGGGTGGAGAGAAGGGAAGGTGGGAGTTTGTGTGGGTTGAGGGGAGTGAGGAGATGGCTCTACCGAGATGGATGATCCGGGAGGAGAGGGAATAATAGATAGGAATTATTATTATTATTTTGTTTTTAATTTGATTTTTTATTTAAATAAATGAATATAGACTATTGTAAAGACTATAGATTATTATAATTTGAAAGGTGAGATCTATATATAATTAGAAATTAAGATCTAAATGAATATATAGACATAAAATGTTGGGTCAAAGAAAAGGTCTTTGAAAGGTAGGATATATATCTATCGTATAAACTAAGATCACAAACAAAAATCCAAACAATAAGATTACTTTATGGGTGTATTTCCCGTTTGAGTTAAGCTAAACTTGAAACTAAATACCATTATTATTTATTTAACACAAGAAGATCACTTACCTTCATGACGACACAAAGCAATGAATGCAAGAAGCACACCACATTGAGGGAGATAACACTAAACCCTACAAATAAGTGAATCAAAAAACAAAATATTTACAAAATATATCTAAATGAGGAAGCTATGAAACCGGACAACCATTCTACTTATGACATCCGTCCAAGATGAGCAAAGGAACAGAAAAAAAAAATGACCAGATCTTGGATCTAGTCCCACCATGCATGCCAAAATTTTGGACAAGAAACTTCATTCTCATGTGGGTGAATGTCAATATTGAAAGCCACTAGCAACTTCGAATGATGGAGGGCTTAGGACCTCATATTTGGATATGAATCTATGGGAGCCAAGAAGATAGATGTAATAATTTCTACAAAACTAAAATAGATACAATTAGATAACAATATGTGAGAGTTTCCCGGACAATGTCAATTCCAATAAGATGTCAACTTCCTTGGAGGATGTCAACCCCCATACCCAGAGAGATGGAAATAAATTATGAAGACTAGATAGCGTGTGTAAATTAGAGAAATACAAAATGCCAAGTAAATGGAATGACAAGGACACTTAGCTGGTACTCTAATATGGAGATGAAATGGGCATCAAGATGGCAAGATGATGAACAATGTCAAAGCTTCCCAAAAATGTCAAATCTTTGTCTAACACTCCTCACCTCTAATTTCTAACAATGGCAAAGATTTTCCTTGACCTCAAACTTACAAAACTCATTTCAAAATTTTCTTATTATTGTTCCTAAAAAATCCTTTTTTTAAAGAAGGGAATAAGGCATGTATATATAATCTAGGGAGGGGGTTAACTGAGGGATGTTAGATAACCTTGGTTTACAAAAGTAACCTTGATTAAAAGACATGATTTGAATTTGATATGAATTGGATTTGATGGAGTGGGGCTCATGATTCAAAAAGAAAGGATGTGATATTGAGTGGGGACATGATTGAAAAGGTTAGGTGGAATAATACATCCCATGAGGATTATTTTGAATTTAGGAGTGGGGTGTCGGATGTGTATATTTTTGGGGTTTATAATCATTAAGTTCATAGGTGGGGTTCATGTGGGTTCATGATTTGGAGGATTAGGTGTAATAGTGGATGTGATGGGGATGAGTGGGGTGCATGATGTGGATGATTTTGGAGCATTTTCTTAGTATGTGAGGTGATGTTATTTAGGTTAATAATATTAATTATGAAAGAGGCTTACATGGAATCCATTAACACATAATGATGATTAATGATTGAAGGGGATTAATTAATTACTTAAAGGTAATTGTGTTTTTTAGGATTTAGTTTAGAGGAAAAGGGAATCAAGAGGATAAGTGTAATAAAGGAGAGAAAAACGTGGGGTGATACCAAAACTCGGTGTCTACAGGATGATCAATAGTATTGAAAAAGGAAAATGGGGAGGGATCTGCCAAGGCCTCATAGACCACACCCGGTATATGAATTTAATATGCGCATGAATGGTTGAAGGGACTGCATGCATGGCATGGATCTAAGGCTATCCAAGGAGAATATTATAATTAATATTATTAGGCATTACATGGAATAGGATGGGAAAAGTGCATGGCCCAATAGTAATGGGAAGTGTGATTGTACCTAAGACCTTTTTAGGAATATTGTCAAAGCCATGAATAAAAATAGATGAGGGTGTTAAGGATGCTTTGGAAAGGCCAAGTTGTTGAAGGAATGATAGATTAAAAATGTTAATAACGTAAAAATTATCAACTAAATCTCATTTAACCCCTATGTTATTAATTTGAACTTGGATATAAAGGGGCGGATCATTATCTAAAACAACTTGAGAAGAAATTTCAACAGATGTAAAAGTAATATGTTCTTTGTTAAAAGAGAGTGTTGTAGTAAGTCTATGGTAAACATATTCAGGAGAGGTGTTAGGATGAAGGTAAGTATTAGACAAAAAAATGGATTTTGCACTCACATTCGGGATTGGTCTGCAAGAAAGCAAGGAGAGAGACACTCATGTTGGTAAAAATGGAAGGATCCAAGGGTATCTAGGGTTACAAGAAAGATGGAGGTAATATACAAAATAAGGATCCGAGTGTCTGATCATGAGTTGGGGTTCACCAAATGATTTAATTTAAATGGAATTAAATCTTAATTTCATATGAACTATTGTAACTAATGATATAAAGATTATATAATACAGTAAATGGAAAAGTGATAAGCAAACAATAATCTGAAACCATAAGAAATTGATAGAGATAAATGACTTGGCTGATTTTTGATTGATTTGAAAGTGATCAGTATGAGTAACTATTTGGACAGACTAAGAAGAGTGTTTTCAAGGATCACTGGAGATTCTAGAACTTAGAGATGTGTAAGATAGAAGCCCCAATGAGAGGACATGAGCACCTGGGCACTATTGATAGTTTTGGGCGCTAGTGTCTACCCAGCTTCTCAGGTCCCGATATTTTCTTTGCAGGAGGAGTTTCTCTATTGATTTCCTTTTGTCACTCTATTTTTTATCCAATGTCGTCGTTTGTTCCTATAACCTACAAAATAGATAACTAGCTGCACATACCCACAAACCACATCAAACCTAATAAATAAGATGCAGAATGGGGAGTCTGACCGACCCCTACAGTCACCCAAAGAGTGGTCTTATGAGCGAGTGTTGCACTACATCTCAAACTCCATGTATTTTTGTTTGAATGTGTGTGTAATGACACCTTAGGTTGCCCTTGTGCAAGTTGCACTATGATAATGTGTTAAATCTAGAATGCTCCAAGTATGAAAATGTGTGAGATGGAATAAATGAACTTCCCCTCTTATGTTATGTATGCAGAAGTAATGCAACCCTTTTCCCTTTTATGGTTGTACTATATGTATGCCTTTGAAATTTTCTTATGTCTTTGATGCAATCTTAGGTGATAATAGATAATGATTAGTGTCTTGACCCTAATTTTGGAGAAGTAACTAAGTATATATGATTCCCTTATTTAAATTTCATAATTGAAAAACTTGAAGGCTGACCCAAAGTATTAAAAATATTCCCAAGAGGTAAAAGAGACCCAAAAGGGTAATAAAAATATAGAGAGGTTCAAGAGCGCCTAGGAGGGATAGGATTTCCCGAAAGCTTGTGTCCTAAGTGAGTTCTAATTTCGAGGCCATAAAAGATAAATAAGTCAAGTTCCGACAAGGCTGTAAGATGTGTAAGACCAAAAATAAGACAAGAGATAAAGCAAAAAGGCCAAAAGGAGTTGTCAACCACTAGTTTTCTTGCTTATCAATATTTTTTATATTATTATACTTTAGTACTTAGAAATGTACCAAGTGCATAGATTTTTTGTCTACATCTAGTACCAGGGAGCCAACCATCGAACATCAAACCTTATAGGTACCCATATGTGCAAAAGAGTGATATTGATAAGACAAGATACAAGCTTTTTTAGAAGCATGAATTATCCTTCATAGTCGAGTTCTTATTCTTCTCTAATAGTGCTAGTGCATAAAACATATGAGAATTGGTGCATGTGTCATGATTATAGGGAAATCAATAAGTACACAAATAAAGATAAGTCTCTTATTCCTGTAATTGATGATTTTCTATATAATTTGCATGGTTTTGTTTACTTTACAAAACTTGATCTTCATTCTGGATATCATCATATTTTAATTAGGGATGAAGATGCTCATAAAACAACCTTTAAGACACGTGAAGACCATTATGAATTCTTAGTAATGCCTTTTGATCTCACAAATTCACTCCCTACATTTCAAAATTTGATGAATTATATCTTTAACCCATTCTTGCGGAAGTTTGTTTTAGTGTTTATCAATGATATACTAATATACATCAAAACATGGGAAAAACACTTGCATCATGTAAATTAGGTATTAGAGACTCTTGAAAAACATCAACTTTATCCAAATCCCTCTAAGTTTTCTTTTGGAGTCAAGGAGGTTGAATATTTGGATCGCATCGTATCTTATGAAGGTGTTAAAGTAGATCCTAACAAGATAAAGGCCATGCTTGAGTGGAAGGTTCCAAAAACCCTAAAGAATATCCATGGATTTTTCGGGCTTACAAATTATTATTGTAGATTTGTAAGGAATTATGGTATCATGGCAGCACTATTGGAAACTTCATTGAAGAAGGAATCTTTCCATTGGAATGAGGAAGCTACCAAATCATTTGAGAAGTTAAAGGAGGCCATGTGCACCACTCTAGTTCTAAATTTACTCCGCATTTTTCCAAAACATGCATTGTTGAATGTGATGCTTCGTGTTATGGTATGGGGAATTACTCCTATAATAGATCCATCCCATTATCTTTTAGAGTTGTTAATTCAAAGGTAAAAATATGTAAAAACCAATTTATGAGAAGGAAATGATATCCATACTTCATGCAAAGAAAGAACCTGGAGACCATATCTAATGGGTAGACACTTCAAAGTAAAGTAAAGACAGTCATGATAGTTTGATACTTCTTAGAGCAATTTTTATCATCAGAAGAAGAATAAAAATAAGTCTCAAAAATGTTTTGGTATGATTTTGAGATAATCTATAAGAAAGGGAAGGATAACGTAGTTTTTATTCTCTTTCGTTGAAGGATGGGTTAGTTGAGGTATTGTTGTGTGGCATATCTATATTACAATAAGATTGGGTTGATGAGGAAAGGTTTGAATGGTGAGATGACCCAAGTACACAAAATCTCATTGAGAATATCCAACAAGATCTAAGCATGTCGAAAAAAAATGTATGAAATGGGGATTATTTATGGTATAAGACTAGATTATACCTATGTAAAAACTCAACCCTAAAAATAGGGTTTTATCTCAACTCCATGCTTCTCCATCACAGGAGCATTCTATATTTTTGAAGACTTATCATCGAATCAACCAAGATTTCTTCTAAGAAGGGATAAAAGGGGATGTCCAAAAAATTGTGGCATAATGCATGGATTTTCAAAAAAATAAGGGTGAAATAATTAAGTCCCTAAGTCTTTTATACCCTCTATATATTTCTAGCCAATGAGTGGGAAGAGGTTTCCATGGAGTTCATCACAATTTTGTCTAAATCAGAAGGAAAAATTGTAATCATGGTTTTGGTGGATAGACTCACCAAATATGCCCATTTTGTGCCTTGTCACACCCATTTTTTGCAAGTACAATAGTAGTAGCCTTCATGGATACAATTCAGAAGCTACATGGGACACCAAATATTATATTAAGTGATCGAGACCCTATATTTACTAGTAATTTTTGGACTAATTTATTTTCATGTTTGGGTACTTAGCTAGCTCATAGCTCTTCTTATCATCCTTAGTCTAATTGGAAAACTAAGGTGGTAAACAAGTGCTTGGAAGGATATCTTCATTGTTTTACCTTAGATAAGCAAGTGAGATGGGTCCAATGGCTACCACTTACAAAATGGTGGTATAACACTTCTTTCCATACTTCATCTAAAATGTCTCCTTTTTGGAATTATATGGGTACCATCCACCATTCATCACCTCATCCTTGAGAGGATAACCAAAGGTTAGAGAAGTTAAAGAGCACATTCACCACCAACAAGAGGTGCTTTCTAGTATCAAGGAGAACTTGGCCATGGCACAAAACTACATGAAGTAGCAAGCTGATCAACATCACAATGAAATGACATTTTGAAGTTGGTGATTGGGTTTTTGTGCATTTACAACCATATAAGAAAATATCTTTGAAAAATAAGATGAAGGATAAAATACTTTCACCTAAGTATTATGGACCTCATCAAGTGTTTCGAATATTGGTATTGTAGATACAAACTAGAACTCCCTCAAATAATCATAATACATCTAGTCTTCCATGTTTCTTTCTTGAAGAAGGTAATCAAACATAAGGTATCATCCAAGATAGTGTTTCCGAGCTTGATGAGGAAGGAATAATCATCTTAAAACCATAAATGCATCCTTCATACATGCACTAAAAGATTGGGAACAAGGTTTCATTATTAATTATGTGATCAAGTGGAAGAATCTAGATAGTTAAGATGCAATGTTCTGCAAAGAACACCCAAATCTTCTCAACATTGGGGAAAATGTTTCTCCAAAGGGTAAGGGCATGTTACACCCTTAATCCTATATGTTACATTAGATGTGTATAACCGACTTGTGGTTATCATATATTCTTATCATGTTTTAATCTCTTTCATATATCTTATAATATCATTAGTGGGTTGGTCTTGGTGATGGCCATAACATAGAATAGTATATATAGGAGTTAGAATGTAGTATTTGATCATCATATTGAGCATTTCACTATTATTGAATGGTTTGGAGGTTTCCCTCTTGAAGTGGTGTTTCGCATTGAGAATGTTTCGATTTTGGAATAGAGTTGCTTCTATCCTTTCATTCCTTTGAGAAACAGATAAGGGTTAGGGCTAGGAGGAATACCTATTGAATGTCGAGAGGGTGTGCGCGTACCGTAGAGAGAGATCAGATTGATTGCAAAGAACTCCTTTTTGTCTGGGAAGGACTACCTGCAAGTAAGAATACAAAACCACCAGATTCTAATTAGATGATAAGTGAGGGAACTGCCTTAGGCCTAAGAAATATGAGACTTCCTTTCGAAGGTGGTCAGTTCCCCTGCTAATATGAATTAACACAAATTCTAACAAATAAGCTATTGTCCAATTACAATTTGTTTACCTCGTTAGAACAATAGAGAAAAGGTTGGTCTTGGTTTTGAATCACGGTGACCGACGACGGTCAGTGTCACCGGTGCCGGTTGATGATAACCGATATCGGTAGGGGTAGTGATTTAAGGGGTTTGGTAAAAGGTTGGCTATAAGATGACTATGGTGTTTATAAGGCTAGTAAATGATTGGGGATGGGTAACGGGGTGATAGAGAAGGCTCAGAGGGTATGGGAGCTATTCTTGGGGTAGTGTAGGGGTAGAGGAATGATAGTTAGATGGGGGGTGTTACCGGGTAGTGGATCTGGGAGTAGACTTGTAATTACTGTGATTCAGAAATCCAAGAAATATTATTAAAAGAACGTATAAGACTTACTTACTAGTTCCTGATGAAAAATGCAGGTTCAAGGACTGTGATGACGAAGGCAGGGTTCAGGTAGGATGGTCTGACAATCCGAGATGAGCTATCTCCTCTCCCGATGCTCGGATGAGTGTCGCAGGGCTCTGGTTACTCAGTGGCAGCCTCCGGCTTGATGTCCTCCTCTGCCAACTCTTCTTGTTTCTTCACTTGTCCCTGCTCGGCCAAGTAAACTCTGGATCCTTTCAATGACTTCTGATTCAGATCAATGAAAAATCCACCCTTTGTTTTTGGTTGGGGGAGGTCATTTACAGGGAACCGATGGCGGTTACATAACCGACGGCGGTCGAGTAGGAACCGGTATCGGTCAGGTCAAAGTGGGCTATTTTTAGTAAAATAGCCAACTTTCCCTCCTTTTCTCCCAAGGGATTAGTTGCGGGCTTGGTCAAGTCATTACGAGGTTGGTTTTAGGTGCGGGTGAGGAGTCATTTAGTCATGGGTGTGGATGTAGACCAAGTTATAGGTCTTAATTAGGTTAGTTTAGGGTTAGGACTAGGTCATGATGAGGTGGCAAAATGAGGTGGCAGGTATGGCGATGTGGATTTATTAATTATAAGGTAATTAATAAATAATTGTGTAAGGTTTAGGTGATGAGGTTAGGTTGCGAAATGAGATGCGGGGCACAGGGGGTCGTAAGACACAAATTTGGTGTCTACATTAGCCCCTTATTGTCATGTAGCTTGTCTTGTAAAGCTGCACGGACAATAATATGAAGTGGTTACCCCTGTTAAGGGTATAGGTAATCCCCCTCAAATCTATCACAGATTGAGGTAGCGTGAAATCAGGGATAGAGTTGATAAAGGGTAAATGGTGTTGAGATGATGGTGAGATGGTGGGGTAGGTCCAAAGAAGCAGACGCACGTTGAAATGCAAAGTAGTGCGACTAGGGTACATGATTTGAAGAGCAAACAAGCAATTCATAGGAAAAGGTCGATAGTTTATCCAAACAAGGGTGATATAATCCTGGTATCCAAGGCATAGGAAGTAGCTCCAGGGGATATAACGGGTAAGGTACAGGAACGTTTAGGCATGTTCAACAGTACCAAATGGTTGGTTTGGTTGAGATAAATGTCACGGTCTAGGTCTAGGAAAAGTTGGTTGACTGATCAAGTCAAGTACCCTAATCATGCTAAAACACGAACAGGTGAGCTCGATTGAACAAAAAGCTACAGGATGGGTGGGTAAAATTGTAATTTGTTGGTTTTGGGCGAGGTATTTGAGTGGTGCGGCCTTGGGTCGGGCCTGATTTGTTGGTGGCGGCCTTGGGTCGGGCCAAATGGTTGGGTGCGCCTTGGTCGAGCCGATTGGTGGTCGGCGCCTTGGTCGTGCCGATTGGTCACGGCCTTGGTCGGGCCGATTGGTTGGTTGTGGCCTTGGGTCGGGCCAAATGGTTGGTTGCGGCCTTGGGTCGGGTCAAATGGTTGGTTGTGGCCTTGGGTCGGGCCGAATGGTTGGTTGCGGCCTTGGGTCGGGCCGAATGATTGGTTGCGGCCTTGGGTCGAGCCAAATGATTGGTTGCGCCTTGGGTCGGGCCAAATGATTGGTTTCGGCCTTGGGTCGGGCCAAATGATTGGTTTTGGCCTTGGGTCGGGCCAATGAAGTCAACAAAGGCTATTTAGCAAAGGAGGGTATAGGCGATGTGGTGAGAAAGGGAGATTAGTGAATAAGGGCAGAAATTGGGGAAAAGGTGGTATTAAACCGATATCGATTCTCTATGACCGGTATCGGTTATATGACCGATACCAGTTTTTAGGGCATAATAGAACCGATATCGGTTATAGGTCGAAAAACTATAAAAAGAAAAATACGGCCTGTCATTGTCATATTGTCAATTTGAAAACCAATTTTAGTTGTCTGAGGTGTATTAGTGAGATTGTTTGAATTTGTCGGCTGAGGTGGCACTATTTGAGTGGAGAAGTGAGTGGTTGGTAGGCCCGTGAGTAGGAGGTAGCATTTGATTGGTGGAGGACCCAGCAGAGGGGATTTATAGCCATGGCACACCCAGGAGGAGCAGGAGGTGCTGGACCAGCTGGACCGCCACCACCTATCCCACCACGATGACGTGTCGTCGTACCGGTAGGTTCGAAACCTCTCATTGTGTGAATTTAATGTTTTTAAGCTAGATTTGGGTTTTGGGTAGGAATCCAATGTTTTGATAAAATAATGAATAAATTGAAGTTATTTGAAAAATGGAGAGGATAGATGGGTTAAATAGGCCAAGGCGGCAGGGTGGGTAGGTTTTTAGGGTTTTTCATTGGGTAAAAAGTGGGTAATAGGCAAAAAATGAGGTTGGGGGGCCGCGTCGGGTTCGGCTCCGTGATTTTAGGTGACCGATGTCGGTCGCTAAGCGACCGGCATCGGTCACGAATTCTTCGGGTAAGGTGGTTTTTTAGTTAACCGGTGTCGGTTGGATGTCAACCGGCGGCGGTGGAGAGATGCTGGGGAGGGGACCGGTGGCGGTCATGGGTGACCGGTACCGGTCCTTAGTTAGGATTAGTTATTGTGTTGGGTTGGTTTTGTTGTGGTTTTGGGTGTTTTGTTATTAGTGATTTGGGTTGTGTGTTTATTATTGTGGGTTTTGTGTTTTGGGGGTGAAGAGGGAAGGGGTAGAGGTTGATAGGAGGGGTGATGGGTGGGGGGGAAATGGTTGGTGCGGTTAGGATAGATTAGGTGGTGGGTATGAATGGGGAGGTGTTAAATTGGTAGGGGCATAGGTAAATGGCGAGAGTAGAGCTGAGTGATTGGTAGGGGGAAATAAGGAAAGGGGATATCGTAAATGTTTTTAGGGTAAAATAGGTGGGTGTAGGTGTGTGTTATAGAGTCGGGGTGTGGTCGGGTGGTTAAAAGGGGGTATAGAAGGTTAAAGTAGTTGTTGTTTGAAAGGGTAGGTCTAATGAAGTGGGTTATTTGCGCAGCTCGCTCACACCGGTGACTATGCGGGATAGGATACCCCACTGTGCTTGAGACGGATGCGCCACACGTGTCCGCAGACAAAGGGCCATTATGCGCGAGGTGGGACTCGGCGAGTCCAAATGATATAGGGCTATAGATAGGATCACAGCCTTATGCTTGCCCTCATCGAGAGATGGGATCTCGTGACTAATGTTTTCCATCTCCCGACTGGAGAGATGACTGTTACCTTGGAGGATGTATATCGCATCCTGAGACTGCCAATCGTAGGAGAGGCAGTATTCCAAGTAGATGCAGAGACAACTATGGACAGCATTCTACAGGTATTTGGGGATGCAGCCGTGCTATTGACTTATCACAGCGCGAGCATTGCCTATGGGGACATGTATCACGCCCACAGACATGAGACACGGCTTGCCGTGTTGATGATGATAGGCATCACATGCTTTGCCCTCCCGGACTCAGAGGGAGGCCGCTTTCCACGTGCGTTGATGGGGGTGCTACACAAGATGGTGGAGGAGCATACGTGCTATGCTTGGGCACTAGTATACCTGGTGCAGCTATACAGAGAGCTGTGGGGCTATCACCGGATGAGGTGATTCGGGATTTGTTCCACATTTTTGTTACACTGCTGGGCATATGAGCACATCATATGTATTCGACCAGTAGGGCTGCCCTAGCAGAGCCTGTGGCCACAGTGATATACAGATATGGTTTTCAGAGGTGGTTGGGGGTCATGGGCAAGCCACGAGCGGTGCTCACCGACGGGATGTAGCTTACTACCGTCATTTGCTAGAGGGCATGACCACATTGGATATTTTATGGAGGCCTTACGGGAACTACATGGTGACAGAGAACATAGCCGAGGAGTTGAGGGGTGTAGAGAGCACTTGAGGTGGATCCCGTGGCTTAGGCCGGGTGAGTACGAGAGGATTCCTCTAGATCGCGTGTGGTGAAAATTTGGGTTCGTTCAGGATATACCTATGACATATAGACCATACATGAGGATTGACGCCGAGGCAGCATTCTCACCTCCCCAATGACACCTCCAGAAGGGCCAGAAGAGATAACAGCTGATCGTAGGGTAATGGATGCGGGAACGACAGAGGCCTATAGAGTATGGTGGGTAGCAGAGCTGCGAGGTGCACGTGAGCGCCCTGACATAGCTGTGATTACAGCGGAGAGAGATCGTCTACAGGATTTGGTTCACCAGCTTCAAACACAGGTGAATGAGACAACGGGATTATTAGAGGTTTCACAGTTACGAGTAGAGAGACTAGAGGCAAGATTCCTCCACGTGAGAGGACGTATTCATATGTTACAGGAGATGTTGGTGGATCAGTGGGAGGAACCAATAGCAGTGGCACCTTTGAGGATGGAAAGGCCAAGTGAGGGGCGTCGACGATCACGATCACCACCGGATTCGGGAGGAGGTACAAGGGTCTAAGTGAATTTCATAGGAGTATAAGAATAAATAAGGATGCCGACCTACGAGTCGATGATAGAGAAGATGTATTTGTTTAACATCTAAAAACTAAATATGTATGTTGTTTTGAGGGATGATAATACTAAGAGTGGTTATGTTTTGAATGTTGTTTTGGTTTTTTTTGAAAAAGGATAAAGATGAATGTTGTCAAAATAGAAATACACGAAAATATTTATATTTACAACACATGGTAGGGGATGGTCGAGCTAACCTTGGGAGACCCCATGTCTCCTAAGTGCTGCCTATATAGCCCATTGCAAAAAGTAAGGAGGGGCCTCAAACCGATGTAGTTCTCCTTAGGACCAGGAGAGGTGAATTCGTGCAATTTGGTCAGTAGTTAGGCAATGTGTTGTTTGATAAGAATTTGACGCTGATAGGGTAATGTTGTTGGTGTTGGTAAGGTATTGGCGATGTTGGTATAGGTATAGGTGAAATGAAAGTTAGCCTACCCAAGTGGTAGGGAACCGTATTCTGATTAAGGTCAACACACAATCCTAGAGTCGAGCAAATGAGGAAAAAGTGTCCCGTAGTTGAGAAGAGCTAAACAAACCACATAACAATGTAGAATGAGCTTGAACCTCTAGGTACCTTGCATAGATGAGAAGTCGATAGGTGAAAAGAGTTGTATAATCACAATATATCGGGTATTACGTCACGTCCCTTGAGTTTTGTTGCTTTGATAAATGGTGAGGTGAGATGGTGGATATGGGCGAGGGTGCTGAGAGCTTGTTACAAGGTGATTATTCTGACGAAAGAGGCCCAAACCGAAATAGACAAGTCCATGACTCAAAAGTGCTTTTGAATACTGCTTTTTATGTTTTTGGACATAGACTGATCGATGTGGGAAGTCTACATGGGATATATATTTTGTTGTTCTTGAGGTCTTCACTGCGGATCAATGTGAGAAGCTTCGATAAAGGCGATTGTGTATAGCTGTCCTTCACGGAGCAAATCTATTTATAGTAGCAGAGATGTGGTGTTTGTGTATAGTCATCCTTCGAGGGAGCAATATATATAATAAAGCAGCAATAGTTTGGCATATAGCTGTCCTTCAAGGAGTAGTCTATGTATAATTTAGAGGTCTAGATGTCTCATTAGGCATAAAGCATCTAGTTTTTAGGAAGTTTGACTCAAGAAAATCCCATAAGTGTTTAATTAAGAATGTGTCATTTTGATACTTTGAAGTCATGGACTAGACTAAAAAGGGGAAGGCATCTTTAAGGGAGGTGAGAATCAAACCATGTGAGCTTGATTTGATTTTGAGATGTAGGAAAAAAGTGTATGCGGTGGTAAATGAGCTCAAGGGACGAGCGCAAGGTAGATAAGAAGTGATATAACACTAAATTCAACAGTAGAATGGTCGAAGATGCAAGGCATTAAGGGGCTCAAGCTCAGGTTTACCATTAAGCGAAGCTAAACGATAAGTGTCCGATCCATAAGTGTGAGTGATAATGTAAGGCCTAATCCAATTAGGAGTAAATTTTGCACGTTTGCTCTTTTCTAGTTTGGTTACATGTTGATTCTCTTTGAGGACAAGATCACCAACCTTAAAGGTACGCTCATGAAGTCACTTATCATAAGCACACTTGATGCATTTTTGATAGATTTGAAGGTGGTCAAGAGCCGTAAGACGACGCTCGTCAAGAAGCTCTAATTGGGCTAACCGCTCTTGCGTAAATCATCGTTGGTCGAATATCCCAAGAGATATTCGAGGAGGGTATTTGTATTTCGAGAGGCAAGACAAATTCTCGGTACCATAGACCAAATAAAATGGTGTGGCATTAGTGGAGGTACGAATGCTAGTACGATAAGCCCAAAGGGCAAAGGGGATATGATCATGCCAATTTCTTCCGTAATCATTAACAACTTTCATGAGGATTTTGGTTAGGGTTTTATTAGAAGATTCACCAACCATTGGCCTCGTGGATAGTAAGGTGATGAGAAACTAAGTTTGATACCAAGTTTGTCACAAAGGTCTTGAACAACTTATTTTTGAAAGATTTACCATTATCTCGTTATCGTGCGATGAGGAACACCAAAACGGCAGATAATGTGATGGTTAATGAATTCGACGATTTTTTCTTTTTTTTGAAATGAGTGGTATGGCTTCCACCCATTTAGTGTAATATTCGGTTCTTTGTGATAATCCAACGGTGACATTGCAAAGAGGGCGGATGAATCTCACCAATAAGGTCTAAACCCCATCATGAGAAAGGCCAAAGATCTCGTGCGACCTGTAGCGGATGGCTAGGAGTATGTTGAAGGTTGGCATGTTGTTGACACATAACACAACGCTTAACATATTCGTAGCAGTTGTTATTAAGAGTAGGCCAATAATAGCCTAGGCGAAGGATCCGTTTGGCCACGGCAAGGCCACTAAAATGTCCACCACAAATACCATCATGGACTTGTTGGATGGTATAGGTGACCTCCGCGCCGGTTAGACATCGAAGGAGGATGCCATCAAAGCCACGTTTATAAAGGAGTCCCCCCATGACAACATAATGAGAAACACCTTTAAGAAAAGCACATTTGTCGTTACTAGTAAGGTCAGGTGGGAGAACAGAGGTTGTAAGGTAGTCGTGAAATTGGTGATACCAGTATCCGCAAATTAGCGATTACATTATTTATCATACAAACAATCGTGGCTGAGTAAGATGGGGCAAAGAGTTGTTGGACCAAGACGAATATGTCGTAGTCAACAGTGAGGTAGGAATTTGCGAGGCTAAGCAAGCCATAGTATCCGCAAATTTGTTAGTGGAGCAGGGAATGCTTTGGATAGAATAATGAGTAAATAAGGTCAAAAGTGAATTTACGTAGTGTTTGTACTTTTGAAGTTCCTCATTTTATATTGGTAGATGCCCATAACTTGGTTAACTACTAATTGAGAGTCACCGAAAATATTGATAGATTTGACACCTAAGTGTAATGTAACCCTGAGACCTAAAACAAGGGCCTCAGTATTCCGCTCGTATTATTAGTGTAGGGGAAATCGAGCCGGAATGAAAGAGGCATAGGCTCAGGCCAAGAGGAATGAGAACAACGTTGAATCCTCCTCCGCGGCCGCATTTGGATCCATCGAAGAAGAGGGTCATTGGATACGACTCCTCCCTGAGTGAAAGAGTAGCGATGAGTTCGTCGGGGAAATTAAAATTGGTAAATTGTTCCCGTAAAGGGGCCTCCGCAAGTTGGTCTGCAATAGTTTGTCCTTTGATTGACTTCTGGTGTATAAATTCAAGGTCGAGGTCAGCAAGGAGCATAAGCCATCGGGTGATGAGTTGGTTTAGATGTGGTTTGGTGTACATATAATGAATGGGGTCCGCGTTGGTGATGACAAAAGTTTTGTGATTCAGGAGGTAGTTTCGGAGTTTGGTGGCTACGAATGATAGGGCTAGGCACAATTTTTCTACATGTGTATACCTAGTCTCGTAATCCACGAGAGTACGACTTATATAATAAACGGATTGTTCTCGATGTGCCGAGTCCCGATGTGCAAGCATGGCTCCTATAAGCATGGTCATGGCGAAAGGTAAAGGTAGAAAGGGCGATCATCTTGAGGTGGGATAAGCACGGGTGGATGCAAGAGATAGGCTTTGAGAGCTTCAATGGCATGGTGACACTCTTCACTCCATCAAAGGCAATGTCCTTTTTAAGAAGGTGATGGAAAGGTTGACATCGATCCGAGAGTTGGGAAATGAAACACCGGATAGATTGAAGTTTACCTTATAAACTACGCAATTGTTTGAGGTTTTTGGGTGGGGGCATCTCTAGGATAGCTTTGACTTTAGATGGATCGACATCAATGCCACACAAAGAGACGATAAAACCAAGAAGTTTTCCCAAAAGGACACCAAAGACACATTTCTCTGGTTGAAGCCGGACAGAATATTGTAACAATGATCGAAAATAATGGTTAAAACATCGAGATATTCACTGCGATGTTTAGATTTGCCAAGAAGATCATCGACATAATACTCAAGGATAGTGTGCATAATGTAATGAAAAATGTAAGTCATAGCCCGTTGATAGGTCACACCAACATTCTTAAGGCCAAACGGCATGACACGATAATGAAGGTTCCCTAGGAGTGATGAAGGTAGTTTTATGTTGATCGGTACCTGGCTACCAAAATTTGGTTGTATCCCGAAAAGCCATCCATGAGAGAAAGCATCTCATGACCGGCAGTGAGATCAACAAGTTGATCAATACTTGGTAGGGGGAAGTCATCCTTGGGGCAAGCGAGGTTAAGGTCTCGGAAATCCGTGCATATCCGAAGTCCCCCATCGCTTTAGTGATAGGTACGATGTTAGAAATCCGTTGAGGATAGTCAATAGGCAGAATGAAGGAAACAGAAAGGAGTCGTTGAAGTTCTTCTTTGACCAAGAGGGCAATGCGTGGATGCATTTTTCTCAGTTTCTGTTTAACTGGCTTGGAATCAGGTTTCAGGGTAATGTTATGGATAGCAATGTCAGGATCAATTCCTGGCATGTCAACGTAGGACCAAGCGAAAGCTTGGTTACGGGTATGGAGAAAGGTAGTAAAGGTGGCTTGTTCTAATGTGTTAAGGGATTGTCCGATCTTCGAATGTGAGGATCCTCTTCGTGTGGATGTTGATTTCTATAGTCGACTCATTCAACATGGTTTGAGTTTCGCACGGTAAGGCACGTTTATATAGGAGTCGTTTGCACCAAGGTAAGTGAGGATGGAGTCGTCATCCCGCACTCAACAACATTAATCAAGGTGAATCCTCTTCGATCATGTCCGGATACGAAGGGGAAGAGAAGATGGGTCCTCATTATCGCGTTGATAAGTGAGAGGACCTAGGAAAATAGCATTTATGAAAAAAAAAAGTTAGGAGGGATAGATTCAGGATCTATCGACTTTGTGGGTGACGATGGCAAACTGGGTGATGATGGTTCGGTAGGGGTGAAATCATCATCTTCCAAGAGACAACTGACACGAGGTTCCTTCGGTATAAGTGTTTCAGGAAATCCGAGACCACTACGATCATTGTGCTTGCGTGTAGTTATGAGAATGATTGTATGTCGGCCTTGTTCATAAAGACCAAAACCAAAGCCTTTCCAAGCACAGCGAGTCAAGAAGTGAGGGCGAAACAACGATTTGTCAGGTATTGAAAATCAGATTGGAAAGGAACCACACCAAGAGGAGGTTCAGGGGTAATGGAGGATACGTCGACACCCCCATACGTTAGGTTGGTGCGGCAATTAGGTGGTCCGTAAGAGATTACCTCCCCCACGCGACGGTCGTAGGTAGGATGCGCATGTAACTGTCCGTACTCCTGTGGGGTATGGAAAGAACTAACGTTATATAGGTGATACTCCCCAAGCAAGGTGTTGAAAAACATCTACTAAGGGGCGGACGTTGGGATGTTAGCTTTGCAGAAAGGAAGTGGTATTTGCGATGGCGGTTTCATTGGTCAAGGTGTAGGTGCTTTGTTGAAGTGGATGGTAGAGGTGTGGTTGAAGTGGATGGTAGAGGTGTGGTTGAAGTGGATGGTTGGGTTGACGAATGGGTGTGTTGACTGGTACAAGCACATCGTTAGGGCGATATAACATATTGCAGGTTTTGAAGGGGGAGGTTTAGCTTTTACGGTGTAGGACTTCCCTAGTACTCAAATTTTATGCATCTATGTAAGGTGGAGGGAACACATCCCATAGCCCGATCCAAGGGCGGCCTAACAACATATTGTATTGGAACTCTCCCTCAAGGACATAGAAGAGTTCGGGTAAAGTACGTGGTCCTACACGAATGTTAAGGATCACGGTGCCTAAGGTAGAAGTAATAGCATCATTGAATGACAAAGAACATGATGGGGTTGGCACACATGCAAATAGAAGAGATATTCATTGTTCAAGGCTTTTGAAGGGATGATGTTTAAACTAGTGCCCCATCAATCATAACACGACGCACCCGAATGTCCCGACATAGGCCGAGATGAAAAGAGATGGGTCGATCTTCTACACCAAAGTCAACAATTTTGTCTTGAGAAACCGACAAAGAACGGCTTTGCATGCAGAGACGTGGTTGGGGAGATAGGTTGTTTGGTGAGTGAAGCAACGTGATTGGGTGTTAGAATGGAGGTAACAGAAAGGTTTCATTAGGTAAGACCTCTATCCCTCGGAGGATGTCAACGAGAGATTTTCGATGAGATTCGATGTCTGAGTGAGATCATACAAAGTCATTTTTACAGGTGATTGGTGAAGTTGTTTGATCATGGTTCGGTGGGCAACTCCATTAGAGACAGGGTAGGTGGGTCCACGAATAACCACTTTAGGTGGTGGTGCGATCGGGATGGTGGACAGAGAAAGAGAGGCCGCAGGTGTGCTTTCTTTCGCCTTCCCATTGTTTTTCTGCCCTCGAGTGGCAACACTAATCATGTTGATCTCGTGAACACGAGAGGAGGAGGATGGTAGGGATAAGTCATGGTCTTCGAGAGGTGGGGTTGTAATAATGATAGATTTTGATGAAGCGAGGACAGGTGGTATAGGAGAGGAGATTGAAGCTAAAGGTTTCTCCCTTCGTAAGTTGTCTTGTTTAACCTTTCTGTCTGAGAGAGGTGACTGATGAAGTATGGCTTTCAATGCTTTGCATCCTTCTACATCATGTCCTGGTGTGCGGTGGTAAGCGCAGATTTTAGACTCATCATAACCTATAGGTCGAGGTTTAGATGGATCATAAGGTCTAAGTGGGGGTAGGGAAAGGGTCGCATTCTCCACCAATATAGCAAGGATTTTGGCGTAAGACCCTTTGAGTGGGTCAAAGTCAGAGGAAGATGAAGCTATTGACTGGGTAGTTTTTGGTAATGACGGGGTATGGTTGATTTGTATGGGTGGTGGTTTAGCCAAGGGATTTTGATAATGGGATTTAACTAAACGTGGCTTCTTTGGCGCAGAAGCTATGTTTAGCTGGTTAGATGATGAGGCCACCGATGATGTGGTATCAGAAAACAACCACGGAGCAATAGGAGTGACAGCAAACAAATCTTTTGATGATGGAATTTGTTTAGGGTTGATAGGCGGATAGGATACGCGGGATGATGGTGTTGATATACCCTTGGATCTCTGTATGGGTGCAGAAGGCGTAGGTCATTTTAAAGAAAATGCAGGAGGTATGATATATTGATGCAAGGTGGAGGGATGAGGTCCCAATATGGAAGGTAGGTGTGACGACGATGGTTTTAGTTGTGATAGAGGCATAGGTTGAGGAGATTGAGTCTGTCTCCTAAGTGGATGGATGGCTTTATTTTTAGATAAATCTAGTCGTTTGGGTGGGTGTGTTAAACTGGGTATTGGTGAGGTCCCAAGCGTAGGGGAAGATTTGGTTAGGCTAATAGAGGTGGATGAGGTACTTGGTAGAGATGAGGGGGGTGAAGATGAGGACATAGGCATTTTAAGCTTCTGTAAACACTTCGGGTATATAGTAGAGGCGTCTGGGTCGGTCATCTGCATTTGAGTAGAATAGGGGGTACTCAAACGTTCCCATAGGACTCGTCTATCTTCTGAGGGATGACAATCCTCACGTGTGAATAGGAACTTTTGTATGGAAGAAAGGTGGGTTGTGATTCCGGTCCACTGTGGGTGTGATACAGGGGGTAGATGAGGCACTGTATCAATGGGCGTTAAGAGGTCAACCGGTCACTGAAAAGATTTAGGCGATGAAGAACTGATAGGTAGGAGGGCATGTTTGAGAGGATCCGTCATGATTAAAGAATTTGGTGATGTTGGTGCAAGAGGTTTCTCGTCTAAGGATGACAAAAGAAGTGGCGAGCCTTCCTCTTGTACAAGCAAGAATTGTAGAAGGAGATGTTTGGGAAATAGATAAGTTAGATAACATCCACTCACAGTCTTGCAAGGATGTGGTGTAAGAAGGCTCATCTGTGAGAAGAGACCTCTGGCGGTTAATTCCTCGATGGGTAAAGGAACGGTAAGAATTTCGTCTTGTCTTGATGGTGATGAAGGGGGTTCGGGTTCCTGCGTTAGTGAAGAGGCTTGATTCAGAATTTTTTCGATAGAGGCTTTTGGCTGGGAGTCGAAAACTGCATGGATTTCATGAACACTCTCCTCGGCTAAGATATCTTGGTTTACATTACTGCTAGATGAGTGGTTCGGGAATGGTTTGTTGAAGATTTTCAAATTTCAGTTAGCGGGGCATTAGGATTATCGAGGGTTATATCCCCTGCATCAACCATTTCCTGCACTATGTTTTTCAACATCTTGCAGTTTTCGTGACTGTGTCCCTTTACACGGTGAAAGTTACAGAAGTCATTTTCTTTGTACCAAGAAGGTATGGCGCGGGTGGAATCAAACCCGGAGTGAGGTTTAACAGGAGGTAAGGTAATGGCTCCTACTTTAAGCAATTTTTCCAAGATGACACCATAAGTTTCTCCCAAGGGAGTGTAGTTGATGGGCTCTGCTTTATACTTATAGGTGGTTTTTGGCGGGGTATTAGACGGTGGTTGGGATTTGACCATCACCGCGTGCACAGCTCCTTTTGATTTTGAAGCAGTCGATGGGTGAGGATTGGTGGTGTTAGGTTTGTTGGTGGAATCTTGGGTTCGAAATTGGGGTTTTTGTTGCACAACCGCAATTTCTCTTCCTCTAAGGCTCGAATCTCTAGTTTTCGAGCCATAGTAAAGGCCTCGTCAAATGTGCGGAAAGTTTGAATTTGGAGGGTAGGAGAGATGTGCTTAGCGCAGGCCCACGTAAAAAGTTCGATAAGTTCGGCCTGAGGTAAGGCATATGTAAGTTGGTTGATAAGGCCCCGCCATCGTCCAACAAAATCTATGATAGATTCATCTTCAAATTGTCGGATGGCATAGAGGTCGGTGATAGATACTTTCTTGGCAATGTTAATGGAGAAATGATCCAAGAAAGATTGGGCTAGTTGGTTAAAAGAGAAGATTGAGTGCTGGTTTAAAGCACTGTACCACTCCAAGGTGGGTCCTGATAAGGACATGGGAAAGGTGCGGAGTAGTAAGGCATCATCATGAGCAATTAGATAGCAGGCATGTCTAAATGATCGCAAGTGTTGTTGAGGATCCTCCTTACTTACTATTAAAACGAGTAAATTTTTGTAATTCCCATTGAGGAGGATATGAATGAAGGGGGAAAAAAGTGTGGATAGGCTCCCACAAACTTGCTCGTATGTCAAGGTGCTACGACTTCCTGAAACAGAAGCCTCCAGATTTTACATTTTGTCCATCATTTGTTTGATGAAATCCGTGGTTGGATGAGATGATGGTGCGGTTGCGGTAAATGGAGGAAGATTGGGCCAAGGGCCTCCACTAGACAATGGTGGCATTAAATGTTGATAAGGTATGGAGGACAAATGTGTTGAGGCGACCGAATAGGGATGTCCTATATAAGATGTTGAGGTCACCGGATACGTGTGTGGAAATGAAAAGGTGGGCGGAGCTTGAGAAGGAAAGCTCGTGTGGATAGGTGGCAGAGAGCAAGTCATGAAAGGAGCAGTCTGCAAGAGAGACGAGGTAGGAGCAGTCGGTGGTAATGATATGTGGGGCCCAAGATTAACCAAAGGAAAGCCAATCTGTGCCGTATGAACCCCTGAAGCCGCTGGATTGGGAGACGGGGCTAAGGATGCAGAAGGCAAAGCGGAGTTATCAGGTGGAGAAGGAGCTAAATGAGCAGCTATACTAATAGGCATGCCAATAAGGAGTTGACCATCGGGCGTACGGTCAGGGGCATGAGACAAATAATATTGTACAGCGCTAGGATTAGCATCCAAAAATTTTGCAAATTCCTTATCTCCTACAGGGATTTTAGGAACCTCACTAGTGTCCGTAGGGTTCCCCATAGAATGTGAAGGGGGTGATTCAGCAAAGGCACAGAGCAGGCATGTGAAACCATGGCGGCGGCTTGCTTCTCGAGTGATAACAACCATGGACAAGAGTACATAGTAGGGTTTCAATCTATCAGGAATAGAAACAGCCTCAGAATGGTGAAATTGGTCTGCTAACCGATGTCGGTTAGATCAGAAAAACAAGAACCGATGTCGGTTAGACTGTAACCGGCGTCGGTCAATTAACCGATGTCGGTATAATAGGACTGGTATAAGAAACTATAAGAAGCTGCTGATTTGAGTTTTTAACAATACTTAGTACATCTATCAAACTATTCTGAAGTGATCACTGTCAGTATAGGACAGAGAAACAGAGCTAAAAACAAGCAAGATGCACACGCAAATCCAGAGACTAACCCTAGGATTAGTTTTAATTATTGTGGGCTTATGCCTTTAGACGTAGAATGATGTCAATCCTAAACAAAAGACTTAGGGGAAATGTCAAGTTTGTTTTGGCTTATAAGGTTACCTCAATCGGGCGAGGGAATACCATGGAAAAAGGGGGATGTTTTGGGTTGTTGTGTTAATTGTGAAGTGATTCGGTATGTGTTGTGTAGTGAAAGTAAGATTAATTTCCTGTCAATACCGTGGAAATCACCCCCACGTGTATGACCTGTTACTTAATCTACGTTCACTAGAATTGAAAACAACAAGCAAGAATGTAATGCACGTGTTTTAAACCCAAATCGAAAATGATATTCGATGAAGCAAAGAAGATGACTTTCACTAATGCAAAGCTGGGAAAGCAAGACAAATTCTTTTACCAAATATAAGAAAATATCGTGTGAAATTTTTAGGAGAAGAAAACAGCAAGTATGCTCCCTATATGAAAGCAAGCAAGAAAGAAAGAAACCCGAAATGGGTCCCACCGGGCGTGCCAAAATGTTTCGCACAGAATGTTTCAGCTTTTGGAATAGAGTTGCTTCTATCCTTTCATTCCTTTGAGAAACAGATAAGGGTTAGGGCTAGGAGGAATACCTGTTGAATGTCGAGAGGGTGTGCGCGTACCGTAGAGAGAGATCAGATCGATTGCAAAGAACTCCTTTTTGTCTGGGAAGGACTACCTGCAAGTAAGAATACAAGACCACCAGATTCTAATTAGATGATAAGTGAGGGAACTGCCTTAGGCCCAGGAAATATGAGACTTCCTTTCGAAGGTGGTCAGTTCCCCTGCTAATATGAATTAACACAAATTCTAACAAATAAGCTATTGTCCAATTACAATTTGTTTACCTCGTTAGAACAATAGAGAAAAGGCTGGTCTTGGTTTTGAATCACGGTGACCGACGACGGCACACGTCACCGTGCGTCTTAGAGTTGATGATAACCGATATCGGTAGGGGTAGTGATTTAAGGGGTTTGGTAAAAGGTTGGCTATAAGATGACTATGGTGTTTATAAGGCTAGTAAATGATTGGGGATGGGTAACGGGGTGATAGAGAAGGCTCAGAGGGTATGGGAGCTGTTCTTGGGGTAGTGTAGGGGTAGAGGAATGATAGTTAGATGGGGGGTGTTACCGGGTAGTGGATCTGGGAGTAGACTTGTAATTACTGTGATTCAGAAATCCAAGAAATATTATTAAAAGAACGTATAAGACTTACTTACTAGTTCCTGATGAAAAATGCAGGTTCAAGGACTGTGATGATGAAGGCAGGGTTCAGGTAGGATGGTCTGACAATCCGAGATGAGCTATCTCCTCTCCTAATGCTCGGATGAGTGTCGCAGGGCTCTGGTTACTCAGTGGCAGCCTCCGGCTTGATGTCCTCCTCTGCCAACTCTTCTTGTTTCTTCACTTGTCCTGCTTGGCCAAGTAAACTCTGGATCCTTTCGGTGACTTCGATCGATTCGATCAATGAAAAATCTGCCCTTTGTTTTTGGTTGGGGAGGTCATTTACAGGGAACCGATGGCGGTTACGTAACCGACGGCGGTCGAGTAGGAACCGGTATCGGTCAAGTCAAAGTGGGCTATTTTTAGTAAAATAGCTAACTTTCCCTCCTTTTCTCCCGAGGGATTAGTTGCGGGCTTGGTCAAGTCATTACGAGGTTGGTTTTAGGTGCGGGTGAGGAGTCATTTAGTCATGGGTGTGGATGTAGACCAAGTTATAGGTCTTAATTAGGTTAGTTTAGGGTTAGGACTAGGTCATGATGAGGTGGCAAAATGAGGTGGCAGGTATGGCGATGTGGATTTATTAATTATAAGGTAATTAATAAATAATTGTTTAAGGTTTAGGTGATGAGGTAAAGTTTCAAATGAGATGCGGGGCACAGGGGGTCGTAAGACACAAATTTGGTGTCTACAAGTGGATATGTTATTCGACTTGCATATTGTGATAATTTCTCTACATTTTGGTGTTCTTTATGTTATAATGTTATTAATATTCATATCTATCCAAGTAATTTCATTACATATTCACCTTCACCTTATCACTTCTTCCTTGCACAAGTACCTCTTTAGACTTCCAACTCTTCCCTTGTTAAGCCTAGTTGACAACACCCGCTACTGACTCTATCCTTCTCACTATCCTTAATCTTCACCAAGTCTAGACATTCCTCCATCTTGTGGCCCACCCCATAATGCACATAAGTTGGAAACTTGGGAAAATATTTTTATAAAGGTCTAGGCTCCCAAACTTATAACATGCTCTATGGAATCATCCATCACTATTTCTACCTTTACAACCAATAAACCTTTCACCAAAACCTTAGCCTTGTGGAAAATATGCCAAAGGATTCCCCAATCATGCTTCTCCATTACAGTCCTAGTGTTATTTCTTCAATGGCTTTACTATCCACTATGTCATGTGTATCATGTTTACATATTTTACATCATGTGATCTTGATTCCTTTTACATGTTGTACTAACAGACAAATCTTGTGTCTCATGATCCTTCTAACAAACTTCACAACATAGAAAGTAGCAAAGTGAATTTTTCATTGAATATAATCTCCCTCATGTATTAGGACACATACATTTAATACAATACTTCTCATTCTCTTTTTGAATCATGTACACTTGAAGTGACTAACTTCCTCATTGGGCTAGTCACCATTGAAATTGTCAATCCCAGAAATAGATTGACACTAGTATCAAAACTTCTAGCCATTTCTACATGAAAAATTACATCCGAGTCTCACATGGGTTGTTAAAATTCTTCACCATGAGTTTCCTTCAAAATGATGGCAACGGGCCTCTTATGAACCACTAAGCACTTTGTAGTAGATGAATCTCATAAGAGATATTCGATAACAAAGTCTTAGAATGTGCATCATAAAAACACACACTCTTTATCGGCTCTTGATTAATCTCCTTCAAGGAAGAAATAATTTTTACACTAACTCCAGAATGTGAAACTCGTTCAAAACTATGGCATCCAATATATCAAAGTCAATGGTTATTTTATTAGGGTTATGCTTCCTATATTGAATATGTGCCATTTCAAAAAATGTAGTCATTTATTGACTCACCTTTTCCTTTAACAAGGTAATACCCTTCACTCACCAAGCAGTTTCACATGTGGACAATTGCATCTTCCACTCCATGATAATTTAGTAACTTCATCATTACATCAAAGAACATTTGTGTCACTAGAACCATTAACAACTAATTTGTCGCAAGATTCACCAACTTTACTCATCTTCCTCAGCACCAAATTCACCAATTTGCATACAATAAAAAATAGTCACTCCATTGCTCCAACTCATCTTCCTTTGCACATTCACCAATTTGCATACAACTAATTCTTCATTAGTATCAAACCTCCAAATTCCACAAACCTTAAATTTGCAAACAAATTCATTTTTACAAGAGTAACACACAAAAGATTTGGCATCCAATAGGGTTAGGGTAGAGACTCCCCTATACCTTGCACTCACTTCCAACCACAACTTCTATATTTTTCCTTAACATGTCCATCATCCAAAGAACTCCTTCATGTAATCTTTCACCGAGGGATTTTGTTCCATAATAACACAAATATTTTTGTGCCTCTCTTCTCCATCTAGGATTTTAATGACATCCACAAGATCAACCTCTCCATTCTCTAGAGTCTTCAAAAATAACCTTAATAGGCCTTCCTCAATCAATTTTGTATGACCCTTTCTTTATGAAGAAATTATCCATTTTCAACCTAATCCACAAAAATCCAATCTCACATCAAACTATGTCATTGACTAACCCTTGCATGTCATGAATTTAGCTAGCCATACCTAAGGTTTCAACACAAAATTCTTGAAATGGTTTGAAAATACTTGTTATTTTCCTCAATCATTCCAACCAAATGATTAGTATTAAACCTTCACAATCAATAGAATGAGATTCTGAAAAAATAACCGAAAATGTTAGTCATGGAATGTAAAACACTTAATATCAATTTACGTGTTAAATTAAGGTCATCCATGAAATGCAAATGTCCTTTTATGATTCAATATTTTCATTCAAACTTACACTTAAAGATCTCACCCAAGGGGCACTAAGAATACATGACACCTCATTATAGAGAGAATTATGAAGATCAAATGCAAGCCTATCGAATTAATAAGAAATGCAAGATAAATAGCCAAGAACCACCTCTTGACACATTTCATGAGCATTTGTTATTCAAACCCTATAAAGAAAACCTCATCATATTATTTGATCCTTGAAATTTACCTCTCACACATATTTAAGCAGTTCATTACATGATCTAAGCTTAGCTATCATAGATTTCAGCATTAAATGTTAGGAAATAAGGGATAAAATATGTGGAACAATCCCTCACTTGGAATCACAACAAAGAGAAACTAATATGTATAAAATATTACAGATCTCAAATAAAAGTGTACAATAAAAATAACACCACACAAAGAGATAGTATTTAACATGGTTTGTGCTACATCCACCAAGAATCACTTTCTCATATTTTATTACAAGCCACCACTCTCTCAATACAATACCAAGATCTATTTGGAGTTATGTTCAACAAACTCTACAGAATTCGAACACATCTCGCAATGTTATATCAATCCTACCATATACACAAAACCACATAAGTAGATAATTTCTTAATTAATTTCACAATACCATGGGTATCAAAACCATGGGCCAAAACCATCTTGTAAATCTATGGGTCAAAAATATCACCCATATAAGAAGAACACATTTCTCGATATATCAAGCACATTTTTCAAGGCTAAAAAAATTTTTGGGGTTACAACCCCAAACCCCAAAGTGAGAATACATGAAGAGTGTACAGTAATTTTAGTGTACAGTCTTCAACACTTCCACACATGAAAATAGGCTCCACAACATAACAATCTCCCACTTGGAGACTAGTTTTCCTCTAAGAAAGCTTCTCAACCCTTCTTTAGTTTATGTGAAGATGAACCAAAGTTGAACACAACTTCCGTTTTTCCCTTGTGACCACCTTGGTCATCATGTCTATAGGATTCTAACTAGTATGAATCTTCTCCAGCTTCAACTTCTCTTCCTCCAAAGTTTTCCTGATGAAATGGTACCTTAATTGTATATTCTTCATCTTAGAGTTGAAAGAAGAGTTCTTAGCTAGGTGTATAGCACTCTGACTATCACTATGCAGCTTTCCTTCCTTCTTCTTATGCCCCAACTCCTCAAGCATTTGTCATAAGAAAATCATTTCTTTTATTTCCTTTGTGGCAGCAAAAAGATACTCGGCCTATGTGGTTGACAAAGCCACAAGCTTTTGTAGTCATGAAATCCAGCTCACTGTTGTCCCACATATAGTGTAAATATAACATGTTGTGCTCCTCATGTTGTCTACATCTCCAGCCATATGTGAATCTACATAACAATGTAAAGTGGTGTATAATCCACTATCACACAAAATTTTCCCCATTGTCCCTCTCAAGTACTGAAGGATCCACTTTACTACCTATCAGTGACCTCTACCTGGATCACTCATAAATCTATTCACAACTCCCACTTCATGGGCAATATCGGCCTAGTACACACCATTACATACATAAAACTACTAACCTCTAATGAGTAAGGTACCTTGGACATTTTATTTCTCTCCTGCTCTATCTTGGGACGCATATCATTTGATAACTTGAAATGGTCTACCAAAGGAGTCTCAACTAGTTTAGCATCTTGTATGTTAAACCTCTCCAATACCTTCTTAATTTACTCTTCCTAAGATAAAGTCAAATTTTGTTTCTTCCTATCCCAAGATATCCTCATACCAAGGATTTTTTTGGTTGCCCCCAAATCCTTCGTAGCAAAGGAGTCACTTAGTTGCTTCTTAAGTACTTTTATTTCCTCGCATGTTTTTACCTACAACCAACATGTCATCCACATATAGTCATAGGATAATATAACTACCATCCTCAAATTTCTTTGTATACATGCAATGGTCATAATGGCATCTAATATAACATTGCTCCATCATGAAGCTATCAAATTTCTTATACCATTGATGTGGATCTTGTTTCAAGCCATACAAGCTCTTCTTCATTTTGCACACCATCTCCTCTTTACCTTTAACCTCATAGCCCTCTTGCTGCTACATATATAGATCCTCCTCCAAATCACCATGGATAAATGCAATCTTTACATCAAGCTACTCTAAGTGCAAGTCTTCTATTGTGACTATTCCAAGAATAGTTCTAATAGAAGTCATTTTTACTATAGGAGAAAAAATATCATCAAAATATATACCTTTTTTCTATGCAAACCCCTTAACCACCAACCAGCCTTGTATCTTTTCTTGCCTCCTTCCTCTTTGACTCTATACACCCACTTATTCTATAATTATCTTTTCCTTTGGTTATATTCACCAAATCTCATGTCCGGTTCTTCATGAGGGTCCGATGCTCCTCATCCATGGCTTACTCCCACTTCTTCCTAGCATCTACCTGCATTACTTCATCAAATATCTCTGGCTCTCTACTGTCAGTGAGTAATAAATAATAAAGAGAAGGAGAAAAATATTCAGGTTCTCTTCTTACCCTAGAATACCTCCTCAATATAGGAGTTTGGGGTTCCTATTGAGTAGGTTCCTGAACTGATTCATATGTCACTTTTCCATCCGGAATATCCTCTACCACTGCATATTCTTTCTTGGATTATTCCATGTTTTCCTACAACTATTTCTTATACATGACTTTCTCATTAAAGACCACATCCCTAGATCAAATGATTTTCTTGTCCTTAATACTCCAACATTTATATCCAAAGTCATCACCACCATAACTAATGAAATTACATTTTTCTGATTTATCCTCTAGCTTGGTCCTATCATCCTTGTCTATATGGAAAACCACCTCACATCCAAAGACTCTAAGAAATGAATAATCAACTTTCTTACCATACCAACTTGAGAGTCCTCTATTTATCAAGTACTTAGTTTTGCTCACCTCTTTTGCCCAAAAGAAAGATGAATTCTTGCATATAACCTCGTGCTCCTAACATGCTCCATTATTGTCATGTTCATCCTTTCTAACACCCCATTCTATTGAGGAGTTCCAAAGTAATCATATTTTTCCTACTGGATTCCATTCTTAGAACAATAATCATCAAACTCATTGTTGCAATATCCCCCTCCATTAGCTGACTTGAGACATTTTAGCTTAATATTTTTTCATTTTATTCCAAGGCTTTCCATTTAAAAAGTGTCAAATACATCATATTTGTTTCTAATATAATATACCCAAACTTTCCTTGTTACATCATCAATAAAAGTAACATAATAACTTTACCCCCAGATATGATACATGAGCTAGCCTCCACACATTAGAATGCACCATGTCTAACTTAATCTCTTTCTTTGTATGTCCAACCTTGAGAAACCTTACTCACTTTTATTTCCCATATATGCAGTCCTCACAGAACTCCAAACATATTTTTGTATATATGGGAAAATCCTTCTTTATGATCTCTATGCCCTTATGGCTCATATGACCAAGCCTATAGTGCCACAATATTTTATCTACTTCTGAAGCCACAAGATTACAAACATTAGTGCTATAATTGGTTAAATACAAGGTTCCAACCTTATTACCTCTTGCCACTACAAGATAACCCTTGGTAACCTTCCAAGAGTTTGTTGTAAATATCACAATACAACCATCACTTCCCAACTAGCACGCCGATATCAATTTTTTCCTTAAAGTAGGCACATGTCCGACATCCTTTAATAGCCATGTATTTCCATTCTGCATATTAACTTGAACATAAATTTTTCCAACTATGTTGCAATGCTCATCATCACCAAGAAAAATTCTTGAAATACCCTTGAACATAATCAAAAAAATAATGCCTATGTGGAGTAGCATGGAAAGAAGCCCCTGAATCTAAAACCCAAGATTCAACAATATTATCCAAAGAAAAAATCAAAGCATCCTGACATAAATTACCTATTTCCACATTTGTCTCCTTATTTTCTTCCAATTTTTTCTTCTTGTCACAAATCTCCCAACATTCCTTCTTTTCATGCCCATACTTTCCACAGTGTCGGTATGTTATCTTTCTTTTGAATTTTGACCTTGCCCGATCTTTCGATTTTCCACGGCTTCCTCTATTCTTTTGTCTCCCTCTAGTTTCCATTGTCAAATAATTCCCTAGAGTAGAAGATTCCCTTAGCTTTTTCTTTGCATTTCCTCACTTAGAATCACCCCTACAACATCCTCGACTTCAACTTTGAGTTATCTAGAACCAAGTTGCTTACCACCATTACAAGGCTATTCCAACTCTCGGATAAAGAGCACAGAATTAATAAATCCCTAACTTCTTCATCAAATTCTATTGTAACCGAAGCTATCATATTTACAACCGTATTAAAATAATTTAAATGATATGATACTGAACCATTCTCACACATCTTCATATTAAACAAATTTTTCATTAAAAGATCTTGTTATAGGCAAAGGGTTTTTCATACAACTTCCCTAATGCATCCATCAGTTCTTATGTAGTCTTTTTGTTTGAAACATTAAATAATATTGAAGATGTAAGACACATTTGGATTGTTCCAAGTTCCTTCCTATCCAAAAAATCCCATTCCACATATTTTATACTCGAGGGTTTGTTTCCTTTCTCAAATAGTGGAATATAAAGATCCTTCTGATAAAGGTAATCTTCCATCTGCATCTTCCAAAGACTAAAATTCTACCCATTGAATTTATCGACCCTTGATCTTCCATCATCTTCCATAGCTCCCACTCAAGCTAAAACTTCCCTGTAATTCAACACTTCAATAAACCAAACCAGGATCTGATATCAATTTTTAGGAAATAAGGGGTAAAATATGCGGAACAATCCCTCACATAATCGCAATAGTAGAAACTAATATGAAGAAAATATTATAGATCTCAAATAAAAGTGCATAATAAAATATAACACAACACAAAGAGACATTATTCAATGTGTTTCACCTAATTTGGGCTACATCCACCAAGAATCACTTGATCAAATTTTATTACAAGTCATCACTCTCTCAAATAAATACCCGGATCTGTTTGGATATATGCTCAAAAAATTATAGAATTCACACCTAAATTCAGACACATCTGCAATGTTACATCAACCCTACCATATGCACAAAACCAAATAAGTAGATAACTACGTAAACAATTTTACAATACCATGGATATCAAAACCATGGGCCAAAATCATCCCATAAACCTATGGGTAAAAATCCCACCCATATAAGAAGATCATGTTTCTGATATATCATGCATGATTTTTGAGGCCAAAAACATTTCTCGGGGATGCACCTCGAACCCCTACTATCAAGGGCTACCACCCCTGGACCCTCACTCTAGGCCCGGCCCGGCTCTAAACCCTTGCAAGAATACATGAAGAGTGTACATTCTTCAACACTTCCACGCATGAAAATAGGCTCCACAACATAACATGAAACCCAATTATTTCAAGGATATAAAAAGTATAATCATACAACCATACTAGAATGAATTTTTTTAACCATCTCAATGGCTTCTTTGCATGAATCATGTATTCATGATGAAGAATTAAATTATTTTATATGTTCAAAGGTTTGGATGACCTAGGCATACATTATTCCTTGAATATACATACCATTATGGAGCCTTCAAATATTTGTATCTGGAGACTGGAGTTTTACTAGCAAGCACATTTACTTCCTTAACACCCGAAATATTCCTAATTATCCACTCAAATGTGATTCTACGGTTTCATGTTCTTCTTTGGCATTCTCTTGGCATTAATCAATTTTGGTGTACCATGATTCGTCTCTTCCCTCACACTTCACGGAAACTAACCAAGTTATCATAAAATGTTATCATCTCTATTGCTGCAAAATACAAAACTACATATTCCCTCCTCCCATTTTTCTTTCAAATATGTCCACTATATACCTAGTTCCTTGGCATATAATATAATCTTCCTTGTACACTTAATTCTTGCATTAATGTATTTGTATTTATATTGAAGAAGAATATGTAGCCTTCTACACCAAATCAATACAAAGTAATTTTCACCGGTTTTGTCTTACACCTTTTTGGCTCGGGGTTAATAAGTTGGCTGCCCATTTTCCTATGTAATTAATTTTAGCTACATTTCCTATGCTTTCACTTAGAACAATATTTAATGTACCTAATTTTAGGTTCATATAAAACCACAAAATTACTTAGATTGTCTTGTTACCTCATAACAATATCTATGTAATGCATCAAAGTTGCCTAACTTTTCAAGTGGTCCACCTACAACCGAATATCATAAGAAACCCATATAGTTAAACAATGTCGGTTTTATGAATGAATGAAAGTACCCACTACCACAACATGGCACCTATAACTCTAAAATTAGGCATTTCAAATAGAAAACATGATCCCAAAAACAAACATTACCTCAAATTAATCACCTACGCCTCTGAGAACATAGATACCACAGTAATGATACACTTTTTAAAAAAATGAGAAAGCTTATATTAATAAAAACTAGTTACAACAAACACCAATGATCAGGGGATCATTTCTAAAAGTTCCCTAAACATCTCTAAATGGTGTCAGTGTAGAAGATCATCTCGAGAGCTTTCCAACGACTGTGAGAACGCGACAAACGGACATCGGGAGCTCTAGATATGTTCGGTCAACGGGAAAGTCAACTATGGTCAACTGGTCAATATTTGGACCAATCGCACTATGACACGTGGCTTGCCAACACTCGTCGAATTCGCTCGATTTTCCTATCGGGAGACGACAAGTGGACTACAAGATTATTTCTATTCCACATTGTATGGGTCGAAATAATATTATTTTGGTAAAGGCCATTTTCCAAAAGCCACATGTAAATATATTAATGTTTAAAACATTAGTATTAAACCCTAACCGCCAAATGTCCACGTGGAGGAGGGATGAAGTGGTGGTATGGGGGCATTAGACCCATGCGTAGAAGCTGCCACGTGGAAGAAGGAGGATTGAAGCGGTTGTTGGGGGGCTTTAAACCCAACGTGGTCGTTGACCACTATGCGCGTGGAAAAGGCTTAATAAAGCCTAAAGCTATTAACAAATGCGCCTTTTTTGGGGGTGTTTAACCCATTTAAAAATGCAGCCGCTCAATGGGGATTTTTAACCAAATGTTAGGTGCTCCACACAGATTTAATCCCTTTTTAAAATGCATCCGCCCATTATTGGGAATTCTTATCCCAATTTATATGTACGGGCTAGGCTAATATTAGCCTAAGGATTATATGGAGTGCATAATTTTTGGGCCCTAATTTTGTATAAATAGGGAACCCATTCTATTGTAAAAACACACATTGTAAATACACAACACGAGCTTATTATTTGTTAAGCTTGTTGTGGACACACTGGTGACACATTATACACCGGTGGAACGGAGACACCGATCCCGAGCTTATTATTTGTTAAGCTTATTTGCGGGATGTGTCGACAGGTATTGTCTATTGGCCTATTACTTTAGGCAATATTAGATGGAATATTTGTGATTGGGAGTGAAATGTAAACTACCCAATAGGCCCATAGCGCCACACCAAGTACTTGTAAATCCTGGATTGTCGACCGGAGTGCTAGCTTCGCATTGTTTGCGTCGGGAAGGCCGATCACAGCCGAAGGAGATTGTGCGCCAGGAAGGTGGAGGTCGGGTGCTATTTTTCACCCTTGTCGTCCGAAGAACTAGTGTACTGATAGGCAAGTAAAATTCCATTAGGTTTTCTTGTGAAAGTACTATTGTAACTTACAAGTTTTGACTAGTGGAACGGTTCGACCACGAACCCGGAGACGTAGGCAATTGCCGAACTCCGTAATCAATCTATGTGCAATTGTCATTATTGTCTTGCATTTATTTTAAATTGATTACTTAAAAGGAGTAAATTATCGGCAAATAATTAAAGCCTATAAGGGTCCGAGATCAGGTCGTAATAATCTGATTATTTTCGGATCATGTTTGGTATCAGAGCTGGTTATTGGCTTGCAAACTTGCTAATCTCTGAAGCAAGTTTGGTATCAGAGCTGGTAATCGACACCTGCAAACTTACTAATCTCTCGAAGCAAGTTGGTATGGAGCAGGTTAATCAGTACAGGTTGCTTTGATAGGGATGGCATTGGCTTGTACTTCTGGATTTCCAGATTGGTGGGATAGACTGAGAGACAGGTTTAACATACTCAGTAATTTTCTCATTTCTATTTGGATGAATCCATTATATCTCATATGTAGATAAAACCTGAAAACTATTGTGTAGGGTAGAATGTATTGGTAAGACCCCTTTGAGGGCAACGTTTGTATACATCTAACCATACAAGACACATTAGTTAAAGACCCAATTTTGGGCAATGTTTGTACTCTGTTATACTTGCATTAGTAAGACCCCCGAGGGCAATTATTTTGGTGATTTTGCTAACACCATAAAATGCAGTATATTTTCCTTGTTTAGTCATTGTTCTGGCAGGGAGGAGACAAATGAAGTCAATCCACATTGCAATATAGTGGAGAAAGACCAATCTCGTCATGCAGAGTCGAGAAATGGCAAAAGAGTTCCTCATCCCAGAAGAAGGAGATTAAGAGGAATTTTTGTGCTCATTGCCAGAGGAATGGGCATCGGTGGAAAATTGCTGGAAACTACATCCATCTCGCCATCAGAGTAATGGCAAGCCAAAGATGGAATGGAGGCCTATTGCAAAGGCAGAAGAAGTTTCTACTCCACCACTAGTTGACAATTCAACCCAGGACCAGGTAATACCTGAAAGTGAAAGTCCTTTAAAATGGGTAAGTCAACAATTTTTCAATTATATATTGCATAATTCAGATTGATGGATCGTATGCAGTATTAAGTTTGGAGATCAAATTCTGTGAGGAAATGCTGAGAGAAAGGTTTACAATACTCAGTGGATTTTCTTACTTAGAAAATTTGATTAATGCTCCAAACATATCTCCTAATCAGCGTGTGAGTACCTGTTACAGCTTGGATACAGGATTTGACTCATATAAAGCTTGGAGATTGATCTGCCATTTGTGCAGACAGTAGAGTTCACAGAGATCAGCTCGAACTTCATTCTGTGTAGAGGCATTGTGACCATGCAGCAGAATGGTAGCTGAATCATCATTGGCATTGACGTCGGGTCGAACTTCATTCTGTGTAGAGGCATTGCGACCGTGTAGCAGAATGGTACCTGATATTAGTATGTCAACAAGAGGAGCTCTCAAAGGATTAGCTCGGAACGTCATTCGGTGTCAAGGCATTGCGACCACACATACGAATGGTAGCTGATCAACAGACTTAGCATCATACATCGGAGGCTCGAGGTCTTGAAAAAGGCTTAGCATCATGTATCGGAGGCGTTGAGGTCTACAGAGACTTAGCATCATACATCGGAGGCTCGAAGTCTTGAAAAAGGCTTAGCATCATGTATCGGAGGCGTTGAGGTCTCACGAGACTTAGCATCATGCATCGGAGGCTCGAGGTCTTGAAAGAGGCTTAGCATCATGCATCGGAGGCATTGAGGTCTATAAAAACTTAGCATCGTGCATCGAGGCTCGAGGTCTTGAAAGAGGCTTAGCATCATGCATCGGAGGCGTTGAGGTCTGTAAAGGGACAAGGCATTGTCCATCATTGACATCGGATCAATCAAAGCTCTACGTAACATGGAGTTCCTTCAAACCAGTTCGGATTCTGCGGAATCAACTCGAGTCAGGAGGTGTGTTTATAGAGTCAAAGAAGATCCTTGTTGTCAGATATCAAGAAGCTTAGCACCGCACAGAAGGAGCATTGAGGTTTCATTCAGAAACTTAGCACCAAAAAGCGGAGGCGTGGAGGTTTTCTTCGGATATCAGAGTGGCGTAGCGGAAGCATCGTGGACCCATAACCCACAGGTCCCAGGATCGGAGCAGAGTTGTCGAAGTGAGAAGGTTGGAGGAGAAGACCCAAGGGTCTACTACAGCAGCACTTCCGAGGTGGCAGCAGAGTTTTCAGATTCAGGACAGTATGGAAGCTTTTTGGGACAAAAAGCTTTTCTCAGTGGGGAGGTGTGATCAGGGGATCATTTCTGAAAGTTCCCTAAACATCTCTAAATGGTGTCAGTGCAGAAGATCATCTCGAGAGCTTTCCAACGACTATGAGAACGCGACAAACGGACATCGGGAGCTCTAGATATGTTCGGTCAAAGTTCGGGAAAGTCAACTATGGTCAACTGGTCAATATTTGGACCAATCGCACTGTGACACGTGGCTTGCCAACACTCGTCGAATTCACTCGATTTTCCTATCGGGAGACGACAAGTGGACTACAGGATTATTTCTATTCCACATTGTATGGGTCGAAATAATATTATTTTGGTAAAGGCCATTTTCCAAATGCCACATGTAAATATATTAATGTTTAAAACATTAGTATTAAACCCTAACCGCCAAATGTCCACATGGAGGAGGGATGAAGTGGTGGTATGGGGGCATTAGACCCATGCGTAGCAGCTGCCACGTGGAAGAAGGAGGATTGAAGCGGTTGTTGGGGGGCGGTTTTAAACCCAACGTGGTCTTTGACCACTATGCGCATGGAAAAGGCTTAATAAAGCCTAAAGCTATTAACAAATGCACCTTTTTTGGGGGTGTTTAACCCATTTAAAAATGCAGCCGCTCAATGGGGATTTTTAACCAAATGTTAGGTGCTCCACACGGATTTAATCCCTTTTTAAAATGCATCCGCCCATTATTGGGAATTTTTATCCCAATTTATATGTACGGGCTAGGCTAATATTAGCCTAAGGATTATATGGAGTGCATAATTTTTGGGCCCTAATTTTGTATAAATAGGGAACCCATTCTATTGTAAAAACACACATTGTAAATACACAACACGAGCTTATTATTTGTTAAGCTTGTTGTGGACACACCGGTGAAACGGAGACACCGATCCCGAGCTTATTATTTGTTAAGCTTATTTGCGGGATGTGTCGACAAGTATTGTCTATTGGCCTATTATTTTAGGCAATATTAGATGGAATATTTGTGATTGGGAGTGAAATGTAAACTACCCAATAGGCCCATAGCGCCACACCAAGTACTTGTAAATCCTGGATTGTCGACCGGAGTGCTAGCTTCGCATTGTTTGCGTCGGGAAGGCCGATCACAGCCGAAGGAGATTGTACGCCAGGAAGGTGGAGGTCGGGTGCTATTTTTCACCCTTGTCATCCGAAGAACTGGTGTACTGGTAGGCAAGTAAAATTCCATTAGGTTTTCTTGTGAAAGTACTATTGTAACTTACAAGTTTTGACTAGTGGAACGGTTCGACCACGAACCCGGAGACGTAGGCAATTGCCGAACTCCGTAATCAATCTATGTGCAATTGTCATTATTGTCTTGCATTTATTTTAAATTGGTTACTTAAAAGGAGTAAATTATCGGCAAATAATTAAAGCCTATAAGGGTCCGAGATCAGGTCGTAATAATCTGATTATTTTCGGATCAACCAAACTAATCAACTAGAGCACAAAAATCTCCATAGATACCAAACTATGAACAAAAACAAAATACAAATAAACTAAGAACGCAATCGAGAGTATCATTTCGTGTAAGACTTCAAAGGTGATTATGTATCTTCACAAGTGCAGCATGTCCCCTTGATTCTTAAGTTTGAACTCGATATAGCTATAACCACGAGAAGAAAGAATCTAAGTTTGATTAATAACTAAAGCAGAACCATTCCTAGTGTATAGTTGTTGAAAGTAATTTTTCCATATATGGAAGAAGATATTCAGCCATAAATTATTCTAGATGTCATTGAGGATAGAGGGGGAAGAAATGTGATGTAAGAAAATATTTTTATTGCAGGTTGTTGGGAAAGATTTCAGAAGTGTGGAGCAGAGGGAAGTCCAATTTGAGAAACATATGGGAAATTCCATAAGAGGTTTGGAATACTTTCAAGGGTTGAACAAAAGGTGAAATATCTTGTAGTAAGACCCAACTTGGCTAATGTGAGGAAAACTATAAGCTTCATATGTATAATACGTCATCCCAAAAGCTAACATTTAGCCTCAACAAGGGACTTCCAAATGATGTAAGCCATTATTTTCCACTGAGAGTTAGAAAAGGACATAGACCACTTGTTATTAAGAGAATCACCAAGTGGTAGTGGTTGTTGAATTAGTTGATACAAAATTTGTTGCGTGGTTGTGTTGATGGCAGCAAGGTTTGGCCAACACCAAGTCCTTCCAAGGGGTTGAAGGATTGTCTATGATTTCAAGAACCTCGGTGGGATCACCAGTAAAAGCGAAGAGAGCTTATTTAAGTATGATGGGTAGGGTAAACTTTTGTTGCACTATTTTCCAAGAGAGCTAATTGCTAGTGTTCTTATCCCAAATGTCCTTAACCATATTGATGTCTTTCTTTACAAAGGATTTTTCTTTGAATTTAGGTTAAACAACAAGAGGAAGGTCATTAAAGTGAATAATTTGATTCCACTAGAGATTGGATGAGGGAATACTTAATCCATGTTAAAGAGATTGATGACATCATTGAAGAAATGGAGCCATAACCTGCCAAGCTATCCAGTTATGCCGAAGAGGGAGAGAGCCAGAAATATAAAAAAATGTGCATTTATGAGTTTATCTTCCCATGAGGTAAGAGTCCATGAACCTTTATAGGAAGCTTGCTAGATTCATTCCCTCATAAGGATCTTCCAAGGCTCAATACCTTGAGTGGCTCTCGCCACCCATTTTGCAGCAAGGCATTTCCCTTGTTGAAGTGGATCAATAATTCCAAGTCCACCTGTAGATTTAGGTTGGGTGCAGAGTTCCCAAGAAATTGTTGTCATCCATTTCTTTCCATTATTGTCTTTCATAAAAAAAGCTTCAAACAAGTTGTGTGAGATTGCCATAAGCATATTTGGAAGGGAACCAATAAGAGGAGTAGTAAGCATGACTAGCCAAAAAAATTGATTAATGACCAAGAACTTGGTAACAAGGGAGAGAAATTTACATGACCAATTTTCAACCTTTTTTTGAATTTTAGTGAGCACCCAGTCCCACATATCCCGAGGAGAGAGATGTATACCAAATGGAATACCCAAATAATGAGTAATCTTCCCATGTGGGAGGATGTTCCAAGTTGGGGGAATCCAAGATAGATTTGGGTCATTTTTAATGAATATCACTTCTGTTTTATGGTTGCATTTGGAACTAGATATGTCACAATAAATATCAAGTATTGCTTGAGCATTAACAATATCATGTTCATCATTTTGCATAAAAAGAAGAGAGTCATCAGAAAAATGAGAGTTAAGAGCATAAGCTCCCTGAGGAAGAGTAATTCCTTTAAGGTCTCCTTGATGATGAGCTCGTAGGAGCATATAACCAAGAGCATCAACAACCACCACATACAAGAATGGGGCAAGGTGCAGCCCTACCAAATTGAACATTGAAGATAAAAAAACGTTGTGAGGCTACCATTAACCATGACCTAAGCATGTGCTTCAATAAAGAGCATTTGAATATGTTGTTTGAAGTGGGGACCAAATCCCAACCACTCAAGCATTTTGAGGATAAATCGCCATTGTATCCAGTCATATGCTTTGTCAAAATCAAGTTTTACCAATAGTGCATCTTGATGTGAATCTTCAACCCATTGGGCAGTTTCCGATGCATAAAGAAGATTATCCAAAATATATATGCCTTGTAAAAAACCAATTTTCTTTGGGTGAACAATATCTTGGGAAATCACTTTAAATTTCATAGCAATAGCCTTTGCAATGATTTTGTAAGATACATTCAAAATAGTGGTGCGCTTTTAACTACATATTTGATTATTGTTATCGGCTTTAGGAATTGGATTGATCAGTCCATGGTTAATGGAAATGCCCAAGGATTTGTTGGCCTCTTCTTCTTTGTAGACATTAAACAGGTCCATCTTGAGGGTGGGCCAAAGAGCTTGGAAAAATTCAACTAGGAGCCCATCCAAACCAGGGGCCTTCTCAATCTTCATCGCCCAAAGCATTGTTTCAAGATCAGTAATAGTAAGTTGTTTCTCAAGAAGGTGACTAGTATCCTGATTTACCTTACAAGGGATGCATCCACATCCATTCTTCAAGAAAGGATTCATACTCTTCAAGTTCATGTTCCTCTTGAAACAACTTACTATAATGTTGGAAAAAAACTCCTTTGATATCATCAAGTGAGTGAGACTCCACCCCATTGTCTGACACAAATATTTGAAAAAAATTTACCATGTTGAATCCAAAACAGGTGAGCCCGCATTCTTGCACCTTGGCCCTTATAACATTCATACTTCCTGAGATCATCTTCAGTTTTTGTAACAATAATTTAAAGCAAGTTATTGTGAGGATGCTCCTCAAGAGTAAGACATTGTTGGCTAAGATTTTGTTTGAGGTGGTTGTCTTTTTCCTTCTCTCCTTGGCCACAAGATTACCATAACCATAGAGAAACTTAACAGTTATGGTCACTACTACATCCCACCATAGAATCTGTAGACACTAAATCACGTACTTTGGGTACATTTCTAGGTCCTTGTCACATACCACTATTCATATGATTACTAAGCAAGAAAATTACTAATTGACCACTATTTTTGGCCTTTTTCTTGTTTTCTGGTTTCCTTCTTGGTCTTACATGCCTTCTTGCCTAGTGTGAACTTCGACACTTCAGTTTTTCTGAGTGTGGACACCATTGCCCCCAAACTCTTTGTATCTTGCTCGCATCTTTTGGGTCCTTTCTAGTTGTTGGGCATCTTATTTTCTTAGTGGTTGGCCTTTTAGTGGTTAATTACGAAATTCAAACAAGGGAATCATATAAATACAAATCTATGTGACCATAATAAAGGACCAAGCTCTAAGCATCTACTATTATCACCTAATGTTGCATCCAAAGGCATTACAAGAGCATCGAAGCTTCCATCCAACATCAATTCAAGGGACAACATTCTTCTGCATACACTTCATAGGAGGGGTGTTCTTTCTCTTTATAGGTTTCAATTGAATTATGCAATCAAGAAGAAAAGTACAGGAGACTAAAGGTGACATCCAATGAACATATCACGACCCTTTGAAATTGATTTTATGAGGTTTTGAGTAGTCACATGCACCTAGATGATGTTGTTTCGTGTAGAATGTTTCCATTCTTAGAATAGAGTTGCTTCTATCTTTTCATTCTCTTGAGAAACAGATAAGGGTTAGGGCTAGGAGGAATACCTGTTGAGTGTTGGGAGGGTGTGCGCGTACCGTAGAGAGAGATCAGATCGATTGCGAAGAACTCCTTTTTGTCTGGGAAGGACTACCTGTGAATAAGAATGCAAGACCACCAGATTATAGTTAGACAATAAATGAGGGAACTGCCTTGGGCCCAGGAAATATTAGACTTCCTTTCGAAGGTGGTCAGTTCCCCTTTCAATACGAATTAACACAAATGATAACAAAGAAGTTATTGTGAAATTACGATTTAGTTACCTCGTTAAAAAGTAATAGAGGAAAGGCTGGTTTTGGTTTGAGTCACAGTGACCGATGCTCACTGTATAACCGACTGTGGTTATAACACCAGTACCGGTTGCTGATAACCGATATCGGTAGGGGCAGTGATTTAGGGGCTTTCAATGAAGGTTGGTTGTAAGGTGGTTATGGTGTTTATAAGGTTGGTAAATGATCAGGGGTAGGCAATAGGGTGATGGAGAAGACTCAGAGAGTGTGGGAGTTGTTCTTGGGGCAATGCAAGGGTAGAGGAATGAAAGTTAGATGTAGGGTGCTATCGGGTAGTAGATCTAGGAGTGAGCTTATAATTACTATGAATCAGAAGTTCAAGAAATGGTATTTAAAAATGTACAAGACACTACTTACTAGTTTCTGATGAAGGTACAGCTCCAAGGACTGTGATGACGAATAAAAGGCTCAAGTGGGATGATCCGACAATCAAAAGTGAGCTTATCTTCTCTCCCAATGTTTGGATGAGTGTCGCTATGCTCTGGTTACTCAGTTGCAGTCTTGGGCTCGATGTCCTTCTCTGCAAACTCTCCTCTTTTCTTCACTTGTCTTTGTCTTGCCAAGTGAATTTTGGATCTTTCAAATGAATTCCCATCCCTTGTTTTTGGTTAGGGAAGGTCATTTACAGGGAACCGATGGCAATTACGTAACCGACGGCGGTCGAGTAGGAACCGATGTCGGTTAAGTCAAAGTGGGCTATTTTTAGTAAAATAGCCAACTTTCCCTCCTTTTCTCCCGGGATCGGTTGTGGGCTTGGTCAAGTCATTATTAGGTTGGTTTTGGTGTGGGTGAGGAGTAATTAGTCATGGGTGTGGATGTAGACCAAGTTATAGGTCTTAATTAGGTTAGTTTAGGGTTAGGGCTAGGTCATGATGAGGTGGTGAAATGAGGTGGCAGGTATGGCGATGTGGATTTATTAATTATAAGGTAGTTAATAAATAATTGTGTAAGGTTTAGGTGGTGAGGTTAGGTTGCGAAATGAGATGCGGGGCACAGGGTGTCGTAAGACACAAATTTGGTGTCTACATTAGCCCCTTGTTGTCGTGTAGCTTGTCTTGTGAAGCTGCACTGACAATAATAAGAAGTGGTTACTCCCGTTAAGGGTATAGGTAATCCCCCTCAAATCTATCATAGATTGAGGCGATGTGAAATCAGGGATAGGGTTGATAAAAGGGTGAATGGTGTTGAGATGATGGTAAGATGGTGGGGTAAGTTCAAGGAAGCAGACGCACGTTGAAATGCAATAGTGCGACCAGGGTACATGATTTGAAGAGCAAACAAGCAATTCATAGGCAAAGGTCGATAGTTTATCCAAACAAGGTTGATATAATCCTAGTATCCAAGGCATAGGAAGTAGCTCCAAGGGATATAACGGGTAAGGTACAGGAATGTTTAGGCATGTTCGGCAGTACCAAATGGTTGGTTTGGTTGAGATAAATGTCACGGTCTTGGTCTAGGCAAAGTTGGTTGATTGATCAAGTCAAGTATCCTAATCATGCTAAAAACACGAATAGGTGAGCACGATTGAACAAAAAGCTACATGTTGGGTGGATAAAATCGTAATTTGCGGGTCTTGGTCGAGGTACTTAATTGGTGCGGCCTTGGGTCGGGCCGATTGAGTGGTGAGGGCCTTGGGTCGGGCCTGATTGGTTGGGTGTGGCCTTGAGTCGGGCCGATTGATTAGTTGTGGCGGGCTTGGGTCGGGCCTGGTTGGTTGGTTGCGGCCTTGGGTCGGGCCTGGTTGGTTGGTTGCGGCCGTTGGTCGGGCCTGATTGGTTGGTTGCGGCCTTGGGTCGGCTGGATTGGTTGGTTGGTTGCGGGCTTGGGTCGGGCCTGGTTGGTTGGTTGCGGCCTTGGGTCGAGCCTGATTGGTTGGTTGCGGCCGTTGGTTGGGCCAAATGGTTGGTTGCGGCCTTGGTCGGGCCTAATTGGTTGGTGGCGCCTTGGGTTGGGCCTAATTGGTTGGTGGCAGCCTTGGGTTGGGCCTAATTGGTTGGTGGCGGCCTTGGGTCGGGCCAAATGGTTGATTGCGGCCTTGGGTCGGGCCGATTGGTTGGTTGCGGCCTTGGGTCGGGCCGATTGAAGTTAAAATAAGGCTAGTCAAGAAAGTCGGGGTCTCCGAGGTAACCTTAGGAGACCATGTCGACCATCATAGCCCATTGCACAAAGCAAGGAGGGGCCTCAGACTGATGTAGTTCTCCCTTAGGACCAGGGAGAGGTGAATTCGGAATTTGGTTGTGGTTAGGCAATTTGTTGGTTGGTAAAAATATTGATATTGGTAGGGTAATGTTGTTGGTGTTGGTAAGGTATTGGCGGTATTGGTGTAGGTATAGGTGAAGCGAAGGTTAGCTTACCCAAGTATTAGGGAAACGTGTCCTGATTAAGGTCAACACATAATCCTAGATTTGGGTAAAAGAGGGAAAAGTGTCCCATAGTTGGAAAGAGCTAAACAAACCACGTATTATCGGAGGATGAACTTGAATCCCTAGGTACCTTGCATAGGCGAGAAGTCGATAGGTGAAAAGAGTTGTATAATCACAATATATCGGATATACGTCACGTCCCTTGAGTTTTGTTGTTTTGAAGAATGGTGAGATGAGGTAGATGGTATAGCTGGGGCGCGATCGAACTTGTTATAAGGTGATTATTCTGACGAAAGAGAACCAAACCTAAATAGACAAGTCCATGACTCAAAAGTGCTTTTGAATGCTGCTTATTATTTTATTTTTATTTATTTTTTGAATATAGACTGATCGATGTGGGAAGTCTATATGGGATATGCATTTTGTTGTTCTTGAGCTCTTCACGAAGCTGATCAATGTGAGAAGCTTCTGATAGAGGCTGACTTTGTATAGCTGTCCTTCAAGGGAGCAGTCTATTTATAGTAGCAGATGTGGCTTTTGTGTATAGTTGTCCTTCGAGGGAGCAGTCTATGTATAACTTTGAGGTCTAGATGTCCGTTTGGCATGAAGCATCTAGTTTTGTAGGAAGTTTGACTCAAGAATATCCCATAATTGTATAATTGAGAATGTGTTATTTTGATACTTTTAAGTCATGGACCAGACTAAAAAGGGGAAGGCATCTTTAAGAGGAGATGATGACCAAACCATGTGAGCGTGATTCTATTTTGAGATGCATGAAGCAAGGTGTATGAGGTGGTAAATGAGCTCAAGGGACGAGCGCAAGGTAGATAAGAAGTGATATAATACTAAATTCAATAGTAGAATGGTTGAAGATGCAAGGCATTAAGGGGTTCAGGCTCAGGTTTACCATTGAGCGAAGCTAAACGGTAAGTGCCTGATCTGTAAGTGTGAGTGATAATGTAAGGCCCAATCCAATTTGGAGCAAATTTTCCATGCTTGCTCTTTTCTAGTTTGGTTACATGTTGATTCTCTTTGAGGACAAGATCACCAATCTTAAAGGTACGCTCATGAATTCACTTATCATAAGCACGCTTGATGCACTTTTGATAGATTTGAAGGTGGTCAAGAGCTGTAAGATGACACTCGTCAAGAAGCTCTAATTGGGCTAACCGCTCTTGGCGGAAATCATCATTGGTGAGAATATCCTGGAGAGATATTCTTAGGGAGGGTATTTGTATTTCGAGAGGCAAGATAGCCTCGGTACCATATACCAAAGAAAATGGTGTGGCATTAGTGGAGGTACGAATACTGGTATGATAAGCCCAAAGGGCAAAGGGGATGTGATCAGGCCAATTTTTCCCAGAATCATTAACGACTTTCATGAGAATTTTGGTCAGGGTTTTGTTAGAAGATTCAGCTTGACCATTTGCTTGTGGATAGTAAGGTGATGAGAAGCTAAGTTTGATACCAAAGTTGTCACAAAGGTCTTGTAACAACTTATTTTTGAAATATTTTCCATTATCTGTTATCAGGCAATGAGGAACACCAAAACGACAGATAATGTGATGGTTAATGAACTCTACGATTTTTTATTTTTTTGGTTGAAATGAGTGGAATGGCCTCCACCCATTTAGTGTAATATTCGGTTGCTGTGATTATCCAATGGTGACGTTGTGAAGAGGGCAGGTGAATCTCACCAATAAGGTCTAAACCCCATTGTGAGAAAGGCCAAAGATCTCGTGTGACCTATAGCGGGTGGCTAGGAGTATGTTGAAGGTTGGCATGTTGTTGACACATAACACAACACTTAACATATTCAGTAGCGATCGTTATTAAGTAGGCCAATAATAGCCTAGGCAAAGGATCCATTTGGCCACGGTAAGGCCACTAAAATGTCCACCACAAATTCCGTCATGGACTTGTTGGATGGTATAGGTGACCTCCACGCCGGTTAGACATCGAAGGAGGATGCCATCAAAGCCACGTTTATAGAGGAGTCCCCCCATGATGACATAATGAGAAACACTTTTAAGAAAAGCACGTTTGTCATTACTAGTAAGGTCAGGTGGGAGAACAGAGGTTGTAAGGTAGTCGTGAAATTGGTGATACCAGGTATCCTGCGAATTAGCAGATACATTATTTACCATACAAACATCCGGGACTGAGTAAGATGGGGCAAAGAGTTGTTGGACCAAGACAAATATGTCAGAGTCAGTTGGTGAGGCAGGAATTTGCGAGGCCAAGCAAGCCATAGTATCCATAAATTTATTAGTTGAGCGGGGAATGGTTTGGATAGAATAATGAGTAAATAAGGTCAAAAGTGAGTCCACGTAATGTTTGTACTTTTGAAGTTCCTCATTTTTACATTGGTAGATGCCCATAACTTGATTGACTACCAGTTGAGAGTCGCCAAAAATGTTAATAGACTTTACACCTAAGTGTAATGCAACCTGGAGACCCAAAACAAGGGCCTCGTATTCCGTTGTATTATTAGTGCAGGGGAAATCGAGCCGGAATGAAAGAGGCATAGGTTCAGCGTCAAGAGGAATGAGAACAACGCCAGCCCCTCCACTGCGCTGGCATTTGGATCCATCGAAGAAGAGGGTCATTGGATATGACTCCTCACTGAGTGAAAGAGTGGCGATGAGTTCGTCAGGGAAAGTAAAATTGGTAAATTGTTCCCCAGGTAAAGGGGCTTCCATGAGTTGGTCTACGATAGTTTGTCCTTTGACTGATTTCTGGTGTACAAACTCAAGGTTGAGGTCAGCGAGGAGCATAAGCCATCGGGCGATGCGTTGGTTTAGATGAGGTTTGGCGTACATATAATGGATGGGGTCCGTGTTGGTGATGACAAAAGTTTTGTGATTCAGGAGGTAATGTCGGAGTTTGGTTGCCACGAATGATAGGGCTAGGCACAACTTTTCTACATGTGTATACCTAGTCTCGTAATCCACAAGAGTACGACTTATGTAATAAATGGCTTGTTCTCGATGCTCGAGTCACGATGTGTGAGCATGGATCCTACAGCATGGTCGGTGGCAGAAAGGTAAAGGTAGAAAGGGCAATCGTCCTGAGGTGGGATAAGCACAGGTGGCTGCAAGAGATAGGCTTTGAGAGCTTCAATGGCATGGTGACACTCTTCACTCCATTGAAAGGCAATGTCCTTTTTAAGAAGGTGATGAAAAGATTGACATCGATCCGAGAGTTGGGAAATGAAACACCAGATAGATTGAAATTTACCTTGTAAACTACGCAATTGTTTGAGGTTAGTGGGTGGGGGCATCTCTAGGATAGCTTTGACTTTAGATGGATCGACCTCGATGCCACACAAAGAGACGATAAAACCAAGGAGTTTTCCCGAAAGGACACCAAAGACACATTTCTTTGGTTGAAGACGAACACAGTATTGTAACAAGCGATCGAAAATAATGGTTAAAACATCGAGATGTTCACTGCGATGTTTAGATTTGCCAAGAAGATCATCGACATAATCCTCAAGGATAGTGTGCATAATGTCATGAAAAATGTAAGTCATAGCCCACTGATAGGTTGCGCCAAGCATTCTTAAGGCCAAACGGCATGACACGATAGCAAAAGGTTCCCCAAGGAGTTATGAAGGTGGTTTTATGTTGATCGGCCGGGGCTACCAAAATTTGATTGTATCCCGAGAAGCCATCCATGAGAGAAAGCATCTCATGGCCCACAGTGAGATCAACAAGTTGATCAATACTAGGTAGGGGGAAGTCATCCTTTGGGCAAGCGAGGTTAAGGTCCCAGAAATCCGTACATATCCGAAGTCCCCCCGTTGCTTTAGTGACAGGTACGATGTTAGAAATCCATTGAGGATAGTCAATAGGTAAGATGAAGGAAATAGAAAGGAGTCATTGAAGCTCTTCTTTGACCAAGAGAGCAATGCGTGGATGCATTTTTCTCAGTTTCTATTTAACTGGTTTGGAGTCGGGTTTCAGAGTAATGTTATGGACAGCGATGTCAGGATCAATTCCTGGCATGTCAGCGTAGGACCAAGCGAAAGCTTGGTTGCGGGCACAGAGGAAGGTAGTGAAGGTAGTTTGTTCTGATGTGTTAAGAGATTGTCCGATCTTCACAATGTGAGGATCATCCTCTGTGTGGATGTTGATTTCTATAGTCGACTCATTCAACATGGTTTGAGTTTCAGATGGTAAGGCGCGTTGAATATAAGAGTCATCCGCACCAAGATAAGTGAGGATGGAGTCGTCATCCTGGCACTCAACAACATTAATTGAAGGCGAGTCTTCTTCAATCATGTCTGGATACAGAAGGGAAAAGAAGATGGGTCTTCATTATCGCGTTGATAAGTGAGAGGACCCAGGAAGATAGCGTTTACGAAAAAAAAAAGTTAGGAGGGATAGATTCCGGGTCTATCGACTCTGTGGGTGACGATGGCAAAATGGGTGATGATGGTTCAGAAAGGGTGACTTCGTCGTCTTCCTGGATACAATGGATATGTGGTTTCTTTGGTGTAGGTGGTTCAGAGAATCCAAGACCATGACGATCTTTGTGTTTGCGTGTAGTCACAGGAATGATCGTATGTCGGCCTTGTTCATAAAGACCGAAACCGAAGCCCTTCCAAGCACAGTGCGTCAGGAAGGTGAGGGTGAAATGATGATTAGTTAGATATTGAAAATCAGATTGGAAGGGAACCACACTAAGGGGAGGTTCAGGGGTGACAGAGGATGCGTCGACACCCCCATACGTTAGGTTGGTGCGGAAATTAGGTGGTCCATAGGAGATTACTTCCCCCACACGACGGTCGTAGGTAGGATGTGCATGTAACTGTCCGTACTCCTGTGGGGTATGGAAAGTGCTAACGTTATATAGGCGATACTCCCCCAGCGTAAGGCGTTGAAAAACATCTACCAAGGGATCTGAGGTTGGGATGTTGTCCGCTGGGAAGGAAGTGGTATTTGCGGTGGCGGTTTCATTGGTTGAATGTGTAGGTGCAGTCGAGGTGGATGGTTGAGGTGTGGTCGAAGTAGATGGTTGGGTTGGATGAATGGGTGCCTTGACTGGTACAAGCACATCATTAGGGTGATATAACATATTGTAGGTTTTGAAGGGGGGAGCGTCAGCTTTTACGGTGTAGGACTTCCCCTCATACTCAAATTTTATGCATCTATGTAAGGTGGAGGGAACGCATCCCATAGCCCGGATCTAAGGGCGGCCTAACAACATGTTGTATTGGAATTCTCCCTCAAGGACATAGAAGAGTTCGGGTAAGGTACGTGGCCCTACATGAATGTTAAGGATCACAGTGCCTAAAGTAGAAGTAATAGCATCATTAATGAACGCAACATGGTGGGGTTGGCACACATGTAGCTAGAAGGGATATTCATTTGTTGGAAGGCTTTGGAAGAGATGATGTTTAGGCTAGTGCCCCTGTCAATCATAACACGACGTACTCGGATGTCCCAGACGTAAGCCGAGATGAAAAGAGCGGGGTCAGGATCTTCTGCACCAAAGTCGACAATTTCGTCTTCGGAGAAACTGACAGCAGTGGCTTGTTGTACAGGGACAGAAGTGGTAGATTGTTTGGTGAGAGAAGCAACATGGTTGGGTGTTAAGATGGAGGCAACGGGCAAGGTTTCATTAGGTAGGACCTCTATCCCTTGGAGGATCTCAATGAGAGCTTGTCGATGAGATTCAGAGGTTTGAATGAGATCATACAGTGTCATTTTTACAGGTGATTGGTGAAGCTGTTTGATCATGGTACGGTGGGAAACTCCATCAGAGACAGGGGTAGGTAGGTCCATGAATAACCACTTTAGGTGGTGGTGCAATCGGGATGGTGGACGGAGAAAGAGAGGCCGTAGGTGTGCTTTCTTTAGCTTTCCCATTGTTTTTCTGCCCTCGAGTAGCAATACTAATCATGTTGATCTCGTGAACACGAGAGGAGGAAGATGGTAGGGATAAGTCATTGTCTTCGAGAGGTGGGGTTGCAATAATGATAGATCTTGGTGAGGTGGGGACAGGTGGTATAGGAGAGGGGATTGAAGCTAAAGGTTTCTCCCTTCGTAAGTTGTCTTTCTTAACCTTTCTATCCGAGAGAGGTGACTGACGAAGGATGGATTTCAAAGCTTTGCATCCCTCTACATCATGTCCTGGTGTGTGGTGGTAAGCGCAGATTTTAGACTCATCATAACCTATAGGTCAAGGTTTAGATGGATCATAGGGTCTAAGTGGGGGTAGGTAAATGGTCGCATTCTCCACCAACATATCAAGGATCTTGGCGTAAGATCCTTTGAGCGGGTCAAAGTCAGAGGAAGATGAGGCTATTGATTGGGTGGGTTTTGGTAATGGTTGGGTATGGTTGGTTCGTACGGGTGGTGGTTTAGACAAGGGGTTTTGATAATTAGATTTAACTAAACATGGCTTCTTCGGCGTAGAAGTCATGTTTAGCTGGTTAGATGAGGAGGCCACAGATGACATGGTGGCAGGAAACAACCATGGAGAAAGAGGAGTGACAAAGAAACAAATCCTTTGATGATGGAGTTTGTTTAGGGTTGATAGGTGGACAGATACTTGGGGTGATAGTGTTGATACACCCATGGATCTCTGTATGGGTGCAGAAGGTGCAGGTCATTTTAAAGAAAATGCAGGAGGTATGATGTATTGAGGCAAGGTGGAGGGGTGAGGTCCCAATATAGAAGGTAGGTGTGACGGCGAGGGTTTTAGTTGTGACAGAGGCATAGATTGGACTTGAGGGGATTGGGTTTGTCTCCTAGGTGGATGGACGGCTTTATTTTTGGATAAATCTAACCGTTTAGGTGGGTGTGTTAGGCTAGGTATTGGTGAAGTCCCAAGCATAGGGGAAGGTTTGGTTAGGTTAATAGAGGTGGATGAGGTATTCGGTAGAGATGAGAGGGGTGAAGATGAGGACATAGGCATTTTGAGCTTTTGTAAACACCTCAGGTATATGGTAGAGGTGTCTGGATCGGTCATCTGCATTTGAGTAGAGCATGGTGTACTCAAACACTCCCATAGGACTCGCCTATCTTCTGAGGGATGACAATCTTCACGTGTGAAGAAGAACTTTTGTATGGAAGAGAGGTGGGTTGTGATTCCAAATCCCTTGTGGTGTGATACAGGGGGTAAATGAGGCACTTGTATCAATGGGTGTTAAGAGGTCAATCGGTCACTGAAAAGATTTAGGTGATGAAGAACTAATAGGTAGGAGAGCATGTTTGAGGGGATCCGTCATGATTAAGGAGTTTGGTGATGTCGGTTCGAGAGGTTTCTCTTCTAAGGATGACAGAAACAGTGGCGAGCCTTCTTCTTTTACAGCAAGAGTGACGAAGGAGATGTTTGGGAAATAGATAAGTTAGATAACATCCGCTCACAATCTTGTAGGGATGTGGTGTAAGAAGACTCATTCGTGAGAAGAGAACTCTGGTGGTTAATTCCTTTATGGGTAAAGGAATGGCAAGGTTATCATCTTGTCTTGATGGTGGTGAAGCGGGTGCGGATCCCTGCGTTAGTGACGAGGCTTGATTCAGAATTTCCTCGATAGAAGCTTTTGGTTGGGAGTCAAAAACTACATGGATTTCATGAACACTCTCCTCGGCTAAGATATCTTGGTTTACGTTACTGTTAGATGAGTGGTTTGGGAATGGTTTGTTGAAGATTTTCAAATTTCGGTTAGCAGGGGCATTAGGATTATCGAGGGTTATATCCCCTGCATCAACCATTTCCTGCACTATGTTTTTCAACATCTTGTAGTTTTCGTGACTGTGTCCCTTCACGCGGTGGAAGTTACAGAAGTCATTTTCTTTGTACCAAGAAGGTATAGCACGGGTGGAATCAAACCTGGAATGAGGTTTAACAGGAGGCAAGGTGATAGCTCCTGCTTTGAGTAATTTTCCAAGATCACACCATAAGTTTCTCCCAAGGGAGTGTAATTGATGGGCTCGGCTTTATACTTATAGGTGGTTTTTGGCGGGGTACTAGACGGTGCTTGGGATTTGACCATCACCACGTGTACAGCTCCTTTTGATTTTGAAGTAGTCGATGCGTGAGAATTGGTGGTGTTGGGTTTGTTGGTGGAGTCTTGGGTTCGAAATTGGGGTTTTTGTTGCGCAACCTCAATTTCTCCTCCTCTAAGGCTCGAATTTCTAGTTTTCGAGCCATAGTAAAGGCCTCATCAAAGGTGCGAAATTTTGAATTTGGAGGGTGGGAGAAATGTGCTTAGTGCAAGCCCGCGTAAAGAGTTCGATGAGTTCGGCCTGAGGTAAGGCATAAGTAAGTTGGTTGATGAGGCCCCGCCATCGTCCAATGAAATCTACGATAGATTCGTCTTCAAATTGTCGGATGGCATAGAGGTTGGTGATGGATACTTTCTTGGAAATATTGATGGAGAAATGATCCAAGAAAGATTGGGCTAATTGGTTAAAGGAGAAGATTGAGTGCTGGGTTAAAGCACTGTACCACTCCAAGGCGGGTCCTGATAAGGACATGGGGAAGGTACGGAGTAGTAAGGCATCGTCATGGGAAATCAGGTAGCAGGCATGTCTAAACGATCGCAAGTGTTGTTGAGGGTCCTCCTTACTATTAAAGTGAGTGAATTTCGGTAATTCCCATTGAGGAGGATATGAATGAAGGGGGATAGAAGGATGAATAGGCTCCCGACAAAATTTCTCGTATGTCAGGGTGTTACAGCTTCCTAAAACAGAAGCCTCAAGATTTTACATCTTGTCCATCATCTGTTTGATTAGATCATTGGTTGGGTTAGATGATGGTGCCGTTGTTGTAAACGGAGGAGGATAAAAGCCGCTACTAGACAAAGGTGGGGTTAAATATTGATAAGGTATTGATGACGAATGTGTTGAGGTGACCGAATAAGGGTGTCCTATATAAGATGTTGAGGTCACCGGATAAGTTTGTGGAAATGAAAAGGTGGGCGGAGCTTGAGAAGGAAAGCTCGTGTGGATAGGTGGCAGAGAGTAAGTTATGAAAGGGTGCAAGTGGACGGTAGTGATATGTGGGGCCCTAGATTAACCAAAGAAAATCCAATCGGTGCAGTATGAACCCCCGAAGCCTCTAAGTTGGGAGATGGGGCTAAGGATGAAGAAGGTAAGGCAGAGTTATTAGGTGGGGAAGGAGCTAAGTGAGCAGCTATACTAATGGGCATACCAACGAGAAGCTGACCGTCGGGTGTACGGTCAGGGGTATGAGACAAATAATACTGTACGGCACTAGGATTAGCATCCAAAAATTTGGCAAATTCCTTATCTCCTACAGGGATCTTGGGAACATCACTGGTGTCCGTAGGATTCCCCATAGGATGTGAAGGGGGTGATTCAGGCAAAGGCACGGAATAGGCATGTGAAACCATGGTTGCGGCTTGTTTCCGAGTGATAACAACCATGGACAAGAGTACACAGCAGGGATTCAATCTATCAGGAATAGAAACAGCAACAAAATGTTGGAATTGGTAGGTTGTTGGTTTGTCGGGAACTGTGAAAGATAGTAACCGATATCGGTCCCATAATAACCGATGTCAATCGATCCGGCTAGTAGCGCATCGATCGATTAACCGATGTCGGTAGAATAGGACCGGTGTCGGTCACTGTGAAAGCAAAGAGAAGATGTAAGAAGCTGCTGATTTGGGGTTAACAATGCTTAGTATACCCACCAAACTGTTCTGAAGTGATCACTGATACAGGGTATGATAGAGAAACAGAACTAAAAAACAAGCAAGATGCACAAGCAAATTAAGAGACTAACCCTAGGATTAGTTTTAATTATTGTGGGCTTATGCCTTAGATGCAAGATGATGTCAATCCTAAACAAAAGACCTAAGGGAGATGTCAAGTTTGTTTTGGCTTATAAGGTTACCTCAATCGGGTGGAGGAATACCGCGGAAAAAGGGGGATGTTTGAGCTGTTGTGTTGATTATGATGTGATTTGGTATGTGTTGTGCAGTGAAAGTAAGATTAATTTCTTGTCAATACCGTGGATATCACCCCCACGTGTATGACCTGTTACTTAATCTACGTTCACTAGAATTAAAAACAGCAAGCAAGAATGTGATGCACGTGTTTTAAACCCAAATTGAAAATGATATTCGATGAAGCAAAGAAGATGACTTTCACTAATGCAAAGATGAGGAAGAAAGACAAATTCTTTTACCAAAATGAAAAAATATCTTGTGAATATTTAGAAGAAGAAAATAGCAAGTATGCTCCTTATATGAAAGCAAGCAAGAATGAAAGAAACCCAAGAAAGGGTCCCACCGGCGTGCCAAAATGTTTCACGTAGAATGTTTCCGTTCTTAGAATAGAGTTGCTTCTATCTTTTCATTCTCTTGAGAAACAGATAAGGGTTAGGGCTAGGAGGAATACCTATTGAGTGTTGGGAGGGTGTGCACATACCGTAGAGAGAGATCAGATCGATTGCGAAGAACTCCTTTTTGTCTGGGAAGGACTACCTGTGAATAAGAATGCAAGACCACCAGATTATAGTTAGACAATAAATGAGGGAACTGCCTTGGGCCCAGGAAATATTAGACTTCCTTTCGAAGGTGGTCGAGTTCCCTTTTCTTCAATATAATTAACACAAATGATAACAAAGAAGTTATTGTGAAATTACGATTTAGTTACCTCATTAAAAAGCAATAGAGGAAAGGCTGGTTTTGGTTTGAGTCACAGTGACCGATGTCGGTCAGCTTGTATAACCGATTATCTACGGTTATAACACCGGTACGGTTGCTTTGATAACCGATATCGGTAGAGGCGGTGATTTAGGGCTTTCAATGAAGGTTGGCTGTAAGGCGGTTATGGTGTTTATAAGGTTGGTAAATGATCAGGGGTAGGCAATAGGGTGATGGAGAAGACTCAGAGAGTGTGGGAGCTATTCTTGGGGCAATGCAAGGGTAGAGGAATGAAAGTTAGATGTAGGGTGCTATCGGGTAGTAGATCTAGGAGTGAGCTTATAATTACTATGAATCAGAAGTTCAAGAAATGGTATTTAAAAACGTACAAGACACTACTTACTAGTTCCTGATGAAGGTACAGCTCCAAGGACTGTGATGACGAAGACAAGGCTCAGGTGGGATGATCTGACAATCAAAAGTGAGCTTATCTTCTCTCCCAATGCTTGGATGAGTGTCGTTGTGCTCTGGTTACTCAGTTGCAGTCTTGGGCTCGATGTCCTTCTCTGCAAACTCTTCTCTTTCCTTCACTTGTCTCTGTCTTGCCAAGTGAATTCCGGATCTTTCAAATGAATTCCCATCCCTTGTTTTTGGTTGGGGAAGGTCATTTACAGGGAACCGATGGCGGTTACGTAACCGACGGCGGTCGAGTAGGAACCGATGTCGGTTAAGTCAAAGTGGGCTATTTTTAGTAAAATAGCCAACTTTCCCTCCTTTTCTCTCGAGGGATTAGTTGTGGGCTTGGTCAAGTCATTATTAGGTTGGTTTTGGTGCGGGTGAGGAGTAATTAGTCATGGGTGTGGATGTAGACCAAGTTATAGGTCTTAATTAGGTTAGTTTAGGGTTAGGGCTAGGTCATGATGAGGTGGTGAAATGAGGTGGCAGGTTTGGAGATGTGGATTTATTAATTATAAGGTAATTAATAAATAATTGTGTAAGGTTTAGGTGGTGAGGTTAGGTTGCGAAATGAGATGTGGGGCACAGGGTGTCGTAAGACACAAATTTGGTGTCTACAGAGATGTCTCATGCCCCCCAAGTGTCGTTGACCCTCCTGCAGTGCCCTAGTCCCGACATTCCGAACAGCTTCTATGTTTTTCTCGAGCTCTATTACGACACTATGCTTTCATGTTTCATTATTTTTCTAGCTTAGCATAACTTCATATTTATTGTGAATCAGCTAAGTATTTTACCCTCTCTCTTGCAACTAGGGTTTCATATTTTTCTAGCTTACTTGCTTGTGTCAAATTTGTACTTTATTGCTATATTATTGCATTGTAACTTAATTAGAATTTAAAATTTATATTTCAATATTTTTAAATCATTTGGTGAACCCATCGCTCAATCCCACCTTTGCATCTAGGAGTCTTGTTTTATTTTCATCATGGTTGTACCATTCACCGATGATGATCTTCATAGCATCAATTCTCATCTTGATAAGCATCCTTTAGATCTAGACCTACTTTTATTCACTACTCGTGAGGAGGCCACCAATCTTACAGAGCTTAATGTTCCTTCATTTATCCCCTCTTCCATTCCTATTGCTACTCAACCACCTACTTCCACACTCCCACCTACTCCTATTGTTCTTGTTTATGTTCCTACTCCCACCAACCATTTCAATCCACCTCTTATTTCTCACACGCAGTAAGTATCTTCCGTTGGAACTAAATACTTAGCCTCTCTTTATCAATATCTTCACATTCAAATCCATCAATTGCAATAGGCTACTTCTCATGCATCTCCATCTCTAGATTCCACTTTGTTACTTCATACTCCTTTTGCACCCACCATTTCCGCTTATGCACTTCCTCTTAATTTCATCACTCCCAAACTCCCCATTTTAAATTGTCATGATGACCCTAACATTTCATGTGGCATTTCTAAATTTTTCCAATGATCATATTTTGTTAGCTAAGCTCTTTCCTAGAAGTCTTCACAATTATGCAATGTGTTGGTTCTATGATCTACCTGTCCACTCGGTAACATATTTTACACATTTAGTCGATGTTTTTCTCGCTCATTTCTCTATTAATATCGGCTCTAAGATATCCTATGCTTAACTTGTGCAACTCAAGAAAGGATCTAACAAACATCTAGCGGATTATGTCTTGCGATATAAGAACAACTTAGCTAAGATGTTTAATGTGCTTGTGGAATTTGAACTTCAAGATTTATTTTTCCAAATTCTATTATCCTCTCCAAGAGAGTGTTATCTTCGATACATCTCCATCATTTGATCATTTGTGTCATACTCTTAAGCTACACGAAACTAAACTGCTATCTATAAGAAATCTTAAGTATCATGAGAAAGCTTCATCTTTAGCACGCTTTCAAAAAAAATCAACTTTCAATCCATCTACAAAACCTACTAAAGCTAAAGCTACTATCAACATTGTATCTAATACCAAAAAGATTCAATAAGCATCGCATAAGCATACATTTACTAAACTACCTATTTTTCCACATCTCTTATTGCCACAACTCGTTAAGGGAAGTATTATTACACTTCCTCCTTCACTCAATCTGGACCCATCTCATCCTAAAGGTTGTAATTACAACAAAAAAATTAGATGCAATTATCATCAATGCATTGGGAATTTTACAAATTGATGTTTCAAACTTTGAAATATTATTCAATATCTTATTGATAATAATGCAATTGAGCTTCTTAAGCCTACGACATCTATGTCAGTCAATGAAAATCACAAGCTCAATATCTTCAACAATCCTCTTCCTAAACATGACAAGCAAGTGGCTGAATCTTCATCCAATCATACATATCGCGTAGTGTCTCCTCCCACAAAAAGGGCTCTTGATTTTCTAGTTCCCGACATTGATACATCTCCACCGATCATTGCTTTCTCCGATCATGACTATCATGCTACATTCTCTTTTGATCGCTTGCACATTAGTGCTTCTATTGGATCTATTTCTATCAATAACACTATGGTTGATCCATCATTTCACATAAGCGCATGTTCTATTGCACTTCTTGTCGCTATCGATTATCCACTCTCACAAATTTCATATCCAGTTCCTAAATCATATGGTTATGTCAAGCTTCTAGTTACCATCGGTCCTCTTACCATGTTTGTGCCTTTTCTTGTGGAACCTTCAGTCAAATGGTTTGACATGCTCTTAGGTCTTCCCTGGCTCCATGCAACTTAGGTTATCATCTCTATGAACCACTTGTGTCTAAAGTTCATTCACAATAGGAAATTCATCACTATCAATGGTGTTCCATTATCAACATCATGGATATAACCTCCTATTGAGGTTTCCATTGCACTGGCTAAATCATCTAGGTCCTCGCAACCTCTTGAATCAAATGTACAATCTATTCCTAGGCTTGGCATGTTCGTACACTACCTACTTGGTCTCACAGGTCTACTAGTCCATCTCATCAGTCTAGGTCCATAACTCGAACAGCTCCTTCACATAGGTATACATCACCACCTCATTTTACTTCACATAGGTGTTCATCACCTCTTTGCTCTGATTCACATAAGTGTTCATCATCTCCGTGCTTTGCTTTATATAGGTATTCATTGCCTTTACGCTCTACTTCATATAGGTGTTCATCACCTCTGTGCTCTCCTTCACATAGGTTTCCATCACCTCATAGGTCTCAAGCACATAGGTCTCATTCAACTATTTTTCATTTCTCTCATACACCGTTGGTCTTAGAGCATGGTCACACGCCTTTATCTCTGCAAGCATTGGGTGGAGGAACCTCTTCTTTCACTTTTATTGGATAGCATACTCACGACTACACACTTGGGGGCATCATGCTTATTCTCCCCCTCTAGCATTTTCGGTATCTCTCATTTATAATTCTTTACTTTATAACTCGCATTTATTCTTTCGCACACGTTTTGCACATCTTGATACATTTGTATCATCATTACCTGATGATGCACTCTTGTGATACGGTTCACACTTTAATATTGAGGGCTCACTACAATTATAAACCTCACATCACATTACACACTACACACTCGGTGCATTCATGACACCTTTCTTGCGCACATTCAATGCAACAAACTACCCTATCATGCACTTTATTTCCACGTTTCATACTTGAATGTTGAGGGTATCTATCTAAAATGAACCTCACCATGCTCTACACTTCGATGATCATATCTTTCTAGCACACAATTCAAACCATTTCTTGATGACGTACTCTTGTTATATGGTTCATTATTGACTGTTGAGGGGGCATTTATAAATGAACCTCATCTCATGCATATTCATTCACATTCACTCGGGGCACGTTGCTCCTATCACACTCACACTACATTTCATTCCATTTCACACTCACAACATCCTGCATATCTTGGTTGCACATTGTTCTTGTTTACTTATACTCACATGTTACACTTTTCTTACTATGTTAGACGAGATATTTCGTATGTCATTATATTTTCTATACACACATACGCGTTCACTTTCCTTCTAGTTATGATTGCATATTTTACATAGATTTTTACACGCAGCATGGATGTTAGGCACTTTGTACCTTTCACCAATCCCGCAATAAGCCCCTTGGGGCGTCCACTTTACACACATCATAGGTGTTATTATTTTGTTTTATACTACTCATTCATACTAGCACACTACTATATCATATCATACAGAGTTTTGAAATACTTTATATCTTTACGACATGCTAACAGTGTGCTTCATGTGCAACATTTTCTTTGCGAAGTATTTGTTACTATGGTTCTCATTACTCTACTTATCATTGTTTTCCATTGTCATTGTTTGTAGGGTTTTCCCTATGTCTTGTTTTTTCTTTGATTACTTGTATGCTTTCAGCCATTTCAGCCTCAATTATCTTGTGACATCGTGAGTGATGTCTCATGTTTGCAACCCACTTTTCACTGTCTACATTGTCTTCTTGCTTGCTAAATTACACTTTTTATTTTACATGTATATTTGTCTTATTTTCAAAAACACTCATTTCCTAGCCACTTTGTTTATGTGTAAATTGTTACTGTACCAAGCATACTCCCTCCACCCTTCAGGGCATCCGTTTTAGCACAATGTCTGGTCCTCTTTTGGGCTGTATACTCATCATGATGTCACATGTACCCCAAACAAGGGGGCATCATTGGGTTAATCGATCCACTACATACAGTAGATCACAGTCACGGTACAACATAGTTCAAGTACCAATATAACACATTCTTCAATATCGGCGACGGCCCAGAATCTAACTTGGGTCCTCAACATAGCACAAACATTAGTGCCCAGACACATATAGTAGTACACAGGTGCCCCGACCCTTCCAAGGCACCTATGACCAAGGTTAGTTACATAGTGTTTCACCAATAAGTTTTACACTTTCTATGATGAAACATATAGAAGGTAAATGGTTGAGGAGGAACACCTTTGAGGTGAAGGTGAAAGGTAGAATGCGCACGTTGTTGAAATTATCCAAGCTGATCCTAGAGAAATCCTTTTTCTGGGAAGGACTATCTGTAGATGTAAAGAAAGACCACAAAAGATTATTAAATAACATATGACAATGGACTACCTAGCATGTGCTAGATCCAAGAAGTGTGGTGCTTCCTAGAGAGGTTGTCAATCCACTATTTAATAACAATTCAATGTGAATAAAAACTAAAATAAATAGGTCCTATTATAATGTAATGATTTAGGTTTCTCATACACACAATACACTAGATTTTATGCTAGATATCAAAATAACACTAAATATAATTAGAACCAGGGTTTTTTCAGGTCAAAGAAGGTCTATCAAAGGTCTGGTAAGGGTCTAGGGCTGATTGGTTGAGGTCTGGGTTTGTTTTGGGTGAGTGGGAAGCTTGTTGGTCTGAGAATATAAAATGACACAAAGACCGATATCGGCAGTGACCGATGACGATGTCGGTTCGAGGATGAAACCGACGGAGGTCGGGTAAATCGGCATCGGTAGGGGGTAATTGGCAATAACTTAATAAAAATGGTTTTTGGGATTCTCTGTGATTACACATAGAGAGGTTTGTAATATAACTGAGAAGACTCAAGAATATAGAGGGAGAGGTCACAAAGGGTGAAAGGGATTGAACTGGTTGGGTTGGTGGATTGGTGAGAAGATGGAGATATCCAGATAACAATAGAAACTGAAAATAATGGAGGAAAGATATCTGCAATAAAGTAAGCACAAATGATTAATATCATGTTACTTACTTGCTTATATGAAGATCTCATGGTTGGATGGAGGTTAGTGATTGATTGGTGAGGTGGTAGTTGGTTCAGTTCCGTGGCAGTATGACCTGTGTGTTCCCATGAATGCTCTAATGATTTGGAAGGGAATCCTTAGCCTATGTTGCTCTCTAGTGGTGTGTAGATGTCATTTGGATGAAGTAATGGCTCTAAGATCCTCGCTTGATTGCAATAGCACTCTCAAAAATCAAAATGACCAACCTAGGTAAAAGGTTATAAAGTTGTATATAAAGGAACCAATGATGGTTTAGGTTACTGACTTCGGTCGAGGAAAAACCGGTGTCGCATAGGGAGAAATAGTCCTATTTACCAAAAATAGGTAGATATTCCTAGATTTGGCATGCTTTCCTCATTGAGTCCGCTTAGGAAAGTGGAGTTCATGTGAGAGAAGGTAGGAAGAACTTAGGAGAGGTCTAGTTAGGTTTAGGAAGAAGTCTTAGTTAGTTAGGTCAAGTTAGTGACTCAACACTAGGAGTAATGACTCAGTGTTGAAGGTGATGACTCAATCATTGTGAGTTAAATGCCCCTAGAATGGGTCCAGGTGAGGTGTCATGATGAGGTGGAGGTGTGAGGGTGAAATTAATTTAATTAAAAACTAATTAATAATGTGAGGGTGAATATTAATATGGGGTAAAGGGGTCATGGTTAGTTAAATGCATTACGTTAATTAATTGAAAGGGGACCAAAGAGAGTGTGACCCAAATTTGGTGTCTACATTTTCCCCTTTTTGTTGTGTAGCTTGTATTGGTAAGTGATGATGAAAAAATAGGAATTTGGTGCCCCAGTATGAGTGGAGGTTAGGTTTCCCCAAGTATGGATGGAGGTGATCCCCCTCAAACAAGAACTGAGGAGGTGTGAAATGAAGTCAATGAGTGGTTTGATAAATAGGTAAATGATGAAAGCAAGAGTATGTGGGTTGTAGGTAAGGGTAATTTTAGGTCGGGTAATAGGTAATGGCAGTCTAACGCATGCACACATATAGATTATGATAATGTACCATGTTGAAGAGCTTGCAAACTCTATGTCGTCAAAGGTTGATAGGTTTATCCAAACAAGGTTAAAGTGGTTTAGGTATCCAAGGTATAGGATATGGTCCTGAAACACAACTAGGCTAGGTGTAGGAACAGAAATAGGTTTTGTTCCAGGCACCAAAGATATGGTCGGGATAAACAACACAACATTAGGTAAGGTAAGGTCATTAGGCTGAACAACATGAGTATCACATCACAAGGTATAACGAGTACATGAATTCGAGTGTCACAAAAGGTGAGTGTCGATTTGGGTGATTTAGGCAAGGCCATAGGTAAGGCCATGTGAGGGGCACAAACATTCCCCATTGATGGTGAGGTTGGGTGATAGGTAATAAGGTCATGAGGGTGAGGTGTAAGGTTAGGGTCAACTTTGGGTTAGGTGGAAAAGGTTTCAGGCAAGTAGATGTGGTATAATATGGTGCAATGGGGTCAAAAAAGGCTAACCGACATCGGTTATGGCCAACTAATGCTAGTCAAGGGAAATTGAGCATGGTGGAATAGGGAATAATATTGATGTCAGTCATGGATAACCGATGTCGATCAGTCGGGGTTGGTTAAAAAAGAAAAAAATCGCGTTTTACGGATTCATTATAATATTTTCGTTTATAGAAAATGATAGTGGAGACAAATTTCATCTCTTTTTGAGGGAGAAAAGGACAAGGTTATTTTCCAGGATGAGTTCGAGGTGTTTTATTAATTTTTTTAAAATTTGGGGCATAGGGGTTGGCCATGAGATCAACCAAATACCAACACCGATTGGGCATCGGCGAAGGATCATTAGGTAGATTTAGGACATCGGGATGGCTAGAAAAGGGACCGGTACAGTTAATGGTGAGGATGTCGATTGAATGTTATCAACATCGGTCCACTATTAAAAAGTGACCTACTTCACAAAAAAGGGGTAAAGTAGGGGTTATGGGTGCAGAAAAAAGGAGGTAGTTAAAGGTAGACATATCAGATGTAGGTATAAGTGGATTTACGTGAGATATACCTAGGAAAAGGTGGGTATGGGTATGGGTGAAGATAAAATGGACGATAGATGAGGTAAAATAGTTAGGGACTAGATAGGCGGGAAGATCAATGTAGGTATGGGGTATCGGTGGGGGTGGGGTAATTAGGTTTGAAGAAATAAGAAAGTAATTTAGTACTTGACATTGTTAAGTTGTATAGATGTAGGCATGGTATCAGTTGATGACAATGCGGGATAGGGTCCCACCATTATTAGGGAAGATGCATCCCAGTGTCATAAAGGACGAGTGGAAACGCATGCGAGATGTCAGATTGGTGGGTATTAAGCGCTACAGGTGGATCCGATGGGATCATAGTATCATGGTTGCTCTCATCGATAGATGGGATACAATGACCAACACCTTCCATCTACCCACCGGTGAGATGAAAATCACACTGGAGGATGTTTATAAGCTTTTTTTGGCTACCTATTTTGGTGACCTAGTATTTAGTATCGGTAGATGGAGTCTTTGACGTGATGACTCCAGTATTTGGGGAGATGGCAAGTGACCTGACTAAGCACAATGCCAGTCTTGTTTATGGGGCTTTTATGATGCACACTTGTAGGTAGAGACGTTATTAATACTAATGATGGTAGTAGGTAGGGTGTTATGAACTTACAAATTCGAGGGTGGTTAGTTTCCCGAGGGATTGATAGTAGTGTTGCAAGATATGATCAAGGATTGGGTCTGCTTTACATGGGTACCTACATATTTAGTGCATCTATATAGGGAGTTGTGGGCTTACCAGAGGATGTGACACTACAACATCACATTGTACATTCATACTGCAATGTTGGGCTTATGAGCATATTGTGATAGTGCGGCCATGAGGAATACCAATACCGGATTGGCACCATTGGGGAAAGAGGGAAAGTTACAGGAGGTGGGTGTCTTAGGTGGTCATCCTCGAGTAGAGGAGGCAGCTTAGGACGTAGTATACTACAGGCGGTAGCTTGAGGGCTTATATGTGATGGACGTAGTCTAGCGGCCCTATGTTAGTTTTCCATATTTTAGAGGGATGGCTCAAGAGCTACAAGATTTATAGCTAGTGTGGTGGATATAGGTAGAGATGCTTGGTGAGCATGAGATGATCTTGGTCGAAAAATTTTGATGCTAGTTCATATTACAACAGGATGTTCCACCACCCTTCCCACATTACTGCAGGATGATGTGAAGAGACCTTTGTCTCCACCTTGGCCCACAGACCCCACAGACAGACAAGGAGGATACTAGTGGATATGATATTGGATGATGCAGGGACCACTGTGGCATATAGATAATGGTGGGTAGTGGAGTTATAGATAGCACCACTACGGTGGTCATGAAGACTTAGCCACAATGATGGTTCAGAGGTATTCCCTACAAGGATAGGTGACCATGTTGGGAGTCCATTGATAGCGCATGGACATGATTTTGAGGATTGAAGACGAGGTGACTACGGTAGGGGAATGGTGCACTGTAGCCATGTTATAGGTGCAAGTCACTAGTTGATGCGAGGAGATAGTTAGTAGTCATGTAGGCACATGTTATGGCCTTATAGGCCCAGTAGTTACATGGGTACCAGCACGAGTCTCTTGGACAGGTCCTATAGTACGAGCACCAACACCGGGACAGGGGCACTCCATTGGTAGGGCGGCGAGTTCACAGGTAGTGGCAACTAGGCTATGGCACTACCCCAGGCCTGTATCTATGGAGAGGTTCGAGGATGCCCGAATGAGGCCCGCTATAACCAGGACCATCTATCTAGTGTGGGTATTGATGTTCCCTCTTACATGCACGAGCATAGGGCTCAACATGGAAGCCAAAGAGCGGACAAAATCTAGGACTCATAGCTCGGGTAGCGTAGGGGTTGTCACCCCCCAGAGATAGGGTCATGGTGAGGTTACCAACTCTCGAGATACCATACAGCAGAGGAGAAATGAGGATAAGATGGAGATCATGAAAGGACCAAGAAGGGTAGAGAGATGTTGGTGAGGCAATCCAATGAGAGAGGATAAGATAAGTGAGAGTGAGAGGAGGGCCTCGGGATCTTGATTGAGTCATGATATGTGATACTATATTATCATTTTGATTTTGATATATATACCGTCTTGCGTGTCGAATATTTTGTGAGATTTTATATGATATTTTTTGAGCCATTTGTATCCCTATGTACATATGTATTGATACACATACATTCCCCTTATATAGTTGATTATTATTATTGGATGGATGATGTACACTATTTTTAATTTCCATTGTTATTGTGTATCATGGGAACTAGGTGAGTTAGGAATGATTGAGTCAAGGTCTTGTAGGCATGATGGAGTTAGGTATAGGCATGGTTAGTTTAGGTATAGGTATGGTTTGGTTAGGTATAGGCATGGTAGAGTCTAGGTAATTTCCAAGTTACTGATCTTATGGAAATAATGTGTTGTATGTATGTTGTGTTTAAATTTCCAAGTAATTAATATCATGGAAATATGAAATGATTTAAGTATAATATGGTTGTGATGATAAAATGGTAGGTATGTATGTTTTATGATATATTAATTTCCAAGTTTTTGTGTAAATGGAAACTAACTAGGTAGAATGTGAATGTAAAGAGGTAAAATTGGTTAGGGGTAAAAGTGGCCAAGCTAACCTCCAAGGGCCCCATGCCCTCGAGTGTTGCCTACATAGCCTGGTGAAAAGGGGCCTCAGGCCGATGTAGTTCTCCCATAAGCTAGGGAATAATATGATAAGGTAGATGAATGGGTTGGTAGGTTTTAGGCATGATTGAGTCTAGGTCATTTAGGCATGGTTGAGTTTAGGTCATTTAGGCATGGTTGAGTTTAGTTGGGAAGGGTCATTTAGGCATGGTTGATGTAGGTTGTAGGTGAATTTTGGTGGATCTGGAATCCCATAATGTAGGTGTCAAGGTCTGGTCCTTATGTAGCAATAAATAAGTAAGAAAAGAGGTGAATGGTAAGAGGAGACAAAAATCCACCTAATTGGTAAGAACCATTATGAGTCTATCATACCAAAGATTGGCTTATGAACATAAGACCCTAAAGGTGTTGCATGATTGATTATTCTAAGGGTGAAGAAAGTCACATGATCATGAAATGTCACATTTTGGCACGTCCCTTGAGTAGGTAGAAGATTAGAAAGGAAATACGGTGAGGTGAAATGGGTTGTTTTAGTGTAACCTTGGTGTGAGACAACATGCCTCTTCTGCAAGATACCCAAGACCAAAATAGGAAAGTCCATGATGAAAAAGTTATCTTTTTCTTTTTTTTTGTTTTATAGAATTGATTGATGTGGGAAGTCTATGTGGGATGAATAGAATATCTCCTTGAGGTCTTCGTGAAGCTGATCGATATGGAAGCTTTGAATTTTTAATTTTTATTTTTGCAGAAATAGTCTTCTTTTTGTGATAGACTATGTACAATAGGGATAGCTTTTTATAGCTATCCTTCAAGGGAGCAATCTATTTATAACATCAAGATAGAGATGGAGATAGATGTCCTTTTTTAGGGAGTCATCTATTTACAAGAATTTTGACTCAAGGAGTTTGAATTTGAAAATCCCATATATTACTTTTGAATTTTTTTTTGGACTTTTAGGTCATGGACAAGACTATAAAGGAGTATAGGCTTCTTTTATGAAGACAAACCATAACACACAAAGGTTAGCTATGAAAGAGAGGTTTTAAGTGACGAATGACCATGGGATTCCATCCTAAAAAGGATGAAAAGTATCCATGAGAATCATGCCATGAGTAGAGCCGTGGTACTCATATTTAAGATAAGGCTTGAAAGGTGATGGATAATCACATGATTCTTGTTAGTCATTGGTCCTTAAAAGAGGTAGATGGAAGGTGAATGTTGCTCAAGGGATGAGCGTTTAATAGACAAAAGGTGATATAGGACTTGATTCAACAATAGAATGGTCGAAGATGTAAAGGCATTGAGGGGATCAGTTTGGGTTTACCTTCAAGTGAAGATAAATGATAAGCACCTAATCCATAGGCATGAGTAATGATATAGGGTCCAAGCCAATTAGGAGTGAACTTTCCCCTTTACTTTTCTCCACTTTTGTTACATGTTGATTTTCCTTTAGGATGAGGTCACCGACCTTGAAGGTTCATTCTTGGACATGTTTATTAGGCATGTTTGATACATTTTTGGTAGATTTGAAGGTGATCGAGAGCATTTAGATGACGTTCATCTAATAACTCAAGCTATGCCAAATGGTCTTGGCAAAAATCATCATCATTGAGCATATCTTTGAGTGAGATACAAAGAGATGGAATTTGGACTTCGAGAGGCAAGACAACCTCTGTACATAGTAGACCAAAGAGAAAGGTGTGGCAATAGTTGAGGTGTGAATACTAGTGCGATAAGCCCATAAGGTGAAAGGAATGTGCATGTGCCAATCCTTACTAGTATCATCAACCACTTTCATAAGAATTTTGTTTAGGGTTTTGTTAGTTGATTCAACTTGGCCATTTGTTTGAGGATAATAAGGTGAAGAAAAACTAGTTGAATGTCAAGGTGTCACAAGAGTTTCCATAGGTTTTGTTTTTGATTTTTTCCGTTATCAGTGATGAGGTGGTGAGGAACACCAAAGTGAAAATGATGTGATGGTTGATGAATTCACAATATTTCTCAGATTTTTAGAAATAAGAGGTATGGCTTCCACCCATTTAGTGTAATATTCGGTAGTGGTAATAATCCATTGATGACGTTGGGAAGAATGAGGGTTAATTTCTCCAAAGATCCAAACCCCATTGAGAGAAAGGCCAAAGGTCTCGTGTGACCTATAAGGCGTGACTAGGGGTGTGATGAAGATTAGCATGTTGCTAACACTTCACACAATGCTTTGACATAGTCACAAAATCACGGTTTAGGGTTGGCTAGTAATAGCCAAGGTGAAGGATGCATGCTTAGCGACAAAGCTAAGCCACTAAAGTGACCCCCACAAATCCCATCGTGAACTTCCTTGATAGTGTATGGAATTTCAAAACTCATAAGGCATCGTAAGAGGATACCATCAAATCCACATTTATAGAGAAGACCACCCATGATGACATAGCGAGAGACACTTTTGAGGAAGGCTCATTGTCCATTGAGTAAGATCTGAGGTAGAATTGAAAGGAAAGGTAGTCAACAAACTACTTATACCAAAGGTCACGTGGGTTAGTTTTAATGTTTCCTACAAAGTTAATGTCTCATAATAGATAAGAAGGTGATTCACAACCTTTGTACTATGACAAATATTTTTGAGTCGAGGGTGAAGCATGGGTATTTGAGAAGCGAGATAGGCCATGGTGTCTACAAATTTATTAGTGGAACATGGGGTGGTTTGAAGTTCATAATGGTCAAAGGTAGTCAAAATCATGTCAACATGATGTTTATACTTTTGAAGTATCTCATTACACAATGTATATACCATTAACTTGGTTCACAACTAGTTGAGAGTCACCAAAGATATTAATTGATTTAACATCTAAGGCTATGGTGGTTTGAAGACCTAACATGAGTGCTTCATATTCATGATATTGTTAGTACAATCAAAATCTAGTTTGAAAGATAATGGCATAGGCTCACCATCAAGAGGAATGAGGATAACTCTGCACCACCCCCACACTAACATTTGGAACCATCAAAGAATAAGGTCATCTAGTAAATGGTATCATCCAGGAGAGGGTAGCAATGGATTCATCAGGGAAATCAAAGTTAGAAGGTTTGTTTTAGAGAGGTGCATCTGCGAGTTGGTCAAAATGGTTTGTCCTTTGACATATTTTTGATGGATGAATTCGAGATCTAGGTCTGCAAGAAGCATGAGCCAATGTGCAACACATTGATGTTGGTAAGGCTTAGTGTACATGTAATGTAAGGGGTCAGTATTGGTGACAATGAAGGTTTTTGGTTGAGTAGGTAATGGAAAAGTTTAGTGGTGAAAAATACTAAGGCTAGGTAGAGTTTTTTGACGTGAGTATATCTAGTTTCGTAGTCTAAAATCAATGAACTATAATAAACCACTTGCTCCCTGTGTTTCTCATCATGATGAGTGAGCATGGCACCCAGGAATGATCAGTGGTAAGAAATGTAAAGGTAAAATGGTTGGTCATCCTTAGGTGGAATGAGCACACTTGTGTTGGAGGAGGTATTGTTTTAAGGCATCAAAGGATTTGTGGCATTCATCATCCCATTTGAAGGAGACATCATTTTTAGAAGATGATGAAATGGATGGCAACTGTGTTGGAAAGCTAAGAAATAAAGTGATGAATAGATTGCAACTTGCTTTGCAAACTACAAAGTTGAAGGGTTAGTAGGTGGAGGCATCTCGAGAATAACCTTGATTTTAGTGGGATCAACTTCAATGCCACGCAAAGAAATGATAAAACCAAGGAGCTTTCCTAAGAGAACAATGAAGACACACTTCTTAGGTTGAAGGTGAACATAATATTTGATGAGATAGTCAAAGACAACCTTAAGGAATGCAAGGTGTTCGGCCCGATGTTTAGATTTGGAAAGAAGATCGTTAATGTAATCTTCCAATATGTTATGCATGATTTCATGAAAGATATAAGTCATATCACTTGATATGTATCACCGGCAAAATTTTTAAGGCTAAAGGGCATGACACGATAGCATAAGGTCCCCCAGGAGTGATGAAGGCAATTTTGTGTTGATCTTATCTTCCGAGGGCGAGTAATATTTAGTTATAACTTCCAGAAAACCATCCATGAGTGATAACATCTCATGGCTCGGTGGTGAGATCAACTAGTTGGTCAATACTAGGTAGAGGAAAGTCATCTTTGGGCAAGCCAAGTTAAGGTCACAGAAATCCATGTAAATGCGAAGTCCCCATGTCACTTTTGTGATAGGAAATATATTAGAGATCCATTAGTTTTGATAATCAATGTAGAATGAAGGAAACCAAAAGGATACTTTAGATTTCTTTTTTGAAGAAGGGCAATGCAGGATGCATTTTTCACAAATTCTATTTCACGGGTTTGGCATCGAAATGGTTACAATGATTGTGGACCATAATGTTTGGGTCAATACCAGATAAATATCAACATAGGATTGGCAAGAAAAAACGTTGTTATGATCCCAAAGGAAAGAAGTGAAAGCTTCATGTTCATAAATCATAAAGATTGACCTATTTAGAATGTGGGTCATCAAAGTGTGTGAATGTTGATTTTGATGGTCAATTCATTCAACATGGTTTACGTCTTAGAAGGTAATGACCGATGAATATAATAATCTTTCGCACTAAGGTTAGGTGATAATAGACTCATTATCCCGATATTAAACGACATTAATAGAAGATGTATCGTCGTCGATCATGTCAAGATACATGAAGGGAAGAGAAGAGGGAGCCTCGCCTCATTTTAAATTAATAAGTCATAGGTCCCAGGGAAATTGTTCATAAAAAAAAGTTGGGAGGAATGAATTTTGGATCCATATAATCTGTAGGTGAAGGTGGTGAGGTAGGTGAATGGGGTGGGAAATGTTTATCATCCTCCAGTGAGTTCGACTCGGGCCTTCTTTCTTGAAGGTGGTTCAAAAATCAATACCATTTGGTATTTATGCTTATGAGGGGTGCAAGGAATGACAGTATGGAAACCTTGTTCATAGAAACCAAAGCCAAAGCCCTTCCCCAACAACAACGATGGAGGAAGGTGTGGGTGAAGCATCAAATTGGTGAGAGATTGAAGGTCGGAGGAAAATGGTCAAGTTTGGGAAGGTGGCTCAATTCAAATAGGTAGAAGCATCAAGTCCCCATAGGGTTAAAACTTTTTCTACCCAATGATCATGAGGACAGGATGTTGGAGGAATGCAAAGGTTACATGGTGATCATAATACCAAAATTGTGAGGTTACCACTACTGGTGGGATAAGGAGTGTAACACGTCATATGTTATAAAGTCTCCTACTCCCCAGGTGTTCGGGTCAAAAAAACTTTCCAAGTGATTAACATGATCGCATGCCCCATGTGGCGTACTTTGGATTCCCTTTTCCCCTCTTTTCTTGGCAAGAAGAAGCTCTTGATGATTTAAGAAGTATGTATTGGTGTTATCATGATGGGTCAGGAGGCATTCAAGAACCGCCACCTTAATAAGGAGTTAGTTGGTCTTCAACCCACCATTGGTGGATGAGGCAATCCTTCTAAGAAGAATCCCGAGAAAGCTCTTATAAGTTTAAACGACTCACGTAATTTCAATGTTTTACCAGTCACTTTCTTTGTTTCATATACATTTGTCTTTCATTTATGAACAGTGGTTCCATGGAATAGTATAGTTTTGCCATTGTTTATAGTTTAAAGTTCTATTTGGTTTTACCTTGGGTAAATGCAAATGCTATAAATAATTGGCTTGTGCTCAAATGCAAAATGGCCCCTCAAATTTTCCTCTGAATTTCTCATTCATGATAGAATAATCTTTCAATGGTTTAGAGTCCTTAGTTTCTTTCAATGTGGTAATGATTGTTAGTGGAAGTTTAACATCGTTAGGAAAACATATTCATCTTGTGCAATGGGGTTGATATTTCATCAATCCATTGGAATAGGATAGTCTTTTTATCATGTGAAGGAAGCCATTAAAGTTTGACACCTCTTTCTTAAACAGGATAGTTTCAGATTCTTTATTATCATGTTGCATGACTGAAATAAATATGGGAGCTCAGAAGTGCATAAAAGCTCTCATAGAGAAATTGCGATCCCCTTCTACTTGATCCTACCTTTGAGGAATTGTATTCATCAGTATCTTGAGCTGCCTTTGTCCCAATATCTACTTCTTTGATGCTGGCATTACATGCTTTAGGATCACGTGAACACAAAGAAGGCGAGGAGATCCACCTTGAGGGAGAAGATCACACACAGATCGGATTTGCCATTGTTCGATGAAATCAAGGTTCAAAGCTTTTCAAAGTTCTAAATTAGAAGCATATAAAATAGAGTAGTTAATCACTTTATGGTCAATTTCAAGTTTTGAAATTGCCAAGGAAGTGACAATATTGATAGTTTGGTGAGAGATGATGATTCATTCCTCAATTCGAAGGTAGGATCGAGAGTCTTTGGTTATAGATTAGATCAATTATCCATTGTTTAGAATAGATTCACATTTTTAGGTGAAGGGCATGACAAATAGTATACTCAATACTAGGTAGAGGAAAGTTTTTATTTTTTATTTTAGGTTTATTTTGAATATCCATGAAATTGTGATAAATTACCATATGTTAAACATATACTCTTTTAAAGTAATTTCATTCGTTAATAGTTCATCGAAAAATACAAAAATAGAGAAATCATATATCTTTATGTGAGATATATTTTTAAGTAGTTAATATTTTGGCATCAAGAATGTTACTAATCTGGACCATTGATTATGTTTGAAATCATGGAGAGGTATTGGAGTAGTCTTTGAAGAATAATATTCGATGATCAATCGTGCTAGTTTTTAAAGACAGTTTAAGTGGATCGGCTATTTTTCCCAATCTGTTTCAAATCCAGTGTGATATGTTGATTTCATGGTTCGATTCAGCTCAACAGGGTTTAAATCATAGAAGGTTTCCAAGGAATATATTTTGGAATCTTTTCAGTCAATCCAAACTATGCAATTAGATCATGCCCTTTTTTGGATTTGAAAATTTAATAAAAAACGTTTGGTTGTGATCATTTCGAACATGGTTTAGATGTCAGAGGGAACCCTCATAGAATATAGATACCACACTAAGAATTGAAAGTTGCAGAGATTGTCCGTAAATGGTATTAAAACTTCAGAAGTCATCAGAGGAATTAATGGAATTAATTCTATATAAGAAAGATGGATCCTCAACAAAGCTAAGGAGTTATGGTCTAGGCCGGAAATCACCCATGAATAACTATATCCAAGGAGGATTCATTTTATGATCCATAGAATCTCGAGAAGGTGGTGAGGTAGGTGAATGGGGTGGGTCAATTTTATCATCCTCAATGAACCTCGACTCGAATCACGCCTTCTTAGGGAGGTATTGGTTTGGCAAATCCAATACCACATTCATTCTTTATGCTTATCGAGTGGTGCAAGGAATGAAGTAGAGGGCCTTTTTGTTCATTAAAACCAAATCCAAAGCTTTCCACTAAATGATGGAGGAAGGTGACATGTAGATTGCCTTAGTAGAGATGAAGGTCGAATGAAAATGGTTGAGTTTGGGAAGGTGGCTCGGCAAAAGTAGGTAGAAGTCATTTTTGTCCCCCATACGTTAAGTTATGTTTTGGGGAGGATTAGGGGAAAACTTCACCTACGCATGATCATCAACTTTTTCATGAAGATTACCATACTCTTGAGGAGTAAGGAATGTGTCAATGTTATAAAGGTGGTACTCCCTAGAGTGAGGTGTTGAAAAACACCTTCTAAGGGATCAATAGTTGGTATGTGGGTAGCGGGAATGGATGAATCATTGGAAAGGCTGGGAAGAAGAAGCATTGGATGTTTGAGAAGTAGATGGGTTGGCTGATGGGTCAGAAAAAATGTAGAATTTATGTGAATAGTGGGAATATAAGAGTTAGTTTGGAAGATGTAACATGTAGGAATGAAGTGGATGAGGTAACTTTTGAAGAAGAAGTGGTAGCGGTTGGTAGATGCCTTAACTGGTATAAGGACATCATTGGGTCGATACAACATGTTACATGTTTTAAATGGTGAAGGGTTAGATGGAATGGTATAGTTGTGCCCTTCATGTTCAAATTTTAAACAATGATGTAAGGTTGAAGGAACATAACCCATGGCATGAATCTAGGGTCATCCAAGCAACGATGTTGTACTAAAATTCCCCCTCTAAGACATAAAATAATTTAGGAATATACGGGGCCTCAAGCGAATGTGGATGAAGAATGATGGTGTGTTAGGGTGGAAGTCATGGCATTGTTAAATAAATGCAACATAACTAGGTTATTATGCATACAATTGGAAGGGATGCACATTTGGTTATACGCATGGGAGGAAATGATGTTGATACTAGCACCTCCATCGATCATAACGTGTCGAATGCGTATATTATCAATGTAGACATAAATAAATAGGATAGGGTCAAGATCATCCGATTGAAAGGTACAATCTCGTCATCAGAGAAACTAAGAGTGACTACTGATGAGTGGTAGCGGGAGAAAAGGAAGGGGGGGAAGTGGTGAGAGAGGCCAAACATGGTGAGGAGTGATAATGGATGCAATAGTATAGGGTCATTAGGTAGAACCTCAATAGATTGCAGACCTAAATGAGGACCTAACAATGAGACTTAGAGGTTTGGATGAGGTCGTACAAAGACATTTTGAGAGGATACTGGTGCAATTTTTAAGCATTGTATGATGGGAAACCCCATCAAAAATAGGATATGTGGGTCCATGGATGGTGATTTTGGGTACAGGTGCAGATGGAATATTGGGTAAAAGAGTAGTGGATGAGCTAGTTGTTTTCTCCTTTCCTTTGTCCTTCTGGGCTCGAGTGGCAACTTGAACCATATTGATCTACGGTGAAGGAGAAGGTGAGTCATGAAAGGTGTAATGATAGGATGGGAAAAAATATGGTGAGGGAATATAATGGTTTTGTGAAAAAATGCAGCATGCATTGGCATTTTGGTGGAGGTTTGGCTAGCTCTCTTATGTGAACCATATTGATCTCAAATGTTGGAGGAGGATAAAAGGGTTGTGGAGGTGGAGATGGAGGTCATTGAATAGGTAAGGGATGAGGATGTGTGGTGATAGGTGTAGGTGGAATAGGGTCCTCATCTAAAAGATCATCATCATCAAATTTTTCTTCGAGAGAACATAGTTGGAGAAGAATAGTCTTAAGAGCCTTATAGTTTTCCACATCATGCCCTGACACACATGATGATAAGCAAAATTTTGGTATCATCAAACCCTTCTGGTTTAGGTTTGAGTGGGTCATAAGGTCTAAGCGGTGGCAATGTGATGACAAAGGTTTCCAAAAGGTTAGCTAAGATGTTGGCGTAAGACCCTACCAATGGATCACAATGTGAAGTAAGTGTGGTCTGGATGGAAGTGTGGGTGACTTTGGTGGAGAGGCATCACACTTATTCCTAGAGGTGGAATCGGAGGTTGAGTAAGTTTGACCACTTGTTTGGTAGATAGTATGGTTTTAGGTTTGGATTGCACCTTCTTGGGTAAAGGTGTAGTAGGTGAACTAGTTGTTGAAGGTGGTGTAGGTTTAACTACCTCTTTGGAAGGTAGTGGGTTTTGGGATTTAGTTGCACCTTCTTGGGTAAAGGTGAAGAAGAAGTGTGTGATGTAGAAGGGAAGGCAGATGGTGGAAGGGGATGGGTTAGCCAAGGTGATAATGGAGGTGTGGTGAAGGTTGTGGTAAGAGGCAATGTGGAAGGAATCTGGTTGAGGAGAAGGGAATGGCATGGGTAATGATGAGGATACAAGAAGTGGTGTAGGTATAGGAGGTAGAAAGGATGTAGGTGACGGTGAAGGCATAAGTTGTGTAGGTAATTTGGGTGTAACAGAGGATCATGATGAGGTGGGGGCTGTTATGTTTTTTGTTTACTTTAGGTAGGAGGTCTGCTTGACCAAGGTTGATGGGTGGGGACCTAGGATAGATGGAAGTGGTGAAGGTGATAGAGGGGTAATGGGTGAAGCCGGTGTATATGTGACCTAAGAGGTTGGGTCTTCTTCTTAGGTGGGGGAATAGTCTTTATGATGGCTTGTGAGGACGTGGCTAAATCCAGTTTGATAGAGAGGATGGACTAGGCTTGATGTCGGCATGACTCCTAATGTGGTAATGGGTCTGGACGCAGAGGAAGATATAGGTGTAGGTAAGGTTTTAGGCATAGGAAAAATTTCATTTGATGGTAAAGGTTTAGGTGTGGGTGAGGGTGATGAAGAAGGGGTCACTACAACTGGCATGGGCATGGTGGGTTTGGTTGTCTGAAACACCTTTGGATAGATCATGGAAGTGTCAAAGAAAACATCTACATTTGAGTTGAGACATGCATTCAAGGCATCCCCAAAGCATGGAATTGTCAACATAATCCAAGCGGTTGGCCAAACATGAGAATGACACCGATGTAGGGGGATGATGTTGATTTGGTAGTAATCCCTATAAAGAATGTCTGTGAGATAGGGAAATGGTTGGCTTCAAACTCTGTGGGTAGAAGAGATGAGAGAAAATCAACAGATCCTTGAAAGCCAATGGAGAATTGTCACCAATATGAAGGGACATGCTAATGGATCCCATGTGGTAGGGGAGATGGCAAGTTGGATGAGGTAAGTTCATATTTTGGCGAAAGAAGAAGGTAAGCATGACTCTCCCATGGGTAGAAGAGTAAGTACTGTGGGTTGTTCATCAAGTTGAGAGGTGAGTGGGGAAACTACATCGAAAATATGGTGGACTCCTCCATGGGTGAAGGAGAAGATAAGGGAGACTCCTTTATGGGTAAAGGAGCAGATGAAATAGGTCCCTCCGTGGATGAAGGAGCTCATGCAAGAATATCCTCGATAGATGGAGTGGGAGGAAATTGAGCAGAAGAAGCTGGTATGATGTCGAAAATGACATGAACCTCATGAACATTACTTGTCATTGGTCGAGGTTTCTTCGGTTTGGTTAGATGATGGGTGTGATTTGGGAATGAATTTTCTTGAAGATGTGAAGGTTTTGATTAGCCGGTGTGTTAGGGTTATCCAAGACAAGATCTCCATTATCTAACATTTCTTGGATGATGTTTTTTAAAGTTATACAATTACCATCGCTATGACCTCTAACGCGATGATAGTTACAGTAATCATTTTCTTTGTACCATGTAGGCACATGACGAGAGGGGTCAAAACCAAGTATGTGGTTTGATGGGTGGAAGAGTGATTGCTCTAGATTTTAGAAGTTTTTTAAAATAAAGAGTAGGGTTCTCCTATGGGAGTATATTTTCATTGCTCCCGCTTGAACTGAAAATCTGAACAGGAGAAAGATTGGAAGAAGGATTTGATTGGTTGGATGGATGAGATGGCCGACTTTCAAAACTACTACGTTGGTAGATCCTTTTTCTTTAGAATAATTATTTTGTGGTTTGGAAGAAGAAGAGGTATCATTTGATTTAAACGTAGCATTCTTGTTATGCAATTGTATCTTCTTCTCTTCAATGACATGAATTTCAAGTTTTCGGGCCATGGTGAATGCCTCATCAAACATGTGGAAGGTTTGAACTTGGAGAGTTGGTGAGATGTGTCTAGCACAAGCTCTAGTGAACAAATCTATTAACTCGGTTTGAGGTAGTTGGAATGTGAGTTGGTTGATCAGGCTTCGCCAACGAGTGACAAAATATGTGATAGATTCATCTTCATATTGGTGTGTCATGTATAAGTCAGTCATGGTGACCTTCTTGACAATGTTGATAGAAAAAGTGGTCTAGAAAATCTTGAGCTACCTGATTAAATGAAAAGATGGAATGCCTGGGTAGAGCACTATACCAATCTAAATCCGGTCCTATTAAGGACATTGGGAATGTTCCGCAAGAGCAAAGCATCATCATGAGCGATCGATAACACACATGTTTAAAATACCGCAAGTGTTGTTGTGGGTCTTCTTTGTTGTTGAATCGGTTGAATTTAGGCATTTCCCAATGGGGAGGGTATGGATGAATTAGAATGGATGGGTGAATGGGCTCATTGCAAATCTCGTCATATGTCAGAGAGTTACGTGAGCTGAGATAGATGCTTCTAATGTCTGCATCTTGTCCATCATCATTTTGATAAGATCATTGGTAGGTTGTGATGATGGGGCACCCCTACAAATATAAGGGGTAGATAAGGTGGGTATGACATGGACATCCCAAGTATGTGGTGGTGTCGAGTACGAAAATTGTGAGGAAGGAACATAGGCCGGAATAGATGTAGAGGGAAAGTATCCTGAATAAGTGGTAGATGAAATAGGGGGTTGTTGGTGATAAGTGTAGGTAGGTGGAGTGGATGTAAAGACTCTCATAGCAATCGGAGGAAGAGATCTGGGGATGGAGAGGATGATGTTTTGGAAGGGAGTGTGGGTTTTCACACCAATGGTGGCTGAGATGCAATAGGTATATGAGAGGTGGTGGGTGCAGATAGACCTACACTCAAGGTGGTTGATAAAGGCATGGTTGACATCATAGGAGTGACAAACATCAAAGGCGACAGATGTCATGGTGTAGGTGCAACATATATCGATGATGTAGGGTCAAGCTGGGAAACCACATGTGGTAAGGTGGAAGAGGGTAAGGCCAAGCTAGTAGTAGTTGATGCAGAAGTGGGTGCGAGGGTAGGAGGAATGGACACATGCATGCCATATACAAGCTACCTTGATGAATCACAGTAGATGAATGAGCGAGATAATACTACAGAGCGGCGGGGTTGTGATCAAGGAGTCTCATGAACTCCTCATCACCAGTGGGTATGGAAAGAGCCTATTGGGGTCCATAGGTGATGAAGATGGAAGGGGTGATGGGCTAGGTGGGAGCGGTTGGCAGCTAGCGTGAAACACGAGAGCATTGGCTTGTCTATGAGTCAAAACCATGTGATTGATAATAGAACAAGTATTCTGAGCTTTGCTGATAATGCAAAAACACATGAAGGAATGGAGAAAAATGGGTCTAAAATGTGTGATTTGATCGTTGTTTTGATTGAAAAATCAAACACAAAGACCGACGTCGGTTGGGGTAACCGATGCCGATGTATGAGGGGTAACCGCCACACCGGTCGATAGACGATGTCGGTGGACTATGGGAAAATGTCAGATTGGTAACTCTGGCAATAAATGGTGAAAATGAGATAGAACTAGACTTTGAAGGTAATATCAAAGACTCGAGACTAGTAAGATGACCAAGGAAGTCACAAAAAGAAAATAAATGAAGATTTGATGCTACTTTGGCAAAAAATGACCAAAACAACCTAAAACCAATGATAGTTAGTGAACCAATGGCGGTAAGATGATGAAACCGATGGCGGTCATTGACCACACCGATTACTGTGAAATCTGTGAAAGATGGAAAAAGTGAATTTTTGGTGATTTAGGTCAAATAAAAAGACCAAATTCAAGAGATTGAGTATGGCAATGATCAGCCCTAACACACTCAAAAAATCGAAATACACCAACTATGATGGTGGAGTGTGTAGGGAGAGAAAAATGAAGAGAATGAACTCACACCTCAAAACACAAATCAAGCAAAAGCTAGAAAAACACGAAATCCTATGATGTAGATTTTTATGTTGTGGCTTATGCCATTTAGGACTGACTTGTGAATAAAGTAGAGTTTTTGTTACCAAAGGTGTGCTACATAAAAATGACAACTATGGTTGGTTTCAGGTAAGTTTTGGCATGGGGATCCTTCTCTGATATGATAACTAGCCAGAAAACTAGTTGGAGCCCACTGTCAATCCTCTGATCGTGTGATCATTGAAAACTTCTTCCGGGAAAGATGTTGTTTAAGAAATGTGTAGTTTATTTTTAGTGATTTGGTATAAAGAGTGTGTAAAATGTGAACTACGGTTCAATTTTGTCAACCATCAGCTGGGCATGACTTCCAACATATAGGTTGCCCACAATTTAGATGAGCTAGAATGCAACATACAAAATGAGATGCAAAGATTTTAAACCCAAATCCACAATGAAATTTGATGAGAACAATAATGAATAGCAAGAGTATGTCTTTCACTAATGCAATATAAATAAAAAGAAGTGTTCTTTTTAATCCAAAATACAAGTTTCACTGAGATCAAGTAGAGAAGAAGAATGTTTCAAGGGAGAAGATTTTAATGTGAACTTTCTTTCAAAAAGAAATAAACACACAATGATTCCCTAAGAATGAATAATGCAAAGAACCCCAAATGGGTCCCACTGGGCATGCCAAAATGTTTCACCAATAAGTTTTACGCTTTCTAGGATGAAACAGATAGAAGGTAAATGGTTAAGGAGGAATACCTATGAGGCGAAGGTGGAAGGTAGAATGCGCGTGTTGTTGATGTTATCCAAGCTGATCGTAGAGAACTCCTTTTTGTTTGGGAAGGACTACATGTAGATGCAAAGCAAGACCACAAAAGAGTATTAAATAGCATATGACAGTGGACTGCCTAGTGTATGCTAGATCCAGAAGCGTGGTGCTTCCTAGAGAGGTTGTCAATCCACTATTTAATAACAATTCAATGTGAATAAAAAAATTAAAATAAATAGGTCCTATTACAATGTAATGATTTAGGTTTCTCATACACACAATACACTAGATTTTATGCTAGATATCAAAATAACACTAAATCTAATTAGAACCGGGGTTTGTTCAAGTCAAGCAGTCTATCAAAGGTCTGGTAAGGGTCTGGGGCTGATTGGTTGAGGTCTGGTTGGTTTTGGGTGAGTGGGAAGCTTGTTGGTCTGAGAATATAAAATGACACAAAGACCGATATCGGTCAGGTGACCGATGTCGGTTCAGGGATGAAACCGAAACGGCGGTAGGGTAAACCGACGTCGGTAGGGGCAATTGGCAATAACTTAATAAAAATGGTTTTTGGGCTTCTCTGTGATTACACAGAGAGTGAGGAGGGTGTGGTTAGGTTTATAATATAACTGAGAAGACTCAAGAATACAGAGGGAGAGGTCACAAAGGGTGAAAGGCTTGAAACTGGTTGGGTTGGTGGATTAGTGAGAAGATGGAGATATCTAGATAATAGTAGAAACTAAAATAATGGAGGAAAGATATCTGCAATAAAGTAAGCACAAATGATTAAGATCACATTACTTACTTGCTATGAAGATCTTGTGGCTGGATGGAGGCTGGTGATTGATTGGTGAGGTGGTAGTTGGTTCAGTGTCGCGACAGTATAACATGTGTGTTCCCGTGAATGCTCCAATGATCTGGAAGGGAATCCTTGGCCTGTGTTGCTTTTGGTGGTGTGTAGACGTCGTTTGGATGAAGCAATGGCTCTGAGATCCTCACTTGATTGCAATAACACTCTCAAAACTCAAAATGACCAACTTGGGTAAAAGGTTGTAAAGTTGTATATAAAGGAACCGATGGCAGTTTAGGTAACCGACGCCAACTAAGGAAAAACCGACGTTGGTTAGGGAGAAATAGTCCTGTTTACCAAAAATAGGCAGATCTTCCCAGATTTGGCATGCTTTCCTCATTGAGTGTGCTGAGGAAAGTGGAGTTCACATGAGAGAAGGGGAAGAACTTAGGAGAAGAATACAATCCCTTGTCCCTTGAATGGATGCTAGATGGATGTTTTGATGCTCTTGTAATGCCCGATTAGGCACCCCGGCGCCCCTGACCCTACATAAGCACTCTAGTCCCGACATTCACGAAAGTTTTGCATTTTTCTCGAGCTCAATTGCGACACTCTACTTTCTTGTTTCATCAGTTTTCCAACTCGGCAAGCAACTTAAATTTATTGTGAATCACCTAAGTATTTTACCCCTGTATTGCAACTAGGGTTTCATATTTTTCTAGCTTAGTTGCTTGTGTCAAATCATACATTATTGCTATATTATTGTGTTGTAACTTAATTAGAATTTAACATTTATATTTCAATATTTGTTAAATCGAATCCAACCCGTGAATGCATTAGGACAGGGGTTGCATCTCCCACACAACAAAATCTAAGCAATGCATTATGGGGATGAAAGATGGGAAATATTAAGTTTGAAGGGAAGATGAGTGTGGGGGGCAGAGAAGGATCCAAACTGAAGGTGCAAGAGATGGGGAAATGATCAGAGAGAATTGTGTCATTGATTGTGGAAACATATGGAAAGGAGAGAAGTGATTTAATAAAAGTACTAACATAGAACCGGTCGAGTCTGCTAAGCCTCCTTTGATACCCACTTTGATTATTGGACCACATGAACCAGTTGTTTGATCGTGTATTGGGGCAACCAAAAAGAGGGTCAAAGACTCCCAAGGAGTTACGATAACGAAGCCAAGCTGAAAATTCCTCAGAGGTGAGAGGGGAAGATTGAGGCCAGCTTTGGTCTCTCTTGTGTTCAACCATGTTAAAATCACCTCCTAAAATCCACTCAATCAAGGGCAAATTTGAACACATCCAATTCCACAAAGTGACATGTTCCGTTGAGGTATTTGGAGCATAGATTGAGCAAAAACCAATGATTCACTCTCCAACACATATAGTGGCCCAAACACATCTATGTTTAGGGTCTTCACCTATAGTAATGATCTGAGAAGAAAGGGAGGGGGAGAGAAGCATAGATGCACCACCTCTTTTATCCTCATGAGAAGTACAAATAGGTGAGAAGTGCTTGAGAATGCAATGAAGGTTGAACAATAAAACACAACCACTAACTTTAACCTCTTGAAGGAAGATAACCTCATAAGAATGCTCTTGCAGCACCCTTTTGATGTGGAATTTCCGTTCAGGGAGGGTGAGCCCCAAACAATCCATGAAAATAGAGACAATTTCATTGGACACCCTTAGAAGGAGGCTTGCTCAACCTCATCACTAGCAAGCAAAGAAAAGCAATTGGAATCAAAATTGGATAAAGAGAAGGGGGTAGAGTTCTTCTAGCTCTTTTTCCTGATCAAGATTTTGCTCTACCATCCTTTAAGGCTTTAGACACCTTGTGAGAATCCCCAACATCAGTCTTAGGCATTGAATTAGGATTTTGAGTTAATTTTCTACCTCATGAGGAGGATCTAGTTCTCTTACCAACCACCTTCCAATTGTCAGGCAAGTGGATGTCATTTACTTGAGTTTTGGAACAAAATCAGGGGTTGAGCTATCGAAAGAATTTGAGTGTCACTAGCTTTCAAGCTATAGGTTAGAGTATTAGACCCAGGGTCCCTCAAGGGTGGAGATGGTGTTTTAGGCGGAATCAAGACCAGATTGGTAGCCTTCTTAGCATCAAGTTCATCCAACCTTTGTTGCCCGAGTTTTCGTTTGGGGCAGTCACAGATTAGGTGTCCATCTTCACGGCAATAGAAGCATGCATTAGGTTTGTTTAAATACACAACATGTTGAAGCTGAGAAAATCCTGGACCAAATAACTAAACTGAAGTGGGGAGCGGCTGAGAGAGGTCCATTTCAATGCAAACTCTAGGATGGTTCCGAAGACTTGAGAATTTATCTTTATCTCTTTTACACCAAAGGACGTTGCCCAACTGACTTGCAAGTTCATGTAGAAAAGGTCTAACAACTAAGTTAAGAAAAGGGAATTCAACCCACATGGGGTATTGTGATCGGGATGGCCCTTCAGGGTGAAATTTGAGCTTCTAACCCTGAAGAAAACATACCTGACCACAAATAACCCATGTTTCTGTATTACATGGCTGCCTGGGCAAAGTCAGATGAGGCAAAGAGAACATAAACATACCCTTTACCTAACCCCCTTACAGATTCAATTTTCCACCCTCTAGTTTCCTCTCAGACTTGCCTTGTCCATTTGTAAAACTCACCCTCGGGAGGAATGCCTATAAGGAAAAATAGAACAATTGTACGTTGGGAAATGTCGGCAAAAATTTAGATGAAATTCAAAAGCCTTACCTTATGTATGGAGATCATTGTTGTTGCATACCGAGGTGTTCATTCTTGGAGGTGGGTTACCCTGCTATGGCGGAGTCATGGGAGAAGGATGAACATCCACGTCCATATCCACACTCAAAGAAAAATATTACTGCCGTTGAAACCCTAGCGCTGCCAGAATAAGGGATCCTCGCAGTGGCCACCTTAAGGCTTTCGCCTTTTCTGTTTACCTTTGTTTTTGCCCTAGTTCTTGAAGATTGGAATACTCTGCTGTTCTTTGTAAACCCTTTCAAACACCTTAAATATAACAGATTTCCACCACTTGTTTCTTACGAACACGTCAACCTTAAACTCCATGATTCTGCAGTCTCTGTTATTCGTGCTCTTTCAGCAGCAGAGATTTAAAACTTGCTCGGCAGCAACTACCGGGACCTGCTTGTGCTACCAAGCACAAGCTCTTTCTTCTCTCAGGCTCTCACTTTTTCTGACCGTAAATTATAGAATATAAAAACTTTCCACGATGCACTTTTGATTTATCAAAGATTTCTATAATTCAACCAAACACCTAACAAAGAGAGAATATCCTCAAAAGGTTGAAATTACAAGATAAGCCACTTAATTTATGAAATGGAAAAAGATAGATGAAAGCTGATTACTAAATTGATGTTCATATTACATTTTTATTTATTAAAGTTCCCTTCTATTTTAAAGTTCTATGAAATAGTCTGTAACAGCTAAGGTAAAAAGCTCTTATCTCTTCTTTCTTAAAGAGGCAACTTCTCTGAGAAAATAAGGATAATGCCAGGAGAATATATATTGAAACGTAGACAGTGAGATGCCTAAATGACCTGATTGAATAAACATGGCATAACAAATGCACGCAAACTGTGCATTTAAAGAGCATGTAGTAAGAGAAGTGAACACCCTGCTTGGGAGAATTGTTGTCTGCTGTGTCGATCATACGAAACAGCATTCGCTTCTTTCTTCAATGAATTAACTAACCCTGCAACATGGAATACATTTTTCTATTATAAACAAGGTTTCTTTGACAGGAGTTGAACTTACTGTTTAAAACACAGGAAAATCAACGATGAAAAAGTTCTCTTCCACCCATTAACTCTGAACTTATCATTATCTTTACATGCAAGGGAACCAACATTTTACACAACTTGAAAGTTCATATTTATGCAAACGCTACACCCCTGCTAAATCCATAAAACAAACAAATCGAAGTGTAGATTTTGATTCCGATTCTGATAAAAACTCTCATTGGATATGAAAGATTGCTGTACAAACTTTGCCTCAAACCTAGATTGTTAATAATTCACAAGAACCGAGCTCAATCTTGGGTTCCCGTAAGGAATAATACCATGGATCCAAAGATGTGAGAGCTCGTTGATGCTTGTTGCAAGACATATCCATTGAGCATCAACCTTGGGGTAGCTGGAGCCGTGGTCATGATCTTGTATTTCTTCTTGTATAAATATATACAGCTGATTCAAATGAGAAGTCTTCCAAAATGCTAAAAATCACATCAGCCTTGTTGAACGAAAAAATCAAAACCTTGTGAACAGAAGACTTTCTAGTATCAACACTCATATCCTTATTCTTACACTCTAGACATGACCAGATTTCTCAGAGCACCATCTGACTTCACCTTTATCTTGTATGGAATAGCCTCAAAAAGGTCAGGCTGAGGCTGAGCTTATCGACCATCTGTGGAGGTGAAGGAATCTGCAAAACCTGAAGGTCTAGTGGGAATACTTAATTGGGTATTGTCTGTACTTGTCACAGAACCATCCACATTAGAATCCTCAAAAGCCTGCCATTTTTTCAATGCCTGAGGAAGAGTCATGTCCAAGTCTATTCCATAATAATCATCATTCTGTGCATCAGTTGGTTTCCATTTCTCAACCAAAGGAGAGAGCACATTAACTGCGTGACCCATGTCTGGACGCTGGTAGGGTTCTCGTGCAGTGCAGTGCCCTGCAAGTTCTGCAACAGTACAAATGCTCTTGAGAGTATCCTCCGAAACTTCCAAAGCCCTGTCAATGGCAGTTGTGAATGTTTCTTTGTTGATATGCATTCGTCTAAACCAAGAGACTAGATGCATTCTCTCCTCGGTTCTGATTCATTGAGAGCTCTTCTTCCTGTGACAAGCTCCATTAGTATCACTCCAAAGCTGAAGACATCAGCCTTTGTTGTTACATGACCGGTGACTGCAAAGCAGCAAATATTTTAGAAGATAAAATTTACTTAGCATGTTGAACTTGTTAATCATCAAATCTCTCCAAACAATAGTCAAAGAAGCATAGGAATATTTATTGAAATCTCACCAAAAAAATAATCCAATAACTACTAAATGAAATCTCACAAAAACTCTCCAGAATAACTATTTGAATAATTCGGGAGTCTCACCAAAAAACAGTCAAAAATATGCGAATACTTGGTGAAATCTTAAATAAACAAACAAACAAACAAAAACATGTTTATTCAAAAATTGGTAAGAATATTTGACCATTTCATGAAAACTTAATAAAATCCAAGTCATTCGGAAAAAGTAGTGGCCAGTAATGCTCAATACTCACAAGCGTAAACAGACAGATTTTACCTGCATATTCAGGTGCAAGATAGCCAAAAGTGCCCGCTAGCTTGGTTTCAACAGAACATTTCCCTTCCGGCGCAAGCCTGACAAGCCCAAAGTCTGAGACTTTAGCCCTCATGTCATCCCCCAGGAGTATGTTAGATGGCTTGAGATCTCTATGAATGAAACTCTTGTGTGCCAAACTGTGAAGATACTCAACCCCTCTGGCAACATCCAATGCAATAATAAGTCTACTAGTCCAATCCAACGCTTTGAGATCGTGTTTTTCCCACTCAAACAAATGCCGACTGAGAGGTCCTTTGGGCATGTATTCATAAACGAGAAGCCTCTCGGTCCCCTGAATGCAATAACCAAGCAATGCAACCAGGTGCCTATGACGGACCTTAGTCAGAACACCAATCTCTGCCTGGAATTCATTGAAACCCTTGCTGCTCATAACCCCTGCTGCCTCCATCCTCTTCACGGCAATCTTGGTCCCGTCATGCAGCTCCCCTTATACACCACCCCAAATCCCCACGACCAAGCACATTCTCCTCGTTGAAATTATTGGTAACGCTACGAAGAACCTGAATTGAAATAATCATGTTACCTGCATCCACAATGTGTTCATCGCTCGCGCCGCTGATGGACGGATCACCACCACCACTGGTGGTTGAGTTGGAACTTGTCATCTTCGACATCTCCGGATCGGAGCCACAACGATGATGTGCCCTTACATTTGCATTAGGGCTTCTCACCCGCCGAGATCCACATTTTGTCCTTTTATGCAAACACAAGGCCAAACCACCCAACATTATGCCCATGCCAAGAAGCCCAGCTACTACCGAGCCCACAACAGCACCCACAGATGACCAAGTCCTGTTTTTCTCCCATGTATCTCTGGGAGATGCAGGTGCAGCCACGGTTCGAGTCCCGCCAGTGTAAGGTGAGAGCCCTGCAGAAGGCCCGTGAGCAGCAGGATCTGAGACTGACCTTGTCCCCAAGTTCGGATTCCCATCAACCACAACAACGCCAGCTTTGAACTGAGGTACATTGCCTTTCAAATTGTTGTTACTCACATCCAATTTGTGCAGACTGCGCAACGAGGCCAACTGAGTGGGTATTACGCCAGTTAGGTTATTATTTCCGAAGAGTAAGGTCTTCAGATAACCAAGCTCGGCAAGAGCAGGGGAGATGGTGCCGCTTAGGCTCAGCCCAGCCATGCTTAACACAATTACGTTGCCCGCAGGGTCACATGTGACATAAAGCCAGCCATCACAAGGATTGTTCCCCTTCCAATTGGTAGCAAAAGTGGAAGGATATCCTACGCCCTTTGCAAACTCTAACAAAATATTGACCCTTGCATCGCATTTGCCTGGAGCAGGAAGACAATAACTGTTGGCGTTGGCACCTCCAATCTCTGCAATAACAGTTAATGGAAAAGAGGGATAAGGGCCTTGCAATGCATTGTTGAGCATCGAAATGGTGTGCAAGGAAGGGAGGGTGGTTAAGGTGGAAGGAAGGAGGCCTGTTAGCTGGTTGTCCCGCAGTCGTAGATCCGTGAGAGAGTGCAGCTTGGTGAGGTCCGGAATGGGGCCTGCAAAAGCATTGGAGTGAAGCCACAGTTGTGAAAGCGAGGTCATTCCAGCCACGACATCTATTGACCCAGAAAGCTTGGAGGGGCCCAACTGGTTATTCAGCCACAGCGTCACCATACTCGAGGTGGAGAATGTTTGAGGAATGGAACCTGTCAAGTTGTTGAAAGCGAGGCATAACACCTTCAAGCTGCCCAGCGCGTTCCCGAAGAAGCCCGGAATCGAACCCACCACCCCGGCGTTACTAGCAGTAAAGTTTAACAGATTTACAGCTTCTCTCACGCTGTCGGGAATCGACCAGGGGCGAAGGGGTTGTAATCGAGCGCTATAACCCGCAGACTGGATAACCCCGAGAAAAAGTCTGTGGGAATGGAGGTAAAATTATTGGCATTGAGATAAGCGTATTGAAGGGGTTTGATGCCTTTCAAGGTTGGCAGAGCCCCGCTTAAATGGTTGTTCTGGAACCCAATGTTGGCCAAGGCGCTTAGCTTGTTGAAATCACGAGGAAGAGATCCTGTAACGCCTTTGTTTTGCATCTGAATCGACACTACCCTGCCGCTGGAGCAAGACACGCCTTTCCAAGCACAGGGATCGAATCCATTCCACCCAAGCATGCTTTCTGCCCCCATCAACCCATTTCTCAATTCCTGCATCACCTTCAAGTCTATGGGGTTCGTCGTCTCTGCAAATGCAACTGCAACACTGCAAAGGAGGAGGAGGAGCGAAAGCCGGGAGAATGGAACCTTCCCACACCCAGCCCCCATTGCCTCAAGTGGAAAACACTAGCCTACTTCTCCAGATATAAAGGAATCCACATGGGAGGCCCCTCCTCCTCCTCCGCCGTGGGAAGAATTTATGTTTTTCTCGGGGTAGAGTAGTACTCTCGGGGACCAGTGATCAAATTTGACGAATAAAAGAATACACTTCACATGACAAGAATAATTCACGTAGGTATACAAGTCGAATCCAATGCTATCATTTTATTACGCCGAAAGGCGTTCCTTCAGCTGGGTTCGAGCTGAGCGCTGTCTGACGCATGTCAGAGAGGAGACGGCCGAGATAAGGTCGGCCAGGGCGACGTCGATCACGGATGCGATCTGGCCCTCCATGCGCTGTACACCTCCATGCCTGGACAGAGACCATAAATTGTTTTTGGCGAGGGCACTGTTGCTCAATAAATTTCGTCTGTGCGCCAGTAAGGGTTCGGTGTATTTTTTGTACGCGTTCATGCCTGCACAGAGATTGCAAACCCTGATACGCAAAGGAGTATCTGCTGCACGGATTTTGGCGGTGTACGCTGAAGCATGGCTGCCCGGATTTGATAAATGTTATTTAGTCGGTCGCCACTGTATGCTACTTCATGAACTGCTTTGTGAAGAAAGTCTGCTTAAATCTAGAAAGGAGGCGTTCGGGAAGAGAAAGAAGAGAAGGAGAAAGAAACAGGAACCGGAGGTCGTCCATCATCGCTCGTGTATTTCCTTCATTCTCTTTATTTGTTGTTAAATTAGATCACTGGTTGTATTTTGTGGTTTTTTGGAAATCAGATTGAAGAGAAAAAACTAGGAATTGAATGTGAGCCGATGTGCAATATCTCGAGCTTTCTTTAGGGTTTTGGCCATAGATCCGCACCGAACTGATTTCAAACCACAGAGCATGAATTGAACTTAAAGCTTTTCTTTCTATGATTAGAGAACATGCTTCTAAGGGAGGATTGGGTGAGTAGCTAAACAGGATTATTGAAATTCTATTTGCACATGGAGATTGTGAAGAGCTATGATGAACTTGAGTTGGATTAAAATTATAATTTTTTTACCTATTCTACTTGGGTGCTTCAGGAACTTTTACAGATCTAGAATTCATCTCATGTATGAAACCCTTACTTATCTTAGGTTGGGAGATTTTTTATGGTCAGTTCTTGCGAACTTATTTGCGCCCAAGGCTTTTGGGTGCAGCCCATAGGTTTGTTTCACTTTTTTTCTTATAGAAAATCATGATTTTTGAAGTTTTAAAACTTGTAAAGAGGGTAATCTTGAGGGGACTGTCATTTTACATTTTCTGGGTCACTGAAAACTTGAATTTGTTTTATACCTATCTTCCAATTCTGGATTTGTCTGTGTGCATGCTTACCTGTTTAGCCGTGGGGTTGTTGCAGTGTTGAACGGCAGGGCAATCTAACAACACATTTCTGTCAAAATAAAGAAGAAAATGAACGTTCCTTTTAGATTATGGTAGACATGGCTCTCTTTAGTGTCCACAATCAATCTTTATGGAATTGCCAGTTTATAAGAAGCCAGAACTTTCCATCTTTCTTCCCAAGCATGGAATTTCTGGATTTGTCCATTTACTTGTTTTTCTTTAGGTCATGTAGGTTTTTTTAATTCTTGGAAGTAGGGAAATCTAGTAGAACATGTTGTTCATACTCTGCTGCATGCTTCTCAAAAATTCTCTCTTAGCTCAGAGAAGTCGACATGATAAGCATCTTTGTACTGATTCCAAACATGTGGAAGATCAACCTCGGGTTAGGCCGTAGGGTAGATTATTCTCTCTTGCTAAGATTTAGCTGACTTAAACGAATATTGGTACATGATGCCGTCAAGATCATCACCTCTCCAAATGTTGGGCTGGATTTTGTAGAATTACAGTATTAGAACTCTAAGTTTGCGTGATATCAGATTACTAATATGTGAGAGTTGTTCTCACTTATCTAGCATTTGCATCAGGGAAGTAACGGAAGTTGTATATTACCACATTGTTTTCTTATTTTTTAGCTTGGAGATGCATTGGAAACTCCCTTGGTATGTTTTATATGTTGTATTTACTAGTCCAATCGAGCACTCTTTGAGTATCTGTGGGCATGAGTATTTGGGCACTATGGGCGCTTGTATTGTTTCTTTTTCTAATCCACCTGGCATGTTCTTATGCCAAACAAACTTAAAAACCTCTGCTTGAGAGGCTGCAATACATCAAAAAGATTTAAGAGCCTTACCAAACACCTTGGTTCTAAATCAATTTTGATGCCGATTTATAGCTACGACTCTACGAATAAACTGATCCATGTTCTGTATCAATGTTCGTGCTCAGTGCTATCTTTGAAGAAATGGGTTTTCATACTCTTACAGAGAGGTAACAAGTTCTTGTCTACCATGATATTTGTGGATCTGTAGTCCTTTTGGGGCTTCTTCTATTAAGGTAAGCGGTGGCGAATTGCAGACTTTGTTTTTTCATCCCCTTGTCTTTGCTCAAATTTGTATCGGGCCATAGATATGTTTACTTTATGTTTACTTTTGCTATCTTGCCCAGAATTGCCTTTTTGTGTTGTTAAGGGCAAGCTTGTGGTGGTTTCATGGTTGAGCACCTCTGCAACCTTGCTAGAGTTATGGGTCAAGCTATTTCAGTTGTGCATTATCAGTTTGTGTTCTAAGTTGCTTTTATGGCATCCCAGAGCCTTCACCACAATCCATGCTGCTGTCCATTTTCTGGAAATAAGTCTATCTAATCATGTTCCAATCCTCATCTGGGATGTCCACGTCAACAGTGCCTTCCCTAGGAACCTGCTATTCAGGAGCTGGATTTATTCTCGGAAAGTTCGTTGTGCCAACAAGATACTCGAGACAGATCTTGCTATATGCTTGATGGAAAATTTTCTTTTGTTTTTCTTTAGTAATCTTCAAGAGGAAATTCACCTGCACACTGTATTAGCGTATCCTTTGCACATATCTATCTCTTGTTGAACACTTGAAGCAAAGTTGACGAGATTGACTTCAGGAGGAGTGCAAATGAAGAGGACCTTTTGGGGCTTCTTCTATTAAGGTAAGCGGTGGCGAATTGCAGACTTTGTTTTTTCATCCCCTTGTCTTTGCTCAAATTTGTATCGGGCCATAGATATGTTTACTTTATGTTTACTTTTGCTATCTTGCCCAGAATTGCCTTTTTGTGTTCTTAAGGGCAAGCTTGTGGTGGTTTCATGGTTGAGCACTATCAGTTGTGCATTATCAGTTTGTGTTATGGGTCAAGCTATTTCAGTTGTGCATTATCAGTTTGTGTTCTAAGTTGCTTTTATGGCATCCCAGAGCCTTCACCACAATCCATGCTGCTGTCCATTTTCTGGAAATAAGTCTATCTAATCATGTTCCAATCCTCATCTGGGATGTCCACGTCATCCAGACCTTATACTTTTCTTACAATCACCTATTCTTCTTCTCTAGCTTACTTGCTCCTACTAGCCCTGCTCAGAGTCTTTTTTCTTCATAACTTTTGTTAGGAGGCTTCATTTCACAAAGTAGTCACCATTTGCCATACCTATTTGGCCTTTCCCGATATCTCATCATCATCATAATGATTCTTTCAAAAGATTGCAATAAATTGCTTGGTCCAAAAAGGTACAAAAAAGGATTTTATGAAAATAAGAAAAATATTGCCATCAATGCGTAGAGCTTGAGAAAATATATACTTTTAGAGAAGACGACACCTAAAACGGAGCCACAGAATGAAAGTTATGGCACATGCAAGTTTTTGCTGCTACATCTTCCCGGACCCTTTCCAAAAATGGCAAATTTTTTTCCATCCTTGCGATTTTTTCACCAAAAAAAAAAATATGCCAAAAAAGGAAAAAAAAATATACACATGTCGGGGGGTCTTTAAAACCCGACAGAAAGGGAAGGCGGGTTTCGGAGGCGAAGAAACATCACGCAGAAACATGTCGGAGGAGCGGATAAACCCGACAGCAAAGAGATGTGTCGGAGGGGTTAGAAAAACCGACAGGAAGGACATGTCGGAAGGGTCGCAAAACCCGACACAAACGCTAGGAAAGCACATGTCGGAGGGATCGCAAAACCCGACACAAAGGGATTCGGGTTTCGGGTTTCGGGAAACATGAGACACGAAACATGCAAATCGCAAGGCATGTCCCGATGCTTGAGAGTTCCGCAAACCCGACACACTACAAAGGCAAATCGGGTTTTGGAGTCGGTAACGCATGAGGCGAAAACATGTCGCGGCATCCTCCAAACCCGAGACAAAGGAAAACTTGGAAAATAGCGGCGGAAGCGGGTTTCGGGAAAACGCAAACATCAAACACATGCCGGGGCTTCTTTCAAACCCGATTCAAAATACAATCCGCTATAATGAGATGAGTTAGGTGCGGATGTGGAGGTGGTTGGAACAAATTTCGATTTCTTCACTCCTCCTCTTTTTCTTCTATAAAATGTAAGGAGAGGCTCTTTTTCTGTTAGGAGGCTTTCTATCCATTTTGAGATCATGAAAAAAATGGGCTTTTGTGATTGGTGGGATTGCATTACATTTTACCTTTTTCCTGCAAACTCTAAGCTACTATCCTTTACCTTGGCATCATTCTTTTGAACCGCTTCGACCTTCCCTTCCGCTTTTGCTTTTAATGAACCGAACTATCGTGTTCGATTTTCTAGGTGGGGGCGTAGCTTTCGGTTTGGTTGTTTGTTTTGGTGTTTTCTTTCACATTCTTCGTTGATCGTTGCATTTGTCGTGCAGCACATCCATTCTCCTCTAGTTGTTGCATTGCAACCATGGACACAACTTTAACAGAAGGAGGTATTGCGCGCCTAATGTCCGGTTGCTCGGACACGGGTTCCACGTTCCAGCTCCTCAACATATCTCCTGTGCGGTCTCTGTTGAACAGTTGCACCCAGCATCGAGTTGACCTTTCTGATGGTATTCACATCCAGAAGGCATTGTTGCCCTCCAAGTTTTCAAAACTAGTTGCAGACAAAACGTTGACAGAAGGCACAATAATTCAGCTGCAAAAAACCATTTGCAGGATGGTCGACCATGAAATGTAAGTAGCCAATATTTTGACTTCCCTCTCGTCTTTTCTATCTCACACAATGTTTCTTGACATTTTCTTTCCTTGCATTGCATGCGTGCAGGACCGTTTTAATAACCGATATGGATATATCGAAAGAAACATATCCACAAGTTGGTTCTCCTTCCCGGATCCCTAGCCATGTTGTACGGGGCAAACAAGCCTGTGTTGACCACCTTGAGGGTGTGCCCAAAACTTTGTTTCCGCAAACACCGCCTCAAAAGATTTATGCTTCCTCGAGACCAGCATCGAAGGCCATTTTCATAAACGACTTGAACACAACCATGCGTGTTTGGTCCATAGAGGGCAGAGCGGTCGCAAAAAACTCCATGCGGACATATAGTAATGATAACGGCAATGGTTGTTTCTTTGGTTTCGACTTCGTGGATGGCAGAGGTGGTGAAATCCGCGTCTCTGTTTCAATGAGATTGCGGAAAAGTTCTATGGCACAATAGAAAATGAACAAATGTACACCATCTCTAACGGAAGAATTGGAAAAGCAAAAGAAAAGTTCAACAACCTGAACAACACACTCGAAATTTTCCTTTCGGCAGCATCTATTGTCCGGCCTCTACATGTCAACGATCAAATCATACCTTTACACCACTTCCACTTTGTCCCCATCAAAGACATACCTGGAAGACCTGCCGGATCTTTTGTTGACATTCTTGGTGTAGTTCTTGTTATTTCTCCACGATCCACCATTCGCAGACGTGATCAGACAGAAACATTCAAGCGAACTGTGCAGGTTGAAGACATGTCCGGATTTAGTGTTTCCATCACTTTGTGGGGTCAACATTCAACTGTGCTTGGAGAAGAGCTAGAAGAATTCCTTTCGATTCCGCAGAAACCAGTTCTTGCTCTTAAAACAGCTCGTATTTCCAGCTTCAACGGAGCATCTCTTGATACTATATCCACTACAAAATGGTTTGTTAATCCAATGATTCCTGAAAGCCTCCCTCTGCAGGAATGGATTGCATCTGATGCTTTCAATGTCCTTGCACCATCTATCACAAACAGGGTTCTTGGGCCTCCATCTGCCTTGTCCTCTCCGGCAACAATAGCTCAGGTCCTGCAAATGGGTAACACAGATAAAAATGAATGGGCTACAATTACAGCAAAAATCACAGACATTTCATTGGACAATTTTTATTACTTGGCATGCCCTTTAGTGAAAAATGGTACACAGTGTCGCAAGAAAGTGCAAGAACTGGAAAACGGGTCCTGGTTTTGTGGGAAATGTAATATTCCTATCCAAAAATGCGACTACAAGTATGCACTCCGTGTCACTTTACAAGATAGCACAGGAGAACTTCAATCCGTAACTGCATTTGATGAGACTGCTGAAAATATAATGGGCGTCAAAGCTGAAGACTTGCAGTTTTTAAGCATAGATGATGGTGCAACAACTGAAATTGCAGACCAAGTGATAGGCCACGAATATCAATTTACGCTCTCCATAAAACTTGAAACATACCGTGAGAAGAAGCAATTTAAATGTGTCATTATAAAGTCCCACAAACTTGAAGCTACGGCTTCGCTTGCCTGATTTACGTTTGCGTAACACTATACAGGCTTCACTGCGTTTGTGTTCCCCCCTTGTAAAGCTCTCTTGGTCTCTTGATATGCTAGCGCCCTTTCCAATAACTCTTTCTTGTACAGACGAATGTCTAGTTGTTCCTTTTTGCTCTGCTTTTGCTTATGTAAACTCGGGTTCAATGGAAATCGATATATATACGTTTTGTTTTGTAAATTTTGTCACACTCTCTATGTTCTTGAATATCAATAATTGGAATTCCTAAGCCTTTTCCTTTAAAAAATAAATACTAGTGATGGTCTTTTATATTGTATGGACATGTTCTTTCCTTCGAACACTTTCCTGTATTCATAACTTTCGTTGAATGAGCTTTATTAGTGCTATGTTCCTTTACATGCAATTTTTGAGCATAAATGATGGTGCATCAACTGAAATAGCAGACCAAAGGCCGCGAATATCAATTTACGCTTTCCATCAAACTTGAAACATACCGTGACAAGAAGCAGTTTAAATGTGTCATTATAAAGACACACAAACTTGAAGCTTCGGCTTCCCTTCCCTGAATTACGTTTGCGTAACAATATACAGGCTTCACTACATTTGTGTTCCCCCCTTCTAAAGCTCTCTTGGTCTCTTGATATGCTAGCACCCTTTCCAATACCTCTTTCTTGCACAAACGAATGTCTAGTTGTTCCTTTTTGCTCTACTTTTGCTTATGTAAACTCGGGTTCAATGGATACCAATATATATACGTTTTTTTTGTAAATTTTGTCACACTCTCTATGTTCTTGAATATCAATAATTGGAATTCCTAAGCCTTTTCCTTTAAAAATTAAATACTAGTGATGGTCTTTTATATTGTATGGACATGTTCTTTCCTTTGAACACTTTCCTGTATTCATAACTTTCGTTGAATGAGCTTTGTTAGTGCTATGTTCCTTTACTTGCAATATACATGCGCAAAACAACTTTCGTATTCTTTTCCTTTACTCCATGTATGGCTAGATGCACAGTTTTTCCTTTACTTGTCTCATACTTTTGTTCCTGCTGCAAAACGTTGCAGGATTCCCCATGTCTGCAGAGCAACGATTAGCCCGACGAAGAGAAATCTACGCCAAAAACAAAGAGCAAATAAATGCGGATCAGCGCCGCCGTTACCATGCTAGAAAAAGCACACATTGTACATCTTTCTTCCCCCTTCCTGCCCCGTACAGGCCCCCAGCACCTGCCCTTCCATCGCCCCATTCTATCTCTCGCAATGCCTCCTCGGCCAACTCCGCAAATGTTATTCTCGCCCCGCCCTCCGCTCCACTTTGCCCTTTCCTTTCGCAAAACACTTCCACCCTTCCCTTCTATGGGGCCCGTGTACCCTGGGATACACAACACTTCCCTTCTCGAGCGACACATTCCTCTTCCCCCCCATCGACCTCGTACTCTCCAATGTCCTCCGCTTTCTCCCTTCCTGTTGATGCTCTGCCGACCTCTTCGCATTCGGTTGTGCTGCCTTCCCCAGCTTCCAATACATGCCAAAACCTTGAAGGGTTTTTTTCTTCTGGAATGTTCCCTTCCGAGCCATCCGCCTCTTCTTCGTCCTCCTTCGCAGATGCACAAAGGCGTTTCCGCAAAAGGCTAGATTCCCTTTCCGCTGCAAGCACATGCACTGTCTGTTTGGAGAATTACCCTGGCATTCAAACTAGGTGTTGTTCAGGATCTATCCTTTGCTCCAGGTGCAGGCTTGAGAAACAAGGACACCGGTTTTCTTCTTGGAACAACATGGACCCTGGCGTCCAGCCATCTGTACTACAATCTTTGACACAAGTTGAAGAAATGTTGATTCTTTAGAGTTAACCCAATTCTCCAAGTAACCCATGCACGTGGTGGACAATACAAATACTCTGGGCACACTATAAGCTTCCCCCAAGATATCTCTACCATAGCAAAGTACCTCCCTCGACGGCTCGGCGATTTGGATCTGGTTCTTGTGCAAAAGGCAGGCTCCCAGGACACAAAATACGATTTCTATGTTAGTAGATCTCGTGTATGGCAGGCACTTCAATACAAAATTTTGCATGACCCATACTACAAGGATGTTCTTGTTGACAATGAGGCCCTCAACGCTCTTCCCGTACAACAAACAAATATTTCCTCCTCCCTCAATTCCATACCGATGGACATCCCCGCCTCTTCAGACGATGTTGCACCCGATTCCGGCGATGATCCTTCTCTCTGCAATTTAATTGACGCCCGCTCTTCTTCTTTCGTCCCTTCTGCCCACAACTCCGGCACCGAAGACGAGCATATCTCACAGTTCCTTCTCTCCCATGATCAAAACATGCCTTTCACCATGCCTTGGCCAGACATGAGTCTTTCTCCCATAAATGAATACACCACTGAGGGTCTATTTTCCATGGCATTCCCAACTTTGTTTCCTAAAGGTAAGGCTATGTTTAGACAACCTCGCATGAAAGAGGTACTTTTACATGAATATGCCCTCCATTTAATCCGTTTCCATGATAACCGCTTCGGTTCCCACCCCCGGTTTCGCTATTTCTTGCTTAACCTCATTATGCGGCATAGGAGCCAATCTACAGCAGCCGTTTTCATGCAACAAAACCTAGAAAATGCCATACCGCCAACTATAGCTGACCTCCGAAAAAAATTGCTTGAAGACCCTGCATATTCGCTTCCGGATACCTTGATGCGGTTTGGAAATAACCTGCGCGGAACCCGCTCCTTTTGGTCCAAATACAGAGGAGAGATATCGGATATGGTTGAACAATTGGGAGCACCTACGTTCTTCTTCACTCTTAGTGCTGCAGATACTAAATGGCCTGATTTGCATAGCTGTATGCCTGGTGTTCCGCCTCCTGATCATCGGTTCGCACAAAGATTTAGAACAAACAACATTATCGACCACCCCCATCGTGTTTCTGCTTACTTGCACCAGAGGTTCACAATATTCCGCGAGGAGGTCCTGCAGAAACACCTTGGAGCCAAGGACTACTGGTACAGGTAAACAAAAATTAAATGCCTCGTCTGCCGGTCTTTTGCTTCTCTTTATTTCTAACTGCCTTTTTCCTCTAGGTACGAATGGCAACATAGAGGCTCTGCACATGTTCACGGTTTCCTTTGGCTTGATGGCGCCCCCAATGTTGACACAATAGATTGGAATGACAATGCTTCTGTTGAAATGACAAGACTGTACTTTGATCAATATGTCTCTGCATGGAACCCTAGAGCTCCTGCATGTAGACCTACATTCTTTCAAAGATCTCTCGAGGATGATCCCTGCTTGCTTTCCTCTTCAGAGGTTCTAGCTTCCAACCCTATGCACGACCTCGAGGAACTTATAAACCGGGTTCAGCGCCACACCAAATGTTCTACACAGACATGTCTCCAAAAAAAAAGGTTCCGAACTATATGCCGTTACAGTGCTCCTTGGGAAACACAGGCTTTTTCTTCCTTGACCATGGATGCCAACAAAAGCGTTAAATACCTTCCTTTCAGGAATGATGACAGATTAAACATTCACAATAAAGCCATGCTAGCTATATGGAGAGCCAACATAGACTGTCAGCCTGTACTATCTCGGCACGCTGTTCTTAAATACATTGCAAAGTATGCCTCTAAAGCAGAGCAACGCTCTGAGACATACCACCAAATGTTGTCTAGGCTTTGTTCGCATGCTAACCCCGATTTCCCTTCGTCTTTTGCAATACGGAAGATGCTCACAGAAAGTGTTGTTGAACATGACATAAGTGCACAAGAAACTTGTCACTTGCTTCTCAAGCTTCCTCTTGTTGTGTCCAGCCGGCAGACCGTCTATTTAAATGTGGGCAAAAAATACTTAGGCGCCTTTCTGCATTGGCTACTCATGAACAAGATACATCACAACTTCTTGATGCGTACCTTGTCCGCCCACCATCAATGGAGTCCCTTTCACTTATCCAAATTGCTCGAGGGTGGAATTACAGCAAATACCGAAAAAAAGAGAAATGGAAACAACGCACTACGCCAGCAATTGTCCGCGTGTACCCAAGGTTTTCCATCGTTCCGCCAACTAATACAGAGGCTTTCCACCTTTTCTGTTGGTCTGAGCTCCTGCTGTACAAGCCTTTCCGGAACATTCCTTCAGATGTTGGTTCCTCGCCAGATGTTGTTACTTCCAATTGGCGCCTGTTCAAAAGTTCATACAAACCGTGGCATGTTAGAAGAACAGACACGGAACCTGATACATCTCCAGATGTTTCGTCTGAATCTGACACAGACCCAATGCAGACAAGCGAGAGAATCTATGAATGGCAACTTTTAGCAGGCGTCCGTCCGGGACATTCTGAAGGTCTTGACCATCTGGAAATGCTTGGCCTCCGAGAATATGACTCCCGCTATGTTTGGTCCTCAAACAACGTTCCGGTTCATTTGGTTGACATCGGCCCCTCTTTTGTCGAGAATGGTAGGGCTAATTATTGCCCTGCCCATACAAATCCATCTAGTTTGCCTTCTTTGTCGACTTTTTCCGATAACCAGCAACTAGCCTTCAGTACAATACTCGACCACTTTTCCTCAACACACAGCCTACCACCCCTTCTTCTCATTATTCAAGGAACTGCAGGAACAGGCAAGTCATTCCTTATCCACTCTCTCCGGTCTGCCTTCTCCTCCCTCGCTACCCCTGCCATTTCGCCCCTTCTTTTGCTTGCCCCTACTGGTGTGGCCGCTTTTAACATTTCCGCATCGACCGTTCATTCCAGCCTCCGGATTCCCATTCGTGATTTAAAGCCCCTTGAAGGCCAAGCTTTGACCTCCTTTCAAGACTCTTTAAAACATGTCACATACATTTTGATTGATGAAATGAGCTTCATTGGTCCTAAACTACTTGCAAAAATTGACTTACGCCTGCGTGAGGCCTTCCCGCACTTCCGTACTTCCCCCTTCGGAAATAGATCAATGATTCTTGTTGGAGACCTTGGTCAACTTCCACCCGTTATGGACATTCCGCTATATGCCAGTAATTCCTACGGTGGATCCCTTTGGCGGAAATTTCTAAATTCAATCTCGTTAACGTCTATATTCCGACAACAAGGCTCTGCTCCGTCTCAAATTTCCTTTCGAAATTTGCTTCTCAACATCCGAAATGGTGTGGCCACCCTTCCAGATTGGGAGACTTTGATGTCTCGCACCGACTCTTGCCTCTCGCAACAAGAACTTCTATACTTCCACAATGCCCCCCACCTCTTCTCAACAAATATTCTTGTTAAAAAACACAATTTACAAATGCTGAAGGAACTCAATTCTCCAGTTGCCTTGTCCATTGCTCTGAATACAAGAAGAAGTGACTACAATGATCCTGATGACGACCAGCTAGAACAAATAGTGCTCCTTTGCAAAGACCAAAAAATCATGCTCACTGCTAATTTATGGATTGCTACCGGGCTTGTTAATGGCGCAACTGGCACTATCGTTGACATTGTTTATTCCCCTTCCTCGGCTCCACCTTCTTTGCCTTCTTTTGTAATTGTCGACTTTGAACGCTATTCCGGTCCACCGTGGAATCCGTCAAATCCCACCCACATCCCCATTCCCCCCATTTCAAGAGGTTCCCGTACACAACTGCCTTTAAAAATGGCCTGGGGGTTATCGATTCACAAAGCCCAAGGACTCACCCTTAGTCATGCCACCATAGACATTGGATCCACTGAGAGACCAGGCCTTACTTTTACTGCTCTTTCGCGCGTCCCCTCCTTGGAAAAGATTCGTATCTCCCCAGCTTTCTCGTTTGACCGCTACTCAAGAATTTCTTCAGCCTCCCTCCTGCAATTCCGAAAACAAGAAGAGCTTCGCCTCCAATCCCTACCACCGTCCCCTATAACCTTCGCCGTCTCAAACAGCCCGCCCCCGTAAAATCCTCCGCTCATAGCATTCTCGCCTTCTCCTTTTCACCTTTTTCTCGGTACTTCCCCTCCACTTCCTCTTCTGCATCTAACAACTATGTAAATATTTGGCTTGTTATACTATATAATTTTAGCTTCTTCACCGCTCTGTTGTATATTTTTCGTCTCCGGCCCGACACCAGGGCAAATCGCGAAAACCATGTGGAAAAAGGAGTCGGATAAACAAGGAACGAATACATGTCGGGGGTTTTCCAAAACCCGACAGCAAAGGAATCGGGTTTCCGGGACGCGAATGCAATTCGGGTTTCCATGGCGCAGAAGCATGTCGGGTGGCTTTCAAAACCCGACAACAAAATTAATGCCGGAAGGGTTAAAAAACCCGACGCACAAAGAAACGCGGGTTTAAGCGGCGGAAAAACATATCGGGCGAACAACAAAGGAAAAGATGTCGGTGTTTCTTCCAAACCCGACAAAGGAGAAATGTGTCGGGAGGTCTCCAAAACCCAACGCACCAAGCAAATCGGGTTTTCGGGTCGGAAACGCGCCTTCCCTTTGTGTCGGGTTTTGAAGACCCCCCGACATATGCATATTATGTTTTTCCTTTTTTGGCATATTTTTTGTTTTTGGTGAAAAAATCGCAAGGATGGAAAAAAATTTGCCATTTTTGGAAAGGGTCCGGGAAGATGTAGCAGCAAAAACTTGCATGTGCCATAACTTTCATTCTGTGGCTCCGTTTTAGGTGTCGTCTTCTCTAAAAGTATATATTTTCTCGAGCTCTACGCATTGATGGCAATATTTTTCTTATTTTCATAAAATCCATTTTTGTACCTTTTTGGACCAAGCAACTTTTTGCAATCTTTTGAAAGAATCATTATGATGATGATGATGATTATGGTAGATGGATGCTTTTTTGTATGATTTGTCTATATATAATGATATAAGTATACAATAATATAAATTTATAATAATATATGTATATATATTCACCGCTATTTTCCAAGTTTTCCTTTGTGTCGGGTTTGGAGGATGCCGCGACATGTTTTCGCATCATGCTTTACCGACTCCAAAACCCGATTTGCCTTTGTAGTGTGTCGGGTTTGCGGAACTCTCAAGCATCGGGACATGCCTTGCGATTTGCATGTTTCGTGTCTCATGTTTCCCGAAACCCGAAACCCGAATCCCTTTGTGTCGGGTTTTGCGATCCCTCCGACATGTGCTTTCCTAGCGTTTGTGTCGGGTCCAGATGGAAGGGAGAGGAAGAGTCAACAAAAATGACTAAAAATAATAGACAAATGGCTAGATCAAAAGATACTAGGAGGCCAAAATTCAACAATCCTAAGCGGAAACATGGTGAAATTTTATCAAACTCCTGGCGATGGGATTTTGAATTACCTCAAGCCTTGGAATAAATGAAATTTCATGGAAGGCATCAGTGTCCTGGAAGTAGGAAAGGGAAGTCAAAAGGTTAGCAGAGAAAACACATAAGCAAAGCCCCACCCCACAACCAATTAGAGTTAAGACAAACACTTGGTATCATCCTATGGAACCAAAATTTAAGTCCACCCAAGTGAAAAAATGAATTGTGAAGAAACATGGAGCCTTCCCATTTGCTTGCCTTTTTTGAAAGAGCAAAGCACAAAAGACAAGGAGAAGTAAAAGGAAGAAAAGGCCCAATACCCAAACCAATGAAAGGTCAACACATGGAAAAGGAAAAAGTGTTGCACATGTTGGCAAAGGGTAATCCCTGAGCTAATCAAATGTTGTCACTTGTCTCTTTCATATTCATCCAAGTGTGCAAAGATTCAAATGATGATATCTTTCATTTCCCCACTCCAAATCATACCAAATCGGTCTCATTGGAAGGATCTCATCAAGCACTCCAATTTGGCATCATGGGAATCATATTTTGGTGGAATTTGATAGATGAAAAATAGGATAAATGGTTTGGGCCATGTATAATTACAGGTGGTCCAACCACCAGAATTGTTTAATTATGGGATCTACATACTTTCACTTCAAGTTTCTGTTGGCATGCTTGAAGACATACCAAATTCTCGTCACCATCTATAGAGAAATCATTTTTATCCTTTGGTATGGTGGGGACCATTAAAACATAGTTGAAGACTTATCTCTCCCTATTCTCTCTAGAAATATACATATGTAAGTGCTTGGGAAAGTTTTGGGGGAATGTTCTAAAATGAAAGGAAAATCTATATAAAAAAAAAAAAAAAACACATTACGAGTCAGTAGGGCCTCAAATATGAGCATTTTTGAGGTGATCGTTTCCTTATTTATTACATAATAATGGATTGTGAATATTTTAAAGCAATAAATACCTGTTTTATGGTTTTTTTCCCTAGTTGTGTTATATTGCATTTCTTGCCTTTTGTTACTGCTTTAGATATATCAGTGCATATGTTATTCTTCTTGCAGGATTCAAATATGTTGTGCTCCATAGAAATGATGTTGGTAGATGTAGTTTGGGACTCGTGTCACTCATCTCCGACCTCTCTCCACTCCTTTTTAAATCTCATTTTCACTCATTAGAATTTTTACACCATTTTCTTGGTGTCATCACCTTTGTAGTTTAGGATTTCCATTTCATGCATCACTCTCTCTCTCCTAGTCCCTTATAAGTTTAGGATAGAAATAGATAGCTGCATTTCCCTTCCCAAGAGTAGATTAAATTTAGAAATAGGTAGAGGAATTAACATTCTCTAGAGGTTTGTCTTAATACAAAGGTCACACACTTAGAGACAATATCATGTTACCAAAAATCACTTATTTCTCATCCATTATCCATGAAAAATCATAGGGTGTTATTTTTTTGTGATAATAATTTTGACACTCCTTTTGGGACTAGAATTTAATATTTGCATTTTTCTTAGTTTGGGTTTTATATCTTGGTAATTTTATCCCTTTTTGGATCTATGGTAACTCATTTTGCGACTCCAAATAACATATCTATTGGTTTTAGCAACTAGAGTGTCTTAGTTTTATGATAAGGATTCGATTTAGATCAAGAACAACAAAAGGATTTTTGAGTATCTCGCAACTATTACCTAGGAGGAGAAGGAGAGGAAGAATTATTGAGAGGCCACCTTTACCATAAAATAGGAATCTGTCCACACCACCTCCTGGTAGGCCCTTCTTGTAGTCTACTAGGATTTTGAAACATATCATTATGGTAGCACAACCAAGAATCGACCATTTTTCTAACTTTAGGTAGTTGTCCTCTTGATCTCAATCCACAACATGATATTTTGGTAGCAGCCTTAAAAATAATTTCATTATTTACCTGGGGGAATCATAGTACCCAACTAATCATATTCAATACATTGTCAATGTATGTGTTGTTCATCAAGTTATTGAGCAAGATGTAACGGTTAAGTTGTTTGCTTCTTCATTTAAGGGAAGAGTTCTTCAATGGTTCAGGAGTTTGGGAGTAGGAACAATTATTGATTAGAATGATCCGGGGATAATTATTTGTAATAAATTTGGGTAAATACAGATAAAATCTCCTTGTTATAGAAAATGAAAACTATAAATAGGGCTCCCAATGAGCTCATGGAAGATTTCAACTTCAAATTTCAAAAGACATGGGATAGAATTCTAGGCCTCAGTAAGACCAACTCCAGAAGGTTCTTTTCTTTACTTTTTAAGAGCATTAAATTCTGATATTGCTATCATGATTTAGTCTATGGGGGTGAAACATTACCCAATGTTTATGCCATAACCATTAGAGCTGAAAATTATTTGATACAATCCGGAAAACTAGCTCCTAGACCTATAATACCTATTTACCCAAAGATTTTAAAACCATATTCTCATAAAAACCTAAGATAGCCCCAATACTATTTGCCATAAATCAAATATCTAATGAGGTATCTACTTCTTCAAGCACCTCATCTGAATTGCATGAAGTAATGAAATAATTGTAAAATTTTGGGAATGAGTTGGTATTCCTTAAGAGGCATTAAGCCCAAAGTCTCAAACCCTATCAACCTTCATACCAACCCAATAAGTCCCCTTACCAAACAAATAATCCTTCATCCCAAGCTGGAAATCAAAATAAAAATCATTTCCCCTCTATTAGACCATTTCAACCATATAATCCCAATGCAGCTAGTTCATCCCAAGCTTTGGTTCCTATTCAAAATAATCGGTGCAAGATTATGAGTGGTGTTTCCCTTGTCATCTTCCACATAACCAAGAAACATTCCCTAATGGAATTATAAACGAATATTTTATGGTCCAAATTGCATTTGTTTTTCAAGATATACCTGCAGAGGAAAATCAATAGTAGATGGTAGCTCAAGAGGCACCTCAAAATGACACTTCACTTGTGAATTGGCAAGTGGATGAATTTTTTGGAGTAAATCAAAATGTTGCTCAAGGTGTGGCTGAAAATACTAGATCTAAGAAGAGAGATATTGAAGAAGGATAATATTCAAATGTTGGCCCTTCTCAACCTTTTTTAACACTTCAAGGGGGTGGCATTTCAAATTTAGCGCCAAATGTTCACAATCAGCCTAGAGAACCTTCTATATTAACCCAAGTGTAAGAAAATGTTGTGGTGAACAAAGTGTAGATAAAAGATAATCCAAATCCATTAAACATCCTTAAGTAGATGAAGAAAATAAATGCCAACATATATATATATATATATATATATATATATATATATATATATGGGAATCATTGGCTATTATAGGATAGAAATATCTCATGCAAGTAGCCATAGCTAATTTGTCTTTCCCAAATGATTCATGCAAGGAACAAGAGAAGGTTCTTACCAATGAAATACAAAAAAGAGTGTCACCGAGTAAAAAAACTTCCACCTTTATATGTGTCTTTGATCATAGGGAATAACTTGGTGCACTATTGTATGACTGGCTCTGAGAGTAAGCACTTAGTGATGCTAAAGAAAATTACCGACCACCTAGGCCTCAAGTATGATCCTCTTTCAAAAGGTGTCATGAAATTCAATGGAACAACAATAGGAAATTTTGGATTTATCATAGGTATAAGCCTCACACTTTGCATGTATGTCCCAATGTTTAATTTTCTCAAGATATATCCATAATTTATTCTCCTCAATTTTTTTCTCTATGTCTATTTAAGGATTTCACTACCAAAAGTAGTGGATACTTATCAACAGATTGGTCTCATATTCTCTTAAAGATAAGGTATGGCACTAAAGCTATTATCAAGTCTCAACAAATTACTACATAACATATAGAACCTTATGTGCCTAGTACCATAAATGTCACTTGCACGACCTTTGATCAAGAGGATTTCCCAAGTAGCATGTATTTCACTAAATCGGGACTTATTCCAATCTGAGAAGCTAAAAAATATAACCAATATTGGAATCCAAAATTTTAAATATTGGAATTATCTCGCACTCCAAAATCGCACATATTGGATTCTAAAATTGCACATATTGGATTCCATTATCGCATATATTAGAATCCTAATCACATATATTGGAATCCAAAATCACCTATATTGGAATTATATGTACTCCAAAGTCCCATATATTGGAATCTAGAAAATCAAATATTGGAATCCATTATATGGGCTAGCATCCACTAGGAATTATTTATGATTTGTTATGTACATAACATGTATTAGTTTTATAAGGGATAACACTTCCAGTCGTTATTTATGCTATGTTATAAGGGGTAGCTCCCGCCAATCATTATTTATGCTATGTTATAAGGGATATCAATGACCAGCGATTATTTATGCTATGATATATGGTCTAGATGATGCTAGGCATTATTTATGACTCAAGTTATGTACGTAAAAATGTTTCTGATTTATAAAGGATAACGAACATATTCTCTTGTCCTTCAATGGTTACAACAAAGGCCACAACGTGGTGTTTAGTTTGATGTCTCATTTAGATGTATTTTATCATTTTTATATAGGCTAGCAATCGCTAGGCTAATGAATTTCAAGAGATGTGAGACACTTCTAGGTTCATTTACTATGATGTGATTGAACCTCACTGTAACTAGAGAATGACTAAATATATTATGAAGAAACTAATAGAGGGCATCGATCTAGACTATGAGAATATAATTAAATGTAATCCATCTTCTGATGCACATGGTAGTGGTGTGAACCACCATCTTCTTCGTCCAACCCGATGATATTTGGTAGTGGCAGGAAAAAATCCAGATCTTCATTATCCTCATATTCAAGCTCCCCGCATCTCACTCTCGTCGATGCCATCACTATCATCTGTAACTCAAGAAATAAGAAAAGTAAGTAAATCCTCATATGTTGGGAGTAAATATTAAGGGTTTGTAGACACTCAAACTTCCCTACAAATAAAAATAAAAAAACTTCACCATGAGAAAAAATGTCAAAATGAATTTAAAATATCAAGGTTTGATAGGTTTGTTGCAGTTGAAATCAAATAAATCATTATAAGACAAACAAGACAAGTGAAAATAAAATGACATTCATCAGTATTCAAGAGAAACATAACTTATGCTATCAACACTAAGAACCCTATAAAAACTTAACCAAAAATAAGCAAAAGAATCCATAGAAATATCTTTAACGATCTTCTTCATCCATCCCGATGATATTCGGTGGTGGGAGAATAAATTTTAGATCTTCATTACCCTCCTATTCAATCTTCCTACATCTCACTCTATCTGATGCCATCACTATTGTCCCTAGCTCAAGAAAAGGGAAAATCAATAAAATCCCCATGCGTTTGGAGAAAATTTATCATTGGTTTGCAGACACTAAAACTGTTGGTTATCACAGTAAAACCCTATAAATAAATATAAGAATACTTATGCTCACGTAAACTTATGGTCAAGGTTTTCGAGTTAATATTTTTTTAGGGTTTGAAGGGTCTAAGGGCTCCTATTAACTCTACCAAAAATCTTAAAAATTTATGGTTACAGTCATCTTGAATCTTCATATTTTATTTATATTTAAGTAAATTTAAATAGTAAATTAGTATTAAAAATAAAATTAAACAAAGATGTTCATTAAATTGGATACCTATGGAACGTAATCAACAATGAATAATATTGTTTGAGAGTGATGATCTATGAAATTACAGGGGCATTCAATCTCTTCATGCATGTTCTCGCAAGGAACTCTTATCGAACATGTTTCTTAGAAAAACAAAGATACCAACTCAAGTCCTTTATAGTGCATCTATGTATCTCGCTTACATATTTCGGCATGACTTAATTTTCAAAGACAATTATTTTATTATAGAATCATTATTTTTGGGGGAACCATATTATAACTCATAGAATAGCTAAATATCCTTCCATTTCATAGTCCTTCAAGAATCATATATCTAAAACCTACACTTCTCACCATAGAGAGAAAATCAAATAATAATTGAGTTTACGACTTACTTCTTTCACATGATTTGATAAGAAGTATATTAAATACAAAAATTTTTTTCCTACATTAAAGTTATATTAAACTAAATGTGAGATAAACTTTGTATGTTAAGTGGAAATAAGTAAAAGAATTCATATAAAGAAGGAAATATGCCCGCTTTAAAGTCTTCCTGCTTCAATTTAAAAAAATGTTTTCCTTGGAGTGGACCTTTCCACTCAGAGAGTAAGATTTTTTTGACATTAGGTAAAAAAGGGTTGACGGAACCCTACCCCATACATAAAAAATATCCCAAATAAAGTAGGTATTCAATACCAAACCATACAAAAATATAGTCCAACCCAAAAAGAATAAAAAATAACAGCCACTACAGTAAACTAACATCAATAAAAACACATAACTAACAACACTAAACAACAACCTAACAACAACCACTACTTTTTCATTTTCTTCAAGTTGGCCACCAGAGTGGCCCATTCCTTAGCCAATGATTCAATGTTAGTGCCCAGAGTGGTTACATCAATTTCATATGGTTCCATTTTCCTCTTCTTTGATGTCCCCTAATCTTCACATTTTCTATAGGAATTAGCCAACTATATGAGATTTTTAAGGTGATGTAAAGTCCATTTTACATTAAGAATACTCCACTCGGTGAATTTTTGAAGCATAGACTTAATCTAATCCACATCACTGTTCAAATTCTTACATTTTTCTTTCAAAGACCTTCATACTTGCCACACTTTATGATTTGATCCACATCCTCAACTTTCATCTTCATTGCATGCTAGTCGCTCAAGATAAAATGGATAATGATTTTAGTAAGCCCAGCCACATTTCATATTTTCAAGGTATGCAACCAATTTAGTAAGATCAACTCCCTGTTCCACACCACCTTTTCCAAGAACTTCCATTTGGGTCTTTTCATGGGTGTCATCTTAAACCTACCTCCTTTGTTGAATCGATTCCCCCTTTTCAACATTTGTAGTAGCCACCACCTTCACGTCATCTTGTTTTAGGTCTTGGAGGCCCTGTACTTCTTCAACTTCAACCACATTTTGATAATCCCATTCAATCGAATCGAGGATTCAATAGACTCCTCATTCTCATAATTAGTTTCATCTTCCACAACATAATCTTTAAGGGATTTTGACAGGACACTATCCCCATTAACCATTTTATCCATATCCAAGATTGATCTCTTCACAATGGCCATAATAAAACCATGATGCAGGGGAATACTAATTTTTCCTTTTGTGCAGTTGTCTAGGGTAGCACATAGAGAATGATGTATATAGTGTGGAAAACTAAAACTATTCCCATGTATGAGGAAATTTAGCATGGGAAGATGGTAAGAATATATACATTTGTGGTGTCCCTCAAGAGTGAAAAATTGGATTAGGTTAAGGGCCACTTCATTGAATGGGGGAGGTAAGGAATTCCTAAGAAATCCCACAAAATGAGGGGTGATTTTTTCCTTACCTCACAAAAATAGCTTCATTTCATCCACTAAATCCTTTTTGGGTTTGTAGAATTCGCATCCTTCCATGGGCATGCCCATAACATAAGCCAACATTTTTATTAGTAATTATATCTTTACTCCCCGTAGCACCACATCGCCCCCCACCCATTTCTTAGTCGGCTCCTATGCCGATCTAAAATTATTATTGAGCTGCTCTTTGTACCCCTCAAAAAATATTTAAGAAAGGGGAAAATCCCATTCGGTAGACACCTCCATAGCCTCGCATTTAACATCATTGAAATATCAAGGCTCATTGTGAACCAAATCTCCCCATATTCCTATTATTAACAACATTAACATCCCTTTATAGTTATAAACCCCAAAGGGTGCTCACATTAGAAAAACATTAAAATCCCTTAATATTTATAAACCCCGACGACGCTCATATTATAAGAACATTAAAATCCCATTAATAATTATAAACTTGGATTATATTAGAGGAATAAACCTTGATTACAAGAACATTAACATCCCCTTAATAGCTATAAATGTGTGACAAAATTCATCATTAACCCCCACATCACCTTCCATCATCCTTGCGTACCTAGAAAGAAGGGATATGAAATCACTATGGACATTTTCCTCCCACACTCAACACTTTAAATGAAAATTAAAATTCTCTTACTCCCCTTGTTAGGAGGATATATTTTTGTAATTAAATATAGATATGAAATAAATTAAAACTCCTTTTCAAAAGGTATAATTATGGTAAATAATTTTAAGAAGTATTTGAATTTCGTTGTAATACTATTTGTCATGTTGGAATCCCAAATTCACAGAATAATTCATTGTAAATTAAAATTGTTTTCATGATATCTATGAACACACTAATTGTTGAAGTGCCTGAAAATTTTTCAATTCTTTATATACCTTAAATTGATGTGAACAATTTTTGCAGCAGACATTTTGAAGTTGAGAGGATAATATGACCTTAAAAAAGTAAAAAGTTAATACTTAATGCTCACTAGGTGATTCCAATGTAGCTTATCGAGGTAAAGTAACATTAATCAAATTAGAATTAACCATAAATAAAAAAATGTTATGTACACTTTTTATATATATTAAGATATCTATTATCATTTAAATCCTTTACTATATTATAAATTTCCTAAAGATAATCACACATATTATACATTTAAACATTATTAATATAGTTATACACATTATATAGAAACTTATTGTCGAATAAATTTAGGAAAATTACATAATTTTCATTTTCAGATAGTTAAACACTTTTGACTCGGAGTTATGAACCGAAGGGTTGATGGGTCCTCACCCTACAAGTATCCCATGTTTTTATTGATGAAAGGATACATACAAAAACTAAAATTGAGTATGAAATATAATGAGGCAAACATGTAACATGAATAACCATGCCTACAAAAACATAGAGACGTGAACACGAAAAAGAGAAAGAATGATAGAGAAACCCTGGGGTTCTACCCAACCAAGCATTGTAATAGTCTTGAGAAAGGTAAAACATGTGCTAGCAACAAAATTCATGTACACCACATTATCACAAAGGGGCATAGTATGGTTTGTGAGCATGACCAGTCCAAGGATGGCATGCTTTGGAGATTAAAAACCCATCATATTGACAGATGCTTTGAACAGTGTCAGAATTGAAGTAGGACCCAAATTTTCAATTTCTAGGGCATCACAAATCCTGCTATCAACCCAAAAAGGTGACAGACAAGGATACAAATTTGTAAGAGACAAGGAAGGCATACTTTTTCCAGAGCTTTGACCAAACCCACATGATGTTCTGGGTAAATGAAATGGGATGCAACTACCATGACCACTTCTTTATTTACACACAACACCAGAAATTAAACACGAAGATTCCTACAATATTAGAGTTTAAACAAGCTCTCTTTCTTCTCTCTGGAGATAATCCACACCTAGGACATTCAAAATTGTAGTCATAACATCTATGGAGTCTATGTGGAAGACATTGTGAAGATGACTGTTAGAAACAATAGAGAGGAAAGTTGTTTCCCACTTCTTGTTGCGTAAGAGGATGAATGGAACATAGGTAGATGCCATGAGACTGAAGGAAAAAAATAGACAGAAACACGAGAAAATGAATGAGGACATGCGAAAGCACAACCCAATTAAATAGTCCCTTGACTTGTGTGAGGAAGGTTGACGAAATAAAAATAGATGGCATCATCAACATTTTCCCATGCATTGGCTATATTATTTGATGAAAAGGATCTTATATTATATTAAATGCAACATGATACAATATTCTCTCAACAAAATAAGTGGGCGGTATGAGAGAAATCCTAAAGCCATAAGCACACTAGGAAAAGCCTAGCAAAACAACAAAACAACAACTATAAGGGGGTATGAGGAACACCAAAAAAAAGGCTAGATTATGAATAAAGGCTACCCCTGATTGATAAACACACATTATACAAAATCACATTACTAAAGATAGTCACACACATTATACAGAAATGTGTTATCAATTAAATCTATGGACAAATTACATAATTGTAATTGGGTTATTGATTTAATGACATCACGTACATCTCCACATCCTTCAATAGTTGCATTATAGGCCACAATTCATCTATCAAGTACAATTGTAATATGCATTATAGGCCACAATTCTTCCTTCTCAGTGTGCATGATTTGTTTTTAAACTAATGCTAATGCAAGTAAAGACTAACACCTAATAGCCTTAATTAGCAAAAATTAAACAAAATACTAAGCACCATTAAGATAAGAATTAAACAAGGTTAGATACTAACATTCATCATATTCAAAACTTTGAAACTAACAATGTTAAGTGTCTAAATCCTCTATTCTCTAACAACAAATAAATGAATGGACCTATGTAGGCTCCATGGCAATAAAAAATGGTTTTCTTTGGTATTCCAAGAACCTAGGACTAAGGGTTTGTCAAAGTTAGGCTACAAGACCCTTTTGACATCTCCCATATGACCTAAGCACTTAGGAAAGAGGCTTAACTCTTCAAGATGATGAGTTCTCAAGAGAACAAAGGAAATATTTTAGTCTATTTTTCTATATGCTTTGCATTTGTCTTCTCACTAAGTTTAAGTGTAGGTCTAAAGGTAGAAGGAGGTCTCCTTATATAGCCCAATGGATAAAGGAAACACTTCATCCCTTTGCGTGTGGGAAAAAGGTAAAACAAGATTAGGAATGGATAAGGTTGCTTTATAAAAGGTAACCTTACTTTAAAAGGGTTTAATTTATGCTTAGTAAGTCATGGGAGTTGGAGGGGTGCTTTAATTAATCAAAGGTGATTAATTAATAGGTAGATGTAAAATTATAGAAGCTAATTGGAGGAATATTAGTACGATTTAGGCTATTAGAAGGGGATTAAATCAATTAAATATTGATTTATTAGTTAAATGGAAGGGAAAGCTAATTAATTAATAATAATTTAGATGTAAGGGGTGATTAATTAAAGGAGGTTCGTTAATTAAGATATTTTTAGATAGGCGACTTAATTAATTAGCATAGTGTAATTAATTAATGATAGTAAGAGACAATATGAGCAATTTGTGACGATATGTCGTCAATTTGCTAGAAGGAGATAATTAGAGAAATTTAAGCATTTAAATTACTCGGGTGTAAATATGGTGTTTACATTTTCCCCTCTTTGAGGTGGCGTAAGTGACACCACTTCAAAGATAGTAGCGAAAGAATTTTTTTCAAGGGATAGAAGAAAAATTAGTAGGAAGGAGAGATGCCCCCTCGAGTGTCAATGGGGTGATGAAGGAAGACGATCGAGGATTGAAAAAGGTGAGAGATAGATAGAAGAATGGGAAGGGATAGGATGGAATATTAGGGGTGAGAGGAAAGTGATGTAGAAGAAATATGAAGAAGTGGAGAGAAGAGCTTAGCCTCTAATTTCTGTTTATTGGAACAATTTCTTATCATCATATTACCACAAGAGCTACGCTCATCGGTCCTTATGAACAATATAAGCATACGACAAAGGTAGGATGACATGAAAAGCCTTACTATGAAAAATTGTCCATTACTTGAAAGTACTAACTCCATGCAACATACAACAATGAAATCCAATACGAGAAGGAAACAAGCACACTTAACAGGAAAACAAGTACGAATGCACATATCCAACCCAACAACGGTTAAGATAGTTGTACAAATGTTTTGTTATCAAGTTGAAGAGATCCACATGTTCGTGATTAATGAAAAGGGTTAAAAATGATTCCTCAAGTAAGGATACATGCAAGGGGAAATGATAATGGACACAAGGTCCAAGTAAAAAGTGTTGTGCATAACAAAACAACACCAGGTAATAAATGTGCCCAGTACGTGATGAAGCAAGCGGTAGCTTTGTGAATGGTTGCAATATAGTGATTTGTGAGTTGTATTAATCGGGAGGATGTGAAACAAACCAGTAGGATATGGATAAAATACCATGCACAAGACACAAGTTTCAACCGTAATAAGCAAGTTACCATTTTTTGTAGATTTTTTACTTTTTAGGATTTTTGTGAAAAATTTTGCCCTAATTTTGGATTTTTGACATGATATATATATATATATATATATATATATATATATATATATATATATATATATATCGCTTTTGTTTTCTATTTTCTAAAATGCAATGGATAGTAGAAGAAAATAGAAGAAATAGAATGAAGGGCCTTAGCACAACATGAAAGTGCCCTAGGTGGAAGAAAGAAGAAATAAGTGACAAATAATGTCCCCGTTTAGTGGAAAAATTAATAAAATAATTATTTTTGAAAAATAATTATTTACGAGAGCGTGAATAAGAAGAAAAGTCATCTAGAGCAATAAAATTTCCTTAGGGGAAGAAAGGAGTATTGACAGCAAAAATGTCCCAATACGATGAAAATAAGAGAAAAATAATTATTTAATAAAAATAATTATTCCATAGTGAATAGAGGAGAAAACGGTGGTCAAAATGAGCCTCCAGGCCTTCACGGCGGTGAAAAACAAGTTGATATACCCCACCTGGGGGGGTAAATCACCGTGACCAATTCATTTTAACCGAGCACTATTGAGATTTTACTGTGAGGCTCGATAGCGACGAGGACGATGGTGATCGCACAAGATCGATTAAGGCAAGCGAGACGCATCCGAGGGTACCAATGGCATGCAGACGATGGCACCTTTGTGAGTACTCAAACCTTTCTTGTGAAATTTCATCATTAATGCCCTAAAATGAGTAATTAGGGTTAGGGAGTCATGTCGCATGCATGCGTGAAGGCGCAGTGTCAATTTGGGGGCGCAGCATCTCTTTGCTCACGTGCGCATGCATATGCATACACTCCACACACCCACATGCATGTACACACGCCACACATGTGTGCAAATGTGCATGCACTAGAAGGAAAATGCACATACCAAAATAAGGGTGCACATAATGGGGGTTGCATGCGCGTAAGTGCATACACAGAATTTTGGAACGATTGCCGAGTGAGTGGCACACATGCCAAAAAGGACGTGTAGGTGCATGAATGAGGGCACAAGTGCCCTAAGACACTCACGCTCACGTGCACATGCCAGAAGGGAGGTGCACACACCCGAATGGGCATTCAGGTGTCCTAGGCCAGTAGAGGATAGATAGGAAAAATGCTAAAAATCTGACATTTGGAAGAAAAGTTAGGATTTTTGGGTTAACCTTAAAATGGTAGATGGATTTTTAGAAGAAATGTTAGTAACTGATAAGTGGATTGTTATTTTGTAGAGACGATTATCGGTGTTGCGTATATAGGATCGTCACTTCCAGTTTCGAGTTAGAGGGGAGCATGTGTTGGTGAGACTGATGGGATATGTCCATACTTCTCGAGGTGGTGGGGCTAGGCCCCATGTCTCGATGCCATCTATCACTTTGGACCATGGTTTACTGACTGCACTAGCCGAGCGATGGCATAACGAGAGCCAGTGTTTCAGAATTCCTACTGGGAGATGACTATGACCCTAGAGGATGTATGGTGGATTCTCTCGCATGCTGATCATTGGTACTTTGATTGAGTACAAATTTTATATAGCGAAGATTAGAGCAGCTTGCAGCTTACTTTTAGACATAGATGACATACCGCATGACAATATGACCATTGCTTTACAAGTGTGTATTTCTGACCCGACATTGCATCGGGGCCCCTATACATCATGTCACTTATCGCTGGCTTTTTGCTCACCGATAAGATGGGGACATCCTTCCCGAGAGGGCTACTACCATTAGTTCATGGAATTTTTAGTGGTGAGAGATATTCTTAGGGGCGACATATTAGCGCATTTATATTGGGATTTACACTTGATCACTTACCACAAATGGGAAGGCCATGGGGCTAGCCTCATTGTTACTGTGTTTGGTCATGGGACCACATTGTTATCGATGCCCTATGGGTAGTTTGCATGTTTGAGACCCAGAGGAGCCATCTTACATGGCGTGGTTATCGGTAGGTGGCAATGTTAGAGGCCACCTAGGTAGCTTATATAGATATCAGCGAGTTTGATGAGTTACCAGAGATAGACATTATATGGATACCTTATAGACATATCCAAAGTGGCTAGAGAATGCCATAGAGCTCAAAGGTGTGTGCTCGGTGAGCACTTTATCCTTAGCATCGTAACTACATCATAGAGCTATATAGAGTTGACAGTGCTAGTTGTAGCTTGGCATAGTACAGGGGGTTCCCTCGCTTGATATATGGTATGCCCACAGAGACTCGAGAGGGATATTATGGGGCCTCGCATACTGTGGCCTGAGCTAGGGTGAGCTTCTCATAGGTAGTCCCACAGACATAGGATCCAACATGACAAGTCAAGCACCCAGGTACTACAACAAATTATTTGACTTGGTATTCCACTATCTTACCCCAGTGTCTTACTATCTTGGAGGAGGCCTGGGCAGGCAGTGCACTCGACTACCTATAGAGATTTGGCATGGTGCTGAGCAAAGAGAGCGTGAAGTAGGTCCTGATCCAGAGGATCCCTATGATGGGATACCACATGATGAGCAGGGTGCCCCACAGGTATAGGGATCAAGGCCACAAGGTCCAAGATAGGTACCAACACAAATTCCGAGAGATAGGATCCTGAGTAGGGCCGGTCATCTAGAGCACCACAAGGAATAGTCCTGTGGCATAGCCTGATGCACACATACAACCACCTTGCAGGAATAATTACATCAAAGATATAGCCGAGAGAGACGAAGCTAGAGTAGAGAGAGATGAGGCCAAGGCCCGGTGTCCGATAGCGATGGCGACAATCGAGTGAGATCAAGCTTGGGCCCAAGTCGGCCCAGGAGGTGAAAATGTTGTACACTTCCATCAGATTCGATAGATGGCCTCCCAGATGGCCCAGGTGATAGGTTTATACCAGTAGACATAGGCCCAGTTGTAGCCTATGATATTAGAGTGAGATAGGCTCAGGGCAGAGCATGTAGTGGGCCATGCCGAGCTGGTCTGAGCTTTAACAAAGAGAGCATCCTATTGACACACAGAGGGTACAACGGTGACTACCTGGACTCATAGAGATCTGCCATAGCAGAGGGTAGGGCCTCCTATTACAGGTCCTTATATTTTGAGGTAGTTCTAGCTAAGTGGTGAGTGCCTTCTTATAGTTAGCAATGAGCAGAGGCACCAAATCGAGAGACCTCGGGCCTCAGTGGAGCAGCCATGACCAAAGAGAGAGCTAGAAATGCTCATGCCATGCCGCCTCCACAAGAAAAGCTAGCTACTCCTTAAGAGGGTTCGAGTCAACTCGATCTTTGGTGCCTTTTCACACACCTCTTAATGAATGTTATTCTTCCTTAATACATGTACCATTCTTTTGTATGCCTCGATGAAGGATTTTTTTATGTAAAATAGTTTTGACATGTGTCTCTAATGAAGTATTTTATTCTGTCATAGATGTATCACCTTTGTACGCCTCGAGTTAAGGAATTTTTTATGGAATGTCGTGATGTATATCCCTTTTTGATATAGATATACCACACATGTATGATTTGGACATTTTTGACATGACATATGTGTATATGAGATGGACATTTGTTTATTATTTCTCATGGATAGATAGCTATGTTTATGATGCTTTCGATTTGATTTGACATGTATATGTATCATGATCTTGTTGATGTATCACATGTGTTTGGATTTCTAGATGATTGATTTTGTAGAATATATCAAATGTGTTTGCTTATATGATGTGCCATACTTAGTGGATGGGATGATATGATGATAAGGGTGCGGGGGATAGATTTTGATATTTGTGATCCCTCTTTCCCCATGTGATGATACAATATGTGATGATTAGCTTAGCTTTCATGTATGATGTATAATTAGCTTTTTTATATATATGATGTATGTATGATGTTAGATGTGATAATAATGATGGTAATGTGATAACAAAACAATGCACATGCAATAAACACAATCAAATGCTAACAGAGAATACAATGAACATAACAATGCACCATGATTCACTAGCATGCAAAAAACCTCAATATGCACAAGCAAGAATAAATCTAATCTAAGTAAGAAAAGATGAATTCTAAAAAGTATGCCCAAGCAATAAACAACACAAAATTAGAAACATTAAGCAACTATACAAGCAAAAAAACAAAGCAAGAAACAAAACAATGCAAGTAAATGTAAGTAAATGTTTTTGTAAGATTTGTTTTCATTCAACAATTTTCTATTTTTTTATTTATGTGAAATAATTTTCTATTATTTTTGGTTTATGTGATATTTTGAATGTTTTTGTAGTTTTTGAGAAACAATTTCTATTGTTTTTGTGTTGTTTTCTAATGGTTTTCAAGAGTTATGCATAGGTAACCAAGAAAGCATACATGCCCCAGCATTAGATGGGGAATATACAAGGGTAGAGGCCACGCATGTATGAACAAGAAGGTGAAGTCTTTGAATTAACCCTAGCGTAAGATGGGGAATAGAGAAAGACCATGCCCATCACAGAAGAATAAAAGAAGACAAAGTCGGATGAAGGCTCGACAGATTGGGTGCACAGGGAATCTCGAAGGAAGAACTAGGGCTAGGCCAAGTAAAAAGTACCTTCCAGATGCAAGATGTTTGTGAACAACGAATCCTCCCAAGGTTTCGGAAACCAGTTTTCACCCCAAGACTTATCCAAAGTGCCAAAATTGCGTGGTTTTCACTTGTGGACAACCTGTTTTCTCTTTTTCTTTTTCTCTTTTTAATTTTTTTATATTTTTTATCATTTGACCATGTTTTTTATTTTTTTTACTTTTCTGATTTTGTGTCATGTTTTAAGCATAGAACTGCTTAAGATGTATGGCATTCATGGGCTCACTGAGCTCATCACCATTGGGGTGAGTGAGTTTGTATTCCCAATGCCGTACTTGGCTACTATAACATATGGTCCTAACCAATGTGGTTCAAACCTTCCTTTCTTTTCTCATTTTGCTCTTATGTTGAACTCGATTCTCCTTCATGACTAAATCACCAACCTCAAACCGGTGAGGTACGATTCTCTTGTTGTAGTTTCTAGAGACTCTGTTCGATACACTTTGAGATGATTAAGAGTGCGAATGCACTTCTCATCAAGGAGCTCTAATTTAGTCGACTTGCTACCCAAGAATCCTCATCTTTATCTAAATAATCCCAAGAGAGATTCTCAGTAAGGAGTTTTAATTTCTAGTGAGATGATGAATTATGTCCCAAATACTAGAAAATATGGTGTCGCACCCGTAGGAGTGCGAATGGAGGTTTTGTAAGCCCAAAGAGTGGGTGAATTTGCAAGTGCCAATTACAACCTTTTATACTTACCATTTTCTCCATTACCCTCACCAAAGTCTTGTTTGTGGCTTTGTCATGTCCATTACCTTGGGGGTAATATGGTGTAGACCATTTTAACCTAATTTGGAACCACTAACAAAGACCTTTCACAATTTTATTCTTAAATGAATTTCCATTATCTGTAACAATGGCTACAAGAATGCCATATCGACAAATGATATGATTCATGATAAATTTAGAAATCTGAGCTCCTATTACATAGGTTAAAGGGACATCCTTAACCCACTTTGTAAAGTATTCAGTAGCCGTGATGATGTGGGTATGACCATCAGATGAGGTAGGGGTAATTTTCCCTATCAAGTCAATTCCCCACTTAGAAAATGGCCATGGGGTAGTGATAGGTTGCAATGGTTGCGATGGAGCATGGATGAAGTTTCCATACTTTTGGAAAAGTACACACTTCCTGACATAATTGCAACAATCGGTTTCCATGGTAGGCCAATAGTAGCCTACTCTTAACAATTTCTTGGCCAAAACCATTCCATTTGTATGTGCTCCACACACCCCTTCATGTACTTCTTTGATCGCTTGGATCGACTCCATCATATCAAGACAACGTAACAGATTCCCATCATAGCCATGATGATAAAGCGTACCTCCTAAAAGGGTGTAATGGGCTATTTGGTGAATCAAGATTTGTTTCTCGAATGGGATATATCGGGAGGGAATGTGTTGTCCTTGAGATAGGTAAAGATGGGCTTGTACCATGGGGAATTAGGACCAACAACATCACAAGCTAGACAAGATTCTGGCATGTCATATGTAGGTGGTGTAAGTTTTCTACAAAGAATGGCATGTCATTATTCCCTAGCGGAATACAAAGCATAGAACCCATTGTCACCATAGCATCTGCCGATTTGTTTTGTGCTCGTGGAATTTGTTCAAATGTAATGTGCAAAGTAATCCTTTAGAGTTTCTACCAACTTTTTGTAAGATATGATCTTGTCATCCTTAACCTTGTATTCATCATTAACCTACTTAATAATTAACTGAGAATCACCCACAACCTTGACATGATGAATGTTCCACTTGATAGAAAGCTTCATCCCTGTGATAAGTGCCTCATACTCTACAATATTGTTTGTGCAAGGAAAACCTGGAAAAAAATCTTGTGGTATAGGGTCGCTAGGAGGAGTAATGAGGACCACCCCTGCACTTGAACCATGAAAGGTAAAGGACCTATCAAAATGTATCTGCCACATGACAAATTCTTTAATGTATAGCAATGAGGCATCTAGCAAATCCAAATTCAGAGGTTTAGTGCCTTACAAAGGTGCTTCTGCTAGCTGGTTAGTGAGTACTTGTCCTTTAGCCGACTTCTGATGTACAAATTCTATGTCAAAATCACTTAGTAGAATGATCCAATTAGCCATTCTACCCATGAGGGCTGGTTTAGGTAATAAGTACTTGAGTGCGCTCAACTTTGAATATCAGCTTGGTTTTGGTATTCAATAGGTAATGGTGGAGGTTTTGAAAATTAAAAACAATAGCCAAGTAAGATTTTTCAATTTGGGGATAGTTGAGCTCATAAACGATGAGAGTATGACCGAGATGATACACCACTTTTTCTTTGTGACCTAGGTCATATTGGGTGAGCATCGCACCAATAGAAAATTGAGTAGCAAAGATATAAAGCAAGAGTGGCTCCCGGAGTTGGAGGCATGAGGACAGGTGGATTGGTCAAGTATTGTTTAAGAAAAGTGAAGGCTCTGCTATTTCTCTCGGTCCCCAGGAGGAAGGAAACATCCTTTTTAAGCAAGTGGGTGAATGAGTGGCACTTATCTGCAAGCTGGAGATGAAGCGGCGAATAGCTTGGATTTTCCCCTATAAGCTACGTAGTTACTTAATGTTCTTAGGTGGAGTCATTTCAGTAATAACGAGACACTTTAGCAGGGTCTACCTTAATTCCTATTCTTGATAATGATGAAGCCCAATAGATTTCATGATAGCATGCCGAATACACACTTATTTGGATTTAGCTAGACCTTGTACTCTTGTAGGTGCTCAAAGATACACTACAAAATGATAGGGTGATCTTCTCTTGTCTTAGACTTTCCGAGGATGTCATCCACATAGTCCTCCATGATATCATGAATCATATCATGAAAAATTATTGTCATTTCCCGCTGATAAGTAGCTCCTGTGTTTTAAGGCCAAATGGCATTACTTGGTAGCAGAAGGTACCCCAAGGAGTCATGAAATCCATTTTGTGCTGATCTTCATCAAAAATCTTGATTTGGTTGTATCCTAAAAATCCATCCATGAGAGATAGCATCTCATATCCTACTATGGAATCCATAATCATGTCAATATTTGGTAGCGGAAAATCATCCTTAGGGCAAGCCTTATTAATTTCTCTAAACTCTATGTGGATTCTGATCCCGACGGGCTTTTTCTTGTCAAGGACGATGTTGGATATCCATTCAAAATAATCAATAGGCTGGATGAATCCTATCGCAAGTAATCTTTCTAATTCTTCTTTAACCAATAGGGATACCCTTGGGTGCATCTTTATGAGCTTCTATTTAATAGGTTTAGCATCTGCATGCACAACTAGGTTGTGCATGACTAAAGTTGGATCTAAGCCTGACATGTCTTTATAGGACCATGAAAACACATCTATAAACTCTCGTAGTAGCATAGAGAATGTCTTCTATTCCCGTGTCGAGAGTGATGCTCCCAATTTGACTATTTTCAGGTCCTCTTCTATACTAATATTCACATCAATAGTCTCCTTTACTAATAATTTTGACAAGTCCTCCATACACAGGATCGGGAGAAAGGTTGAGATCTTCATCCAAGGATGTCTCCGTGAGATTTTCATCCTTGGCGTGGTCACTTCCATTGTCCCTTGATTTTTGTACCTATTTTTTGCTAGTGCCTCAAATATTTTTTCACTATACGACTTGGAATTTGATTTTTTTCGAGGCTTTACATTGGAATTTTTCCTTGCTTTTTCTTAAGTTTTGTTGACCACGAAGATCAACCTCCTTGCCGAAGTAAGTGAATGTATCCAAATCAATATAAAATCCCTTCTTGTGGTCTCCAATGGGAATTGTATCCCTTATGCCCATGAACTATGTGATAGCTTCATCATTCTCGAATAGATCTAGCAACATGTGATGTTGTTGGTCCCATTCAACAAGGGAAGGGTAAACAAGGTCAAGGGTTAGTTCCATAGGGGTTATGGTTAGGACAACGTTGTTCATGAATAGGTTCATGGAGGAAAGATCCTCATATTGGCTACAATGGGAATCCATATCACTATCTAGATAGTCAGAGCTATCCTCACATTCAGAACAAGTAGCATCTTGATCATTGGGGTGTGCTCCATAAGGGTGAATCCTAATGCCATATCTTTCTATTTTAAAATGTGGAAGAGGCATTGGTTCTCTCTATCCTTGTTCGTTTCTTCCACATCCTAGGCCCTTGTAGCCCATGGAGTACATCATCTTACTATATTTCTCGTATTCAGGGGTTTGATAATAGGTTGGTTGAGTATCCTCTAGGGACCTAAGTTGTAGGTGGATCTAACAATTTTTCTTTAGCCAACAAGCCTCCAGGTAAGAATGATCCAATAGTGTGTTCATTTCTAGGTCTTTTGAAGTGATAGTTGGGTTGACCTCTAGTTTTGGGTGAAAATGAGAGGCCAAAACCAAGATATCTTGTTTCCCATTATATTCTCCATAGCTATATTCAAGTATTTTCATCTCCCATGAATCAAAAGGAGAGGTTGATGTAGACGCACCATGGGTGCAAGAACTGAGAGAATATGAATCTATCTAATATTCCATGGCCTCGTTAGAGAGGGACAACTATATCAGTAGTGGGACATGCATACATGCCCTTACGTGTAAAACTATTGAGAGCTATGCAGTGAGTGAAGGGATCTGAATCTCCTTGTATTGTGATGGTGTGTCCCTCATGCTTTAATTCAATACATTGATGAAACATCGATGGCATGGCCTGCATGGCATGAATCCATGGGCTGCCTAGAAGCATGTTATATGGAATTTCCAAGTCCAGGACATGAATCTTTGTTTGATGGAAAGTGGGACCCACCTCCATGGGAAACGTGATTGTGCCTGATGACTCCCTTTCCGTGTTGTCGTATGCGGTGATAGTGATGATATTTGACTCAAGATCTGCCTCAGTATGTCCTAGCTATTTAACAAAATTTAGTGTGTAGATGTTCAACCTTGGTCCATTATCTAAAAGCACCAGTTTGATCTTCTTATGAGTAACCACTACCTCAATATACAAAGGAATATTATGCATTAGATTGTCAATAGGGATCTCCCTATGGTTGAAGGCAATATGTTCATTTGGTATGATGTTTTCCATCGGGTTGAAGGTGTGTAGGATTGACCTCTAATGGTAATCCCCACCCCTAAAGAGTTTAGTATAGAATGTCTTTGTATACATTAGATATCTTAAGAAGATCTAAGATCAAAATCTTAATAGGTGTCTTCTCAAGTTGCTCTAAGAGGTTGTATTTACCAGTTTGTGGGGTTGATGGAGAAGGTTATGGAATCATGAGGTGGGCACACCTTGTTACCATGGCACAATCCTTTCCCTTGATTCAGATGGCATTAATATGGTCAGTAGGAGAGTGAATACATCCAATAAGAGAATCATAATGATTGTTGTCTTTTTAGTGTATAAGTAATTCACTGCTTTATAACCTTGGGATGACTCTCCCTGATCTAGCTTTGAATTTTCTGATTTATCATGATTGGGGAATGAATCTTTATATATCCCCATTTTTTCGTTGGGTGTCTAAGTTTTCCCAGGGTTTTCCACCTCTATCTCCCCATTTTTGATGAGGTCTTGGATATAATGACAAATTTGCGTAGACATTTTTCTATCCTATGTCCTTTGACACGATGCATTTCACAATATTCGTGCTCCTTGTACCATAAAGGTTTTGGAGAATTTTCATCAAATGGTTGTGTCATAGGATATGTTACCATGTCACCGCATCCAATTATTTTAGTATAACCGAAAAAGGTTCATTAAGAGAGGTGAATTTTATTCATTTTTATGGTGGTTGAATTGGTCCTTTTCTCGGTTTAAAAGGTTGGCTGGTTTGAATCTGTTTGTACACATTTAGAATCAGTGATCCCGTCTCTTACCACATTTTTGTTTTTGTTAAATACCTTCATCTTCTCCATGGGTTTAACATTTTGATTATCTCTAGATTAGGACTTGAGAGTTCCTTTTGCAATGAGAGCTTTCTCTATTTGAACCCCTTTTTGATGACTGCTCAAAGTGCAAACACAATGCATTTAGAGGTGGAAAGCTATATCTGGAGTGAGGTTGGGTACAAAAATAATAACTAGATATTTTTTAGGGAAAGCGCAAGGGAAACAACTAGTTATCCCTCTCCACCATTAGAGGAAGCTGGAGAAAGTCTCATTAGGGCGTTCTTTGGCACCACATAAATCTGCCATGGTGACATCACTCTCTATATTGTATGAGAAATGACACACAAACCTTTCTGCCAATTCTGGTTAAGTGAAAATTGATCCCCAAGGTAAACGTGTAAACCACTCCAAGGCTTGACCTCCTAGACTCTTGGGAACAAATATTATGAGATAATTGTCACTATAGGACACCTCTTGACATGCCATATAAAAATATTTGACATGATCCCATGGATCTCTTTTCTCTTTATATTTTTCAAATTTCTTAGGAAAGGGTTGAAGGGTCATAGTCTTTTCAAAAGGATAGGGACATAATTCTTCATATTGATACTTTCTAATGCTCCCTATATTGCTCTCTTGAAGGCTTATGAGTGTTACTTTCATAGACTGTACCTCTTGTGTGAGAAATTGTTCTCTAGTGGGAGAAGTGGGGATATATACTCGATGATACCCCGTATCATCTTCTCCTTGATTTTCTCTATGGAGTTCACTGATCTTAACCTTAGGCCTTGACTTTTGAACATTTTTTCTTGCTTCCTTTTGTACATGAGAGGTTAGCAAAGCTAATTGTTGGCTTAGGTTACTAATCTGTTGTTGAATGGTGGTTTCTTCTTCTAAGGGTTCCTCCTCTTCCTCATATTGTGGAGGTTCCTCACCATTCTCATGTCTCATTTTGTTTTCACATGGCACTCTTATAAAGGGTATTCTATGTCCCACTATCTTATTATTTCATATGTGAGAGGTAGAAGCATGTCCATGCATCAAAATATCCTCCATGTTGATAAGGGGTCATTCTTCCTCATTAGCATTATTCGCAAAGCGGATTGTTTTAGTTTCAAGTGGGCATTTTGGCCCCTAAATCTATGACCCATGCTAGCACTCCATCCCTATTTTAGAAAAGAAACTCATTAAATAAAGTAGGGTCAAATTTGATTTCTATGTGTGGGGATTCCAATTCATCACCACTATGATCGACCATATCTTCTATCTCTTTTTCCATAAAAAACAGAGGCCCTAGATCATGTGCAATGAAAGGGTTTGACCCTTGTCTGTTCGAGGCTTCCCAAGATTTCACTTGTTGTTCCTTGTATGTCTATTTATTGAGTCCTAATCATGTTTTGGGAGCCATGACTTGTGATAGTTTCACTAAGGTAAGTTGTAAATGTTCTCAAAACTTTGTGACCACACCTAAGTGAAATGTAAGATAAATTGTCAAGAATATGAATGAATAACAATGTGAGAATACCAATGTGATAGAGTGATAAATAACCAAAGTGACACAAATGTTTGGTATCCAAGCCTATTAAATGAAGTACTTCCTAGACTGTCTTAAAAAGCAGTTTAGTGTCACAAGATAATAAACAAGATGTTCTTACTTATGCCAAGTTCAAGAGAATGAACAAGACGTAAGTAAATACAAAAAGTTAATGTGACCTCCCAACAAGATATACTAGAAGCGAGCTCAAATTCAATTAAGACCTATATCCCAAAAAGTTTCAGTTACAATTTGTGAGTGACACAACAATATCACCAAGATATGTTAACTAAAATTTGTGAGAAAGCAAGGTATTGATATCAAGATGCTATTGATATAACACGCACAAGTGGTAACATGTAGCACTCTTCAAAATCAAGGTAATAATAGAATCAAACTAAAAGCTCAAAGTATAGTAGGAATAGTAAAAATGTGTGCAACATAACCTTACAATATAGATATTTAGGTCAATTTTACAAGAAATAAGATGTAAATATCAAAATTGTAGTGATACGATACAAACAAGGTAACCCTTCTAAGGAAGTTCAAGATGATAAACCATGCCTAACTACAATGACAATCTTGACATGGGTATCAAGATCACAATGGCCACCAATTATATGAATACATCTCCACGTAGTTTAGATGTTTAACTTACCCAGCCACAAACATGGATGGGCGTAAATGGACAAAAAAGTGGCATAAACAATCGACTGGTAACACAGAGGTAGTCACCTTTATTTTTATCAACAAAATGTCAAAATAATGTGAAGGAAGTAGATCAAAATGGGGATTAAAAATGTTGGCCTCACTTCAGAAAAGTTTCACCTCACCTTAAGGAAAGTGAAAAAATAAGCGAAAGTAACGCGTCAAACATTTCACGATGAAAAGATGGTTCACAACTCAACACTATTTTAGAATGGTCAAAGTGGGCTACTGGCCAAAGTTTATTTTCCTAGGTGGTTCTCTCGTCCTAGGTGTTACAAAGTTGTCCACAAGCAAGGTGATTTACCCAAATAGTCCCGACTATCTTGGGAGTATCTCGGATTTTCCCCCATTAAGCACAGGGGGCAGTAAATGCATCCATCATGTAGTCTTAATAGGGTCACGATAGGGACAACTTTTACTACTATCTCACAAAGGAATCACTAGTCAAGTAGGTAGTGCAGAGAACTTCCCATTTTTTCCACAAGGTTCCCTCCTTCGTGGACTACTTTGGGGTTCCTAGAACCACCCCCATTGTTGTAGCTTTAGGCATTATGCCAAAGGTGTTATGTCCCGATTAAGTGGAGAGGGGCGTACCCTTTTCCAAAACCTACAATATAGTGTTTTGAATTGTTGTTCTTTTTATCTTCTTTAATTAGGTTTGGTTTTCTTGAACGCCTTTTGGTAACCTATATAACAAAGCCGTATTAGTAGTTTTTGACTTCGTTTTGATTCCTCCTTTCTTTGAAAAACGTGGTGTTTTGGTCCTAAATGACGATTTTTAGTAGTTTTCCATCAAAAGAGTAAACATCATTTATAATTCTCTAGATCATCCAAGGACACAAGAGAAGAACATATGTGATGTTTCCAAAATTTGAAAAGATATCAAATAGAAAAAAACTTTAATTCAAACACACCAAGTTAACCAATTCCAATACAAATATTCCTAACAACCTCAAAGCATCAAAAGGACCTAAGAATCGTTTATGATTCCCAAGATCACCCTAAGGGATGTGAGGGAAGAGCATGCACGATCTTATTTCTATAAGTAAACATGTAAATTTTATCTAATCGGTAAAATCATGTAAAAACACCCTTCAAAGATGAGTATTTAATTAGATAAAACCCGCACCTCAACACATTATCTTCAAGAAAAAAAAAGACACCTACGCCCTATTTTGGTGTCTCTGTGTGGGATAGGGCAGATATGCCACTCTATGTTTTTCTGATTTACAGTGCACCTGCTCCACCCAAGAGCTATGTGTGCCACAAAAATGACATGTGCGCCACTCTATGTGTTTCTGACTTACCGTGTACCTATGCCACCTAAGAGGTGTGTGCACCACCAAAAGAACGTATGCGCTACCTTCAATAAAAATAGGCTAAGTTTCACATAGAGTTCTCATGTTGCTAGAAAAGTGTGTGCCACCGAAAATCGTGTGTGCCACCACTTTACAAAATAGTCTCAGATTCCATCGAATGCTTGCGCCACCAGAAATGTGTTTGCACCACCAAAACAACGTGTGCACTCGGGTTAGGGTGTACGCACCGATCTGACAGGTTTTGAATTGTAATGAAGGTACAATACAAAATAAAGTCTACACCCAGGTTAGTGCGTCTATGACTGGTTAGGGTATGTGCACTAGGATTAGTGTGTATGTGTCAGGGTCGATAAACTGAGAATTAGGTTCTGATAGTGTTCCTACGCCACCTGAGAGGTGCCTGCACCACCAAAATATACCTAAGCTCCCGGTAGTGTGCCTATGCCACCACTGCAGCCAAAATACGGAAAAAAAAACACAAGAAAGCTCACAATACTTCAAATTTTAGTGAGTTAGTTTAAAAATGACAACCCATTAAAATGATGGCTATGAACAAGAACTTACACATATAAAATTAGCAAAAATTCCAAGAAAATGGAAATTAATTACTACATGTGCATATCAAAAGTTAGCCAAAACAATGAAATTTAAACTAAAATGCCAAAGGACTAGGTCCCACCAGGCGTGCCAAATGTGTGCATGATTTGTTTTTAAACTAATACTAATGCAAGTAAAGACTAACACCTAATAGCCTTAATTAGCAAAAATTAAACAAAATACTAAGCACCATCAAGATAAGAATTAAACAAGGTTAGATACTAACATTCATCATATTAAAAACTTTGAAACTAACAATGTTAAGTGTCTAAATCCTCTATTCTCTAACAACAAATAAATGAATGGACCTATGTAGGCTCCATGGCAATCAAAAATGGTTGTCTTTGGTATTCCAAGAACCTAGGAATGAGGGCTTGTCAAAGTTGGGCTACAAGACCCTTTTGACACCTCCCATATGACCTAAGCACTTAGGAAAGAGGCTTAACTCTTCAAGATGATGAGTTCTCAAGAAAACAAAGGAAATATTTTAGTCTATTTTGCTATATGCTTTGTATTTGTCTTCTCAAGAAGTTTAGGTGTAGGTATAAAGGTAGAAGGAGGGCTCCTTATATAGCCCAATGGATAAAGGAAACACTTCATCCCTTTGCATGTGGGATAAAGGTAAAACAAGATTAGGAATGGATAAGGTTTCTTTATAAAAGGTAACCTTACTTTAGAAGGATTTAATTTATGCTTAGCAAGTCACGGGAGTTGGAGGGGTGCTTTAATTAATAAAAGGTTATTAAGTAATAGGTAGATGTAAGCTTAGAGAAGCTAATTGGAGGAATATTAGTATGATTTAGGCTATTAGAAGGGGATTAAATCAATTAAATATTAATTTATTGTTTAAATGGAAGGGAAAACTAATTAATTAATAATAATTAATTAATCTAGATAGAAGGGGTGATTAATTAACGAAGGGTCATTAATTAGGATATTTGTTGACAGTGACTTAATTAATTAGCATAGTGTAATTAATTAATGACAAAGAAGAGAGAATATGAGTTCTTTGTGATGATATGTCATCAATTTTCTAGAAGGAAGATAATTAGTGCAATTTAAGTATTTAAATTTCTCGTGTGTAATTATGGGTGTTTACACCTTCAATAGGTATATTTTTACAATTGTAATATTCATTACACTTGTTCTAAATGATGCTTTGTTTTTTGAGAAATGTGTTTTGATGCCTAGATACTGGATAAATGGAACGCTTGATCATGATGCAATATTCATGTATGATCATGATGAAATATTCCACACAACAATAAATAGAAAATCTTTAAAATAATGATCTGCAAAATAATAAACAAAAAATGTTTTAGTTCTTTATGTGCTTGTAGGTGCTAAGATTTAGTTTTTAGTTGGAATAAGGTTTTATCATTTTCAAATTTTCATTAAGATTAACATATGAAGATCTAGTAAAAAATCATTTTATGATTTCAGGGAATCCTCCATGGATTTGCAAATCAATAAGCATAACATGTTTCTATTTTATACGGTCTAGCGGCCACTAGGATTATTTTTTGCTTATGAATAAGGTTCCTATCAATTTCAAAATTTCTTTAAGATTAAACCAAGCATAACTGGGAAAATATGTTTTTTATTTTAGAGAATCCAACATCGATGTGTGAAATGATAAACATTATATGTTTCTATTTTTACCAATATGTTTAAGTTTAAACTATGTAGATATGGGAAAAAAATTCTTTTATTGGTCCATGATCCATGATTTTCTCTTCACCCAAGTTATAAAAAAATATTTTTCTTTCCCAAGTTATTTTATTCGTATGTTTTAACCATGTACATAATTCAAAGTGTAAATTTTTGAATCAATCTTATAGTTTCCATAAAATCTCCAATATGTTGGGATTTTGAGAGTAATTTATTTTTAAACTCGTGTGACAAGAATCTTGCATCATCAATTAAAAGTATATTTTGTTCGCCATAGACATAACCATAAATGTCTACTATCTGTTGGCTTGTATTTGTTTTGAACTTACACTGTTAGCATCCCCAAATGATCCTGAAGTGGGTTTCTCGTAGCCAACTAAATTTTTGATGAACATGTACTTCACCATTGTTCAATCCATAAATTAATACCATACGAAAATGTCAAAATATTTTGATGCAACACTTATCAATTAAGCATTAAAATCTTGTTTAAAGTATTCAATATTCCGGATCTAAAATATGGAGCCATATTACGAGGTATTTTTTTGCCAATACTAGAAATTACAAACAAAAAACCTTTAACTCCCAAAAATAGTAATTTCGACACTTCCCAATAGGATATATAAAAAAATTAGAATTAATGTAAGCTTCCAAAAGTGATAAAAAACAAGGCATCAAAGTATTATAAAACAACTTATAAAATTGTAATATCATCTCAATCATAGTGAGGATATAAAAACCTCTCAACTTTTAAATTTGTAATCTCAACATATAAAATAAAGAGTGACCATATGACTATACGAATGAATATCATTGTAAAAAACATTTTGAAATAATTAATAGTTATATATTTTTTGTTTGCTACAATTTTTGGATGCCCTCCACAACACTCAAACCCTGACACAATATTTGTGTTATGTTTCTGTAAAAATTGGTCATCAACCAATTATCTTTGAAAAAAATCTTCATTGGATTTCTTCCCCACCATAAAATTTTCCAAAGGGTTTCCCTTTGGGCCCATTGTAATACAAAATGTGTCTCTAAGGCCAAAAACAATACCATCTCTACTCCAAATATTTTGGATATCTTTTACTACAATTTCATCTTCTACACAAAAATGTTCTTTACCCAAAATAATAAATGGTTTGAATTCAAATGCTAATTTTTTTCAAATCCTTAATCATCTTTTCAACTTTGGCACAAGAGAGATAGCTAGACCAAAATCCCACTTCACATTTTTTTCCAGTATCTTTAAAAATTCCTTAATCCCACCTCACAAGTTGAGAGTCTCCTTACCAAACTTGATTGTCAAATATTTGTAGGATTGGTTTTTCTCATAGAGAAAACCCTCCAAATATAAAATAATTAAATAATCCTTTTGGCCAACTGCACAAAAGTAATTTTTTCTCAATTTTCCACAATTTGATATTAACCAATTCAAATAATAAAAAATTCAGTATGTTAACACTTACTGATTGAGACTTCATCTTGGATTCCCTCTCACTCCCCCTCTGTAGGTTCTTGTGATGTTTTTTTATTTTTAAAAATAGTAATCAATTCAAAATAAATTTAAATTTGATGTAAAAAATACGTGATATAACTTACTTTTATATTTTTTTATTAGAGGTAAAAAAGGGTTGAGGGGACCCTACTCCGAACATAGTCAAGACTACTCCATGAGAGTAGATAATTACATTACCACAACATAAAAAAACTTACAATATAAAAATTCATAATAATACGAGCTTCCTAGGAGAAAAGTAGTGAAACAACAACAATAAAAAATAGAGGAACTAACAACAATGAAGAAACTAACAACCAAAAAGCTACAGAGACAGTAAATAAAAAAAAACCCCTCCCCAAATCATTTATAGTATTGTTCAAGCCCTCTAGAACCTTATCCTATTCCTTTGCCAGAGCATCTCTGTTACCAGCCAAAGACACCAAGTTGAAATTATCGGGAGTCACTTTTCTTTTCCTGCCCTGACTATCCACAACACTATGGGCATTAGCGAGCTAACCCAGAGTCTGAAGATGTTGCAAGTATATTTCACCATGACTACACTCCACTCCATGTAGTTGTGGAGAATAACACAAACATGGTCCTAATAATTGGTTATGAAACCATAGTTGGATTTTAAAACCTCAATCTCTCTACCATGCCCATTGCTAACCACTTCCTCAACTTGCACTTTCATCTTATGCTAGTAATTGAACAAAAACTGCACCGAGCTCTTGGTGAGCCACATATCTCCCTTAAGTTCTTCAATATCCACATACATCTTAGCTAAATGTTTCTCCCCTTTCACAAGTCCAATGTGCCCCATAGCCTTGAATTTTGTTCCAATTACACATTGATAGGAGTCAGAAGATCCTATTTACTAGACTCCCCCTTAGTGTTCAAAGGGACACTAGGAGCCTGATTAGATTTCATTTTCCTAAGATTTTGGGCCACCAAAATCTCAACCTCACCTTTATCCTCTTCCGAGTCACCTTCCTGATAGTCAGAATTTTCACTCAAGTCTTCTTCCTTCGAGTCTGAGTTAACTCCATCTGCATAAGCTTCCATAGTTTTATTTAGGGAACCAGACTTATCAATGTCTAGGGCAGCTCTTTTAACAAGGGTGAGAATAAAGCCATGATGGAGCGGGACAAAGACCCTTTAGGTTTTGAATTGAGAGATAGAGGCACACAGGAGCGATAAAGAAATTAGGGGAAGCTAAAATCCTGGCCACGTCTAAAATGATTAAGCATAGGAAGGTGGTAGGCATAAATAAATTTGTGGCAGCCCTCAAGAGTGAGAAATTGGATAAGGGTGAGAGCCACATCATCAAATGGTTTAGGTAAAGATAGACGAAGATAACCAAAAAAATGGGAAGTGAGATTTTCATTACCTTTGAGAAACAGTTCAACTCTTCGGAGGCTTCTTTTTTAGGTTTATAGACCTCCCTCCCGATCACTACAGAATACCCATCACTTTGGTGACCGAATCCACAATAATATCCATGTTAATCCCCTTCATTTCAACCACCACACCTTTTTAGTATTCTTCCAGAAATGGTGATATATTTGCTAAGATTTTCAAAATGACCTTCAATTTTTTTAGGAATGGCGTAAAACCCTTGCTATCAAACACAGCCATGGCTTCAGGCGTCACCCGTTCGAGATCAGTAGGTTCAATTCTAACCCGGTTACCACCCATTTATCCACACAAAAAACCGTTCACGAGAATTCCCAATTTCCAGGTAGCCAGAGGATTACACTTAGGCCCAAAAATGAAATTTATCTAGGCACAAGATGCAAAAAAATCTTTCCATACACACGATCGGATCCCCTCCCCGATATTCGCATTATTAAGAAATAAATGCTCATTATTCCTACGGAAAATGACCATGATGAATTTGACACACCATGAACTGACATTTTTTTGTGACGTGTCCATTTATGTCATTATGTACAAGTGTGATCGCACCTTATGATCAAGAGCTTCCAATTCATTGATAAGTGTCAACTCATCACAATTAACCCCCATATTAGCAAAACAATCCACCACAAATTTAGCCTCCCTATAAACATGCTTGAAGGTAATAATTTCAAATAAATTTGACATTTCCTTAATACTCTTAATAGAGTTATGGATGGAAATAGAGATGGAACCTTTCCCAGTAATGTTGTTAATTATGTTCAAAGAGTCTCCTTCCACCTCCAAATTGGAAAAATTGTGTTGAAGAGCTATAAACAACCCCCAAAAAAACCCCTACTTCACTGCTTTGGCAACATGGTTTGTTTGAGTGCCTAGGTTGTGATGGTACCCAAGAATAAATATTCCTTCAGAATCCCAGAAAACCCCACCACAACCAGCTCTACTAGGGTTTCCTTTGGATACACCATCAAAATTCAACTTAAAACACTCCTTGCTAGGTTTCACCCATCCTTTGAGTCTAGGGTTGAGAGAAGGGGTACTAGTAGATGAGGATCCCAAACCCCACTTTAAGGAAAATATGGATTCATTCTGAAAGATAGACTTCTTTTGAGGGTTCAAATTAGAGAAATTAGCTAGAATGGTATTAACACAACGGGCTCCAACTTTCTTGGAAGAATCTTTCTTACCTTTGAAGATTATTCTATTTCTCTCCTTCCAAATCTCCCAAGATAAATGCATAATAGAAAAGGTCTACAAATATTTTAACCCTTGGCTCTTAAAAGGATTAGACCATTGAGACCACAACAGTTTTATGGAATCAGGGAAAACCCAATTGACTTCAAAAATATTGAGAATGGTCTTCCTAATTGAGACCAGATAGGGGTAGCTAAGAAAAAGGTGTGAGGAGTCTTCACACTCAGTTTCACACAACACACACCTGTTAACCATATGGAAATTTCTCTTGTTTAGGTTGCTGACAGTTAGAATCTTATCATGGATAACCAACCACCAAAACATATTAATCTTGGGGATTAACTCTTTGACCCAAACACTTCCCCAATTGAATTTTTTAGTTTCCCCCACCTCAGAAAAGGAGTTGTAGGCACTTCGGACCGAGAAGATCCCACTATCCTCCTTTGACTAGTAAATATTATCCTCTTCTAAGATCTCCTTATTAAAAATAACTCCTCTTAATTTTTTGTTAATAAAATAAATATCAATGCTGTTAGAACCATCCAGTTCAATGGTTTTCCATTGTCCCAGGGGTTCATCAAATTTTTAAAAATCTTTGACCTTGGTCCCATATTTGGTAACATAATCTCAATAGACTGTAGGGTAAATTATCTTAAGAGGAAGGTACCCTAACCATTTTTCCTCCCAAAATTTGATCATACACCCATTGCTAACCATCCATTTGCCACCCTCGAGACAACTATATCAATTTTAAGAAACAAGAAGAACCATTTGAATCCTAGATGTAGAAGCACCATTCATTGGTGGAAATATTTGGCCAATATTTACCTCTGATAATAGAAGTCCAAACACTCTCTTCCTTGACCAGCCTCCAACTCATTTTAGACAACATTTCTTTATTCATTTTGGTCCAATCTCTGATACCAAGACCTCCAAGTTTTTGGGGGTGCAAACCTTTTCCCAAGAAATTAGAGGAATTCTATCTTTGGGTTTTGAGCCACTCCATAGAAATATTTTTGAATACTCTCCAAACTTACTAGCAATCAAGGAGGGTAACCTGTAGATAGACATTGTATAAATAGGTAAATTTTGAATCGAGCATTTGAGGAGGACAACCTTGCCAACTTGAGATAACAGAGAACCTTTCTAGCCTTCAAGTTTCTTCAAAAACCTATCAATTAAGAAATTCCAATCAGCATTCTTAGGTTTTTCCACCCCAATAAGCATACCTAGATACCTAGTTGGGAGGGTTTTAGACACACAACCAAGAATTCCAATAATTTTATTGCATCTTCTTTCCAGGGTGTTGATAAATAAAATTGATCTTTTCCCATAATTGATCAATTGGTCTAATGCCTCCTCATAATCACCCATTAACTATTTGAATTCCATAGCCTTCGGGATAGAAGCTTCACCCACCAACATAGTGTCATCAACAAAATGTTGGTGAGTAACCCTGTTATAGTTAATAGCAGGAGAAATACCTCTAATCCTCCCATCCAAGGCAGCCTTATTAAGAGCTCTACTGAGGGTCTCAGCCATAATAATGAAAAGAAAGGGAGAAATAGGATCACCTTGTCTTAATCCACGTGTGCTGTTAAAAAATCCACAAGGGGTCCCATTAATCAGGACCGAGAAATTTTTGTGGAAATACATGAAAGAATCATCATCTTGAAGTCTTCACCAAAGCCAAACCTAGTAAGAACCTTCAGAAGGAAGGGCCAAGAGACTCTATCATAGGATTTTTCCATATCAAGTTTAATAAACATGGCTTCCTTCTTATTCTTCTTAATCGAATGAAGGGTCTCTTAAATAGTGACTATACCATCCTGGATCTATCTTCCCATAACAAAGCCTCCCTGCTGCTCAGAGATGATCAAAGGCAAGACAAGTTGAATTCTTAAAGCCAAGATTTTGGAGAACATTTTGTAAACACAGTTACATAGGCTTATAGGTCTAAAATTTTTGAAATCCGTAGGATCATGATTCTTAGGGATCAAGGCTAGAAAAGTGATGTTTAACTCTTGAAGCATATTTTTATTCTTAAATAATTCTTGAATAGCATTACAAGTATCTTCCTTCACAATCTCCCAGAAAGTTTGAAAAAAGAAAGCTAGAAACCCATCCGGTCCCGGAGCTTTGTCAGGATTTAGGGATTTCAAGCATAAATTCAATTTCTTCCAAAGAAGGGATTTTGGTGAGCATACAATTATCATCTTCATTAATCAAATGGGGAATACAATATAGAAACTACTCTTCCTTAATGTTGTTGGAAGCATTGGAAGAAGCCAAAAGCCTGCTGAAAAAAGAACTAACAGCTTGTTGGATTTCCTTAGTGTCATTGATCAACACACCCTCTTCATTCTTGATACAGAGAATTCTATTAGAGCTCCTTCTTTTAAAGTTGAGATATGAAATAACTTTGTGTTCTTGTCACCTTATTTGAGCCATTAGACCCTTGATTTTTGTTTCTAAAAACTTTCCTCCTTCAAGAGAATGTTATGATACTCAGCTAATAATTCTTTCTCTTTTTTTGTTCGACCAAGAGATTTTCCTCACCAAATGATTCCATATTACCTTATAGGTATGAAATATCATTATCCAGAGACTTATTTTTCTCAAAAATGTTACCAAAACTTCTTTTATTCCATCCTTTCATATTTTTCTTCACATGAGCTAGATTTTTAGCAATCCTGAAAAAAGTTGTTCCTTTGATTTTCACATTCCACCAAGACTTTGACTAAATAAAAATATCCTTATCTTGTAGAGCCATATCTTTTCAAATATGAAGGGGTTCCTCCTCCTCTCTTTATCCTTGTTCTAGAAGAAGATAGGGTTGATCATAACCGATGTGTGGGAGGGAGTACTAACCAAATTATTTGTTCAACCATCCCCATGAAATCAGAGATCTATCAAGTTTAAATTGAATCAACTGATCACCTTTTCTTATGTTAGACCAAGTAAATCTACTACCTTGCATATCAACATCCATAAGGTTATTGAGAGAGATGAAATCTTGAAGGTCTTCCATACTTTCAGTAAAATCAATATTTCCCCCTTCTTTTCCCTAGGACACAAAGGGGTGTTAAAATCCCCCAGAATCACCCATTCAATCCCTTTAATAACATTCTAGAATTTAGAGAGATCGGCCTAGAGATTTTTTTCTTTCACCTTTAATATTTGGGGCATAAATATTAGATAAGATCCATAACTCCTTGGACTTCTTATCTTGAAATAGAAAATCCATATGGTTATTTCTACTAAGAAGCTTTATTCCTTTGAGTTTTTCCTCATTCCATATAACTGTCATTCCACCAGTAGTACCAATCAAACTAACATCAAAACCCCTAAAAAAATTTGCAATACCTTCCACTAGCCTCCAAGAAAGGACCCTCCTCCATCTTAGTTTCTGTAAAGTTAAAATGTCAAAATTGTGAGTCACCTCCAAATCTTTTATCACCTCCATTTAACAAGATTGTTCAACCCCATGACATTCCATCATATAATATTCATTTAACACCTTGGTTCTTTGTTCTTATAAAGTTCCTAAGATCGAGTTTAGATTGGGTTCCATCATCTATTTCTCTTTGACTATTTTTCTTCCTTGTAACCTATTTGGAGGGACACCCAGAGCCAATTTTTTTCTCTTTTGGTGTCACCTCGATATTTCCCATTTGAAAGGAGTTACCAGAGAAGTATCATTTTCAACTTGATTGGGGTCCCCCTTTTCAGAATCATTCATCTCAAAGAGCAGATCTGTTTGAGTAGAGACAACTTCCTAGATAATGTTATGAATGTTGTTAAAAACCTATTGGTTTTCATTTCCTAGTGTCAAAACAACATTTTCACTTTCTAGCAAATTTTCAAATGGATTAGAAAATGTTTCCATAGATTCATTGATGTTTCTTCCATCCATTGCTTTTGACTGAGATATTTTCCTTGGCAACTTCCTTAAGCAGATTATCCAGTTTTTTTAGGATAAAATTTTTTCAACTTGAACGTGGAGCTTAGCCTTCTGGAACTAGGGTTTCGAAAAATTTCCACTAGTATTTTTATTCCTTACTTCTATGAATCCCTCTTCATCTAAAATCTTGAGTGTCTAGGATTTTTTCACATTAGATCTATCTCCATTGTTTTCCGTTATTTGAATACCTTTATTAGGATTAACATTCTTGGGAGTGTTTGTAACCACATGAGAAATTTCCTTACCTTTGTCTAGTTCCTTGGTATGCTTCTCTTGATACGCCTTTGAGACAGTCAGATTACATTGTTGCTTTACATGCCCCCAACCTTGACATTTCTCACATCTTTGAGGGTAGTTTTCAAACTTGATTTTTGTTCCCAACTTCCCAATCTTGACCATAGAGAGATTGATTTAGGTAGAGACGAACCCATTAAGGAGTAGATATAAAATCTTACATAAACCACTCTTGATTTAGTGTCTTGTTATCCACAACAACAAAGGTACCAAGAGTGTTTGCAACTCCTTTAATAATATCCACATCCCATAGTTCCAAAGGTAAACTCGGAGTCTCACCTAGACAGAAACTAATTAATATTCTCTCTATCAGGGTTGAACCTGGGAGTCCATTTCCTCAAAAAGAGGCCAAGTTTCCCAAGGAACCATGGGCCATCATTGAGGATCCTCTGAGGGTCTTCAAAGTTGTTGAAGCTAAATAGGAAGAAGCCATTTGGCAGGGTTGTGACATCCATATGCCCCTTGGGTTTCCATTTCAAGACAGACCAAGATCTAATGGAATCAATATTAGGCCTTCCCCCTACCAATTTACCTATCAAGGCATTCTCCATTTTTCTTAGATTTTGATCTATTATGATATTAGGGATATCTAAAAACTTTCTTGTTCCATCTTATTTAAGCTGAGGAATGATTCCTAAGCTTTTTTCCTTATCAAAGTTCAAAATATTCGCATACGATTTAGGGAACCATTTTCCACATGACTCCCACCCATAGATAAAGTCTCGCATGTACCTTTCTCCCTCGAAGACTGGTCCATAACATCTATTTTCTCTCCCAAAGGGATCTTCCTGCTGTCATTTTCCCACCCATCACTATTTAGACCCTCGTCCTCCTTCTTGTCCCATTTATCTTTCCCTCCCACCTATTCGTCTTTCCCGCCCATCACATAAAATCATATTTTCAAAGAATATTACCTCATTTACAATAGTATATGTGTTAAATTTTGTTACAAGGTCGTAAAGTGCATTTTCACAACTTGATTTTATATAATATTGCATAGATGTAGTTGTATATTAGTGACCAGTAGGTGTAAGCTATTAATTCCTAGACTATGTTTGGGTTGACAGTCTATGATGGGCTTAGTGACCGCTAATAGCCAACTATACAAAAGTAATTTCTTTTAATTGTTAACTAATAAACCAAAAATTTACTCAATTCAAAATAAATATAATTAAAATATGTATGTTAGCAACCGCTAGGGTAATACATATTACAAATAAACTACTTCGCTATAGGTTCCTTCAATTATGAGGGTCTTATTAATGGTTTTCTTTATAATTGTATATGACTATCATACCATTTTTTGTCTGTGCAAGTTCGTGAGTGACGTGCCAAAAACCTCCCCATTTGGCATCAAATCTGAAAAAAAATTGAAGTTTTTATTAAAAATATGTAAACAACAACATTCAAAAACATCTTGTAGTGATCAATTTATAAAAAGTATTTTTCACTCGCATGATTTATAGATTCATTGGATGGATGGTCTCGACATCCGAGGCAACAATTTGAATTGGTTGTGACATATTAAGATTGACAAATTGTCTCCTCTATTTGTATGTGGAGAGAAAGAGACAATATCTTCCTCTATCATTTGGTTGTCTGCATAAATATTGTATGTATCAGTTCAAATGCATTAAACTAATAAAATTGTTTAAAGTGATCTTAACCAATGTACCTTTTTTCAAGTTATAATAGTAATGTTATAAAAACATTTCTTGATCATGTGATTCAACAATAAAAACCACAAATATAACCGAGTCGACAAAAGAATGCATTGCTACACTACCATCATACAACACTATAACCGAAGAATTATCGGAAGATATTCGAGTGAACTTATGATACCAAAACCAATAAGATCTCTCGTAAATAAAATGATGTGTCTTTACTCTAATAAAAAAATTTCTTATAGTAAAAATTGTTACGGAAGTTGATCCATCCAATCCATGGCAATTTTTGTTATATCCCCATCATCAACATCACAATTGTGCACATCATTTATTGTTTACATAAAACAAAATCTCTTAAATTTTCCTTTGCCATCATAAAATCAGTAACTACCTTCCACAATTGATTCCTACTTGTCTTTGACTTTTTGCATGTATTTTTTTATCAATTCTCTTAACATTTTTGAAAAAGAAACATGTAATAGCATAATAATAACACAATTGAGAAGACTATATATAACAACTATAAGCGAGTCCATTATTGCATTAGAAGTGAGTACATCGGATGAATTACAAAAATATATGATCACACATTATGCATTGAATGTATTAGTTGAGGGACTAAAAGATATTGTTGATTTGGAGCAGAAGAGATATGCATCGATTGCAGTAAAGTCTTTGGTGTCTGTGATCCTTGCTAGAATATTTTCTTCCATTGTAATCATGTAGTTGTCTATAATTGTTTGAGTTATTGCTGGGAGAACCTCTGTCTACCACTTCAACATAAATGTTTATTTTTGATGATTTTTCACTTCCTCCAGAATCAATTTTTATTTTTCCTTTATTCTCTTCTCCCAAAAGTACACACAACATGCGGCAGTGAGAATCATGTAGGCAAAATTTTTCAGCAATAGTTTTTCAAAGTGCATTCTCGCCAATACACTATCACTGAATATTTACTTTTCATAAATTTTAGAAAATTTTCTTTCATTCTTGAATCAATTTTTACTCTTTGGCAGTAAGTATCTAAAGTCTCCTCTATGACACCTAATTTAATAGAGCGAGTTAGCCCTACTTTCGTTGCCTACACTTTATCTAGTAGAATTGATATCTCCTCATCATTCATTCCTCTTGCAGCTTGAAGTAATTCATCATGAACCTTTCCAATGAATTTGGTTGAAATTTAGGTTGGTTATCCTTATAAGGAGAACAACCCAACCCACCTGATTTAAATAACTCAATGGTTGTTATCAATTTTGTCCATATGTCCTCAGGTAAAAATAGAAATGTTATTTTGTCGAAAGGCTCTCAACCTTGGCCACTTTGAAAATAGCAAGACATTGCATCTTGAAACATTGCATTGAAAGAGGAAATAGTATATTTTCTTCAAAATTAAATTTTAAGAACAAATTCACTATAATTAACTTTTATTACCTTCAAATCATATAACTTTGATTTTCCCACTCCCATCTCGAGGACATCCTAGGGATATCCAAATCATTCAACCCTTGTATAGTACATCAATAAAATTAGTATCAATCCAATGTTTATTTACATCGTTTTGCTTTTAGAAAATTTTAACAATGAATCTGCTAATATCATGTGAATACATAATGCGAGCCTTTCTAAAATGCATCTTAGTATGTAATAAATTGTATTTACTTTCAGCCAAATTTTGTTTTGGGCACAAATGGTATGTTGGCCATCAAGAATGTAGAACTACACTTCATCCCTTTTCAGGTCATCTAGATCCTCAAGTTGCACAAGTTCCTTTGTAGAAGGTAAAAAGGGAAGAAAATGTGCATAATCTAGATTCTCATCATGCACGGGATGTAATTGATATTCTCAAGGTGCCAAATGGAACCTAGAAACTTTAGTTGGAAAAACATCACCATTGAACAAAAATAATTTTAATTATTCAACATTTGAATTTTTGTTTGCTCAAATATATTGGTCACTTTCTTCAACAACACAACCAATTTGTTATTATTTTTAATCCCTTGCAACTTTGACTTAGATGTATTTATCTCTAATTTAGACAAATAAGATTTCCTTAGTGTTGTAAATAGATTTTCATGTTTCGGTGGAGAAAGAAAAATTTTTCTATTCAAATAATGAAAAATAGAAGAGGTATCCTCGATTTTAAACAAATTTTGAATACAAAATTCATGTTATTATGAAATTCAAGGAATTTTTATAGCCTATTTTTTTACTATATGAACTTCCCCAAATTCCTATTTAAAACAAAAGAAAGCCATCTTTTTTGTAGAATACTTCATTTCAGTTTTTGGAAAATGAAACTTCCAACTCCATGTCAAGAATAAGACACTTATTCATTACGACGCGTGAGTTCAACCCGAATACACATTTTTTCTAATCAATAACTTTTGAATTTAGTACCATACCAACTTCACTAATAACTTTCTCACATAAAAAGAACCATAGATCACGGTGGTAATTTTCCAGGAATACATTTCTACAAAAAATCATCATCTCTCTTTTTCCAATCCTCCGATCCTTGATAAAAGGAAATTGCATGAATGGAGTGCGGCCAATGGAAGACATATTACTTGAAAAAGGAATTAAAAAATTAATATTTCGTAAGTAATTAGAAAGGACAAATATTGTTTCTCAACAGTGTAATAACAATGAGATGTTGTATCTTAATGTCATTATTTTCATAGAGTAAAATTCAATAGGAATAAATATTTATAGCATAACAATCTCTAGGCATACTTCAACCCTCCTTTAGTTATAAAAACAATAAAATATTAATAAAAAAAATTGTTATGTGTTGCACTAAGAAATTTAAACAATTAGTTGCTATTAAATTTGGTTTGTTTCAAGTAGTGAATTTTTTTCTAGAAGTGAAGACTAGCAGCCACTAGCATCTATATATTCCCATCACTGTAAAAAACATATTTGAGTTACACTACATCATTGTGAAAACCTAGAATCCAACATGGGTGATAAGGGTTGAGAATTGAATATTTAATAATAACAAATATTACATGTCATGAGGTTTTTGGTTTTTGTAATTAGGGGCATTTTATAGTTCTCATAAGATATATTGTGTATATCACATAATTGAAATCGACTAGTATAAAGGAAAATGCCTAGCAGTCGCTAGGTTCAATTAGTAATCGAAAGTAATGGTTTCCCGGTATCAAGCCTTAATAGTTTCTTATTTTAAAATTAGTGATCAAATAAAAAAATCATGGAAAACCCTCACGTTTGCTAGGATCCTTGCGGTGGCTAATCTACCTAATGGGCGCTAGGCTTAAGATTATGTGTTTGACTACGTGTATTATATTCTCTTGAATCTATGTTTTAAATCACGTCTATTTAGAAAAATTCATAAATATTTTTCTTGTCTTGGAGTATTTGTTATCTTATCTTGTCTTATAACATAAAATATGTTATAAATATATTGTGACATTATTAATAAATTATAATATTATTAATAATGAGTTTATAGAACTCATATTAATAATATAGTTGTAATAGTTAGTATTAGTATCTCGGGTGAGTTGTGAGAACAACTCACGTAGAAATTTTGGTGTGTGATAATAAAGGGATGAGAGAGATATCCTAGGGATAAATTTGAGAGATTCATGGAGAGATATTATAAGTTTTGAAGAGAAGAGTTGAATCCACCTTTGTATAAGATCAAACTAATATAGATGTAAACTCTATCAATGTAAATGTATCTGAATGAATTTCAGGTTTATAATTTATTATTATTCAAGTGTTTTATTATTTTGCAATTTTTATCAGGTGGTATCAAAGTGAATATGATGTTTTGAAGTGTTAATATAGGGCATCGCCGCAATTTGTCCTTGTGTATGTAGTATTTTGGCAAACCAAACATATTTCTCACTTCTTATCTTGATTTTATCAGGTGAGCCATTTTTATTTGTTGAGTTATGTACTAATATGCATGATTTACAAGCTCCAAGCATTTCCTAAACCATTTACTATGCCCTTCATCTGCAAGCTCATACAATACATCATTATTAGGATATGTTTTTAACTTTTATCAGAGTATATTTCAAGCATTTCTAGCGAGATGTTCATTTTCTTTTTCAAATTTGTAATTGCTTCCTCAAATGCCAGATCCAAACTAATTGTGGTTTTTGCACTTAGTAAACTTTGTTAGTGTGTTTTCTATGTAAACATGTGTTATATCTAGGTGGATAATTTTTGTTAAACGTGTACATAGTAAAACCACACATCATCCTCGTGTTTTCCATCTAGTTAACTTCAGGAATATTTCAGTGGATGTTTTATACAATTGCATAGATTTAGAAATTCGCAGGTCAGAATTATACAATTTGGTGATTGTTTGCTTTAATATTCTCAGTCCATTTGTGGCCACATGTAGTCTGTGAGATCTACATCTATTCCCTCAAATCTGCCACGTAATTGAGAAATTTTCAACCCATGTCTGTACATCTAACTAAAAATAGCATTTAAAATTAATTTTTGGGGTCGCATATGGTGAGAAAGCTACATTTGGATGGAAGTATATGATCGGTATTCCCATTTGTTTCTCTAGTTGTGTGCATTCTTTTGTACGATTACAAGATTCATTTGGAGTCGTCTCAACCATTCTATGCCAATGATTCGAGGATTAATATCAAGGATTCTAGAAATCTCGTGGACTAGTCATTCAAGCATTGTGGTTTTGTCCAAGTAAGTTGTCAAGTAGATTGATTTGTTACTAAATAGAGTTTGGTCAATTTTCTCTTTAGTGTTATTTATAATTTTTTTAAGTTTGTGATATGGCTTGTAACATTGCTATATAACCATTATCAATTATACACTATATTAAGTGTGGTTCGTTTATACGTATAAACCCATCAGTCTAGTCCACATTTGCATTTGTATCAATGTCTTCATCTTAACATCGTTAGTGTATTCTTGTTTTTTAAATAGTTGCGAGTCATTAGTCAAATATTGTTTATAGTCTTGTGTTAGTTTGTGAGTCTTTTTAGTAAAAGCATGCCTTGTCATGTTGTCCAAAGTTTATAGTCATTGTATTATCAATTCCAAAATTTGTGTCGTCAAGTTGTTGGTCAGTAGAGTCCTCATATTATTAAATAATTGTGATGTCATGGTCATTGGTCCACAAAGTATGTGAATATAGTGTTATTGTCAAATTTTGTAGTCATCATCAAAATGACAAGTCAACAAAATATTTTATTGTAAAAGAGTCAAGTGTTTATTTGTAGTCAAGTATTGTCACTGTGAGTTGAAGTCAAAAAGTAAAAGATTGTAAAATAAACTCAAAATTGCCTTACGATGCATTTTTGGGGTAACCGAGCATCGATTTGTAATCAATATGTTATTGAGCCTCAAAGCAATTTTTTCTAAGTAAGTAGCATCTTCTTGGATGATGGAGGAAATGGAGGCTGGAGGTCAATCAATGACCTCTCGTTAGTCACCAACGATGCGGCCACACAAATTTTTGGTGAAATTTTGTGTATGTGTGTTATTTTTCTTTTATTTCAGATTTGCAGTTAGTTTCAGTTGTGTGATTCTATTTCAAAGTTCATGTGTGAATGAGTGAAATGTTCACATTGAGGGGGAATTGGTACATGGTCTCAATGTTCAATTTTTCTTCTATTCAGTTTTTATTCAGTAAGTGGTTCCTACATGATTCCCTCAAGGAAATACATAGTAGACAAACAAAAGCACAAAGGAAAAGAAACAACATGATATTTGGGTTATTGGTTGTCTTATAAAACCATCCTTTGTTTTAGGTTGTTGATTTTCCTGTAAAACCATCCTTTGTTTCAAGTCGTAGGTTGACCTACAAAACCATCCAAATCATGGGCACGCATGGGGGACAAGTTGCAGAGGTAAGTGTGATTGTTGTTTCGATAATGTCGACATTAAGGGAGTGTATATTGGGAATTAATAATGTTAAGAATAGGGGAGTGAATGTTACAAATATATGCTAAGGATTTCAAAGACTTCAGACCCATCAGTCTAGTGAATGTTATCTATAGAATTTTCACCAAGATCATTGCTACCAGATTACAATTCATTATGAATGATTTAATTTCAAAGCAGTAGAGTGGTTTCATTAAAGGCAGGATTATTCAGGATGGTGTGATTATGGTTCATGAGACCATACACTCTATGGATAATAACAAAAAATCAAATATGGTTCTTAAACTTGATATGAATAAAGCCTTTGATAAAGTCTCCTGGGTCTTTCTGGACAAAGTTTTGGCAAAATTTGGTTTTCTAGCTAAATTCAGAAAAATTATTAAGGCATGCATCACTACGGTCAGATTCTCAGTGGTGGTCAATGGAGAGCTAGTGGGATTTTTCACAAGTAGTAGAGGGCTAAGGCAAGGGGACCCAATATCCCCTTTGCTATTCATTCTTATGGCAGACAGTCTTAGCAGAACAATTGATAAAGTAGTTATAGATGGTCTTTTGAAAGGCTCTAAGCCCACTTCCACTAGCCAAGAAGCTTCTCATCAGAAATTTGTGGATGATAAAATCATTCTTTTAATGGCTTCCATCCTTGAAGCTAAAGCAGCAAAGTCTATTCTAAAACTTTATGAATCTGCTTCTGGGCAAGATATTAATTATGATAAAAGCTCCATTTTCTTTTTTAACACCCCTGATGAAAGACATATTAAAATTGCAAAAAATTTGGGCTATAAAATCAGTTCACTTCCTACTACTTATTTAGGGCTCCCCCTCTAAAAAAGTTTCAACCAAAGTTTGGAATGACTTGTTGGAGAGATTCCAAAAGAAAATGGCTAGCTAGAAAGGAGCCATTATGTCTAGTGCTGGTAAGTGTCTGCTCATAAAAAGCACTCTTCAAAATCTACCTATTTATATTATTTCTCTCTATAAATCCCTTCTTCTTTCAGAGAAAAAATTAAGAGGATACGAGAAAAAAATTCTTATGGCAAGGCATGGAGGATAAATTTAAATATCACTTGGTAGCTTGGGATCAAGTTTGCACTCTCAAAAAAATTGGGGGCCTGGGTATAAAAGACATAAAGAAAATGAATGAGGCTCTTATTGCAAAAATGGGATGGAGAATTCTCTTTGAGAAACAACCCTAGATTGAGCTAATTAAGGCCAAATATCTTAATCAACAAGCAGTCATTTCTTTTCTTCAGGATGAGCATCTTCCTTATGGTTCCATTTTCTGGAATAATTTAGTTCAGATCAGAAATTTCATCAAACAAGGAAGCAAATGGAAAGTGGGGAATGGCAGAGATATAAAATTTTGGGGGGATAACTGGTTCAACTATAGTCTTATTGATAGATTTGGTGCAGCTAAGGATAGCCTTGAAAGTAAGTATGGCAAAAGAATCATGGATTACATTGAAAGAGATGACAACAAGAAGAAATGGAAAAAGCTTTCTGTGGATAGAGATGATCTGAATCAAATTATTTCCTCTTTGCAAGATCAGTTGGACCTTACCCCCTTAAGTCAACTGGACATTAAGGATGAATTGGTCTGGAACAATTCTATTGATGGTGAGTATTCTGTTAAAACTGGTTATAATTATTTCTTTGAAACTATTCAAAGTGAGTTCAACTGGAGCAGGATTTGGATGACTGAGCTCACTCCCAAAATAATTTTTTTCTTTTGGCTTGCTCTTAGGGGTAGAATTCTCACCACTGATAACTGATAAGAAAAGGTTTTATAATGCCAAATAGATGTCATCGTGTAAAAAAGAATCTGAGGATATCAAACATTTTTTTATCCATTGTGAGTATGCCATCAAAATCTGGAGTTTTATATTTTCTAATTTCAAAGTTTCCTGGACTGTACCAAAAGATTTCATTCAATTTTGGACCCAATGGAGTCCTCCCTTTAAACATTGTGTTGTGAGAAGACTCTGGAAGTTGGTAATGCCTCATACTATTTGGAGGATATGGAAAGATAGAAATGATATCATCTTTAGAAATAGTAAACAGCAGTGCAAGCTCAGCATTGTTAAAATATCTAATGTTGTTAAAGAGAACATTGTAAGATTTAAACCTCCTAAGAACAAGAGTTACCCTAAAAATGAAGAACATATCTTGTCCCAATGGAAGATTGGAGCTGACAGTATTCAGAATAGCACCTGTAGTAACATTGATAGGTCTTTGATATATTGGAACCCTCCTGATCTTAATTGGCATAAGCTGAACTTTGATGGGGCCTCTAAGGGAAATCCTGGGATAGCTGCTGGGGGAGGAGTGATTCGGGATCATAGAGGTAGTCTTATAGTTTCTTATGCTGGTAAAATGGGGATACAAACGAATCATTATGCTGAAGCATTGGCCACTCTATGGGGTCTTAGAATTGCTTAGACTCATAATGTTCAAAATATTATTCTGGAAGGAGACTCACTGAATATTATCAACCATCTAAATCAGTCTTCGCCACCAAGCTGGAACATCAAGGATTTCATCATGGAATCCATAAGTATCTGCCAAACCTTCAACAATATCCGGATCAAGCATACATACAGGGAGGGAAACAAAGTGGCCAATGCATTGGCTAATTATGGCATAAATATTAATTTTATTATTTGGGATAATGGTAATTACATCCCTGAGCAGGTTCAAAACAACATTCATGCGGATAATTATAGACACTCAAGTACGGAGTAAGGATAATGATCTTTTGGAATGGGCTTTTGTGGAGATTAAATTCACACATGTGGGACATCTCATATATAAATAAGAACTTAAGTGGATCTTTGAGGAACTCAAGTACGCAGTAAGGAAAATGATGACTTGAAGTGGGATTTTGAGGAGTTAAAAGTTCACACATGCGGGAAATCACAGATACAAAGTAGCATTCATGCAGACACTTGTGGGAACTCCCATGTAAGTTATGGCTGCATTAATTATCATTACTCCCAACATGTGAGAGGTATTCTTAAAAATAGAGAAAGATAGATTGTTAACTGCATTTCATCCAATAGTTCACAAAAGGGTTTCAAAGAAATTAGTTTCAAGCATTCCAGAAAGGATAAAATGGGAGGAGTGCCTTGTCAGATTGAGCCCAATAGAGACCCTAGAATGGAAGAGCAATAAGGTTATTTGGAATCTTGTTAATCATGGAGGAATCACAAACTTTATTGATAGGATCCAGGGGCATGATTAGAACATATCTATTCAGTTTGCGATGGAGTGGAAGGATCGAGAAAGTAGAATATGGTGGGAAAAAATATCAGTTAATGAAGAACTCATTGTTGAAGCTACAGGCCTTGGGATGGATGGATACCATTTTTTCAACAAAAGGATTGATAAAGTGGTGAGGAAAAGAATTTTGTTGCTGAAAATGAGGAGCTGATCTTCGTTACTACGGGTTTGAAGGTAAGCTCCATACCCTCACCATTTGATGAAATCACCCGCATGATGGTTCGTTACATCTCTCTGGAGGGGAGATATGTCACAGTGCCCACAAAACATCTGGTGTTCCTCAACCATTTCCATAGGAATATCATGGTATGTTTCCCACATTACCTTCTAAGCTCTCTCAAACACTCCATTCTGGAGTTTCAGAAACATACCCGTGCGGTCCCCCTACATCAAGGTCTAATTTTCTTGTTGCACAAGCTTTGTGTCTCAAAGTTTCCCAGCCTCCCATCTTCCCCAACTCTACTTCATTGCTTCCCACCACCAATACCCCCACCCCCACTCCCACCCCCATCCCTTCCATCATGGTTCCCACCCCCACTCCCATCCCTTCCATCACGGCTCCCACCCCCATCACCTCTACCATGGCCAAACCTAAAACTAGGTCTCAAAAGACACCCAAGCTGGACACCCCTGTTTCAGGGAGAATTCTTCGCAGCACTCAGGAGTTGGAGGATGTTCAAAACCTCCTTCATATTAGTAGTGTAGGCCATCAAGTGGCATTACACACAGAGAGTACTACCCAAAGGCTGGAAGCCTTAGAAAAAGATATGTTCAATCTGAAAGAAGAAGTACAGAACTTGACTAAGCAAAAAGGAAAAAGGAAGAGGGAGGAGGATTTTGATCTTGGAAATAAACAAATTGAGGACATCTATAAAAATTTAAACTCCCTGGAAAACCATCTGGGAAAGCTAAGGATCACCATGATCACAACATGGCAATTTTTAATGCAATTGGTGACTTCCTTGAACAACATGTACGCAGTGTCTCTGTTCTTAGTGAGATCCCGGAAACTCTGTGGGGTATGGATAAAGAAAGAAGTCAGACCATTAAAAAGTTGGATGCTAAGGACCCCACTCACATGATGGCGTTGGCCTTGTTTACCTCTTTGCAAACTGTCAAATCCAGAATCAACAGAGCCACCAAGAAGTAAAGATGATCTTCGTTGCAGATGTTGACTTCCATCATGTTTTTTACTATTTTTTTGTTGTTTTTGGCTACTTTGTTACAACGTACGCTCTGTATTACTTGTTATGATGTAACTCTTTTTTGGTTACCTGTGGATTCAATGCCTATTCTAGATTTTGATCCTTCTTTTTGTGGAGCTTCTTAGTATATTATCTGGATTTTAGGCCATCGATGTAAATAGGGTATAGTCCCTTCAAAACTATTTACCAATAATAAAAAATGCTACAAATATATTGTGACATTATTAATAAATTGTAATATTATTAATAATGAGTTTATAGAACTCATATTAATAGTATAGCTGTAATAGTTAGTATTAGTATTTTGGTGAGTTGTGAGAACAACTCACATAGCTATTTTAGTGTGTGAGATAATAAAGGGATGAGAGAGATATCTTAGGGATAAATCTGAGAGATTCATGGAGAGAGATTGTAGGGTTTGAAGATGAGTGTTGAATTCAACTTTGTAGAAGATCAAACTACTATAAACATGAACTGTATCAATGTAAATGTATCCCGAGTGAATTTTAGTTTATAATGTTTTAATATTCGGTGTTTTATTATTGTGCAATTTTATCAAAATAAATGTATTCAAATCCTCCCTAGCAGTCACTAGTCTTGTAAAATTTAAATACAATAATGGAGCATAGTTTTTTTTCAGTGGAGTCATCACTACTTGTCTCGTATAAAAGACAAAATATATCCTAGTGGCCACCAACATCAAGATAATATGTTAGGATAGGAATAACATGTTATAGGCTTAAAATATTCTTGTAATAATTACGTGTATTCATAAAAGTGGTAAATATTTTTAATTACATGTATTCAGGAAAGTGGTTAATATATTTCTTGTCTTTGAATATTTTTTGTCTTCTCTTGTCTTGGAACATCAAAGAAAGGAAAATTCTTGGTGATTGTTAAGCTTCCTGACTTCCCTTAGGTAGTTTCCTCTACATTGACTTCCCTTAGGATAAGGCATTATGTATTACTAGTTCATATCAATGAAAAATTTTAGTGACTGCTAAGCCACATCAATGAAAAATTCATTGTCTACATTATCGAAAAATATAAGTGTTAGAGAATAATAATAGAAGTACATATTTTAAACCTAAAGACGTATCCTGTTCATCTTGGCCCTACATATTTTTATAAATTTCCTAGTTAAAAAAAAAATAGTCTATTCCAATTTACTAAACATCGAGGGTGAATATGTATATGAACCTTACTCAGAATAAAGGATCAGAGGCCATGAAGAGCAATGCTTGTTTTATGTTTACCAATTATTCGTTGATGAGAAGGATAGTGGTTGCTTTAGACTCTCTGAATGTCGAGAATCCATTTTAATGAGGCAAAAAACAATCTCAACAAATTTTTTTTTACTTTTTGTAATTATTTTATGTTAGCTAGAATATCCTCGACAGAGCCAAGTCCTTGAATACATACCTTCAAGAAGGATGATGCCTTATGTAGTTCTCATTTGATATTTTATGCATAAAACGTAATCCATATATTTTCATATAAACAAAAATGCTTTACAACCAGTAAGCACCATTAGTTAAGGCTAGTAATAAATATAGATACATAGTTAGGCAAGGTTAGATCATAACGAGGAAATGAGCTAGTTATCGTGAATCCTAATGTAAGAGGTTACTAGAGCCACTTAACAATCATAAATTTTATTTTTTAAATGCCCTTTAATAGATCATGATTTTTTTAATTTGTGGATTTTATTTTACGCATTTAAATTATGTGGAGAACATATTTTTAAGGGATTTAAAATAAGTGCTTTTGAATACAAAGGAATTTAAGGCAACCCATTACTTGAGAATAAAATCACCTTTTATGGGTTGTTTATGTGTCACCATTTCAATGGATAATTTATTGATGAGACTCAATGAGACTTACTTTATTTGCTAGTTTTTATTACATTTTAAACTTGAATTCAAATAGCTAATGGTACTTTATTTCACATACCCACTCATGGTCATCAACCCATGCATGGTCATTGGCTCATTTCCCCTAGCACAAGTAGATCATAGTATAAGAAGTATCCTCAAAGCTTGTATGGCGTGGTAGCCACAAAAAAATAATGGGTGACTAATGACTAGAAATTTAGTAAAATATTAAATGTATAAATCAGTAAGTTTAAGCATTGGAACGATATTTTTCCCTGACTAATGGATTAATTATTGGAGGCTACTCCCATATTATTGCTAATGTGGTCATTAAAAAAAGATTTTTTTAGGGAAAATTAATCTTGTGTGATTGAAATTCCCTTTGTATGCTCTCACTAACTCCAGATTAGACCTTAAATCTTATCTATTAAGTAAATACTAAATAGGAATATTTTTGAAAAATTGAGGGAATCACCAAGCATTTTGTGATAAGATTTATAATAAATATGTTGATTTTTCAAACTCATCACCTTTTCCAATAAAGGTTGATATTAAAGCCATTGGAAAGCTTGTATTAATTTCAAGCATGCGATGGCATATTCACTCCATATATTTATCTAATCACTCTCCCTTATTTTCACACCTTTTGGGTTTCTTTCATGATATTTCATTTATTCTATCATGGTCGGACCAATGTTTCCTTTCATGAAATTTTCCACGGATGTGTGTGAAATGGGATTTTATATCGAAATTTTGAGTCACCATTTGAAATCAATGTTTGGATTGAATCAGAGTAAGACCAGGTTGTAATTAAGGGAGTTCTTGGAGATGATTATATTTCTCTAGAGGAAAGTCTGAGGGTAAATACGAAAGTTACTTTGATGTTATTTTGTCATATTATTATCATACATCTGGCAAAGGATTGGGATTTGGAGATGGGTTGTCACTTTGGAACAAGCCATATAGAATAGTCATGGAAATGGAAATGGAAAAGACCTTGAGTGTGTCATGGAACTTGCTTTCTAATGCTCACTTGTAAAGAGGAAGGTTTGATAGACATGGATGTTTTTTTAGAGTTGCAAAAATAGTATCACATCCTAAATCATTTATTGTATGAAGTGGAGAGACATCGTCGACGGGAGGTAGGTTGATCCACTTGCACGAAAGTGGAGAGACATCATTTATTGTATGAAGTGGAGAGACATCATCAACGAGAGGTAGGTTAATCCACTTTCCTAACTTAGATGTTATGTTTTCTCCACTGCAACAAGAACCGACACATTGGGATGTTTGTCACTGATATGGTCATGAGGCATATGATTGGTTAAAGAGTCAGGTTGCTGCTAGAAAGAGCATATTTTTCTAGAACCACCAATGGAAACCATTTCATACCCGTTAAGGTGGAGGTTATGGATTCATACTATCCGCTTACGGTATGGGGTTGTTTGTATTCCCAACCACTTGTGTTTTTAGCAATCACCCTTGCGTTTTCACCAAATTATTGTTGGATCATTTGGGTTTTTAGAATAATCCTCTCATTGTATACGTAATGTAAATTGAAAGGGAACCTTCAACCCTCCCGTAATTATAAAATATAAGAAATCATTAGGATAATTTTATGTTATGCGTTGTACTAAGAAATTTAAACAATTACTCGCTATTAAATTTGGTTTTTTTCAAGTTGTCAATTTGTTGGTAGAAGTGAGACTAGCAGCCGCTAGCATCTATATATTCTAGGATATATTTTTGTTAATGTACAAAAACAATCTTTATAGCTTTAGGTTAGAGGGTCCTTAATGCGGTACAAGAATTATCCTAGCATTGCCGTAATCTCAAGAATGTGTTATGTTACACCAACGCCGTGAAATAATCTAGGACCTTAGCACCCAATATCCTTCGAATATCATATGGTGGACTTTTAATAACATATTTAACTTACCGGATGTTAGGAGAAAAATTCTTATTGGAATATGTGTAATCATGAAATTCGTTAAAATTTGTTATGTTACATGAAGGGATTATAATAAGCTTCGATATTAGGGGCTATGTGTACTCTAGAAAATCATTGATTTATGTCATATCTTCAAATATATTTTTTCGAGTCATGTATTTGAATATCCAAGAAATGACTTAAACATCCACCCTAGCGGTCGCTAGTCTTGGAACATCATTTTCTAAATTCTAAATATAATAATGGAGCTTAGTGCATTTTTTTGTCAAGTCATTACTAATTGTCATGTATGTAAGAAAAACTATCGTAGTGGCTGCTAACCTCAAGCCTTTGTGATGTTACAACAACACTAATTCAAATATAATATTGAACCCAACATCCGTTAGGTTTAAAATTTTGTTTGGAATTCATGTGATAGACTTCAAATATCCTATTGACCTCAGTGACCACTAGGATTAAATTTTTGTTTGGAATCATGAGTATTCAGAAATAAATGTAGTGAGAAACCATCCTAGTGGTTTCCAGTCATTGAAAATAGTATTTTAAAATTTAAATATAATTGTGGGGAGCATAGTTAGATTTTAAACCGAGTCATTAAAATTTTCGTGAATACAAGACAAAAAATATCCTAGCAGACATTAACCTCAAGTCTTTGTGATTTTCTGCAGTGAGTCTTTATGTAATTATCTTGAACTATAGTGGACTCTAGAACATCATGTAATAGACTTTGAATAACATGTTGTACTCAGAGGCCTACTAGCTAAACAATTGGTGTTGGAGTTTAGTTTAGTTTAGAGTTTTGAGTTGGTTCGTTAATCAATATCTTGAAAGTAAGATAATAATTATCCTAGTGGCCACTAATATTAAGTATTTATTATGTTATACCAATGTAGTAGAATAATCTATGACCTTAACGGCTTCTAGGCTTTGAGTATCATTTTATAGACTTCAAATAACATATTAAAATCAGCGTCCGTAATGCAAAAATATATTTTTGGAATATGTGTATTCGGAAAATCGTTTAAATTAATCTTGTCTTAGAACATCAAAGAAATAAATTAAACATCCACTATAGCGGTATTAGTATTAGAAGGTAGTATTATAAAATCTAAATATAATAAAGCGTATGCAAGGAAAAAAATATCCTAGCAACCCGCTAATCTCAAGTCTTTGTTATGTTGCATCAATGATATTTAATAGTCTTCGACATTAGCGGCGCTTAAGATTCAAATATCATGGTAGGATCATGATAAATTAATATGGAGATATAAATATAATAATGGTTCTTAGCTTGGTTTTTAGGTGAGCCATCCTAATTGTATTGTATGCAAGTCAAATAGAATCTTAGCGGCCGCTATTCTCCGCTTTTGTTTGAAAAATGTATTTAGGAAACTCTTTCATATTTTTATTGTCTTTGAATATTTTTTGCCTTGTGTTCTCTTGTAATAGCTAGGCAATTCCTTAAATATCGAGCTTAGCAGCATCTAGTCTTGGAATATGTTATTTTAGAATTTAATAATTGTTACTTTATATTGGCTCATTTATCAAGTAAGTCATTACTAACTGTAAATGAAATATATGTTTGTAAATATAATGATTAACATTTATATTTAATAATATTTACGAGTACATATAATGTGCTTACCTTTTAATAAACATAAAAAAATTTGTAAATACAATGCATTTAATTATTTCTACATGGGAAAAATAAATAAAAACTATAGATGAACACGAAAAATAGTGAGAATTGAATATTGAATAATTATTCATGACTATTTATTTCATATTAAAAAATCATTAAAGGAATTCAAAATGATTACCTAAACTATACAAAAGAAAACCATTATGATTTATAAAAAAAAATATGCGACTCATGTTTTTCTGCTAGAGATAGATGTCGTGCTTACGGGAAAAAATAAATGGATGAAGAAGAATGAAAAATCAACAAAAAATTAACTAGAGAGACAGATAGAAGGGCTGAAAAGGGAACCCGTTTAATAGACACAAATACTTGAGCTACGACTAAACATAAAAATGGGTTTTGGAAGGAATAAATATTTTAAAAGGGATTAAAAAATCTTTGGTCATGGGTAGACAAAAATTTGGTTTCAGATAGAGTAACGCATTTTGACAAGAAGATGGAATGAAACTACAAAGGCACCAAAGGGAAAGGCAAGGACGGATTGCGATGCAAAACACAAGAACTAGGCAAATACATAATGGCTACAAGTGCCCACCATCAACTATGGTACACATATAATAACATAGATGATTTTGATAAATACCTATTTTAGTTGTATCTTATATTTTGACATACTTGATAATGTCTATTAAAGCTCTGTATTCTCTCTAAAACATAGTATCAATGAGATTCTATCTACAACCTATTTTTCTTGTCTCTTTTGATTCCTTCCTTTGTGGGCCTTTTGAACTGTACTCACACTTGTGATCTATCCACAATCACTATTTTTGTCTTACTTGTGTGCCCCTAAATGTGATTACAATCGCTACCTCAGCTTACCATTCAAAAAATGTCTAGAATCGAGCACTTAGACCAATAAATTAGTGCTTGCACATGTTATATTCTGATTTCAAGAGCTTCTTTTCTATGATTAAAAAATAAAAAAATCCTAATATATATTTCTCTTGTTTATTTAGTTTTTTCCAAATGCATTCAATGAAAGAAATTAAAAACTAAAAAAGTGGGAATAGGAAATTTAAAATTTTGAATTTCCCCTTCTTAAAGAAAAAGTGTGGGATTTTGATATTTCAAATATTGGCATTTAATGCGGGGATTTCACATATCATACTTTGAATTAACTTGTCATTAATATTTTCATTTAATTTGGGGCATATCATGGGATACGGGGAAATCAAATTGATTAATTTTACCTACTTTAGAAACAAGTGGGACAACGACAAAAGTTTCTTTGTGAACACTCAGAAAACCAAAAATATTAATTTAAGAATAATAAAAAACCATTTAGAAAATAGAATTGAACATTATGAAACAAAAAAATTAAATTTTAATAGAGCGATATATGTCTCGTTAATTATTAATTTTTATCTAGTGTGAATTCGGGATTTTATAAATACGATTCACATTAATTCGGGGAATAGCATGTGATACGGGGAAATCAAATTTATTAATACTATCTACTTTAGAAAGTGCTATGACAACATCAAAAGTTTATTTTTGAACTCACGGGAAAACGACAAATATTAATTTAAGCATAATAAAAAACCATTTAGAAAATAGAAGTGAATGTTACGAAACAAAAAATTTAAATTTTAAGAGAGTGATATATGCCTCGTTTATTATTAATTTTTATCGAGTGTGAATTCAATATTTTTTAGCTATCATCCATGTTAATTAAAAAAATCCAATAAAATGTGGCATCTTGCAAGTTTGAACCAGTTAATTACATAATTATATAATTGACACATTTATTAAGAAATTTTTAATTAGTGATAGAATTAACAAATATTTTTACCTATAAAAATCCACATTATTAAGTTGTAACTGTAATCCATTAAAATGTTTCCATGTGGCATGAAATTTCTAATATATCTCATGATCGTCGATATTTTGGAGTTATTTACATTTTACTATAGAAAAACTAAAACATAATTTTACGCTTCACCGAATTTGAGAGTACCTTATAGATAGGAAAGAAAATAGTGACTGCTAAGCTCCATTAGAATGATATTTTTGCAACACCGAATTCAAAATAATAAATACTTAGATTTTATAGGTGTTAGCATATGGATTTTCATGCATGCAAATGACATGCAATAGTGTGGGAACGAATTCCCTCCTCAATGAAGGTGAGGGTGCCTTTATTGAAAACCAAAACTTTATTTACATATGTACATTCAAAATTGTATTGGGGGAGTGTTTTGGAGCATCAATGGAAAGAAAAGTGAATGAGGGAGATGGAATGAAATGAAGGAAATGAATGAATGGAAGGAACATGCAAGAGTTAGGTAAAATCATAGCCTAATATTGCATGGAGAAGAACAATAAATAACTAACAAAAATAAAACAGAGTTTGCATCAGCTAAACGAGAATGAGTAAAAGGGAACACACGTGAGCAAGTAGATAATCAAAGCTTGATCACTGTGAACTAGAACAACATATTAGTAGCATTGACAATAAGATCCAAGACAATATTTACATGCAAGATTCAAACACTAACATCTAATGAACATAAGAACATCAAATGCTATAAGAGACAATGAATGGGACACAAAGTTCATATTTCATTAACTCCAAAATGTCTTCTCAAAAGAACACAAAGTTTATTTCTTTGAAGTAAAGCTTGCATACAAAAGTATTTTCTTCTCCTCTCTCAAAGTCACCCTTACAAATGAGCCCCTGACTTCCTTTTATAACCAAAAATTTGGTTACAAAGTAGTTAGGGTTTACATGATCATTAAATAGGGAACTTAAGTGACTTTGAATTTTTCAACCAAATTTATTAAAAGAAACTAAAAATAGAAACCACTTAATTTATCCATAGTTTTCCAAAAGTGAGTTCAATAATAACACCATTTAAAAATACCACTTTTAAAACATACAAAAAAATAGTGCCTTATCCATTGAAATGGGGTCCGCCTATCTCAATCGTATGAGAAATGGACTCTCCCACTTTGTTAGATACTAAGAAAACTATCTCCTTGTCCCATCGGTGAAATTAGGATCCATCACCTTCGCCAATTGAAAGGATTTGAACCTTCCCAATGTTTCAAACATATTTTCTTCTTCAGAGGTTCATTTGGTTGAAGAATACCCTCACAAAATACCTACAACTCCAAGATCTTACCTGACATATCATTCAGATTGACCATATTTGATTGATAATTCTCAAACAAGCTCTTTAATTTGATGCAAAGTTCCATTTAAGTTGAAGATAAATTGATGGTGGGAGTTTACATGTCCTTGAACAATTGTGAAAATTTCTCTTCCACGCGTTCTGATGAATATCTTTGATTTTTCTCATTTATGAGATCACAAGGGATCTCATCTATTAATTCTTGAATCAAGATGAGTGAAGTGAAGGCTTGATTGCATACGCTCTCATAATGGATCATAGAATCCTTGAGAAGTTTCTTTCTTGATTTGATATGCAAACACCAAAGAAAATGTGTCCCTCGACATTCAAATTTGATAATTCCTTCAATGGATAAAGTTGAAGACTCCATAATTTGCATTTCATATAGAATAGGAAATATCTTATCCAAATTTAATATGTTAGAAACAAAAGTTTCCTTAAAATAAAGAATAGGATCAAGATATGCACTAATATCTTCATGGAGCTTAACGGTTGTTTTGATTGCCTCTTGGCCTAAAAGGAGAATCTTTGAAAGCCAATTTTTAGTGACATGGCCTAATGTGTTTAATTATTTTGATAAATTAAGAGTTTCTTCATCGTGGGGAAGCCGCATTGGGTATTGGGAAAGTGGGTGATATGGAATTTATCAGATGTTGAACATATTCTACCAGTTGATTCTTTTTAGCCTTGAGATGAGAGTTTTGAGACTTATATTTATCAAGTCTCTTTAGCATGATATCAATTGAATCTTGGGCCATCGCCATGTCACTTTCCAATGTGGACTTCCCAAGTCCAATTCTAGAAACTTCGTAATCAGTAGATGTCATGGAATTACGTTCCTTGTCAACTTGTGGGATGGAAAGATCGACAAATCTATTTCCATTATCATCCAAAGACTTTAGGATTCTTGGGAATGACGTCCTTTAAAATATTGAAAAGAGCATCAAAATCAATGTCAATTTCCTTGACAACCCTCTTCCTTTCCTTGATTTCACAATCAACCCACAAAGGATTATCATTTACTACTTCCACATACGTAAGCTTGGAATGAGAAACATCATTCTCATTGTTCTCAACATCATTATATTCTACAAGAATCCTTTCTATGATCTCGATCTCTAGAGAAATAACCTCAATATATACCTCTTGATCATTTGGGAGATTTTGAGAAATCTCTTCGTGAACTATAGGTTCAGAAGCGTTCGATATTTGGACTACTTGCACCTGAGTGGATTCTTGTGCAAGGCATGGATGAGGATTGTTTGTTATGAGCTTCTGAGAACTATCAGCAATATGAGTAGAAGAATATCTACTTGAAGTGGAAAATCCCGATACATGCTCTCTTCCTTCACTAGGGCTAGGACCCTTATATTTTTCACCTTGCAACACCTTCTTTGGTGAAGTGGATTTTGGAAACCACTCCTTTCTTATTTGATGCGTATGACTAGATGGCATGGAGGTTGATTGAGAAGAATCTTTGGTTGACTAGAGACCTCCTTGAGTTGGCATTTTTGTAATCCTGAGGTATGATCTTGGATTGATTGTAACTTTGCAAGTTCTCTTTTATACCAAGATATGCTTCTTTCGAGAATCGATTGCTTCTTGCTATCAAGAGAAATTCATCTCTTTTGGTCCAATAAATTAATGGCAAGGAGGTAAAAGAAACCACTTCATATGAGGGATAAATAACATATTCATCATCATCCATCAAGTAATCTAGAGGGTTTTTGATGTGAAAGGCCTTAATCTGAGCAAGGGTTAGTTGGGAAAATTCTCTCCTTCTCACTTCATGTTTTTGGAACAGAAACCAAGAAATATTCCATGGTATGGTTGTGTTGATACTTTTCCCCAAGCATCTTCTACATATATATGTTGATATCAAACTTGAATCTCTTCACATATGGATGAATAGTGATGAGGGAAAACTCTTTCTTAATGAGTTGTGCATTGAAAAGATTTTAACATCGGTATTCCCAATTTGTATTAGGAAATGAATTCTTGAGCGATGTTTGTCACTGAGAAGATAGTTAACTTGGAATAGTTTTCATGTAAGCTCCATTAATGCACACTTGTCACTAATGTGCTTAGGAATCTTCTATGGAGTACCCATAAATCCACTTACGTGAATGTAGGAAAATGATGAAAATTGAATAAACCATGATCCCTATTGGGAAATGACATCCATGGCCTCTTTAGAAAATCTTTCCTTTGTATTATGATTCAAGTTTCAAATCTTGTAGAAGGTGAATGCATTATTAACTCTTCTGAAATGATGAGAGCTATTTTTTAAACTTAGTTACAGATAATAATGGAAGACATTATATGATGGACCCATGACTCCTCTTGTTTCAAGTCCCAAAAATATATTTCTTCTAGCCACTTCATAAGTCATGTATGATGTCATGTAGAAACATCCTTTCATCTTTACTTCAATCAATTGTTTGTGAAGGGTATCACTGACGATGGTGGCCCAATCCAAAAAATATCTCTTGGCAAGGATGATAAACATAAACTGATACATCCATGGGTGGAAAATCCTAGAAGAGGGTAAACGAAGACTCAACTCAACGAGTAATCATGTCCCCAATTTTTTCCATGTACTCAATGCGGTACAATTCCTTAGGAAGCTAGTCAACTCGAGGCCTCTTGGTCACTAACTAGTTGTTATTAACCATCTTGCTCCACTTGAGGGGTTCTTCATCCCAAAATTATTGTGCTGACTTTCGAGTGATGTCCACATTCTCAGGGAAGTCAGGTATGTTGAGAAATTCCTCAATGTGTTCTGGTGTGTTTAAGAGGAAAGGATCATGATTATCTTTATAAATTCCTCATCTCTCGGGATCATAATTCTCCACACAATTGATAACCAACTTTGGGCATTGTCTTGAGACTTGAAATTTTGCTTGGGGTAGACCACTATGATAAAGCCTATCTCGAGAAAATGGTTTTGCCTTTAGATTTTACTCGAGATCACAAAATTTTTGCAAATTGTTGTGACCTAGATTTGTATTAGTCATATTGTCATATGCTTTGACTTGATGGAACTAAGAGGAATGATTCCTTGGAATTCGTATTTGAGTGTGAAATTACTTGATTTATCCACTATATTCCTTGTTTTTCTTGTAGATTGGTTCTATTTTTGGCCATTATGAATTTTAGAGAAAAATGACTTTGGCATGGAACACAATGTAAATGTTGTCGTCTCTCGATCTCCAAACAAGTGTTTTGCAAAAAGGAATATAGCTCATCTTAATATTATTATTTTTATTATTTTGAAAACAACAATAATAATAATCTATCCCGAGTTACAATGTTTATTTAAATGTCAATACATCACACCAAGACCAAGCTCGAATTTTGAATCTAGTGACAAAGATGATATTTATTTATTTTAATTAAAATCTCCCAATTTTAATATTCCACACGGATCAATTTAATTTATTTTATATTATTCACCTTGCTCTTCATGTTACCTATTGCCTGAACTTATGAATGTGTAGACTTTGGGCTTTCCTCCTTCCTTGCGAGACTTTTGATCAATGCATGGGCTGCGTGTTATCTCTTTTCTAGACAAATGTGTGACAACTATCTTTGATTTCTAAATGCGTGGTCTCAAAACTACCTGTTGAATGCATGGGAGTTGCAAAAATGTGTGGAGTATGCTTGGATTCTTTTCTAATAACTATCTTGTTTTTTGACCAATGTGTGAGTATTGTTCTTTGCATGCGTGGGTTTAAGTTGGATTGTTATAGGAATGCGTTTTGGACTAGTTTACATTAAACTTGTATCATTTCGGCATGGAAATTTCTCAAAAACTTTTGCATATTGATCTCCCTCTCCCCCTCACATGGCCTACTTGGTTTTGGCATGGATTTATTCTTTCTCTTGTGGCTGTGTGGTAATTTTTATCTCTACATGGAGCTTAGACTTTTCTTTACCTGTGCGTTGAAATTGTTTGGACTATTATTTCTTGAAAAATGCGTGGAAAGTTTAGAATTTACAACCTGCATTGAAATATTTTCCTCCAAGGCATGGAAGATGCTTTTTTATCTTAGGTTGTGTGCAAGATACTTCTCCTCATGCATGGGTTGGTTTTGGGCCTATGCTTAGAAATAATATTTGATTTTCATGGCCTTTGTTGTAGGAACAATTGTGGCCTACTTTCCATTATTTTTAGATTATGTTTTCTTTACATTTACTGGTCTTTTTCTTATGCAAACGTGGATTATTTTTCTTTTTGAACTATGTGAGAGCTGATTGACTTCAACCTACATGGAAATGTGTTGTATTGTCCCTTGTGTGTGTATCTTCAATGCATGGAAATTACTATTTTTTTCTACCTGCATGAACAATGCTTGGACTGTTCTTTCTTCTTCCTCCTATGTGGGATTATAACTTGGCTGAGCATGAACTGATTTTATTTTACAATGCGTATTCCTCCTTCACAATGGCATTCATAGTAAACTAGTATTTTTTTTAGGGATGTGATAAAAATATTTTAGAAACGCTTCTACAGAGGAAATAAGAAGAAGTTAGAAATATTGAAAGCTTCAAAGCTTCTTCACATGACTTTTCCCACGATTTTGACAAAGAAATGGTTATGAGGATTAAAGAAGCTTCTGTAACCATTTCTTATTTCTGTTGGAATAACCAATTTTCCCTTTCTTCCATAGTAGGCATTAATTGCTAGGGAAAGATGGGAAAAAACTTGTTCGTTTGCCAGTTGCAATGGCAAAGCAGGTTGGCAATTCCCATTTATTTCCCCATGTGGGAGATTGGGAGATTTTTGCTAGTTTTCCATCCGGTTGGGTTGGTAATCAGTAGAAGAAATCCCACAAGTGGGAAAATAAGAAGTATTTTCCAGGAAAGGGGAAATCCGAGTATGTGAAGCCAATTTGGCATCCCTGACAATTGGAAGTGAAAACTTACTTTCGCCCCAAGAATAAATTTTAAAAAATAGCTTGAATTTTAATAATTATTATATTAATATCTATTTAATTAAAAATTGAAAATCTATAAAATTGATTTTATCAAATAAATGGTAATAAATTAATTAAATATTAATTACTTAATTATTAACACAGTTTGTGACCTGGCAGGAGGAGTTCTCACCCGAAATGGATGAAACAAAGACCAGAATGATTAGAAGAACAATACAATCATGATGGGGATGAGAAATAAAGTGAAATAATATTTTTGATTTTTTTAAAAAAAATATGTTATTAATTTTGTGAATTCAAAATTAGCTAATTACAATAGGGGATCATGGTATTCTCTTCAACATGTGTTAATGAACAACTCTACATGTCATATGTTGTATGTCTATTTGTTGAGTAGAAGCCTAACTGCCGCTAGCTAGCCTCTACAAATCTTTTGTTTCATTTCCAACAATGTAAATAAATATCTTTAGAGTTTTTGATCAATAGTACTTTCATTAACTATAATCTTATCTTATTGACTATACATTCCTTCCACAACAAAGTGTGGCATTGCATACCATTGGAAGATATCTCAACTTCTATATTACTCATACTTTATTTTTTGTCTAATAGATAATTTATATCAGTTCGTATCAAGTAAAATACTTAGCGACTACTAATCTCCATTACTTAAACAAGATCAACAAAGTGCGTGTGAAAAAAATGCTTAGCGATCTCTAAGCTTCAATACTTACCAAAAGGAATGATTATGTGGAAAATATGATAAAAAATTCTTGATAACATAGATGATTTATGAAAAAATCATAGTAATAGATATTAGCATTCACTAAGAATTTTCCATAATATATTCGATGACAGATATGTGAGATATGGACAATTTTTATTGTGTAAATCTATGGAGGTATTTGTATATTCAGGAAGAAAGATGACTACTAAAAATGTTTTTAGGGTGGTTATCTAACATCATAAGGAATGTTCGGCATACACCTTTACATCTTTTCTTTTTTATACATCGATGTGGATCAACAAAAATGATTAGCGATCGCTAAGATCCGCTACTTGTCGGGAGGAGTAGATTAGAAACCACTTGGCTCAATTGATTTTTTTAATATAGAGATCAAACAACGGTTTGTATTAAAGAAAATCCTTAGTGACCACTAAACTCGAATACTTACAGAAGGAATGATTTTCCATAAACTAGGCTAAGCACTGTCTTATTTTGAACATTGCGCTCTAATAACAAATCATACTAATAGATATTATTGGGAACTAGACATTTTTCTTGAAAATTTTAGATGAAAAATATGTGAGATATAAAAATTGTTTAATGTCAAAAGCTATGGAGGTCTTTTGATAAAGTAATAAATTAGTGGTTTCAAGGCTAAATTGTTTATTAGTTTCAAAAATAGAGATAAAAAACAGTTTGTATAAAAGAAATACCTAGTGACCGTTAAGCTCGAATACTTATAGAACATAACACTCTACGCTTATTTTTTCTTGTTAAATGAGAAAGGAATAGATTAGTGGCCTCTAGGCTAAACTGTTTCTTAATTAAGAAAATAGGAATAAAAAAAAAATTGTATTACAAAAAATTCTTAGCGACCGCTAAGCTATGATACTTACAAAACACACGGCTCGGATAAAAAATCATATGAATGGATGAAATGACATCGCAAATAATTTTTCATGTTGGTTTGTATAAAATAAAATGCATAGCATCTGCTAAGCTACATTACATACTGAAAGGAGTGGCTTGGCTCTCACTAGGCTCTACATTTTATGTTTTTAAAAATATCGACCCAATAAAAATCATTGTCTCTCTTAGTGACAAAGATAAGAGTTAGAGAATAATAATAGAAGTACATATTTTAAATGTGAAGACTTATCCTGATCATCTTGGCCTTGCATATTTCCATAAATAACTCGTTAAACAAAATAGTCCTTAACATTTACTAAAAATGGAGGGAAAAGATGAACATGGGTCTTTCTCAATAATGAATGATCTGAGACCATGAAGAGAAATGCATGTTTTATGTTTACTAATTATTCATTGATGAGAAGGCTATCGAATGATATCCTCTATATTGTCGACGAATCTATTTTAACAATGAAAAAAACAATCTCAACATGATTTGAAGTCATTATTTGTACTTATATTATTATCGATGGATTGTCCTTGGTAGATCCAAGTCCTTGAATACAAACCTTCGAGAAGGATGAATAACGACTAGAATTTTTACAACCGATAAGCGTCGTTAGTTAGTGAAAGGGAAGGCTTTGTTATTGCTATGATCGACAATTTCTTGTAATTAACATAGCCACGTAGTATGGAAATGTTAGATCATCATAACAGATGTACATCATTTAAACTTGAAGACTTTTTCTATACTTCTTACCCTTACATATTTTTGTAAAATCATCCTTCAAAGAAAATATACCTAAAGGATCAACCACGTACGCAAGGTGAAGGTGAACAAGATTATCACATAGTATTAAATGACTAACTTATATTGCATTGATCAAATATTTCTGATATAGTATGCCCAATGGTGTGTTTGATAAAATAAAAAAACTTTTTTGGCCTAGGAAAATAAAAATCAAGGTCTAAGTGTTATATGTGCGTGTCGAATCTCTCCAATCCTTGAAGCTAGTTTGGCAAGATAGCCATGAAAAAAGGGTGTCCTTCTTCTAGATGTTAATCACATAAATAATAACATGAATAAGGATTATAATTTTTGTTGGAATGTGTTTTTCGAATTGATAGAAGTTGATAATGTTGATTGATTTGTAAGATAAGTGTGGTTTTGGAGATATGTAGTAAATTTTGAGAAGTCGTTTTGCATATGCGAAGGTTTTACTATAGAGAATGTTGAAGAGGGTATTGAGAAAATAATGTTAGTGGAAAACATGTTGTGTATAATTTATGTAGAAGGAATTTTTGATAATCAGCCCTATCGATAAAATATTGTATCGATCAATTTTTTTCCAATATTGTGGTTCGTATTTCCCAACCGTAGATTTGTATCATGAAAAATATGCAGTATGGAAGTTTTAGACTATTTTCATTAAATTTTAAGTAATTAGTTTTTTTTGTTCAAGACCACACCGATATTTTTAATTTCAAAGGAAAGAAACAAAATGGAATTTTCTCGGCTCTTAATGACATGATCAAGATCTCAAGCGCCTATTGGTTAGCACTTCATAGTGGTGGCTTAATTTTTTTGATTTTTTATCTTGTGATGTTTTGTAATAGATGTACTCCTAGGATTTTTTTCTTCCTAGTTTAAACTTGTGGCTTTGGGGTGTGCTTCTATACTGCCCAATTTTTTGGTGAATATTATTATATCATTTTACTTTTTAATATAATATAAGATGTTATTCATAAATAAAACACACCATCAATCCCAAATTAGTAAATTAAAAGTATATGTAAAAATTATTGAGATTACTCGAAGGACCAAATATTGAATTTTTATTTTTTAATGATTATTAATAGTTTGAAGATTAAATTATGTAGTATCATGATATTGATTACCGAGGTTGTCCTTTCATCGTAGATTATGGACCCTGTTCCCACCCAATGTAAATTAATAAATGTATGAATCAATAAATTAAAGTGCTGGAACATTGTTGGTCTATTGCTATTGACTTGAATAGTAATGAATTAATTATTGGAGATGAATCTCATATTATTGTCAATTCTGCCATAAAAAAACTTGTGTGAATAAAATTATTTTTTTACACTTTCATTAATTACAAATTGGACCTTAAATCTTATATATTGGGAGGCTACTAAAAAGGTGGATTTTATAGAAAATCACGGGTCTATCAAATTGTTTTGTGATAATATTGTGAATAAATATGTTGATCGCTCAGACTGATCACCTTTTCCAATAAAGGTCGATATTTTTTTTATTAAGGGCAAATAGTTTTGAAGGGACTATACCCTGTATACAAAAGGGCTCAAAAGCTAGATAGTAAAGATGAGAGAAGCAGCCCAGAGAAGGGAAAAATAGTCAACCAAGGAAGGCTCAACAGCCAAATATTACAATATAGGAGAAAAAAGGATCTAAACGTACAAAGATCCGAAAAAAAAGCAAGATCAAAAAGAAACCAAAAGAGAAACAACATGAAGAGCTCCACAAAAAACAACTCCAGAACCACCCAGATGACAGCCACATCGCAGCCAAAAAATAGCATCACAACAGCCCGTTACTTGATGGCTCTGTCAATTTTGGTCTTGATAGCCTACAGTGACATGAAGAAGGCAATGGCAGTGGCCTGAGAGGAGTCTTGCAAATCTGCTTGGGCAATTACAATGTCCCTTTTCTCTTTAGGGCCCCATATGTCCTCATTAATCCCACTTAAACTGCAAACACTGTGGACATGTTGTTCAATGAAATTATAAATGCTTTTGAGGGCAGACAATATGTAGTCATTTCGGCTTTTAGCATTCCCCAATCTGCCATCTAAGGACTGTAGTTTCTTGAAGACTTCCCCAATAACCCCCTCTTCCTCCTCACTTTGAAGGATCCTTTTACCCTTAGCTCTTTCCATGTTTTTTATAGCCCCTTTGAGCTCTTGTATCTCCTTTTCTAATCTGTCCACCCTATCTAGCAATTCCTCCTCTTTGGGCTCCTCCACCGGCTTGCTAATATGCAGGAGGTTTTCAGCTAGTTCCAAGTCTTTGTGGCTCCTTAGGACCCATTGGGAAGCAGGGATTTTAGCTTTGAGGCTCTTGCTTTTCTTGCTTGGAGACAACATCTTCATTCTTTCTTTTTAGCGGGGGGAGTGGGAGCAGTGTGGGCAGGTGGAGGTATGGAGGAGGGAGGTGGGATAGGATTCACGGGAGGGCAGCTGGAGAAATGGTGGTGAATCAAGAGGATAAGGCCACAGTGCGAAAGGACAGCCCTAGAGTGGCTTTGAACTTCCCTTATAGATTTCTCCGAGAGTTAATCGGATAGTGAGGAAAGGCTGATAATGTTATTTCTACGAAAATGATTCGAAAAATCGAGATGCTTTTGAGGTATAGTCACATATCTTCCTTGAGGGTAACATACCTTACCACCATTTTGGCCAGTTCATCAAAAGGTTCAGGGATCGACGCCACCTTGAGGCCAGCAGTCACGAACTCAAGATTCTCCCCCTCTTCCAGAAATTTCTTGGTTTCCACCTCCCTGTCTACCTTCTTATTGAAGAATTTTGTGCCTTCCAGGCTGAGGCCCGTGATCTGAGCTATGAGCTCTTCCGTGATTTCCATTTTCATGTTACTATATTTGACTATTCTATTCTTCCAACCCTAGGTGAATTTGATAGAGATGTCTTGGTCGAAGCCTTGGATCCTTTCAATGAAATTAGACAGGCCCCCGATTTGTAGGTAATCCCAAAGCTCCGTGTTCTCTTTCCACTCAGGATTGTGGGTCGGTTCGGTTTTGCATGGCGGCCCCCCCATGTTTCCTCTGCTCCTTTTCCTGTTCTCAACGGTAAAATAGCTACCAATGTGCGGGATAGGCCGAACTTTGATTTTGGTATTTGAATCTTTCCTTCCCGTGAAAGCCGGTTTAATTATTATGCTACACTTGTTATTATTGCCCCACTCCTCGGCTTTCCTCCTATGCCAAGAAATGATGACAGTCCAGCCCGCACAGATCGCAACAATCATCCAAATCTTTTGTGATGTCATCATCATGTACTTGGGGATCCACACATTAGCGTCTAAAATACAGCCGTTAGTTATGATTTTCACTGCCATGTAGATCAATGATAATGGCTTTATTGACATGAGCGGGCAGAACGTCCCCCCCAATCCAAGTTTGAAAGGGATTATTAACACCGAAGTTAGCCAAACTGTCAGCGACCCTATTTCCTTCCCGGTAGGTGTGGGTGATTTGGACCTTTTCAAATATTTTGCATATATCAATAGCTTCCTCAATATAATCCCTGATAGACCAGCTGGGGTGTTGCTTTTTATTCAGAAGATTGATAATATTTAGAGAATCACCTTCAATTATGATATTTGGAATATTACAATCTCTGGCAAGTCTAATACCCCAAAGAGCCGCCATGGCTTTGGAATAATGATTAGTTTGTCTACCCATTCTCCCAGAAAAAGTAGCAACATAACAGCCTCTTTGATCCCTGATGATTCCCCCTCCTCCAGAGTCACCCGGATTGCCCTTAGAGGCCCCATCAAAATTTAACTTGTGCCAATCAGTGGGGGGTTTAATCCATCGGACTATGTTTCTGTCAGTACCATTGTTATTTCTATTAACAGTGGCAATATTCCATTCAGTCAGAATGCATTCTTCATTCTCTGGGTAGAGTCTATTTTTAGGGGGTTTAAATCTAGCAATATTATCTTGCACAACAATGATAATTTCCTTATATACTTTATTCTGAAGCTTTGTCTATTGTTTTTGAAAATACTATCATTACGGGCCTTCCAGATTCTCCACATAGTGTGGGGCAAAACCAGTTGCCATAGCCTTTTCACCATGCAATGTTTAAACGGAGAGCTCCATTGCTCCCAAGCCTGAAGGCAGGTAAGGGGAAAAATCCATCTCAGATTAAATTTTGCAAAAACAAGCTGCCAAATTTTGGAAGCAATCTCACAATGAAGGAATAAATGCTTTATATCTTCAGCCTCTTGCTGACACATGCAACATCTATTCGGCATGATGAATCCCTTCTTGATGAGGTTGTCATTAGTTAGGATCTTGCCATTAATAATTAGCCACCAAAAGAAGTTCACTCTAGGGGTTAGCTCCGGCATCCACAACTTGTGCCACTTAATTTCACTTTCCATGGATGCAAAGAAAGAATTATATCCTGATTTAACAGTGTATTCCCCATCAAAAGAATCTTTCCAGATGAGCTCATCCTTAAGATTTTGATTACTTATATGGATTAGGGAAAGTTGATTCTGGAGAGATATAATATCATCCTGAATATTATCATTCTCCACTTTTAGCTGCTTCCATTTTCTTTTGTTTCCATCCCTCTCAATGTATCCCTGGATTTTGTGTCCATACTTTGTAATTAATCTATCTTTAATATGATCATAAGCAGAAATCCAGTTAGAATCCATCCACTTATCAGTCCAAAAGTTTATGTTTTGCCCATCTCCAAGCTTCCAGCTGCACCCCTGAGAGAGAATGTGTCTGCTGCGCAGAAGGTTGTTCCAGAAAATAGAACCACTCGGAAGGGACTGATCATAAATGAAGGAAATCTTGTTTTGATTTGAAAGATATTTGATCTTAATCAGCTCTGTCCAAGGTCTATGCTCTTTTATAAGCCTCCATCCTAATTTTGTAGTAAGGGCAGTACTCATATGTTTGATATCTTTGATGTCTAACCCCCTAGTCTCTTAGGTTTACAAACCTGTTCCCAAGCCACAAGATGATATCTGAATCTGTCCTCAGTACCGTGCCATAGAAAGTGTTTTTGAATCTTCTCAATACTGTTCATCACAGCTGTAGGCATGCTGAACATTGACAATATGTAAATAGGCAAGTTTTGAAGCGTGCTTTTAACCAAAAGACACTTACCTGCACTTGAAAGAACGGCTCCTTTCCATCCAGCCAACTTTCTTTGAAATCTCTTAATAAGATCATTCCATACCTCCACTGAAATCTTGCCAGTACTTAAAGGTAACCCTAAGTAAGTAGCTGGTAGAGAATTAATAGTGCATCCTAGAATATTAGCAATCTTTCTTTGCCTCTCCTCAGGAGTATTGAAGAAATAAATAGAGCTTTTGTCAAAATTAACTTTTTGTCCCGAGGCTTCCTCATAAAATCTAAGGACAGTTTTAATGGCCTTTGCCTCAATAATAGAAGCCATTAGTAGCAGCAAAGTGTCATCAACAAACTGCTGATGAGAGGAGATCTGATTACCAGTAGTTGGAGGGAAGCCTTTTATCATGCCAATGTCAATAGCTTTGGAAATAGATCTGCTTAAACTATCAGCCATAATAATGAATAAAAGAGGGGAGATTGGGTCGCCTTGCCGTATACCTCTATTACTGGCAAAAAAACCCACAGGTTCCCCATTAACAACCACAGAGAATCTAGAGGTAGAGATGCAAGAGTGAATGATTTTTCTGAATTTGCTTTGAAAACCAAATTTGGATAGGACCTCATCCATGAATCTCCAGGAGACTCTGTCGAAAGCTTTATGCATGTCAAGTTTGATGGCCATCCCCGCCTTTTTACTTTTATCCATAGAATGTATAGTTTCATGAACCATGATAATGCCATCTTGGATAATTCTTCCCTGGATGAATCCACTCTGCTTGTTGAGAAATGATCTCCATGAGTATAGGTTGCATTCTAGTGGTGAGAATCTTTGTGAAAATCCTATAAATGACATTAACCAAACTGATAGGCCTGAAATCTTTGAAGTCTTTTGCATCCAACTTTTTCGGGGCAAGCACAATGTGTGTATTATTTAGTTCTTTAATAAGATTTCCCGTTCTGTAAAATTCATTAACAACTTTCAAGAGATCTTCAGAGCATATTTCCCAACATCTTTGGTAAAAGTTAGCCGAGAAGCCATCTGGACCTGGAGCCTTATCCCCTTCTAAAGCAAAGACAACCTTTTTTAATTCCTCAATGGTGACAGTTTTTGAAAGACTTTTAAATCTCTCAGCAGGTATTAGATTATTAGGAATGGAGTCTAAGAGGAAAGAGGCCGCTTGTTCATTGTAGGAGGTATCTTCAGTGAGGAGGTTCTTGTAAAAATTAAGCACCTCTGTTTTGATATCCTCAGGATCCTTAGTAATGTTTCCATTTCCTTTAGCAACCTCTGAAATTCTGTTACAAGCTCTATGTTTGATGGCTGTCAAATGAAAAAAATTTGTATTTCTGTCTCCATCCTTAAGCCAAAGGGCTCTAGATTTCATTCTCCAAAAGGTTTCTTCATGGCTGTTTATATTATGTAGATCTGATAGGAGTTTTTTTTCCCACTGATGATCCTCTAGGGTCATACCTTTCATGGAGACATTTAGCTCAAGCTCTTCTAGCTATTGCTTAAGTTCTTTCTTCTTTTCAAAAATGTTTCCAAAAACCTCTTTATTCCATATTCTAACTTTCTGTTTAACATTCTTTAGCTTCTGAAGAAGCCTGAATTGGGCCATCCCTGTGCCTTCCCAAACCCACCACTCTTTAATTCTATCTAGAATGTCTTCATGTTCGAACCACATTTTCTCAAATTTGAAATTACCATGAAAAGGTTTTGTCCTATTGAAGAAATTGAGGACTATTGGATTATGATCAGATCCCGTTCTAGGGAGAGTAGAGATGGAAATTTTGGTCCAGGATCCAATTTTTAGAAATAAGAGCTCTGTCAAGTTTAACTTGAATTAAGCTCTCTCCTAATCTTCTGTTGGACCATGTAAATTGATTGCCATGAAGCTCTATGTCCATAAGATTAAGAGTCGAGATGAAGTCAGCAAATTCTTCCATACCAAGGGAGAATTCAGAACTTCCTCCAAACTTTTCTCCTGGATTCAAAGGAGTATTGAAGTCTCCCATAACCAACCAGTTCATGTTTTCAACCTTGCTTCGGAACAAGGTTAACTCTTTCCATAGACTTCTTTTACCAGTAGTAGTATTGGGCGCATAAATATTAGACAGATCCAACTATGATTATTTTCAAGGCTTTTAAAGATAATAGCTAAATGATTCTGGGTTGAGGAGAGTACCTTACCATCAACCATCTTTGTATCCCAAAAGATCGCTAAGCCTCCAGAAGCCCCTTGAGAGTCAACAGCAGCAAAGGCAGCGTTCTGCCAAAAATGTCTTTTGAAGTCTTCAATTGCTTTACTTTTCATTTTAGTTTCCTGAATGAGAAGAATGTTGGGTTTGTTTGCTCTTTTAATTTCCTTAAGCATTCTTTTCTTAGGCCCTCCATTGAGGCCTCTGACATTCCAAGAAATAACCTTCATTAAAAAAAATTTGGAGATGCATTTGCCGGATGGCTCAGAATTCTCTGTGTACCATCTGCAATTTCTTTTTCAGTCTCTTTTTCTCTTGCTTCTCTCTTAGATGGCCTGCCTTTTCTAAAGGTTACTCCAAAATTTGCAGTTCTTCTAGCAGTGGCCCTTGTGATTCTTGAGGTGGAAGCTTCCCAGCTTCAAGATTGCTTTTCTTCCAGGCTTTTTGAACCTCTTTTCTTTCTTTTCACTAAGATGAATCCATCATTATCACAATCATTTTCCTTACTGATTGGGGTAATTTCCCCATCCTCCTTTCCTATGGTAATATCAGCCTGCTTATCCATTTTAGGAGTCAGCTCCTCCACATCTGTGTCCTCTTTCTCTTGGTTTAGATCTCGTGCAATGGATTCTAGATCCACTTTTCCGTTTTCTTGTCTCATTTTTAGTTTCTCCAATGAGCTGCTCCTTAGCAGCTCTTGATGGGCACTGATTTTGTCTTCCTCTTCTCCCATGTATGAGAGAGAAATGTTAACTTTTTCATTTTCTTCATCAATCTCCATGTTCAACTTTACCGGATTTGGAGTCAAAGAGTTCAAAACTGAATCCACTGACATCTCCCTTTTGTTTTCTTCCTCATTCGGACCCAGATCTAATTCTTGTTGAGACTCAATCAGCTTCTTAGGTTTCCAAAGTTTTCTGTAAACCGGTGGTCTCTTTGCCTTAAATCCTTTTTTCCTTTCTTTTAGCTTGGAATGCCTCTCCAAACACCTATTTCTAGTAGCTGGTTCAGATATCTGCTCTTTATCCACCTTATCTCTCTGATTCTGTCCTTGATCTTCAGGAATATCTGAGAAATCTTCCAGCTTTTGAACTGTATGTTCAGGACATTTGCTGGCAAAATGCCCTAATCTGTGGCATTTGCTACATCATAACTGGAAAGCTTCATATTCTATTTGCTAATTCCATTCTCCAAATTTGGATTACAGAACAATGTTATCGGGAGCTCCTAGATCCATTTCTATGGAGACACAGAACCGAGACAAATGCCAGCCTAGACCTATTTCTCGTGGGCCCATCCAGGCCAATAGGTGAACCAATCGATTTGGCAATGTGAAGGAGGATTTCATCATCCCAAAGATGTAGAGGAAGCCCTGGGAGTCTACACCAGATGGGTATGGCATGAATATTTTCAACAAATGGATTAAATCCAGGGTACCATTTTTTAAAAAATAGTCCCATATTACCCAGACACCAGGGACCACCCAACAAAACCGAGTCAACATCAGATTGGAGATTAAATCTGGCCAGAAAAAAACCTTTTGCCATAGTGGTGATTATCAAATCCCCTTTTGGTTTCCATCTACGAATGGCCCATTTCCTAATGGTGTCCACATTGGGTCATGATCCCAAAAATTTACCGACAAGTGCCAGATTGGTTTTCTCCAGAGCTCTTTGTAGACATCCGTCAGGCACCTGTAAGTGGGTCACCCCTTCAGCATCTTTTGTACTTTTAAAATCACATGCAGCCTGAGGTCTCACATTTTTGTCAGGAGGAGTCTTAACAACTTCCGCCCAGGCTCTAGACCCGAAACTATCACCAATGATCACATTTTTCACTTTTACCGGTTCCTTAGTGGCTACATCACAGTTCTTTGAAAGACATTCAATAGCCAAAGCTGCTGAAACAGCGCTTTCAAAACCCTCATGCAGCCCGCCCAAATTTTCAAACTCGCACCCGCCATTTCTCTCTCGGTTCAAACTCGCATTGACCAAGTGAAGAACTATTGTATTAAAGGTTGATATTAAAGACCCTAGAAATATTGTATTAATCACAAGCATGTGATGGCATAGTCACTCCATATATTTACTTGATTCAATTTTCCTTATTTTCACACCTTTCAGTTTATTTCACTAGATTTCATTTCTTTTGCCATGGCCTTTCCAATATTTTCTTTCATGCAATTTTCCACCTCAGTGTGTGAAATGGAATTTTATACCAAAATTTCACTTCGCCATTTGAAATCCATTTTTTTAATTTGAAACAGAAAAAGATTTGGTTACTATTGAGGGAGTTCTTGGAGATTATTATATATCTCTAGAGGGATGTCTGAGGGTAAATGCAAAATTTTCTTCAAAGTTAATTTGTCATCTTATTATCATACACCAAGAAAAGGATTAGTCTTTGAAGATGGGTCGTCACTAGATCAAGCTAAAGTATAAGGTTGGTATGGAAGCAAAAATGGAAAAAACCATGAGTGTGTCAAGACCCTTGCTATCGAGGCTCATTATAAATAGCAAGGTTTGGTGTACATGTCCTTTTTTAAAGAGTTGTACAAATGGTTTGACATCCTAATTTGATTCATGTTTGGTGTGTCCAAATTGGGTGAGACACTAAGGGTGGGACATTGTTAGATCCCATTTCTTGACCTAGAAGATATGTTTTCTACACTACAACAGAACCAACACGTTAGGAAATTATTTCCTGGAAATTTTGTGAGGCATAAGATTGGTTAAAGAGTCAAGTTGCTGCTAGAAAAGAGCATATTTTTCCGTAACTTCCTATGGAAACCATTTTCATCCTGTTAAAGTGGAGGTTAGGGAGGTGTCATCAGATTCAAATAACTAAGTGACTCTAAAATACGTTAGGTCAGTAAATTTTTTTTTGTTATATAGCCTTGTTATTTACATTGTTACCAAATCATCATGTCTGATCTTACTAGTTTGGGATTTTTTTGTATTCCTAACCACTTATGTTTTTGGCATAGGCCCTTAAGCATTTTTTCACCAAAGTATTGCTGGATTGTTCAGGTTTTTTAGACTGATCCTCTCATTATATCTCGTAATGTAAAGGAAATGGACCCTTCAACCATACCTCGATTATCAAAATCAAGAAATCATTAATTAAAGTTTTTGTTGTGTGTTGCACTATGCAATTTCAATAATTAATCACTATTAAACTTGGTTTGTTTTAATATGTCAATTTGCATCAATATATTATAGAATATCTTTCTGTCAATGTAAAAAACAATTTGTACAACTTTAGGATAGAGGAGCTAATAGTGGATTGATGGCTATCTTCCCATCACTTTAAAAAAAATTGAGTTACACTACATCATTGTGGAAACCTAGAGGTATTCACTTTTGAAAGCTATGGAGGTCTTTGAGAAAGGAATAAATTTAATTATCTTTCCCTAATAATAAAAGATATTGTAAATGGCTCTATTTCTTTTACAAAAACCTCTCCTACAACAATCTTTCTAGGGAAATTCTTGTCATTAAAAACATTTCATGTTTTCCTCCATATAGTTGTAGATATAACTAAAAAATTTCTATGCATACCAATTCATCTTTGTTTCTTATGGTTTTTGGATATCACCAATTAACTAATGCAAGTAATAGTAGTTGTATTTTAAATAGCTTAGGTTCCACATACATTCTTCTATTATTATTGATAATTTGGAAAACTTGGATATGTATGATGTTGTCTAATAAAAGTGTGGCCCAATGCAATTTACAACATATATCTCAAAACAAGAAATTGTCTACATCTGTTAGGGTTCAAGACTTACTATTATGTATAATTATAGCTCTATACCGTTCAAATCTTCCAAAGGCATTTACAAAAGGCTCTACAAACAACATGGAGAAAGGTGTTAAAAATAACATCAAAATACATGATTTCATATTATATATATTATCAAATGACAAATTAGAAAGCAATACCATATCACAATTTATTTATTGACACATATATTTCTTACATTTAGGTTCTCTAATGTTGGTCATACTACATATGAACATTGATCTTTACATGTATGACGACATAATGAAAATTACAAAAATATTAAAGAGAAATATGTAATTGGCTATGGTGTTACAAGCAATATTTATAAATTTGATCTAAAGAATTCTAAGCCAATTGCTATAAAGAGAATGTACATCAAGCTACCCACTAAGCTTGCTTGCATTTGAAACTGATGTGGAAATAGTTGGAAGCATCAAGCATCGAAATCTTGAGAATATATGTGGATGTTCTCTTTCTCCACTTGGAATTTTTTTTTTTGTATGATTACATGGTAAATGGAAGTCTCTGGGACATCCTACATGGTGAGTAAAATTATTATGTTATGAAGAAAAATTGATATTTACATTGTACATTCAATTTTTGAAATATAAGAGTCCATTAAACCTCTAACCTTTGTATTAAAATGGATATTTATAAAATCTAACAACTATTTTATTAATGTTTATTTTCATATAGGATCATCAAAGAAGATTAAGCTAGACTAGAATAATCGGATAAATATTTCTCATGGTGTCAAAAAGCATTGGCATATCTTCATTATGAATATAACCCACACATTGTTTACATGGATGTGAATATTTCTAACATTCTTTTGGATTATAGTTTTGTTTCAACATAAATTTTTGAGAATTTGGCATTACCAAGTGCATTTCCTTGGACAAACACCACACCTCTAACTATGTTATGGGTACCATTTGTTACATTGACCCAGAATATGCAAGAACATCAAAGATGAATAAGAAATTTGATGTATACAGTTATGGGATTATTCTTCTGGCACTACTGATGGGAAGGAAGTTGTGGCCAATAAATCAAATCTACCAAAGTTGGTAAGATTTTTGTTTGATAATTTTCATTCAGAGCTTACATATTACGTTGTTTAAGTATTTTTAAGATTTTTTAGGAGCAATCAAATGTGGATGGAATTTTCTTTGACATTGGCAAGTGAACCCAAATTCTATCAAAAGTAGACTACAACACACTCATGGAAAATGTTGATACAGAAGTTGCAGAAACCAGCAGGATCTTGGGATTGTAAGGAAAAACTTCCAGTTGTCCTTACTTTGTACCAAGAAGTAGCCATATATTCGACCCACCATGCATGAGAGGTTGTCGAGAGATCTAAAGTCAATGATGTGAGTGCATACCTATACAATTTCCTAGTATCCAAATGAGCCAACTAACCCCTAGTAATAATTACATGAGGTATTTGAATGGATATGCAAATGGTAATCACAACAATGTTATAGGGAGTACAAGATGTGATTTTAAAAGGTATTTGTTTGTGAGATTTAGTGAGGTGATTTCACAAAACACTTTTTTACTGGAATAAGACTTGGATGGTGTTGTGATAGGAAAAAAATAATCCACTGGAGTTCTCTCTTTCTCGGGTCTTTTTTTCTCAATGACTAAGCTGATTTTGAAGTAAACAATGACCATTCTTACCTATTGCAAATCAGTTTTTTCCATAATAATTCAAACCACTCGAACCCTTAAAAAGATCAAAGTGTGCCCAAATTTCTTTTAAAAGGGGAAATATTTGGTTTTGGTAAATTTGTTCCTTTCCCACTTGCTGAATAGGATTTTTTTCATCATAGCTAAATCAATCCACTTCCGATACTAGTAGTAATACATTTTTTTGGTGCTTCCTACTCGAAATACTAGTCTCTACTTTAATAACACCTTCACCGCTACTTTACTCAACACTACTTGTATCCAAACCGACAGTCTTGTTCTAGAGGAATTAAATGTATTCATGTTTTGTGCAAATTAAATTGTCCACAAAATGTGACGACTCCCAATATAAGATTTAATATTGTGTATGTATGAATTTGTAACAAATTTAAAATTTACAGATAGAACCTTTCAATGTAAATATGATGACATATCAATTTTTTTATTTCTTGACTCACAAAGAATACAATTGTGGCACAATGAGTGTTTTGATTGATGTAAACTATAAAATAATGGTTCAATGTATCTCCAAGGGTGTAAGACAATGTTTCTCACAAACATTTTTCTTGCATTCTGTTAAGGATTATTTCATGTTCTTTCTCACATATGTCTCATTGTTTATACGGAGAATGGAACAATTTATAAGCATAAATTCTATTATCTTTCAAAGTATTAGAATTTGTGATATAGATAAACTCCCATCTATGTTGTTTACTTTTAGTGATTACTCGAGATATAGTTTATAATAATAAACACTAGTGAACTTGTACAATCTAAAAAAATACTTGAGTTGTTACAAGGTATATTTCGGGGTGAGAACGTAATTTTATTGTGAGTTCCACCAGAAGTAAAAATAACACCACTAGCATTTAAGACTAGTGTCAAATTTAAGGATATGTGCATACTAAACATTGAAAGTGCATGCCTTAAACTTTGAAAGTTTGAGATTCACACTATGAAAGTGCGAATGCAAGACTTCACACTTTCAAGGTGTGAATGTCAAAATTTGAAAGTGTGGAACTTGCAATAATAGAGTGTGAGGCTTGCACTTTCAGAGTGTGAGGCTCACACTTTCAGAGCGCGAGGCTTATACTTTTCATAGTGTGGGGCTTGCACTTATAAAGTGCAGGGCTCTTAGAATTTCAAGAGTGTGGGGCTTGTACTTAAATACAACTGGATCATAACTTATAATAGTTACTGACATCTAACCTTACATCAAGGATTTTTTAGTTTCATTTAATACAACGGGAACATGACTTATAATAGTTAGCAACCGCTCACTTTAGATTGAGGCTCATGACTTATAATAGTTAGCGACTCCTCACCTTACATCAAGTATCATGACTTATAATAGTTAACGTCCACTTGCCTTAATACAACGGGCTCAACAAATAATAGTTAGCATCCACTCATGACTTTGAATTGGCTTTTGCAAGAATTTATTGTCAATTTTTTATTTTTATTAATCCAATGGGCTCATGCCTTATAATTTTTAGTGGTTGCTAGCCTTATATACTCTCAACATTGAAAATATTAAAAACGGAAAAATTGGAATCCAATAATAGTGATATTGGAATCCAATAATAGTTAAGTTGGAACTAGAATAATTCCAATAATGACAATATTGGAATCGATATTTTCACTAATGGATTCCAATAGCGTAATAATGGAATCCAATATAGGAAAGAAAGGAATCCAATTTATGCAAAAAGGAAGATGGATTTCTTCCAACACTTGAAATATTGGAGTCTAGATTTACTTGGAATATTTCCAAATTTAGTGAAATAATTGTTAAGTACTCAAGAGACAGACACTCATATTGTCGGCATTCTGATTTGATTTTTGATGAGTGGGCATATAAGTGTTATAGCTATGATCCATATAAATAAATTGAATAAGTTGTTCTTGGTATCTATTTCCTACATGAAGAGAATACACCCCTGCCTAGTGTTACCAAGACAAATGATGAAGAAGATGATGGTATTTGGTAGATTTTATTTGATGGATCAAGATGTAGATAAGGTGTAGAAGGAGGTGTAATCCTTACATATTTTTAAGGTATAAAATATTACTCATCTTTTAGGTTTCAATTTAGTTGCTCCAATAACACAACAGAGTATGAGTCTCTTATCCATGGCTTACAATGGGAAAGGAATAAAAATATCAGAAAATTGCATACATTTGGGGATAGTGAGCTGATTGTAAACCAGATTAGAAAATAAAATGTAGCCAAGAATAATCTACTTAAGGCCTACAAACATAGAGTGTGGTATCTTGTGGAAGATTTTGAATTCTTCAACATTCAGTCATTCCAAGAAAGGAAAATGAAGCTGGTGACAAACTTGCTATAGTTGGAGAAAAAAATGATGTTATAGAGAACATAAGAAGAGATGAAGTTCAACCACATATCAGTGTGATAGTGAGACATGTTCTACCAGATAATGTCATAAATTGGAAAGTATTTGAGAATGATCAACAAATTGTCAATTTCCTTTAAGAAGAAGTTGAGTTTTCTTCAAAGAATAAGGAAAAGTTTGAGAAGCACTATGGAGAAAATATTTTCCATATAAGATCAAACAAGTTTCCCACAGGCTTAGTAACCTTGGAATCCATTTTCAACCCCAAAGACCAATTTAGAAAGGAAAAGGAAAACATAACGGTTAAATGTGAAGACTTATAACCTATTGCAGTTAGTAGAGACATATTTCTTTAGATTTTAAAAGTAAGTACTTCACAATAAAAACATGATTTTGTAGAACTTTGTCAATATTTTGCTGATATCTTTTCATGGAGCTATGAAGACCTTAGAGGTTTTGATCCTAGTTTATTTTAGCACACCATTGAGTTGGATTCAACTGCAAAGTATGTCAAGAAGAAACAGATGTCTGTTAATCCCCACATTGAACCTTTGATGAAGAAGGAGCTGAACAAGTTGATATATGCACACATCAACTTCCCCATCAAACATTCATCATGAGAGGCTAACATAGACCTAGTATGAAATATGAATGGAGAAATCAGGTTGTGTGTGGACTTCATAGATCTGAATAAGGCTTCCTTGAAGGATCGGTACCCACTCTATTCAATGGAATTTTTTTACAAGTGGTATCCGGTTCGGAAGATTTTATCTCCTAGATGGATACTCGGGATACAAATAAGTCACGGTAAAGGAGGAATATTAGTTCAAGAATTCATTTACTACAAAATGGGAACCTATGCTTATAGTAAAATGCTATTTGGTCTCACAAATCTTTGGAGAAACTTTACAAAGGGCCATGGACATGGAATTCTAGGGACTATTCAATAAAATTGTTCTTGTATACCTGGATGACATTAGGGTGTTCTCTAAGGATCAAAATGATCACCTATTTCATCTCAGGAAGTTCTTTGAAAGGTGTAGAAAATTTTGAGTTTCTTTTAATCTGAAGAAATGTATATTTCTAGCACATGAAGGTAAAATCCTTGGCCACATTTTTTCTAAGGAAATACTAACCATTAATATAGATAGAATTAGTGTCATACTTGCATTGTCATTTCCTAGTCATAAAAAGGCTCTCCAAAGTTTCTTGGGGAGAATTAACTTTTTTGAAGGTTTGTCCCAAATTTTGCTAATATTGTCAATCCTTTTACATTGATGTTGAAAATAGCATGGATTTTAAGTGGACTACTAAAGTAAAGGAAAGCTTCAAATCCATAAAGCATGTTATTGCGTAGGCCCCTAATCTCATAAATCAAGATTTCTAAAAGGATTTTAGCTTGTACGCCATTTTAGTACTTCAAAATGAGTAAGAAAAAAGCAGATGATGCTTTAGCTATTCATTTTTAGAATTGAGATATGGTGAACTTCCTCCAAACAATTCAATACCCTCAGGGATTGAGAAAAGCTAAGAGATGGTATTTCAGAATTCAATTCATTCCATATGAGCTTGTTGATGGAATTTTGTTCAAGAAAGATGTGAGTGGTGTTATCCTAAGGTGCATCAATATAGATCATATCGAAAGGGTAGTGCATGAATTCAATGATGGAGAAGCAAGAGGTCACGTTTCTCTAAAAGTAACATCTCCCAGGATCATGAAGGTTAGGTATTATTGGCCTAACCTCTTGAATGATTGTTATTCATGGGTTAACAAATGTAAGAAGTCTGCCTTTTTTACTAGCAAGGAAAGACTAGCATCCCTTCCCCTCCACCCCATATTTGTAAATTATCCATTCATGTAATGGGGGTTGGACTTCATTAGAGTAATAAATACAAATTATATTTTGGGCCACAAGTGGATCCTAATAGCCACAAACTACTTCACGAAGTAGAAAAAGACATTTGCCTTTGAAGGAAGTAAATGAGGCCAACATTCTCAAATTTTTTGAGAGGATTGTGGCTAGGTTTGATGTCCCTTCCACATTTATCTCATATAATGATCTGGAACTTCTTGGTACAAATATGTCTTATTGGAATGTTAAAAATTTAATATACTTGATAACTTATACAAAATATTACCCCTAGGGTAATGGGAAGGTTGAGTCCACAAACAAAAACATATTATCATAAGGATAAATTTGGATGAAAACTAAAGGAATTGGCATATAAGGTTGAAATAATCCTTGTGGGCTAATAGAAATAAACCCAAGAGATCGATTGAAGCTCACCCTACAATTTAGTTTATGGTAGGGAAGAAAGGATTCCAATATCTCTTGAATTACAAGCATTGGAGCTTATCAAGAAATTTGACTTGTTTTAGTTTGACAACTTGGAAGCTAGGTATGTAGAGCTCATCGAGCTAGAGGAGCTAAGAAACCAAGTATTGCAAACAATGGAGAAATATCAGGCTCAAATTAAGACCTAATTTGATAGGAAGGCCAAGTCTAGGAACTTTTAGGAAGGAGACTTAGTCTTAAAATCAGACGCAAATAGAGTCAAACCAGGTATATACTTAAAATTTGATGCAATATGGAGTAGTCCTACATCATTTCAGGGTGCAAGTAAAACAACACTTTCCAATTATCAATATTGGATGGGGAGGACTTGTAGATTACAGTTAATGGGATCTATTTAAAGCATTGATATTGAAGTGAAGTTCCTCCCTTGTACATAGTAGATTAGTTTCAAATTCCTCTAAGTGCTTTTAGCACATTATCTTGTTGGTAGAGTATTTTCAGTTTCCTAAGTGCTTGTGCACACTCTGCATGTTTCCACTTGGAGCATGTATGATTTTACACATTTGTATATAGTTTTTTTCCTTTTTTCTATTGCATAGCTTAGTTTAGTTCATTTCGTAGAGATGTTCATGGCCAAATAAGATTTTGGGGAAGCTTTCAAATTACATTTTCCCCAAGATACCAATTGCATTTCAAATCCCCATGCCTCTTTGTTGGTGGAATAAGATAGTTGGAGTAGTCCCACGATCATTTAAAGCTCTATAGATCATTCTAAGTTCATTTCGTGCTCCATACGTCTTAGGGGTAAGAAAAATTCAAGATTAGATTAGATTTTTAATAGTTTTGGGCTTGAATCCATGCCCAATGGATTATAAAAGACCACGATCAAATATTAAAGGAATATTACCCCGATAGGTCACCAAATTATTATCCAAAATAACCCCATGGGTTATTTTGGCTCTAAAAAGTTAAAAATTCACTTATCCAATTTTAAGGAAAATACGTTCAAACGGCCTTTAAATTCTACCTCTCAAAAGCACTAGTTGTTGGCATTTGAAAACCTGAGGGAGACTAGGTTTTAATGTATTGAAAAGTTATTTATAAAAGCCCATATGACATTCTTTTGGATGTTAAAGTTTAACACCATCATCACGAAGGTCCACGTGGTGATATATCAATGGTCAAGGAAGGGACAGATGGTAGAATTATAGAATTCTTCAAAATGATTAGGCTCCATAGACCTCAAGTCCTTGGAATGAACCATTATGGATAATCTTTCAAGTTTATGCTATAGTCAAGGTAGGTCAACCAAAATCCATAAACCTTTGGAGGTGACCATATGGAGATGATGGAATAGCTAAAGATGGATACGTGTCACCATTCTAGTAATCTTCAAGGTAAATTAACCTAGCGGACTTCAAACCCCCAAAATTATCCGCATTCCATAACATTTTAGGGCTATATGGAAGGGTGAGGTAGAGTCGGTGGACACGGCTAAAAAGAATGAACAGATGACCTAATTAAAAGGTTCCATGTGGTGAGAGATCAACGGTCTTAAGGGGACATGTGGCAACATTCTGTCAAAAATCCTCGGGTGATGGAATCCTTTGGATTTCAAGGCTTGGAATAAATAAACTTTCATAGAAGGCACCGGTCCGAGAAGTGGGGAAGGGAAGTCAAAAGGTTAGCGAGAGAGAACAAGTAAGAATATCCTAACCCCGAGAACTAATTAAATTCAAAACAAATACATGGTAGCATCCTATGGAGCCAATCGTTTAAGTCTACTCAAGTAAAAAAGTGAATTGTGATGAAACATGGAGCCTTCCCATTCACTTGTATTTCGAAGGAACATAGTGCAAAGGACAAGGAAAAGTAAAAGAAAGCAAAGGCACGATACCCAAGCCAAGGAAAGTTTCACACATGGAAAAGGAAAAGGTTTTTCACATGTTGGAAAAGGTTAATCCCTAAGGTAATAAAATGCTACCACTTATCACTCTCCTATTTATCCCGACATGCAATAATTAAAATAATGATATATTTCATTTCCCCACTCCAAATCATACAAAATCAGTCACATTGGAAATATCTCCTCAAGCACTCCAATTTTGCATCATTGGAATCATATTTTGGTGTAATTTTATAGATGAAAAAAAAGGAAAAATGGTTCGGGACGTGTATAATTTTAGGTGGTCCAAGCCCCATAATTTTTTAATTATGGGAGCCACATAATTCTGCGCCGTAGCTATGTTATATTGCATTTCTTGCCTTTTGTTATTGTTCTAGATATATTTTGCATACATTATTCTTCTTGCAGAATCAAATATGTTGTGCTCCATGGAAATAATGTTGGTAGATGTAGTTCGGGACTTTTCACTCATGTATGACCTCTCTCTTCTTCATTCTTCCTCTCATTTTCATTCATTGGAATGATTTTCCCCATTTTCTTAGTTCCATCACTTCTATATTTTAGGATTAATGTTTCATGCATATCTCTCTCCCTTGGTCCTTGGAAGTTTAGGATAGAAGTAGATAGTTGCATATCCATTCCTAGGAGTAGATTAGGATTAAGAATAGGTAGAGGAACCACCCTTATCTGGAGGTATGTCTCAATAAAAGGTCCCACACTTAGAGACAATCCAGTGTTACCCAAAAACACTGATTTCTCATCCATTATCCATGATAAATCAGAGGGTGATGTGTTTTGGTGATAAAAACTTCTATACTTCCATTTTTTACTATATATTATATGTTAGTTTGATTTTGTGTATGTAAATTCTTCCTATCTGATATGAATTGTAAATATAAATTAGTTAATATCTTTCTTAGATCTTTTTATACTTACAAATAAATTCTAATATATCCTACATGGTTACACATAATTAAATTGAACTACCATTTAATTTAGGATAAAAATACCACTATCGATGGGGTGTTTTGTATGCAACATGGTTTTACTATTATTATTAAAACTTAAAATAAAACATACCAAAAATAAATTAAAAAATTAGTTAATTATTTAGTACCAAGTATTTGGTGTGGAAGTGGGTTGTATGAGATTTTTCTTGGCTGGAAAAAATAAGATAATATGTTCTATTTGTGCAAAATCACAAAGACCCCAAAATGAGTCTTCATATCTGATTTTTTAATGCAAATTCATTAGGTGTGATTCGCATAACATTGAGTTTTCCCCAAAGTGTGGGACTTTGCAAATGGGAAAAATTTCCAGATTAAAGGTTGGTTCCTATTCCTCTATTTAGGTGCATACGTGGAAACTTGCAAAGGACCTATTCCTAAACCTAATCTAAGTTTTACCAAGGAGACAGGGATAAAAGGAATAAAAGAAATAAAAAATAAGCTATAAGGTGATGCACCGAAGGAATGATGAACATTATTTTTGCCGATAGACACAAACCAACAAAATACATTTAATAATCAAGCACAGATAAGTATATTTATAATGAAAGACCATATGAGAGCAAAGGTGACAAGAAAGGATCTAAAATCAATCACAAACGTGTTTTATTGCTCTGTAAATTAATACAATGCATTACAAATGGCTAGAAGGTAGGAAATGTATTTGTAATTTAAATGGAAGGTCTGGACTCCACGAATTCCTTTGCCAAAAGGAAAAGGGAGCTTAAAAAAACAAAAGAACTTCTAACCCTTTACAATAAGTTTCGACCCTACTTTTATAGATTCAACATAGAGGGGAGAAAGATAGACAAGTGAGGAAAAAATAGTCCAAGCTCAACCAGTGCTATTAATGCCTTTCACAAAATTCGCCCCCAAATCTATCTTGACTGCATCAATTTCTTATTTGGTGCCTCGAAGGAGGAGAAAATGGTGGATCAAATTGAATCCAATCTGGTTGTTGGAAAAAATAGATCCTGCATTAATGCCCTGAAGACGTTTCTCCATTTTTCTCCCACGTAACCTCCCCAAACTTAAAGCTTCAGATCTCCATGGTGTAGACAAGGCTGAGATATTTCCAACGATGTCATATTTGTAATATTTCAAGCCCCAAGTTGAAAGATATGCCCCTTCAAAGTTTGTATCGGGTCCATACAAAAAGGCGGAAAACTAGTTCAAAAATGGGCCCCCTTTTAATATGGGACACATGGAGGGTTGGCACTTTCTTGGAAACCTCCCTTCAATTCTACTCTAGAACTAACATAGTTTGGACACTTAGCACTCTCCATCGGCTTGTCACAATGCATTAGCTATTCAACCCGACTGTTCCCTTTTTGAGACTAGATGCGTGGAGGCTTCGTGCTCGCTTAAAAGCCCGATCAAGATTTTCCTTTGAAGGAGCATCAAGTTGACACTTGGAAGCCTCCATAGGTCTTTAGAATTTTCAATGACCTCCCTCTTACCTTTTCAGACCTTGGACTACGTGGCAAACTGACACTTGTTTGAGCCTCTACTTTTGGATTTACCCTTGGAGATGCGTTGCTTGGACACGTGGTAGTCTCCACCAACACTTCTATACTTCGCCCTTTTGATGCTTGCCTGTCTACCTTTTGACCTCTCGTTGACCATCTTCTACATGGAGGAATGGCACAAGTTTGAGTCTTTTCCTTGGGATCCCATTTGGAATTACGCCTGGCCAACACTTGGCCCCTTCCGCCGAGTCGGAGACTTTTCAACAGTCGTGTAAATTTTTGGAGCTCTGGATGCATGGAAGTCTAGTGCTCATTTGAGATTCCCATTTTAGATTCAAATTTGGATAAGCATTGTTCTGACACATGGCTATCTTCGCTGCCTCCTCCATACTTAGTCAATTTTTTGACTCGTTCTAAACTATTTTGAACCCGAATACTTCATATCTTCATTGTTTCTTCTATTTATTTCTCTGGTTTATTTGTGACACTCGCTCTCCTCCTTCTTTGACCCTGATATTCTATTTCTGAGCCCACCTATAATTTTTTTGTTGGATTTGAGGCACATATTTTTTTCTTGAATTTCTTCTTACACGAGGTCATTTGATCTTTCATAGGCCCCGTCACTCCATTGTAAAGTCCCTCTGCAACCTTGTTTATCATCCTGGAATGTGAGCTCATGGGTTTGAGTCATTTTCTTCATAATTTCCTTAAGTGTAGGACTTGTCTTGACCAAATTTTTCAGGGGGTGAATTTGGGATAACAATTTGGTGACTCACGAGGACATCTACCTGCTAGATGAAAAGACCAATTGCCTTGTCATATCCATTGGGCATGGAGTTGAGAACGATGGTCTAATATTGATCCTGCCTTTGATTCACGAGCCCAACTATTCGCACTCTCAATTTTCATAAGAAATCTCAAAATGATGGTTTCTAAGAGTAGAAATTTACTTTGACCTAGGGCTTTATCTATCTCTGAATGGGCTATCTTGAAAACATTATTTAGTTTCTCTGCATTTGTTTTATTTTGAAATTTACAACCGTTATAGGAAACTATGAGTCTCCTACCATGAATAGTGAAGGGCCTGGCCTCAATAGCTTTAGAGCAATATGAACAAAACTTATGTACAAAGGAAAAATCATACATGCCTCAAATGAGACATGTAGAGTGTGCACAAGCACTTCTTCATTGGAAACAAAGTCTACTCCTACTCCTAAACTAACTAGAGAGAAAAGGGGATAAAAAAATCCTACTATAGGTAGGGAGAAGTAGCTTCCCTTTCTCAAGAGAGGCAGCCATGCAAATGATTTGACACTAAATATGGCTGCCTGTATGAGTGAAAAACTAACTTTAAGTCGATCCTCTACCCATATCAGCAAGGTACCAACATTAATGGAAAATACCTCCTCAAGCTGATTTGTATTGGACTCTTGGAGGTGTTGATGGTGACCCTTGGTGCTTTGATACTCATCCTCATGCCCTGAAGTAGGCATGACTGGTTTTGGCTTCTCCCTTGGCTCTAATGAAGCCAAATATCTGATTGGGAAAGGTATGGTCCTTTGAATCTTCCCATGGTTTTGAACTCGAACTCCAAGAATGGAGCCTTCTTGCTGACTCTCATGGATGGATGGTGTGGGAGGAATGATAGCCTCATACTTTTTATCTTCCTTTGCAGCAGGTGTGTCTTTTGGAAGATCAAAATCTTCCAACTTCGATTCAGGAGGCATGTTGCAAACTGCAGGTTGTGCTTACACGCTCTCTTCTATGGCAGCAGGTTCTTGTGATTGAAGAATGAATGATGGGGGAGAAAATATTACAATTTCAACTAGCTCCCTCTTATCAAAAAATTATTTTGAGTCTGGTAGGAAATCAAACCCTTTACTATCCTGTTGTAATAAGGTCTCTCCCTTTTGCATGGTGATCTTAAAATCTTCATTATCTTCACCATATGAAGCTTCATCTTCAAACATGAAGCTAATGAGTTCAGGATCCTCCAAAAGATTAGACTTTTGGAGAGGTTGAATGGGAGAGGGGGCTGTATTTTCTTGTGCATCCGGATCATGAATCAATTCCTCCAAATTTTTCTTGGTCACCTCTATATGCTTCTTTTTAACTGGGCTTAGATTTGGTTGTTTTTCTTCCTTCTCTTGTGAAGAACATGGAAGACTCATATCTTCCAACGTTGTTTCCATAGATACGTTATGATACATAGGCTTCGCTCTTGAATTCCCTCCTTCATGTCAATAGGCTCATATGCTTGGAAGATGGATTATGGAAGAGAAAATAATGTGATCTCCATGGGATTTTCTCCATCAAATCAATCCTCCAAGTCGATAGATAATTTGCCTCATTGTTTTCCTATTGCATGTGGTCAACCTCCTCCACCGTGTCTTCTTGATCTGCAACTTGATCATCATGACTCCCTTCATCCTCAAACAAGAAGTTTGCAACCTCAAACTCTTCTTCAACATCATATCTTAAAGGGGATGCAGTGGAAGGAAGAAGCGAAGGTTTTCCATAGCTTGCTCCACACTTGGGGCCTCTAAAATTGTATGATCCTTCTCCTCTACAATAAATTCAAACTTAGCTACCACTGGCTCTTCAACCTTGACCTCCTCTATTGGCTTGACCATCAAGAGGATATTTGTAAACCTAAATTTAGCATCCCAACTCATCATATTGTCTGTTATTTCTTTTCTATTGGGATCCTCTTCATGTTGTCCTTGATTGGATTCTTGAGTATCTTTCCAACATGGACTTGGGAAAGTAAGAGAAGTGGCATGTGTTTGATTGTGGAGCCTGTTTTCATGTGATAAAGTGTTGAAAACTGTACACTAAGAGTACTTTACACTTTCCGAGTTGTCTCGCCGGGGTTCGAGGTCGGGTCTTAGCGAGGGTCCAAGGCGGTAGCCCCAGTAGTAGGGGTTCGGAGGTGTAGCCCCGAGAAAACATAATTTTGGCCTTAAAACGTGATTTATATACCAAGAAATGTGCTTTTCTCATATGGGCGGATATTGATCCATAGGTTAACAGACATTTTTGTCCCATGGTTTTGATACCCATGGTTTGTAAAACTTCTTAAGTATTTGTCTATTTATATGGTTTTATGCATATGGTAGATAAGAAAAACATTACATATGTGTTTTGAATTTGCATGTGAATTCTCAGAGTTTGTTGAGCATAACTCCAAACAGATCTAGGTATTGTATTGAGAGAGCGATGGCTTGTAATAAAATCGAGCAAGTGATTCTTGGTGGACGTAGCCCAAATTGGGTGAACCATGTTAAATACTTGTCTCTTTGTGTTGTGTTATTTTATTTTACAATTTTATTTGAGATCTATAATATTTTATGCATATTAGTTTTTATTGTTGTGATTATGTGAGGATTATTTTGCATATTTTATCCCTTATATCCTAACAAAGAGGTTAGGGTTCAACCAACTTTGCAATTGTTTCTCGGGGGAGGAAGGTGGAACTTCTTGTTTGTTTAGAGGGGATGACTGTTTGGAAGGGAAATGGGCATAAGAACTGAGATGAGGTAGAATATCAAGGGATGGAGAAGAGAAACTAATACTTGGAGCAAAGCAATCGAGGGGCTTGACTCTTGATCATGCCAAAATGATAAAGACTCAGGAAGAGAAAATGAAGAGCTAAGAGGTGGTGGACTTACCCATTGACAAGGTTTTCTCACACTTTTCTCATAAGCCTCAATGTCCTCAATCCACTGTGTAAGTTGAGGTAGAATTTCAACCATGAAGTCTAGCTTCTCCTCAGGGTTGTAATGTCTTGGAAAAGAGCCTTCCCATGGACAAGGTGCCCTGTAACCAATCTTCAATGCCTTCATTTGTGCTATGCCCCTTGACTGAAACATGCCAGCCTCCATTTTTTGAATTTTCTGTAATAAACCAGCATACTCCTCATAGTTTTCACCATTGTATACATCCCCTTGTTATTGATAAGCTCTATGGCCAAACTAACTTTGACCTTGCTCATATGGGTAAGTGTAATGGTCCTATATTTTATTATATTGCTGATTTGGAGGAGTTTGGAAATGCATTGGAGGTGGACTGCATTGTTGTAATTATGAGTTCCATGAAGGGAATGAAGTCATGATTGCACAAGCTCATGGAATGGGAGAAAATAAAAGAGATGGAAGAAGAAAATAGATGAAAATGAGTGGAAATGGATGGAGAAATTCTGCAACTTAGAGGATGGGTTTTTGACCAAATGGAGTCACCAGATGTGCTTGTATGTGCCTCAAAAAGTTGAATCCCACAAAGAACACATCAACTTGATGAAATAAGTGAATACCTCTTGTCCCACTAGGTGTGCCAAAAATATTTGTGCAAAATCATAGCACTTCCAAATGAGTCGTCGAATCTACTTTTCTAAGTAGATTCATTTGGTGTGATTCACATAACATTGATTTTTCCCCAAAGTGTGGGACTTTGCAAATGGAAAAACTCTCCATATTAAAGGTTGGTTCCTATTCCTCTATTTAGGTGCATACATGGAAACTTGTAGAGGACCTATTCCTAAACCTAATCTAAGTTTTACCAAGGAGACAGGGATAAAAGGAATACAAGAAATCAAAACTAAGCTACAAGGTGATGCACCGAAGGAATGATGAACATTATTTTTGTTGATAGACACAAACCAAAAAAATACATACAATAATCAAGCACAGATAACCATATTTATAATGAAAGACTATATGAGAGAAAAGGGGAGAAGAAAGGATCTAAAATCAATCACAAATGTGTTTTATTGCTCTGTAGATTGATACAATGCATTACAAATGGCCAGAAGGTAGGAACCATATTTGTAATTTAAATAGAAGGTGTTAGTACCCAAATTTGTTCTCCTTTTCAGTATGAGTAGCATCAAAGATATGGCATGAAGATTGAAGATAGATAGATCATGGTGTGTGTCATTTTGTAGCTGGGGATATGATTTAATTGGCACTCAGTTTTTGGAGAGATGGATAACACTCAAATAGGACTTGATCTTGTCCTAACTATTTTAGGTTGTGCCTTTCAACTAAGGTAAGAGAACCTATTTTCTCACCCTCAAATGGTGAAGGAGATGAAGATATCCCTAAATTTTTGTAAATAGTATGAAAAGGGCCTTGTGAAAATATGACAAACACTCCAAATCTAACATTCATAAGTTGTCACTTCCAGATTATGGAGATACTTTCAATGCAAGACAAGGGTTACTGAAGACATTTTAAAATCTTGATATGTTCTGCATACATTAGCAAATGGATTTTGATCTTCTGTGGATATATAGGTCAAAACAAGGGTAAACCAGGGTAGGATTAGTTGTTTTGAATGATTTTTGGGTGGGAGTTTAGATAAGACAAACCAAGGTCCACCAGACTCTTTGAGGATTTCAGCAAAATATGGAGAAACTTAATAGTAGAAAGTATCAAAATGGTTAATCATCCCTTCAACTAGGATATGTACATCAAATGGAGGCCCAAATCTACACTTTTCCACACAATCTTTGATCATCTATCAAAAATATTGAGTTAGAATGAACCAATGAAGCATTTAGCAATCACTATTTAATCATGACCTAAGGTGCACCCAAAGGTTTACAAACAATCTCTAAAGTCAAGGAAGGTAAAGTGATTTTAAATTTGTTTATCTCTTTATCAAATGAAAGCTCTTTTGAATGTGAGATTGCAAATGCCACTAAACTATCACAAGAAATGAGACCATGTATGATCAAGAGAGATTTTAAACACAAGACTACAACAGGAAACAAGAAACAAAAATTTGAAATGCATTACAAATGTAAGCATTCACAGATTTTTCCCAAAGACAACATAGAATAACTCAAAAATGATCAGATTTATCAGTAGGGGAATGTTTTGAAAAACAATCTCGAGCTTGTTAATGGCTATACATTTGTAACCAACTTAACATGATTTAAAATATGAAACAGAGAGAGTTACATGAGTTTCTCAAGTGGTCACTCAGAGAATGGGCTTCTTCCCAGATTTTTCTATGAAATTTTTAGTTTTTCAGGGTTTTTTAAACTCTTCCAACCCTTTGCATGACAAATTCATGCAATATATAGCATTCAATCTCCTTTGAGCCTTCTTTCCCAAGAAAATAATATGCCAAAGGATCAAATTTGTTACAAAAATTTATCTTGATTCATAGATAGGGATGTTTAACAAAACACATCCAAAAATTTGCCAGTTGTCTCAAAAAGAGATGAATCATTGCAAAATTCACATCATTATCCATTGTGGAGGCATATTTTTCATCCTCAAAGCATGCAGACCCCCTTCTTTTCATTATTTCATCCTTATCCCTCCAAAATTTGACTCTGCAACTTTTGGATCTGATATTTCACATTTTTAGATGGGATAGGGAAAAAATTCATTTCAAAAACATCTCTGATCTTCAAATTGATCCTCAAAACCGATTGCATGTGTCCTTGTAGATGACATGAATTTGTCAAAAATTTGATGAAAAATTATGCAAAAACATATCTCCAGGACTTCTTTGAGAGTTCTAGGGAAAAAATGGTGGTAGAGCAAAAACGATGCACAACTACCATTGATTTGACATTCAACTTTTAATCTATGCCCTCCATGTGGAGAAAAACCATTGGAGACAGGCTTTGAGGTACCTTTTTCCATTTTTCATTTTTTTAAAAAAGAAATGGCCACGTGGCAAGATTTGATTTGGCATGGGCATGGGTTTCACATTTTTACCCTTTTGACCTTTTTATTCTAAGCGGCCACGTGGCACCATTCCATTGGATGCGAACCTAGGAGCTTCATTTTACCTTTTAAACTTTTCAAAAAAATTGGAAAATTTTGATATTTTTCCCCACACCTTTGCCTCATGAAAATGGGCCTGACACGTGTCCCAAAGTGGGCCCCATTGCAATCGTAGACCGATTCTACACATTTCCACCTTTTTTGAAAAAGGAAATTTTTCCAAATTATCCCCACGGACCCGCACCTTTGATTTTGTCCCTAACACATGGCGATTACTGATAAGTTGCGGGCTTGTGCTCCTCCTTTTAATTTCATATCTTTATGCCATAAAATGGGAAAAATATCAATTTTCCTCGAGGCTCAAAGTTCCACCTCTGACCCTGCCACGTGTCCCTCTATGATTCGTTGCAAGGTTTCAGCTTATTCCTGCATTTTCATATCTTTTACCAAAAAGGACAAAAAAATCTCTAAGTCTTTCACCAATCCGCATCCCCCTCAACCTGGATCATGCCACGTGTCCTCTCTTGATTTGTTGTGGGCCCTATGAATTTTTTTTTTTCTTTAACTCTTTTTCCAAAATACCTTAAGGCACAAAAAGACTCACTGCTTCTCATCCAATCAAAAGAGGACATGTCATCATTTTCAAGAAAAATTTATAAATTTTCTCTGCAAATTCGAGTAGATTAGAACTTGGCGGGGCCACGGGGTAATTTGAAAATTTTAGCCAAAGTAGCTAAAAAAGAACAAGTTCTCAAAATGACCCGTTGCTCCTCCTCCAATCAAAACATGCCAGTCAGAGTAAAGCGGAGCCATGGGACCAAATTTTCCATTTTGCCAAAAAAGCAAAAAGTGATAAGTTAAAACAATTTTCCATTGTCCTTCGGCCAATTAGAACAAGCCACATTGCCATTGAATGCTGAAGAAGAAATTGACAGGAAAATGATGCCCGTCTGACCGTCAAAACACAAAAATGCCAGGATGCCCTAGAATTTGATTTTTTTGCTAAGGATGAAAAATTTCTTGAAATTGAACCAACTAAAACATGTTTTTAAAGCATTTTTTATCATGGAATTAGATTTTCAATGGCATACAAGTGCAAATTGATCAATTTTAAACTTCCATGATCGGGAAAAAGGAAAAATGACAAAGCCCGCAGATTTTGGAAAAATTAGGGCACAAAACAGGGCACACATGTAGATTTCTTTCAAATTGGGGAAAAACAACAAGTTTGTGAGAATTTCAAGGCATTCGACTAGAGGGAAAAGTTGCAGACCACCAATTTGAGAGAAAAACATTTTAGAGCATGCAGAATGAAGGAAAAATTTAGGGAAAAATGGTGCAAGCTCAAAAATGGCACCAACATCGGCTCTTGCTCGGGGATGGGCACTCCCAGTGAGTGCCATAAGAACAAAATTAGACCAAGTGCCAAAATAATCCATTGGGAAAATGGAGTCATGAGCCAAATCCACCAAAAAACTAGCTAAGAAACTGACAAAAATGGCTGCCACACACCAAGGCAAACCACAAACCGACAAAACACCAAAAACAGAGCAAAAGTCAAACACTATACACTGTACAAGTTAGTAAGAAAACCTTGATTCAAACAAAAAAAACAAGGGGAAATCCCAAATGTCATCCTTGTTGGATATGACCATGGCAATAGGTTCTGATATGTTTTTAAGCAAACCTTGATTCAAACAAAAAATCCACGTTCAACTGAGATTTAACCAAAGAATTTCCTAAGTAAACCTCAGGTGGTTCCCCCAACTCTTCCAACACTTGTGGTTATTCTAATTCTACAATGGCAATAGGAATCCCAACCTTGTTTCCAACTCGCCTTGGGTACTCTCTTCCTCTCTGAATCCTAAATATTCAAAAGCCCTCTTCTTATGCTCAGGAATCCTAAGCAACTCAAAGAATTGGGGACAGAATCTTGATCTGACTCAAGACTTGGGCAATATCATATGGAGCATTCTTGGGTAAAGTAGCACTAGGGGAAAGATTGGAAAATTCATCAAATGGTATGGAAGTCTTTTCAGTTTGGGAATGGGGAGGATCACAAGTTTTTCTTGGGGGAATAGGGCCTTTACCAGATGTATTTTTCTTTGGAGTTTCTTTAGTAAGAAATGGAAATTTTGACTTGGCTTGTTGCCCCTTGGCAGCTTTACTTCTGGTATTGTGCTCCTTCTCTTGGGCAACTACAACATTCATAAGTAGTTGCCTATCCTCCTCTGAAGGAACCCCTCCATCATACTTCTCAATCATCAACACCCTCAAGTATTCAAAATCATTATTGGGCAGCTCAAAGGCTTGTACATTATCAATTTCTAAAACATGAGAAGGAGGAAGAAGATGTACCCATTAGATATAATCCCAAAAAACAACAACAGTCCTAGCACTTATGACATCCATTGAAGTTTCTCCCTTGGTGAACTTGCAGGGATCTCCATCATGTAGGCATCATCATCAATTTCATCATCAATTTTATCATCAACTTCCTCTTTAATTTTCTGATCTATTCCACATGGAGGATGGGGTAAAATACATCTATCACACCAGTCAATCTGATTTGCATCATCAACAAAAACCACTCGAGCATTTAATGGATCAAGAACTACCTTTTTTCCTTGGCCTGAGATTTCCTATTTCAAAATCCAATAGACCCTTTACCTTTTCATCAAATATCTGCTCATTCCTATGGTGAGTTCTCGAATCTATCTTGTGCTTGCTACCTAGGCTATCCTTGTGAGGAATACCTAATTCCTTTCTCAGCTCTTGCCAACTTGTAGGAAATCTCCTTGATAGCCCCTGCCAAAATTTTCACCACTTCCTTTAAGTCAAGACTCTTGCTTGCTTGAGGCTTGTCACGGTTTACCAATTTAACTCCATCTCTTTTAGGAGGTTTCCCAACAACCTTGATATTGTTTTCAATTTGAAGTTCCATAGTGAAATCCTACCTTAGATTGCCAGGGTTCTTGTCTCTCAAGTAATATGCATCCTTCTTGTCAAATTCATCAGAATATTTTATCAAACAAGATTCATCACATGGTCTTAAATTTGCTAGTAATCTCCTTAAGTTCTTATTGAATCTTGTGTTGAAGTCATGAACCGATTCATTTGGGTTCTTCTTAATATTTTCAAACTCTGATAAAAGGAATCTGGGATCAGTCTTGTCACCATATTGTAGCCTAAATGCATTTTTCATTTCATTCCATGATTCAATAGAATTATCTGGTAGGGCCTTGTACCAATCCCTAGCATCCTCCTCTAAAGTGTGGACAAACAATTTAATGTACACATCCTCAAATTCAATTTCAAATTTTGATCAACTGTTATAGCATTGTTCCCTTGGAAATTTGGCAATCTACTTCTAACATCTTGAGGCAAAACATTAGGATAACCAAGAATTCCTAAAATTTATTGGGTCAAAGGTGTTGACCACAAATGGAGGCCTAGGTGGAGTCTCGAGCCATGTTTTTAGTGGGGTGAAACAAGATGATGAGGAGTGCAAGGTATTTAGGGCACAAGAATGTGATTCACAAAATTGGTGCTCTCTAGGTGCTAATTTTCTTGGAAATTTTTATTTGAATTGAAGCACACAGGTGCAGATTGAGAAGAGAACTTACCAGGTATAGCAAAAGGACCTTCACTAGTTGAAGTAAACAAATCTGTGAGAAGATTTCTTGAATCATAATCACTAGAAGAAGAGTGATAATCCTATACTAAAGGATGATCTCTCTCACCAATGGATATACCTTTTCCTGATGTCTGAGCTTCAACAACCTTCCAAACTTTTCTTTCCTCTAAAACTATCTTTCCCAATTCTTGAAATAACTTTCTACTTGGGTACCTCCTGAAGAGAGATCTTCTTCCTTCCAGGTTTTTAGATTTTATGTGACAAACTTCACTTAATGTATGATAAGGTACTGGTATTTATCAAAATTATAACAGCAAGGAGTCGCCACTAAGGACTTTCACCCTAGTTTGTGCAAATGCACTATGAAGATTTATCAAATGACTACAAATATCAGCACTATGCAAAGTTTTAACAGATCTGATCTTCTTTACTCAAATTTTCAACTATGGTGTAAAGTTTGAGGCAACAAATTGGAGACACTTGAAAATATCAAACTCAAAACTCTACTCTTCATTCCAGCCTTATAAATCTAATTAGAAGATGATGCTTAGATTTGTAATTGCACATAAATCACATAAGAAGTATTACCAGGGATCTGAAACACTAAAATACTGAATAATGTCCCCGGAAATGGTGCCACTGGTGTTCACAGGCTCAAAAGAATATGAACTTGAAGCATATTAACAAATTAGTCTGGATATTAAATTCTTCATCCCAAAGAATGGTGCCACTTTGGTATTGGTACCCAAATTTTTCCCTTTTCGATCCTGAGCAAAGATCAAAGATATGACATGAAGCTTGAAGATAGATGGATCATGGTGTGTGTCATTTTGTAGCTGGGGATATGATCTAACTGACACTCACATTTGTGGAGGGACGGATAGCACTCAAATAGGACTTGATCTTGTCCTAACTATTTTAGGTTGTGCCTTTCAACCAAGGTAAGAGAACCTATTTGTAACCCTCAAATGGTGAAGGAGATGAAGATATCCCTCAATTTGTGAAAATAGTATGAAAAGGGCCTTGGGAAAATATGATCAATACTCTAAATCTAACTTTCACAAGTTTTCACTTCTAGATTATGGAGATACTTTTAGTGTAAGAAAAGGTTATCAAGACATTTTGAAACTCTGATCTGTTTTGCATACTTTAGCAAATGGATTTTGATCTTCTGTGGGTATACAGGTCAAAACAGGGGTAAACCAGGGTAGGATTAGTTTTTTTGAATGATTTTTGGGTGGGAGTTTAGATAAGACAAACCAAGGTCCGCCGACTCTTTGAGGATATCAAAGCAAAATATGGAGAAACTTAACATCAAAAAGTATCAAAATGGTTAATCATCCTTCAACTAGGATATGTGCATCAAATGGAGGCCCATATCTACACTTTTCCACACAATATTTGATCATCTATAAAAAAATATTGAGTTATAATGAACCAATGAAGCACTTAGCAATCACTATTTAATCATGACCTAAGGTGCACCCAAAGGTTTGCAAACAATATCCGAAGTCAAGGAAGGTAAAGTGATTTTAAATTTGTTTATCTCTTTATCGGATGAAAGCTCTTCGAATGTGAGATTGTAAAAACCACTAAAATATCACAAAAATGAGACCATGTATGATCAAGAGATATTTTAAACACAAGATTGCAATAATAAATAAGAAACACAAATTTGAAATGCATTAAAATGTAAGCATTCATGATTTTTCCCAAAGACAACAAAGAATAACTTAAAAATGATCGATTTATCGGTAGGGGAATGTTTTGAAAAACAATCTCAGAGCTTGTTAATGGCTATACATGTGTAACCAACTTAACATGATTTGAAATATGATATAGAGAGAGTTACATGAGTTTCTCAAGTGGTCACTCAGAGAATGGGCTTCTTCCCAGATTTTCCCATGAAATTTTTAGTTTTCTAGGGTTTTTAAAAACTCTTCCAACCCTTTACATGACAAACTCATGCAATATATAGCATTCAATCTCCTTTGAGCCTTCTTTCCCAAGAAAATAATATTCCAAAGGATCAAATTTGTTACAAAATTTTTTCATGATTTATAAAGCGAGTACGTTTAATAGAACACATCTAAAAAGTTACCAGTTGTCTCAAAAAGAGATGAATCATTACAAAATTCACATCATTATCCATTGTGGAGGCACGTTTTTCATCTTCAAAGCATGCAAACCCCCTTCCTTTCATTATTTCATCCTTATCCCTCCAAAATTTGACTCTGTAACTTTTGGATATGATATTTCACATTTTTGGACAGGTTAGGGAAAAAATTCATTTCAAAAACATCTTTGATCTTCAAATTGATCCTCAAAACCAATTGTATTGGTCATTGTAGGCACAAATGACATGAATTTGTGTAAAAATTGATGAAAATTCATGCAAAAACGCATCTTAAAACTTCATGTAGTGTTTTAGGGAAAAAATGGCGGTAGAGCAAAAAACAATGTATAGCTACCATTGATTTGACATTCAAATTTTAATCTACACCCTCCACATGGAGAAAAACCATTGGAGATGGGATTTGGAGGCACCTTTTTCCATTTTGCATTTTTTAAAAAGAAATGGCCATGTGGCAAGATTTGATTTGGCATGGGCACGAGTTTCACATTTTTACCTTTTGACCTTTTTATTTTGAGCGGCCACGTGGCACCATTCCATTGGATGCGGACCTAGGAGCTTCATTTTACCTTTTAAACTTTTTAGAAAAATTGGAAAATTTTGATATTTTTCCCCGCACCTCCGCCTCATGAAAATGGGCCTAACATGTGTCCCAAAGTGGGCCCCATTGGAATCGCGGACTGATTCTACACATTTCCCCTTTTTGAAAAAAAAATTTTTCCAAATTATCCCCATGCGACCCAAACCTTTGATTCTATCCTCGACAAGTGGCAATTGCTGATAAGCTTTGGGCTTGTGCTCCTCCTTTTAATTTCATACCTTTATGCCAAAAAATGGGAAAAAACTCAATTTTCCCCGAGGCCCAAAGTTCCACCTCTAACCCTACCACATGTCCCTCTATGATTCGTTGTGGGGTTTCGAGATCATTCCTTCCTTTTCATATCTTTTACCCAAAAAGATAAAAAAATCCACATCCCCCCGCCCGGATCCTACCACATGTCCTCTCTTGATTCATTGTGGGCCCTAGGAATTTTCTTTTCTCTTTAAATCTTTTTCAAAAATTCCTCAAGGCACAAAAAGACCCGCTACTTCTCATCCAATCAAAAGAGGACACGTCATCATTTTCGGGAAAAATTTAGAAATTTTCTCTACCACTTGAATTTAGGAAGATTAGCACTTGGCGGGGCCATGGGGTAATTTGAAACTTTTAGCCAAAGTAGCTAAAAAGAACAAGTTCTCAAAATGACCCATCACTCCTCCTCCAATAAAAACACACCATGTAAGCAACATTAGAACCAATCAAAGTAAAGTGGAGCCATGGGACCAAATTCACCCTTTTGCCAAAAAGCAAAAAGTGATAAGTTAAAATAATTTTCTCGACACCCTCGGCCAATTAGATTAAGCCATGTTACTGATGAATAATGAAGAAGAAATTGATGGACAAATGACACCCGTCTGACTATCAAAACATAGAAAATGCCAGGATGCCCTAGAATTTGATTTTTTCGCTAAGGGCGACAAATTTCTTGAAATTGAACCAAATGAAACATGTTTGAAAAGAATTTTTATCATGGAATTGTATTTTCAATGGCATACAAGTGAAAATCAAACAATTTTAAACTTCCACGATTGGGCAAAAGGAAAAATGACAGAGCCCACATATTTTTGAAAAATTAGGGCACAAAACAAGGCACACATGCAAATTTATTTCAAATTGGGGAAAAACAACAAGTTTTTGAGCATTTCAAGGCATTCAACTGGAGGGAAAAGTTGTAGACCACCAATTTGAGAGAAAACATTTCAGAGCATGTAGAATGAAGGAAAAATTTAGGGAAAATGGTGTAAGCTCAAAAATGGCACCAATAGAAGGTTTGAACTCCGTGAATTCCTTTGCTTAGAAAGGAAAGGGGAGCTTGCGAAAACAAAAGAATGTCCAACCCTTTACAATAAGTTCGACCCTACTTTTATAGATTTAATAGAGAGGGGATAAAGAGAGCGAAGCATGGAAAAAATAGTCCGAGATCAACCACCGCTATTAATGCCTTTCACAAAATCTACCCCAAATCTATCTTAACCGCATCAATTTCTTATTTGGTGCCTTGAAGGAGGAGGAAACAAAGGATCAAATCAAATCCGATCTAGTTGTTGGAAAAAATAGATCCCGCATTAATACCATGAAGATGTTTCTCCATTTTTCTCGCACCTATCCTCCCTAAACTTAAAGCTTCAAATCTCCATGGTATGAGGCGAGGCTGAAATATTTCCAATGGTATCAGATTTGTAATATTTCGAGCCCCAAGTCAGAATATATGCCCCTTCAAAGTTTGTATCAGGTCTGTATAAAAAGGTGGGAAAACTAGTTCAAAAAATGGGCCCCCTTTTAATCTGGGACATGTGGAGGGCTAGCGCTTGCTTGGAAACCTCCCTTCAATTTTTCTCTAGAACTAGCGTTGTTTGGACACTTAGCACTCTTCATCGGTTTGTCACAATACATTGGCTATTCAACCTGACTCAATTCCCTTTTTGAGACTGAATGGGTGGAGGCTCCCCACTCGCTTGAAATTCCAATCAAGATTTTCCTTTGAAGGAGCATTGGGTTGACACTTGGAAGCCTCCACAAGTCTTTGGACTTTTCAACAACCTCCCTCTTACCTTTTCGGACCTTGGACTATGTGGCGAACTAGTGCTTGTTTGAGCCTCCACTTTTGGATTTACCCTTGGAGATGTGCCACTTGGACACGTGGCAGTCTCTGCCAACACTTCTATACTTAGCCCTTTTTAGGCTCACCCTATCCACCTTTTGACCTCTGTTGACCATCTGCTACATGGAGGGTGGCACAAGTTTGAGTCTCTGCCTTGGGCTCCCATTTGGAATTGTGTTGGGCCGACACTTGGCCCCTTCCGCCGAGTCGAGACTTTTCAATGGCCGTGTAACTTTTTGGAGCTCTAGACATGTGGAAGCCTAGCACTCGTTTGAGCTTCCCCTTTTGGATTCAAATTTGGAGAAGAACCATTCTGACACGCGGCTCTCTCCGCTTCATCCTCCATACTTAGTCATTTTTTGGACTCGTTATGAATCAAGCTTTGAGCACAAGACTTCGGATCTTCACCATTTCTTCTCTTTCTTGCTCCTGGTTTCTTTATGATGATGCTCCTCCTTCTCTAACCCTACTATTCTATTTCTAAGCCCACCTGTAATTTGCTTGTTGGATTTCAGGCATGGATTTGCTCGACAGATCCATTTCTTGAATTTCTTCTTGCACGGGGTCATTTGATCTTTCGCAGGCCCCACCACTCCATTGTAAAGTCCCTCTGTAACCTTTTTGTCATCCTAGAATGTGAGCTCGCGGGTCCGAGTCATTTTCTTCATAATTTCCTTTAGTGTAGGACTTGTGTTGACCAAATTTTTGGAGGGGAAAATTTGGGATAACATGTTCTTTTTGGTAATTAGTCTTCCTTCTTACTATTATCTCTAGATGACATTATAGGTATTAAAATGAAGTGTAATTTATATTATAATCAAATTGAATGATTAAAATAAGAACAATTGCCACATGTAGGTTTCAAATTTGTAGTTAGACAAATGTATCCATGTATTAAGATGGTTTTATTTATTATCATATAATTGCATATTTTTATTACTTCATGGTCAAATGGTAGTAGTATTATGTCGATGGTTGAAAATATTAAATCAATCGCTAGTGATTGGGTGGATTGAAATATTTTTGACTGACAAATATGTGATATTATCGGTGGTTTCAAAAATAACATTCATTTTATAAAATATAATTTGTCACTTGCATCTTTGGTTGAATGGTATTGGATGTTTACCATCGACGTATTATTTAGTATGAATATCATGGTGAATACATACATTTAATATTTTGAGGTAAAGGTGATATATATTTATATTTGAGGAATTATTTTAAAAACTTATGGGTCAAACAAGGATAATAACTTGCATCATACTAATTTAGATAACCCATTCTTTATACACATTGTTAAAATTTCCAAATGTAAATTTTTAAAAACCCAAATATTTTTGAATTAATAAAAACTTCCAATAAAAATTCTTTTATGAGGTAGTAACTAATGGTAGATTATCTTAATCAAATACTTTCCAAGGCTAATTTTAGAAATATCAAGAATAATGATTAATCAAAACTAGAAAATGGTAGATAATGAAACAAAAAACTAGCAATGAGGAGGAGAAAACTTAGATAAAATCCTAGACTTTGTACTAATCTAGCTGGTTTGGTGACTCAAAATAGCTGGAAATGATTTGGAAGAGCCTCGATATTGAAATTGTGACCTAAACAACTACCTGGCCCAAAGTGTACCTCTAACATGTCCCTTTCTATATTCATTAGTCCTTATATATTTTCATCCCTTATAACTTTATATTCTTATTTATTTCTTCTTGATCCACCCATGTGTGGAATATGAGACTCTAACATTGTGTGATGCTCGTTGTCAACCGATTCAACCTTCAAAATCCTATATGGTGAGAGATTCCTACAAAATAAATTTTTAGGTGGGTTTTTGCACCCTGTATACCAATGACATAACTAGTACTTTGAAGAGGGCTCAAACCATATGTTATTCTTACCTAGTATGTGATATTTAAAATGTATACAACCATGATCTTGTAATAATGGAATTGTACATGATACTTTCCCTATCTTATCTTGAATTATTTAATGTGCCTTTGTAATTATAGACATAAATGTATGATTTCCATATAATTAGTATAAAATGTGTGTATAGCTCAATGGAGTCTTACAATAGCTTTTCTTATAATTGATCTTAGTTTTTTTCTCATTGGAATGTTAGGTGTCGGTAGAATTAATCCCCCTAAATGGGAGATGAATAACTTGTTTATATATGTGTTATAGATATAGAAACCTTGAATAGGTACAAATAGGAATTTACGAAAGGGATTCAAATTATAGAAACGTAGTTAGAGGAAGAGGGTAAAAGGTGATCAATTTTTCCCATAGCGTATGGGTACTATGGCCCACCCTATAAGCTATGGTCCTAGATATATGTATAGGTGATATGAAAGATGGAATTGTGATATACAAGGGTATATCCTAATTTGATGGATTAATATGACCATTATATGAAAAATTAGGTTGTCTACATAAGAAATAATGAGTGGTAAATATCTAGGTATAACCTAATTGGTAAAATTAAGCAACTATGGACTAGTGCAAGAGTGTTGTACAATTAGTGTTGTTATAAGTCATGAATTGCTTAATGAGTGTCAACATTTTCCCCCTTTAAGTATGGAGTTAAAAATTACATACTTAAAGGAAAATTCACTTGAGTGTGTAGACACACTTTGTATTCACTCGGAGCACCTTGTGTTTGTGCTAGAATTTTTTTCAGTTGTTTATAGTTTTTTGAGGATAAGTACCTAAAGAGAAAATAATGTATTTAATGTCCATACTATAGGAAATCAAAATTTAACTTGAAAATTTTGAATTTAGTTTGAAAATAACAATATCTAATGTAGAAAAGAAAAACAAAGGAAAGATTACACCTGATTGTTTTGTTAGACAAGGGAGAGAGTACTCTCATTACCATTTCCATGCAATTTTTTTAATTTTATGTTGTAGCTAGTTGGAAGGACTTGGGGATGATTAGTCCCTTAGTGGAATATTCCAAGGAGAATAGAAATAAGTGCAAATGTACCTCACATGGTAAAGAGAACTACATAGGGAGCATTATAGTATCTCTACATCCCTCCACACAAATATGAGAAATGGGAAGTCAAGCTTACAATGATAACATTCACCTCAACACTTTCTAAGACCCATAGACAAGTGCCACTATAGATGAACATGAACCCAATTAGTTTACACATAGTAAAAATAAGTACTTTGGGAAATTTTGTCTTACACGTACCCTTGTACCACCATAAATTACATTTTACCATGCATTTTATAATTGAAACAGAGTAAAGAACATCTAAATATCCTTGATAAATTGTACCAACTAAGAATTGTTTTAAATTTTCCCTAGGACAAAAGTGTATAGAATGGGAAATAAAATTCATATTCTATGGTCCTTGATGTATCATTTATTCCTTGTGTTTCCTTATCCAATTCTATTTCTAATCCTTTTTTTTTAGCCTTTGACTAGTTTTATTTTGTACCTTTTATGTTATTTTCTTATTTTGAGCTACTGTGAGAGTGAGATATTTACATCATGAGATGGAGCAATGTGAGCATGACGTAAATAATAGTACGTGTAGATTATGTGTACATGTATTGTAAGATTAATGTAGGGGGAAAAGGAGATTTTACATGGTGTATACCATGACACATACAAATTAACATACTAGGAAAACTAGAAAAGTATTAGTAACAAGAAATAGGAAAAAAACACAATAGATGTAAGTAAAAGCATATAAGGATGCAAAAATAGAATAGTCATGGAAAACACTATGTCATCTATATGGGACACCATTGAGGATGTCACAAGACCATCAAAGAACTCATTTCCATAAATAAATAATCAAGTAACATAGGGTATATCCTGTAAACAAGTGAAAACACATAATAAGCATGTAAATAAATAAACAAGCCCTAGGATTAAAATGAGATCATCTTTGGAATGAATTACAAAATAGATACTATTCATGAATCACCCATTGTAACGTTAGAGTAATAAATAGTATGACACAATTTATGTACTAAGTGAATGGCGTAGAAGAAAGTAAAGTAGAAAATATTAGAACAACACCTATAAGTGATAAAATGTAAAGTGGATGCCCCAGGTTGTTGTAGAAGAACTGGTAGAGATTAGTTTCAATCATCCTACATCATGTAATAATCTATGTGTAGCCTATATTCAACTCAATTTATAATGTGAACACACATTTATGTAGAAAAATTATATAACATATTATGTATCAAGCTAACATGATAAGTAAAGTGCAACATGAATAATATAAGTGTACAATAAAAACAAATAAGCAAGAGAAACACAAATATTTATAGAGATTTGTATATTATTTGAATGTTTTTGGATTTTGAGGATATTTGAATGTTTTTTTTTTTTTTCCCCGAGGGCATAGATGAAAACCTATAATGCAATGATAAATAAGGGTCATCCAAGACTGCCAACAAAGGGGGAATATTTAGAGATTTAGTGTTTTTCATAATAGAGTATGTAACTAGAGAGGGGAAGAAAGGTTGTCCCAAATGTGTGTATGCAAAGTAAGGTTCAAGTGTGTAACCACTCCTCAAAGAGTCAAGTTGAACCTATAAATAGAGTATGTCATTGAGAAAGTAAGTGGAAATTCATATTCCCACTAAGGGTGTATGAATAACATATGTCTTATCATCAAGGGATTTAAAAAGTGTCATAAAAACCTATACTACAAGTAGAAGGGAGGGTGATCTATGAATACTCATACATGATTGATGATTAATTATAAAAATTAACCTACATATAGAAGGAGAAAAACCAAAACTAAATGTAGAAAATTTCTAGAGGCGAGGCGGTGACTCATTACACTCGGCTCAAGAAATGTAAAAGTAGATGCAAATGAAGAAGAAATTCCTAATGAGAGAGGAATATTAGTCATAAAAAAATTCTTAATATTGGGATCTTGTAATACAAATAATTGTTCTTTCACAATCTATTTGATCTTAGCACTGGTAATAGTTTGTTCATTTGGTTCTAGTTGTGGGGTTGAGTTTGGTAGATAAATCCATATAACCAACTGTGTAGTATGAAAATGATTGTGTAAGGTTATAAATATCTATGAGTGATGTCATAGCACTAGATAATGTGATCATCTAGGATGTAGTGCATGAAATGTGATGATATCTTTGTCTTTAAGTAACTTGAGCTTATCATGAAGTGTTTAATAACCATTTTCCTAATGCCCATTGATCCTATAGAATTTGTAAAAAGGTTGATTATAATTTTTTGTAACTAATGAGGAGGGTGGTGCTCATTATAAGGTAACCAAAACAAGTTCTCCTCAATCAGCTTTGCATGATATCATGTGGCCTAACAGAATGAGAAAAGTATAAAGGTTCCCTTTAGCAATAGGATTGAACCATGGTGGATGTCTATATAGAGGTGTAGTGAGGTGATATGTATCACCATGATGAAGGACCTTGAGCTCATGTGTATAGGGCAAGGAAAAATGTGAAGCTATTACAATAGTGTTAGTGGGTGGATCTTAATTGTATAAAGTGAGAGAAGTGGTAGAGGTATCATGTGGGGTAAAACATAATGCAGATTAAGGAGTTTATTTTCTAAGTAATCTGACATGGAGAAAAAGTGTAGCAAAATATTCACATGTGTCATATAATAATGTTTTATTAAGAGGAAAAATCACACCACAAAAATATATATTGCATTTCCAAATCAATATTATGATATATTAAATGATGCATGTAAGATTTTAAATGTAAGATATATTCACTAATAGATTCATTCTCTCCTTGATGTGATGATGGAAAATTCTCATATGTAACCTTGGGTCCATTATTAAAGATAAACCACCTAAGAAATGATTCTTCAATGTTAGGAAAGGTATGCATAGACGCACAAATCAAATGATGAAACCAATCTAATGAAATTCCAATGAGACTACTAGGGAAAGCTTTGAGAGAAACCTATCATTGGGGTGCTAAGCCATAGTTATCTAATAATACTTTATATGAATGTAAGCGTTACATATCCCATAAAAGAGGGTAAAATTAGGCATGGTAAAGACTTTAGGAAAATTGGAATTTAATATCATCTTAGGAATATGATTTTCATAAATGGAATTATGATCAAGACTATCATAATATGATTTTATTTTAAGGGTAAGCTTATGAACCTAATTTTTTAAGTCGGATATAACATGTATGAGAGAAAAGAATTCCTATAGAGGAATAACATATACATTAAGAGGCTCATTGAGTGGATTCACCTTTCCATTATGTGTAGCCATGGGGACACTATTGGTTTGGAATCAAAACTTTGGTTCAACTATTAGATAAGTTTCATTAGCTTGAGGAGAAATAGGAAAATAATTAGAAGGAATGGAAACATGGACACCCCTATCAAAACATTCATTAACATGGGAAGAATAAGTAATATAAGAATCATTAGGTTCATCATCATGTACAATATATATGTAACATCCCCATTTTAAGATACTAGAACAAGGGGAAAAAAAAATTATACAACATTCTCTGTTATGAATTATATAATTCAAACACACGTTCAAGTTTTAATAATTGTTCTCTGTCCAATTAATGTAATTTGGATCACACAATTTCTTTTAAAACCAATGTTCCTGTTCACATATTTGCAATATGGAAAACACATTCAATGTCATTCAATCATATAACAAATACCATATGCTTCTGTGTAATGACTCGAAGAACTAGCAATCTTCCATTTATGGCTCGGAGTTTCGATGATCTCTCATTTCATGACTTGGCGACTTACCAATCCTTCATGTTAATCCATGCATTGTATAATAACTATACGGGGTTCTTTACCATTTCTCGGTTATCAAAGTGATCCATTTAAGAAACCTATCTCGAATATCATTACTCGATATTCATCGACATCTGCGTCTTAAACTAGGTGATTAGGACAATGCAACCAGCACTTGCGATACTTTGGCCAAATATTTTCACATGTTATGCATGATCATATTCCTAGATGTGATACACATCAATGGAATACATCCTTCACCTTACTTCATCATTATCTAGAATGGTCTTTCCTGATCTCTGTAAGTCCTTCCGTTTAAGGTCAAGCTCTAACCCCAACTAGTAATATGAACGAGTATAGGAAGTTACTCATGGTAACTAAAGGTACGCAGACATACGGTGTCATCCCTAGGTGACTCTGTGTGTCTAGTTACCTTTAGTCCTCTGGAGTCACTCCGTATACGTGATCACATTCCTATCCCCATCTAAGAACTTAGTATCCAGCTTATGTAAACTTGATGATTTGATTCGAGAGGGCATTATAACATGTCAGCCACAACATTGTGTCGTCATGAAGGCCCCGCCTTCATGAAGACACCATATTGTAGCTGGCGTGTGCCAAGGTCCTACGGAATCCTCTCATCGAGAAGTACACATCTAGCTCAAGTGTGATTTGATTATAATCTTAATATTTAAGATCAACTTTCAGCAGCCATGCTGATCCTTTAACCTCGTTCTCGTTACAGTTGTATGTAGCTAAGAGAGACTTAATTTGTCTTCTAGCTTAATATACATCCCCTCCTTCATACCAAAGGGTTGCATATTCTCTTCTTGGTTCCTTTCTTTAATCTTTGGACTAATCAGTCCATTACAGATAAACGTAATAAGTTTAACCTATTAAACTTAACCAAGTTTTACCCACAACTGTAAACAAATTCAGAATTCCATCTTATTAGACATCATTTAAATGAGGTCTAATTCTAAATGAATTTATTCATTTATTCTCCATAACCTTACTTCAGTTAAGGTTGATAACAATAGATATGTTTTCCCATATCTATATTTTCTGAATTTAAACATTCGAGGATATTAACGGAGTCCGAATACAAGGTTCAGTTACTCCTATGTTATTTGATATTCCTTAGCTTATAAGCTAATCCCGAATACCTTTCAATTAAGAGTTCATATTCACCTAAATCCATTTTAATGTCAATTTAAAATTCATCTTAACCCAAGTATGAACTAATTGCACATTCCAACATAAAATTTGCATTCAGGTAAAGAATAGATGTTATTTCCTTTTAAATCTATCCACTATCATTTGAATACTTTCAAATCAAGGAATAATACTATATTCTCAATCTTATTCAATAAGATCAAATTGATACAGATCATTAAAATATCACACTTTTCCTTGTATTCATCCATAAGTTTTACAATCTATACATTTGCCAGCCCAAACGACTGGAATTCGTTTATATCAAACAACATTACAACTCATAAAGATAAAAGAATGTAATTTCTTCCTTTCTCATTTCCTCGTAGAGGAATAATAGCTATAAAATGCAATCCATCCTCAGTTACTCAAAAGAAGTATCAGAAAACAACCATGTCTTTGTTTATACTCAAGTTCCATCTGCAAAATTACTTGCACGGGTCAGTTCATTGAACTGAGCATATTAAGCACTTGTCATTAAAATGAGGTGCTTTTAATTAACTATCTCAATAAAAGAACCCTACTTTTATGAAACATTAAAATGAACATCATCCTAGAATTAAGCACCGATAAGGATGAACAACATAACAACCTAATCATCTAATTACCCTCCCAATCAGAAAAGAAAGGATTACGGCCCCTTTTTCCCAAATAATTACTACAAGAAGTAATTTCCTTCAACTAGTTCTAGAATTAACATCTGTAAGAACTAAAACACAATTATGCATACTGCTGTTCCAATATAAATACTGTAGTTTCCATTCCCTTACAATAGTTATAATTTCAAAAGATAGAATTTGACTAAAAATTTAAACCGAATTACTTTCCTTTCCTTTCATGCAACTTATTTGATTTCAAGCAATCAAATGCTGAAGAGAAAAGTAAACAACAATTAAATGTAGATGCTTAAACCAAAGCAGTACAAAATTCACTCCATAACAATTATAGATTTCCAATTGTACGAGAGAAGAAATGAACATTAATTCAAATTATCCATCCAACACTCTCTTTCCTTTCCTCATGACTGTACTGAGAATTTAATCCAGGCGTGATACCAATCAATGATAACAGTCCAAAGAGAAATAAATAAAATCAATAATCGTATAAAAGGAAGAAGGATCATATTACCTCTTTTCACTGTTTAACCAAATATCCACTATTTAGCACAGACATAATCCAACAGTATGATTCATTCCGCATAGTATATTTCAATATGCAAAAACTACTATTTACCTTTCCAAAAGTTGACCAGAGTTCATTGCAACTGGTCCGTAGGCATCGATACCAAAAGAACTTCTAAACACAATCATTTCCTTTTAAAATAATTCACTCTACAGACATTTACGTCTATATAACATGTAAGAGTGTACAACAACAACAAGTCACACTTTCGTCATAATAATGAGAGAATTCACTTTCCAACAGCAAAGTAAGAAATCCATTCATATTCTGCTCCAATGAAAACAATGAAAGGTTCTCAATCCTTAAAATTATATATATATATATATATATATATATCCTTGAGTTCAGCAAGACACAGTATGATTTGTATGCTCTACTCAGTCTATTATATAGACTGATTTTTCTGTTCCCATTCAGATCAGAACTTCCTTCCAAACAGTCCTATATGAATACCAAGAACCAACAGGCAGAACACCATATCTAATTAGAACAGCAAAGTAAGATGCTACTATGACCTTACTGTCCCAGGGAACCCGTATTCCATGCAATGAAAAACATCTAGGAATTATAACTCGCATAATAGTTTATCAACATCACCACAAATTTGTTTTTCCCAAACGTTTCCACACACTGAACTCAGAAATACGATATTCGCATAACAATACATTTATCAATGCAAACCCATATAGGGTAATAGATGCGTATGCAAAATACAGTCAAAAACAATCTCATACAGCAAGCACAATCCCCTTTATTTCACTTATTCGCAAGAAATACCCAAGGCCGTGTTCCTTTTTGTTATGACAGTTCGAACCAAACATACAGAATCACCTTATCCTTACTTTTTACAAGAATGCACAAAACTCAGATTAATACACACATAGCTAATGTATTATTCAAGCACAAACTCAACTCATATTGAGTAAAGATCAATTACCCAACATTGCCAAACAACTCACTCATCAAGAGCAGACTTATTTCATTCACCTATTTCACAAAAGAAATTACCCAAGTCGTACTCAGCAAAGGAAAAATGACTCAGTCCAGAGATCATTTCATTCAAAACAACAACATCATTTAACTAAATCACCCCTCATAAGAGCAGGGTTGTTTTAATGAGACGATTAAGCAAAAGCAAGTGGTTTAAGGAGAAGGGCTTAACATGCCTGTATTTTTTTTTGTGGTTCAAAGAAAACCGCATCCACTGGAGTTGTTTCTCTCCACGACGTCCTCAGCCAGGCTTTCCAAACAGTCACTAACTTCCACAGGCTCAAAAATAGCCTTTGCTTCTCCAAGAATAGAAATAATAACCAAAATACAGCAGGTTCGATAGAACCATGGAAGAACAAAATGCAGAGCAACTAAAAACCCGATGCACACAACAACAAACAATTTTTCCTCAATCCTCTTTCCAAGGTGAGCTGGTCGCTAAGACCAAGGTCATTGAATGCATTGAATGCATTACCTTTTCCTCATTCCTCACGCCACCGCCGACTCAGGTTGGCAAATTTCCTTTTTCAAATTTTTCTTGAAATTCCATTTTAGCTTCATAGCTAGTTGGACGCCTCCAACTTTTCCTTGTTCCCGCCAAACTTGGCGCTGCAACTGTAAGGACTTCATTTATTGTCCTATTAAATTTCTAACCTTCCCTCCTTATCTGTTTCCATCCACATGGGTCCATAAGTCCCCTTCCATAGGTTAGTAATAGTTTAGGATTTAATAGTCCATAGCTAGGTTATTCACCAAATTTCATAAGTTAGTAGAATTTGCATCTATTTTCATTCTTATGAAATTTAAAATCCATATAGGGTAGTAGTTAGGGTATAGGGTAAAACTTAGTAGTAGGTTAGGGTTTAATCCCATAGTATTTATTTAATAGTTTCCAATCAAGTCTTTCTGACTGGCATTCGTATTCAACACAATGTAGGACGTTTCGTCCTATGTTCCACATACATGTGTCACTCACATCCCGACCCTTATTGTCTTATGCTATCTAGCGTTACAACTGCATGTGGTTCGAGAATCGAACCTTTTTCATTGGCATCTATGTACCAGATATTCATACCTGAAATCAGGTGCTGCAACATTTATATCAACCTTCAGTCTGGTTTCAGACTTCATTCTGGTTTAGAAGTAAATCGACAAGCGATCACAAGAAGGCCACAACATACCTTGGATCAATGGAATTGATTCAAGGTGTGATGTCAATCAGCGAAAAGAGTTCATCAAGCATACGACAAGTCTGTTGTCTCATTTAGCAACACACAAGCAATAATAACCTCTGTCCCAAGTAAACAAATTACAGCAACAAGGGTCCAGATTAGCAACACATTCCTCTTAAGATCAAAAGATATATCTTAACATATTTATCTTCATTTCTGCAGTTACAACATCATGAAAAGTGATTACCATGATAGCTTACAAAAATCAAGGCGTTACATTCCTCCCTTCTTAAAGAATCATCGTCCCGATGATCAAATTAACCAATTCAAGGAGTTTCTAGGAAAAATTCAATTATTGTCCGTCCATTCATAATTTCATACCAAAAACGATTCACTCATTAAAAAAATGTTTTAAGATAAGCGTAAAATAGACCAAGAATTGTCTAAATTTTGTAGATTATAAGTTTTTCGAATTCAATTTCGATCAAACAAGTATGGAAAATCAGATCTCATTTCTTTAAGATTTTCCCAAGTTGCACTTTCTTTACTAAACTGGTCCCACTAGACCTTACATTGATTTACTTCACAATTTCTTAAAATACAATCAAGAGTTCCTAGCACTCGAATGGTCTTAACCACGATTATTCCTGGGTCTTGGACCTGTAAGGAATTCCAACCTATAGGTGGGTTGTGGCACCCCTTTACACCACCAATGTTTCCACTACTTAAAAGAGGCCTCAAACCACATGTCATTCTCACCTAGCATGTGATATCTAGAATGTATGCAACTCAATTGATAACCATGATCTTGTAAAATGGAATTATACTTGATACTTACCGTACCTTGAATTAACTTTGATAGTATTCCTTTTACTTGTATACATGAGTGTATGAATACCCTAGAATGAGTATGTAGAGTATGTGGAGATCAAGGAATTCTTGGAATAGTTTTTGTGTGACTTATCTTAGTGTTTTCTCATTAGAATGATAGGTGCCAAGTAGAATTAATGTCCCCTTAATGGGAGATGGATAATTTTTCTATAAATTTGTTCCAAATTTGGAAACATTGAATATGAAACAATATTAATGTACTAAAATTATTTAAATTAGAGAAATTATTATTAGATGAAGAGGAACCAAAGCATCTTGGTTAGCCCATAGTGTATGGGCATTATGGCCCTCCTAATCCGCTAAAGTCTCATATGAATGTACAAGTGATATGAAAGTTATAAATATTATATGTGAGGGTTATCCTAATTTTATGGATTAATATGACCATTATATGAACAAACAGGGTTGTGTATGCAAGCAAAAATGAGTGTGACATAGCTAGGGATAACCGGATTGGTCAAATTGAAAAAATGTGGACTTGTGCAAGAGTGTTGTACAATTTGTGTTGTTGTAAGTCATGAATTATCAAAATGATTGTCCACTATGGGTTCATCTACAATTTTTTCCCAAAACCGTTGATGTCATAGCACTGAATTAGTATTACCACCTACTCAAAGCCTCCATCCATTCATTTCATCAAATCATAGATGAATTTTTTAAGGCTTTTAATATGAACAAACTTGTGAAGACTAACACAAGGGAAATCTTTCACATCAAGAAAGAACCCAATGAATTTACCACTTAATTTTTCATGAGATAGTGGTAAGTACTATATTCCTTTACAAGTGCTAGAAATATGGACCACTGAGAATAGTGTGATCTCTTCCTTCATACCCTTAATAGGGAAAGTAAGGAAGATATGTAGAAGTTCATGTTTAAGTCTTATGAGGAAGATTTATAGAGCACATTAAGGATCGTCTAAGAATAAATAAATAATGGTGGTATAACCTATCGAAAGAATGAGCTAATTTTTGTTCTCAACCAAAAATTTAGAGGATACCAAAATAATAATATCAACAACACACGGCTCCTCAAAATGCCCAAGGTTCCAAAATCCTTAACTAAAATGACAACACCACTAAAAATAGTGTTACTAAACAAGCAAATAAGTATCTTTCCCAACAATGTGATTATCCAACCTAATAAAAACAATAGTAATAAAAATGGAAATGTTCATGTTCATGTTAATAATAACAACCCTCCTATTGTAAATGTGGACAACTTTAATTGAGATCCAAACCAAAAATTAAACTAGTAACAATAATAAAAAAAAACCATTATGGCCCATATCGGGAAACAACTTCAGCCCCATTTAGTTACCAAAAACTACAATAAGTTCCAATAGGGTTCAAATAAGTAGAACCATCATCTACAAGATAACGATTCAAACATATTTTGTCTACTCCATAAGGTAAGGGGCCATGAAACCAATACTTGTACTTGAATAAAATAAACTTATCCAATTCTTACTTAAAAACTAAATACAACTTGAATGAACAAATCCTAGGGATTACAAGCCTTAATGACTAACAAGCGACTCATTTGGGTCTTATGGTACCCCAAAATGCCAATTTGGGTATCTACCGAACCCATTCCCTAACCATCAAAGACCTTCCACCTAAGGTTCACAACTAAATAATGAAAAATAATATTGTTAATTAGAATAATACTAAACCATTCCAATTGGGAGTCACAACATCAAATATTCAACTTCTAGTGTGAATAACCCTCGTAGCCCCACACTTGAGCTTACAAGGAAAACCCATATAATTAGTATCATTGAATGGAGAAAAATTAAGTGTCCAATTTAATTATTTAGATGAAGGAATATCAAGCTATTAATTCTCCTTTGCAAGGCCCTTTATAAATCCAAAATAATAACTAGTAAACTATGACATAATCACTAACATTTCCAAGACATTTTCTCAGTAATTCCCGATTTTTGTAAGTTATCATGGTGATTATTTTTCATAATGTTGTAACTGCTGAAATGAAGGCAAACATGTTAAGATATATTTTAGATCTTAAAGGAATGTGTTGCTAATCTGTTTCTTGCATACTATAATTTGTTTACATGGGACAACAGTTATTATTGCTTGTATGTTTGTTGATATGACGATAGATCTGTCGTATGCTTGCTGAACTCTATTCGTTGATTGACAGCACAACTTGAATCAATTCCATTGATCCAAGGTATGTTGTGGTCTTCTTGTGATCGCTTTGTCGATTTACTCTTAAACTAGGTTGAAGGTTGATATAAGTGTTGCAGCACCTGATTACAGGTATGAATAGCTAGCGCACGTAGATGCCAACGGAAAAGGTTTGATTCTCGAACCATACACTGTGTAACGCCAGACCCCGTAAGGCGATAAATGCCTGGATGCGGGTGGCTCAGGTATGTAGAACGTGGGACGAAATGTCCTGCACAGTGTTGAAATTTGATGTCAGTCGGAAAGACTTGATTGGAAATTAATTAATTAAGTGCTAAGGGATTAGACCCTAATCTAACCCTAAGTTCTACCTTATATCCTAACTACTATCCTAAGTGGATTTTTAAATTAAGGGTGAACATAGACCTAAGTTCTATTAACCTATGACCTAGGTATGAACACTATTGTTAATCCTAAACTAATCCTAACCTAAGGAAGGGGACGCACAGACCCATGGGGGATGGAAAGGATAAGGATGGAAGGAAATTTAATAGGCAATGAATGTAGTCCTTGCGTGGACAGCGCCAAGTTTGGCGGGAACAGGGAAAATTTAGGGGCATCTAGTTAGTCATGAGACTAAACTCTGTTTTCATGCAAAATTTGAAATTGGTAGTTCGCCAACCCGAGTCGGCGGTGGCGTGAGGAAATAGGAAAAAGGTAGAGCCTTTAATGCATTCAATTTTCTTGGTCTTCGCGACCAGCCCGCCTTGGAAAGAGTATGGAGGAATTTTTGGTTGTTCATTGTGTTTGTTCAGATTTTTGGGAAGTTGCTCTGCATTTGGTTTTTCTTGGTTCAGTCGAACCAGTTGTGTTTGGTTGCTATCTCTATTTCTTTGGAAATTGAAGGCTATTTTCTGAGCCTGTAGAGGAAGGTGATAGTTTGAAAGCTTGTTGCTGCCACCGTGGAAGGAAATACCTCCTGTAGACGCGGTTTTCTTCGAGCTTCGAGGAAGATTATCAGGCATGTTAAGCCCTTCTCTTTAAAACTACTTGCTTTGCTTAAACGTCTCATTAAAACAACCCTGCTCTTCTGATGAAGGGGGTTTTGGGTTTATTTGATTTGCTGTCATGATTGAGATGATTCTGGGTAGAGTCGTTTTGTCTTGCTGTTGCGATTTGAACTGTCTTTGCGTATTTATTATGTTGGAAATACAGTCCATGCTGTGTGATTTATTCGACCATAATGGGGGATTCGTTCTGTATGTTATGAAACTGTACAGGCTGTATGAGTTTGTTTTTCATTGTTGAGCAATTGTTCTTTTGCCAATATGAACTTGAATGATGGAACGTATTAACTATGCGAGTTGATTGACATTGTTTCTTTACTGAATTTTTAAAGGAAATGAGTTCCTCTTCCTTCTGCTTGTTTTAGATTTTGAAGGAAATAAGTAATTGGGTTTTATTGAGCATTATGAGCTCGGTTTGAAGGAAGTGATAGTAATATTCTTATTGTTGTGCTTTTCTTTTGTAAAAATGGACGAATACGACTTGGGTATTCGTGAGAGTTGGAGAAGGTAACTGTTTTTCTTCAGAAATCATAAATGATTATATTTTCTCCTTGCTGTGATGGAAAATCGATTTTATAGTGTTTTGTGGATGCGGTTTGATCTTCTAACTCAAACTGTCATCGTGAAAATGAACTTGGCTTTGAATTGCTGTGCAAATAAATGAAATATATGGGAATTGGCTTGCTTGTTTGAGACTATTTTTAACTGTACCATGCTTGTGCATTTAATACCCTATGCGGGTTTGCCTTGATAAAGGTATTGTTATATAAATATTGTATCTTTTGGGTTCTGCGCATCATTGTGAAACAGGAGAATGAGGTTTTTGGATTTAAATGTTTGATCGAGAAGGAACTCGAACTGGGCATTCTTTTCATATGGTATATTGAATGAAATTGTGCATGTGTGATTTGGTTTTGACATCGTTTCTTTTCTGGATTTAAAAAGGAAACGAGTTCTTCTTCTTCTGTTGTTTTAAATTCTGAAGAAATGGTAATTGGGGATTTATTGAGTATTATAGGTTCGGCTTGATAGAGATGACAGTGGCATTTAGATTGTTTCCTGAGTGCTGTGTTTTTCTGTACAAACGGAATATTTAAATGTTTCGTGTGGTCTCTGATTTTGCACTGTCATTCAAAAAAAAAGAAATGAACTCGACTTGAGTGATTCTTGTTGTGTTTGAAGAAAATGGGTGTTTTCTTATTGAAATAGTTAAAGGAATGAATATTTCTCTTCTTGTTGTTTGAGTTCTGGAAATAGCAATAATTGAGCTTCACTGTACACCCGGATTGGACTTGCTGTAGGTAACAACAATGTGCAAATGGTTATTTATGAACTGTGTGCATTCATGGATATAGAAAGTCGTGTGAATAATTGATTAAGTGACTGTATAACTGTTTATTTGGTTAGAATACAGTGAAAGAAGTATGAATCCTTCTAGTACAGTAAGTACATAGTATGCATTCTTTATATTGCTTGTTCTATGATGGATACAATGTTTTACCAACTTGTTTTTGGTATTCGTATGAGCCTGATTTAAAAGAAGTATTGATAAGGACGATAAATTCTTCCTTGTTTTCATTTAAAGCTGAATATGAATGGAATTATTCTTTGCTGTTGGAAAGTGAATTCTGAATGGATTTTGTAAGTTTCACTCTGAACTGTTATCTTTGATTGATGTCTCGTTTGGATTAAATTATCAGTACAGTCATGAGGAAAGGAAAAGGAGAGTGAATGGATAACTTGGAATAATGATCATTTCTTCTCTCATACAGTTAGAAATCTGTAATCGTTAAGGAACGAATTTTGTATTGCTTTGGATTAAGCATCTACATTTTATTGCTGTTTGCTTTTCTCATCTGCACTTGATTGCTTGAAATCAAATGAGTTGCATGAACTGAAAGGAAAGTAATTGGTTTACATTTCAGTTAGATTTATCCTTTGATATTATAACTAATGAAAGGGAAGGAATTTGACAGCATTTAATGTTATAACAGCTGTATGCATACTTGTATACCTAGTTTTTACAGATGTTGTAATCTAGAACTGTTTGAAGGAAATTACTTTTTGTAATGATCATTTGGGAAAAAGGACAGTAGTTCTTTGACTGATTGGGATGGTATTTAGATGATGCAGTTGTCATGCTTGTTCATTCTTTTTGATACTTAATTCTTGATTGATGTTCTTATTAACATTTCATAAAAGCAGGGTTCTTTTATTGAGACAGTTAATTAGAAGCACCTCATTTTAATGACAAGTGCTTAATATGCTCAGTTCAATGAACTGACCTGTGCAAGTAATTTTGTAGATGGAACTTGAGTAAAATGAAGACATGGCTGTTTTCTGATACTTCTTTTGATTGTCTGAAGATGAATTGTATTTGATAGTTTATTATTCCTCTACGAGGAATTGAGAAAAGAAGAAATTACATTCTTCTATCTTATGAGTTGTAATGTTGTTTAATATAAACAAAGTCCAGTCATTTGGACTGGAAAATGTATGGATTATGAAATGGATTGATCAATACAAATACAAGTGTGATATTTTAATGACTATATCAGTTTGATATTGTTGATTAAGTTGGGAATATAATATTATCTCTTGATTTGGAATTATTCAATTGTCCTTGGATGGATTTAAAAGGAATTGACATCTATTCTTACCTAAATGTAACTTTTACGTTGAAATGTGCAATTAGTTCATACTTGGGTTAAGATGAATTTTTAATTGACATTAAAAAGGATTAGGAAGAACATGATCTCATAACTGATAGGTATTCGGGATTAGCTTGAAAGCTAAGGAATATCAAATAACTTAGGAGCAGCCGAACTTCGTATTCGGACTCCGTTAATAGACTCGAATGTTAAATTCAGAAAGAAAGGATATGGGAAAAATATATCCAGGGCTAATAGACCTTAACTATGTAAGGTTAAGGAGAATAAATGAATATATTCATTGAGAATTAGACCTCGTTTTAATGACGTCTAATAAGCCGGAATTCTGAATTTGTTTTCAGTTGTGGAAAACTTGGTTAAGTTTAATAGGTTAAACTTATTAAGTCTATCGGTAATGGGCTGCTTAATCCAAGGATTAAGAAAAGAACCAAGTAGAGAAAATGCAACCCTTCGATACGAAGGAGAAGATGCATAGTAAGCTAGAAGATGGATTTAGTCTCTCTTAGCTACATACAACTGTAACAAGAACGAGGATAAAGGATCAAGCATGGCTGCTGAAAGTTGATCTTAAATATTAAGATCATATCCAAATCACTTGAGCTAGATGTGTACTCTTGATGGGAGGATTCCGTAGGACCTTGACATATGCCAGCTATAGCACGGTGTCTTCATGAAGGTGGGGTCTTCATGACAACACAATGTTATAGCTGACATATTACAATGCCCTTCCGAATTGAATCATCAAGATTACATAAGCTGAATATTAAGTTATTGGTTGGGGATAGGAGTGTGATCACGTATACGGAGTGACTCTGGAGGACTAAAGATAACTAGACACACGGAGTCATCTAGGGACGACACCGTATGTCTGAGTATCTTTAGTTACCATGAGTGACTTCCTATACTCGCTCATATTGCTAGTTGGAGTTTGAGTTTGACCTAAATTAGAAGGACTAGTAGGAACCAGGAAAGACTATTCTAGATAATGTATTTAAGTGAGGTGAAGGACGTATTCCGTAGGTGTGTATCACATCCAGGAATATGATCATGCAAAGCATGTGAAAATCTTTGGCCAAAGTATCGCAAGTGCTGGTTGTGTTGTCCTAATCACCTAATTTAAGATGCAGGATGTCAGATGAATATCAGTAACAGATATTCAGATAGGCTTCTTAAATGGATCACTTCGATAACCGGAAACGGTAAGAGAACCTTGTATATATATTATACTATGCATGAATGAACATGAAGGATCGGTAAGTTGCCGAGTCATGAAATGAGAGATCGTTGAAACTCCGAGCCATGAAAATGGGAGATCGGTAGTTCTTCGAGTCATTTACAACAGCATATGGAATCTGTTATATGATTGAATGGCACTGAATGTGTGTTCCATATTGTAAATATGTGAACAGAGAACATTAGTTTTAAAAGGAAATTGTGTGTTCCAAACTGCATTGTTTGGGCAGAGAACAATTATTAAAACTTGAACGTGTGTTTGAATTATATAATTCATAACAGAGAACGTTATAAAAAGAAAAAAAAAAATCCCTTGTTCTAGTATCTTAGAATGGGGATGTTACATTTTCACATATCTCATTCTTAAACCTTGTAAATAAATCTCAAGCACATTGAATTGCATTACTATATTCCATGGGAATTGGACACTTAGCCTCTATTAAACCTTCGCTAGAGCCATGGGTCAACCATATTTATATGAAAATGTTCCCAACAAGTACCATAATGATGGATGTAGGTTAGTTATTTTATTTTTTCAACTACATACAAATGCAAAATTCACTAGAAGATGATATTTAATCCTCCACTTACATATTTGGGTCTATAACAACTTTGTAAAGTGATCCATAGTAGATGATGGGTATAAATTAACATTATCTCATTCTCATTCCTATAGAACTTTGGGTATGGTGACATGAACTATAATTTAATCCAAAATACCCTACTTAGTTATGATAACCACAAACACATATGGATGGATACCATTGTTCTTCCCATTTCCCTAGGCCCAAAAATGATTATTACATAATTTTACATACATTGATGAAGAAACCAATTACAACATGATCCTATGATGACCCTAGATTCACTTGGATGAATTTCATTACCTTCATACACTTCCAAGAGTTAAATATCCTACACTTAGCGAAGGTTTTGATGTCAAGGGAGATATAACCCTTCTTGATATCATCCAAGCTAGCATTAAGAAAATACAAATAACTCATTTCCACCATGATCTACCCACCAATGACCTAAAAATTATTACAATATTATAAAAAGGAAAAAAACTAATTGCTATGGCTAATATAAAACTCAATAACACTCTTTTTGTTTTTGACCCTCCCCCATGGGAAGTAATCATGAAGGAAGATCCTAAAGCAAGGAAGGAACTCTCCCACTAGTTTAGAGGCCAAAACCACATATTAAGTGCATATCCTCCAATACCACCGTGTATATCATAAATATCCTATAAAAGTATTCACCACTTATACCCATTTTTGACCCAAAAGGAATTTCCATGTATTATTTCCTCCTCCCGGAGAGAATCTAAGATACTTCCTTCCTAGCTATAGTGACCAAAGTGAAACTAGTTAACATGACAACTACATACCTTCATATATGTTATACAATGATCCCCTTCCTAAATGTGAATTGTGGAATCTTAAATATGATGGGGGAAAATGTGATTCTTAAGAAGGGGTGGGTATGGTTTATATCTCTCTTGGGAGAAGAATCATATCTTTTATTTTCCTCTTATACTTTGAGTGAATGAAAAACACAACTGAGTAGAAATACCGACTAATAGGGCTCTTCTTATCTCAAAGACTTGATATATGAAAGATTCAAATATTTGATGAATAAAAAATCACCACTAGCCACATAGTATATGTCTATTATACCAAGGATAAATGTCTACAGATATAAAATACTATCACCCATAAGTTAGTTCAGGATTTTAAATTCATGTCTATTGACTCTATTCGTAGAGTCCATAACCAATTGTCTGATGCCATTTCTATTGAATACACATTTTATTGCCTCTTTCATGGGATTCCTTAGGATGTCTTTGTAGTATCTATGAGATAAGATCCCCTTATTTATAAAGGATCCGAATTTAATAAATGTAGTTTCAAAATAGATGACCTTGGACAAATGAATCTTGTTTTAGTCAAAAACAACAAATCCATTCTATAATACCTCTAGGCTTATGAGAAACTTCCCCATTTTCACCACAATAGTGGATTTTCTATGATGTTTTACCCATCCTCACATTTCATGGATGAGAATTATGACTCTTACTACAAGGTCAAATTCTTTGACTCTTCTACTGAAGATCTTGACATTAAAAAAATATGAAGAAGGTATTTTATAACATCCTCCTATGAAACGTGAATTTGAAGAGGGTAATGACTCTATTATTGAAGCAACCATTCATATAAACATTGAAATGGAGGAATACCTAAATTTCTTAAAACTTTCCTCCTTAGTTTCACAATAATAAGTATAGGATCACAAAGAAGTTCTTATCAAGTTGTCCAATGCATTCACTTTCTCCTAATCAAACATCATTGACATTATAAAATATGTCATTTTCCACAACCTGGTAATAAATCACAACGACAAATCACTTAAATAAAAATCATGGCCTATGAAACCTAAGATTACACTAATGGTAAATGAGAAATTCATCAAGTTCCTTAAATATGGTGTCATTGAACAAATAGATTATACAAATTTGATGTCATGTATTGCGCTTATTCTCAAATAGAATGGAAATATTCATATTATCATTAAATTCCATAATATAAACAAGGCTTTTCCTAAGGATAATTTTCCATTTCCTCCATTGATTTAATTATTTACAATTCCACTAGTTTTGAAATTATATTTCTCATGGATAGTTTCTCAGATATGATTGTATCAACATTTCTAAGAAAATTTAAACCAATACTTCATCTACTATCCTTAGGGAACTTTATGTTATGAATTCAAAGCCTTTTAGCCTTAAGAATGTAAGTAAAACTTAAAAATGAGATCTGATCCACATATTCCATGACTTTATCTATAAGATCATTGAATCGTATATTGATGACTTGTTATCCAATGCTAGGAAGAGATAAGATTACATAGAAGTGTTTTTCCATCATTCTTACAAATTATTGAGTTTGGTGACACATTAAATCCAAATTATCATGTGTTTAGAGTGATAAGTGGAAAAATCATAGATCATATTATATCTAAGTGAGCTATTGATGTCGATATCACTAATAAATGTGTTATACTTGATATTGTTCCATCAAAAATTAAATATTGAATTAGGTCATTTTTAGGAAATTTAGTAGCCATACACAAATTTGTCCCATACCTCACTTATGCAATCAATATAATCAATGACCTAAAAATAAGGATAACCCAATCAATCGGACCAAATATTATTATAAGGACTTTGAGGTCATCATGAAATTCCCTCTATCCCATCCCACTCTAATAAAACAATGGTGTTAAAAACCACTTATCATGTATATACATGAAATTAAGTATCTTGGGCTTACATGATTCCATAGTAATATGATTATTTTAGTGAATGTGTTTTATAATTTATTAGTAATGTCCTCCTATATTAGCTAACTCATTATTCCCATGCTAAAATGAGTGTTTTTCTATAGTTTATGCAACTAAACAACTATGATTTCATATTCTAAAGTAGAAAAATAAGGTAATTTTCAAGTCTCAAGACCTTCACACATTTTTACTCGAGTGTCTCTCACCAATAAATTTGATCATTTGATCACACTTTTAAATGATTTCAATATGACATACGTAAACTAGAATTCTATTAAGGGGTGAATAGTAATTGATTTTTTAGCTAAAAATTGTTAGATTCAAGAGACTTGGTAGATACTAAACTTATTGATGAAGTAATTTTCTACATTAAAAATCATGACATTACTTCCTCCCCTTGGTAAATTAATATCATTTCTACCTTATTGAGGGTAATTACCCAAAATAAGACCCAATATAGGTGACATATTTTTATTCTATCCATAAAATATGTTATTCTAGATATAGTTTTATATAGGATATCAGTAGATACCAGAAATTTACACTCCCCCATATTCATTTAATTAGCTTGTTCACATTTTTAATACATCACTACATTAGATTAATTACATCAATATCCCATATCTCCTCCATTATTATTTAATTAAACTCCACAAGATTATGTATTTTCTAAAATATTTTATTCACTAAGTTTCTTTCATAAAATCACTTATCTCGACATACATATCATAGTTATTTATACACTCATCATTATCTTAACAAAATCCTATGTATTTATCTTCATTATCACAATAATCTTAAATTTGTAAGTTTGATAAATTCTAATCAAACCACCTAACACCTATCCTAAACAAACTTAAGCCAAATTAGACCAAATCTAACCTATTTTATCATTTCCCTACACAAATTCAAAACATCGAGCCAAATCGACACTTTCAAATAAACTTAACAAACCTCTCCCTTGAAAATACAAAAAAATCTTGAATTATAAAGAAGTTCCAACTATTTGCAAACCTAAGACAAACTGACCAAAAACGATGATGATTTGGAAAATCGCCAAAGGGTTATTTAAACCAATTTTCTAGTCTCTTTTCAAGATCATCTTCTCATATTTTCAAGCCTAAAATATTTTGTCAGAGCTCATCATTGTTGCATTACATTAACATCGACACATTGTAATCTAGCACTAGCATTTACATCCATCAAGCAAGTTTGGCAATCATTTTGGAGTCTATCGGATCAACGAATCACCACTCGATTTGAAACTCTATCAGCTTCATCCATCATCTCTAATTCAAGATCAATTATTCATTTTACACTTTCCATTTACATATTCAGGTATATTATCTGCTAATTTCTTAATTTCATATTATAATCTAAATCCTTACAATATCATATGGTCAAATCATTGGTTATATATCACATTTATAGACTATTTATCATCCTTTAGAATTGCTTGCATTAATCAGACTATTTATTCCATTTTGTTTCTTGTAGCATTAATCATATTTCCATTTATCAAATGTGTTTCATCTCTTGGCTACTAACATATTATCAAGGATGGCTTGTTTAGATGGCACTAGGTGGTCAAGGTCATGAAATAACTAGCATCAACTCTTTACCCATCTGCCATCCCTTACATTAGGAAGAATACAATGTTCTACATGACCTTGAGTTGTGTGCCATTCATTCTACCCAATTGGATCAACTACAAACCATTTTTGAGTCCACTCGGAGGATTCATGACACCACAAACGATTTTTGAGAGGCCTATTTTGAGGTCTTATGTATCCATGTAGATTTGGCCTAGTTTGAGTATCAATATGAAGTTGAACTAGAGGAATTGAGCTTTGAGACTGAATCTAAAGATCAAACCAACTTGGAACACTCATATTCTGATTCTGATTCTGACACAGAAGAGGAGGAACTAGAGTACATTTCTGACTTCTTTGAGGAAGACTATAGTGACTACGAGAATTTAGATTATCCTGAAGACCTTGATCTTACTAAAGAGGAGGATTCACCTTCATCCGAGAATTTCGACACTGATTTAGATTCCAAATTTGAACCATAGATCATATATCCCATATTTCATTATCAAATACATGTTTGTAATAAAATCTAAATTTTTAAAATATTTATTATTTATCCATCATATATGATGGTTTTTTTCCAAAATCACTTGATTGTATAAATAATGGGTTGACATACTTGCAAGGAAGTCCTTTGACTTCTAGGGACTGACCTTTTTTAGGAATTTTTCTTAATATCTTAACTAATAAATATCATGTGTAGTGTCAGCGATTACAACTTTATTCAAATGACAGGAGCTGATATTATTGGTATCAATTTTTGCCCTCTTGGGAAAAATGGACAACGGGGTTTACGGGATAAAATTGTTAAATTTGATGTGTAAAATTTCTGGCATTCTTCTATATTGCCATGATGCCTTGAGACCAAAGATATTCCCATAATTTCATGATGTTAAGAAAGAAGGGTGAAAGAATGAAAAAATGGCTTTAAGGTGGTCAAGCTCAAACAAATCACCAAACATCTTGGTGAGATGCTCGGAGAGCTTACAAGATGAGTGGGTAGGACCAAATTCCCAATGGCTTAGATGATTTAATGCCTTTTCGGGAGGATCAGACTACATAGTTATTAGGCAATGTTGAAGCACTAACTCGCTACTGCAAGCCATGAATAACTCGACATTATGGCAAAGAATTTAGCATTGGTTGAAACAGGTCCGGAGAGCCCAAGGAAAATTGACTCATTTCCTTACAACATGAAATGGATTGAGCTAACATCGATACTGAAGTGAGTTTAGACAGTGTAATTCAAGGCCAAGCCATAAAAGCAAATGCAAATCTCGAGAGGTTGAGAAATGTTAAATGGATCGAAAGATCACCAAGGCGTTTGCCAAAGCATTGGGAATGCTAAGTCTTTAGATGACTCAGGGGTGCCAGTTTAAAACACCGCAGAGTTGCCAAGTGAGAGGCTCGTCGGATGAGCTCGTGGAATAATATGGCTTGGGCTCATATTAAGTGATGTTCATAGGAGGTTCAAAGATATTGAGCTCGGATCCAAGCGGGAGGAAACTCAATACTAGTTTGATCATGAGAAAAGAGAACATGAGAGATCGTCAAGTTTCATATTAATAACAAAAGATACGACATGTATATCAAACGACCCAGAAGTAGATCACACAGTTGATTAGAGCTCGATCAAGCCAAGATTGAGGCAGAAGGTGAGTTCGCAGGAGTTTAAATTTAACACTCAGAAGGTGAAAAATAGCTCAAGGTTAAGCAAACATGATAATATGCAAAAGGGGTTGAATCTTAGAGATCTTATAGCAAGCTAACTGGAGTGGCAATTTAGAACTTCAGGTGTAGTCTGAGTTTAGACCTTCGAGTCAAGCCGGAAATGAAACGATGCAATAAAGAACTTGAGGCATTCAGACTATAACCAATACATTCTCATAAGAAAGAGCTCGGTGGAGAACCTGTGAAAGACCCAGGGGCATGACAAGTTTGGCTCACTGGAAACACATAGAGGCCCGAGCTCGGGTAGTGTAAAAGTAAACTCGCAGGTTAAGCTCTAAGAATTAGCAGGCACCGGTCCTTGAAGAACTCATCTAACCAAGAAAACATATAACTAAACATAACAAGAAGAATCCCAGTTATGAGAACAAAAGAAGAAAAATTGGGAGGTGATAGAAGGTATATCAGGATTATGGCTCACAGAGAGGTATGTCGGCTTTCCAAAATGAACTAGGGAAAAGCATGATTGAAGAGACAGGTCAAGAGAGTAGCTCAAAATTTACTGAGCTAGGGCAAGTTCACAGATGGATCAACGAACCCATCAGACAAAGTTGAATTGAGTTTTGGTGTCAATACAAGTGGATGATCTCGGACACAGCAAGTCGTGAGGTGACAAGGACTTATCGATGTATTTGGAGCTTTAAGTTGGAATGCATTGGCTCTACGTGTTCATCGGGATTTTTTCAGTATCTAAAGTTGTGAGGTGTTGCTAAGAGATCCCACAATTGTGAGTTTAAATATAGACAGCTCAGAGAGTTTTGGGTAATTTGAGATAAGTTCGAGAGCATTGGAAATTATGATGAGCCATGACGTCAGTAACATATCATAGCCAATGCGGATGGCTTGAACAAGAGCTCTCATAGATGGCGAGCTCATCCCTAGAAGAGAAACACATGGTGATCAACTTGGGTGAGTGAGTTGGAGTTGATTCAATCGGTGGAGGAAATCATAGCACACGAAGTCAGCCTCATTGGGGAAATTGCATGTCAAAACTAGGCTCGGGGTTTTAGTGATGGCGAGCCAAGATGGAAGTTCCGTGTCGAGGAGTTTCAATCCGTTACGGTCAATTAGATATTATAGGAAGCTTTGTCGATGTTGGCAAAACAACGATGATTGGATCTCATTATCCAAGTTGCCAAAACGTGGATATTTGGGTCATTCGATCCAAGGAAATTTGAGCTCTTTTACCCGCGAAAGATAGGATGTGCCAGAACCAGTCAACTCAATTACGTGGCAATCCCAAGCCAGTCGGAAGGTAATTCAAAGAACGTGGCAGAGATGATTGAAGTGTTAGTGTAAATGGGACTCGACGTGGTTTTTGAAGTGCTCGCAATCCGGCCAAATATAAGCGTGACACAAGGATAGGTGAGGAGTTCATTCGAGCTAAAAGGCGGGGTGATCGGCTAATTTTCAGATGGAAGCTGAGAATCTTGAAATCTATGTACCCATGTGCCTTGGAGTTGATGCAAGTTAGGGAGGCAGATAATGTAACAACCATTATTTAAAAGCTCGACATGATTGCAAAACATTTCACCGATGCAATGTTTGGTAGGAATAATGTTGTGTGATCCACGTGGAGAGATAGGTTTTGAGCTCACCCATCGAGCCATCTTCAAGACTAGGTGGAGAAATCAAATGTTTGAGTCTGTCCAATAAGGAACTCGTCGAATTGATTAAACCGGGTTTTCCATGACGAGATTGGGGACGTGGGACAAAAACTCCCTCCGAGTCGAGTGGAAGACCCGGTCAAATCGGTTAAGGTCATTTGTTTTCAAATGCTCACCAAACAATGAAAACCTCAAACCAATGGGTAGGAATTTACCACTCGATGTGCGAGGAGGAGCTTGTGGCAACAAGGTGATAAAGCAAACCGCCATGCAACGCATGGAGCTTGCTGACCACTTCTTGAGTTGACTTGAAGATGGTTGGCCGAGTAAGCATTTAAACCCATTCAAAGCACAAATCAAGACCCTCACTAAAATCCAATTTTATTTTTGTTTAAATATTTTAATAAAATATAATTTGTATTAAAAATATTCTAATAAAATATAATTTTTATTAAAATATTTTATTAAAAATATTAATTTTTAATTAAATAGAGGATAAATTCAATTTTTCGAATTCATGAGGCATGATGGAATGTTCTTAGGTGGTCCAATTAATGGCATAATCAAGTATAGAGAATATGTGCCCAAAATTTAGGAATTTCTTCTCTCTTCTCTCACAAGGATTTTTCTATAAATGTAGAGGAATTCATTCCAAATGGTTGGAAATTTTTCAGTATTCCTCTCTCTCTTCTACAAGCTAGTCTATTGTGGATTAAGGAGACTTTCAAGCCTCTTTTCCAACATTGTAATGGAAATTTTTTCCTCTTCCTCATGTAATGATGCATTTTGCACGTGATTGAAGTAATAAAATTATGTTCAAAGTGACTAATTATTGGCCCTTTCATCACTCTAGCTACTTCTTTGTCCCTTTCTTGTGTATGCAGGTATACTGTGAAACTTCAAGTTTCCATTGCAAGTTTTGGGAATTTTTTTCTTATCTAAGAGTGAAGCTTTGTATGTGGTTGAGTTGTGGTGCTTGTTCATCCTTCTCATTTTCATCTTCCTTCATTGGAAAACTGAAAACTTGTCTAATAATAACCCTTTCTTGGTGCATCACCAATTCTAGTATAGGTTTACTTCTTACAAATATCTCTCCCTAAATCCCATGAAAATGCTAGTATAGGTCTAGTTGGATATTTTATTCCATTAGAAGTTGTGTTGTGTTTAGTTTAGGAAGAGGAAGCCAACCTTCTCCTGGAGGTTCACCTCGAGCCCAAGTCCCACATCTTGAGAGGTGATCCCATGTTACCCAATCACACTGAATTCCCTATCCATCACTTGGCCATTCGGAGGGTGCAGTGATTTGGTGATAAAATTTTTGCACGCCTGGTGGGACAAGAGTTGATACTTCTCTCCATACTTACATGAATCAAAGTACATGGAGACTCCATATCTCTAGATTTCGTATCTCATTGTGTTAACATATGTGAAGAATTTAGACAAGAGCTTCTATGTGAAAAGAAGGAAATTATCAACCTATTGAGGTATCCTTGTCTCCTAAAAGGAGAAGGAGGCATTTCACCATCACCAATTGTAACATCACCTCATAGGGGTCATTCAACTCCTTATGGAAGGTTTCCTCAACCTAGGAACAATCAACCTCTTGTTTGTATGACAGGCCCTGCAAGGAACCAAGTTTTTCCTCCTTTCAATGAGAGTAGTCCTCTTCAGATTGGCTTAATGTGATCTTATACTTGGTGCGAACTCAAAAGTTTTCCTTTTACACAAGGGAAACTCATATTACTCTAGTGGAACACATTTTTGATGTAGCCAACATTTGGGAAGTACATAATATCATAGAAGACAATGTTGCGGTCACACTCTTTGCCACTTTCCTTCAAGGGAAAAGTACTTAAGTGGTTTCATGGGTTAGAAGCTAGTACTATAACCACTTCGGATGTGTTGGGATAGAAGCTCTGCAAACAGTTCAAAGACAAGAGTGACCACCTTTCACTCATGGAATAACTCACTACCATAAAGAGATCTCCTCAGGATTACATGAGTGCTTTCAACTTACAATTCCACAAAACTTGGAATAGAGTTACGACACTCATAAAACCTTCTCCCAATAATGCATTCTTGTATTATTTACAAGCCTTGAATAGTGATGTAGCAGTTATGATTCATTCCATGGGAGGGACTACATTTCCTGATGCCTACGAAGTTGCAATAAGAGCTAAGAATTCTTTGATCCAAGCAGGGAAGATTGCACCTAGACCTCCCATGCCTTTATTTGTTAAACTTTCAAGTAATCAGCCAACCATTTCCCCGTTCCATCAACTTCTAGCCAACCAATTGTAGCTACACCAGTTGTTTCTTCACCCTCCCCTTCAAATAATCTAGTTGAGGTCAAGTCACTTTTGTACCACTCAAGAGGTAATAGTCTCAATATGCTCGTCCTTACCAATCCTAGAATCAATAGTATGGGCTAACCACCCAACCTTTCAAGGAAAGAATCAATTGCAAAACAAGGCTACAAATCAAGCCTCTAAACTTTAGGAATCCCTTGTGCTATTAGCTCTTCTAGAGCCATTGTACTCTGCTCAAAATAATCTACTTCAAGACTACGAATGGTGTTATCCTTTTTCTCAACTCCACAATCAAAATATTTTCCCTAATGGATTTCTTAGCTAGGAACCGATGGTTCAAAGCGTATTTGCTTCACCGTAGTCGATGGAAAGTTATTCTATGTAGGAAACATTAGATCAACCTCAGGCCCTTGAAGAAACCACTTTGCTAAATTAGCAAGCATAAGATTTTTTCGAGTTGAATACAAATTATTCATCAATGTCGGTAAACACTCATTCGAAAAAGAAAGAAATGGAATCTCAACCTTGCAAATTTGATCAAGCATCCACATGTCAACCTCGGCCACATGATACAATTGGTAAATATGTGGGAAATAAACCACCAGAGACATAGACTACTCAAGCTGCAAGAAAAGAAGGTTCTTTAGGAATCACAATACCTAATAAGCACTTTCCAAAAGAGGATTCTAACACCCAAAGAAATGTCAGCAAAGTAGGAGCATTCCCTTTCGTATTGTAGAACAAATGAATAAGACCAACCTGAATGTTACCATGTGGGAAGAACTCTCAATTCCTTCTCAAAGAAACCTATTGCAAGAGGCTCTGAAATTTTTTGGTACAATTGATGGATCATCAAGTCATGAAATAACAACTGCTACAATTTTATGTCAACCGAAAGGAAAAATTATTCCTAAGTCGAATAAACCACCACCATTCTATATTTCCCTGATCATTGGTGATCATTTGGTACATAATTACATGATTGATTCTGGTGTCAGCAACTCGGTCATGCCCAAGAAAATTATAGATGTGCTAGGAATCCAATATGCACCACTCTTTAGAGGATTTTTTCAGTTGGACGACACAAAATTTCAAACCATTGGATTTATCAAAGAATTTCAACTTACTATCCATGCATTCCCTAGCTTTTCATTCACACAAGACATATCATTCATCGATCTCCCTCCTCTCTTCGCCATTTTCCTATCATGAGATTTCACTTCCAAGATGGGTAGTTACCTATCGGCTGATTGGTTTCATATGATCCTTAGGAATCGATACAAAACTAAAATGACTATAAGGGCGGAACCAATTTTTCATAATCATGTGGAGCCCTATACCACTAGTCCGATAAATGGGAATTATACCATCCATGATCGAGAGGAAGAAGTTGTTGATCATGAACCAACTACTCTTGTGGAAGAAGTCCCTGATACTATGCTAGATGATGTAAGTGTAGATCATCATTATGATCCCTATGCTAAGGCATTAATGGCTAAGCAATTGGTTTTTTATTTTTAGAAGAGATGATGTTGGGTATGTATTGTATCCACGAAGAAGATGCGATCATACCACAACTTGTTAAGACCCAAAATAGCACTGAAGGACTTTGGAAACTATTTTTTGATGGTTCAAGAAGTAAAAATGGGGCAAGTGTTGGTGTCGTATTAATTTATTCAGAAGGAGATAATTACTTCTCATCTTTTCGACTAAAATTCAGCTACACCAACAATAGTGCTGATTATGAATCTCTTGTGCAAGGAATTTAGTTGGCTTAAAAGAAGGGAATTAAATCTATGACTATTTTCAAGTGACAACGAATTGGTTGTACATCAAGTAAGAGCATGTAGCACATCCAAAAATTATTTTTAAGATCTTTTAAGAACCGAGACCAGGATTTGATTGAAGATTTCAAAGCTTTTGGGATCCACATGATTCCTAGAAATCAAAATCAAGATGTTGATAGGATTGCTACGGTTGGCTCACAATACAATGTACCCACTGATATCATGAAAGAAGAGAAACAACCTATTAAAATGGTCATTTGACCTATAGTTCCTGATAATGCAAGTAATTGGCAAGTTTTCAACAGTGATAAACAAATCATTATTTTCCTACAAGAAGAAGAAGAGTTCACTTTGCAAAGAATCAAGATAAGTTGTAAGAAGCATATGGTGATCAGATCATACAATTGAAAAGAAACAAGCTACCAAAAGGCTTGGTTACTCTCGAGTCCATTTTTAATTCAAACAATTAGGCTAGAAGATAGAGTTCTAACATGGTGATCAAAGAGGACGATTTTGAAGAAGTTGAGGTAGCAAATGAAAAGTTTCTAAATATTGGAAAAGTGTGTACCCTATAAGAGAAAGAGGATTTCATCAAACTTTGTCAAGAATATAATGATGTTTTTGCATGGATTTATAAATATATGTGTGGCTTCAATCTAGGTCTAGCACAACATACCATCGATATGGATCCCAATACCAAGCCAATCCGTCAAAAGAAGAGGCCAATTAATCCCAAGATTGAGCCACTTATGAGAAAGGAGCTAACCAAACTCATCAAGGCTTGCATCATTTTTCTGATCAAGCATTCCTCTTGGGTAACAAACCTAGTTCCCATGAGAAAGAATAATGGAGAGATTTAGTTATGTGTGGACTTCAGGGATTTGAACCATGCTTTGTTAAAAGACCATTATCCTCTTCTATCAATGGATCAAATCCTTCAAACTGTGGCAGGAGATCAAAGGTTGTCTTTGCTCGATGGATATTTAAGTTACAATCAAATTTTAGTCAAATAAATTGATCAATTTAAAACGGCTTTCACTACCAAGTGGGGCACATATACCTACAACAAAATGACATTCGAATTATCTAATGTCGAGCTATTTTTGAATGAGCTATGGACATGGCATTTAAAGGATTTATCAATGAAATAATATTGTTTTATATTGATGATATAATCGTGTATTCTAAACATGGAGAATATCACATAATGCATCGAGAGGAAAGTTTTGAGGAGGTGTAGGGAATTTGGGGTTTCACTCAATCCTAAGAAATGTATTTTTGTAGTACACAAGGGGAAGGTGCTAGGGCATATATTTTTAATGGAAGGAATTTCAATTGATCTGGCCAAGATTTGTTCGATTATGTCCTTATCTCTCCCAAGTCATAAGAAGGGTCTTCTAAGTTTTTTGGGAATTGTAAATTTTGTGTAAAGATTCATCCCCACTCTTAGCCTTGTTTAAACCATTAATGACCATGTTGAGGAAAAATATTCCATTCTCATGGAAGAATAAAAGAAAAGAGAGATTTGAATCCATTAAGATAACCATTTCTCAAGTGCCTACACTGGTGAATCCAAGGTTTGATAAATATTTTATTCTTTATGCTTTTGCAGGTCAGGAGAGCATTTCAGGGATCCTCACTCAGTAGAATGATGATTTGATGGAATAACCAATTGCTTTCTTCAGCTAGTCTCTAAAAGACTATGAGTGCAAATATCCATTTTTTCAAATGAATTTTTTTTCTATCATTCAAGCTTTGAAAAAATTCAGGCACATGTTATCCAATAACAAAATTCATCTGATGGTGTCTCATCTAGGCGTCAAGGAATTTTTGCTGAACAAAGAGATGAATGAGAAGCATGTTGGGTGGATCACCAAGGTGATGGAGTATGATGTACACGTTAAGGTTACTAAGATGGTCAGAGATAATGTTTTTTGTAAACAACTTGTTGTAGATTTGGTATCCAAAGGTGATGAAGACATGCCACTTCTAAATAGTGATGAAAAAGATGATTAGATTGACTGGATATCAAAGATGAAGTTCTTCCTTCTCTCAAGAAGATATCCCATTGACATGGATAGGAATCAAAGACGTAACGTTCACCTTCAGTCTATTACTTATGTTCTAGTAGTGGATGTTCTCTTTCAAAGGGATTTGAATGGTGTTCTTCTTCAGTGCATAGGTCCCAAATAGGTAAACAATTTTTTTGAAAGAATTTCACAATGGTATGTCAGGAGGACATTACTCGGCATAAAAAAACTGCCACAAAAATCATGAGGGCATGGTACTATTGGCCAAATTTATTCAAATATTCCCACCTCTAGGTAAAGAAATGCAAGGAATGTGCCCTTTTCACCAGAAAGCAGAATTCAACAACTCTTTCCCTCCATCCAATTCAGGTTGAACAACCATTTGTTCAATGAGGGTTGGATTTCATCGGAATGATCAATCCTTCATCCAACGATGTACATAGATGTTTCCTTATTGCAAAATATTATTTAACTCGATGAACAAAGGTGGTAGTATAGAAGAACGGAAATGAGAAGGTAGTTCTTGATTTCCTAGAAGGAATAATGACAAGATTTAGTGATCCATTTACAAATCATTTCATAAAATGCAATGGATTTTCTCGGTCTCAAGATGATTGAATGGGCTATTAAGAAGGGGTAATTCATCCAATTACTATCCACAAGGTAATAGATTGGCTAAGTCTAGAAACAAAAACCATAGAAGGATTATCAAACACACAATGGAAATCAACATGAGGACTTGGCATACACAAATTAATATTTATTTGTGGGTGGATCCAATCACACCTAAAAGGGCCATCAAAAATTCACCTTTCATGTTGGTATATGTCAAAGAAGAAAATTTTAGGTATCCTTAGAGTTACCTTCTTTGGAGTTAGCTCATGAGCTTGAGGTTATGGAGAATGATCATATGACAATCAGGTTTGTTGAGCTCATGGAGTTAGAAGAAGTGCGGAACAAGGATATGAGGACTTTGTAGTAACATCGTGCTCAAAGTGTTAAGAAATATTTTGACAAGAATGCGTCCAATAGGAATTCTCAAGAGGAAGATTTAGTTCTCAAATGGGATGAAAACAAAGCCAAACCAAGAAAGCATGCTAAGTTTTACGCTCTTTGGAGTGGGCCATAAATTATCACAAGTTATAAGGAGGAAAATTTTTTTCATCTATCTAAGCTCAATGGAGAAGAGCTACCCATTCATGTGAATGAGATACATCTCAAAGATTTGTTTGATAAGCATTCTTCCCCTGTATAGTTTAGTTAGGTGTTTTCCTCCAATTTCTTTGCACATTGTTTGTTGTTTTGTGTTTCGTTGTTGTTTTTCTTTCCTCGTTGTTGTGTGTGTCATGTCTTGTCGTTGTCTCGCACATTGTATCAAAGGTGGAAGTTTTTTAGGAGAAGAAAAGGTTCAAGTTCTAATAAGAATTTTATGAGATCCCAATTCCTCATATATTTAATTCAAAAATTATGTAGTATGCCATAAATGCCAAACATTCATCGATTCATATACTTCATGCTTAACATTACAGGGGAGGTTTAAGGCCAATAATACACGAGGAAAATTTAGGATGTATAATAGAAGATCAAATCATTTTTAGGATTCCAACATCATCTCCATGCCCAATGGATGGCTTAAGACTACTAGAATCATGCTTAGTAGGAAAGCATCGCTGAGAGGTTTCCTAAAATGTTATCCATTTTTGCCCTGTTGGGAAAAATGGTTAAAGTTGGTGTGTAAATTTTTTTGGCATTCTACTATACTATTGTGATTCCTCAAGACCAAATAGATTCCCAAAATTTCATGATGTTAAGAAAGAAGGTTGAAAGAATGAGAAAATTGTCGTGCAAAGTGGTCTAGCCCAAACAACTCACCGAGAAACTCAACAAGATTACACGATGAGTGGGTAGGACTAAGTTCATGATGATGGCTCGAGACGAGCTAATACCTTTTCGAGGATCGGACTATGTAGGTATTAGGAGAGGTTGAATTACTAACTCACCACTTCAAGCCATGAATAGCTCATCATTATGGCGAAGAAGTTAGCATTGGTTTGAATAGGTCCTGAGAGACAAGGGAAAATTGGCTCATTTCCTTAAAACATGAAATGACTCGAGCTAACATTGATAGTGCAAGTGAGTTTGGATGGTACAACTCAAGGGAAATCCGTAGAATAAAATTTAAATCTCAAGAGGTTGAGCAATGTTAACAAGCTTAAAAGCTCACCAAGGCTTTCGCTAAAGAATTAGGAAGGACGAGTCTTTAGATGACTTGGTGAGCCATTTTAAAATGCCACAAAGCTTCCAAGTGAGAGGATCATTGGATGAGGTCATGGAAGAAGATGGCTTGGGATCATATGAAGTTATGTGCACATTAGGTTTTAATATGTTGAGCTTATGAAGTCTGATCATGAGAAAAGAGAACATGAGCACTTGATGAGTTTGAGCTCATCGGCATAAGATATGACATGTATATCAAAGGACCCATAAGTAGATCACACAGTTGATTAGAGATCGGTCAGTGCCAACATTGAGGTAGAAGGAGATTTCATAGGAGTTTAATTTTCATGCTTGAAAGGTGAAAACGAGCTTAGGGTTGAGCACACAGAGAATATGCGGAAGGGGTCAATCTTAGAGCTCTTGTAGTGAGATAACTCGAGTGGAAATTTTGATCTCCGAGATTAGTTTGAGTTCGGACCTTCAAGTCAAGTCTGAAATGAAACAATGAAATGAATAGCTTGAGGAATTCGGCTATAGTCAATGCATTCTCGAAGAAAGAGTTCTATGGAGAACATGTGAAAGACCCAGAGCATGGTGAGTTCGGCTCACTAAGAACACATGGAGGCCCGAGCTCAGGTAGTGTAAAAGGAAACTCATAGGTTGAGCTCCAAGAAGTAAGCAAGCACCGGTCCCCTGGAGAACTCATCTAACTAAGAAAATGTCTAACTCAACATCATAGAAAGAAACTCGCTTATGAGCACACAGAAGAAAACTTGGGAGGTGATAGAAGGTATATGAGGTTTGTGGCCACAGAGAGGTATGTTGGCTTTAAAAAATGAACTAGGGTGAAGCATGAGCGAAGAGGACAATAAAGAGAGTAGATAAAAATACATTGAGCTAGGGTGAGTTCATAGATGGCTTAGTGAGCCCTCTCGGCTAGAAATTGACCTATTTTGGGTGTCAATGCAAGTGGAGGAGCTCGAGACACATTACTGAGTCGTGAGGTGACAAGGATGTATCGATGTGTTTGGAGATTGAAGTTATAACACATTGGATTTATGTGTTCATGGGGAGTTTTTCGATATCTAAATCTATGAGGTGTTGTTAAGAGATCCCACGATCATGCGAGTTGAAAGATAGACAACTCAAAGTGAGTCTTGGGGAATTAGAGCTAAGTTAGAGAGAATTGTGAAGTATGATGAGCCGTGACGTTAATAACATATCGTAGCTAAGGAAGATGGTGAGCTCCGCCTATGATATAAACACGAGGGATCAACTCGGGTGACTGAGTTAGGGTGGATTCAATCGATTGAGGAAAACATAGCACATGAAGTCACCCTCAACAGGGAAACTCAACATCAAAACCAGGCTCGGGGTTTTAGTGATGGCGAGCCAAGATGTAAGTTTTGTGTCGAGGAGTTTCAAGCCATTACGACCAATTGGATATTTGAGGAAGATTGGTCGAGCTTGGCACAACAACGATGATCAGATCCCGTGATCCAAGTTATCGAAACATGGATATTTGGGTCATTCGAGCCAAGGAAATTCAAGCTCTTTTACCCGCAAAAGATAGGATGTGCTAGAACCAAGCCACTCGGAAGGTAAGTTGGATAATGTGGCAAAGACAATTGAAGCGTTATTGTAAATGGGACTTCACGTGTTTTATGAAGTGGTCGCGATCTGTCCAAATATAAGCGTGACACACGCATAGCTGAGGAGCTAGTTCGAGCTAGAAGGTGGGGTGATCTAAGTTTCAGATGGAAGCCAAGCAACTCAGAAGTGAGGTAATACCGGAGTTCATTCATTGATATGATTACTAATACAACAACCATTATTTAAAATATCGATATGATTACTAATACATTTGCACTCCACGCGGAGAGATAGGTTTCGAGCTCACCCATCGAGCCATCTTCAAGACTAGGTGGAGAAATCAAATATTAGATTCTGTCCAATAAGGAACTCGTCAGATCTGATTAAGTTGGGTTCACCACGTACTGATTGGGGATGTGGGATAAACAATCCCTCTGAGTCGAGTGGAAGACAGTCAAATCGGTTATGGTTATTTGTTTTCAAAGGCTCACCAAACAATGTAAACCACCAACCAATGCATAGGAAGTTACCAGCTCGATGTGCAAGGAGGAGTTTGTGGCAATAAGCTAATAAAAATTAAACCGCCATGGAATGCGGGAGATCACCAACTAGCTCACCGAGTTTATTGGCGAGCCGGTTGGCCGAACCATTCAAACCCTTTCAAAGCACAAATAAAGACCGTCACTAAAATCAAGTTTAATTTTTATTAAAATATTTTAATAAAATATATTTTTATTAAAATATTTTATTTAAAATATTATTTTTATTTAAATAGAGGATAAATTCAATTTTTGAATTCATGAGGCATGATGGAATGTTCTTAGGTGGTGCAATTAATGGCATAATCAAGTATGGAGACCAGGTGCCAAGAATTTAGGAATTTCTTCTCTCTTCTCTCACAATGATTTTTTATAAATATAGAGGAGGAATTCATTCCAAGGGGTTGGACATTTTTCAGATTCCTCTCTCTCTTCTCGCAAGCTATTCTATTGTGGATTGTGGGTACTTTCAAGCCTCTTTTCCAACATTATAATGGCAAACTTTATCTCTTCCTTAGGTAATGATGCATTGTGCACATGATTGAAGTAATAAAATTGTGTTATGTGACTAATTATTGGTCCTTTCATCATTCTAGCTACTTCTTTGTTCCTTTCTCATGTATGTAGGTATACTGTGCAACTTCAAGTTTCCATTGTAGGTTTTGGGAGTTTTGTGCTTATTTGAGAGTGAAGCTTTGTATGTGGTTGAGTTGTGGTGCTTTTTCATCCTCCTCATTTTCATCTTCCTTCATTTGAAAATCAAAAATTGTCTAGCAACAACCCTTTCCCGTGCATCACAACTTCTAGTATGGGTTTACTTCTTGCAAATCTCTCTCCCTAAATCCCATGAAAATGTTAGTATAGGTCTAGTTAGTTATTTTATTGCATTAGAAGTAGTGTTATGTTTAGTTTAGGAATAGGAAGCCAAACTTCTCTAAAGATTCACCTTGAGCCCAAGTCCCCATCTTAAGAGGTTATCCCATGTTATCCAATCACACTAAATGCCCTATCCATCACTTGGCCATTCAAAGGGTGCAAAGTGATTTGGTGAGAACAATTATTTCTTACACAAAGCATGAAAATAAAAATCATCCATCCACATCTCGTAGGGTACCTCTAAACCCCACCATACCGAGGTTAGGTGTTTTTTTATTCTCTTGCTTGTTAGTTTAAGTTTAAGAGGTTAAATTCATTCTTAAAATCTTGCACGCCCAAAGGTGACCCTATCCTCGTATTTTTTATTTTATCAATAAAATAGTATATTTTTATTTTTTTATTTTCTATGTGATAATCACCTGCGATTTATCAAATTTTTTTCGATTGGGAATATTTCATGATTTGTCTATGTTTTTTTGTTGCTTTATAGTTTGTTTTTTATTCCTTGCTTCATGCATTTCTTTTTTTTTCTAACCCGTTTATAGGTACTTTTTCTTAAAGAGTTCGTTGCTGGATTGTTAGATTAATTGCTTAAAAATTGATGATAAAAATAGGATCTTTTAACGGTGAGTCCTAAAATCTCGTTTGCTTCTAAGTATTGCATTTTGGTTGATTGTTTTCATTGAAAACAACATTTTGATTTGGGTTTTTAAACAAATCATTCATCCTTCTTATTTCACATATAATTAATTAGGAAGGTAATCTGTTGTATTCACTTTTCCTCCACATACAACCAAACCACTTAAACACAAAACACATTTGAAATAATTCCCACCTAGGTGGATACCTACTTGGATTTGATCACTAAGAGGAGAAGTCGACTTCGGTGCTCGTCGATAATAATTATCTATTTGTCAAGATATATTGGGTAAGCACATGACACCCTTATCGCTATGGGATTGTGAAGTTAGGGGTATGTACTAATACCATGCTTGTATTGGCAAAGAGTACAAAGTTGGGCCTCAAGTACTTTTGGCTATATCGAGGACTCCTTCCATAAACACACTTGAAACCAACCATAACTTGCCACTTCCTAGGTCCTTTGTTGACCATTTTACACATTTCACCTTTTGTAATCAAATCAAGAAAATTTAAAAATCCATTTCGATTTATTTTTCTTGTTGTTTGTAATTCACCCCTTTACTAATTTTCATTTTAAGGTGATTTTGTTTCTTTTGTGTGTTTTTTCACTATGGTTAAAACAAGACAATAAGCCCAAAATCAATTTTCTAAAAATATGTCTCAACCACTATCCACAACCTTGAGTGATAAATCCTCTTATCTACTCCATTGTCCACACTGTTACCTACACCCTTATCTACTACTGTATCTACACCATCATTTACCACACCATTACAAAAACAAAACCCATTCCATAAACCAATCACATCAACTCCTATAACTAATTCTCAATGAGCCTGGAATGAAATAAATGAACAATAAAATTAAGAAATGAGACACCATCTCTTAAATTCTTCACGTCACTTTCATAGACAAGAATTTAATACATCTGAACAGGAAGACACTAAACAACCATAATCCCCGTATCACAATCAGAATCTTCTGAAACTACTTTCTTTGAAAGAGGAGACCCTATTTTCAAAGAAATGTTAGATTCAAACCCCATTTCTCTCAATTCCTATTTGATAGCCAGGGGTGTTCAACTCCAGCGGTTCACAACTGAGCCATCCTTAAATATTCCATATCCTTTATTTGGCTCTTTAGAACAACTTGAACTAGAACCATCCTCAAACATTACTTATCCTTTATTTGTCTCTTCACAATAACTTAAACTATAACCATCCTCAAAAATTTCTGATCCTTTACTTGACTCTTCACAAAAACTTGAATCCAAACCATTTTCAAGTGTTCTTGATTCTACACATCTCATTGATTCAAATCAATAATCTATACCTAAACCACCACCTCCATATGATCCTTCCTCTACTATTACAAGACTTATTTCAAATCAAAACCATTCATTCAACAAATACATTCATATCCCCCTCTAAGTCAAATTGAAACATTAGAAGTTACATCTTCCACTCCTATTCTTAGTCTTCATATGGTTTCCTCTCAAGACACAACCACCCAACAACATACATCCTCACCTGAGCCTTCTACTGTTCAACACCTCCACAAAGTAATACTAGTGCTTCATTATCTACCTCTTCAGTATCCTCGGTTACCCAAACACCTCCAATGAGTTTTGTTGCTTCTTCTATTGTTGTATCTCAACCAGTTAGTAGTATTCTGAATATCACTATGACCATTACGACATCTAGTCCTTTAATCAATACTAGTGTTATTGCCACCACTCACCTTGTCTCACAATATATACCACAACAATCACTAACATTAATTTCCATACCAAAATCTGCTCCTACTCAAAATATTCCACAACAAGAACCATATAATGTCACCTCTGTTATTGTAACATTCCCAATTTAGTACATTAGAACAAGAATTTTTTTTTGATAAATGCTTCCTGGTTCTAAATACATAATTTAGAACTCACAAATCAAAACAACCATTCTTATAACAGATAACCATATGCAGCTGTAATGACTCGGTGCACCACCGATCTATTCATTCCATGACTCGGTGATCTACCAATCTATTCATGAGTTTCACAGAGTTAGTGTTTTTACTATAACTCTTCACTCTTGCGGTTCTCTTCCCTAATCTGGGAATTCAGAATGCTCTGTCCAAGGAACCTATCTGAATAATTGTTACCATTATTCATCGGCATCTCATCCCTTAGACTAGGTGACATAGGACAACGCAATCAGCAGCTTGCGATACTTTGGCCAAAGTTTTGAAACATACTGTTCATGTCTCATATTCCTTGACGGCATACTCATCAATCTGGAATACGTCCTCCACCCCACTCCAATGTTATATAGAATGTCCTACACTGACTTCTGTCAGCCATCCCGGTCCCAAGTCATTCACTCAGGAACGGATTAATAACATGACAACGTTATAAGGATGCTCTCGAGGACTAGGGATAAGTTGACATACTGGATCAACCCTAGTTAACCCTGTGTGTCAAGGTACCCCGAATCCCCAAGGGCAGCCTCATAACATGACCATGTTTCTAACCAGATCCCGAGTAAAAACTTGTTCGAGTTTAAGGTGTAAATCTTAACGATCAATGCAAAGGGTGTCGCCATAAGTCACCTGCATTGTTGTATCTTCGAGAAGATCCTAATCTTCTCGAAGGTACAACCCTGCAGTTGACTTGTGCCGTCATCCTTCAAAACCACCTCGAAAAGATCTACTTAACTTTAAGGTGTTACATACGTTGAGTTAAAGTTATACTTTAAGACACTCCTTTTAGGGTAGTCTTTTCCCAACCCCCGGGTTCCTCACCTTTGAGTTGCCTTTCCTATTTAAGACCCATTTCACAGAGAGAAGATTAATAAGATTTGAGATCTCATCTAGGAGTTCATTGATTCACAATTATCTTAATCAACGAAATCGGACAGTAGCCCTAAGTCTTCTCATAAGGTTGTTAACCATACCCTTTTAGGTTTATATCAGTTCTCAAAGCTGAAATATATCTTTCTTATTAGTATTAAGATATAGTGTTTTTAAATCATTTAATAAGTTGTCTTGACTTAGATCAAGGTTAGGAAGTAATAAATTACTCTTCCCGTTTAGCTTCCTGTTAAGGTTTATTTTAACCTTAGCTTCTCGAAGAACAGTGGGCTAATGTCAAATTTAGCCTTATATAGAACATAACAGAACTACCAATCATTTACAAGTATCCAGTCACATAATCTTTACAAGGCTTACTTAGAGAATCCCAAATATCTCCAAGGTATAAAATAATAAAAATGCACTTAAAAACATTCGAACCGAAGAAGTTCGATCCATCAAGATACAAACGCAGCCACATAAGTAACAATTCCCTCATTTCATTCATTTCTAAGCTAATCAATTACAATTTATGCATTCAACGCATATTTGATACAATACTCAATAGCCAAAGAACGACTTTCTTCATATAGTACATTTAGAGAATCAAGTTGGAATTCATCATAAAACCAAATTAAACAATCTGAACATCATATCAGATCTGCGTGCCTTTACCACTTACGACAACCATCTGCAAAAATTGTCAACACGGGTCAGTTCGGTGAACTGAGCATGATAAGCACTAAATCTTAAAACAATTGCAATCCACCAATTGTTCTCATTAAACAACCTGTTTAAATGAAATCATTTCTCAAATTCTAAACATAAATCAGACTAATGCTCTTTCTGTAATTCAAACATGAATTTTAATGCAGAACTCATATTATAGATACCAATTAATCCTAAATACTTTTCAGATGATTCATCATATATATTAGAGACTAAGAAGAACAAATGTATCCAAAACAACCATCCATCTGAATCACTAGGACAGCAGTAATCCAACAAATTATTCCATTCAACAACACAAATGAATTTCCTAACAGTTCGTGTGTCCAACAAATATGTTTTTACCCATTCCACAAAGGCAGTTTATAACATTCCGCAAGCTCAACTGACGGGATTCTTTTATAATCATAACATATTTCAATGGTATTGACAAGTATACCTACTTATACAGCAACACACATTTTATACCAGCCTCTCCATACAATATCACAGTCTATTCTTGTTATGCCCTTACCATAGAGATCACATAAGGATACAAGAAGAAAGCAAACAAAGTTTCCAGACTAAGAGAGAGTATTTTCTTATTCCTCCTATTATACATCAACATATACTTTACAGCATAGGAAAAGAAATAGAGACAATCAGATTCCCTTATCAATCATGTTCTGACTGTACCACTCCTCTAGAATAACGCAATTACATATACGCATGCGACTAAACAGTCGAGATTACTAGAAGAAACTACAGTTTCATCTAAATTCCATAAAAATCACCTGTAGCCATTAAGCAATACAAGAGCTCTCGCGACAAAGCAGTAGTAAATAATCCAAACATAATAGACTCAACAAATCTTTCCATATCATTCATCAACATGAAAATACCCTATGCCATCGCCTGACATGGCACAACTAGGAACTCTTATCTCAGTCAAATACGAGACTAGTTAACGCTATAAACAAAGGACGTTTCCATATGCAAACACAACGACATTTCCACAGAGTCGAAATACACACATACACTGCAACATTCAACTGAGTCTAATCTCTACGATGATACAACAAGGACTTATATCAGAAGCCGAATTCAAGAAAGAATAACCACAACAAAGATTTTACATAATCTGAATTCCATATCAATATTTCATCAAAGTTTCATCCGAAGTCGAGCTAATACGAAAATACAGCAGGGACTCAAACAGAGTCAAGTTTGTAATGAAAACCCAACACTTAATTCCATAGAATCAAATTGAATATAAACACAACAATATTTAGAAAGAGTCTAATCAATATGCATGCACAACGAGGACTTAAATCAGAAATCGAGCCAACACGCACACATCATGGACTTCATCAGAAGTCATGTTCAAATGGGAATACAACAAGGACTCCAACAGAGTCATAACCAACCAGTACTCACAACCAGGGTTTCGATTGAAGTCGAATTCATACGACAACAACCCAAAGACTCCAACTGAGTCAATACCAACAAGTGTTCACAACAAGGCTTCTACAGAAGTCTAAAACATACGAAACATTTCAAGGACTCCAACTGAGTCGATACCAACAAGTATTCACAACAAGGCTTCTACAGAAGTCTAAAACATATGAAACATTTCAAGGACTCCAACTGAGTCATTTTCGTATATAATCCTTGCAAACTTTCAATGGAGTCTAACCCAAAATTGCGAATAGTAAGGACTTCAACAGAAGTCACGTTCAAGTAGTATAATCACAGCAAGCATTCCAAATAGAAGAAACTTCAAATATACCCAGCGAGATTTAACAGGATGCAATAACATAAAAAGCACAGCTGTCTCCAGCCGAAAATGATTTCAAAAAGAAGAAATAAATACAGTAACATTTCAACAGGGTTTTCGAATAACCAGAGATTTCTAATTCCACAGGAAAAGAAGAACCCATACATTGCTTCAAACCAACTGTACTAAAATCACCTGAACAGAGTTGTTTTAATGAAAGCATTTGGAGTAAAGCAAGATTTTTAAAAGTCAGGGCCTATCATGCCTGGTAATGTCGCTTAAAAATCTGAAGAAGACCTCTGAATGTGCTCGCACCTTCTCTTCTTCTTCCACGATAGATTAAACAACAATAATCTGTTACCTTCATGCCTTATAAACCTTCCCCAACCGAGAAAGGAGCTAGATATTCTCATAGTTGCCATGCAACACAAAGTAGACTGGTTCGAAGAACCAGTGATCAAGCAGAGAGAAAAACGGAATGCATGGAAAACCAAACAACCAACAAATTTTCCTTTTGCATGCCTTCCCAAGCAATCCACGCTCAGGAACCGAAGTTCATCAATAGCATTAACTCCCATATTCCCGCCTAATCTCCATTGCCACCGACCGCCAAAGTTGGTGATTGCCAATTTAACACAAACAACCATTCCCAAATTTGGTGATACCGCCACATTAGGTCTCATAGATGTTTACAACCTCTCGCTAAATCCTAAGTCCTTCATCCTTATCCACCTCATTTAATGCCATAGAAACCACCGCCTATGACTCGCGCCCCTTCATAGGTCCCCCTCCAACCATGATCATTGGTTAAGATAGGTTAGAAACATAGGTAGATCATAAGGTAAGACATTAGTCTTACTTCATAGTGCTAGGTGTAGCTAACCTTAGGAACATTTAGCTTATAGTTTAGGGCTAGGTTAGATTAATAATAATTTAACCAATAGGTTATAGTTTAGGTTAAGGTTATTAACCTTAACAAATCCAGTCTAGGTCTCCCAAGTAGGACCGATCCGTATTGGAACCAAACAGGGTAAAACATCCCTGTACAGGATCCTATCAGGTATTGCTAAATAAGCTTACTGAATACCCAGGAACATCTTACCTGGATTAAGGTCTAGGCCTTCCCGATGTTACAGTATTTGGAACCGATTTTCATTTAACAAGATCAGCCTAAGTTAACTCCTGAATTACTCATTCAACTCATTCAGACCTTGTAACTTTCGTAAGGTCAATAAATTTTGTTCATCATGAATAAACTTAAAACATCTCTTGGATCAATACCACTGATCCAAGGATGAGTCATAAAGATGGGTAAATCCACAATTCATCCCGAAATCAGATTGAACTCAGGTGCTAAAAATGAAAGAAATAAAAGAGTCCAAACATATTCCAACTCAGTCAAAGATCTTCAAATGCAAAGAAGATACAATCCAGATCAAGCATGACTTCACAATCAAAGGAACGCGTCCTTATACAGAAGAAATCATATATCAACACTTGAGTGCTCAGGAGGAAGTAACAACAGGCCTTCAGTGGTGTTACGCTTATGGCCATTCAACAACCACCACCTTATTCAAAAACCTTTCACTACCATATCCATTATGAATCCTTATCAATATATTCAACTATCGTAACCACTAGTGTCTTAAACAACTTACAGTATGTCATCACAACAATACATCATGCAATAAAATGTTCCTCTACAAAATAATGTCCCTACATATAATATTCCATCTAAAAAATATATTCCACAACAAACTACCCTTCTATAACAGAACATCCCTTCCCAACATTATATTCCACAACAAACTACCCCTCTATAATAGAGTGTTACTTCCCAACAATATATTCCACAACAAAACATTTCTTCATAAAAGAGCATTCCTTCTCAACAATATATCCCTCAAATAATGTCCTACAATAGAATATATCCCAAAAAAATATTCCTTATCAACTATATGTCTCTCAACAATATATTCCCCAATAAAACATTCCTCAACAAGACTGCAGATGTAGTCATAACCTAGTCGGTTTGCATTTAAACTGGCTCATCCTCACAAAGAAAACAACACAAACTAATCCCCTTTAGGATCTCATGAATCATATATCTAGTCTCAAAGTTGCTTCATCTAAACCTAAAATGTGCTCTCTTACAACCAAATCTATAACAAACCTATCTAGACCTCACTCTCATATAGAGCATATCCACCTCATTGGGAACTTCTAAATTTATTTCATTATTTATCAAGGAGGACCCTCTCACAACATATTTGTGTGTTTCGTGACGCTTGTTATCTAATATCTCATGATCAAGAACTCATGTTGAGGACTTTTCCCATGTCCCTCACTAGTCCTACCTTGACCGGCACAAAAGAATTCCACAATTCTCCCTCTTATCCTTCACACAACTCACACAATTATTCTTAGAACACTTCTATATGAGCATAGCTTGCAAATTCACCATTAATGACCTTTATGCTATCAATAAATTTGAGGATTAATCCATTACTCGATTTTGTTGCCCACCGGAGGGGTACAATAAATCAATTATCCTTTTCTTTACCACAAGTGAATTGATCGAGGTTTTTTGTCGATCTTGTGCCAAGCATATTTCAACATTACAAATTCAATCATTTCGTGCCTTTGTGAATCTCTTACCATGTCCTAGAAATAGGAGCTATGAGCTTTAGAATACGGTCTTGTTAAACTTCATCCTAAGAAAGCACGAACCGAGTGTCCATATAAGTCATCCTCTATTCTTGATAACTCTAAATCAGTCGCCAATGCCATAGTAGTCAAATCCACTCCCAAAGAAAATCCCACCGTGAAAAATTCCCATCCACAAGCATAATTACACACCAAGAAGAGAGATTTATAGTGTGGTATTTGATAAGTTACTCATTGCAAATATGACAACTCTCCCACCTATTCGTCCCGTCGATAAATCTGTATATAAGCCCTCGTGGTATGGAGATAATGACTATTGTAAATACCATAGGGTCAAAGCACTTGATATTGAAATGTGTCATATGTTTCACAATGTTCTTCAAGACTTGATTGACAATGGTGAACTTCACTTGGATAATCTAAATGTAAGCCCAAATAAAAACCTTGAGATATTCAAGCATCCCTTTCCAAATCATACGAAATCTACTGACCAACCACAAACAAATGTTGTTCATGCTCACCACACGATTAACACCATTACTAAAACACTACTTATTTCTGAATCAATATCCATATCTATTGAACAAACAACCATACCTACTGAAAAAACATCCACATCTACACATCCAATAATAATACATTATGAGTTTAAACGTGTGTTTACCGAATCCACGTCTATAAAAAATACCACTGAAACTATTTCCCCATCCTTGTCACCTGTCATTACTGAATCTATATCTATATCTACACTATGATTCTCAAATATAACAATAGTACCTATTGAAACATTCATGACACAACCAACTACGAGCCATATTCCTCCCCCAAGACCAAACAATCCGAAACCCAAAATCATAAAGATCTCATTAACCACATCATTCAAACCCCCTTCCTTCATCAACAACTACCTCTATGTCCATACCTGTCTCATCCAAAACCATGAGAGGACCACACAAACAAGGCATTGTCCAAGTTTTCAAGATTCCTTATTATACTTATCCTGAATCATATCGATTCTTTGGTTGTCATCCTTTTCACCCACCTCCTCCTAGAAGGGTCATATCAACTCTTGGTAATCATCTTGTTGTTTAACGTCCAACACGTTCTTATAAATCCTCCCCATTAGGTCCTCATCCCCATTTACTATATTATCTATGCCACATCAACAAAAAAACTCAACAAGTTTTAATCAATTTCTTATTTCCATTAGAAGATAAAATACCTAAAACTCCATCCACATAAGTACCCAAAGGGCGTTACACAATCATTCTAGATGACATCCTTCAAAAATCACTCATTAAATTACCACCACCAAAACCATCAAATCCACGAGGATGGAAGCCCTCTTGGTATGATTTCAACATCTCATGTGATTACCATATAACACAAGGTCATTCCATTGAGGATTGTAATTCCTTCCACCCGATTGAATAGAATATGGAAATATGACTTCCTTTCTAGCTAAATCACATACAACACCAACATCAACATTATTGTCATCTTTGTCAAAATCTAAGGAATTCACATCTGAAATCCCTTCCCATCAGTTAATGTTGTACATTTCACTACTGCTCATATAATTACGACACATACCCATATGAGCCTAAGAAAGGTAAAACTTTTGTGGTTATACATCCACTACCGTAAATAGATACTCCATTAGATAAACCCAAAGTGTTTATCCCTATAAATCTCAAAACACCTAGTAAAAAAATGTCACCCAAAACTAATCTTTCCATCCTCGCCACACCACCTTCACCATTCACTGCGATGTAAAAGGTTTTCATTAAACAATTACATAAAGCTCCCGTTAAAATGTCATTATATGAACTGATAAAAACATCACCTCTTCATAAACAATCCATAATTGAAGCCCTATGATTAATAACAGTACCTTTAGATGATCCATCATATTTTACAAAATTTGTAGGAGCTCTCAAAGCATCTTTTGCCATATCATTCAAACCATCCAAAATACCTTCTCTTAAATCAGAAGATCATGACTTACCGCTTTTCATCGCAGCTCAAATTAATGACATCCGTATCAAAAGGGTAATGATTAATAGTGGTGTCAATATTAACATTATATCATCCCTCACTTTTGATCAACTTAAACTACCCAACACCATTATCACTCAAACTCTAGTCCTACTACAATCTTTCAAGGACACTATTGCACCCACATTAGGCACCGTCATTTTACCAATTAAATTCGGTGTTAAAACTCTCCCAAAAATATTATACATCATAGAATGAGAGTTTAAATATAATAAATTATTAGGATGCCCATGGATACACAATATGAGTTTAATTTCATCAACCCTCCACTGCTGCCTCAAATATGAACATGAGGGTTAGACATATACCATTCCTAGAGATCCAAATCCTTTTGTTGATTGTTACATGATGTATCATCCAAATGACATGCTTATTCCTAAATCTACATCGGAATCATCTAAAGAAGCATCTACTAACATGTTCATGCCTTCCTCTAAATTACCATATGGTTCCTCCCTCCGTGATGTTGTACAATGTTTGGTGTTAGGGAATATCATCTCCTCATGCTTAACCACATTCCATCACCTAAGACTTATGGTCACCCTGAAAAACAACCCATGTACAACCCTAATGTAGGATATGTCATCTCTTACAGCCCCGCTTATCTCAAAAAATATTGTCTATGGGGGACTTGATTATCCTTCATCTCATATAATTGATCAACACCATGCCATGCCTTTTACATCAGATTTCAAATCTTTAGATAATCCAAATTTCTCTCGCATGTATCTTCACCATTGTGTGTGGAGAGGTTTTTTCCTTGGCCATTATGAACAGGGAATACATGATGTTATTGTCCAAAGCATTCCCTTAAAACTAATTAAAAATATGGTCTAGGTTATAAGAAAATAAACTCTGAAACATTCAAAGCCACCACATCCAAACCTGTGAAATCCATACTTATTACTAAATTAGAACCATCATCACTCATATCCCATGAAGATCCTATGGATGTATAGGACATTTTATCCATCCTGTCTAACTTTTTTTTATTCAATACCATATCCTTAGGGCCACTTACTTATCAATTTAAAAATACCATTAAAAAACTACCTCTTATTTGGCCAGAAATGGTCAAAGAAGACTCACCTATCATAGATATCCTTCAATGCAATGATGACCAAGACATCCTTTCCCATATGGGAGCCGAGGATCACTTATTTCAAAAATACCTACCACTTAATAATGAATCTACTATCAACCTAAACTTGGTAACCCCTCAGGATCCTCGCATAGTTAAGGTAGGCCAGACATTGAGTCCAAAGGAACTGGATAAATTCACCACATTTTTATCAAAATACTATCAATCCTTACCCTAGTCATATACTGATATTCCCATAATTGATCCTAACATTGTCATACATAATATTGTCACATATCCAAATGCTAAGCTAGTTAAACAAAAAATTCATAAGATGAATCCATGTATAATTCTCCTTCTCAAAGAAGAGCTAAAATACCTTTTATCTAATAATTTCATTATACCCATTGATTATCTACAATGGATCTCCAACATCATTCTTATAACCAAAGCCTCGGGAAAGTTACGTGTCTCGCACGTGACTTCAGGGGATCTCAATCTTGCATGTCCTAAAGATTATTTCCCTCTTCCAAACATAGATCAGCTCATTGACCTAACATCCGCCATGAAATTTTTTCCGTTATGGATGGTTTTTCTGGTTACAATGAAATTATTATTGCCACCGATGACCAACATAAAAATTATTTCATTACACCTTGGGAACCTTCAACTACAATGTCATGCCATTTGGCCTTAAAAATGTAGGAGCTACTTATCAACGTGCCATGACCTACATTTTTAACGACCTCATTCACAAAAGAGTCCAAGATTATGTTGATGACCTTTTAGGAAAATCCAAAAAGAAAATATCAACTTGATGTTCTTGAATCCATCTCCATTCATCTTCTTCAATATTGTCTTCGTATCAATCCCGTAAAAACAAATTTGGTGTCCTCACTAGAAATTTTTAGGGTTCATCATTTCTATCCAAGGTATTGAATTTGACCTAGAAAAGTCAAGTCCATCCTTGAAATTAATCCACCATCCAATCTTACACAACTGTGTAGTCTTCAAGGTAAATTATAATCCATCCGATGTTTAATATCACAAATTTCTGATCGTTGTCAACCATTTCATCATCTTCTCCACAAGGACACAGACTTTATTTAGGATTTTTATTACTAGAAATATTTCAATGAGATTAAAAAATATATCCTATTACCACTTGTGCTTACACCACCTTGTGAAGGGGTGCCATTTTACCTACACATGTCTACTTCAAAAAACATTCTTGGAGCTATGCTCACTCACCATGCTAATCAAGGTTAGGAACAAGCTATATATTATATCAGCCACACACTCCATGAATATGAAACTCATTATACCGAAGTTGAAAAGCTATGTTGTGCTTTATACTTCGCCACTTCCAAGTTGTGTCATTATCTTCTTAATCACAAAACATATGTTTTCACTAGCTTCAATCCCCTAAAAACTATACACTCTAAACCATATCATAGTGATCGTGTCACCTGATGGATTATGCTTATGACTGATTTTGACATGGAATTAATATCAAAAAAATATATTAAGGGCCAAGCCATTGTAGACCTTCTCATTGATTCTCCCTTACTAGATAATCAACTTCCTTATGAATACTTCACTGATGAATCCATCAATAATGTCAAGGAATATGAATTCATCCCTGTCAAAATGACTCTCTTCTTTGATGGTTCTGGATTCTAGGAAGGGGTAGGAGATGGTTTTGTTATCATACCTCCTTGGTGCATTCCTATTCAATTATCATTCAAACTTAACTTTGAATGCACTAATATTATGGAAAAATATGAGGATTTAATCATGGGCCTTACAACCGTAATTCTCCTAGGTTTTCACATCATATACATTTATGGAGATTCACAACTTGTTATTAGTTAAGTTAAAGGATAGTATCGTGTAAAAATGAAATATTACAAAAATATAATGCCAACGTTGACTTTATCCTCAAAGTGATTTTGATCACCGCATCATCCAAACCATCCCACGATCTTCTAATACATTTGCAAATATAATGGCCTCTCGTAAGATATCTCATCCCATTAGAAAATGGGGAGTCAAAAGATAAAACTAAATTATCTTTCATTGTTCAACGATTGGATTACCCTTCACATCAAAATTAACTTCCTTCTATAAAAATTGTTGATGATAACCCAACTAATTTATGGTATACTCAAATATACAACTATCTTTCTGAATCAAAAGTTTCGTCTGAATTATCACGTAATGCTAAAAGATCATTTCTTCAATGCGCTACTTGATTTTTTTATCATACGCTGTATCCTTTACAAATGTAGTTTTTTTGGTATCTTATTAAGGTGCCTTAAATCATATGAGTTAGCTAAAATAATTTAATAATTCCAAGATGGAGTTTGTGGAAAACATTTCAAAGGAAACTCCATCACTAAACATGTCATACAATTAGGGTATTATTGGCCTACTATCACCCAGTGATTGTTGTGATTATGTTAATAAATGTGTTAAATGTCAACTTCATTCACACCTCATCCATATCCCCATTCAAGCATTACAACCCACTCAACCTATGGCCTTTCTCTCGGTGGGGTTAGACATTATTGGTGTTATTAATCTTAAATCATATCAACAACATCATTCCATTATCACATCCACTCGAGTATTTCACTAAATGGGGTGAAGTTATACCTTTAACATCAACTAAGTTAGGACGTATTATCAATTTCATATATCAAAACATTATATTTCATTTCGGCATCCCATATAAACTTATCTCGCATAACCGAAAATTCTATAAAAATAAAGAAGTTAAAAAGCTCTCCGATACCTTCAATGTCAAACTCATATTTTCATCACTATATCATCCTTAAAAATGGATAGGTTGAAGCCTCAAATAAGACATTCAATAAAATACTTATGAAAACAAAGAAATGATGCATGAAGAAATTGGCATATGAAAATCCCGAATGCTCTCTCAAATTATCGAACTAGCATCCATACTCCTATGGGAAAAATATCCTCTTCACTTTTTATGGCTCAAGTCATTGTACTACTTGAAATTTAAATCCCATCACTTCGTGTAACACTCAAGAAATTCATCCCTAACAAAGAATATCAACAACACCGTCTAGCACAACTTGAACTGTTAGATGAAAAATGTCTAATGGCCCTTGAACATCATCAATTTTATTAAGAACACATTAAATGAGCATATAAAAAACATATAAAAGAAAATGATTTTAAAATTGGTGATCTCGTGCTTAAATAAAATTAAAATTTCACTCGGTTTGAACAGAGTAAAGGTGAATTTATTTCCCCTAATTGGATAGGTCCATACGTCATCACTCATAATTATGGGTCGAGAGCATATCATTTCACTTCCCTTAATGGTAAACCTAAAAGGAACCACTGAATGCCTTGAACTTGCAGCCATTTTACTTTTAAATGATTGATCATCATTATGGTAGTTATATTTAAAACTCTGTCATTCCATCATATCATCCATCTTGTCATAGTAATAATTTATAAGCATGTGGTTATCCATCATTACACTCACCTATCAATTAAAAAGACATGATATGGGGTACGAATGTGTAGATCATATATGCATATTTTTCCCTCATTGGAATGGATTATTAGGTTTTTTCCCTTAGCTAAAAATATATGTATTAAAATAATTTGGATGCATTTCTCAAAAAGTCAAAAATAAATGATAGATTGATCCCTTGAAGGACAAATATCCATCAAAATCATAGATTGATCCCTTGAAGGATGGATATCTATAAAATTAAAAGTAAAAAGTATATTGATCCTCAAGGATAACTACAAAGTTTAGACCATACCCTCTAAGGATGGCTACCCATAAAAAGGCTTCACACATTTTACTAGCATTCAAAATCAATACATTAATATCAAAAGCATCAAGGAAACCTTCCCACATTGATCAATTTTACCCCTCATAGCAAACTTCCCGCATCGATCAATTTTCTTTAAAATAAAAAAATGTAAAGATGAGGCATTTTCTCTATGACTTCATGAAAAATGAGAACCTTATTCCCATCTCGACCTACACATGTTTAAGTTCCATTTCATGTCCTAAAAATAAACATTCATTTAATCTCACATTTTATTAAGTATTGTGTAACTATCCATTGATCATCTCATTTAACCTTCATTAAGGTTGCTAGTGCAAGTGTGTTCAAGATTTCAAATCCCATCGAGTATGTATCAAATCCATCATGGGGAAATCATTTCATTTTACTTAGTCACATTTTAAACAATTCAACATTGTATCAAACATATTAACAAAATATCAAAACTAATACATCCATCAAAATCCATCTAACACTAATACATTCAAATTAAAAACATACATTAGATATGTATTAACACATATAAGTCATAAAACATCATCATCATCATCATCTTATAAATCAAGTCCATGTACATCTTGAACATCATCACATCAATGTCATACAAAATAGGATTCTAAAATTTGTAAAATATCATATCAATGACATACAAAAATGGGCTTCTATGATCTCGTATACCAAATACATCAAACATGATATCAAATAGTAAATTAAAAACATCCAAAGGACTAGTTAGGAGGTGTTACACCTCCCCTCCTCCCCTGGTCTCCAACACCACCAAAAACATTAGCATATCCACTTGATCCTCTCTCACTATCACCTACTCTCTCTTGTGGTCTCTAAGGTGGGTGACCCACACTCAAATCACTAGTACTAGGGCCTACCACCTTAGTGGCCAAGTGATCAGCATATAAATTAGCATTAGGATAATCATCTGTAATCAAATTAACATAGTAGTCACACTCATCCCGTATCACCTCATAACAAGATCTAGAAATCATCATAGACCCGGTAGGTGGTCTCAATCCACTAGCACCTAGTCTCTAACCACTAGCCAATGGTATCTGTCTGCTTGCTTTGAGCTCTCTGCCCGCCATCCTATGCCATCTCTACTAAATTTTCACTGGATATAGAAGGACCGGTAATCCCTTAGGCCTTCCTCATCCCATATCTTTGTCCCTTATATTGATCTTTGTATACAATATCTTGTGCCAACCGTGATATGATATCCTCTCACTCCATTATCACACCATCCATCTCAGTAATCAAACTATCTCTCTCCATGATCAAAGTATCCTACACACCTAGGAGGTCATCTCACTCTCTCTAATTCACATCCCTCTCTCCCTCTACTACAAACTTCTCATTTGCCACTACAGTATATAGCTATAGCCAAATCATTATCACCGTTATCCTTTTTATCATCCTCAACACCCTCAATCACCTCCTATATCGGTGATCCGAGACCCTCTATATCAGCTAAATATATTTTGTTATAAGAAAATGCTCTCCGACACATATCTCGACATCCCTTGCATCCTCTCCATACAATCTAGTCATGATATCATCTCTCTCTACCGCAGTAATAGTGTATACACCCTCTTCCTGGATAGGCAATATCAGGATGTGGTGAAAATCCTCTAAAGTGATTGTGATCTCTCCAGTAGGCAACCAAAAGTGTTGGTGGAAGGATTCCACCACTTTAACAAGGCCAACATCAAACTTTGACATTTGTGTAACCGTCTAAAATGTCTCATGGCACCAAAACCAACAACCTCTACATGCTCCCAATCATCATCTGACATATCAATCCTCACCTCATCTAAAATCAATGGTATGTGATCACGGATAGTCAACTTAGCATCCACCTGCAAACACAAAAACACACAAAAAATATTAGTATCATTGTCGCAAAATATCAAAAACATTATCCATAACATATCAAAAATTTATTTACATCAACATCAACATCATCACCTAAAAATACCAACAACATCTAAAACATCTAAAAATTGCAACAATACATCACTATCTAAAAAAATCCATATTCGAAAGCAAAAAGTAACTATATAAAATTGCTTTGACATCAATGCAAAACATAATCAATATCAATGTCAACTATAACTATATACACTAATGTCTATATTGGAACCAAAAACACCATGTAAAGTCCAAAACATCTCTTAAAAGTCATATCAAATAAGAAAAGAAGCAAATTGTGCACATTTCGGGTGAATCGTCGGTGATTGACTTCAATCATCGCGATTGCATGAATCACCAACGATTCTTGCATTTTTAACCTAAGGCATCCACGCCCCCTCCCCTAAATGGAAAAGTAACCCGAAAACTACAAAAATATACAAAAACAACAAAATTAGGGTTAATTCACTTACCTTAACCATTACAGGCTTTTGTTTCTTGCTTGAAGTCATCATTCCATCCAAAATATTCCTTTTCTCCTCAAAACCATGTTTTTAAACCACTTTATTCTTTGTAATAATACATTTTTAGTGCAGTAATAATGAGCTCAATGAACTCGCATTTGGCTATTTATAGCCCATATTTTACATTGAGGAAATCATTAGTGATTCCCTTAATCATTGGTGATTTACCTTTAATCACTTGCAATTCATACCCTTTTAGCATATGTGCCCATTTTTGCCCCAAAACATGATTATCATCACTTTCTTAAAAAAGTGTCCCTAACTTTCAATGGACCCTGGTCCTTGAAACATTAAATAGAAAAAATGAAATCAATACAGGATTCACCATTCATCTATGGGACATGTTTCTTTTTTCCCCATCACTTTTCTTTCCCGCTCTTTTAGCCTACTTTTACGAATCATACATCTATAGGTTCCGAAAATTTTGGTTCCCTTGTCATTTGATTCCTTGGTAGCACATCTTGTTTTGGTATCCCCTAGACTAGGGAATTTTTTTATGAAACACATGACATAAAAACATTGGTGTTCCTTGTATTGCATTGCAGTTGGATCACCCATACAAATTTTCATTGTTTTTGTCTAATACTTTGTCATGAAAACCGCTAAACAAAAAGGGGCAAATGTAGACACCATAAATTTACATTCCCCTTTTTCATTTAATTATCCCATTGAAATTTGTAATACATCACTACATTAGATTAATTACATCAATACGCCATATCTCCTCCATTCTTATTTAATTAAACTCCATAGTATTATGTATTTTCTAAATTATTCTAATCCACCTAAGTTTCTTTCATAAAATATATTTAAAATCTATTATCTTGACATACCTATCATAGGCATTTATACACTCATCATTATCTTGTCAAAATCCTATGTATTTATCATCATTATCACAATAATCTTATATTTTTACTATCCTAAATAAACTTAGCCAAATTAGACCAAATCTAACCTATCTTATCATTTCCCTAAAAAAATTCAACACATCACTAGCTAAATTGATACTTTAGAAAAAATTAACAAACCTCACCCTCGAAAATAAAAACCAAAATCTTGAATTAGCAAGAAGTTCCAACTATTTTCTAACCTAATCCAATCTGACCGAAATTGTTGGTGATTTGGCAAATTGCTAGTGATTATTTCAACCCATTTTCCAGTCTCTATTCAGGATCATCTTCTCACATTTTTGAACCTAAACTCTTATGTTAGATCTCATCACTATTGCATTACATTAACGTCAACACATTGTAATCCAACACTTGTGTTTACATCAATCAAGAAAATTCAAAAATCATTTTGCAATCTATCGGGATCAACAAATTAGTACTCAAATGTAAGCTCCATCAACTTTGTCCATCACCTCGTAATCAAGGCCAATTATTCATTTTACACTTTCCATTTACATATTTAGGTATATTATCTACTAATTTCTTCATTTCATATTATAATCTAAATCCTTAGAATATCATATCGTTAAATTATTGGTTATATATCACATTTATCGACTATTTATCATCCTCTAGAATCACCTGCGATTCATTGAATCACTTGTGATTCCTGTCCATTATGTTTCTTGTAGCATTAATCATATTTTAATTTATTAAATGTGTTTCATCTCTTGGCTGCTAACATATTATCAAGAATGGCTTGTTTAGATGGCACTAGGTGGTCAAGGTCATGAAATAACTAGCATCAACTCTTTACCTGTCATCCACCATCCCTTACATTTAGAACAATACAATGTTTTACATGACCTTGAACCGTGTGCCATCCATTCCACCCCATTGGATCAGCTACATACCATTTTTGAGTCCACTCAGAGGATTCATGATGCCACATATGAGTTTTGGGAGGCCTATTTTGAGGTCTTACGTATCCGTGCATATTTGTCCTAGTTTGAGTATCAATATGAAGCTGAACTAGAGGAATTGAGCTTTGAGACTGAATCTGAAGATAAAACTAACTCGAAACACTCATATTCTAATTTTTATTCGACACGTAAGAGGAGGAACCAAAGTAAATTTCTTAATTCTTTGAGGAAGACTATAGTGACTACGAGAATTCGATTATCCCGAATACCTTGATGTTGCCAAGAGGAGGATTCACCATCATCCAAGAATTTCGACACTAATTTAGACTCTGAATTTGAACCATAGATCATATATCCCATATTTCATTATCAAATACATGTTTGTAATAAAATCTGAATTTTTTAGAACATTTATTATTTATCCATTATATATCATGGTTTATTTCCAAAATCACTTGATTGTATAAACAATGGGTTGACATCCTTGTGAGGAAGTCCTTTGAATTCTAGGGACTGGACTTTGTTAGGAAATATTTTTAATATGTTAACTAATTAATATCACGTGTAGTGTCTCATTATTGCAGCTTTATTTGCAGGATAGGAGATGATATAATTTCTTACATAGAGCACAACAATAAAACATCGTCCATCCACATCCAAAAATACCTCTAAAACCCGCCATACTAAGGTTATGTGAATTTTTTTCTCTTGCTTGTTAGTTTAAGTTGAAGAGTTGAAATTCATTCTTAATAGAGAGTCTTTGATGGCATGTTCCTATGATGTGTAGATCATGAAGATTCTAATTGCTTTTTTTTGTAATGTCATGATGGAGTTTTTGGAATTCACTTTGAAGATCACATGAATTATTGAAAAATACATAGGATGGGTTACTTTTGAACCATCCTTGACAACATCATTATCAAGTATGTCAATAGTTTTCCTAAGTTCCAAAATTTCACTCATAGTATACATGTTCAAGTACATGAATGTCAACTTGTTTTTATTCCATGAACCTTTTCTATATGGAGCTTGGAACAGATTGATAAGATAATAAATTTTGTGTCTAATGGGAACCATTTCATTATTATTACTGCTCATTATTTACCTAATTGAGTGGAATATATTACTCTAACCACTATCAATGACTCATTCACAGGAAAAAAATTTCTAAACCATATAATTTTAAAATTTAGAGTTCCCTAAGTCATCATATTCGAAAGCGGAATCTCCTTTAAGAATCCTAAGATGTATCAGTTGTGCAAGAAATTTTTTATTTCAAAAAAGAAAACAACAATACATCAAATTCAATTATACTTAAAATAATCAAGATAAACAAAAGGATTTATCACCTACAACTATATAATGCCTTATGGGATCATAATACCAATATATGCACACCCACTAGTGATACCCATTTATCTCTTATCTTTGGTTCTCGAATTTTTCCTTTTATTACAAGTATAACTCGTATCGTATCATTCTCCCTTCAAGGTATCTTAGAAAATTATTGGTATGGATAATCACATTTAGTTACACTAGAAAGTATAGATGGGAGCCATCTCAAGGTATCCTGACACCACAAGGTATATGTTTACAACATATCCCAAAGGTACAAAATAAACAATCATGAGTGACCTATTCCACCTTGGTCATCTATTTTTCCACTACTAAAATCATATAGATAATAAAATTGGTGAAGGTCACAAGTTAAATATGAACCGGTTAGGGCCCTACTTAGTTCCTAAGGAATTTACTAATGGATTTTTTTCCTCTCGCATACTTAAAGTTGGGGAATTTGGTGAAAATCACTATTTCTAGTTCTATTTTTGCATCTCCCTTTGTAATTGTCATTTCGGGTGTGTGGCATCTTCATCTAGGAATATTTTCACACCTATCCAATTATTTAAGTTGAGATATAATTTTTGTATTTCAAATGAAGTGTTCTTCACCTACTTTTATAATTCTCATGATTTCATTACCATTCACACTTCACTATCATTATTCAAATTTCACTCATAATGAAGATTTAGATTATGATCATGTAGTGTTACAATCTCCTATTTCCTAAAACCCTTTGTGGGGCATGGGGATGTTTGTCCATGTAGATTTATAGAGAAATTTGTGTGTCATACCTTTCAACATTCTCTCTCTCTCTCTCGTAATACATCATTTGTGTATCTCTCCCATAGATATCATCTTTTCTTGTCCCAGATTGTAGTGATAAACCCTTGTATCTCAATAGTTATACAGTCCAACCAATGTGAGAAATATTTTTTCTTACACTCCAAAATAAGAATACAAAAGAAAATAAAGTATACGAGATAGAAAATCCAAAATAAAATCGAGAGAAATTATATAGATAGAAAAAAAACCACATATATAAAAGAGAGTCTCTTAAAACCATGTTAAAAAGCTATATCAAAGTTTTAATATAATTGTGTCATCATATCCACACTAAAAACGAAAGTGTGGGCCCAAAAAAATTGGGATATACAAGTTCTTCCATATAGAACATGTATGAGTAAACTAGATATCATAGTGGGGTCACTAATGTGAAACTCCTCTAAAGAGATGAGGACTACTCTTATTCCTCTTCCTATGGGATATGGTGAAAGAGTGGTGAGGGATCCTTAACCTACTCCTATGTCAAAATATGCTCAAATCTACCAGAGTGTTTCATATGTAAATGTCCTTTAGATGGAAGAATATTTATGAACCCCGAATCATCACTACATTGCCTCCCATAGATTATGTACCTTGACCTCGAATGTTGTGGTCTTGGCCATCTCAACAACTAATAATTGTTCTCTACAGAGGCTATCAAAAATATAACCATGGGCATTTTAGAACAAAAAGGAAGCCTTAGGTCCACCAATGAATCATCTGGAGTATTCCCAAGACTAGGTAAACCATGTCTATTGAGGTGGATTGTATCAACTTCCTCTTCTTATAAGTAGTCTTTGTACACACAAAAAACATCATATAATTAGGAACAAAACCTCCAAAAAAATTATTAACATTATAATAGGAAATCTCTTAATAAGTAATAATGGGAAAGAAAACATAAATGCAAAATCAAATAACTAAAAATGGACCTAATTGTTGTGTATTCTATGGAAGTTGTAATATTTTTTATCATGTTCAAATCATGTTTGGTGATAATTTTCATGACTTCATGCCCAATGGATTCTAAGGCAACAAGTATTTTACTTAAGCAGTAATAAAATTCCGAGGTCACCATGAATGTTGAACTTTTAGTCAATATTGTTTCCTTCATTAGCTGTCAAATGGTCTTAACATGATCATACAAAATGTCTAGAGAAGGGTAAATTTTAGGAACCCCATAGTAAAAAATTATATATATTTCTTGGAGAATCTCTAAAAATTAACTTTCGAAATGATGGAAAATATGAAGAAAACGGGTTTCGAATGGTTTAAGAAATCATTTCATAAAGGTGTCAATTAGTAGTAATTTTTGAGTAATATTATATGTTGTCGATAATAGTATATGATGTTGGCCAAAATAATAAGTGATTTTTAAAAAGCCATTTTTTAACATTAACAGATTAAAATGACCGGTTTGATGAGAAATATGTCTTCACAAAATATGGTGCAATTTTTTTTCAAAAAAAGTGATTTTTCTCGACAAAAATTATAGGTTTCACTAATATTGTATGGATTTTTTTATGTTAGTAGTTAAAATGATCATCTCAATGAGAAATATATCCTCCCAAAATATGGTGTACTAAAAAAAAAGTAAATCCTATACTCTTATTTTTCCTTTGTCTATTGACATCACTAAAAATGCTACCGGTGAGTAGCATAAAATATGATGTCTGCTAGTAGCATGTTTTATGCTAATGACCAACAACATATATTATATTGTTGGCCGGTGGCATTAAAAAATACTACCATCTAACAACATAAAGGCCAATACCATGAATTTCAATTTCACGCTAATGATGAATTGACCCCTAAAATTAACTTGTACCCAAAATATTTAGGTGACCAAGTCCTAATCCCTACCCTAATAGTTCACCAATTTCAAAATTTTAAAACCCTAATATTCTTGAATTAACAGATATTGGCAACTAAAATTTTCCATAGTCTGCACTGGCCATACAAATGGTTTGGAGATGGTACAAATGGTTTGGAGATGCTCATACAAATGCTCTGGAGTTAGCCATATAAATGGTTTGGAGATGGTATAAATGGTTTGGATCTAGTAAATGGGGTCATTTTGATTGTTATTAAGTCATATTTTATGTTTCAAAGCCTTTAATATCAAATAATGGTGCCTCCCCAAGGTCATGGAAAATCACTTTTGGCAAGGTTGATATTTATAAGTTGTAAGGAGGTTTCATAGACGAAAAAACTAGTTTTAGAACTATCATAAAATATTAAGTTTCCTAGCCTCTTAAAGGATCATACAAGTTTATTTAGGTTCTTAAGACCCTCAATATGATATGTTATGGTTTTTAGGTCCTAACAGAATTTCCTTGAGCATTTTCCAAGTAAGGAAAGTGAAAAGTTGCCATCTCTAGCTAAAGATGGAAAAAGTAGCAAGGAAGATTGTCATAAAAAAATGCACTTCCATTCACTTACAGGGGTCCCTAATTTTTACATGATCACAATATAATAATTTTTATACCAATTTTTGGAACCATATGAGGTCGTATTGGGAAGAAAATCATGACAAAGTTTAGGACTGGTTGGCATCTCAAGTTTGGGGAATTTTCTGACATTCATAAAAATGTCAAGCTTCTAAACCTCTCCAAATATCATCAAAGTTTTGATGGGATATTAAAACCCCTATGATGGCCTCTTATGAATTTTAAATCCATAATCATTCACCTTTGACTTAAACACTTTTCGTAAGTCAAACGGTCATGGAAAACATTGTGCAGGGTGACGGTGATCTTTAAATACACATAACTTTTGATCTAAGCCACATAATAAGAAAATAATTATATTTATGTAAAGGTATATAATATTACTACATGATAAAGTAGTTTGGAGTCACATTAAATTACATTTATGGGATGAAAATGTAAAACATTAACCCATGGGTGTTTCCAGGATATGGGTTATGTAAATAATCTCCAACACCCTTGTTGGGTCTACATACTTGAATACCGTGAGGCCCTTAGTGGTTCGTGTTAGAGCTAAAAATGCACCCTTCCTTAATTAATTAAAAACCCAAGATTTTTAGGCAACATGGGACTATCTCCAACTTATGGGACTTGCACTATAAGATAGACCTCTAGAGAAGGATGGTTCCTTTACCTATTCTTAATGCTAAAACTACTTCTACGAAGGAAATGCAACTAACTAATCCTAAACTAAAATTATAAGGGAAACTGTTTGGAAAGAAATGCATGAAAGGAGAAATATTAAGATAAAATAGGTGATATTACCAAGAAAATGGTGATGGAAACTCTAGTGAGGGAAGAGGTAGAAGGAAATGGAGAAGGGAGAGGCTAGACATAAGTGACACATACCCAAACTGCATTTACCATCTATTCTCACATGAAACATGAAAAAATGAACTTGTAAAGGAGAAATACATGCACAACACACTACATCAAGTAAAAGAGAGGCAATATTGCAGATAAAAATGAGTCGAATTGAGAAAATGCCAAAAACAAGCATTATTGCAATAAAAGTATGCACATGCCATTACATTGCATAGAAGGGAAAAATAACACATTACCAAGACCAAAATGAAGGTTCAATGGCTTGAATATGATCAGAACCATTTTTACATAGTTAATTTGTAGTTTGAAATGTCCATCCTTTGGAATAAGCATCATTTTATAATATATAGAGAATGGAGAGAAAGAAGAAGGAAAAGAGAGGGGAAAATATTGGATTTGATCTTGCCATTAATAAAACTCTTTGTCTTCCTCTGCGCACATGAATTCCAAGCTATCGATGAGCATCCCCATGTCATTTTTCCTTGTAGAAGCAGAAAAAGAGGCCAAATAAAATAATATTTGGGTATTTGAGTCATCTATAACTCGCACATTATGACCTAATTTACATTTTCTTATTTTCCACCTATCAAAGTTGCCAAAATCTGATTTTGAATGTTCCAAATTTAAGGGATTGAGGATAAATTTTTGAAAATATAAATTATGTCCAATTTTGAGTAGGAAATCGAAAGATATGAGCATTTGAATATTTTCATGTCGGGAAGCACAAGAACATGACATGTGGTGGTCATTGATTGGCTCGAATATTTCCTCTACATACATGTGCAATTATTTTCCTTTTCCATGTGTTTGTATTTCATTGGTTTGTGGATTGGGACTTGTTAAACCTCTATTATCCATCACGAAGCATGAACTAATGAGAAATCTCCATGCATGTCTCAATGTCAGTATTTTCTTATAAGGACATTTTTTGAGAATGAAACATCGACCTATAGGAAATCTCCACACTACTCCACAATTTTAGTATTTTATTTTAAGGACCTTTTCAGGTGGTGCGAAACAAAGACCAATAGGAAAGCTCCACACTACTCTAGAATGTTAGTATATCTTGCTTTCTTACTTATCTCTTATTGGTTTCACCTTTGCATCAAAATTTATATTTGGGCATATTTCAAATTGTTGGCTCCATTAAATGCTGCCACATGTAGTGCTTGTTGACCTTTAAATTTCCTAGATCTGACACTTTTTGAATTCAGTCTATTATGCAAACTCGAGGTCCACGAAATGAATCTATCTAGAATTTCACCAGAATCATGACATGTGTTGCACTCTTGAGCATTGATCTTGTTCCATCTATCGACTTGTGCTTTGCCATGTGTCCCATTGACCTCATTGACTTTGTCTACCTCACCTTGGACCCAAAATATTAATTTATGTGGCTTATTCTATGAGTCTCACATCTTCTCAAGCCAAAACCTTTAATAAGAGTTGGAATCTAGCCACATGGTGTGCTTCTTGAAGTTTGGCATTAAAATTGATGGCCAAATGAACAAAAAATTCTCTTTTAAATAAAACTTACTATTTGATTAAACTTAGCCTCTTGTGGGTTTTAAAATTCCAATGGTCATTGGTATGGTGAGGTGGAATTTGATGGTTGTTTAAACATCTCAATCTTATCTAAATGGCTAAGTCCATTTTAAATGAGTTATCCAAATTAACATAGTGGGGATAACAGTTTAAAAACCTTTAAGGGACATATTCCTACTAGATAAAGAGACCAAGAGCCTTAAAGCATCCATTGGACATGGATTAAAGCCATAAACAATAAAAAAATAATCTAAACTTTGAAAATTTATCTCCTAAATTCGTTATGAACTTAACATCGATCTGAAGATGCCTTAGGGTGTTCTTAAAGATAGTTTTTTTGGATTGTTTGATATATTTTTCAAACTATCCCAAAAAATGAAATTTTTATGAAGGAAGAGGCACAAAGAACTTATGAACTAAATATGATCTCTTGGGGCTGAAAATGCACTTTGAAAGCTTCCCCAAAACCTGATTTACCTCACAGAACCTACTTTGAACCGAATCAATGAAGTTGATCTTGTGTGATTTGAATAAAACTTGGAAATTTCCCAATTTATCTAATTTGTCCTTGAAATGAATTGTGCACATTAAAAAATCCCACAAAAATAAATACAAACATGGAAATCATATATGTTCCAAGTGGAAAATTCAGAGTGTGCACAAGCACTTATTTATCTAAAAACCTATACTACCCTACTCTAACCAGAGGAAATGGAAAATAAAAAATCTTGCAACAAGCAGGGAAACGTAGTTACCTTTCATCACAAATTTAGACCATGTGTTTGATTTTAAAGTAAACATAGTCAATTCATAAGAGTGAAAAATTGTTTTGTAATTGGTTTTCAATTCTATTCTTCAAGGTATAAATAAATAAAATAACAAATACCTCTTTTAGTTTCTCTTCATTTGGATTTGAGAGGTATTGCATCTGACCCTTGGCACATTGTAGCTCTTGATCATGATCTAAATTGATAAAGATTTGTTGCAACTCCTTCTTTGGTTCTAGACTAGCCAAATATCTAATTGGGCATGGACCAATCCTTTTGATTTATCCATCTTCTTTGAAATTTATTCCAATATTGGAGCTGGTAGAGACTCTTTCCTCCGAATGGTGGATGTCAACAACATGTATGGAATTGATATTGTTTATTCATGCACAAACATCCCTATTTCCACCCCTTCATTCTCATGTTCTACTCCCTCATACAATAATTTGGAGAGGTCAAACTCATCCTCCTTGAAATCTTGAGGTCCTTCATGGTTCTTCACAAAGTGACTAATGATGTTCTTATTATATCACATCAACCTTCCAAAAGTGCAAAAAGTTATAAACATGTAGAGAAAGTAGGATCATTACATTCCATTAAAACATCTTTCTCACTTTGCAAACATTCTTCATATTTTTCTTGGATGGCACTAGTGTTCAAAAACACTTTCTCTTCCCCTCCACTTCCAACTTGTTTGTCCATCACATCCGACTGATTCTTCTTAACATTCAACACCTCTTTTCTCACATTTTGGATCCTCTCATCATCCCAATATGAATCAAACCAATATTCAAAAGATATGGAATCATCTTCTTTGGTAGAAGTGGTTGGAGAAGAGTCATAAACAAGGGGATGCTGATTTGTTTTATGATTGGGTAGATATTTTTGGTGCTCAAGAGGTCTAATTTGATCAATTTGAGGATCCAAATGATCCTAAAAAAAATACTCCTATCTTTTTCATTTACTTTATCTAAAAAAATGCATGATTAGGTATAAAATATTATTTTTGGGAGTGTAGGATGGGCTTCTCCTTTTCTCCAAAATCATCACAAAAATTCATTTATACCAACATTATAGGATAAATTTTTTTATTGAGTGTTGGGTAGAAGGTAGGGACAACATGTGAAATACCAAAACTTCTAAAAACATTAGTGCATGGTTTAGGAAAGTTGGGTAATGCCTTGGGTGGAGATGGGAGGGAATTTTGTAAAGTATGGGGAATGCTTTGGGCATGATAAAATTATGGAGCATAAAATGAAGGACAAGGAAGCAAAGGATCTTCCTAACTTTGGAAAGGAACAATGAATTTTTCATTCTTAGCACAAGGGGAAGGAAGAATTTGAGATGGTGAGGGAAAAATGGCAGCAATGGAGATGGATTTTCTTTTTCTAGCCTAAATAAGTATCTTCTCAGCTTGTGATGCAATGGAAAAATATTGAGGAAGAATGTTACCTCCTAGGGATTGAATTAACATAGCTAAATCAACATCAAAGGACCTTAAATAATACAATAATTCCATACCTTGTGAGGGTCTGAATTCTTGAGGAATTCTATGCCAAGTCCTTGTAAATCTGATGTTGAAATCAGAGATAAAATCCATTAGAGCCCGTTGTATTTTTCTGAGATGTTCCATGAGGAAAATGACATCTATATCCTCCTTGAACTAGTTGTGTAGTTTCTCTCCCAGCTGATTCCATGTGGAAATGGATTGTGAAGCCAAAATATTGTACCAATCTCTTGCTTTACCTTTGAATGATGAAACCAAAAGTTTGAGGAAAATGTTCTCTTCTATGATGTTGTGAATGGAACAATGGTTTTCTATATCTTGAATGTGATCAATAGGATATTTATCTTCATTCCCATGGAAAATAGGTAGGTTTTTCAGGATGGTTTTGGAATATCATCCCACTGCTGCAAATGGAGGCAACTTGAACTAAAATAATAGAATTGAAGAGATATTTGGAGAGCCATGATAGAAATGGAAACATGAAAAAGAGTGGAAATATGGAGGGAGTGGAGGAAAAAGTATGAAACCTGAGAAAATGTGTTTTCTCGAATCAAAGGAGTTTCCATATGTGTTGATTAACTCCTCCAAAGGCTGAATACCATTAATTAAACATCAACCTTGCTAGTATGAAGTTGAAGAGAAATTAAAACTTCTCCCACCCAAAGTGTGCCAAAATTGTTGGGAATTGAGGGACCAAGGTGGTTAGGATACACACCTATGAAATATATATATTTCAATACTTATCCCACTAAGCATGCCAAAAATTTTAGGAAATCAAGGAATAAAGGTGCCTAAGATACACACCTGTGAAATATATAGCTCTCCATACTTGTCCCACTGTGTGTGTGCCAAAACTATTTGGTAGTGAAGGCACCAAGTTGGTTAGAATACACACATGAAAAATATATATATTTCCATACTTTCCCCATAGGGTGTTCCAAAATTGTTATGTAATTAAGGCACAAAGTTTTCTAGGATACATACCTATGAAATATATAGATTTCATTACTTCTCCCACCAGGCATGCAAAAATTATTGGAGCTCAAAATTTCACCCTACCATGAGTCATATAGAACCCAAGATTTTGAGGAAATATGGGAATGTTTCTAAGTTGTGGGACTTACACTTTGAGATAGACCTCTAGAAAAGGATAGTTTCTCTACCTATTCCTAATGCTAAAACTAATCTTGGGAAGAGAAATATAGCTAACTAATCCTAATCTAACATTACAAGGGACAAGAGTTAGAAAGAGATGCATGGAAATGGAAATCATGAGCTAAAAGAGGTAATAACACCAAGGAAAGGGATATGGACACTCTAATGAGGGAGGAGGGAGAAGGAAATGGGGAAAGAAGAGACCAAACATAAGTGACATAGACACAAACTACATTTACCATATATTCTCACATGAAACACGAAAAATAAACTTACAAAGGATAAATACATGCACAACACACTACATCAAGTAAAAGAGAGGAAAGGTTGCAGATAAACATGAGTTAGGGTTGAGAAAACACCACAAAACAAGCTTTATTGCAATAAAAGTATGCACATACCATTACAGTTGTAGAGGAAGGCACAAGAACACATTGCCAAGCCCAAAATGAAGGCTTGACAACTAAAATCTACTCACGAACCAATTTTACATAGTTCCTCTACATTTTCTAATTTCCATCCTTTGGAATAAGAATAATTTTACAATATATAGAGAATGGAGAGAGAGAAGAAGGAAAAGAGAGGGAAAAGATCGAATTTGATATTGTCTTTAATAAAAATCTCTCTTTCCCCACACATGGCTTCTAAGCCGTCAGATGAGCCTCCCCATGTTATTTTTACTTGTAGAAGAACAAAAGAGGCCTCGATCGATCTGCGTGTTTGAGTCATCTATAACTACACATTACAACCCAATTTACATTTCCATATTTACTACTTATTAAATTCTACCGAAATCTTATTTTGAATTTTCCAAATTGAAGGGGTCAAGGAGACATTACCAATGATATAAATTGTTTCCAATTTGGAGCAGGGAATCAAAAGATATAAGCATTTGAATATTTTCATGTCAGGAAGCACATGAACATGACACATGGTGGTATTTGATTGACTTGAGGATTTCCTCTACCTAATTTTGAAATTAATTTACTTTACCAAGTGTTGGTATTTCATTGGTTTAGGGATTAGGTCTTGTGAAACCTCCATTATTCATCATGAATCATAAACCAATGAGCAAGATCCATGCATGTATCAATGTCAATATTTTCTTTAAAGGACCTTGTCAGTGTGAAACACATAACAATAGGAAAGCTCCATGTTACTCTACAATTTTAGTCTTTTCACGTAAGGACCTTGTCGAGTGCAAAAACATAGACCAATATGAAAGCTCCACACTACTCCGTAATTTTAGTTTGTCTTACTTTTGTGATTGCCTCTTATTGGTTGCACCCTCACATCACAGCTTTCTATTTGGGTGGACTTCAAACCGTTGGTCCATTGAATACTACCACGTTTAGTGCTTGTTGACCTTTCAACCTTTCCTAGATGCGATGCCTTTTTGAATTTGGTCTATTTTGTAAAATTGAGGTCTATGAAATAGATCTGTCTTGGAGTTCATCAAAATTGTGACATGTGTCCTACTCTTGATAATTAATCTTGTGCCATCTATCATCTTTGTGCTTTACCATGTGTCCCATTGATCTCGTTGAATTTTTCTACCCCACCTTGGACCTGAAATATTATGGAATGTGGCTTATTATGTGGGATTCATGTCCACCGAAGACAAACCTTTGAGGATAGTCAGTAATACTGCCATGTAACCTACTACATGATGTTTGGTGTTAAAATTTATGGCCAAATGAATTTCACATAGTCTTTTAAATATAACCCTCTAATTGATTAAAATTATCCTCACAATGGTTTTTAAATTCCAATGGCTGATGGTTTGGTGAGATGGAAATTAATGGTCATTTAAACATCTCATGCTTATTTAAATGGCCATGTCCATTTTAATGAGTTATCCAAATTAACCCGAGGGGTAAATTTGGGATAAAAGTTGGAGAGGTAAGTGTATCTCTTTAAGGTATTATTTCCTCTTCCCCTTCTCTTGTTTTCTATATATGGTAGCTTAGAGCTCATTATAAAAGCTCTCTCTGAATGAAGGCTTATGATTCCCTTTTGTGTAACCAAGTATTCTAAGTTATAGGCATTTGATAGAAGATTTTGAAAAGAATCCATAACCTTCAAATTGATTGTAATATACTGTGCATATTTATAAGCAATAATATGATGCTAAATTTGGCTTTTATCTCCCCTTTGTCTTATGTTATTGTCTCCTCACCTCTCCATTTTTTTCATTTCATGTTATGTATGTAATATATCTTCATGGCTTCTAGTCCAATGTGCCATATATGCAAGGATTCAAGTGTGACGAATTTGAAGAGTTGTAATTTGTCTCATATCTTCCTCTCTCATAATTACATGCTTATTTCTTATTTTCTTAAGAATCGAGGGCAGAAATCACCTTTATTTGGTGCTATCACCACTCTTTTAGCATATTTTTCCTTTTATTTACTCCTCCTTCCCCTTTTCCCTTGCAAATCCATAGCTTAGATTAGGAGTAGTGTTAGCATTAGTAAGATAGGTAGAGGAAACCACTTATCAAGAGTTTAATCTCATACATTCAATTCCCACATTGAAAGATCATCCTATATTTCACTAAGGTGTTGATCCTAGCTTTAGCAAGGGTGCAAATTCAGCTGAAAATAGTTTCTATCACATAACCATTTTCTTTTTCCCCTTTTTCTTCATAAGTGATTTTTTATTCTAATTCTAGATCATATTTATGTGTGGCCTTGTTTTCGACCCCGATTCATTTTTCCTTCCTCCCACTCCACTTGAGTTCACCAGCTAGTTATCTAATATTGGTAATAGATCTTTTGTTAATCTAGTCCAAGAAAATTGGCTATAGTTTCTTTTATTTGATGACATTGATTATAGTTAATGAAATTATCAATTATATTTTAAATCCACTTAGAATTTACCATGGTTTATTTTATCATCTCAAGTAATGTGTAATCATGGGGTCCCGAAATAAAAATTTGTAAGATAGAGGAAGAATCTAAAGTTTTGAAATGTAATATGATGGATGTGTATGAGTTTTATAAGTGGATATTGAGTAACTTATAAAATGATAATAAGGTGATGTTATAGTGATGCTATAAAAAGAAGATTTTAAGAATATAAAATGCATCTAAGGTATCACAAAATCAATAACATAGTAATATTTTTCATAAGTACGACCAATAAATAATAAAATATAACAACATATTTTCATCCCCGCTCATGGAAATTCCCCTTAGGAAATAACTATAGTGATTCCCATGCCCCAATAGTTGCTATGAAGATAAAAATTCAATAATATTAAAACATTATGTTTATAAAGGAATTGTTCTTCACCATGAGGGTTTTAAGGTAGATCAAATCAAAACAAATCTAACCCCTTCAAGGACACAAGGTAAATAATTATAGATTTATGAAATAAAGAGAACACATTTATAGGTGCAATATTTTGATCACCAAACTATGATCACATATCCCATAACTAGGAACATTGTTTCAACTAGTGCTAAAACTAAGATGCATATCAAAATAACAGAGGAAAAAAATTGGATAAAGGAAAATAAAAATGATGGGAATTTTCATATAGGGCTAGGAAAAAATATCCAACCCTCATTTCCATATCCCAAAAATTTTGAATTATTTTTATGACATCATGCATAGATAATTTTCATATATTTAGATAATTTTTATATTTTTGTAGTTGTTTGGAGTAAATATTTTCCAAAAACTTGACCCTCATTATGTGTATTATACTTTTGAACTATATGTTTAATAAATGTTATCAAAAAAATGAATTAGAACTGATATATTAGCTATTTATTGGATTTATATTTCTAAATCATAGCATTATACATAAATTGATTATTTTAATTAGGTTAACCCTAACTTTACTACCACATTTTAGTGAACCCCTTTTATTAATTGATCAAGCTAACTTAAGGATTTGTCCCTAACCATTGGGGTTTTAAATTATCACATTTAGGGTTCTAATTTTATTTATCAATATAACAACCGCATTTTCACTTCAATTATACGAAGTTTTTTTATCTTACTTTATGCTTCATTGATTTAAATACCCATATATTTAAACCCAACATAATCTTAATCTCTTTAACTTCATGCTTCACTGATTTAAATACCCAGTATTTAAATTCAAGCATAAATATGAAATTGAATCCATCCGATAATAGTCATGAAACCATGTGTAGTTGTATGAGAGTCTACAGATCCTTCTCGATCCCCCTCCAACACTCTTTGTGAGTCAATACATCGTGTATCATTTGGTTTCCTTTTTCATGTAATGAAAATAAAATATAATTTTCTAAGTGCATACCTGGAACTCAATCATTTAATCCCATCATGGCATTAGGAATATTAGATCCTTGGTGAAATCATGAGAGTGCAATAAAAACTTACACTACTTTAATCAAAGGTTCGATTCATTTATTCCATGCTCGATTCTGTGATGGCACACTCATCATTAGGAACTTGTATTTCACCCAATTATGTTATATATATTCTCTTCCAGTCTTAAGTTATTATGTTCATAGTTGAAAAACTTAGTGTTCATCTATGTCCATTCCTAATTACTAGGTTTATCTAGTTGTTAATGATAAAGGAGTTATGATCTAATACAAGTTACGATCAAGGCACCAATTTGGGTAAACCTACATGGGTAAGTGCCACAATGTTAGCTTAGGATGACCAAGGGAGAGTGAGCGTCTCCACAATGATTCACATCATTACGGGTCACTCCTTATCTCGTAGTCATCATAAGATGACAATGGGTACTTCACCATGCGGTTTAATCTGCACTCGTACCTAGGACGAAACTTGCATCTTAATACGACCTTCTCATTTAGAGGAACTAGACAAGATAACTTGACATAACAACTCCTCCATTGTATCCTTATAATGATGTTTGTCATTAATATGGTCCTACGTGGCGATGGCCATATCAATTTGGCTAGCTGATTTCCACTAAATGGGAATATTATATCTTGAGGTTATTTATTAAGTTATGACATGACACTATCTGATTTTTAGTGTCACTCACAATTCAATAGACTCCTTACCTAAGATCTAAATGAGGTACTCAAGAATACTAATGCTTGTTTATAGACATTCAACGTAACAATGTGTCTAAAATTTACATATTTTAAACATTGTATGGAATTATTACTGCAAATCATACCTAATCCCTTGTATGTTTGGTATTGCATTGAGACTAGAATATTACTAAATAGGAAGATTTTTAGTTTCCAATAATAAACCACTTCGATGAAGTTCATTAGTATATATATGTGAATGCATGGCATATTACATTGTTACTAGTCTAATTGGATCTTTAATATATCTCTAAGGTGATGTAAGTGTAGGAAAAATACACTACAAAGGTGATGCACCAAAAGAAGGGAATGAGAACAATTTCCAATGTGTGAAAATGGAAGCAAAATGTAGATCAGAGAGGGTGATGACAGTTCTCCACAGTCTAATAACAACATTCACAACACATTTCCATGCATACACAATAATAATAGGTCCCTACAAGAGTATAGAGTAGACACAAACATTTTCAATAACATTAGAGAGGCAAGGAGAATGCAACAAACTTAGCAAGGGAAGATACATCCACAAACTTGAATCTATTGCTTCATTAATATGCATAGTCCAAACTATTACAAAGGAAAGGCCTGGATCACCATGCAAGGAGTCAACTATAAATTCTTAAAACATATTGGCTTCATAAAACCAAAATGACAGAGTTTTTCTACTCAAACATTCCTCCTTTACAATGAGCCCAATAGTATTCCAATTTATAGAGTTTTGGAAGAGAGAGAAGGGATGTAAATCCCGAAATCCACTTTTCAACCAATTACAAGTCATAATAAATGAGTGTGGTTGGTGATTTTGGACCTACAAAATCAATCTCAAGGTGTCCCATAACCTACAACAGAGAAGGAATGGCAGCCCATGCTCATTAAATGCCTCTCCAACCACTAATAAAATCATTGTTCAAAACTTGGCATGTTTTCCTTAAAATCATCATAAAAAATTCATTAATTTATGTATTTATTGATTTTTTTGCATTTTTCTTGGAGTCGCAATTCCAATGAGACTAATTTTGTGAAAATCCATTGAGAATTACAAAATTTATGGCCTTCTGAGTGTGAGTAGTTATTTTGAGTTTGCCAGGGATTTCTTACATTTTACGAGACTGGGCATTTAATTTTCTAGAGCTGGATATTTTTCTTTTATTTTCACCCATATACAAATTAAAAAATAATAAATATAGTTTTTGGCATAATCGGAGCTTCGGGTCAAAAGTTATGCTCGTTTGAACTTTGGGGGTAGGGCGTTCCACGCGGGCTCTCACAATCCACATCACACCACCTTCCTTTGTATTGTGGGTATTGTGGGTTTTCAGGGAACTCATGGCATTGGGTTACAAGGGCCACCAACTCTCACCTTACCCACATATAGCTTACTGTGGATGTTTCAGATTTTACAGAGTCCACGACGGACTTGGACCACTTAGACTACCCGATCTTGCCATCGCCGCACCATATAGACTTGAAATTTTTTTGACCTTTTCACGTGCTCACATCCCAACTCACTTAGGACATTTGGACCATCCAAATCCTCCTTCTTTGTAATACATTGGACTCATTTCATTCATTTGCAAATAAAACAAGTCGGCATTTCGTAACTTACTACGACGATGGAACTTGGAGCACTTGGGATGCAAAATTTTACCTTATCCACAATACATTATTTCCTTAGCATTCCTTTACAAATCAAACAAGTTAGCATTTCAGGGAAATTTTGACCTGATGGAACTTGGACCACCTGAAATGTGAACTTCCACCTTATCCACTATATACTAGAACTATTTCCTTGGATATGCGTTGATTTCGTGTTTGTGGGGAACTCACGTCCTATGGTACTTAGACCGTCTTGGACAAAAAAATTCCACATTATTAGAATTTTATAGATTTTGCTTCAAATCCTTTGCGAGATCGAATAAATCAGCATTTTGAGGAACTTACGGCCTAATGGAACTTGGATCGATCCGGGTTGTCGGGACCTAACTTTTCCGTAATACACTCTTTCCTTATCATTTTGGACCCAAGTCAAGGATGAGGAACCCTAGTTCAACTGCATGATCATTCCACAGGTCCCTAGACCTGTAATGCATTAAATAAGCTTTTTCTCCATTTCTCCGAATTTTTCACAAATTTCCGCTAACTCCTCAAATTTTTCTTAAAAATTGGAGTTATAGAGAATCGAAGGGTGATCCCAAAATATAAATTTCTTATTTCCACCAAAAATTGTGCAAGTTATCGAAATCACCTTGGGGAAAAATTTTAGATAGCAGGTAATCGATAATAATTCAAATCAAAATTCTTCGTTTTCATATCTTTTTCAAAACATATACAACAAAATAGGCTACTTCTATCTTTTTAGTCAGATACTAGTGCAATAGTATATCACTAATTTATAGTTACATTATGTAATAAACATTATATTTTATCCATCAAATTTAAAAATTAAATCTTTCAGCTTCATATGCATCTAAGACTTAAACACTCCATCCACAACATGTTAGCACAGTTAGTTCATTAAACTGGCATGATAAGATCTAGATTTCCCTTACTAAGTTATGCCATTTATTATTTAAATAAATGAAATGTTGCAATTCTAAAATGAATAATATGACCTTCTTTAACTTGAATCTTATTTGTACATATCAATAACTTGCATACCCCTTTATGTTCATTTTTATTAAGTCAACTAATACAAGAAGCAAAATTATAAATGACCGAATAAACATTAACTTTCATCAACCATTCATTACTACACCATAATGGTAATGTTAGTAGTTATATTAATATACCTTATTTCCCATTTATCATTTTTAGATATGAGAAAAATGATTGTCCTAATACCATATGATCACACCATCTTAGACAAGTATCAATTAATAAATATGTTACTATCTATATATTCACTATGTAATAAGTATGGTGTTGATTGGTATAATTTCAAACCATAATATAATTACTAAACAATTAGTGAACTTATAGTAAAAGCGTTACTTAAGCTATATTGCAGTCAAACAATATTATCTCCTAGTTGTCCATTCAAATATGGTTGACTTGTCAAGATCTTCTTGCTTTGGTGTGCTTACTCATACCCTTGTAATGCTATAAGATACAAGGTGATAAATCGAAAAGAAAGGTATATTTTAGTACCTTAACATTTACGAAAATTCAAGGCACCAACCATGTTTCCCAATAACTCAAGCCAAACTTCCAAAGTTAAAAATGTTCTAAATATATAACCTTCAATGAGATTGGAATTTTTTTCCCCTTTGTGTCAAGTAGGGCACATAATCTTATAGTTATCACTAAGAAACATAACCACCCAAATTGAGCTCTTAAGAGTGGATACCGAACCGAGATAAAAGGACAATGTCTCGGAAGAAATTATCAATTGTTTCGAGCCTCAATCATAAGTGGATTCGACTACTTCAACCAAAAAAATATCCTATAGGAAAAGATATGAACGAATTGGTCATCCAATTTACGAAAAAGGTTCGATTAGAACCACGGAAAAACAATAGTTGAATCTAAGGATTCACTAACTTTAACACCCATTTTTCCCCGGTTGATTGGTATAAAATTCTACTTGGATATCTCGTGTGCATGATTTTCCAATTAAGCTAATGAAAATAAATACTAACACAATAGTCTTAATTAATAAAATTAAGCAAAATACAAAGCACCATCAAGATAAGAACTAAACAAGGTTAGACACTAACATTTATTATATTAGAACTTTGAAACTAACATGCTAATTGTCTAAAACCTCTATTCTCTTAATTAAAAACAAAATTAAATGGACCTATGTAAGCTCCATGGAAATCAAAGTGGTTGTTCTTGATATTCCAATAACCTAGGAATGGGGTCTTATCAAATTTGGGCTACAAGAACCTTTTGACACCTCCCATTTGACCTAAGCACTTTTAGCTAGAAAAGAGGCTTAACTCTCCAAGTGGTGAACTCTCAAGAAAACAAAGGAAAGCTTTTAGTCTATTTTGTTATATGCTTTGCTTTTGTCTTCTCAAGAAGTTTAGGTGTAAGTGTAAAGGTAGGAGGAGGGATCTTTATATAGCCCAATGGATAAAGGAACCACTACGTCCCTTTGTATGTGGGATAGTAGGGATGTTTAGTTAGTTATGGATAGGGGGTTTAGATATGGTTGAGTTAACTTTAGGAGGGTTTGTTTGTCCTTTAGTGACTCATGTGGATAAAGGGGGCCTATTAATTAATCAAGATGATTTAATTAATAGATGTGCAAGCTTATAGAAGATTTTTAGAGGAATATTAGCATGATTTAGACTATAGAAGGGGATTAAATCAATTAAATATTGATTTATTGGTTAAATGAAAGGGGAGGCTAATTAATTAATAATAATTAATTAGTCTAGATAGAAGGGGGGATTAATTAATGGAAGGTCATTAATTAGGATATTTGTTGGATAGGTGACTTAATTAATTAGCATAGTGTAATTAATTAACGATGATAGGAGAGAAGATGAGCTCTTTTGACGAAATGTCACCAATTTGTGGGAAAGGAGATAATTAGCGCAATTTAAGTATTTAAATTTCTCAAGTGTAATTATGGGTGTCTACATTTGCCCCTCTTTGGGGTGGCATAAGTGACGCCACTTCAAAGATAGTAGACAGATGAAATTTCAAGAGGTAGTAGAAAAATTAGTAGAAGTGAGAGATGCCCCTTGAGTGTTGATAGGGTGATAAAGGAAGATGATCGATGATCGAAAAGGTGAGAAATAGATAAAAGAATGGTCCAAGGAAGAATACCCCAGGTGAAGCAAAAGGAAAGTGGTGAGAGAAAAGTGATGTAGAAGAAATCTAGAAAAGTGGAGAGAAGAACTAGCCTCTAGCCATGCATTGGAACAACTTTAGTGTCATTGTATTGCCAAAAGATCTATGTCATCGGTCCTTATGAAAAATATAAGCTTACGAAAAAGTAGAATGACATGAAAATCCATACCAAAAACAATTTTCCATTGTTGAAAACACCAAATCCATGCAACATACAAAATGCAATGCAATACGAGAAAGTGAAAGATGCCTAACTCCATGCAACATACAACATTCAATGCAATACGAGAAATTAAACAAGCTAAACTAACATAGAAACATAATGTAATGTTTTTGTTATCAAGCTTTGATTCTAACCTGTGTGAATTAACAAAAAGGGTTAAAATATGGTGCCCTAAGAAAGGGTACATGCATGGGGAATAACAGAGGACACTTGGGTCCTATGAAAAACAATCATGAACTATGAAACAATGCCTAGCAACTCATTGTGCCCCGAGTAAAGACATAGTAAGCAAACCAACTTTGTTGATGGAGGTAGATCAAGATGATCTCGTGAGTCACACACAAGCTCGGGAGAGAACTAAAGAGCGATGTTTTTAGGATGATTTATATTGTTTTTTATTTTTCTGGAAACATATTCAAATATTTTTGTGATATTCTATAATTTTTTTGAATCTATGTATAGGAAAACAAAGAAGCATGGATGCCCCCAACGATAGATAGGATGTACAAGGGAAGAATGCCACACATACAAGAAAGTGAATATACGATACACCCCAACGATTAGGTGAAAGTTTTCAAATACAAACTCTTCATAGATAGAAGGAGGATCAAGGCTAATATATAAAATAGGTTCAATCATGAGGGAGCAAGGATGCCCCTAGCATAAGATAAGTCATGAGAAACACATGATAGAAAGGAAGTGGGTGATTGATTTATTAAAGGGGACAAAGGTGTCCAAAAACATAGAAAAAGGCCATCCTATACACATGGATGTTATAAATGATTTTTGAAGAATAGAAGATGCTATGAAAATATTTAGAAGGAGGTTGATGAAAAAGTGATTAGCCCAAGGCACACATCATTTGTAATTATGGTGAGCAATTTACATATTTAAATTGCGCTAAATATCTCCTTTCCTGCAAATAGGTGACATTTCGTCAAAGATCTCATCTTCTCTCCTATCATTGTTAATTAATTACACTACGCTAATTAATTAAGTCACCTATCCATAAATATCCTAATTAACGACCTTTCATTAATTAATCCCCCTTTCTCTATCTAGACTAATTAATTATTATTATCAATTAATTAGCCTCCTCTTTCATTTAACCAATAAATCAATATTTAATTGATTTAATCCCCTTCTATAGTCTAAATCATGCTAATATTCCTCTAAAAAAACTTCTATAAGCTTGCACATCTATTAATTAAATCATCTTGATTAATTAATAGGCCCCCTTTATCCACGTGAGTCACTAAAGGAAAAACAAACCCTCTTAAAGTTAACTCAACCCTATCCAAACCCCCTTATCCACTAACTAACTCAACACCCCTATTATCCCACATGAAAAGTGATGTAGTGGTTCCTTTATCTATTGGGCTATATAAAGATCCCTCCTCCTACCTTTACACTTACACCTAAAATTTTTGAGAAGACAAAAGCAAAGCATATAGAAAAATAGACTAAAATCTTTCCTTTGTTCTCTTGAGAGTTCACCACTTGGAGAGTTAAGCCTATTTTCTAGCCTAAAGTGCTTAGGTCATATGGGAGGTGTTAAAAGGGTCTTGTAGCCCAACTTTGATAAGCCCCCATTCCTAGGTTCTTGGAATATCAAGAACAACCACTTTGATTTTCCATGGAGTGTACATAGGTTCACCCATTTAATTTTGTTGTTAATTAAGAGAATAGTGGATTTAGACAACTAACATGTTAAGTTTCAAAGTTTTAATATGATAAATGTTAGTGTCTAACCTTGTTTAATTCTTATCTTGATGGTGCTTTGTATTTTGCTTAATTTTGTTAATTAAGACTACTAGGTGTTAGTCTTTATTTTCATTAGCTTAAATTAGCAAATCATGCACACATTTGGCACACCTGGTGGGACCTAGTTCCTTGACATTTTAGTTTAAATTATATTGTTTTGGTTAACTTTTGATATGCACATGTAGTAATTAATGTCCATTTTCTTAGAATTTTTGCTAATATTATATGTGTAGGTTCTTGTTCATAGCCATCATTTTAATGGGTTGTTGCCATTTTAAAACTAACTTGCTAAAATTTGAAGTATTGTGAGTTTTTGTATTTTTTTCCATGTTTTGGTTGTAGGAGTGGCACAGGCACACTAACAAGAGTGTAGGTACATTTATGGTGGTGTAGGCACCTTTGTCGAAGCCAAAATATTTGTTTATTGACCACAGCGTAGGTGCACTAACCCCGCGCACACATACCTAACTAGGGCACAGTGCATTAACTCGTGTAACGCCATTTTGTATTTTACCTTCACTGTAACATGAAAACCTTTCATATCGGTGCATTCACAATAACCTAGGCATAGACATCTCTTTGGTGGTGTAAGAACATTTTTAGTGGCGCAGGGTGATCTCATCGAAAATTGTCACTTTTTTAATCGGTTGTGGCACACATGCACTTACGGTGGTACAGTGCCCTTTGTGGTAGTGCAGGTGTTACGTTAGATAATGGACATTATTTTAAATCAGAAGTGGCACACACACACACTTATAGTGGCGCAAGTGCTTCTCTAGTAGCACAAGCACTCAATCGATTGCAACTTTGTTGTATACTTCCTTAGCGCACACACACTTACAATGGTGTAGGAACCTCTCTGGTGGTGTAGGTGCACTGTGAGTTAGAAAAATATAGAATGGTGCATCCACCCTAACCCAGGCACACACACATAAAAGGGGGCACATGTATATTTGTTTAATTTGGTTTTGGTTACAACTTTTTAGTGCTCCTTGTTTTAATCATAACTTTTGACTCGTTAACCCATTTTCGAGTTTGAATAGGTGTCGAAAGATAACGAAGTGTAATTTGTGAGGGAACTTCCAAAATTTAGATACCTTTGGTATACCAACTTCTATCACAAAACTCCCAAAATGCCCCAGAGACCTCCAAAAATGCAAATTACTAAAAACTGTTAAAAAAGTGCAAAAATTAGATTTCTAGAATTTTTCAATTTTCTTGGTTTTCTAACTCTTACAGGGTTCTAACAATGGTTTACAAGTTTCCTTTGCATTAGGTTTTTTTATACTAACTTAATAAAAAACATTTGCATCTTTATTTGTGAAGGTTTGAAACATGTATGCTCTTCCCTCGCGCCTTTCTAGGTGATCTTGGGAATCAGAAACGTTTCACCACTTTCTTCATACTTGCAAAATGGTTTAATTAACTTTCAAAGTTGGTTAAAAGGAACTTATTTTCACATTGTACTTAGGAATTTTCCATTTATTACAAATTTGAGTGAGATAGCTTGTTGCATATGCTCTTTCCTTGCATCTTAAGACAATCTGGGAAATCAAAAACAACATCTTATCTCCTTTATATAACGTTTTGGAAAATTACTAACCTTGGTATGTAGGACCAAAATCACTTGTCAAAGAAAGGAGACAAAAAAAAAAACACAAAACCCTCTAATACACGTGTTTCTTATAGGTTGCCAAATGGTGTGCCACTTAAAACCACATTTAAGTTAAAAAGATAAAAAAACACACCATATTCAAAACATTGTATTGCAGGTTTCGGAAAAGGGTACGTCCCTATCCACTCAATTGGAACATAACCCCTTTGGCATAACACCTTAAGCTACAACAATGGGGGTGGTTCCAGGAACCCCAAAGTAGTCCACACAAGAGGGAACCTTGTGGACAAAATGAGAAGTGCTCTGCACTACCTACTTGACTAGTGATTCCTTTGTGAGATAGCGTTACCAGTTGTCTGTATGGTGACCCCAATGATAGTACACATAAACGTAATAGTTTCCTACTATTCTTGAAGGGGGTAAAGTAAAGCCGAGATACTCCCAAACTATTCAGTGTGACTTTTTGGGTAAATCGTGCTCGCTTAAGAAAACTTTGTAACACCTAGGATGAGAGAACTACCTAGGAAGATATACTTTGGCCAGGAGCCCACTTTGACCATTCTAAAAAAAAAAAGTGTTGAGTTGTGAGCCATCTTTTCATCATGAAACATGTGACACATTACTTTTGCTTAGTTTTTTTACTTTCCTTAAGGTGAGGTGAAACTCTTTCAAGTGAAGCTAGCGTTTTTCATCCCCATTTTTGATCTACTTCCTTCACGTTCTTTTACACTTTGTTGATAAAAATAAAGGTTATTACCTTTGTGTTATCAATTGATTGTTTTACCACTTTTTTGTCTGTTTACACCCATCCATGTTTGTGGTTGGGTTAGTTAAACGTCTAAAGTGTGTGGAGACGTATTTATATCATTTGGTAGCATTTACAATCTTGATACCCACGTCGAGATTGTCATCTTAGTTAGGATTGATTCATCATTTTATCTCCCTTTGACATATTACCTCATTTGCATTGTCTCAACATAATTAATATACTTATGTAATGTCTCGTAAACATGATCTAAGGGTTTGCATTGTGGCATTATGCTGCCCACGTTTTAACACATCCTTAGTATACTTTGACTTAGTTTAATTTCAAACATTGTCCCAAATCTTGAAAGATGTCACTTACTTTTTGTTTGTGTCATTTGATTCCACTTTGACACTAATATCTCACTTCTCCGTGAAGCTTGATAGAAATGTCTAATTGGTGTGGTTACGTGGCTTACATTTGTAAACCTCACCTTTTAACATTTAGGTCTTGTTTGTTTTTGAACTTGTCACTGTATCCTTTGATTGGTAGTCACATATACCCTTTGTTAATATTTACACCTTGTTCATTTCGAGCTTGACGTAAATATTGACATTGTGTTGATCACCTTTACATTGAACTATCACTTTGCACACACATTTTCATATGGTGTATTTCCTTGTTGATTGGCTTTGTGTTTCACACTTGCATGATTGTTCCTTGTGATTATTCATTCAAAAAAACTTATTTTCTAGGACAATCCCTTTTTATCTCATCGATATTACATCATCACGATGTCTATTTTCCTTAGACCTTCTTTGGAAAATCACGCACGCATATCAATACTTATGAAATGTCTAGCTGGTTGTCCTTATGCTACCAAAATTGACATGTCACTTCCTTCCCTTTGAAGGAGTTCCATCACACTATCTAGATCTAGACATTTGTGCTTAAAACAATGCCAAAATGAATAACTATCGCGTGGTTTCCATACTTACAAAAATACGAAACCTAGGTTTAGCAATTCAAATCAAAATATTCCCATTACAACTAAACCTTGTTTGGTTCTTCATGCTAGAGAGCCCATATGGGTAACTCGTTCCCCACCTTCATCTCATAGTTGGTGGTATGATTTGGATGCTTCTGATCCAAATTATTATTTGAGTTCCCCCCACTCTTCTTCTAATTCTAATCCAAACATTTCCTCTTCTTCTGAGGATTCCAATCCAAACATTTCCTCTTCTTTTGAGGATTCCAATCCAAATATTTCCTCTGAATCTTTTGATGATTCAGATCCAAACTACTATTTGGATCCAAACTACTATTCGGATTCATCTAATTCGACTCCTAAGTCATCTAATGTAACTCCTATGTCATGGTCCTCCCTATCTTCATAGGAACCTCTTCATCATACATTTAATATGACTCCTATGTCGTGGTCCTCCCTTTCTTCGTAGGACCCCTTTTATCAGTCACCTTGACGACGTCTTCTTCCTTTGAAGATACGTGTGACTCCAAATCCCTCCAATCAAACATCTAATATAATTATTAAATCATGGTCCTCTCTTTCTTTTTAGGACCCTTATTATTATTCATCCAATACGATTCTTAAATCATGGTCCTCCCATTCTTCACATGACCTTCTTCATCAATCAGCCCTAATAAGTCTTCCTCCTTTTAAGATTCACGTGACTCAAAGTCCTTGAGTCAAACGTGTGAATCAACCCATGTGTCGCATCTACATACTTTGGACTTAATCCTACTAGTTTACAGATGATATACCATCATATAGGTAGGTCCACATCACCTTCTTCTACTCTTGAGACATCTAGCTACACATATTCTTCATCCCCCACATCATCTTCTTCTATCAATCATCATCAAACATATTCTAAGTCTTCCACACCAAGTGAACTTATTTCTTCCAATCAACCCCTAGTGGTCGATCAACAACTCATACTAATTGATCTCTTTCAGAATGAAGAAAAAATCATGGAATTTATAGGGGCATATGAAGATATTCCTTTAATAGATTACGAGAAAGGATTCTCTTTAGAATTTGGTGCGTTTGCATATTGTAAGGAAAAGGTTGATTCCTTTTATCAATAAATGGAGGAAGAGCCGCAAATCATGCAACTTGATCCTCCTCTTATTCTTCCATATTCAAATTCTTCATTATTTAATGAAACTCTTGGTCTTGCATTGATCCATGTCCTATCTTCACATCACCCAATAACTCTTTGTCTATCATAATTCTGCAATCACAATATCTTATGGGGTCAACACTAAGTAGCCCTTCATCTTCATCTAGGTGTTGGTCACCTTCTAATAGCCCTCCCTCTGCTATTTATTGGACATTTTAGAGTAGTCCACTATCTTCTATTCTTGGGGCATGCCCAACTAGCCCCTTTTCTTCTAGGTATGGATCACCCCGGGTAGTCCATCATCTTCTATTCTTGGGCCACATCCTAGTAGCCCATTATCTTACATCTATGGGTCATGTCCTAGTAGCCCTTCTTCTTCTATTCTTGGGCCACATCCTGGTAGCCCTTCATCTTATATCTATGGTTCACATCCTAGTATCCATTCTTCTTATATTCTTGGGCCACATCCTGAAGCCCTTCATCATATTCTATCAATAGATCACCTCTCGGTAGCCCATCCTCTTCAATTCTTCGACCATATCCATTTCATCCATCACATATTTCATCTACCAAAGATTTTGGCAAGCCCACTACCATTACTCTCATCAATTATAAACATCCATGTTCTTCTCCCACTTCTCAGGATTAAACAAGTCAATCAGTAGCTTATAATAAACCCAGGCGGGTTCTTTATCAAGACAAGATCAAAAATCAAAGAGATCCAAAGCTACCAACAACTCCAATGATCATAAAATCCAAAATCAAACATGATTCAAGAATCCACACCAATGTACCCATCAAGTATGGTACAAAGTGTAAAAACTTATGGATAGGGAACTTAAACTCCTACATATGAAACCCATGTTTCAAAACAAATCACCGTCATTTATTGAGTGTGAACTCACCATGATCATTGAGATCGAGATCATATCACTCTCGATAAACAAACATGCTTAGTCTCCCTTATCAAGGAAATTGTAAACATCATTGTTGGATCCTATCACATGGAGTGAATTTTTGGCCCCACCTTTCCAAAAACTATCAAAAATATTAAAATCAAAATAATGCAAAAAAAAAAAAAATGAGAAAACACAAAAAAAATCAAAGGTACAAGGATCAAACATTGCAATCAGGTATTTGCGTACACATGGATGTTTCTTTCTTCCCTTCCTTATTATATTTTTTGCAATTCTTCCTACCATTTTCATCCTTTCAGTGATATTTTGGTTAGATTATTCACACACATTTTGTGACATTTATCTCTATGGTATCCATTTGACCCTATTCTTTTATCACCTTGGTAAATTAAAGAACGAATGACCTCTTAGAGATCCTATCACATTCAATATCTAATAAACTTGTTGCAAAATTTTTTTGGAGATATTTGTTGACACTAGCCAATTTCATCATCATAATCACTTCCAACTCCTTCCATCAAGCCATCAGTGGTTCTTAACCCCTTGTCAAACAAGAGAGATGAAATAAGTTTTCAGAAAGCAAAAGAATCAAAATCAATCAAAAATCAAAAGTTGAAAGCTAAAAGCAAAAATCAAATTGATATATTAATCTCTCTTGGCGTATTTCCAATAATATCTATCGAGGCTATGGACACATGACTGGTAGTAGAGCAATGTTTTGATTAGAATCAAATGCATCTCCTTCGAGGCTATGGATGTTTGGCTAGCAGTGGAGCAATGTACGGCTATCCTTCCACCCTCCATCCACAAATCAAAAAATCACCTTTCAAAATCAATCATCCCTACACATGGCTGGCTAGGGTGTATTCAATTTTGTCTATTAAATCTTCTCTTCAATAGGTAATTAAATTCCACGTGCACACAATGGATATCTATGAGTAGGCAGGATTAGTATGTTACCAAGTGTCTCTTTTTGGACCTTGTTCAGACTCTTACTCTAGTCCATATTTCGTCTCAAGATTTGTGCCTTTGGCTAATCACTTCTTCATCGCGAGGCTTCTAAGCTACATTCATATCATTCAAATAGTTCTTCTACTTTGTTCAGAACATCCATGTGTATAATATTACTTGTTTTTAATCTTTGCATACACGTTTTTCACCTTTCACAAAAACAATATTCTCCTTCCTTTCTATCATGTGCTTTTAGGCCAACTTATGCTTTGGGGCATCCTTTCTTCTTCTTAGCATTTCATTGGTTTATGTTCATCATCATGTTGAACCTATCCATAATGGCCTTGAGCCTTGCTTCTACACTGAAGAGTTTTCCTTTGAATACTCCCACCTAATTGTTGGGGAATTTTTACATCTTCACCTTTCTCGGTATGGATATGGCATTATGCCCTTGTACATCCCATCTATTGCTAGGGAATCTACACTTCCTCGTCTTCCTATACATAGTTTCATAAAACTTTCAAAATCAACCAAAACATTCAAATATGTTAGAAAAATCATCAAAAACATTCAAATATCCTTAAGAAAATTTCTAAAAATTGAAAATCATCCTACAAAACATCTCTCTTTGGTTCTCACTTGTTCATGTGTGTGACTTATGGATCATATTGATCTACCTCCATCAACAAAAGCTAGGATGCTTACTTCATCATCTCACTGGGCACAAACAAGTTGCCTTGTATTGTTTCATAATGCACATTGCTTTTCCATCGAGACCCAAGTGTCCTCCATTATTCCCCTCGTATGTATCCTTGCTTGGATCACCATCATCAACCCTTTTCGTTAATTCACATAGGTCGTAATCAAGCTCGATAATAAAAATATTACATTATGTTTCTCTATTACTTTAGCTTGTTTACTTTCTCGTATTGCATTGCATTTTGTATGTTGCATGGATTTGGTGTTTTCAGCAATGGACAATTATTCATAGTATGGATTTTCATGTCCTTCTACTTTTTCTATATGCTTATATTTTTATAAGGACCAATGACGTAGATATTTTGGCAATATGATGACATTGAAGTTGTACCAATCCACAGGCTACAAGCTAGTTCTTCTCTCCACTTCTCCATATTTCTTCTACATTACTTTCCTCTCACCACTTTCCTTCATCCGGGAATTCTACCATGGTCCATTCTTCTATCTATTTCTCACCTTTTTTGATCATCGATCATCTTCCTTCATCACCCTATCATCACTTGAGGGGGCATCTATCACTTCTACTAATTTTTCTGCTACCTCTTCAAAATTTCATCTCGTCTATTGTCTTTGAAGTGGTGTCACTTACCCCACCCCAAAGAGGGGAAAATGTAGACACCCATAATTACGCCCGAGAAATTTACATACTTAAATTGCACTAAATATCTCATTTCCCACAAAAACATAATAAAATGAACATAAAACAAAAAATTAAACCAACGTTGCATGCACATCATGCAACCTATTTGGTTCACTAAGATTCAAGGTATATTTTCAATGGAAAATCATTTTGTAAATACCTATAGGTGCCTCTAAGATAAGCGTTCAACAAGAGTAAATTTTTTTAATATCTTAGATGTACCTAAGAGTATGCATACATGCATTACAAAATAGAACAAGCATCCATAAGGGTAACTTAAATCCATTCAAAGATTCATTCCAATGACTAGTAGAACAATTTCATGATGGAAACCAAGATTTCAGACTTTGTTTATATATATTACACTATTGAATACCCATTTTATTCACGGTATTTCTTAGGAAGATACAAGTCCAGATCTATACAATTTTGTAGAACCCACCAATTCTCACATAAAAGGAATAACACCCAAAATTCAAGCATCACAAGGAGAATATCATTCAACACAGAACCAGTAATTACCAGTAAACGATAATAGAAATATGAAGGTATTCATAAAAGACTCATTCCACAAACATTGCTATGAAACAACAATATCTCATTTATCTCAATAATAAATCAATTAAGATATCAAGAGAAAGGTAGGTCTTATCATGCCTTTACCAAAATATCCTACGTTTTAGAGCCCAAGTAAAATATATGGCGAGATAAAAAAATATTTTGCCCAAAACGCACGAATGTAACTTCCTCAAGAACCCTTAAAGATTCTACATTATCTTTTATATATAGACATTTATCAATGTTTCCCGAATATTCTTTACCAGAAGTCACCGAATGCATACAACAATTTGTCAACAATGAGTTAACACGATAAAAGGATAAACCTCCAACATGTAGAGTTCCATATATCAAAACCATCTAAGAGAACAACCAAAACCCAAACCATCTATTTACTAACCGATTTTTGCATGTCCCAAAGTCTTTGACAGATATTGAATTCAATTTAATGTATGGAATTAAATGCAATTTTCTGCCAAATTAATTGACCATCATTTTCATTACCCAAATTTAGCATGTCATCATATTTTAGAAAACAAATTCACTAAATAATAGTTAGTTAAAAGATAGCAGTAATTACCTTACCAATTATCTCCATGCCGAACGGTTGGCCAATGAATAAGGATTATAAAATAACTAAGTACATGCTATGAGCCAATGGAGTGCTAACTCACCCCTTTTCAAAAATACATAGTTCAAATCAAAATCCCTTAGTCAAGTATTAGTCTTAGGCCCCCTTCTATTTCTAACATCAACCTTAGTTAATGCTTTAGCATTTCAAATTCATATCAACCCCTTTAGAATTCATGCTAAGGCTTACTATTATAGGTCCAAGCCCTTAAGTATTGAATTTCATAAGCCTTTTGATTAATATAGGTTTAGGTTCTAATGACTTTATGCCCATACCTTTAAGATTTAAGTTTTAGGAGATCAACAATTTAGGTGATTGATAAGGTCACTCAAACACCTTCCTTCACATGTGGTCGATTGTATCGACCTTTATAATAATAGATATTTTTGTTTCTAAATTTCAAAACATACATAGCAACACTTATTTAACTAAATTGGGACTTATTCCAGTCCCAATAGCTAAAAACATATCTAATATCTAAATCTAATATTGCTTTATTTTTAGATTCCAAAATTTCAAATATTAGAATTATCTGCACTCCAAAATTACACATATCGGATTCCAAAATCGCACATATTGGATTCCAAAACTGCATATATCGAGAATCTAGAATCACATATATTGGAATCCAAAATCACCTATATTGGAATTATATGTACTCCAAAGTCCCATATATCGGAATCTAGAAAATCAAATATTGGAATCCATTATATGGGCTAGCATCCGTTGGGAATTATTTATGCTATGTTATAAGGAAAGTGTCTATTCGGAATTATTTATGCTATGTTATCTTGGATAGCATCCACTAGGAATTATTTATGCTATGTTATAATGGCTAGAATCCGGCTGGGAATCATTTATGCTATGTTATAAGGGCTAGTGTCTACTGGGCATTAATATTTCGTCTGCCCTTGCATCATGTTGCCCTAATTTCCAAATCTGTATTTTCTCAAAAAATGTTTTATCCTTTGATTTGATGGTCTGTGATTCTTCCCCTCTAGTTGGATGCTTTAAAATGCTCACAAACTTGTTGTTTTGCCCTAATTTGAAAGAATAATCCAAGTTTTCCCTTTTCTGTGCCCTAGTTTTTCCAATTTTGTGGGCTATGTCATTTTTCCCCTTTGCCAGATCATGGAAAAATCCAAATTGATCAATTCATACTTGTTTGAGTTTGAAAATCCAATCCCAAAGTCAAGAAATGTTGGAAATCATGTTTGGTTTGGTTCCAATTCAAAAAAAAATTCCATCCTTGGTGAAAAAATCGATTCTGGGCACAACTGGAAAATTTGTGTTTTTGACGGTCAAATGGGCATCATTTTCCCATCAAAATTCTTCCTCAGACATGCATTGGCAACGTGGCGGGTTTTTATTGGCGAGGATCGGTGGGGAAGTGTTCTAACTTGTCATTTTTTATTTTTGGCAAAGGGGCATTTTCGGGCCCGGGGCTCCATTTTTTCCAATTTGCCTACGTGGCATGTTTTGATTGGCGGTGGGATGGAGGTGGTGGTCGAGTTCCCTTAAGGTTTTAGACCTTATTTTGTGAAAATTTTAAAAGTCAAATTTTGGCCCGAAACCCCACAACCAATCGAGGAGGACACATGTCCTAAAAGTTTCAAAATGGAAGTGCGAGGGCCGGGGGGGACTTAGAGTTTTTGGCTCTAATTTTATAAAGTTTCAAAATCAGTTTTTCCCCCACTCCAATCAGTGATGAACATGTGGTAGAATGACGGGGAAGGGCGGGTTTTTCCCTTTTTCACGGGTCAAAATGTGGCCAGCCCCACAGGCCAAAATGGGAATTTTCCCCCTTTTTTGGCAAAATGGATAAAAGGCAAATTTTGGGCCAAGGTTCCGTGAGCTATCACAGGTGGACACATGTCCAATGACATGTGGTCGGGAGGGTTGGTGGGCTGGTAGAGGGAGGAAGAAAATATTTCCCATTTGCCAAAAAGACTCAAAATCAAAATTTGAAGCATTTTCCCATTAGCGAATCACAAGGAGACACGTGGCGAGGGAAAAATTAGAGGTGCGGGCCCACGGGGCAAAAAGTGAAAATTTTTCCAAAATTCAAAAAGGTCAAAATGCATAGAATTGAAGCGTTATTTCAATGGGACCCACCATGTGCCACATGTCAGCTCCTAAATTCAAAGGCAGAGGGGTGGAGAAAAAAGTCAAAATTTTCCATTTTCAAAAATGTGGAAAAGTAAAAAATGAGCCCAAATTTGTTTCCCATTATTTTTTGACACATGTCCGGCCTTATCAAAAAATTTAAAAAGGGTAACTCAAGCTTATTTCTAAGTCCACATCTTCCACATGGAGGCCAGGGATTAAAATATGGATAAGATCGATGGTTGATGTGAATTCATTTGTTTTGACCGCCATCGGAGCTCCAAGAAGCTTGGAATCATGATTTTTGCATCAAAATTCATCAAATTTATAGTAATTTTGTGTTGTCTTGGCCTTCTAGGGTCATTGGCATCCATTTCATGACTCAATGTTTTGATTTGAGATGTTTTTGAAGTAATTTTTTACTCTGCCCGAGCAAACACGTGAAATGTCAAAATAAAAAGTTGCAGAGGTAATTTGAAAAGGTAAAAAGGTGAAAATGATGAGTAAAAGGTGTTTGCATGCCTCGATGATGAAAAACATGCCTCCAGGATGGATAATGATCCAAATATTTGTAATGATTTAATCTTTTGGGCACACCTGGCAACCTGCGAATGTTTTTCTATTTGATGTCATTTTCATTGAATCATGAAGAATTGTTGTAACAAAATTGATCCCATGGCATATTATTTGCTTGGGAAAGAAGGCTCCAATGTGGCATGAGGTATATAATGCATTTTGGAGAAATTATAAAGGGGTGGGAAAAATTGAAAATCACGAGCAAATTCTAAAAAAGTCTCATTTTCTGAGAAACCCACTAAAGAACAAGGATAATTTCTTCTGTGTTGGATCTTCATGTATGTGAGTTGGTTACAAGTGTATAGCCATCACACAGATATGAGATTGTTCATGAAACTCTCCTCTGCTAATGAATCTAACAAGATTTTGAGTTAATCTATGTTTTTTTGGGCAATATGATGTTTGTTATCATTTTTAAATGCCTGCAAATAGTTTTCATTGTTCTTGTTGCAATCTTGCATTGAAAGTATTTAGAAATCACACAAAATCTCCATTTCTTGTTGATAGTTTAGTGGCATTTGCAATCTCATGTTCAAAAGAGCCTTCATCTGATAAAGAGATAAACAAATTTAAAATCACTTTACCTTCCTTGACTGCAGAGATTTCTTGTAAGCCTTTGGGGGTACCTTAGGCATGGTTTGATCATGGATTTTTGTGTTTAATTGAGTTCTTTACTTCAAGCTTTTGTGGTGAATTCTCAAATATTGTGTGAAGAGTGCAACCTGGGCTTCCATTTATGCCTCTTCTAGTTGAAAGAATATCCTGATTATTTGAAGCATTTTATCTGATAGTTGTTCAAGTATTGTAGAGGTTGTCAAAGATCTGATATATCCCAGTTTGTCTTGTCAACACCCCACCAAAAATTCATTCAAAAAAACTAATCCTACCCATACTATCCCTGCATTTGCATTGTGTGTCAACCAAAGGATCTAACCCATCTACAAAAATGCACAAGGCAAATCAGGGATTATACTGATGTCTTGATAACCCTTGCCTTGCATTGAAAATATCTCCATAATCTGGGAGTGACAACTTGTGAAAGTCAGATTTGGAGTGTTGATCATATTTTCCCAAGGCATTTTCATACTATTTGCATATATTGAGGGATATCTTCATCTCCTTCACCATTTGGGGGTTACAATATAGGTTCTCTTACCTTGGTTGAAAGGCACAACCTAGAATAGTGAGGATCAGATCAGATCCTTTCAAGGTGTTATCCATCTCTCCACCAATCTGAGTGTCAGTTAGATCACATCCCTGGCTACAAAATGACATATATCAAGATCTATCTGAATTTTAGTCTTCATGTTATATCTTTGATGCTGCTCAGACTGAAAAGGAGAAAAATTTGGTACCAACACCTTTCTTTATGCATTGCATGCTGGGGATTTATTTTAATTTCTTGGTGTTTTTGGAGTGTTTGAAGAGTTTGAGCATTTGTGTATTCAAGTATTTGAGCTGCTACATTGTTAAAATATCATTCCATGCTTCAGATCTGCAAGTTTTAAATCAAGGGTTTCAAGTTTTGTCTACCCTTTTTTCCATTTCCTAGCAGTTCATACACTTTGGTGCATTGTGATTGATTGATTTAAGAAGAAGAAGTCTATTTATAAATCCTTGCAAAGGTTTCAGTACTAGAAAACATTTGATAGATTATTTTAGTGCATTCTTGCACAACTAAGGTGAAATTCCTTAGTGGCGACTCCATGCTGATTTGATCTTGAAAATACCAGTTGTCTTACCTTTCTGTCATTTATAATTTGTTGTTCAAATCTGTAAAACTGAAGGAAGAAGATCTCTCTTCATCAAGGAATCTACTAAGAAGTTGTTTACAGATTCAAGAAACTTAGAGCTAGAGGGGAGAAAGGTGTGGAAGGTTGTTGGAGACTTGGCTACAAGAAAGGAGATCCCTATTGTTGAGTTTGAAAGTGAGCAACCTGTTATTGAGGACTGTAATTCTTCTTCAAGTGGATCTGATTCAGACAATCCTATTGCTGATTTGAATTCCCCATCAGGTGAGGGACCTTCTTGTGCATTTGAAAGGCTTGCTCCTAAATCTGCTCCTATATTTTCTAAATTTGCTAGAGATCATCAAGAAGGAGAACCCTTAAGAGAGATCTATTTTGAAGATTTCATTCCCATTCCCCAAAGACCTCTCACTCCTCATCATTTGTTTCTCCTCCAAGATCACCACCACAAAACAATATGGCTCAGCCTAGACCTCCATTTTTGTTAACACCTTTAGTCCTATAAATTTTAGAGGAATGGATGGTTACCCAAATGTTGTCCCACAAGATGTGAGAAATAGGTTACCAAAGTTTCAAGGTAACAATGCTATGACTGGAGATCAACATCTCAAACTTTTGATAATATGATGGAAGATTTTGAGATAGATTTTGAGGATGTGTATGTCAAATTTTTATTCATACACTAGAAGAGGATGTTAGGGATTGGTACAAGGCTCTACTTGATAATTCTATTGATTCTTGGACTGAAATGAAAAATGCATTTAGGTTGCAATATGGTGACAAGACTGATCCTATATTTCTTTTGTCTGAGTTTGAGAATATCAAGAAGAACCCTAATGAATCAGTCCATGAATTCAACACAAGGTTTAACAAAAATTTGAGAAGGTTTATTGTTAATTTGAGGCCTTGTGATGAATCTTGTTTAATCAAATATGTAGATGCATTTGATAAAAAGTAGCCTATTACCTAAGAGACAAGAACCCTACCAATCTAAGACAAGCTTTCACCATGGCACTTCAAATTGAAAACAATATCAAGGCTGTTGGGAAACCTCTCAAGAGAGATGGTGTAAAATTGATAAACCCTAAAAAACCTCAAGCTAGCAAAGGTGCTGATTTAGAAGAGGTTGTGAAAACTTTGGTAGGGGATATCAAGAAATCTCATACAAGTTGGCAAGAGATGAGAAGGGAATTGGGTAGACTTCACAAGGTCAGCCTAGGTAGCAAGCACAAGATAGATTTGGCAATCATCCTAGGGGTGATCAAAGACAAGATGATAGAGGTAAAGGACCTATGGGAGGGGGAAATAGACAACCCCAAGCACATGAAAGTAGATTGGTTCCTGACCCTCTAACTACTAGGGTTACTGCTATTGATGAAGTTGTTGATATGGATTGGTGTGATAGATGTTTTCTTCCTCATCCTCCATGTGAAGTGGACCAGAAAGTTGGTGAGGATGATAATGAGGATGGTCCTGATGATGATATTTGCATGATGGGCTGTTCTTCAAGCTCATAAGGAGGAGAAAAATCTACTGAAGTAATAAGTGCTAGGACTGCTGCTAACTTTTGGGATTGCATCAAATGGGTACAAGTATTTCTTCCCCCTCATGCTCTTGAAGTTGATGTAGTGCAAGATTTTGAAATTCCTAACAATGACTTTGAATACTTAAGAGCTTTGATGATTAAGAAGTATGATGGTGGTATCCCTTCGGAGGAAGATAGAAAATTGTTGATGAATGTTGTTGTAGCTCAAGAGAAAGACTATAACACTAGAAGAAAAGTTGTTAAGGGAGTTGGGCCTCAAGCCAAACCTAAAACACCCTTGCTCACAAGCATTCCAAAAGAAGCTTCTAGGAAAGAAACACTTGCTAAAATCTCTACTATCCCAAGCAAAAATTACAGTCCTCCTCATGCCCAAGCTGCCAAGAATCCATTGCCATCTAATGAATCTTCTTGTCTCCCTTCCATGTTGTTTTTTCCAAAGAGTGTTCCCTATGACATAGCCCAAGTATTGAGCCAAATTAAAGTGAGTGTTCCAATCATTGAGTTTCTTAGAATTCCTGAGCATAAGAAGAGAGCATTTGAGTACTTGGGGTTGAAGGAAGAGAAGATCACTCTAGGCAGAAATGTAAATGTTGTTGAGACTCCTCCTCAAATCATTTTGACCTTGAAACACCACCAGCAGTAGAAGATCTTGGAGAGACACCTAAGGTATATTTGGGGACATCTTTGGTTGATTCCCAATTGAATGTTGATCCATTTTTCACAACTTTGATTATAAAGGATAGGCTACTTCACAATTGTATGTTTGATTCTAGTGCATCATGTAATGTCATGCCTCTAGAAGTCATGAATGAGTTGGATATCAAAGTGACAACAACCTATGGAAAATGTACTACCATGGACTCAAGAGAAGTGCCGGTAGTTGGTTGTGTAAAAGGTTTGGTTGTGCAGCTTGCATCTTATCCCGGGAGGAATTTAAAATTGGATGTTGTGATTGTTGATTTCCCTACCAAATGGGGTATGCTTTTGTCAAGAAAGTGGGCTGCAAGTGTTGGAGGGAGTGTCCAAATGGATATGTCTTTTTCCACCATTCCCATTGAGGGCAGCCTTGTCAAGCTCTATGGAGAAAAGAAAATGTTGCATCTAATTGAGGACCCAAACAATGCTTCTTATGAAGTGTTATTTTCTGATGTTGATGTTGATAATTTCATTGGTTTTGCTGATGGAAAAGAACACAAAATGGATCAGTCAAAGTGCCTTGAGCAGGTATGTTCTCCTTGGACCTTGCTATTTGATGGAGCTTGCTCCAAATTTGGAAATGGTGCTGGTGTAATTCTGATTTCTCCTAGCTTGGAAGAATTTGTTTTTTCCTTCAAGCTTAATTTTGAATGTACTAACAACATTGCTGAGTATGAAGCCTTGTTGTTGGGTCTGAGAATTGCATGGAAGTATGGTGTCAAGGACATCATTATAAAGGGAGATTCAGAGCTAGTTGTCAAACAAATAAGAAAACTATATGCTATAAAAATCAATAGATGAAGCAGTATAAGCATGTAGTTTGGGATCTAATTGAAATGTTTGATTCCTTTAATATTATGCACCATGATAGAAGTTTGAATGTTGCTGCTGAAAATTTGGTAGTGTTGGGGTCAAGATTTGGAGTTTTCACCATTTCACCTTATTGTGAGTACAATGTTGAAGTGTTGACTAGGCTAGCTGTCCCTGACAACATCAAGCATTGGCAAGTGTTTGATGATGATTCTCAAGTGCAAAGGTTCTTGAAAAATCAAGGTGAGTTTTAGATCAGCATATTGATTGGGAACCAATGGTGTGTATGACTTGAAGGAAGAGAGACTTTGTTTGGAAAAATATATTATCAATTGAAAACTAACACCATTCCTAGAGGCCTTGTTGCTCTTGAGTCTAATTTTAACAATGTTGATTACATCATCAATAGAAACATGTCTTCCTCAAGGGACATGGAAGAGCATGACTTGGGAACAAAGGAAAAACCAAGAAAATTTTTGTTGGGTGGCAATCTAAACAAGGAAGAAAAATAATCCTATCTTCAATTGTTGAAACAATATCAAGACTACCTTGCCTGGTCATATTCAGAGCTGAAAGCATATAGAGAAGACTTGTTTCAGCATGAGATCCCTCTTGAGGCCAAGAATAAGCCATTCAAATAGAGGCAAAGGCCAATTAATCCACTTCTCTCCATGAAAATGCAAGAGGAGTTAAAGAAGTTGAGAGATGGAGGTATTATTCAGCCCACTAGATATTCATCTTGGGTTGCAAACCTTGTGCCAGTCAGAAAGAAGAATGGAGACATCAGACTTTGTGTGGATTTTAGAAATCTAAACAAAGCATCCATGAAGGAAAACTATCCCTTGCCAAATATGGAAAATATGTTGCAGCTTGTGACAGGGTCTGAGTTACTTTCTACATTGGATGGTTTCTCTAGATACAATCAAGTGGTTGTCAAAGAATCAGAAAGACTTAAGACAACATTCACTACTCCTTGGGGAACATATGTTTTTGTTAGGATGCCCTTTGGTTTGATGAATGTTGGTGCCACTTTTCAAAGAGAAATGGATGTTGCTTTTGCTGGTTACATCAATGAGTTCATTGCAGTTTACCAAGATGATGTGACTGTGTTTTCAAGGTAGAGAGGTGATCATTTGCAGCACTTGGAGAAGATGTTGATCAGATGTAGGGAGTATGGCATTTCTCTTAATCCAAAGAAGTGTCATTTTGGCATGTAAAAGGCCAAGCTGCTTGGTCACATTGTGTCAAAATATGGTGTTATGATAGACCCTGAGAGAGTGGAAGCAATCAGCAAAGTACCTATCCTAAGAACCAAGAAAAGCATCCAATCTTTCTTTGGTCAAATTAATTTTATTAGAAGGTTTGTTTCCAACTTTGCTTGAGTTGACTCTTCCAATCACAAGCATGCTAAAGAAGGACCAAGTTATCAGGTGGGAGGAGGCTTCCATTCAAGATTTTGAAGGAATTAAGGATGCACTTAAACATGCACCTATTTTTAGCAGCTCAAACTATAAGAGGCCTTTCCAAATCTTTTCCTTTGCCTTTGCCTCTGAGTATACCATTGCTTCTGTTTTGCTACAAAAGGATGAGAATGGGGCTGAGAGGCCTATTGCCTTCTTTAGTAAGGATTTACAAGTAGCTGAGATGAAGTATACAATCATGGAGAAACAAGCATTTGCCTTGGTGAAAGCAACAAAATTTTCAGGCCTTATATATTGAGTTCAAAAGTTGTTGCTTATGTTCCCCACACCATGGTGAAAGACATCTTATCAAGAGATGGAGATCTCAAGTAAAAGATGTAGATGGGTGAACAAACTATAGGAGTATGATATGGACATCAAACCACAAAGTTAGTAAGAGGTTTGGGTCTTGCTAAGCTCATGGCTGAGAGCAACTTGCAGAATATGGAAGTGAATCAGCTAGAAGAAGAAAGGGTAGATGTTCTTGGGAAATTGGTAAGTTTTGAGTGGTACAAGGATATAATATTTTACCTCAGACACCTTTGTTGTCTTGATCATTTAAATAAAAATCAGAAAAGAGCCCTCAAGCTAGCTTCTCAAAAATATATCATCACAGACCTTGGGCTGGCTTGGAAGAACCCTGAAGGTGTCCTCTTGAAATGCATAATTGAAGATGAAGCTCCCAAGATAGTTGCTGATTTCCATGGGGGAGTTTGTGGAGGACACTTTTTGGAAGAGTAACAACACATAAGATTTTGAGAGCTGGTTATTGGTGGCCTACTCTCTTCAAAGATGCAACCCATCTGGTTAGAAAATGTGATAGTTGCCAACATTTTTCTAGAAGACTAAAGCTTTAGGCTCCCTTCCTTTGCAGCCTGTATCAATTGAAGCTCCTTTCAAGCAATGGGGGATGGACTTCATTGGTGAGATTTTAGATCCTTCTAGTGCTAGCCATAAGTGGATCCTTGTAGCCACTAATTATTTTACAAAGTGGGTAGAGGCAATCCCCACCAAGAAAGCAACACACCAAATAGTTATGGACTTCTTGTTGAATCAAATCATATGCAGATTTGGAGTCCCAGTCAAGATTGTAGCTGATAATGCCATGTGCTTTAGAGCCAAACCTTTAATGGCAATGTGCAATGAATATGGAATCAATCTGACTTATTCTTCAAACTATAACCCCCAAGGAAATGGACAAGTTGAGTCCAGCAATAAGAAATTGTTGAAGATCATTAGGAGAACCTTGGAGTTGAAAACAAAGAAGAAATGGGGTGAACAATTGAAATTTGCAGTTTGGGCTGATAGGATAACTCCTAAAAGAGCTACTTGGTAAAAGCCCATTTGAATTGGTGTATGGAACTCAAGATTTTTTTCCCTTGCACCTGTAATTATCTTCATTTCAGTTTTCCCAACAGTTGGAAGATCAAAAATCTTGGCCCATATGAATCAAGGATCAATCAGATTATTGAGCTTGATGAGGAGAGAAGAGCATCCCATCAAAGGCATGTCAGATTTAGGGAAAAATTGAAGAGATTGTTTGACAAGAAGGTCACTCCTAGAGCCTTTAATGTTGGAGATCTGGTTTTGTTGTGGGATAGTAGGCATGAAGACAAGGGCAAGCATGGAAAATTTGATGCATTATGGATGGGCCCTTATGCCATTGATATCAAAATTGGTGAACATACCTTCTTTCTCAAGGACTTAGATGGGGAATTGTTGGAATTACCTATTAATGGTAGGCATCTGAAGCATTTCTTGGATTAAACCCCAAATTTGAGGTATGCACAACAACATACAGTGTATAGTGTTTGGTTTTTGCTTTGTTTTTGGTGTTTTGTCATTGGTTTGTGGTTTGCCTTGCTATGTGGTAGCCATTTTTTTCGGGTTCTCAGCTGGTTTTTGGTGATTTTGGCTCATGTGAATCCTTTGCCCAATGGATATTTTGGCACTTGGTCTATGTTTTGTCCTTGTGGCACTCACTTGGGAGTGCCCATCCCCAAGCAAGAGCCGATGTTGGTGCCATTTTTGAGCTTGCACCATGTTGCCCTAATTTTCAAATCTATATTTACTCAAAAAATGTTTTATCCTTTGATTTGATGGTCTAAATTCTTCCCCTCCAGTTGAATGCTTTAAAATGCTCACAAACTTGTTGTTTTTCCCTAATTTGAAGAATAATCCAAGTTTTCCCTTTTATGTGCCCTAGTTTTTCCAATTTTGTGGCTATGTCATTTTCCCCTTGCCAGATCGTGGAAAAATCTAAATTGATCAATTCATACTTGTTTGAGTTTGAAAATCCAATCCCAAAGTTGAGAAATGCTTGAAAATCATGTTTGGTCTGGTTCCAATTCAAAAAAATTTGTCCTTGGTGAAAAAATCAGATTCTAGGGCACAACTAGGAAATTTTTGTGTTTCTGATAGTCAAATGGGCATCATTTTCCCATCAAATTCTTCCTCAAACATGCATTGGCAACATGGGGGTTTTATTGGTGAGGATCGGCGGGGAAAGTGTTCTAACTTGTCATTTTTTTTTTTTGCAAAAGGGGCATTTTCGGGCCAGGGCTTCATTTTTTCCAATTTACCTATGTGGCATGTTTTGATTGGCAGGGGGATGGTGGGTGGTCGGGTTCCCTTAAGGTTTTAGACCTTATTTTGTGAAAATTTTAAAAGTTAAATTTTGGCCCGAAACCCAATAGCCAATCGAGAGAGGACACGTGTCCTAAAAGTTTCAAAATGGAAGTGCGGGCTGCGGGGGGACTTAGAGTTTTTGGCTCTAATTTTATAAAGTTTCAAAATCAATTTTGCCCTCCAATCAGTGATGGACACATGGCAGCATGGGCGACGGGTCGGTGGGCCCGCGGAGGGAAATGGGAAATTTTCCCCTTTTTTGGCAAAATGGATAAAAGGCAAATTTTGGGCCGAGGTTTCTGAGCCAATCACAAGTGGAAACATGTCCAACAGAGTTAGGTGGGTTGGCGGGTTAGCGGAGGAAGGAAGGAAATTTTTCCCTTTTGCCAAAAAGACTCAAAATCAAAATTTGAAGTGTTGGCCCACTAGCGAATCACAAGGAGACACATGGTGAGGGAAAAATCGGAGGTGCGGGCCCATGGGGCAAAAAGTGAAAAATTTCCCAAAATTCAAAAAGGTCAAAATGCATAGAATTGAAGTGTGATTTCAATGGGACCCACCATGTGCCATGTGTCAACTCCAAAATTCAAAGGTGGAGGGGCGGAGAAAAAAGTCAAAATTTTCCATTTTTCCAAAAAATGTGGAAAAGTAAAAAATGAGCCCGAATTTGTTTCCAATCATTTTTGACATGTGTCCTTATCCAAAAATTTAAAAGGTAACTCAAGCTTATTTCTAAGTCCACATCTTCCACATGGAGGGCCAGGATTAAAAGATGGATAAGATCGATGGTTGTTGTGCATTCATTTGTTTTGACCACCATGGGAGCTCTAGGAAGCTTGGAATCACGATTTTTGCATCAAAATTCATCAAATTTATAGTAATTTTGTGTTGTCTTGGCCTTCCAGGATCATTGGCATCACGTTTCATGACTCAATGTTTTGATTTGAGATGTTTTTGAAGTAATTTTTTTCTAGCCCGAGCAAACATGTGAAATGTCAAAATTAAAAGTTGTAGAGGTAGTTTGAAAAGGTAAAAAGGTGAAAATGATGAGTAAAAGGTGTTTTCATGCCTCAATGATGAAAAACATGCCTCGAGGATGGATAATGATCCAAATATTTGTAATGATTTAAGTTTTTGGGCACACTAGTAAACTACTGCGAATGTTTTTCTATTTGATGTCATTTTCATTGAATCATGAAGAATTGTTGTAACAAAATTGATCCCATGGCATATTCTTTTCTTGGGAAAGAAGGCTCCAATGTGGCATGAGGTATATAATGCATTTTGGAGAAATTTTAAAGGGTTGGGAAAGTTGAAAATCATGAGCAAATTCTAAGAAAAAGATCATTTTATGAGAAACCCACCAAAGAACTAGGATAATTTCTTCTATGTTGGATCTTTATGTATGTGAGTTGGTTACAAGTGTATAGCCATCACACAACTCTGAGATTGTTCATGAAACTCTCCCCTGCTGATGAATCTAACAAGATTTTGAGTTAATCTGTGTTTTTTAAGGTCAATATGATGTCTGTTATCATTTTTAAATGCCTACAAATAGTTTTCATTGTTCTTGTTGCAATCTTACATTGAAAGTCTTTAGAAATCACAAAGAATCTCCATTTCTTGTTGATAGTTTAGTGGCATTTGAAATCTCATGTTCAGAAGAGCCTTCATCTGATAAAGAGATAAACAAATTTAAAATCACTTTACCTTCCTTAACTGTAGAGATTTCTTGTAAGCCTTTGGGGGTACCTTAGGTGGTTTGATCATGGATTTTTGTGTTTAATTGAGTTCTTTACTTCAAGATTTTGTGGTGAATTCTCAAAGATTGTGTGAAGAGTGCAACATAGGCTTCCATTTATGCCTCTTCTAGTTGAAAGAATATCCTGATTATTTGAAGCATTTTATCTAATAGTTGTTCAAGTATTGTAGAGGTTGTCAAATATCTGATATATCCTAGTTTGTCTTGTCAACACCCCACCAAAAATTCATTCAAACAAACTAATCCTACCCATACTATCCCTGCATTGCATTGTGTGTCAACCAAAGGATCTAACCCATCTACAAAAATGCATAAGACAAATCGGGATTATATAATGTCTTCATAACCCTTTCCTTGCATTGAAAATATCTCCATAATTTGGGAGTGACAACTTGTGAAATTCAGATTTGGAGTGTTGATCATATTTTCTGAAGGCCTTTTCATACTCTTTGCATAAATTGAGGGATATCTTCATATCCTTCAAAATTTGGGGGTTACAATATAGGTTCTCTTACCTTGGTTGAAAGGCACAACCTAGAATAGTGAGGATCAGATCAGATCCTTTCAAGGTGCTATCCATCTCTCCACCAATCTGAGTGTTAGTTAGATCACATCCCTGGCTACAAAATGACATATATCAAGATCTACCTGAATTTCAGTCTTCATGCTATATCTCTGATGTTTCTCAGACTGAAAAGGAGAGAAAATTTGGGTACCAATAGTACGACTTAATTTTAAAATATAATTCTTTTATTATGGCATCATTATTGTTGGGGGAACCATAATATAACTCATAGAATAGGTAAATATCTTTTCATGTCACAGTCCTTTAAGAATCATATATCTAAAACCTACACTACTCACCATAGAGAGAAAATCAAATAATAATTGACTTTACAATACTTGTTGCTTTCACATGATTTGATAAGAAGCATGTTAGATCCAAAGTGATTTTTGTCTACATTGAAGCAATATTGAACTAAATGTGAGATAAAATCTTTATGTTAAACGAAAATAAGTAAAAGACTCCATAGAAAGAAGGAAAGATGCCTACTTTTAAGTTTGTTTTGCTTCAATTTAAAAAAGAATATTTTTCTTGGAGTGGACCATTCCTCTCAGAGAGTAAGATTTTTTTGCCTTATGTAAAATAAGGTTGAGGGAACCCTACCCCATACATAACAAAGCTCCCAAATAGAGCAGATATTTGATACTCAACCATATAAAAATATAATCTAATCCACAAATAATAAAAAATAACATCTAGTACAAGAAACTAACAACATTAAAAACACATAACTAATAACACTAAACAACAACCTAACATCAACCACTACTTTTTAATTTTCTCCAAGTTGGCCACTAGAGTGGCCCATTCCTTAGCTAGTGATTCAATGTTAGTTCCCAAAGTGGTTACATCAGCTTTAGATAGTTCCATTTTCCTCTTCTTCGATGTCCCCTGCTCTTCACATTTTATGTAGGAATTAGCCAGTTGTCTGAGAGTTTGAAGGTGTTGTAAAGTGCACTTGACAGTGAGAATAATCCACTCAATGAAGTTATGAAGCATAGCCTTAAGCTGATCCACATAACTGTTTAAATTCTTACACTTTTCTTGCAAAACCTCCATATTTCCACCCTTTATGACTTGATCCACATCCTCAAATTTCATCTTCATTGTGTGCCAGTCGTTGAGGATAAATTGGATAGTTCTTTTAGTAAGCTGAGTGTCACATTTCATGTTTTCAAGGTCTGCAACCAATTTAACAAGATAAACTCCCTCTTCCACACCACCTTGTCCAAGCACTTCCCTTTAGGTCTTTTCCTAGGTATAAAATGATACATGACTCCTCTGTTGACTCATTTTCCCCTTTTGATCCTTCTTAATAGCCACCACATTCACATCATCTTGTTTTAGGTCTTGGAGGCCTGTCTACTACTTCAACTTCAACAAAATTTTGATCATGCTCTTCACTTGACTCAGGGTATTCCATAGACTCCTCATTATTAGAATTAGTTTCATCTTCCACAAAATAATATTCAAGGGATTTTGATAGGAAACTATCCCCATTAACCATTTTATCTATATCCAAGATTTATCTTTTAACAATGGCCATAATAAAACCTTGATGCGGGGAATATTGATTTTTTCTTTTGTATAGTGGTCTAGGGTAGCACATAGAGAACAAAGTATATAGTATGGAAAACTAAAACTATGCCCATGTTTGAGGATATTGAGCATGGTAAGATGGTTAGCATAGATACATTTGTAACATCCCTCAAGAGTGAAAAACTAGATTAGGTTAATGGCCACTTTGTTGAATGGAGTAGGTAAGGAATTCCTAAGAAAGCCCACAAAATGAGGGGTGAGTTTTTCCTTACCTCATAGAAATAGATTCATTTCATCCATTGGATCCTTTTTAGGTTTGTAGACTTCACATCCTTCTGTGGGCATGCCCATAACATAAGCCAAAATTTTAATTAATATCTTAATATTTACTCCTGTAGCACCACATTGCCCCTATCCATTTCTGGCGATTTTATGCCAATATAAAATCCTTCTTGAGTTTCTCGTAGTACCCCTAAAAAATATTTAAGAAAGGGGAAAATCCGATTTGGTTGAACACCTCCATACCCTCGGACTTGACATCATCAATATCCCATGGCTCAGTGTGAAATAAATCTTCCCCCATATTACTATTAACATCCATACTATCACGAAGAAAAACACATTATTCAATGCTACACAGAACCGAAAACACAATTGCAATACCAATACAACAAGTATCAACATAAATATGAAATTCCTAGAGAGGATTAAATGTGCATTAACATCCCCTTAGCCTTAATATAGGCATAAACCCAAATTCCAAGAGAGGAATAAACCCAAATTACAAGAAAATTAACATCCCCTTAATAAACTACGTGTCACACTGCACTTGTAAGGAATTACAAGAGAAGAATAAACCCCGATGGCACTCACATTACAAGAACATTGGCTTCCCCTTAATAAATATAAACCTTGATGGAACTCACATTACAATAACATTAACATCTAGTTAATAGTTATAAATTTCAATGTCATTCATTGTTAACCCACCGCATCACCTTCCACCATCCTTGCATACCTTGAAAGAAGGAAATGAAATCAACTGCGGAAATTTTCCTCCTATGCTTACACTATAAATGAAAATTAAAATTCTCCTACTCCCCTTTTCAGGAGGATATCTTTTTGTAATTAAATATAGATATGAAATAAATTAAAATCCTCTTCTAAAGGTATAATTATGGTAAATCATTTTAAGAATAATTTGAATTTCATTGTAATACTATTCATCACACTAGAATCCCAAATTCACAAAATAATTCATTGCAATTTAAAACTATTTTCATGATATCTATGAACACACTGATTGTTGAAGTGCCTGATTTTTTTAATTCTATATATACCTTAAACCGATGTGAAGAAATTTTTTAGCAGACAATTTGAAGTCGAGAGGATAATATGACCTTAAAAAATCAAAGTAAAAGAGTTTATACTTAACGCTCGCTAGGTAATGCCAGTGTAGCTTATTGAGGTAAATTAACATTAATCAAATAAGAATTCATCGAAATAATTTTTATGTAAACTTTAATATATATATTAAGATATCTATTATCGTTTAAATACTTTATTGTATTATAAATTTCCTAAAGATAATCACACATATTATACATATAAACATTATTAAGATAGTCGGGCACATTATACAGAAATGTGTTGTCAAATAAATTTAGGCAAAAATTACATACAAGTATCCAACATTTTGATCAATGAAAGGATACATACAAAAACTAAAAATGATGATGAAAGATAATGAGGCCAACATGTAACATGAATAATCAGGTGTGTAAAAACCGTAGAGTCGTGAATACAAAAAAAAAGAGTGGGAATGATATAGAAACCCTAGGGTTCTACCCAGCCAAGCATTGCAAGAATATTAAGAAAGAAAAAAAAGACGAGCCAACAATAGATTTAAAGTACTCCAAGTGATCGGAAAGGGTGGGATAGGTTTTATGAGCGTGACCAAGTCTAGAGATGAAATGTTGTAGATAGATGCCCCATTAGATAAACAAATGCTTTAAACGAGTTGGTAAATTGCGATAGGACCTAAATTTTAAATTCTAGGGCATCAAAAATCATTTTTTCAAACCGAACAGGTGATGGAAAAGGATTCGACTTTGCAAAGAGACAAGGAAGGCATAATTCTTCAAGAGCTTCAACCAAACCCACATGATGGTCTAGGTAAATGAAATGGGACGTCACCATTGTGACCATAACTTTATCTGCACACAACACTAGGAAATTGAACATGAAAACACTTGAAATCTCAGATTTTACATGAGATCTTCTCGATGCTTTGGAGGTAATCCACACCCAAGACGTTCATAATCATAGTTATAACATCTTTGGAGTCTATGCGGAAGATATTGTGAAGATGATTATAAGACACAGTAGAGATGAAATTCATTTCCTACTTGTTGTTGTGCAAGAGGATGAAAGGAACATAGGTAGATTCCATGAGAGGGAAGGGGAAAATAATAGAAAAAAATGTGAGAAAATGAGTGAGGATAGGAGAAATCACAACCCAATTAAATAGTCCCTTAACTTGTGTGAGGAAGGTCAATGCAATAAAAATGGATGGTGTCATCAACATTTTCCCATGCATTGGCTAGATTATTTGATGAAAAGGATCTTATATTATATTAAATGCAACATGATATAAGATTGTTTCAAAAATAAGCGGGTGGTATGAGAGCAAGCCCCAAAGCCACAAACACACTAGGCCAAGCCTATAAAAACAACAAAGTAACAACTATAAGGGGTCCAAGAACACAAAAAAAGGATAGATTATGAATAAAGGCTACCCCTAATTGATAAACACACATTATAAAAAAGTGCATTACTAGAGACAGTCACACACATTATACAGAAATGTGTTATCAATTAAATCTACTGCACCACCCTTGGAGCCGAGAGGATGGACAACACATCTCCACCAGGTTTTGAATCATCGGCATTGGATCCGATAGGTGGGGGGTTCTACAACAAGATTTCTTAACATGAGATACTTGTAAAGTTTTCTAAGGGTTTTGGTTGGTAGCAACGCCAAACTTTTCCCACTCGTAGCACTATAGAGTGCAATGTTTAAGGTGTTCTTTAGCCACTTTGCGGATGCATGTGGTACTAGTGTGAACCACCTTCTAGCCATGCTCGTTGAACTTGTATTCCATGATATTCTTCACACCATTTTCATTTGGACCAATGATATTCAGCGGTGGCTAATGAAAATCCAGGTCTTTGTTATCCTCCTCTTTAAGATACCCCCATCAAACTCTACTAGACACCATAACTATGTTTTTTTATATTGGCTAACATCTATTAGGATTTATTTATTGCTTTGGAATAAAATTTTAAATAGTTTTAAAATGTCATTAACATTATGTTTTAAAATGTATAACCCGTTCCTATAAAGAGTGCAATATGTAACGCTTGTCTAATTCTCCTTATTCCTAATCCAGCATGTGTTCGAGATATGTGTGTGTATCAATATTCTCCTATTCAAGCTTCCCACATCTCACTCTATCAGACAAAATCATTGTCATCCCTAGCTGAAGAAAAGAGCAACACAATGAAATCCTCATGCATTTGGAGAAAAGTTATCATTGGTTTATAGACACTCAAATTGTTTATTGTCATAGTAAACCCCTATAAATAAAAATAAGAATACTTATGCTTGCATAAACTCCTTGTCAAGGGAGGATAATGCATCTCCACCACATATAAGCTTAAGTTTTTTTTTTTTTTTTCCAATAAAAATAATTGTTTTTAATTTGGTTTAATCCCCACATATCTTCCAAATCATCAAGTACTAAACAACATAGAATAACACTTGATAGAAAAAGACACTCTCTTATGAGAACATGTTTCTTAGAAGAATAAAGAAACCCAATCAAATCATTTATATCATCATTTACATTAAAGTAAGTGGAAGACATCAAATAGTGCAAAAATTCAACATCTTGTATTGTCTTAAGGGGTAACAAAATCATAATACAAATCATCTAGAAAGTAAACATCCACCGTAAACATCCAAAGTAAACATAAACCGTAAATTACTATTACTACCGTAAGGGTGGAATGGAAATGTCAATAAGGGATGATATGAGGGAGGTGATACATAGTGGGAGGGAAAGTAAAGGAAGGATAAATATGTAAAAGAAGAAATCAGGGTAATGTAATGATCGTTGAACTTGTTGGTAGTGTAAAATTACGACACCCCTTATTTCTCGTTATTTGTGTGTGAGGAAATAAATGTAACCTACATAACATGGGATTATCCTAAAGTGTGGGAGGTTACAGGAAGGATAATCCTCCAGAGAAAGTCGATTTCTTCTCCTAACCTAGTGCTAACTTCTCCAAAGTGCAGAGAATGGAAAACTAAATTGATCCTATCATAATGCTTTCCATAGAGATAGGGATAGAAAGATGCATAAAATAAAACTACTCTAAGTGAAGGTGATGCACCAAGAAAGGGAGTGAGACATTCTAGGTGAGTGAACAATAGGGAGTAAACAAAGTGAGGGAGGGTGAGTAGAAGTACCACAACTAAAAACATATTTAGTTCCTTAAATTCATAAAGCACAACAAATTAAAGGTTCTGCAAAGAGATATAAACATGCATAATATACCTACAAACATAATGGAAGGAATAAGATGCAATATAACATGAAATAAGGAAAGAAAAGCCAAAAAATAATGATTTTATTTCTCAAAAACATGCACAATCCATTACAATATAGGTATAAGGAAAAATCCTTTACAATAAGCCAATCGAGGCCTTTAGCTCACAATAGCTCTGAAATAATTTTGACAAAGTTCCTTTATAAAATAGAATGAATCCCCTCAAAATGAGGTGAATTTTACAATATATAGAAGAAGAGCCTCAAAATTTCCTCACCAAATAACAAATTTCATTAAACAGGTATGGGAGGCCATACAAATTGGTACTTTTCTTGCACAATAGTCATGGGCACCATACCTCATTAAGTGGTAGTTAAACAACCTTGTACCTCTTCCATTAATGTCTGTTTGTTCCTACACTAGGCCAATTTCACGTATTTTCTACTCCCGAATGGTAGCATAATAATATTTGGTGTCAGGTAGATAACATAAATGCGATCGATCGATAACATGCTTTCACCTCTCCGGAGACAAGTAGCTCAAAATCTCGGCAATCGGTAGCATTCGTACAAATACTACCGAAACCCTATTGTCGATTAACTACTCCACAACATCACCCTTGTGTAGTCATCATGGTAGCTTCCTTGACCATTTTCGGGACCACCATTGTCTGCTAATAGTTCGTAATATCTATACATTCCTACATCGTTTACCTATCTACGATCCACTAATTTTTCTACTAGTCGATAACACAAAAAGAGTGCTACCACCCGGTAACTTCTGCTCTCATGGTGTCGATGAGCATATTTGATGCTACTCTGATGGTATTTTAGTGTGGTTTTTCCTTTTTCAGCTCGAACCTTCACCATGGCAAGCCGGTCTTATTAAATTTCAAAGCGTTGCACCCATCAACAACCAACGTCCGGACTCGATAAGTTGCCCATTTTGTAAGGGTGTAAAAATGGATAACACTTTTAGTCCACAATCTTCTTCACGTGATTTTTGTTTGGCCTAATGATATTCAACGATGGTGATGAAAATTCAGGTCTTATTTATCCTCCTCTTTAAGCTCCCCATCACACTCTTCATTTATACGCCATCATTGTTTTTGTTTTATACTAGCTAGTGGCGGCTAGACATAAAATAATAATAATATAGTTTATTCCCCATAGACTTTCCAAATCATCAAGTCTCGAACAACATAGAATAACACTTTATAACACAAAACACTCTCTTATGATAACATGTTTCGTAGAAGAAGAAAGAAACCAAATAAAATCCTTTATCATCGTCATATATTAAAAATTCGGTGGAAGACATCAAACAATACAAAAATTCAACATATTGCATTTTCTTAAAGGGTAAAAAACATAATACAAATCATCTAGGAAAATAGCACATGAGTGGACCATTCGACTCTGAGAATAAGATTATCATAACCATAACCATTGAGATTATTGATAGCTCTCTGTGCATCCTCCATGTTGACAAAATTAACAAAACCAAACCCCCTGATAACCCCTGTCTTTTGATGCATGGCCACGTAGACACATGTGATGTGTCCAAACGGTCATTAAGATTAACATATGAAGATCTGGTAAAAAATCATTTTATGATTTCAAGGAAGCCTCCATAGATATGTAATTCAATAAGCATAACATGTTTTTGTTTTATAATGTCTAGTGGCTGCTAGGATTATTTATTGCTTGCGAATAAGGTTCCTATCAATTTCAAAATGTCTTTAAGATTAAACCATGCATAACTAGGAAAATTTTTATTTTTTATTTCAAATAAGCCAACATCGATGTGTCAAAAAAAAGTTTAAGAACCTTAATACAGTTACTTTATTCCATAAAAATGCATAATACATTACTGGATCTTGAAGTAAAGTATATAATTCAAATGCCAATTGTGGGTTTGAATTTTTTCAATGATCTACAAATGTTTTTGTGCTCTCTTGAATGTTTGAACCATGTACATAATTCAGTATAAATTTTTGAATAATTCTTGTAGTTTCCATCAAATATCTAGTATGTTGGGGTTTTAAGAGTCTCACATCATTCAATAATACTTGAATAATTTTTGACCTCATGCAATAAAAATCTCACATCATCGATCAAAAGTATATTGTTTTCACCATAGACATTACCATAAATGTCTATTATATGCTAGCTTGTTTTTTATTTGAGCTCACATTATTGGCATTCCTAAATGAACCTGAAGTTGGTTTCTCACAACCAACTAAATTTTTTGATGAACACATATTTCATTGTTATTGAATCCACAAATGAAGACCATAAGGCAGTCTCAAAATATTTTGATGCAGTACTTATCAAGTCAGAACTAAAATCTCATTTAAAGTATTCAGTATTCCCGGATCTAAAATCTAGAACCATATTACTAGGTATTTTTTCGCTAATACTAGAAATTCCAAACAACAAACCTTAAACTCCTAGAACTAGTAGTTTCTGAAGCTTCCCAATATTATCTATAAAAACAACTCAGAATCAATGTAAGCTTCCAAAAGTGATTAAAAAACAAGGCATCAAAGTATTTAATCATAACTCAAAAACAACTTATAAAACTATAATATCATCTCAATCATAGTGAAGATATAAATACTCCTTGTAAATTTGTAATCTCAACATGTAAAATAAAGAGTGACCATATGACTGTACGAATGAATATCATTGTAATTTTTATAAAAAAATTAATAGTTATATATTTTATGTTTGCTGCAAATTTTGAATGCCCTCCACAACACTCAAACCATGACATAGTATTTGTGATATGTTTATGTACAAATTGGTCATCAACCACATATCTTTGAAATAAATTTATTCATTGGATTTCTTCCCCACCATTAAATTTTCTAGAGGGTTTCTTATTGGTCCCATTGTAATACACAATGTGTTTCTAACACCGAAAACAATACCATCTCTACTCCAAATCTTCTAGAGAACTTTTTCTAATTTCATCTTCTACACGAATGTTCTTTACCTAAAATAATAAATGTTTTAAATTCAAGCGCTAATATTTTTTCAAGGACTTAATCAACTTTCAAATTTGACGAAGAGAGATAGATAGACCAAAATCCCACATCACATTTTGATGTCGGTATATTTAAAAATTCCTTGATCCCACCTTGCAAGTTGAGAGCATCTTTCTTGAACTTGATTGTCAAGTCTTTGTAGGGTTGGTTTTCTCATAGACTAAACCCTCCAATTATAAAAATTTAAATAATCCTCTTGACCAACTACACAAAAGTAACGTTTTCTCAATTTTCCACAATTTCATATTAACCAATTCAAATAATAAATATTTAAGTATGTTAATACTTACTAATTGAGACTCTGTCTTGGATTCCCTTGCACTCCCCCTATGTAGGTTCTTCTCGATGCTCATTCTATATAAAAATAATAATCAATTAAAAATAAATTTTAATTCAATGTAAAAAAATATGTGAAACAACTCACTTTTATACAATATTGCATAGATGTAGTTGTATATTATTGACCAGTAGGCATAAACCATTAATGCATGGAGTATGTTTGGGTTGATAGTTTATGATGGGCTTAGCGACCGCTAATAGCCAACTATACAAAAGTAAATTTTTTCGATTGTCCGCAAGTAAGAACCAACCAATAAACCAAAAATTTACTTAATTCAAAATAAATCTAATTAAAAGATGCATGTTAGCGAATGCTAGGGTAATACATATTACAAATAAACTACTTCGCCATAGGTTCCTTTAATTATGAGGGTCTTATAAATGGTTTTATTTATAATTATATATGACTATCATACCATTTTCCATCTATGAGTTCATGTGTGATGTGCCAACAACCTCCCCATTTGGCATCAAATCTGAAAAAATATTAAGTTATTATTAAAATATGTAAATAATGGCAATTGAAAACATCTTATAGTGATAAATTTATAAAACGAGTATTTCACAGTCACCTTTTATAGATTCATTGGATGGATGGTTAGTGACATATGGGGCAACAAGTTGACTTGGTTGCGACATACTAAGATCGACATCATCTCCTTTGTTTGTATGTGGAGAGGAAGAGATAGTGTCTTCCTCTATTGTTTGGTTTTCTGCATAAATATTGTATGTATCAGTCAAATGCATTAAACTAATAAAATTGTTTAAATTGATCTTAATCAACATATTTTTTTCAAATGATAATAGTAATTTTGTAAAAACATTTCTTGATCATGTGATTCAAGAATAAAAACCGCAAATAGACTGAGAGTCAACCAAATCCTACACTACAACACTACCACCGTACAACACTATAACCGGAGAATTATCGGAAGCGAGTCGAGTGAACATATGAGACCAAAAAAATAAGATCTCTCATAAAAAGGATGTTTCCTTTCTCATAGGCCAATTTTGCTTACAAACACCATTTGCTATGAAAGTTGATCCATCTAATCCATGGTGATTTCAGATATATCCCCATCGTCAACATCACAATTGTGCACATAATTTATTGTGTACATGAGATAGAAGCTCTTGAATTTTCCACTTTTGTCCATAAAATTTGTAACAACCTTCCACAACTGATTCCCTCTTGGTTTTGACCTTTTGCATGTAATTTTTTGTGTCTCTCTTAACATTTGTGAAGAAACAACATGTAAAAGCACAATAATTACACAATTTACTAGACTAGATCCAACAATTGTAAACATATCCATTATTGCATCAGAAGTAAGTACACTAGACAAATTATAGAAATATACAATCTGTAGTGCCCACTTCCCTTTGACATTTTTAGGCACTAATTTTGATACTATTGATCATATTATGGACACTATTATGTTTTGTTTTAATATGATGGTTAGAGGTTAGATCATGGATTATTATTGATCTGGATTCAATTATTATGCATGATGGTTACTAGAGACATTTTTATATGAGGTTGATGATATACTGTTTGACATGGACATATTATAGATGTTGATTTGGACTTATGACATTGGATATTTTGGGTAGACCTAGTATGATAGATCATTGATGATGATATAGTTGATTTAATTAATTAAAAATGATAATGTTGTATTCTTGATATTGTTGTGATTCATATGATTAGATGATTTTGAAATGTTGTTTATATCATATTGGTTATTCTGATACGGCCATGAGGTTGAAGGAGGTATTTTCATTTTACAGTTAAAAATCACAACAATGTCGGGGGACTAGAGACTAACCATATTGAAATTCCGGGTGAAATCAACAAGGTCACCATGGCAATTGTGTTAGGTGTTTGTGTGTTGAGTTATGTTAGGATTTCCCATGGGGGGGATTTCCATTACATGTGACCATGGGATATGTGTTTTATTTATGTGTTCCTTTTTGAATTAATGTTGTATGTATTTTATTTAGTAATGTGTTCCTTCTTGTAATTTAATTTAAATGTGATTGATTAATGTGATAGTCATATAGTTAAATTTTATTTAAAATAAATTGGGATATGGAATGTAATTAATAAAGTTGTTGATTTTAAATATTAATGTTGGAAGAGTGTGTAAGTTAATGTGTAAGAAATTTGTAAGAGCATGTAAGAAAGATTTTTGGAGTGATGAACACTTCATCTCCTTAGGAATTCGAATTTGTCCTTGGAGGCCAAATTTGGAGGCTTGTGGGACAAGTTAAACTTGTCCCACACCTCTTAAAATGATCCACCAACCATGCCTATGGTTTGGAGGTTAAATTTAGGCATTTATAATGCATTTTGAAGTGACAATATGTAAGTTTTAATTACACTTCCCTTACATATTTTTAATTCAGTCCTTTTGGAGTATGAGTCATTTTGGAGTGTGTAAGTCATTTTTTCATTTTATTTATTGTGATTTGGTGAAGGATGTTGAATTTCCTCTTGGGGTTGAGGAAGAATGATGTGGCATCCTGCATGGATTCACATCATCCTCTTCTTTTCCCTCTCCTTTAAATTCAAAGCTTCTTGCTCATTTGAGGTTGTTGAAACTTTGTTATTTTCCTCTTGGGGCGCATTTTTTTGTTGTTGTTTTGGAGCTTGTTGTGGAGGAAGCTTGGAGTCTTTTGCATGCTTATACTTTTCTAGTTTTGGACTGCACTTTGACATTGTGGAAATCTTGTGAGCTTGGAGCAAACTTCATTAGGTAGAGGTAGGCATCTTGAGCTATGTTTTAAATGTTTTCCTTCTCTTGCATGCATGTTTAATGGTGTATGTGTTTGTGTTCTTGGATGGTTGGGTAGATTGCTTAGGGCATGGTGTAGGAGAAGGCTATGGGGATTTCATATGGGGGGCATAAGGGAATGCAAATGGTACTGTTTTAATGTGGAGGGAGTTTTGGTTTGGGATCCACCTTGTAAAAGAAACTGTTTGCATTTCTTACTTTTGGGGGCATAAGGAGGGGTTGGGAGATATAAGGTTTATGGGATTTGATATGATTATGGCGGTATGAATTCTGGTGGATGGAAATTCCAAATTGGGAGGCATAAGGAGTTCCCCATAGTCCTTTCTCTTGTTGGCTTGCTTGATCAAGCCTATGTATTGTGTGTATGTTTTAAAATGCAGTTGGGAACTGTTGTCTTGTTTGGACTATGTATTTTATTATTTGTATGCAATGTGAAGAATGCTTGTTTGTTGTGGAAGAAGCCTTGTTGCCATGTGTTGATGTTCATACTTTATTTCAATATGGTTGGGGCTTGGGGGCCAATGAGGAAAGGATGGCTTCTCCTTTCTCATTGGATGTCTTGGTTGGGTGGAGAGCGTTGCCTTTCCCCTTCCTTGTTGTGATCAAGATGAAAAGTTGGAAGAGCAAGCATGTTGCTGTTTGGAGCAAGAAGAAAATAGTCTTATTTCTTTGAGCAAGTTCAATGTAACCTTTCCCCACTTTGAGTGGATGAGTGTATAAATGTTGTATGTGAAGTGATTGTATTGATGATAGAAGTTTGAATTCGAATGGAGAAATGTAAGGAATTATATTTGTTCTCTATTTTTGCAAAGAAGTGTAAATGATATTCTATGCCTTGTAAATTGTAATTTGAAACCAATTCAGATTGGAAAGGAGATGTGTTGTAAAGTTTTCATTTGAATGTGAATGAAGAATTACATTAGTTCATCTAAATTGTAATGTATATCGGGATTGATTTGCTATCCAAAAATGAGGTTTCTATTTTGGAAAGGAATAAGAAACAATGTTGTATACTTTATTTATCTTGTAAACTGTATTTTGAAATCAAATACAAAGGAAAGTTATAAGATGTAATTGTTGATCAATAAAATTTTGCAATATCTATTCAAACTTGTAATGTGTATTGGATTTGGAATTGCTATTAAAGATTGAAAACTGTTGTTGAGAAAGAAGCATGTGTGTGAAATACAAGACAATGTTATTTTCCTTGCAAATGTATTTTAAATTTGAAATCAGAAATGCATATTAATTTAGAATTGAATGGATGTTTTAACAAACAAATGCATTGGACAAATTTAGAAAACTATGCATACATCTAATGACCAAATTGATACTCAAATTAAAAGAAACAGTCCACTGTATTAAACTCCTTACTGGCAATTTACATTTTATTAAAAATGAGCAGTTCGATCTTACACCAAATAATAAGATAAGAAACAATGAAATTTAGAATTATTAATACCTAAGGAACTCAAATTCACTATAACAGTCAAGAATGAATCTCTAAAACTTAATGAATTTCAATTTGGAGCTTGCACAATTGTTTACCCGTCTATTGCCAAAAAAATACAACCTTGAATAAATTAGACAAATTGACTTCACTAAAACACTCTAAATCCTCCCTAAACTAATCCTCCATGTCTATTTGACATGTTGAGTGAAGGAGGAGTTTAGAATTAACCAAATTGAGAATTTAGTAGACTACCGGTTCACAAATTTAATCCTGAAGATCATTTTTTGCAAAATTGACCCTTAAGAACTTAACAAAAAGTAAAATTTATGCTTCTTGTGCAAAGAGGGCATCAAGAGCTTTCCAAAAGTCCTCGTTTTCCAAAACCGAGCTTTCTAGCTCAAGTTATGGCACTTTGAAATTTTTGAGCTTGGGCGGGAAAATTTGGGAAAATTTTCCCTAGCGGGCCCGCAAGCCAAAAATTTCCCGTCATTTTGGCCTTAGGAAAATTTTTAGAAATTTTGGACCTTGGGAAAATTTTCACTTTTCCCTCCACTAGCCCGCAGCCAATCAGAGGGCACCACGTGTCCTCCTATGGCTACGGTGGAGGCACGGTTCTCTTTTAAACTTTACCTTTTAAATTTTTTGGGAAAATTTATGTTTTGGCCCCGTCAGCTCATCGCCAATGGGAGCATGCCATGTGGCACCTTGGGGTGGAAGCGGGAGGGTGGACCTTCCTTCTCCCTTATGTTTTTGTGTTTTGGCTTTGGAAAATTTCTAATTTTCCTTCCACCACCTGCAACTCTGCTTCCCCTTTTTCCTTTGTCTTCCCATGGGTGTGCGGACCCGCAAACCATTTTCCCCCTTGTTCCCCTTCATTGGCGCGAAGCACAAAAACACCTCTTTGCTTTGTTTTCCCTTCCCCCTTCTCCGCTCGGTGTTAGAACCTGACACGTGTCCTCCGGGGGGCCTGCGGGGTCTGAGTACATTTTTCCTTTGAACCTTTGTTGGAAAATTTCTCAATGCCACCCCGTGACCCACTGGACCGCCCTAGGAGCTTTTCTCCTCCCCTTGCCACATGTCCCCCTTGGGGAAAATTTGATCCCAAAACTCTGCCGGACCATATCTTGAGTTCTTGAAGGAGTTAGGAGGACTTCTTTATATCACCGAAAAGGTGAGAAAATTTCCTATCCATTGGGAATGGTTTAAGGGAATTTTGGAAGTGTTAAGTATAAGAAAAATCTAGTTGAAATGCTGATCCTATTAGAGAGTGGGTATGGGGGTAGATTACTCCCTGAACCTAATCAAACATGTAACCCAAAAATTTGAACCTTGTGAACTTGTTATGGGTCAATAAAGGAAACTTGTGTTTTAGTAAATGTGTTTTGTTCCTGAACCTACTAGTGGCAAACTAATGTCTTGTAACCTGGATGTAGATACTTCTAATAAAAAAATTATCCCATAATTTTCTAGCTAACCCTAGGTTGTTTCTTTGGTCTCAAGCGGTTGTTTAAACAAGCATTACACAATCACACATTATCCATTGAATGGATCAGTTGATGGGATAGAACATATTATTGACTTGAGCTAGAAGGGATATGCACATTGACAGGTAAAGTATTTGGTGTCTTCCATCCTTGTTGGAATATTTTTTTCATTGCAATCATGTAGTTTTCTATAATTGCTTAAGTTGTCACTAGGAGAACCTCTGCCACTTCAACATCAAATTTTCTTTTTGTCAATTTTTCACTTCCTCCATAATCAAATTTTCTTTTTCATTTATTTTCTTCTCCCAAGAGTACACACAACCGGAGGAAGTGAGATTCATAAACACCATATTTTTCAACAATGTTTTTTTAGTGTAGTTTACTAATACACGATTACATGGATATTTACTTTTTATATATTTTAGAAATGTTTTCTCATCCTTCAATCAACTTTTACTCCACTTTTACTCTTTGGCAGTAAGTATCTAAAGTCTCCGCTATGATGCCTGCTGCAATAGAGTGAGTTAGCCATACTTTCCTTCTTACACTTTATCTAGTAGAATTGATATCTCCTCATCAGTCATTCCTCTTGCAGGCCTGAAGTAATTCATCATGAACCTTGCTAATGAATTTGGTTGAAATTTAGGCTAGTTATCCTTAAGAGGAGAACAAGTTAGCTTTGTTGGATTTAAATAACTCAATGGTTATTATAAATTTTGTCTATATGTCCTCAGTTAAATATAGAAATGTCATTTTTTCATGAAGGGTCTCTAGCCTTAGACATTTTGAAAATAGCAAGACATTGCATCTCGAAACACTACATTGAAATATGAAATAGTATATTTATTTTCTGCATATTACAAAATTAAATTTTAAGAAAAATTCTCTAATATTAATTTTCGTTACCTTCAAATTGTCTCAATTTGATTTTCCCACTCCATGCCTCCGAGGAAATCCTAGGGAACTCCAAATCATTCGAGCCTTGTAAAGTACATCAATAAAATTGGTATCAATGTAATTTTTATTTACATAGTTTTTGTCTCTCGAAAATTTTAACAATATCTTCATAAGGAGTGTGTGAAGACATAATGCATGGCCTTTATAAAATGAATCTTAGTATGTAATGACTTATATTTTCTTTCGTAATTTTTTTGGCATAAATGGTATGTTGGCCGTCAAGAATGTAGAACTACACTTCATCCCTTTTCGAGGTCATCTGGATCCTCGAGTTACACAAGTTCCTTTGTAGAAGGTAAAAATGGAAGAAGAAGTGCATCCCTCAGTGTAGGAATAAAATTAATCAACATTGAATAGAAAATAAGGTCAACATTCTCATCATGCACAACACGTAATTTATATTTTGGAGGTGCCAAATGGCACCTAGAAACTTCAATTGGAAAAGCATCACCATTGAACAAAAACAATTTTGATTGTTCAACATTTGAAGTTTCTGTTTGCTCAAATATATTGGTAGATTTCTTTAACAACAAAGTTGAGTTATTATTATTTTTAATCCCTTGCAACTTTGACTTAGATAGATCTATCTCTAATTTAGAAAAATATGATCTCCTTAGCATTGTAAATAGCTTTGCATGTTTTGATGGAGAAAGCAAAAAAATTCTATTCAAATAATGACAAATAGAAGAGGTATCCTTGGTTCTATACAATTTTTTGAATTCAAAATTCATGCTATTATTAAATTCAAGGGCATTTCCACATCCTGTTTAATCTGATTTGAATGAAATTCCCCAATTCCAACCATATTTAAGACAAGAGAATGCCTTATTTTCTCTATAAGCCTTCATTTCTAGTTTCTTGAAAAATGAAAATTCCAACTCCATGTCAAGAATAAGGAACTTATTCAGTACGATGTCAATGTGTTCAACCTGAATATACAATGTTTTCTCATCAATAACTTTTGAAGTTACTACCATACCAAATTCTTTGACAACGTCCTCATTAACAAAAATAACCACAAATCACCGTGGTAATTTTTTGGGAATGCATTTCTACAAACCAGTCATCATCTCTCTTTTTCCAATCCCCTGCTCCTTCAATCAAAGGAATTTTCATGAATGAAGTGTGGCCAATGGAAGACATATTACTTAAAAAAGGAATTAAAAAAATAATATTTTGTAAGTAATTGGAAAGGACAAATATTGTTTCTCAACAAAGGTCTGATAACATTGAGATGTTGTATCGTAATGTCATTATTTTCATAGAGTAAAAATTCAATAGGAATAAATATTTATAGCATAGTGGTTGCTAGACATAATTTAACCCTCCTTTAGTTATAAAAATAATAAATCATTAATAAAAAAATTTATGCGTTGCACTAAGCAATTTCAACAATTAGTCGCTATTAAATTTGGTTTGTTTCAAGTAGAGATTTTTTTATAGAAGTGAATACTAGTGGCCATTAGCATCTATATAATCCCATCATTGTAAATTTTTTTTTGAGTTACACTACATCATTATGAATACCTGGAATCCAACATGGGTGATAGGGGTTTAAAATCGATTATTTAATAATAAAAATCATACATGTCGTGGTGTTTTTGGAAATTATAATTAGGTTCCTTTTATAGTTCTCATATGATATATTGTATATATCACATAATTGAAATCAACTAGTATAAAGGAGAATTTCTAGCCACCACTAGGTTCAATTAGTAATCAAAAGTTTTGATTTCCCGGTATCAAGCCTTAATAGTTCTTATTTTAAAATTAGTGATCAAATAACAAAAAATCATGGAATCCCTAGTGTCTTCTAGGATCCTTGCAGCGCTAATATATGTAACGGGCATTAGGTTTAAGATTATGTGTTTGACTATGTGTATTGTATTCTCTTGAATCTACACTTTGAATCATGTATATTAAAAAAAAGTCATAATTTTTTTCTTATATTGGAGTATTTATTGTCTTCTCTTGTCTTGGAACATCAAATAAATGTAGTAAGCATCCTCCCTATCGGTGGATAGTCTTATAAAATTTAAATAAAATAATCGAGCATAGTATACCAATTATTCGTTGAAAAGGCTAGCAGATGATAGCCTCTACAACATTGGGGAATCCATTTTAACGATGCAAAAATAATCTCAAAAGTTTTGTTTTCATTGTTTGTAATTATTTTATATTAGATGGAATATCCCTGGCAGAGCCAAGTCCTTCAAATGTAAGCACCACTAATTAATTTTGGTAAAATATATAGACACAGTTAGGAAATTTTAGATCATATTAGAGGAAATGAGCCAATTATCATGAATTTTAATGTAAGAGGTTGCTAGAGCAATTTAACAATCACAAAAAAATAGCCTTTAATAGATCATGATTTTTTTAATATGCCGATTTTCTTTTACACATTTTAATTATGTGGAGAACATATTTTTAAGGGATTTAAAATAAGTACTTTTGAGTACAAAGGAAATTAAGGCAACCCATTACATGCGGATAAAATCATCTTTTATGGGTTATCTATGTGGCACCATTTCATTGGATAATTTATTTATGAGACTTGATTTCTTCATTTCAAACATTTAATTTTGGCTTAGAAAATTACATTCTTGAAGCATTAATATGTATATAAGGAAGCTAATAGTGATGTCAATTTATTTTCCAACATGGATATTAATGGGTCGAATGTGGCATTGATATCGAATCTGCTTGAAGATTGGTTTGTTCTGGTAGATATCATTTCACATGAAGGGAGGCATAGATTAAACTATCACCATTAATGGTAACTTGCGTCTTCCCGTATTTTAAATTGATGTTGGATCCTTTCTTCCTCATTCTTCCTTTCCTCTTCTATTTTGGTAATTGCGGTTTTCCTCAGCTTCCCCTTCATCTCTCTACATGGTGAGAGGAAAGAAATGGCTTATTCCTCAGCCATTTCTCAAAGGCGCTTAAAAGAAGTATTCTGATATGAATTTTTGTGGGAGGCCAAAGTGATTAAATGTGTGCTCGGTGAAGACTATCTACTGGAATCTCCCAAGGTAAGGGCCAATTCCGATATTGTTGCAAAGATTTATTTTAAAATGTTTTCTTCTTCACCCAATTTCAATAGATTTTGAGGCGTAATTAAGCACTTTATCTACCCGGTTAATAGAGTTGGTTGACATGAGGAATTGGTTGGTTGTCTTATTCCTAACCCCCTGCTCTTGTTGGAGGACTTCAACGGATATGATATTGGTGTTAGGTGAGGGATTCATTGGTTGGGAGAGAAATACAGGGAATTGATTCTTCATGCAGAGAGTGTGCATGTTCTCTTCTAGCATGCAGAGGCCTGAGATCCCAACAGTTGCCACACCGAGAGCTTCCCGATGCTCATTATCCTATTGATTCTAAAATTGATCAACTCAATGGTCTTTGGGATCGTGTAAAAGGAGGCTTCCTCCTTTTGTTTGTGCAAGGTTTTACCATGGGATGGCATCAGTCGGGCTATGGAAGATGCTTTGGGAGTGGAGGAGGAGGATGAGATGGGCATTTTAGATGGCCTCACTTATGGGATTCTGTAAGCAATCATGTTATTAACTTACCTTTGGATAGGATTTTGTGTTTCCGAATCTGTTTTGGATCCTTGGCCTACTCTTGCTTGGTTTCTTTCTTCTGTGTTGTTCTTGTTGTGGGACTTGGGTTCCTACTCTTGCTTGGTTTCTTTCTTCTCTGTTGTTCTTGTTGTGGGACTTGGGTTCCCTAGTTTCTTTTGGAATCTATTTGGTTTTCTTTATATGGGTGGGGTCTTGTAATCGTCTCTGCTCAAATATCCAGCCAAAAGCATTTAAAAATTAAAAAAGTGTTGGAGCATAATAATAGAAGTACATATTTTAAACTTGAAGATGTATCTTGTTCATCTTGGCCCTGCATATTTTAATAAATTACCTGTTAAACATAATAGTCTATAACAATTTACTAAACATCGAGGGAGAAGATGTACATGAACCTTTCTTAGGAATAAAGTATCAGATGTCGTGAAGAGAAATGCTTGTTTTATGTTTACCAATTATTTGTTAATGAGAAGGCTACCGGCCACTAGCCTCTACAATATCAGGGAATCCATTTTAACAATGCAAAAAACAATCTTAGTAGTTTTGTTGTCATTGTTTGTAATTATTTTATATTAGATGGAATATCCTGATAGAGCCAAGTCCTTGAAATGTAAGCATCATTAGTTAAGGTTGGTAATAAAGATAGACACATAGCTAGGAAAGTTTATATCATAGTACAGGAAATGAGACAGTTATTGTGAATCCTAATGTAAGAGGTTGTTAGATCCACTTAACAATAATATATATTTTTTAAAATACCCTTTAATAGATCGTGTTTTTTTAATATTCTGATTTTATTTTACACATTTAAATTATGTGGAGAACATATTTTTAAGGGATTTAAAATAAGTACTTTGGAGTACAAAGGAATTTAAGGAAACCCATTACTTGAGAATAAAATCACCTTTTATGGGTTGTCTATGTGGCACCATTTCATTGGATAATTTATTGATGAGACTTGATGTGACACCGTCATTAAAACATAGACCTTGTTAGGGAAAATCAATCTTGTGTGATTAAAATTCCCTTTGTATGCTCTCATTAACTCCAGATTGGACCTTAAATCTTATCTATTAAGATAGCTACTAAATAGGCATATTTTGTGATAAAATTTGCAATAAATATCTTGATTGGTTGGACTCATCACCTTTTCCAATAAACATTGATATTAAAGACACTAGCAAGCTTGTATTAATTTCAAGCATGTGATGGCATATTCACTCCATATATTTATTTTATCGCTCCCGTTATTTTAACACCTTTTGGGATTACTTCATGATATTTAATTTATTCTCATGGACATACCAATGTTGCATTTCATGTAATTTTCTGCAACTATGAGGGAAATGGGATTTTATACCAAAATTTCATGTCACCGTTTGAAATCCATTTTTAGGATTGAATCAGAGCAAGACCTGGTTGCAATTGAGGGAGTTCTTAGAGATGATTATATTTCTTTAGAGGGATGTCTGAGGGTAAATATGGAAGTTTCTTCGACATTCATTTGTCATATTCTTATCATACACTTGGTGAAGGATTGGGCTTTGGAGATGGGTTGTCACTAGATCAAGCCAACGTATAGGGTTGGCATGGAAGTAGAAATGGAAAAAACCTTGAGTGTGTCATGGCCCTTGCTTTTTGATGCTCTCACTATAAACATGAAGGTTTGGTGCATGCATACATTCTTAGGGAGTTGTTCGAATGGTTTAATGTCCTAAATCATTTCTTGTGTGAAGTGGATGAATTGGGTGAGACATCATCGATGGGAGGTAGGTCACTCCGGTTTCTGACCTATATGTTATGCCTACTCCACTGCAATAGGAACCGACACATTGGGATTTTCTTCATAGTCAAGGTCGTGAGGAATACGATTGGTTAAAGAGTCGAGTTGGTCTTGGAAAAGAGAATCTTTTTCTGGAACCACAAACAGAAACCATTTTCATGCCTCGTTAAGGTGGAGGTTACAGAGATGTCATCTAATTCAGAGAAATAAGTGGTTCTAAAATCGATAGGTTGTATATTTTTTTCTTATCATATAATGTTTTTATTTCAATTGTTATTGAATCATACTTTCTGGCTTATTGGTCAAGGGTTATTTTATATTCCCAATCACTTCTTTTCTTGGAATTGGCCCTTGCATTTTTTCATGAAATTATTTTTGTATCATTCATGTTTTTAGACTGATCCTCTCATTGTATCTATAATGTAAAGGGAAAGGGACCCTTTAACCCTCCTTTAATTATAAAATATAAGAAATCATTAGTAGAAGTTTATGTTATGTGTTGCACTAAGAAATTTAAACAATTAATCACTATTAAATTTGGTTTGTTTCAAGTTATCAATTTTTGTTAGAAAATAATTATCCTAGCAGCCACTAATCTCAAGATTGTGTTATGTTACACCAACGCCACAAAATAATCTATGACCTTAGAGACTTCTATCCTTCTAATATCATGTGGTGGACTTCAAATCGCATATCAAACTTAGTGGCTATCGGGATAAAAATTTCTTTTTAGAATATGTGTAATCACGAAATTCATTAAAATTCATAATGTTACATGAAGGGAGTGTAATAATATTTGATCTTAGGGGCTATGTGAAATCTGGAAAATTGTTAATATTTGTCATGTCTTCGAATATTTTTAGATGATTTAATGATTTTGAGAGGAGCTTAGAATCCAGGGGATTGACATGATCCCATCCAATTACAAATGTGAAATATAATCAATAAACCACATGACCTAGAATTACAAAACCACAAAAACTAATTGGTCTTCAAGCTAAGAAAACCCAACATCGATAGAAAACAAAATACCCAACCACTGCCAACAAGGGACATGAACTAGAAATTACACATGAGAGGAGTTGATTGGTTACGAGACATCCTCCCACCCACTAAGACACCAATGCGAGTAGTGCACAATAATAAGATGTATGAAATTCCCAATTTCCTTTGTGGTACCGCCACACCAAAGAAAGTATTGAACTACGGGAGCCAAAACCCCATGAAAATCTAACTTCTTCAGTGATCGCCTTCACCAAGCCCCTCAAAACAAGCAACATGAATGTTCAATGCAAACCACATCAAAACGATGTTCCTTGAAGAGAGTTTTTCTATCGCTCTCCTTACTTCTTCTACATCCATCCCCAAGAGAACAATTTCAAGTAGCGGTGAGTACTTCAAAAATCCTCTAACACTTGAACCAAGTTGACCCACTCTGGGATTTAATGAAGTGGAGTGAAATATATTTGATAATTGAAATATAATTAGGGGAGCATTCAAGTGCCCTTCTATGTTACTATTGGTCCATATGGAGAAGTTTGACCCCTACCTCAAGGTTTCCCCATGGTCACTCATTGAAAGCATCTAATGAAATCAATGGCAATGAAACTTGGGTTGATAATTATAAATTACTTGTAAAGTTTGGATGGTAAACGCTTCCATTATACTAGAGCTATGAACTGGAGTGATGGATGGGCACTTTCTCTAAGTGGGATATGGGGGTGGGATTGGGTCCTTATTTCCACCAAGAAATTGGCATTCAAAGCACCATGTTATGTTCCACTTGGTCCATATGGATAATTTTGACCCCTACCTCAATGGGAGTGAAACTCGGGTTGATGATTATGAACTACGTGTAACTCACTAATAGCCCAATAACTTGAGTTCATCTTGTCTTCAAATATTTTTTTATAGTTGTGTATTTACATATACATCAAGTCATTACTGATTGTCTTATATGAAAGATAATAACTATCTTAGCAGCCGCAAACCTCAAGCCTCTCTGATGTTGTAATAATGTTGATTCGAATAAAATTTTGAACCCAACAACCACTAGGCTTAAAATTGAACACAGTGGCCGCTAGCCTTAAATTTTCATTTGGAATTCATACATTAGAATTTGATTATTCTATTGAGCTTAGTGGCCAATAGGCTTAAATTTTCATTTTGAATCACAAGTACTCAGGAAATAAAATTAGTGAGTAACCACCCTAGTGTTCGTCAATCGATAAAAATAGTCTTTTTAAAATTGAAATATAATTTTGGGGAGCATTTGAAATGCCCCGCTATGTTCCACTTGGTCCATATGGAGAAGTTCGAACCCTACCTGAAGGTGTCCCCATGGCCTCTTATTGAAAGAATCCAATAAACTCAATGGGAATGGAACTTTGTTTGATGATTTCAAACTACTTGCAAATTTTGGATGGTAAACACTTCTATTATACCAAAGATATGAACTGGAGTGTTGGAGGAGAACTTTCTCTAAGTGGTACATGGGAGTGGGATTGGGTCCTTAATGTTTACTAAGAGATATGCATTCAAAGCATCCCATTATGTTCTGCTTGGTCCATATGGAGAATTTTTACCCCTACCTCAAGGTGTCCCCATGGCCACTTATTGAAAGCATCCAATGAAATCAATGGGAATGGAACTTGGGTTGATGATTACAAACTAATTGTAACTCACCAATAGCCCAAGAACTTGACTTCATCATGTCTTCAAATATTTGTTGTCTAGCCATGTATTGAATATTCATCAAGTCATTTTTAAGCTGTCTTGTATGTAAGACGAAACTATCCTAATGCATTGCTAAACTCAAGCCTTTATAATGTTGCAAACAACGATGATTCAAATAAAATTTTTAACCCAGTGAAAACTAGGCTTAAAATTGAACACAACGGCCACTAGCCTTAAATTTTCATTTGGAATTCATGTGATAGACTTTGAGTATTATATTGAGCTTAGTGGCTGATAGGCTTAAATTTTTGTTTGGAATCATGAGTACTCAAGAAAGAAATGTATTGAGAAACCACCCTCGCATTCACCAGTCATTAAAAATAGTATTTTAAAATTAAAATATAATTGTGGGGAGCATTAGAAGTTCCCCATTATGTTCTGTTTATTTCATATGGTTAAGTTTGACCCCTACCTCAAGGTGTCCACATGACCTCTTATTGAAAGCATCTAATCAACTCAATGGGAATGGAACCTCGGTTGATGATTACAAACTAACTATAAATTTTGGATGGTAAACTCTTTTATTATACCAGAGATATGAACTGGAGTGGTGGAGGAGAACTTTCTCTAAGTAGGACATGGGGGTGGTCTTGGGTCCTTAATGTTTGCTAAGCGATCTACATTTGAATCACCCCACTATGTTCTTCTTGCTGCATATGGACAAGTTTGACCTCTACCTCAATGGGAATGAAACTTGGGTTGATGATTATGAACTACTTGTAACTCACCAATAGCCGAAGAACTTGAGTTCATCCTGTCTTCGAATATTTTTTTCTAGTCATGTATTTGAATATACATCAAGTCATTACTAATTATCTTATATGCAAGACAATAACTATCCTAGTGGCCACAAACCTCAAGCCTTTGTGATTTTACAACAATACTGATTCAAATAACATTTTGAACCTAGTGACCACTAGGCTTAAAATTGAACATAACAGCCGCTAGGCTTAAATTTTTGTTTGAAATTCATGTATTAGACTTTGAGTATTCTATTGAGCTCAGTGGCTGATAGGATTAAAATTTCATTTGGAATCACAAGTACTCGGAAAGAAAATTAGTGAGCAACCACCCTAGCATTCTCAGTCATTAAAAATAGTCTTTTAAAATTGAAATATAATTATGGGGAGCATTTGAAGTTCCCTATTATGTTCCGCTTGGTCCATATGGAGAAGTTTTACCCCTACCTAAAGGTGTACCTGTTGTATATATCTTTTCCCCCCCGGGTAGATATAGACAAGTAGGAGAATGGAGAAATCAAAGAAGCTCACAGCCCAAGGTGCACAGAATGAGAATGGGCGCACGACACGGATAGTCGATAGAGGAAATGGTGCACCCAAGGCACACAGAATGGGTGCATGACACGAGTGTCGACGAAAAAATGGTGCACACCAAAGGCACACATAATGGGTGCATGACACGAGTGTCGACAGGAAAAAATGGTGCGCCCAAGGCGCACGAGAATGGCGCACGACACGAGTGTCGACAGAGGAAAAATGGTGCGCCCAAGGCACACAGAATGGGTGCATGACACAAAGTGTCGACATAGGAAATGGTGCACCATAGGCACACAGAATGGGCACACGACACAGAGTGTCGACAGAGGAAATGGTGCGCCCAAGGCGCACAGAATGGGTGCGCGACATGGAGTGTCGACAGAGGAAATGGTGCGCCCAAGGCGCACAGAATGAGCACACGACACAGAGTGTCAAAAGAGGAAATGGTGCACCCTTGGTGCATGGAAGAGGATGACGACACACACATGAATGCGCCCTTGGTGCACCTTCGAGGCACAACAATTTGAGCTCGACGAAGCGAGACCACACGCGCGAGTATTGAGATGGCCATAACTTTCGATTGGGAGCTCAGATTCATGCAAGGTTAGACTTTTTGGAAAGATTACGAGGTCCTCTGTCCAACTACAACTAGATATCTTTAATTGGGTGAGAAAAAATTCTTAAAAATGCAAAATACAGTTTGCCACTTTTGGGTTCACTGGGGTTCTCACCTACCACCATAATGAGATGAGTTAAGTGCATTCTGGAGGTGGTTGGGGCAGATTTCGAATTCCTCTCTCTTTTCTCTCTCATTCTTCCTATAAATTATAAGGAGGGGCTTCTTTCTAAAGGTTGGACATTCTTGTTTTGCCCCTCCCTTCTTCTCTTTGGCAGGTGAACTTGTGGAGAAAAAACCTTCCATTTGAAACCGTAATGTCAACCTTGCCTCTTGGCATTTTGCGGTGTGTTATATCAATCTTTGGAGAAAATTAATGCATGACTGGATGATTCTCAACCCTCTCTGTGTTCATTTGCATCCTCCCGATCTTTCACTTTGTGAACACAGCTATCATGCATGATCTTGCATTGCATTTTAATGATCTGTGTTTACTGGCAAGACATATGTTCTTCATTCCTCGGTGCATCACCTCTGTTAGTTTAGGTTTTATTTTATGCATTTTCTTACCCTGTCTCCTTGGCAAGTTAGATTAGGTTTTTAGTAAACCCTCTACATTTTCTACGTGTGCATCTGAACAGAGGAATAGGAACCGGCCTTCATCCGGAGAGCTTTTCCAATTTCGCAAGGTCCCACACTTGGGAAAAGCTCCATGTTATGCAATCGTACTGAGAGTCTCAACCCATCGTGTTGCAGAGTCCCAGGGGTGCTGTGATTCACCATCAACAGTTTTGGCATGCCCGGTGGGACCAAGAGGTCATTCTACAAGATTTGAAGGAACTTTCAAGAAATTTGGACTTAAAAATTTCTAGGTTTTACAGTTTTAGTTTTTTTCACCTTCGGCTGAACTTTGAAATCAATTTTTAAGGGCTTAACTTGCTCAAAACAAGTCAAAATTTCACCAGTTGATAGATCGGGGATAATCTTCAAAAGGGTATTCTTAGATTTTTGAGATTTTGACTTTCAAAATTTCATGGTTTTTTGATTTTTAGATTTTAGGTTTTGGAAGTCTGGCATTTTGGGTTTTCGGGACTGTCATTTCAAATCAAGTTCCAAACTCTAAAATATCAAAAATACAGGTCTTTCAAAATTCTATTTTTAAATATTGTCAGGTTTGGTGTGTAACTTGGCAGGATCTAGCCTTTTGAGGCTCACTTTCTAACACATCTGGTGACTCCGAAGGGGATAGAATTTAGCGGTGTAGCAGAAAAAGTTTCCCAGGCATATGAGAAGAATTCAAACCAGGTCCAATACTCGAGAAGAGGGGCTATTTGTCCACTTGCAACTTTCACTAGGTAGAGGAAGGAGAGGAAGAAGACCACAAAGATCACCATCTCCACCTAACAGGACTTTGTCTACACCTCCACCTGGTAGGCCTTTTCTCGCATCGACCAGGGTTCTTAGGCCAATCATAATGGCACATCTACCACCGAATCCCTTTGTCAATTTCACGGGTAGTAGTCCACTTTCCCTAAATGCTCAGAATCAAATTCCAGTTGCAGCACTAAAGAACATACCCTATTTCACAGGAGAAAATCATACTACTCCTATTGATCACATCCAGGATATTGCTAATGCATGTGCAATTCACGAAATAAATGAAATGGATGTTGCGGTCAAGTTGTTGGCTTCATCTTTCAAAGGTAAGGCCTTACAATGGTTTAGGAGCCTAGTAGCAGGGTCTATTATGAATTGGGACCAACTTTGTTCAGCTCTTTGCAACCAATTCGGGGAGAGGGTGGACAATTTGTCTTTATTGGAATAGCTGACAACAATCAAAAGGGCTCCTAACGAACAAATGATAGATTTCAACTTCAGATTCCAACGGACATGGGACAGGATTCCAATAGCCGTTAGACCAACCGCCGAAGGAGCATTCCTTTATTTCTTAAAGGCTATAAATTCAGACATAGCCATGATGATCCAATCAATGGGAGGAACAACGCTGCCAGGGGCCTACGACACAACTATTAGAGTAGAGAACTGTTTGATCCAAGCTGGCAAGCTTGCACCAAGGCCACCAATGCCTCTCTATCTGGATATGGGAAATCCTACAACCAGCCAAGCACCAGAGTTGAATCCCATTCCAACTCCTAGAAATCAAAGCAATAATGAGGCGTCGACTTCTTCAAATACTTCAAAGGAATTGCAGGAGGTCATGAAACAACTGCAGAACCTTGGAAATGAACTAGTGACTATCAAAAGACAACAAGCTCAAAGTGCTAGACCATATCAACCTCAAGCACAGTACCAAGCTAGGCCCCCATACCAACAAAATAGACCACCACCTCAGGCTGCAAATCAAAACCAAAACCAAGGACAACCTCAAGCTGCTAGGCCATTTCGACCGTATGATCCAAATGCAACGACGTCCTCAAGAGCTTTGGTCCCGACACAAAATAACATGGCACGAGAGTATGGTGTGTTACCCTTGCAATCTACCTCACAATCATCGATCGGCATGTTTCAATGGTGCACTAAATCGAGCCTTGATGGTGCAAACCATTGGTGTTGCTCAAGAACCAAGCCGAGGAGGAGAATCAACAACAACAAACGCAATAAGAAGGACCTCAGCGAAACCACATTGGCAAATTGGCAAATGGAAGATTACTTACGTGGAGTTAACCAACACCTTTTCAAGGCGTGGCTGCCTTGCACACACACGTCAAAGAAGAGAAATATAGGAGAGGGACAACCGTGTAATCCAGTTGTTTCTCAACCCACTCTTACACAACAAGGGGTCAGTAGACCAAACGCAGCTCCAAATGTGCAAAATCAACCCAAGGTACCTGTTGTAGCAACACACGCACATGCTCAAGCTCCAGAAAAATTTGCACCAAGTAAGGGACAGCAAAAGGACAATTCATCCCCTTTCAGCATCATTGATCAAATGAAGAAGACGAATGTGAATATATCAATGTGGGAATCTTTATCCATCCCAGGACAAAGAGATCTTCTACAAGCTGCCATGAAGAATTGGTCAACTTTGAACCAGCAGGCCCATATGCAAGAGAAGGTCCTCACGAATGCTGCTCAGCCTGAAGGGAATCATGGAGGACAACAAGGTAAAGTTTTGAAACCCCCTCCATTCTATGTTTCATTAATCATCGGGGATAAATTAGTACACAATTGCATGATTGATTATGGGGCAAGTAGTTCAGTAATGCCAAAGCAAATAGCGGATCAACTGGGTTTGAAATATGAGCCAGTGCTGAGAGGAGTAGTACAGTTAGATGGAACAGTAGTAGGAACTGTTGGAGTCATCAAGGGGTTAAGCCTAACACTACATTCCTATCCTAATGTTACTGATTCGCAAGATGTGTCCTGTGATTGACCTTTCGCCACTCTTTGCATTGTGTTTATCAAGAGACTTCACTACAAAAATAGGTGGATATTTATCTGCAGATTGGTCACACATGATTTTTAGGACAAGGTATGGAGCCAAAGCAACAATCAGGTCAGAACCAATTGCCAATTTCCATATTGAGCCTCATGTATCAGGTCCTATCAATGCAAATTGCTCGGCTTTTGATCAGGAGGAGTGTTCAAATGATCCAGAAATAGGTACTAAGGTTGAGGGAATTCCTGATTTAACCTTGGATGAATGGGCAAACAAGAATCATGAATTTGATCCATACAAGGAAATTGAAGAATCTGAATTGGGCGTGTATTGTATACACGAAGAAAATTCACCCATTCCCGACATCATTCAGCCTGAACAAAAGGATGAAAACAAAGTTTGGAAATTATTTTTCGATGGTTCGAGAAGCAGACAAGGTGCTGGAGGTGGTGCAATGTTGATTTCACCACAAGACATCAAATATTTTTCAGCTTTTCATTTCCAGTTTTCCTGTTCAAACAACATGGCTGAATATGAAGCATTGATTCATGGAATTCATTGGACCAGGAAAAGGGGCATAAAGAACTTGCAGGTGTTTGGAGATAGTGAGTTGATCGTCAAACCAAGTTAGGGGACAACATGCTACAAAGAACGACTTGTTTGAGGAGCTACAGAATAGGGTATGGGACCTCATTGAGGATTTGAAGCTTTCAACATTATGTCCATACCTAGGAAGAAAAATGAAGTCGTAGATAGGCTTGCAGCAGTTGGAGCAACGTTTGATGTGGTTGACAACATCGAAGGAGAAAAACATAGCCACATATCCATGTGATTGTGAGGCCAGCGATTCCCAGAGATAATAACACAAGTGGCGGTGTTTGAGAGCGATCAACGAGATCATCAATTACCTACAAGAAGAAGTTGAATTCTCTGCTAAGAATCAGGATAAATTAGAGCAGCGGTATGGGGATCAAGTAGTGCATTGTGCTGTGGACAAACAAGCTTCCTAAGGTTTGGTAACATTGGAGTCTATCTTGACCTAACGACTAGTTTCGTAAGGAAAAGGCTAACATACGAGTCAAGAGAAGATTCGAGGCCGATTCCGGTTGGGGAAGGCAAAACTCTTCAAATTGGTAAAGTAGCCACTGAGCAGGAGAAATCAGATTTCATACAGCTTTGCCAAGAATATCCAGATATCTTCGCTTGGAGCTATGAAGACTTAAGAGGATTCGATCCAAATTTGGCACAACATACCATAGAATTGGATCCAGATGCTAAACCCATCGGGCGAAAGAGAGACAGTCAACCCTCACATTGAGCCTCTAATGAAGAAAGAGCTAAATAAGCTAATAGAGGCAAGCATTATATTCCCGATCAAGCACTCAAGCTGGGTTGCAAACTTGGTTCCGGTCAGGAAGAAGAGTGGAGAAATCAGGTTGTGTGTGGATTTCCGAGACCTAAACAGGGCATCTCTCAAAGATCATTACCCACTTCCTTCAATGGAACAAATATTACAAGTAGTATCCGGTTCAGAGAGATTCTCTCTCCTAGATGGCTACTCAGGGTACAATCAGGTGATGGTGAAAGAAGATGACCAATTCAAGATGACTTTCACCACCAAATGGGGGACCTATGCCTATAAAAAAATGCCATTTGGGCTATCAAATGCTGGAGCCACTTTCCAAAGGGCAATGGATATGGCATTTAAGGGGTTGATCAATAAAATAGTTTTGATATATCTTGACGACATCACTGTATTCTCAAAAATGCGCGGATCACCTCTATCATTTGAGGCAAGTATTTGAGAGGTGTAGAAGATTTGGGGTATCTTTGAATCCCAAAAATGCATATTTTGGCTCACGGGAAAACTTCTAGGCCATATTGTTTTAAAAGGAGGGTTGACGATTGACCCGAAAAGAGTTGAAGCAATTCGAGCATTGCCTTTGCCAAGTCACAAGAAGGCTCTTAAAAGCTTCTTGGGAAGGATCAATTTTGTCTCAGAATTTGTTCCAAACTTTGCATCTCTCGTAAAACCAATAACACTAATGTTAAAGAAGAGCATGGCATTTAAGTGGACATCGAAGGCAAGGCAAGTTTTGAGGCAATAAAAGAAGCTATATCCCAAGCTCAGACTCTCGTCAATCCGAGACTTCTCCAAGGACTTCGTGCTATATGCCTTTGGTGGTGGGGACACGATTTCTGCAATCTGGTACAACAAAACAAAGGAGGATTAGAACAACCGATTGCTTTCTTGATCGAGGCTTGGAGGAATACGAAACTAGGTACTCTTTCATTGAAAAGCATGTCCTTGCGTGTCGGGAGCTTAAAGAAATTCAAGCACCTAGTCTCAAACAATAAGATCCAATTATTGGTCTCTCATGCGGGAGTCAGGGACTTCCTTCTAAACAAGGATCTGAATGAGAAACGTGCAGGATGGATAACTCGTGTCATGGAATATGACATTGAGATCAAGGTCACCAAACTAGTACGTGGGAAGGGACTATGTGAGTAGCTAGCCTTGAGTCAACAAGTTGAAGCAGGTAATGAAAAAGAGGCTGTCTTGGTATTACAGGATGGTCAAGAACAAGAAAATGATGATGTGCCTACTCCTTGTTGGACTCAGAATATGATACACTTCCTACAGACAGGCCTATGCCCCCCAGAAATGAGCAAAGCAAAGAGGAGATACTTCAGATTACAAGCCATTCCATATGTGCTTGTTGATGGTGTTTTGTTTAAGAAAGACATCAATGGAGTTCTATTGAGGTGCACTGGGACAAATCAAATTGAGAGGGTGTTACGAGATTTTCACGATGGAGATTCTGGAGGACATTTCACCCCACGAGTAATAGCTCTCAAGATAATGAAGGCAGGGTATTATTGGCCGACATTCTTGATGTTGCTATATACATGGATAAGAAAGTGCAAAAATGTGCACTCTTCACAGGCAAAGAAAGACTAGCAGCACTTCCATTGCACCCAATCTTGGTTGACCAACCATTTATGCAATGGGGATTGGATTTCATCGGGGTCATTAATCCAAACTCAAGCCAAGGCCACAAGTGGATTCTCATGGCAACGGACTATTTCACCAAGTGGACCGGCAAAGCGGCGGCGCTCGAAAGAAGCAAATGAGTCTAACATACTAGACTTTTATGAAGGAATAGTGACCAGGTTTGGTGTGCCGGCCACTATCATATCAGACAATGCATTGGCATTTATAGGTTCCAAGATTACAGAATGGGCTGTCAAGAATGGAATCTATTTGAGAACCTCTTCAAATTATTACCCACACGGTAATGGGCGAGGCGAGTCCACGAACAAAAATTTGCTAAGAATCATCGGGAGGACTCGGAAAAAATCAAAGAACATGGCATACCAAGCTAAAATCAGCATTATGGGGTGTGAAATAACACCAAAGAGTCTATAGGTAATTCCCCTTACAAGTTGGTCTATGGAAAAGAGCGTGTGCCTATATCATTAGAAGCGCCTACATTGGAGTTCATGAAGCGGTTGGAGTTGGTGAGTTCAAACCAATGGAGGCCGGTATGCGAGTTGATGGAATTGGAAGAAATTAGAGAACATGCAATTCAAACAATAGAGAAAGATCAAGCCTTAGTCAAAATATGGTTTGACAAGAAAGCAAGAGCAAGGACCTTTCAGGAAGGGGACCTAGTTATGAAGTGGGATGCAGATCGGGCAAAACTAGGAAGGCATTCCAAGTTTGATGCCATTTGGAGTGGCCCCTACATGGTCACGGGATGTAAAATTAGTAATGCCTTCCAATTGTCTACTTTGGATGGAGGAGAACTCCCGATTCTGGTTAACGGAATCTATCTTAAACATTGCTACTAAAAGGAAAATGGTTTACCCTTGTAAATATTAGCCTAGATTTCAATTCCTCTAAGTGCATATGCACATTGTCTTGTTGTAGTTAGGTTTCTGTTTCCCTAAGTGCTCCGAGCACAGGTTTTGTTGCTCTCAGGTTGTTTTCTACAGTTCAGCATGCTCTCGAAGAAGGAGTTGCAATATCAGGATCGGGATCAGATATCAGGTTGGTTTCAAGTTATTGCTTATGACTCCATGCCCAATGGATTGCTAAAAGGCCACCGATCTTCTACCTAGCAGGCAGGTGATCCCGTTGAGTCACCAAATTGTTGTATATATCTTTTCCCCCGGGTAGATATAGACAAGCAGGAGAATGGAGAAATCAAAGAAGCTCACATCCCAAGGCACACAGAATGGGTGCACGACACGAGTGTCGACAGAGGAAATGGTGCGCCCAAGGCGCACAAAATGGGCACACGACACGGAGTGTTGACAGAGGAAATGGTGCACCCAAGGCACAGAATGGGCACACGACACGGAGTGTCGACAGAGGAAATGGTGTGCCCAAGGTGCACAGAATGGGCGCACGACACGGAGTGTCGACAGAGGAAATGGTGCACCCAAGGCGCACATAATGGGCGCACGACACGGAGTGTCGACAGAGGAAATGGTGTGCCCAAGGCACATAGAATGGGCACACGACATGAAGTGTTGACAGAGGAAATGGTGCGCCCAAGGTGCACAAAATGGGTGCACGACACGAGTGTCGACAGAGGAAATGGTGCGCCCAAGGCGCACAGAATGGGCACACGACACGGAGTGTCGACAGAGGAAATGGTGTGCCCAAGGCGCACAAAATGGGCACACGACACGGAGTGTCGACAGAGGAAATGGTGCGCCCTTGGCACATGGAAGAGGATGACGACACACACATGAATGCACCCTTGGCGCACCTTCAGGAGGTGCAGCAATTTGAGCGTTGACAGAAGCGAGCCACAGCGCGAGTATTGACGGCCATAAATTTTGATTGGGAGCTTGGATTCATGCAAGGTTGGACTTTTTGGAAAGCTTACGAGGTCCTCTGTCCAACTACAACTGGATATCTTTAATTGGGTGAGAACAAATTCTTAAAAATGCAAAATACAGTTTGCCACTTTTGGGTTCGCTGGGGTTCTCACCTACCACCATAATGAGATGAGTTAAGTGCATTCTGGAGGTGGTTGGGGCAGATTTCAAATTCCTCTCTCTTTTCTCTCTCATTCTTCCTATAAATTGTAAGGAGGGGCTTCTTTCTAAAGGTTGGACATTCTTGTTTTTCCCCTCCCTTCTTCTCTTTGGCAGGTGAACTTGTGGAGAAAAAACCTCCCATTTGAAACTGTAATGCAACCTTGCCTCTTGGCATTTTGCAGTGTGTTGTATCAATCTTTGGAGAAAATTAATGCATGACTGTGGATGATTCTCAACCCTCTCTGTTCATTTGCATCCTCCTGATCTTTCACTGTGAACCTGGCTATCTGTGCATGATCTTGCATTGCATTTTAATGATCTGTGTTTACTGGCAAGACATATGTTCTTCATTCCTTGGTGCATCACCTCTGTTAGTTTAGGTTTTATTTTATGCATTTTCTTACCCTATCTCCTTGGCAAGTTAGATTAGGTTTTTAGTAAACCCTCTGCATTTTCTACGTGTGCATCTAAACAGAGGAATAGGAACCGGCCTTCATCCGGAGAGATTTTCCAATTTTGCAAGGTCCCACACTTGGGAAAAGCTCCATGTTATGCAATCGTACTTCGAGAGTCTCAACCCATCATGTTGCAGAGTCCCGTGGGTGCTTTGTGATTCACCATCAACAGTACCCCATGGCCTCTTATTAAAAGAATCTAATAAACTCAATGGGAATGGAACTTTGTTTGATGATTTCAAACTACTTGAAAACTTTGGATGGTAAATGCTTCTATTATACTAGAGCGATGAACTATAGTGGTGAAGGAGAAATTTCTCTAAGTGGGACATAGGGGTGGGATTTGGTCCTTAATTTCCACTGAGAAATATAAATTCAAAGCACCCTACTATGTTCTTCTTGGTCCATATAGAGATGTTTGACCCCTATCTCAAGGTGTCCCCGTGGCCACCTATTGAAAGCATCTAATGAAATTAATGGGAATGGAACTTGGGTTGATGATTACAAACTATTTTTAGCTCACCAATAGCCTAAGAACTTGATTTCATCCTATCTTTGCATATTTATTATCTATTCATTTATTGAATATATGTCAAGTCATTAGTAATTATCTTGTATGTAAGAAAACAACTATCGTTGTGGCCACTAAACTCAAGCCTCTGTGATGTTGCAACAATGCTCATTCGAATAACATTTTGAACCCAACGACTACTAGGATTAAAATTGAACACAATAGCCACTAGCATTATGTTTTCATTTGGAATTCATGCAATAGACTTCGAACATTCATCTATTGAGCTCAGGTGAGGTGATAAGCTTAAATTTTCATTTGGAATCATGAGTACTCAAGAAATAAATGTAGTGAGAAACCACCCTCGTGTTCATCAATCATTAAAAATAGTCTTTTAAAATTTAAATATAATTGTGGGAGCATTCAAAGTGCCCCGCTATGTTCCGCTTAGTCCATATGGAGAATTTTGACCCCTACCTGAAGGTGTCCCCATGGCCTCTTATTGAAAGAATCTAATAAACTCAATGGGAATGGAATTTTTTTGATAATTTCAAACTGCTTACAAATTTTGGATGATAAACTCTTCTATTATACCAAAATATGAACTAGAGTGGTGGAGGAGCACTTTCTCTAAGTGGGACATGGGGGTGGGCTTGGGTCCTTAATGTCCACCAAGCAATCCATATTTAAAGTGCGCCACTATGTTCCACTTGGTCCATATGGAGAAATTAGAACCCTACCTCATGGTGTCTCCATGGCCACTTATTGAAAGCATCCAATGAACTTAATGGGAATGGAACTTGGGTTGATGATTGTGAACTACTTGTAACTCACAAATATCCTAAGAACTTGAGTTCATCTTGTCTTCAAATATTTGTTTTCTAATCGTGTATTTGAATATCCATTAATTCATTACTAATTTTCATGTATTCAAGACAACAACTATCCTAGTGGCTGCAAACCTCAAGCCTCTATGATGTTGTAACAACGCTGATTTGAATAACATTTTCCATTAGCCTATATACTTAAAATTTAACACAAAGGTGGCGCTAGCCTTAAATTTTCATTTACAATTCATGTGATAGACTTGAGCATTCTATTGTCTCGGTGGCCAATAAGCTTAAATTATCATTTGGAATCAAGATTACTCAGAAATAAATTTAGTAAGGAACCACCCTAGCATTCTCGAGTCCTTTAAAATAGTCTTTTAAAATTAAAATATAATTGCGGGGAGCATTCTAAGCACCCCACTATGTTTTGATTATAGATTTTAGAAATTAAAAGCTTTTATTATACCGAGAGATATGAACTAGAGTCATGTATTTAGATAACCTTCAAGTCATTGCTAATTGAACTATATGTAAGACAACAAATATCCTAGTGTTCGCTAACCTCAAGCCTTTGTGATGTTCAAACCATATTGAACCTAGTGGCCACTAGGTTCATATTTTCATTTGGAATTCATGCAATAGACTACGAATATACTATTAAGCTCAAAGGACGCTAGGCCTAAATTTTCAATTGCAATAAAAATTATTCAGGAAAGAAATGTTGTGAGAAACCACCCTAGTGGTTTTAAAAATTCTTTTAAAATTGAAATATAATATTAGGGAGTATAGTTATATTTTCAATAGATTCGTTATACATTATCATAAATGTAAGACAACAAATATCCTAGCGTCTGCTAGGAATATCATATAGTAAAATATGAATATCATGTTGTCATCATAGTCTTCCTGTCTAAACAATTGGTGTTGGAGTTTAGTTTAGTTTTGATTTTTAGTCTAGTCATTAATCAATATCTTGAATGCAAAGACAAGAATTACCATTGCAGCCGCTAATCTTAAGTATTTATTATGTTACACAGAAAATAAACATCCACCCTAGCAGTCACTAGTATTAGAAGGTAGAAATGTAACATCCAAATATATTAAAGGAGCTAGTTAATTTTTCAGTCGGGTCATTACTAATTGTCCTGTATGCAAGGAAAAATATATCATAGTGGTCGTTAATCTCATGTTTTTGGTATGTTGCACAAATTTTATTTACTAATTTTCAACCGCTAGGCTTCGAATATTATGGTAGGATTATGATGAATTAATTCATAAATCTAAATATAATAATGGGGCTTAGCTCGGTTTTTATGAGAGTCATCCTAGTTATATCATATTTCAGTCAACTTGAATCTTAGCGTCCACTAGTCTCCATTCTTGTTTGAAAAATGTATTCAGGAAAATCTTTAATATTTGTCTTGTCTTCGAATATTTGTTGCCTTGTGTTGTCTTGTAATAGCTAGGCAATGTCATAAACATCTAGCTTAGCGGCCTCTAGTCTTGGAATATGTTAATTTAGAATTTAAAAATTGTTACTTTATATTGGCTCATTTATCAAGTAAGTCATTACTAACTGTAAGTGAAATATATGTTTGTAAATAGAATGGTTAACATTTATATTTAATAATGTTTACGAGAACATATAATGTTCTTACCTTTTACAAAACATAAATTTTTTTGTAAAGACAATGCATTTAATTATTTCTACGTGGAGAAACGAATATAAAAAACTATGTATAACAACATGGAAATCAAGAGAGAATCGAATATTGAAGAATTAGTCATGACTATTTCTTTCATATTAAAAAAACATTAAAGGAAGTCAAAATGATTACCTAAACTCTACAAAAGCAAACCATTATGATTTATAAAAAAAAAAATAAGCAATTCATGTTTTTCTCGATAGAGATAGATTTCAATGCTTACAAGAAAAATTAAATGGACGAATAAGAATGCAAGATTAAAAAAAAACCAAGGAGATAGATAGAAGGGTTGAAAAGGAAGCTTGATTAATGGACATGAATACTTGAGCTACGATTGAACATAAAAAAATGGGTTTTCGGAAGGAATAAATATTTTAAAAGGGATTACAAAATATTTGGTCATGGGTGGAAAAAAATGTGGTTTCAAAGAGAGTAATGTGTTTTGACAAGAAGATGGAACAAAACTACAAAGGCGCTAAAGGGAAAGGCAGGGACAAATTGCGGTGCAAAAAAAAACCTAGATGAATACAAAGCTATTGAAAATTCCCACCATAAACTATGGTACACATACAATAACATAGATTATTTTGATAAATATTTGTTTTATTTGTATCGATATCTTGATGTAATTGATAATGTTTGTAAAATCTCTATATTCTCTCTCAAACACAAGTATCATCGAGATTCTATCTGCGACTGTTTTGCTTGTCTCTTTTACTTCCATCCTTTTTTAGAATCCTTATCTACATTTGCACTCGTGATCTATCCACTATCATTATTTTCTACTTTGTTTGTGTGACCCCAAATGTGATTACGATCACGCCTTAACTTACCATTCAAAAACTCTCCAGAATCGAGAACTCGGACCAATAAATTATTGCATGTGCATGGTGTATTCTAATTTCAAGAGCTCCTTTTCTATGCTTGCAAAATAAAACAGTCCATTTTATTTATTTATTTCCAAACGCATTCAACGAAATAAATTACGAAAACTAAAAATAAAGAAGGAATAGGAAATTTCAAATTTTGAATTTCCCCTTCTTAAATAGAAGTACGGGATTTTGATATTTCAAATATTGTCATTCAATATGGGGATTCCACATATCGTACCATGAATTAACCTGTAATTAATATTTGCATTTAATTCATATCATATGGCGGGATACAGGGAAATCAAATTTATTAATTTTATCTCGCTTTAGAAATAAGTGGGACAATGACAACAATTTATTTGTGATCACTCAGGAAAACCACAAATATTAATTTTAAAATAATAAAAAAACCATTTAGAAAATAGAAGTGAGCATTAGGAAACAAAAAAATTAATTTTTTTATAAGAGGTAAAAGAGGGTTGAGGGGACCCTACCCCATACATAGTATGCAAGATCAAGAGAAAAGGGCCAAGGGAGTATCCATTGAAGCCCCACCAATACCAAAAACCAAAACTATAAATCCAGTATCAAGAACACAAGCCTAAAAGCCCAAAGTAAAATAACTAACAATGAGGAGCCAAGGAACTAACAACAAGAAAAACATAGAAAAAACCATACATCTAGAAAGGCATATAAGCCATCATTATTTAATCAGTTCTCCCACTGTGTGCATGCACCCATTCCATTCCTTGACCAAGCCAAGTAATAGTTGATTTCTAGAACTGGTAATCCAGTTCAGCTATCTCCACTTTTGGCCCAGACCCATCCTTTTCTTTATTCTTCACAACCTCCATGGAATGAATCATCTCACCAAAATTTTAAGATGGTGAATTGTGCTTTTGACATTGAGGATGTGAACATCCCTGATCTGCAAAATAATCTCCTTCATTTTTAGCATATCATTCTCCATGGCCAGACATCTCTCGTTTTCATTCTTAAGTTGTTCACTAAGAACAATAGACGAGAGTTTCTCAAATTTTTCCTGAAGTTCCCTCAGATCAATGGTCACCATGCTTATCTTATGTCTGTTGATATCAGTATCCAACCTACAATTTTCAAACTCTCTCATGAAGACATTTGATTTGACTGTCGTATCCGGGCTTTGAACAAATTCTTCTAAGAATTTTTGAGAGCATGCAAACTCTCAATAACTTCTTCTATGTTTTTGGATCTTTTTCCCTTAGAGTTCTTTGGATCTTTCCCAGCCTCCAGCTCCTCACTACTATCGGATTGGTAAGCTTCCTCTTCCTGTTGTTCCCCTGAGTCTGAGATAACTTCTAAATTCTCCTCATGCTCCAAATCCTCACTCTCCCTCTGCTTCTTAACACTTTCTTTGGCCAAATTATACCTAGTCCTTTTAGCCACTGATTTCCCCATTTCCTCCATACTAGGAACAACCACATTAGCTTCCAAGATCTCTTTTTTTCCCCTAAATTGTCTTGATTTAGGTTCCTAGAATTAGCCCCAAATTTTTCATTTTTACCAATGAGGGGAGTACCCATATTAAGCATGGCTTTGATGAGCCCTTGATGTAGTGGAAGGGTAAAAGTTCCTTTCTGACTTGAGCTATAGATTTAGCCAAAGAAAAATATAGAAAATTGGGGAAATTGTAGGGTTTGTTATTTCTAACATGATTGAGCATAGGAAAGTGATACCCATAAATCACTTTATATCTCCCTTCCAAAGTTATATACGCCATGATTAACTGAGCTATTTCATTGAAAGGTTGAGGCAAATCCTCTCTAGCATACCCATTATGAATATTTTTAGGCACACCCTTACCTTGCATGAAGCATTCGATCTTCGACTATAGTCAGACTTGGGTTTGAAGGTGCATCTTCCTTCTTGAGACAGGCCTGACACTTTTTCTATAAACTTTGGTGAAATAGTTAAAGATAAATTACCTATCCGAACATGGCCTTCCTTACAAGTTTTACAACTACTTCACTCAATTTTTCATCATATCCATCAAATATTTTAAAAAAATTTAATAGCCCATCCTTTTCAAGAAAATCCTCCACCTCTTTAGACATCATTGGGATCTTACTAGGTTCATTTATAACTAATTATCCTCCCATTTTTCTTCTTTATCTCTTCTTCCTACAATGGATACACAAACCCTTACTAAAAATACAATTACGATGTTTTTTAAATGATTCAAATAAATGAGGGGATCTTCCCAAGCCTTGGAATGATAGGATATAATGTTTGGCATGAGTCTAGGGATCATAATATCTTGGTGTGTCACCCAGGGAGCATTATTACCAAAATCCATCCTCATTAAAATTATATTCTATTAGGGAAATATTCCCCTTCACTAATTGTATGAAATTAGCTTCAAATTGGTTAGTTCATCAACCACTTTTAAATCCATAGCATCCACCCCCTTGTTAGACAATAAATCATGTAGTTTATTTCCTTCACGATAATTGTGTTGGAAAGCGATTTCAATAAAGGAGGAAATTTTACTCTTGGTGTTTTTAATGAAGTATTCAATAGATATATAGTTGTATTTTTCCCTTCATACATGAGATTATATTTAGAGATTCACCTTCTAAAATTAGGTGCTTGAAACCTCTCTCTTCCACTAGCTTCACTCCCCAGAACATCACCGTTGCCTCTGTGACATGATTAGATTATATGCCCAAATTAAAGAATTATTCAAGGAGAAACATACCTTTAGCATCTTGAAAAACTCCTCCTCTAGCCTTACTAGGGTTCCCTTTAGCGGCACCATCAAAATTGAGTTTGATAAAACCTTCTCTAGGAGAATTCCATTTTACCCCTTCTCTAGGATTACTCTTCTTGGGTTGTGGGTCACATATTAAGTTCCATTTCTTTATGATATGTTGTTCACTGTCCATGAATTCCACTTCTTTGTTCTTTAGGATAGAAAAATTATTTCTAACATCTTGTAAACATTTGTTAATAATCAACCTGTTGGGAAGTTTCTTACCATTGAAAATCCTCATGTTCCTCTCTTTCCATATTTCCCACCACAAATGTCCAAGGATCATTATCCATAGGTTTTTCAGCCCTTGACTGATGAAAGAACATTTCCATTGATTCCAAGCAGGTTGGATCTCCTTAGGATTAACCTAGTTAATTAAGAACATACCTAAAATAGAAGAAAGATTTTGATAAGAGAAAGAGCATTCCAAGAATAGATGGTTTACCATTTCCAAGTTCTCTTCACATAGAACACATCTATTTACCATATGGAAACCTCTTTTGGTGAGGTTTTCAATAGTAAGAATCTTATTTATCACCATAAGCCAACTGAAAACATTGACCTTGGGGGTAATATTCTTGTTCCATATCTTACCAGCTAAAATATCTTCCTCTCTAGTTTCCTCCTCAAAGAATAAAGCATAAGTTGATTTGACTGAGAAAATACCATTTTGTTTTTATGCCACACAATTCTATCTTGTTCCTTGTTGTTAGAAGACACATAGTTTTTAATAATTCATTAAGAATAACTGTGTGTTCTCTAAGTTACTTGCTTGTCCAATTCTATGTACTTCCAAGTTTGAATGATCTCCAGATTATCCATATAATTATTTATTTTCCCCATATTTATCTTCTAACAACTTTGAAATTTGGGGGAATTTATCTTCAAGTGTAAAGTTACCAACCCATTTGTCAATCCAGAAGTAGATTTCATTGACTTTACCTATTTTACATTTTGCCTTTTACACAATTTCCTTTTCCTAATTAATATATTTACATATAATTGACCCATTGAAGGAAGCCTATTTGAATATCCATTGTTCATCATTTGCATCCGTCCAATATTTTTTCCTTAAAATTCTAGTCCACACCCCATCTTCTTTAGTTAGCCTCCATCCTATTTTAGCTAGAAGGGCTTTATTCATTTTAGTCCAATCTCTAAGACCAAGTCCCTCTATCTTCTTAGGTTTACAGACCCTATTCCAAGCCCCAATAGAATTCTTTCTTTGCTTTTGGTTCCAATCCATAAGAAACATTTTTGGATCTTTTCCAGTTTTTCTGCTATTGTCTTGGGAAGTTGGTAGAGAAACATTGCATACACCGGAAGGCTTTGGAGATAACTCTTAAGTAATTTTCCTAGCCTAAGATAAGATATTTTCTTTCTATCCTGCAAGATTCTTTTAGAATATTTCAATAATGAAGTTCCATTCACCACTAAGAGGTATCTTCTCCCCAAGGGGTATGCCCAAATAAATGGTTGGAAAGGGCTTATGGTCACATTCCATAATTTCATCTATCTTCTTACATCGACTTTCCAAAGTGTTAAGGAAAAAAATAGAGCTTTTCCTATAATTCACCAGTTGTCCCGAAACCTCCATGTAATCATCTAAAAGTTTTTAAAACTTCTTAGCTTCAAGAATAGACACTTCTCCCACCAAAATAGTAACATCTACAAATTACTGATGGGTCATATTATCCATACCCCCACCAAGGATATCCCTTTAATGGAGCCCTTACTAGTTTCCACATTGAGTCTTCTACTTAAGAGATTCTGCCATAATTATGAAAAGAAAGGGGAGAGAGGATCCCCTTTCCTTAAACCTTAGGAGCTAGGAAAGAAACCACAAGGGGTCCCATTAATAAGAATGGAGAACCAAACATTTTAAATACAAGCCTTAACTAAACTCCGAAAGGAATCATCAAAACCAAAATTGTTTAGGATTTTATCAAGAAAACTCCATGAAACCCTGTCATAAGCCTTGGCCATATCCAATTTTAGAATCATAGTAGCCTTTTTACTAAGTTTAGCTGAATGAATAGTCTCTTTGATTGTAATGATCCCATCTTGAATTTGACAACCCAAAACAAAATCTCCTTGTTGTTCTGAAATGATAGAAGGAAGGATCAATTGTAAATGAAGAGCAAGGATTTTCATACAAATTTTATAAGTAGTGTTGCAAATAATTATAGGTCTAAATTCTTTAAATTCCATGGCATTACCACATTTTGGAACAAGAGCAAGAAAGGTACAATTCATATCCTTAAGCATTTTTTTTTGCTAAAAAATTCTCTCACAGCTTTGTAAACATCCTTTTTGATAATATCCCAAAAATGCTGAAAGAAGAAGGATTGAAACCCATCCAAGCCAAAAGCCTTTTCCAGACTAAGACGTTTGACCGTAAATTTAACCTCCTCCATAGATGGGATCGCTGAGAGAAGCTTATTATCTTCTATGGAAACCATAGAAGGAATGCAATTTAGAAATTCCTACTCCTTAGCCAAGTTTGGAACACATTGATTAGTGAGCAAGTTTTTAAAGAAAGATATAGCCTCTTCATTTATTTCATCCTTCTCTTCCAAGATATTTCCTTCATCTTTCTTGATTTTATTAATTCTATTGAAACTTCTATGCTTCATGGTAGACAAATGGAATAATCTGGTATTTTTATCCCCTTCCTTGAGCCAAGTAATTTGATATTTCTATCTCCAGAAGGTTTCTTCCTTCACAAGAATGTTGTGGTATTCCGAAAGGAGAAATATTTCCTTTTCATAGTCTTCCAAGTCCACTTCATATTCCATCCTTTCATTCTACCTTTGGAAGTTTTGTAAGTCAGATTTGATTTCCACTTTCTTCTAGAATATATTCCCAAAAATTTTCTTATTCCAATCTTTAAGATTCATTTTGACATTCTGTATTTTTTTGGTTAATCTATACATCGTTGTTCCCTGAACCTTAAACTTCCACCATTCATTAATAATATATTTAAGTTCCTCACTATGGAGCCACATTTTCTCAAAACGGAAGGGATTTCTTCTTCTTGAAGGGTTCTTAATCATCAAAAGAATTGGGTTATGATCAGACCCTATCCTTGGAAGAGAAAAAGGGATATGTCATGTCTTAACCATTCTTCCATTACCAAAAATATATCCAGTCTCACTTGTATAAGTTGTGAACCTGCTCTTCTATTTGACCAGGTGTATTTTCTGCCCTTAAGGTCTATATCATGGAGTTGGGAGTTTGTAATAAAATCATTAAAATCCTCCATACCAATAGTAAACTCCTGGGAACCCCCTTTATTTTCCGAGGGAGAAATAGGGGTATTAAATTCACCCATCACAATCCAATCAGATCCAATGATATGTTTTTTGAAAGTAAGGAGATGCTGCCATAATTTTTCCTTTCTTTGTAAAGGGTATGAGCATAAATGTTGGATAATTCCAATATTTTTCTATTTTCCTAATTTCTCATCATCACAATCATATGAAAATATCTTTTCACAAGCAGAGTACCCTCGTAAAAGGCAAAAAAGATTCCTATTGTCACCCTAAAAATTCCCTTCTTTTTTTCAATTCAAGTTTCAAAATTTTGAGTTGGTGCCTTTGAGAGATGTTTGAGTAGAGTGAGAAGTCTAGAGAGATAGAAAAATTCATGCTTTGAAGAAGTTGGTGCTCATTTTTAATCTCACCTGTTAATTTAAAATCTTGCAGTTTGCATGGTTTGATAAAATTTTTGTCTTCCCATCTAGATGCTTGAAAATTGTTTCCTCCATTTGAATGAAATTTTCAAATCCTTTTTCTATGGCCATGGATCACATCAAGCCTGGTATTTTTTATTAGTTCTTCTTTCCATGAGGAGAAATTTGTTTTTCAGGCGTGAAGGGTGGAGTTTTTCCCCTCCTCTATATTTTTTTCTACAGTCGTGAATGATGGGCATATCTTCCCTATCAATTTCTTTTCCAACATCTATGGATATGTGGACATATCTGATTGGATGTGGCGTGGCGGTTTATTTGGTGAACTTGTCACTTTTGTTATTTTTGTAAAAGTATCAAATTAGCCCTGTGGCCTGAAGGATCCTAATTGGTCGAATCAAGCTATGGCGGAAAGGCAGGCCCTTTTGTGTTTTGATGCATTATGGAAAAAGGGCATAAAAGTATAAAAGAATGCCTAAGGCCTGCAAAAGGACAGTGGCCATTTTTAAGTTTGAAGTGGGAAGGTGGGTCGTTGGAGCCTTTTGGGAATTTTGGCTTTATTGCCAAAAGGAGTAAAGTTACAAAATGAGCCACAACCTTGTTGAAGCCAGGTAATGAATATACGTTGAAAATTCAAAGTGGGGAGGTGGATCATTGGAGCACTTTGGGAATTTTAACCTTTTATCAAAATAAAGTAAAATTGTAAAAGTGAGTCGCAACTCCGTCAGCACCCAGAAAGAGCCACATGTCAAGCCTATATCAAAAGTGAATAGTGGGCCTATGGGGTTTGAGGGAGACTTTTGCACTTTGCATCTTTTGTGCTAAAGGCGTAATTGCATTTTCGGGCCCACGGATCCATTTTGTAAAAATTGCATTTTCACCATTTTTGTACGAATTCAATTCAAATATTCAAATGAGCATAAATTTTGACCCAGTGCTCAAAATTTGACAAATTTTATACTATTGGAAAGATATTGGCCTCCTCTATGCCATGGAAACATAAAATATTATTTTCAGCAGGATTTGATGGTTGAGAATCTAGAAAACATCTTCCATGTCATTAATACGTGATCTGATTGCTTTAACTAGATCAGATTTGATCCGATCTTCCATCCTTCCTTCTTCGACACACCAAATAGACATGCAGAACCAAAATTGAAAGATTGTAGGTGGATTTACAGGGGCATTGATGGTTGGTTTTGAGATTCCAAATCATAATTATTTCCTTCTCTTATTCTCCTTGTTTCACTCGGAAATGTTTCGTTCCTTTTAGAAATAGATAAGGTTAGGGTTAGGAGGAATACCTGTAGAATGTCGAGATGGTGTGCACGTACCGTAGAGAAAGATCAGGTTGACTGCGAAGAACTCCTTTTTGTCTTGGAAGGACTACTGCAAATAAGAACACAAGACCACAAGATTTTGATTAAACAATAAATGAGGAAACTACCCTTGGGCCTGTGAAATATAAAACTTCCTTTCAAGGTGGTCAGTTTCCTAAGCTAATATGAATTAACACAAAAGACTGTAAAATATCAATTAAGTTGTTTCGTTGAACTGGGTAGGGAAAAGGTCTAGTTTTGGTTTTGATCAGAGGAACCGATGGCGGTTACTGATAACCGATGCCGGTTACTGATAACCGATACCGGTGGGTTATAGGATCTTCTTGGTAGCTATGGTGTTTGTAAGGCTGGTTTATGGATGATATTAGGAAATGAGATGATGAGAGGTAAAAGAATAACAGTTAGATGCAATGGCACGTTGGGTAGTGGACTCAGAAACGGATTTAGGAGGACTGAGATTCAAGAAACATAAGAAATGTTATAACAGAGGACATGCAAGATGTGACTTACTGGTTTTGACCAAGATGCAAGCTGATCTCCTTTGCTGTAAACACTTCTGGTATTTCCACTCGTCTCTGCTTGGTCAAGTGAAGATCTGGACTCTGTTCCTCGCTCCCAATAATCTCTGTTGATCCAGAAATCCTTCGACTGATCTCCAAAATGAAATTCCGATCCGTTGTTTTGGTTTGGGGAGCCCATTTACAGGGAACCGATGGCGGTTGCGTAACCGACGGCGGTCGAGTAGGAACCGGCATCGGTAAGGAAAAAGTAGGCTATTTTTAGTAAAATCGCCCACCTTCCCTGCTTTTCTCCCGAGAGATCAGCTGCGGGCTTGGTCAAGTGACTAGAAGGTCGGTTTTGGGTGCGAGAAAGGGGTCATTAGTTATGGGTGTAGGTGTAGACCAAGTTTTAGGTTTTAATTAGGTTAGTTTAGGATTAGGGCTAGGTCATGATGAGGTGGCAAAATGAGGTGGCAGGTGAGGTGATGGGGATTTATCAATTACAAGGTAATTAATAAATAATTGTGTAAAGTTTAGGTAATGAGGTTAGGTTGCGAAATGGGATGCGGGTCACAAGGGGTCGTAAGACACGAATTTGGTGTCTACATTAGCCCCTTATTGTCGTGTAGCTTGTTCTGTAAAGCTGCGCGGACAATAATATGAAGTGGTTTCTCATGTTAAGGATATAGGTAATCCCCCTCAAATCTATCACAGATTGAGTGAACGGGAAATCAGGGATAGGGTTGATAAAGGGTACATGTTGTAGAGAGGATGGTAAGGTGGTGGGGTAGGTCCAAGGAAGCAGACGCATGTTGAAATGCAATAGTACGACTAGGGTACATGATTTGACGAGCAAACCAGCAATGTATAGGCAAAGGTCGATAGTTTATCCAAACAAGGGTGATATAATCCTGGTATCCAAGGCATAGGAAGTAGCTCCAGGGTATATAACAGGTAAGGTACAGGAACGTTTAGGCATGTTCGGCAGTACCAAATGGTTGGTTTGGTTGAGATAAACGTCACGGTCTAGGTCTAGGCAAAGTTGGTCGACAGATCAAGTCAAGGACCCTAATCATGCTAAAACACGAACAGGTGAGCTCGATTGAACAAAAGGTACATGATGGATGGATAAAAATAAATGTTGATTGTGGGTATGGTATTGAAGTGATACGGTCGTGGGTCGGGCCAAGTTGGTAGGTGCGGCCTTGGTGTCGGTGCGGCCTTGTGGGTGGGCCTTGGATGGGGCCAAATGGGTGGGTGAGGCCTTTGGTCGGGCCAAGTGGTTGGGTGGCCTTGGGTCGGGCCAAATAGGTTTGGGTCGGCCTTCGGGCCATGGGTAGGGTGAGGCCTTTGGTCGGGCCAAGTTGTTGGGGCGAGGCCTTGGGTCGGGCCAAATGGGTAGGTTAAGGCCTTGGGTCGGGCCGAATAGGTAGGGCGAGGCCTTGGGTCGGGCCAAATAGGTAGGTTGAGGCCTTAGGTCGGGCCAAATAGGTAGGTTGAGGCCGTGGGTCGGGCCGAATAGGTAGGTTGAGGCCTTTGGGTCGGGCCAACAGGCCCTGGTAATCACCTAGGGATAGGGTTAAGGCCTTAAATAAAATGTACGAGTCGGGCCAAATGGGTAACATCAAATGGTGTTGTTGATTTGAGTTAGAAATTAAGAATTTTTTTTTTTTTTTTTTGAAAAAGGATAAAGAGGAATGTGATTAAATAGAAATACACAAAAATATTTATATTTACCACACATGATAGGTTATGGTAGGGGATGGTCGAGCTAACCTTGGGAGACCCCATGTCTCCTAAGTGCTGCCTACATAGCCCATTGCACAAAGCAAGGAAGGGCCTCAGACCGATGTAGTTCTCCCTTAGGACCAGGGAGAGGTGAATTCAGGCAATTGGTTGGTTGGTAAAAATATTGATATTAATATTGGTAAGGTAAAATGAATTGGTGATGTTGTAAAAGGTATAAGGGAAGCGAAAGTTAGCCTACCCAAGTAGAAGGGAACCATGTCCTGATTAAGATCAACACACAATCCTAGATGCGAGGCAAAGCGGAAAGAGCGCTCCGTAGGTGAAAAGAGCTAAACAAACCACACAACGTAGAACGAGCTTGAAACCCTAGGTACCGTGCATAGACGAGAAGTCAATAGGTGAAAAGAGTTGTATGATCACAATATATTGAGCGTACGTTACGTCCCTTGAGTTGAAACAAATGGTGAGGTGAGGTGAATGATATAGCTGAGATACAGAGAACTTGTTACAAAGTGAGTGTTCTGACGAAAGAGAACCTACCCTAAATAGACAAGTCCATGACCCAAAAAGTTCTTGTGAATGAGGCTTTTATTTGACTGAATATAGACTGATCAATGCGGGAAGTCTACCAGGGATATGGATTGTTTTATTCTTGAGGTCTTCACGAAGCTGATCAATGCGAGAAGCTTCTGATAAAAGGCTGACTGTGTATAGCTGTCCTTCGAGGGAGCAGTCTATTTATAGTAGCAGAGATGATTTCAGTGCATAGCTGTCCTTCGGGGGAGCAGTCTATATATAATAGCAGCAATAATTTGGCATATAGCTGTCCTTCGAGGGAGCAGTCTATATATAATTTAGATAGCTAGATGTTCTTTTGGCATGAAGCATCTAGTTTGGTAGGAAGTTTGACTCAAGAAAATCCCATAAGAATACGGCTTATTTTAATACTTTGAAGTCATGGACTAGATTAAAAAGGGAAAGGCATCGTCAAGGGGAGGTGAGAATGTGATCTTGATTTTATTTTGAGATATAGAAAACAGAGTGTATGTAGCGGTAAATGAGCTCAAGGGACGAGCAGTAGGTAGATAAAAAGTGATATAACACTAGATTCAACAGTAGAATGGTCGAAGATGCAGGGCATTAAGGGGTTCAGGCTCAGGCTTACCATTAAGCGAAGCTAAACGATAAGTGCCTGATCCATAAGTGTGAGTGATTATATAAGGCCCAATCCAATTGGGAGCAAATTTTCCACGTTTGCTCTTTTCTAGTTTGGTTACATGTTGATTCTCTTTGAGGACAAGATCACCAACCTTAAAGGTACGCTCATGAAGTCGCTTATCATAAGCACGCTTGATGCGTTTTTGATAGATTTGAAGGTGATCGAGAGCTGTAAGACGTCGTTCGTCAAGAAGCTCTAATTGGGCTAACCGCTCTTGGCGGAAATCATCGTTGGTGAGAATATCCTGAAGAGATATTCTAAGGGAGGGTATTTGTATTTCGAGAGGCAAAACAGCCTCGGTACCGTATACCAAAGAAAAAGGTGTGGCATTAGTAGAGGTACGAATGCTAGTACGATAAGCCCAAAGGGCAAAGGGAATGTGATCGTGCCAATTTCTTCCGGATTCATTGACAACTTTCATGAGGATTTTGGTTAGGGTTTTATTAGAAGATTCAGCCTGACCATTGGCCTGCGGATAGTAAGGCGATGAGAAACTAAGTTTGATACCAAAGTTGTCACAAAGGTCTTGTAACAACTTGTTTTTGAAAGATTTACCATTATCTGTTATTAGGCGATGAGGAATACCAAAACGACAGATAATGTGATGGTTAATGAATTCGACAATTTTTTCTTTTTTGATTGAAATGAGTGGAATGGCCTCTACCCATTTTGTGTAATATTCGGTTGCTGTGATTATCCAACGGTGACGTTGTGAAGAGGTCGGGTGAATCTCACCAATAAGGTCTAAACCCCATTGTGAGAAAGGCCAAAGATCTCGTGCGACCTGCAGCGGATGGCTAGGAGTATGTTGAAGGTTGGCATGTTGTTGACACATAACACAACGCTTAACATATTCGTAGCAGTCGTTATTGAGAGTAGGCCAATAATAACCTAGGCGAAGGATTCGTTTAGCCACGGCAAGGCCACTAAAATGTCCACCACAAATCCCATCATGGACTTGTTGGATGGTATAGGTGACCTCCGCGCCGGTTAGACAGCGAAGGAGGATGCCATCAAAGCCACGTTTATAGAGGAGTCCTCCCATGACAACATAACGCGAAACACTTTTAAGAAAAGCACGTTTGCCGTTACTAGTAAGGTCAGGTGGGAGAACAGAGATCGTAAGGTAGTCGTGAAATTGGTGGTACCAGGTATCCTGCGAATTAGTAGACACAGTATTTATCATGCAAACTACCGGGGTTGAATAGGATGGTGCAAAAAGTTGCTGGACCACAACGAATAATTCAGAGTCAGTTGGTGCGGCGGGAATTTGCGAGGCTAAGCAAGCCATAGTATCCGCAAATTTGTTAGTGGAGCGGGGAATGGTTTGGATAGAATAGTGAGTAAATAAGGCTAGAAGTGACTCCACGTGGTGTTTGTACTTCTGAAGTTCCTCATTTTTACATTGGTAGATGCCCATAACTTGATTGACTACCAATTGAGAGTCACCAAAGATATTGATAGATTTGATGCCTAAGTGTATCGCAACTTGGAGACCCAGAACAAGGGCCTCGTATTCTGCTGTATTATTAGTGCAGGGGAAATCAAGCCGGAATGAAAGAGGCATAGGTTCAGCGTCGAGAGGGATGAGAACAACGCCGGCTCCTCCGCCACGCTGGCATTTAGATCCATCGAAGAAGAGGGTCATTTGATACGACTCTTCCCCGAGTGAAAGAGTGGCGATGAGTTCGTCGGGGAATGTAAAATTGGTAAATTGTTCCCCAGGTAAAGGGGCCTCCGCAAGTTGGTCTGCAAGAGTTTGTCCTTTGATTGACTTCTGTTGTATAAACTCAAGGTCAAGGTCGGCGAGGAGCATGAGCCATCGAGCGATGCGTTGGTTTAGATGTGGTTTGGCGTACATATAATGAATGGGGTCCGTGTTGGTGATGACAAAAGTTTTGTGATTCAGGAGGTAATGTCGGAGTTTGGTGGCTACGAATGATAGGGCTAGGCACAATTTTTCTACATGTGTATACCTAGTCTCGTACTCCACGAGGGTACGACTTATATAATAAACGGCCTGTTCTCGGCGTGCCGAGTCCCGATGTGCGAGCATAGCTCCTATAGCATGGTCAGTGGCGGAAAGATAAAGGTAGAAAGGGCGGTCGTCCTGGGGTGGGATAAGCACGGGTGGCTGCAAGAGATAAGTTTTTAGAGCTTCGAAGGCTTGGTGACACTCCTCACTCCATTGAAAGGCAACGTCCTTTTTTAGAAGGTGATGAAAAGGGTGACATCGATCCGAGAGTTGGGAGATGAAACGCCGGATGGATTGAAGTTTACCCTGCAAACTACGCAATTGTTTGAGGTTCTTGGGTGGGGGCATTTCTAGGATAGCTTTTACTTTAGATGGATCGACCTCAATGCCACGCAAAGAGACGATAAAACCAAGAAGTTTTCCCGAAAGGACACCAAAGACACATTTCTTTGGTTGAAGACGGACAGAATATTGCAACAGGCGATCGAAAATAATGGTTAAAACATCGAGATGTTCACTGCGATGTTTAGACTTGCCAAGAAGATCGTCGACGTAATCTTCAAGGATAGTGTGCATAATGTCATGAAAAATGTAGGTCATAGCCCGCTGATAGGTTGCACCAGCATTCTTAAGGCCAAACGGCATGACACGATAACAGAAGGTTCCCCAAGGAGTTATGAAAGCGGTCTTATGTTGATCGGCGGGTGCGACCAAAATTTGGTTGTATCCTGAAAAGCCATCCATGAGAGAAAGCATTTCATGGCCCGCAGTGAGATCAACAAGTTGATCAATACTGGGTAGGGGAAAGTCATCCTTAGGGCAAGCAAGGTTAAGATCCCGGAAATCCATGCATATCCGAAGTCCCCCCGTCGCTTTCGTGACAGGTACGATGTTAGAAATCCATTGAGGATAGTCAATAGGCAGAATGAAGGAAACAGAAAGGAGTCGTTGGAGCTCCTCTTTGACCAAGAGGGCAATGCGTGGATGCATTTTTCTCAATTTCTGTTTGACTGGTTTGGAATCGGGGTTTAGGGTGATGTTATGGACGGCAATGGTAGGATCAATTCCTGGCATGTCCGCGTAGGACCAAGCGAAAGCTTGGTTGTGGGTACGGAGAAAGGTAGTAAAGGCAGCTTGTTCTGATGTGTTAAGGGATTGTCCAATCTTCACAATGTGAGGATCCTCCTCCGTGTGGATGTTGATTTCAATAGTAGACTCGTTCAACATGGTTTGAGTTTCAGATGGTAAGGCGCGTTGAAGATAGGAGTCGTCCGCCCCAAGGTAAGTGAGGATGGAGTCGTCATCCTGGCACTCAACAACATTAATCGAAGGCGAATCCTCTTCGATCATGTCTGGATACAGAAGGGGAAGAGAAGATGGGTCCTCATTATCGCGTTGATAAGTGAGAGGACCTATGAAGATGGCATTTATGAAAAAAAAAAGTTAGGAGGGATAGATTCAGGGTCCATCGATTCTGTGGGTGATGATGGCAAAGTGGGTGATGATGGTTCGGTAGGGGTGACGTTGTCTTCTTCCAGAATACAGCTGACACGAGGTGTCTCCTGTGTAGGTGTTTCAGGAAAACCGAGACCACTGCGATCATTATGTTTGCGTGTGGTGATGGGGATGAGCGTATGTCGGCCTTGTTCATAAAGACCAAAACCAAAGCCTTTCCAAGCACAGCGAGTCAAGAAGGTGAGGGCGAAGCGACGATTTGTCAGGTATTGAAAATCGGATTGGAAGGGGACCACACCAAGAGGAGGTTCAGGGGTAATGGAAGATGCGTCAACACCCCCATATGTTAGGTTGGTGCGGCAATGGGGTGGTCCGTAAGAGATTACTTCCCCCACGCGACGGTCGTAGGTGGGATGTGCATGTAATTGTCCGTACTCCTGCGGGGTAGGGAAAGAACTAACGTTATATAGGCGGTACTCCCCCAGCGTAAGGCGTTGAAAAACATCTACTAAGGGGTCGGAGGTTGGGATGTTAGCTGCGGGAAGGGAAGTGGTTTTTGCGATGGTGGTTTCATCAGTTGAAGGCGTAGGTGCAGTTGAGGTGGATGGTTGAGGTACATTTGAAGAGGATGGTTGGGTTGAATGTATGGGTGTCTTGATTGGTATAAGCACATCGTTAGGACGATATAACATATTGCAGGTTTTAAAGGGAGGAGGATCAGCTTTTACGGTGTAGGACTTCCCCTCGTACTCAAATTTTATGCATCTATGTAATGTTGAGGGAACGCATCCCATGGCCCGGATCCAAGGACGACCCAGCAATATATTATATTGGAACTCTCCCTCAAGGACATAGAAGAGTTCGGGTAAAGTACGCGGTCCTACACGAATGTTGAGGATCACGGTGCCTAAGGTAGAGGTAATAGCGTCATTGAATGACCGCAACATGATGGGGTTGGCACACATGCAACTAGAAGGGATATTCATTTGTTGGAAGGCTTTTGAAGAGATGATGTTTAGGCTGGCGCCCCCGTCAATCATAACACGACGTACCCGAATGTCCCGGACGTAAGCTGAGATGAAAAGGGCAGGGTCAGGATCTTCTACACCAAAGTCGATAATTTCGTCTTCGGAGAAACTGACAGCAGCAGCTTGCTGTACAGAGACGGAAGTGGTGGGGGAGATGGATTGTTTGGTGAGAGAGGCAACGTGATTGGGTGTTAGAATGGAGGCAACGGGCAGGGTTTCATTAGGTAAGACCTCGATCCCTTGAAGAATTTCAACGAGAGCTTGTCGATGAGATTCAGAAGTCTGAATGAGATCATATAGTGTCATTTTTACGGGTGATTGATGAAGCTGTTTGATCATAGTTCGGTGGGCAACTCCATTAGAGACGGGATAGGCGGGTCCGCGAATAACCACTTTAGGTGGTGGTGCAATCGGGATGGTTGAAGGAGAAAGAGATGCCGCAGGTGTGTTTTCTTTCGCTTTCCCAGTGTTTTTCTGTCCTCGAGTAGCGACACTAATCATATTAATCTCGTAGACCTGAGATGAGGAAGATGGTTGGGATAATTCATGGTCTTCAAGAGGTGGGGTTGTAATAATGATAGATCTTGGTGAGGCGGGGACAGATGATATAGTAGAGGGAATTGAAGCTAAAGGTCTCTCCCTTCGTAAGTTGTCTTTCTTAACCTTTCTATCCGGGAGAGGTGACTGACGAAGGATGGTTTTTAAAGCTTTGCATCCCTCCACATCATGTCCTGGTGTGCGATGATAGGCGCAGATTTTAGACTCATCATAACCTGCGGGTCGAGGTTTAGACGGGTCATAAGGTCTAAGTGGGGGTAGGGAAATGGTCGCATTCTCCACCAACATAGCAAGGATTTTGGCGTAAGATCCTTTGAGGGGGTCAAAATCGGATGAGGGTATTGGTTGTGCGGGTTTTGGTAATGTTTGGGCGTGGTTGGTTCGTACGGGTGGTGGTTTAGCCGAGGGGTGCTGACACGTGTTTTTCACTAAACGTGGTTTCTTTGGCACAGAAGTTACGTTCGGCTGGTTAGATGATGAGGCTACAGATGACGTGGTAGCGGGAAACAACCACGGAGAAAGGGGAGTGACAGAAAATAAATCCTTTGATGATGGGATTGGTTTAGGGTTGATAGGTGGACAGGATACGCGGGGTAACGATGTTGTTATACCCTTTGATCTCTGTATAGGTGTAGAAGGCGTAGGTCGTTTTGAAGAAAACGCAGGAGGTATGATATATTGATGTAAGGTGGAGGGATGAGGTCCCAATATGGAAGGTGGGTGTGACGATGAGGGTTTTGATTGTGATAGAGGCACGGATTGAGTTTGTCTCCTAGGTGGCGGGGCGGGTTTATTTTTGGATAAATCGAGTCGCTTAGGCGGGTGTGTTAGACTGGGCATTGGTGAGGTCCCAAGCGTAGGGGAAGATTTGGCTAAGTTAATAGAAGTGGACGGGGCATTTGGTAGAGGTGAGGGGGGTGAAGGTGAGAACATGGGCATTTTAAGCTTCTGTAAGCACTTCGGGTATATGGTGGAGGCATCAGGATCGGTCATTTGCATTTGAGTAGAATATGGCCTACTCAAACGTTCCCATAGGGCCTGTCTATCTTCTGTGGAATGACAGTCCTCACGTGTGAATATGAACTTTTGTACGGAAGAAAGACGGGTTGTGATTCCAGTCCACTGTAGGTGTGATACAGGGGGTAGATGAGGCATTGTATCCATAGATGTTAAGAGGTCGACTGGTCGTTGAAAAGATTTAGGTGATGAGGGACTAATAGGTAGGAGGGCGTGTTTGAGAGGATCTGTTATGGTTAAAGAATTTGGTGATGTTGGTGTAGGAGATTTCTCTTCTAAGGATGTAAAAAGGAGTGGCGAGCCTTCCTCTTGTGTAGCAAGAGCGGTAGAAGGGGACGTTTGGGAAATAGATAAATTAGATAACATCCGTTCGCAGTCTTGTAGGGATGTGGTATAAGAAGACTCATTGATGGGAAGAGAAGTCTGGGCAGTTAACTCTTTTATGGGTAAAGGAACGATTTCGCTTTGGCTTGATGGTGGTAAAGGAGGTTCGGGCTCCTGTGTTAGTGAAGAGGCTTGATTCAAAATTTTCTCGATAGAGGCTTTTGGCTGGGTATCGAATACTGCATGGATCTCATGAACACTCTCCTCGGTTAAGATATCCTGGTTTACGTTACTGTTGGACGAGTGATTCGGGAATGGCTTGTTGAATATTTTCAAATTTCGGTTAGCAGGGGCGTTAGGATTATCGAGAGCTATATCCCCTGCGTCAACCATTTCCTGCACTATGTTTTTCAACATCTTGCAGTTTTCATGACTGTGTCCCTTCACGCGGTGGAAGTTACAGAAGTCATTTTCTTTGTACCAGGAAGGTATGGCGCGAGTGGAATCAAACCCGGAATGAGGTTTAACAGGAGGTAAGGTAATGGCTCCTGCTTTGAGCAATTTTTCCAATATCACACCATAGGTTTCTCCCAAGGGAGTGTAGTTGATGGGCTCTGCTTTATACTTATAAGTGGTTTTTGGTGGAGTATTGGACGGTGGTTGGGATTTGACCATCACCGCGTGGACAGCTCCTTTTGATTTAGAAGAAGTGGACGCGTGAGGAGTGGTGGTATTTGGTTTATTGGTAGAATCAGGAGTTCGGAAAGTGGAGTTTTTGTTGCGCAACCACAATTTCTCTTCCTCTAAGGCTCGAATTTCTAATTTTCGAGCCATAGTAAAAGCCTCGTCGAATGTACGGAAAGTTTGAATTTGGAGGGTAGGGGAGATGTGCTTAGCGCAAGCCCGCGTAAATAGTTCGATAAGTTCGGTTTGAGGCAAGGCATACGTAAGTTGGTTGATAAGGCCCCGCCATCGTCCAACGAAATCTGCGATAGATTCGTCCTCAAATTGTCGGATGGCATAGAGGTCGGTGATAGATACTTTCTTGGCAATGTTAATGGAGAAATGATCCAAGAAAGATTGGGCTAGTTGGTTAAAAGAGAAGATTGAGTCTTGGGTTAAAGCACTGTACCACTCCAAGGCGGGTCCTGATAAGGACATGGGAAAGGTGCGGAGTAACAAGGCATCATCATGAGCAATCAAATAACAAGCATGTCTAAATGATCGCAAGTGTTGTTGAGGATCCTCTTTACTGTTAAAACGAGTAAATTTCGGCAACTCCCATTGAGGAGGATATGAATGAAGGGGGACAGAAGGGTGAATGGGCTCCCGACAAACTTGCTCGTATGTCAAGGCGCTACGACTTCCTGAAACAGAAGCCTCCAGGTTTTGCATTTTGTCCATCATTTGTTTAATTAAGTCAGTGGTTGGATGAGATGATGGTGTGGTTGTGGTGAATGGAGGCAGATTGGACCAAGGACCACCACTAGACACTGGTGGGGTTAAGTGTTGATAAGGTGTGGAGGATGAATATGTTGAGGCGACTGAATAGGGGTGTCCTATATAGGATGTTGAGGTCACTGGATACGTGTATGGGAATGAAAAGGTAGGCGGAGCTTGAGAAGGAAAGCTCGTGTGGATAGGTGGCAGAGAGCAAGTCATGAACGGAGCAGTCTGCAAGAGAGATGAGGTAGGGGCGGTCGGTGGTAATGATATGTGGGGTCCAAGATTAACAAAAGGAAAGCTAATCGGGGTCGTATGAACCTCTGCAGCCGTCGGATTGGGAGACGGGGCTAGAGATGCAGGAAGCAAGGCGGTATTATCAGGCGGAGTGGGAGCTAAATGAGCAGCTATACTGATAGGCATACCTACAAGGAGCTGACCATCAGGTGTACGGTCAGGGGTATGAGACAAATAGTATTGTACAGCGCTGGAATTAGCATCCAGAAACTTGGCAAAGTCCTTATCTCCCACAGGAATTTTAGGAACCTCGCTGGTATCAGTAGGATTCCCCACAGAAGGTGAAGGGGGTGATTCAGGCAAAGAAACAGAGCAAGCATGTGAAACCATGGCGGCGGCTTGCTTTCGAGTGATAACAACCATGGACAGAAGTTCACAGTAGGGTTTTAATCTGTCAGGAATAGAAACAAACTCAGACTAGTAAAATTGGTAGGTTGCTGGTTTGTCAGGAATTGGAAAAGACAGTAACCGATTTCGGTCTAGTAACCGATGTCGGTTATACTATAGCCGACGTCGGTCAGGTAACCGATGTCGGTGTAAGAAGTCTGGGCTAACAAGATATAAAAAGGCTGCTAATTTGATTTTTAACAACGTTTAGTATACTTGTCCAATTATTGATCACAGAAGATAGAGTATGAGAAAGAAAACAGAACTAAAAACAAGCAAGATGCACACGCAAATCCAGAGATTAACCCTAGGGTTAATTTTAATTATCGTGGGCTTATGCCTTTAGACGTAGAAGGATGTCAGAATCCTAAACAAGAGACTTAGGGGAAATGTCAAGTTGTTTTGGCTTATAAGGTTACCTCAATCGGGCGGAGGAATACCGCGGAAAAAGGGGGATGTTTGAGCTGTTGTGTTAATTGTGAAGTGATTCGGTATGTGTTGTGCAGTGAATGTAAGATTAATTTCTTGTCAATACCGTGGATATCACCCCCACGTGTACGACCTGTTACTTAATCTATGTTCACTAGAATTGAAAAACAACAGGCAGGAATGCAATGCATGTGTTTTAAACCCAAATCGAAAGTGATATTCGATGAAGCAAAAGAGATGACTTTCACTAATGCAAGATGCAAAAACAAAGCAAGTTCTTTTACCAGAATAATAAAATACCTTGTGAATATCTTTAGAAGAAGAAAACAGCAAGTATGCTCCCTATATGAAAGCAAGCGAGAAATAAAGATAAACCCAAAATGGGTCCCACCGGGCGTGCCAAAATGTTTCACTCGGAAATGTTTCGTTCCTTTTAGAAACAGATAAGGTTAGGGTTAGGAGGAATACCTGTAGAATGTCGAGATGGTGTGCGCGTACCGTAGAGAAAGATCAGACTGACTGCGAAGAACTCCTTTTTGTCTTGGAAGGACTACCTGCAAATAAGAACACAAGACCACAAGATTTTGATTAAACAATAAATGAGGAAACTGCCTTGGGCCCAGGAAATATAAAACTTCCTTTCGAAGGTGGTCAGTTTCCCTGCTAATATGAATTAACACAAAAGACTGTAAAATATCAATTAAGTTGTTTCGTTGAACTGGGTAGGGAAAAGGCTGTTTTTCTGGTTTTGATCAGAGGAACCGATGCGGTTATTGATAACCGATACCGGTGGGTTATAGGATCTTCTTGGTAGCTATGGTGTTTGTAAGGCTGGTTTATGGATGATATTAGGAAATGAGATGATGAGAGGTAAAAGAATAACAATTAGATGTAATGGCACGTTGGGTAGTGGACTCAGAAACGGATTTAGGAGGACTGAGATTCAAGAAACATAAGAAATGTTATAACAGAGGACATGCAAGATGTGACTTACTGGTTTTGACCAAGATGCAAGCTGATCTCCTTTGCTGTAAACACTTCTGGTATTTCCACTCGTCTCTGCTTGGTCAAGTGAAGATCTGGACTCTGTTCCTCGCTCCCAATAATCTCTGTTGATCCAGAAATCCTTCGACTGATCTCCAAAATGAAATTCCGATCCGTTGTTTTGGTTTGGGGAGCCCATTTACAGGGAACCGATGGCGGTTGCGTAACCGACGGCGGTCGAGTAGGAACCGGCATCGGTAAGGAAAAAGTAGGCTATTTTTAGTAAAATCACCCACCTTCCCTGCTTTTCTCCCGAGAGATCAGTTGCGGGCTTGGTCAAGTGACTAGAAGGTCGGTTTTGGGTGCGAGAAAGGGGTCATTAGTTATGGGTGTAGGTGTAGACCAAGTTTTAGGTTTTAATTAGGTTAGTTTAGGATTAGGGCTAGGTCATGATGAGGTGGCAAAATGAGGTGGCAGGTGAGGTGATGGGGATTTATCAATTACAAGGTAATTAATAAATAATTGTGTAAAGTTTAGGTATCGTGACTCTACAATATACACATGGGAAGAAAGTTCTCGGGGTTTAATATTCTCATTTTAAACTTTTGGAGCAACAAAACTTCTATCTTCTTCCATTAAGAAGGAATAAAGTAACTCGTTACTGCAAGAACACCTCCTGAAATGCATAAAAAATTCCAAGAATAGTATTCCTCCAAAACAACTCAGCCCTAATCTTCTTGCTTTGATACTTGCTGGTGTTTCAGTTCCCCTTCAGACAATCTTCCCACAGGTGGAAACACCTCTACCTTAGGGGCAATGGATTAAGCCTCTTTCTCTTCATCAACCATTGCATGAGTTACCCAGGAGTAGTAGGAAAGCTTTTCCTAAATTCCGAGGTGATGGGAAGGTAAACCCAGATGAACACATTGCAGACTTTAGAGTTGCATGTGGGATTCTTAGGATTGGGCATGAATACATTTATATCAAGCTCTTTATAAAAACATTGCAAGATAATACCGGTGACTTGTTCTATCATCTTCCTGTTGGGTCAATTACTGATTGGAACACCTTGACAACTCAGTTTGAGCAATGTTTCAAACCTTATGAAGATGTGCATGCCCTCTTGGCTCAAATTTATCATATCAAGAAGGGACCACATGAGCCCATGAGATATTTTGTGGGAAAATTCAATAAGCTCATTCATAAAAATTGACAGAACACTTGTCTTGTAGATCAAATAAAAATGCTTCTTCCTCACTACTTAGTTACTCCGAAGTAAGCTATGCACTAAGGAGAGCTAACCTTGCAACTCTGGATGTTGATCAACGTTTGGCTATCAATGTTGAGGATGATTTAATCATGTTTGGTAAATTGAAAAGAGAACCCTCCAAGTCTAAAGCATCCTCCTCTTCCTCTCCTAGAGCCAATTCAAATCAGTTAGTGCAGAAGTTGGAAAATGATCTCATTGCCATAAAAAAGCAATTGGCTCAACATACTCCTTATCAAGATATTCCAAGAAGGAATTTTCAGCCTAGGAACCAGTTACCTCCTCATAATAAATTGGCTATTGAAGGCCCACCTATCAAGGTTCCAGTCAATGCAACTTGTGAAGTTCAAGAACTTGATGATGAGGAGTTTAATGAACTCTATGAAGAACCAGAAGAAGAGGTTGATGAAGAACTGGAAGAGCTTGGTGGATCTCAAGTTCATTTCCTTACCACTAAAGGTATGGATGATGAAGATGAATATGATGAAAGAGTGGAAGATATGAATAGTGATTCATATGTTGTTATGAATTAGGAGAAAATGAATAGAAAAGAAAAAGTGATGCAGCCTGCTAAGAAATCCAAGGAGTTTCCTATAACTATTCCAGTGGTTATAAGAAGAGGAGATCCTATTCCCACTACCTCCATGCAAAAGGTGAGTAATGCTAATCCTCCTCCTTCTACCTCTATTTCCAAAAATTCTTGTCCTTCAATTCCTAAAGTTGATAAATCAAAAGTTTCTCCTATTCCTAGTAGTGATGCCCCATCCACCTCTAGGTCTTTTGATATCATTGATCACCTCAAAAGACCAAAATCCAAATTTTAGAGGTAGAGTTTTACCAAACCCATCCAAAAGCCTTTTCTAAAATGGTAAACTTTGTCAATTCCAAATCCAAAGCCTCATCCAATACTTCTAAAGGTACTTTTCCCACTTCCTCTTCTTCACCTCAACCAAGCTATGTGGCTGCAATCACTTCCCTAATGAGAAAGTTTAACCATTCTATGTGACTCTCCTCATAGTTGGCCATAAAATCAGTAATTGTGTTATAGAATCAGGAGCATCAGACAATGTAATGCCTACAAAATTATCTCATGCTTTGGGCCTGACTCTAACATGTACCTTTAGTTCTTGCTATTCCATGGAGAGTAGAGAAGTACCTTTGGTTGGGAGGATTAAAGATGCACAAGTAGCCTTCGCTAAATTTCCATAGAAAAGGGTTACATCCACTATTTTGGTTTTTGATATTCCTCCCTCATATGGTATGTTGCTAAGTAGGAATTTCTGTAAAGAGGCAGGAGGTGAAATATAGATGGGCTGGTCACATGCTTTGATCTTGGTCAATAGAAAAATAAGAAAGTTGTTACTAGAAAGAAAATTGATTTTATTATGCAAAATACTAATGATCCAAAAGCACAAATACTCTATAAATATATAGGGCATGGAAACTATATGATCATGTCATATGATGAGGTAAGTCTTCCTAAGTGAGTGCTTCATGATCCTAATGGCATTTGGACTTTAGAGTTTGATGGAAGCTGCTCTTCGATTGGTTCTGGAGCTAGTGTGGTGTTAATCTCTCCGAAGGGAAGATTCATCCATTTTCTCGTCAAGCTTCATTTCGAAAGTACAAATAATACAAATAAGTATGAGGCTCTCATCCTTGGGTTGAGAATGGAAAAATAAATAGGAGTAAAGAATATTTTTTCTCGTGGTGATGCAGAATTGATTGTGAAATAGGTAAGGGATCTTTACCAAGTCAAGAATATGAGATTGAAACATTATAAAAATCTTGTTTGGGATTCCATTAAATTCCTTAATGCTTTCTCAATTGAAGTTGTGCCAAGAGAAAATAATACTAGAGTTGATTCTCTAGCTATCTCAGGATCTTTGTTGATTCCTCATCTAGATTTCTCTCAAGAGAAATTTACCATTGAAATGATTCATAGGCCTAGTGTGCCAAATAATGCAAGAAACTAGCAGGTTTTCAATGATGATCAACACTTTCTCTCTTTCTTGGAGCTTAAAGATAACTTCAATCAGTTATATTTTGAAGGAAGTGAAACTCTGCCTAGAGAATATGTGCCCTCTAATGAGGAATATATCAAGGAAGAGATGGATCAGGATGGCTGTATTAAGTTGAAGGGTAACAAGATTCCCAAAGGACTGGTGAGTCTAGAAGATCTATTTGACAAACATGATAGGTTCATCAAATCTGAAGCTTCTCAAGGGACTCGACAATCTGCTGAGTATGAGAAGGTCAATATTGGAAGTAATGATGAACCCAGGGTGGTGAATATTGGAAAATGTTACACTCAAGAAGAGAAAAAGAAAGAAGTAAACCTATCTAAAAAGAATTCGATGTTCTTTCCTATTCGTATGAAGATCTTAAGGATTTTCAACCAAAGGAGATGCAACACTATATCCATATAAAACCTAGGATCAAACTTTTCAAGTAGAAGAAAAGGGAGTACAATCCTAAGGTTGCTGATACTATTTTTAAGAGATTCGAAGTTACTAAAAGCCAAGATTATTTTCCCTATACATCATTCAACATGAATTACCAACATTGTGCCTATCGGAAAAGAAGAATGGTGAGATTCGAATCATGTAGATTTCAAGAATTTGAATCGAGCCTCTCTAAAATACAACTATCCACTCCCCATGATGGATCAAGTTTTTCAAGTTGTCTCAGATCTAAGATGTTGTATATGCTAGATGGATTCTATGGATACAATCAAGTGGTAGTCAAGACCCCGAGATCAAAGCACAAGATCGCTTTGCTACCCCTTGGGGCACATTTTCCTACAAGAGAATTCCATTTGGTCTTATAAATGTTGGTGCCACTTTCCACGGGGAAATGGATTTATCTTTTAGTCGTCTAAAGGGAAAGTTTATTATTGTGTACCTTGATGATTTGATTTTTTTCCAAAACAAGGGCAGATCACCTTTAGCATCTAGAAATGGTTCATAAAAAATGTAGATAACATGGAGTTTCCCTCAATCCTAAGAATTTTGTCTTTTATGTTACTAAAGGCAATTTTCTCGGGGCATATTATTATAAAGAAGGGATCAAGATAGATCTAGAAATATTTCAAACAATTCATAGATTCCTCTTCCCACAAGAAAAAAAGGTGTTCACTCTTTCTTTGGTAAGATAAATTTCCTGAGGAGATTCATTCCAGATTTTGTAGAATTGACTATGAGTGTTGCTCACATGATCAAAGGAAAGTAAAACTTTGGTTGGACTTCTAAAGGTAAAGAATCATTTGAAGGTATCAAGAAAGCCATTGCTAGAACCCCCATCTTAGCATGTCCTGATTTCAAAAAATATTTTATTATCTATTGCTATCCTACAGAGAGTACCTTGGCTATGGTGCTAACTCAAAAAAATTCTGAGGATCATGAACTTCCAATTTTATTCATGAGCTATGTTCTGAAAGGTCATGAATTGAAATATACTATGATGGAGGAACATGCTTTTACAGTGGTCAAAGCTGTCAAGAAGTTTTGTTTTTATATTCTTAATTCTCACTCTGTTGTGTTTGTACCTGATACAACCATCAAGTCTATTCTTACACAAAATGAGTTTGGAACTAAGAGAGGCAATTGGTTAGAAAAAGTCCAAGAATATGACCTTGATATCAAGCCAACTAAGCTAGTTCGGGGTAAAGGCTTGTGTGAGCTTATTGCTGAAGGGGCTAATGAAGAATTGTCCACAAAAGTAGTTGATGTTCCTGTTGTTCTCTTCCTCGTTCAACAGTTGAGTGGTGTGTTGATATTGCACATTTTCTTACTTATAGAGAGTGTCCATCCCATTTGAGTGCTAAGGAAAATAGAGATATTAAGCTAAGTTCTACATAGTATGTATTATGGGAAAATTCTTTATTCAAGCGAGGCATTGATGGAAGATTCCTTAAATGTGTGGACAAAGAGAAATAGAAGAAGTTATTTTCAGATTTTCATGATCAGGCTTGTGGAGGGAATTTATCTTCTATTATCACTGCCCATAAAATCCTTCGTGTAGGGTAATATTGGCCTACATTGTTTAGAGATGCATCAAAATGGGTAGGTAAGTGTGAATCCTGTCAGACTTTTGTTGGGAGACCTAAGTTGGTTGCTTTACCACTCAAACCAATAGTGATTGATGAGCCTTTTCAATAGTGGGGATTGGATTTCATTGGAACTCTTAACCCACCTTCTAGTGCTGGACATACTCATGTACTAATTGCTATAGATTACTTCATAAAGTGGGTAGAGGTTATTCCAGCTTAAGAGCACTACTTTTGAGGTGGTGTGTAATTTCATCAAGGAGAACATATTGATAAGGTTTGGGGTACCAAACAAAATTGTGACTGATAATGCTTTAAATTTTTCTTCTTCTGAGATGATGGATTTCTGCTATGGTTATGGAATTTCCCTTTCTCATTATTCAAACTATTACCCCCAAGGGAATGGACAAGAAGAATCAACAAATAAGAATTTGGTAACCATCATTTGAAATCTTTTCAATGACTCTCAAAAGAATTGGCACAAGAAGCTCTATGATGCTCTTTGGGTAGATAGAATTACACCCAAAAGATCAATTAAGATGTCTCCATTTCAGGTGGTGTATGGTGTTAAATCTCACTTGCCAAGAATAAAGTGGAATTACCAGCCTTACACTTAATGAAAGCTATTGAGGATTCAAGTTTGATCGAGTTTCTTGGAAAGGAGGATCGTGTATCTTCAAAAACTGGATGAAGACATGATGTAAGTTTTTTATAGGATCTCAGCTCATCAACTAAAGGTGAAAGCTTTGTTTGATAAGAAGGCTATGCCCAAATATTTTCAAGTGGGAGACATTTTTCTATTGTGGTACAAAAGACATGAACCTCGATGAAGCCATGGTAAGTTTGATTCTCTTTGGCTTGGTCCTTCAAAAATTAGAGACTTTACTAGAGAAAATTCTTTCTACTTGATTTATATGGATGGATCTTCTCTCCCACTTCATTATAGTTGGAAATATTTGAAGTTGTTCAAGTCCTAGGTGATTAGGTAGTCCTTTTGTATATACTGTGTGTGGTATTTTGGTTTGTTTCCCTTTCGTGTGTGTTGTCTTCTATATTACTTCACCTTTGACTCTATTTTCCCAATGGATAAGGCACTAGTCTACTTTCCCAGAGTTTTTCTATGGTTCTTGATCTTGCCTCGTTCCTCTGTCCTAGCCAAGTCATCCCCAGAAAGAGCTAGCTGTTGTCACCCTCAAAATTCCCCTCTTTTTCAAGTCAATTTTCAAATTTTTGAGTTGGTGCCTTTGAGAGATGTTTGAGTAGAGTGAGAAGTCTGGAGAGATAGAAAAATTTGTGCTTTGAAGAAATTAGTGCTCATTTGAAATCTCACCCTGTTAATTTAAAATCTTGCAGTCCGCATGGTTCGATAAAATTTTGTCTTCCCATCTGGATGCTTGAAAATTGTTTCCTCCATTCGAATGAAATTGTCAAATCCTTTTCTATGGCCATGGATCACATCGAGCCTGGTATTGTTTACAGTTCTTCTTTCCATGAGGAGCAATTTGTTTTTCAGGCGTGAAGGGTGGATTTTTTCCCCTCCTCTAGTAATTTTTCTACAGTCGTGAATGACGGGCGTATCTTCCCTGTCAATTTCTTTTCCAACGTCCATGGATACGTGGACATCTCTGATTGGATGTGGTGTGGTGGGTTTATTTTGTGAACTTGTCACTTTTGTTATTTTTGCAAAAGTATCAAATTGGCCCCATGGCCCGAAGGATCCTGATTGGTTGAATCAAGCTATGGCGAAAGGCGGGCCCTTTTCGTGTTTTGATGCATTATGGAAAAAGGGCATAAAAGTATAAAATAATTCCTAAGGCCCACAAAAGGACATGTGGCCATTTTTAAGTTTGAAGTGGGAAGGTGGGTCATCGAGCCTTTTGGGAATTTTGGCTTTATTGCCAAAAGGAGTAAAGTTACAAAATGAGCCATAACCCCGTTAAAGCCATGTAATGAATATACATTGAAAATTGAAAATGGGGAGGTGGATTGTCGAGTACTTTTGGAATTTTAACCTTTTATAAAAAAAAAGTAACATTGTAAAAGTGAGTCGTGACTCCATCAACACCTAGAAAGAGCCACATGGCAGGCCTATATCAAAATTGAATAGAGGACCCGGGAATTTGAGGGGACTTTTGCACTTTGTATCTTTTGTGCTAAAGGTGCAATTACATTTTTGGGCCAGCTAGATCCATTTTGCGAAAATTGTATTTTCACCATTTTTGTACGATTTGATTCAAATATTCAAATGAGCATAACTTTCGACCCAGTGCTCAAAATTTGAAAAAATTTATATTTTTGGAAAGATCTTGGCCTCCTCTATGCCATGGAAACATAAAATATTATTTTTAGTAGAATTTGATGGCTAGGAATCTAGAAAATGTCTTTCACGTCATTAATATGTGATCTAATTGCTTCAACTAGATCATATTTGATCCGATCTTCCATCCTTCCTTCTCTAATGTACCAAACAAAAATTTAGAACCAGACTTGACAGATTGTAGGTGGATTTACAAGGGCATTGATGGTTAGTGGTTGAGCTTCCAAATCATATTTATTTCCTTCTCTTCTTCTCCTCTCTTCACTTCATCTATAAATGTAAGAGCTTGGCTCATTTAAATGGTTAGACTTTGATACTTTTGAAGTATAAATATAATCAAAAGAAATCAATACAAAAGAATTTCCCTTTGTCTTTATCTCGATCTATTGTCTCTTCTTGCTTACCTGAAATCTATGGATCATTTATCTTCTATAATAAGAAACTTTGTGTTCTTATTGATATGATTTCTAGAACTTTGTGTCTATGGAATGATATCTTATGCTTTGTGAATGAGAATGATTTTTTTCTGTATCACCTTTTCTCATTACGTATAAGGTTATACTCTTCTATCTATATTTCCTTAAAGTACTGTTATATTCTTCTCTTTCCTTTCTTCATTTCTTCCATTCATTTGTATTGATAAGCTATTTTTGTAAAAATCATTTCAAGATGTCATAAGTCTAGCCTTAAGATGAAATTTGTACATTTGTATATAAGCTTTGTTTCTTGCTTTCAATAAGGGAACCTCTCCCATAAAGAGGAGGGACTTATTGTCCCCTAACTGTGGTTTTGTTAAAGTACCATTTTAAAACCCAATAATTCCAAACCAAAACTATTCCTCCCAAGGCCCCATTCGAAATAACAACATAAGCCTTAGAATTTTTCCAAAAAAATTACAAGAATTTAGGAAATTTTCATCTTTCATTTTGGTTTCTTGAATGGCTAACATATCAATTTTCTATCCTTTAATAAAGCCTTTAAGAACCCTCCATTTAGCAGGACTATTGAACCCTCTTACATTCCAAGAGATGCAATTCATTTTCTAAGATTATGTTTGTTTGTTCTGAATACCTTCTGATCTAAACAAGACTATTTCCCTGAGTCTATTTGCTTCTAAGTAGATATTTTTCTTGATTCAAATTTATTTGGCTTGCCTTGTTTATTGTTAATAGTCTCCACAATTATTGGTTTTTATCCCCTCTACAAATCCCCTTTTCTAGAAGAACCTTTGGAGGATTCACCCCTTTTAGCAAATGAGACCACTTTCCCTTTTCCTAAGGAATTTTTTTCAGGGGGATCCTGTATGACGGAAAAGTGACAAGTGAGCATGGGAATCTATAAGAAACTTTTCCTCAAACCTGACCTCCCGAGGTCGTGCCGAGACAACTGGTGGGGATTAAATATGTGTGGGATGCAGACAAGCTAATTAGGCAATCTGATGTCTTCGACGCGCACTAGTGGAAATTGTGAATCTAAGGCAAAGAAGGCCCTCCTAACCTAAACTAGTGTGATAGATCGATCGGCAAGGATGACTACTCGAAGGCTCCAATCAATATCGAGCTCTGGTGTGATTCGGTCTATAGGTTGTGGAATACGTGGAAAATGACCTGGGATAGTTTCGTGTATATCTCCAGATAAGGTCATATAGCAGATGATAAATATAATTGACTCTATGGGTGATTTTCTGGCCTAGTCCATAACTCCTTAGCTTTATTAGCTGCTATTTCCAATAAGGATAACTATTTGATGATGATAGGTGGAAGTGGAGTAGATCCGAGTACTAGTGTATGTAGGCCAAAGATCTATGTCTCCGATTCACCTATGGGATCATTGGGTCATGGGATTTGTGGGTCACAACAGTAGATTTGTATTTGTTGTGGCCCTGCTATGGTCATGTGTTAAATCAGTCCCTAATCCCTAGTATCCAATAGTCATATGCCTTTTCGATTCTATATTCATAATAAAAATTGTGTGATCTTCTCGTAATATCTTACAGTGTTTGTGCAACTCCGAATTCTCAAGCCGGTATCTATATCTCGTGAGAGTATTTCCGCGTCTGGGCATGGGAGCAAAGGATCACAACCAAAGGTCTTCTCTCTTTCAAACCCTTCTACAACTCATGCGGGTATGGATCTAGGGTAATCTGTAGTTTGGTTGACTTGACCAAAATGTGTGCACTTTGTCATTTTCTATGTTTAACCCGTGCAATTGAAAACTGATTTGTTGTAAGTTTATTGTTGTTTGGAAGACTTGATCCCGAGATTCTGATCTATATCAGTTATGGCTATGACAAGATTAGGTTGGGGCACGATTGGCTCGAATACGTATTCCCTAGGCTCTTTAGGTCCCGTGATTGTCATACAAAAGAAATATTATATAAATCTAACTAATGACGAATAAACTAATTATGAAAGATATGTCTATGTATATTCCTAAATATGATATATCTATCTACTAAACAGAAATTAAAGAACAACTATCTAATATATCTAGAATTGACAGCTTATAATAACAAATTAAAACAAAAAAATAACCGAGTATAGGTGTTTGTCTTTGCAAATCGTAAATCTATTCTAAATAATGAAATAACCGATATAATCTATTTACAAGACTCTCAATCCTACCTCGTAAGTGAGGAATGAATCATAGTTTCTCGTAAAATTATCAATCCCCACACTTCCTTGACAATATCAAAAGTAAAATTGACTGAAATAAAGTGATTGGCTACTCTATTTGATATGTTTCTAATTAGAACTTTGAAAGCTAGAACTTGGATTCTGCAGAACAGTGGTGAATCTAATGGTGTGTGTGGCTATGTCCCCTCAGTGTGATCTCCTCATTCCTTTATGTTCACATGGATCCAGAAAAGCGTGTAATGTTAGCATCAATAGAAGTAGATATTGGGACAAAGGCAACTTAGGATACAAACTGAATACAATGCGAGTAAGAGAGGGATAGCGCAAGAGTACAGAGCTTGGCTTATGCAATTCCTAGTGGGATTTATTACGAGTCATTCAACATAAAACGTCCAGAACCTAAAACTATCCTATTTGAAGAGAAAAACCTACAAATTTAATGGCTTCCTATTGAAAACAGACTATTCTACTCCAATGGATTGGATGAAATATCAACAACACTTGCACAAGATGGATATGTGGCTTCCTAACAACAAAACAACACTAACTAAGCATGCAATGAAAGAAACTAAGAAATCTAAACAAAATGAAATGCTAATCTATTGCAATGAGAACTTTAGAGGCAAATTTGAGGGGCCATTTGCTTGAGCGCAAGCCATCTATTTATAGTATTTGCATTTACCCAAGGTAAAACCAAATAGAGCTCTTAAACTATAAACAATGGCAAAACACTATTCCAGGGAACCGAATCATTAATGCAAGCTTATGGCGGTGAAAAAGATAGTGAATAATTGATTTTTACGCGAGTCATGTTAAAAGAGCATTCTGGAAAATGTGTAAGGACCGCCACCCCGAGCAGGTGGCGGTTATAGAACCACCGCCCGCTTAGGGCGGTGGTCATGAGACCGCCACCCGTAGGGCGGTAGATTCGTGAATCAAGAGAAAAAGGCCAAGAAAAGAGGGGAAAAGAGAAAACAAAGCACACGGGGGCTAAGTGGGGCATGTGGGATGATAACGCATACTTGGAGAGATTTTCCATATCTCGAACACCTTGCGAGGAGACCTATATCATCATTGGGGTATGTGTTACATTGTTCGATGGTGCAAGCACCCTTTCAATTTTGGGTACGCACATATTGCCCCTCAAAGAAGCATTTTAGCCATGAAGAGGCGTAAAATGGTGGGTCCAAGTATGGAGGTCCTGAAATGGGAAGTTGAAATTTATACCGATACATCCATGTGTCAAAATGACACCATCCAAAATTCCCACTCCCTACAAAATGAAAAGAGAACTCAAGTGCAGATAGACAAGATAGATCGGAAAATAAACACTAAAATAATGGGAAATGAGGACGTACCATTTATGTGGGGGTAAGAACTTACCTCCGTCGGCGCTCCAAACCTGTGAAAAAAGTATTTTAAAACAAGTTAGGTTGCTATATATATGAAAGTGGGCCCATTTTCCTATTCATTTGTGCATGTTGATTTGATTGATTTTGAGCTCTGGGACCCACGGTGACGGTTTCTTACGAGAGTAGAGTCAAAACACTCGTAGTGAGATAGCGATCATGCCTCGCGTGCAAATCATCAACCCATGAGATCACATGTTAGTTTTCCTCAATTCATCGCTTTTACCTCCTCAATTTTAAAATGCTAAAATCTTTGTCATGGGGGGGTAATTTTTGAAAATGTCAGGTTCAAAAGGTCCATCTAGGCAGGGTGCCTACTGGGTAGGCCTTGTTTTTAGCTAAAATGGTCCCTTTTCACATTTTTTGGCCTTTTTAAGCTTAAAAACCCCCATGGGGTTTTGGGCCATGATCGCCACCCTACCCAGGTGGTGGTTACACGACCGCCACCCTTAAGGCGATGGTTATGAAAATGCCTCCTGCCTGTGGCGGCGATTTTCCACAAAATGCCAAAAGAACATCTATTTGATATTTTTTTTGTATTTTTAGCATTTCTATGTATTTTCATGATTTTTCTAATATCACTCGGATGCTAACTTGCTTTGTTTTGTATGTTTTTGGGTGTATGTAGGTGAGGGAGGAGTATATTCGGTGGAGCTGAGAGAGAGAGAGTGTGACTAGCTCCCAATAGTACTAGATGCACTTTCACAGGATGAGGAGGATACTCTTCAGAGAGCCGGGATATTGTTGCATCATCCAGTCACATTATTTGTGACTTATTCTCCTATTGGGATGCTGATCGGAACACCTTCTGATTACCAGGGGTCCACAGTGAGTAGAACATCACTTTGGAGGATGTTTATCGTATTCTGGGGGTCCCGATCATCGGGAGGCATCTTACCCTCGAGACAAGCGGTTCGCGAGCCCGATAGCATAGTGGGCCACTTATATGGGAGATGCAGTCATCTCCACAGGTTTGAAGAAGGGGGTCAGAGTTCGATCTATTCCTAGTTTTCCCATCCCCTTACTTCGCCAGGCTATTATGGGGATCCTTGCCTCGAGGCTGATTAGGGACAAGGGAGGAGACACATTGCTATACTGCTGATCCCCCATCATTGCACATATTGAGGGCCATGGCTGGATTTATCCCTGGGGAGCAGACATACTTGGGACTACCTACCATGATTTATACAGGGGTAGTCCATTTATAGGGGCGCTTTGAGCCACCCGACCTCGGTCATGACTTGTGTCTATGAGCACTTCATCCCCTATGGCAGAGGTGTAGAGGTGACAGATCCCGAGCTATGAGGGTAGCTAGATGGATAGATATGTCGTGCTCAAAGCACCTCATCATCCGGTTGCTTCTCGACCATCGATGACATGGAGGACACACCATATCGCACCATGGTAGGCATATGGAGTGAGGAGGCTCTTATTTTGATCTCCCGCTCCACCACAAGACAGCTTATTGACAGAGTGGGGTGAGTGGAGATGCACCCCTTTGGCCGAGTTCCTCGCCAGCTTGGCCTACCCTACATGGGCATGCTTCCCAGTAGCGCCAAAGATATCTGAGTGTCGGGCCAAGAGGCCGAGGGGGTACTAGAGGCCGGGCCGGACAATTATTACTCCCGGCGTTCCTATTGTGGCTGGGAGGGTAGTACATGCTCGAGGAGATCCGGTGCCTCAAGCACCCTTGCTTTGAATCGCCATGGGTCCCGCCCATAGCAGCGATGACCCCATCAACATAGACTCGAGTCCGAGGAGTTTACGGGGGAGAGATAGAGGAGGAGATTGAGGAGGACAGTGATCCTGAGTGGCATGACACTCAGGATATCATGTAGGCAGAGAGGGCCGAGCAAAGTGCAGAGAGAGTTACTCTGGCTTTAGAGGAGCCACTCTCCTAGGGCCATGGTGGGGAGGACGAGTCCGTTGCGGGGCGCTACGTTTTCCAGCCATGGGAGGAGTACCTCAGCCGGTGGCGGCATCTCGCGGTAGGTACGGATCCTAGAGATCCATCCTGGAGGCCTGGTGATCCGAGTAAGTTACCATCCTTTCCTTTTAATGTTTGTTTTTAATTAGGATTTCCTTAGTTACTATCTCTCCTTTTGTTTTCTCTTGTATTTTATATCTTGTTTTGTTTCTAATTTGTTTTCTCCTTTGTTTGCAGAGACCGTTGATGAGTGGCAGGACTTGATTCACAAGGTATGCACCGATACGCTAATGATCCCCATGGAGAGGACCCGTGCAGAGTTGTTTGTGGATGCTGGGGAGCCCTTAGCAGCTGGTAGACACACTGACATCTTTTCCCTAGTCTGGCATGTGGCCAAGATGGTATCAACTCTCCGCACGGAGCTAGCGGGGTATAGGACAGCCGAGCGCCTGATGAGGAGTCATTCTCGGGCGAGACTACGGCTGCCCCTCGGGATCCTGAGCCCTTCGTGCACTCGCAGCACCGGTGCTAGCAGTCCTGTGGCACGGGCGTGTACCTTTGGAGGGGTCTTATAGGGGTTGAGAAGCCACTTTTCTCTCCTAGATTTTGTATGATGTATTCATTTGTATATACTGGGCTCTTTGAGCGTTTTGACCATGCTTAGTGCATGATGGCATTGTACAGGAATTTTGATATATATATATATATTCTTTTTGGATCAGAATTTTGACATTTATGGCTTACTTGCATTTCCGTTTCCTCATGTGAACTAACATATTATGCTTATATTCTCTTTAGAATGTATGCAATGGAGAACAAATGATATCAAATGCTTACTTTCTTTTTGTATTTCATGATGCTGATATATGATAATGTAGACACAATGTGATTTTAAATTTTAGTTTCTGTAAGCAATTTTGGATGCCTCATACTTGTTTTGGCAAAGTGGTGAAGACAAACCGGTATGATGAGCAGATAGACTTGCCCCTCTCCTAACTCCACACAACTAGTAAGATGTGAGGGCTCATCACCAAGAGCTAGAAAGGGCACAAGTTGTGAAATGTGTTGAAATGACAGTGATGAGAGATAGACAAAGCTTTGGTGGAACCAAATTAGGATGCTACAAGCTTACTCCACTCGAGTGACTTCATAGTTCTAGGATGCAACTTGCTTTGCAGTTTATCTAGACTTAGATCCGTAGATGGCCACATGGTAGACAAAATCTGGTTTTTAGGATTTTGAACTCTTTTGGAATTTTGGACATCTGATTCATTTGTTTTTGACTCAAGACTTCAAGATTTGAATTGTTTGTCTATGACCTTTTACATTTGTTTGTCAAGAGGACCCCCTACACCTTGCCCCATGCTACTAGTAAGAAGTATGGGCTTATCACCATAGGCAAGATATAGGCAAGTAAGGGCATTTCCATCCATAGAATCAAAAGTGAGAATAGGAAAGACACCTATCCTAAGAAGAAAACAAAAGTGAGAATAAACCCACAGATCTTGGCATGGTTACCGTTAAGACTTTGTAATATCTAGCTTTATTTGATGAAATGATTCTCAAATAGTTTGATGATATCATGGAAATAGAGAAGTATGATTAGAGTGTTTATGCCATCAACATCATGAGTTTGTAATGAATTGCTTTGAGAACAAATTCCTTGATCACAATTTTTGTACGAAACAAGCAGACAAAATGATCCTAACTATATGAAGATGCAATGTAGATATAATTATAAGTAGTGCTAGTTACTTACGCGTAGAATCATTTGAGTTGTAGGGAATTGACTATTTCACCAAATTCCTCACCTTCCAACGTACATAGGAGATATGCACCGTGCTTTCCATAGTCCTTCATGACTCGGTATGGGCCTAACCATTTGGGCCGGAACTTCCTTCCTTGGCTGGTCTTTGTCGATCCGACTGCCTAGCCTTAGAACTAGATCACCTTCATATATGTTGCGTTCATAGACCTTCTTGTTATACTACCGCCAAAGACATCCGGTCAGCATCTAACCTAGATTCATCTAGACTTTCTAGTTGGGAGAGACGTGCTTCTCTATAAGCGTCTTCATCTAGAATCCCTTGTAATGAAATGCAAAGACCGGGTATTTCAACCTCAAGCGGAGAACCGCTTCTACCCCGAATACTAGAAAAAAGGAGTCACTCTGTTGGTGTCCTTATTGAGGTTTGGTGGGCCCATAAGGCTGGATATAAATTCAAATGACAATCTCGTTTGTTTTCTTTCACCGCTTTTAAGGAGAATGGTTTTTAATGTTTTGTTTGTTGCCTCAGCCTATCCATTGGCTTGAGGGTAATACAAGGAGGCTGTATGATGGCTTATTTTAAATTTATTGCATAATTCGTGAACTTTTTCATTCTTAAAAGAAGTCCCATTATCTGAGATAATGACTTGCGGGACACCGTACCTATAAATGATTTGGTTCAAAATAAACTTGGTGATTACAAAACCTGGTATAGTAGTAAGAGGCATAGCCTCTACCCACTTGGTAAAATATTCGGTGGCCGTGATTATAAAATTATGGACATCTATAGATGAGGGAGAGAATTTCCCTATTAAATCTAGGCCCCACGTAGAAAAGGGCCATAGAGTAGTGATTGGTCAGAGAGCTTGTGCCGGCATATGAATCTCATGAGAGAGTTCTTGGCATTTATGACACCTTCGTACAAACTCTACTACATCATGTTCTAGAGTAGGCCAGAAATATCCCATTCGATGTATTTTTCGAGTGGTGGCATGGCCACCGAAGTGGCCTCCACACATCCTACTATGAGATTCGTGGAGAATCTTCTTAGATTCTTCTGTGTCGACACATCTTAGAAGCATTCCATCAAATGCTTTTTGATAGAGCACTTGCTCTATAATGACATATTTGGCTACGATAATGCGTAACCACCTTCTTCATTGTGGCGTAGCACCTTCTGGATACATATGGTCCATGATATAATTAATGATATCGGTGTACCAAGGACACTCAGAGATAGAAGGTCGGGTTTCGACGTAGTATACACACTCATCTGGAAAATTCCAGATCTACTAGATCACCTCCATCTAATGGATTATCAGCTAACCAATCCACGATGATTTGTCCTTTAACCAACTTCTGATTTACGAATGTTAATTCAAATTCACCCATTAAGGTTATAAAGTGCCCAACCTTTTTAGACAAGGACCCTTGCGTGAGGAAAGTTCGTAAATGGTTTGTTTTTACAATGACCTTTGTTTCTTGATTTAACATGTAATGTCTTAAGCGTTTTGTTGCAAAGACTATGGCGAGGCATTCTCGTTCCACTTGTGTGTAGCGTGTTTCATAATCGAGCAATGTCCGGCTGATGAAATATATCGTGACGTTCCCTATTGTCATCATCTTCTTGAGCATATACAAGCTAGCGAGACATTGGTGGCTTGCGAATATAAAATTAATGGGTGATCTCGCTTAAGTGGCATTAGCGTGAAATGGGTGATAACAAGAAACGCTTAACTATGTTAAAAGATTCATTGCAGTCTTCGGTCCAATCAATGTTATAATATTTCTTGAGTAGATTGTTGATTGGATGGATGGCGAAACTTAAGTCTGGGATGAACCTCCAGATCGCACCAAGTTTTCCGAGAAACGACCTGATTCCTGATTCATCCGAAGGCGGGACCATTTCAAGAACAAATTTAATTTTGGTTGGGTCAACATCGATCTCACGTGATGATATAATGTAACCTAGGAGCTCCCCTCCTGTCACACCAAAGACACATTTTTCTGGATTTAGCGTGACTCCGTATTCTATCAAATGTGAAAGAATGACGTGAAGCACTTCCAAATGGTCACAATGCTTCTTGGCCTTGGCCAACAAGTCATCTACGTAGGATTCCACAATTTTATGAATAAGATCATGAAATATATACGTCATAGCCTGCTAGTATGTAGCGCGAGTTCTTGAGACCGAATGGCATGACAAAGATAGCAATAGGTTCCCCAAGGAGTTATAAATGTGGTTTTAGCTTGGTCTTGTTTAGATATTCTGATTTGATTGTATCTCGAGAATCCATCCATGAGAGACAAAAGCTCAAATCCAGTTGTTGTGTCAACGATGACATCTATAGATGGTAATGGGAAGTCATCTTTAGGACATGCCTTGTTAATGTCTCGAAGTCTATGCAGATGCGTATCTTTCCATTCTTTTTGAGAACCAGAACGATATTAGATACCCATTGAGAGTAATTGACTGGTTTGATGAATCCTACTGGAGGAGCTTTATTATCTCCTCTTTTACCATGAGAGCTACCTTGGGTTTCATTGGTCTCAATTTTTGTTTAATTGGTTTTGCATCTGATTTAGTGATGAGGTTGTGTACCGCAATGTGGGGTGTAACTCCTGTCATTTCCTTATAATTAAATGCAAACACCTTCTGATGTTCCTTGAGGATCCGAGTGTGTATTTCTACTTCTAATGGAGTTAACGAGGATCCTAACTTCAATATCCTTGGCTAATCTTCCGTTCCGATGTTAATATCAATTTTTTCTTCGATTAGAGAAGCGTTACCTTCTTCAAACTCAGGTGGGGATGGGGGTAGCTCTAGCTCGTCTCCATTCTCGACTGTGTATATGTTGAGTTCCTTTTGTAGGGGAAGCTCTGTCATGGGATTCCCATAATAGGAAGATGAATGTAGGATTAAAGATAAATCTACTGCGTGATGGGTGAGATGTAATGCCACATAGGTTTTTAAGTAATCAAGAGTGGTTATATCACTATCGATGTGGTCTAGGATAGCAGATTTATTTTCAATTCTATTTGAAAGAGGATTTGACATTGTTTTTATCAATGGTTCATCACGAAGGAATACCATGAAACGTGTATCCTCTAACTTACTATTTGGAGTAAAGCGCGATGCTGAGGTTGCTATTGAATTGGCGAGAATATTTTGTTCTCGCGGGATTGCTTTGATTGATATGAAGTCAAATTCCTTGCTTAGATTTAGTACAGATGTTTTGTAGAGTTGTAAGTGCTCAGCTCTGGTTTCATATACTTCAGAGACTTGGTTTGCTACCAATTGCGAGTCTCCTAACACTCTGATGTTATCAACACCAATTCTCTTAGCTAGGATGAGGCCAAGGAGAAGGGCTTCATACTCGGCGTCGTTGTTAGTGCATTCAAATTTTAGCTTAAAGGAAAATGGTAGGACTTTTCCCTCGGAGAAGTAAGGATTACACCTACCCTAGCTCCGTAACAACATCTAGCTCCATCGAAATGGAGAGTCCAATACTTAGCTGGGAACATGGGCGTTGGGACACTTGTTGTGTTAATGTTCTCTACTTCTATCATGCAGAGATCCACTACTGGAAGAGAGCCAACACCTAGGGTGCACCCCATGCCTATAGAATCAAATGGTAGGAACATTGGTAGATCCTGTTCTAGTAATTCAACAATTTTTGCAGTAGTTCCTAATGATACTATTTCTACAGTGTTAGCCTCATCTTTGGGGGCTGGGGTTTCCTCGGCTAGGCTCATAGTTTTGAGATCTATCATAGGTACCAACTTTTCTTCCGGTTTCACTTCGTAGGTTTATTAAGTTGGTTCGTTGGGAGTTCAAACTCGAGTGTATGCCTGGTCTTTTCTTTGGATCAGCCAGTGTACATCGAATGGTTTTGGATCACCTTTGGCTATGAACACCTTTTCTAAATGCAAGAACCTTACTTCTTGAAATAGCGTAGAAGGCATTGCCTTCATACGGTGCATCCATGGTCAGCCGAGGATCATATTATAGTTAGTTTCCTAATCTATAATATAAAACTCAGTCAGGATTGTTTTGGGTCCTAACGTGACCGGTAGTATTATAGTTTCAATTGAAGTGGCTTTAAGCCTGTCGTAGCCTCTTATCATATTTCGAGTCATGGAACAATTGGTTTCTCCATACCCTAGCTTTTGAAGGAAAGAGAAAGGGACTATGTTAACTACTGCCCCATCATCAACCATCGCACGTTTCACATAATTGTTATAGACCCACACTTGTAAGTGTAAGGCCGGATCACCTCGGCATGCAATCTCAGCATCTGTGGGCATTTTGTTTATTTTGAATATGAATTCGGTGTCCCTATCCGGCTGCCCCGGAGGATGGATATCAAAGTCTATATGATTTACCTATGTTTCGGGAGGTGGAGTGATGCTAATTAGATGACCTAAACCTAATGCTTCTAAAAGAGCAGCCCTGTGAGTAGGGGAGTTCTTTAATAAATCCAAAAAGGAGATGTGCGAGAAGGTTTTTGTTAGATCATTAATTAAATCATAAGCACCTACGGGTTTTGTTAATACTTGTTGGATATTTTTTGTTTCGGTGGGTAACTTGGACTTAGCTGAGAGGAATACTCTCGTGTCCTTGTTACAGCTTCTACGGGTAATTCGGCATCTAACTCCACTAAACCGACTATCTTAGGTCATGGCTGACTTCCTAATTGTGGCGCAACTAATGGATTCAGTGAAGTTGAAGCTTCATGATCGTTGTTTCCTGCAATTACACCCTTGTTTGTCCTACTTGGATTTAACTTGTTATTGTTGTGATTGGGGAGCAGATCATTGAAGATCTTAAGGGGTGCATTTTGAGGGGAAACTGCCCCTATAAAAGTATTTGGCATTGGTGAGGTAGGATCTGCCAAGAACATATCTATGAAAGGTTGTCTTTGTTCTTCTAGAAAATGTTACATGAATTTATTGTAGTCACGGCATGTTCTAGTGTCATGGCCTCGATTTTGTGAAAACCACAATAGGAGTTAGGATTGTAATTCCTAGTTTGTTGGCTCGGTGTATATTGTGGCCTAAAACTTTGATCAAACCATTGCCTATTAAAGTTTTGCATTTGTTGTTTTTGGTTTGAATTCTGGTTTTGATACCTAGTTGAATTTTGATTTGGATCCCGTGTAGGGCTTCGCCATTGTTGTTGTTGTTGTTGTTGTGGATGATTAAAATCCACTGTATTGATTGTTGGAGTAAAGTTATTGTTTCGTTGATTGTTTATTTGTGGTGGAGTATTCACAACATTTACCTTTCTAGCCTGATCGGTTACTCCATCCATTGTCACTCGTGATTTTTGTTAAGAATTTTAGGTCCTTGATTGACATTCATGATAGTAGGATAAGTTGTAGTGTTTTGGTTGGAGGTGATTAACCTCCCGTTTGCTCCATATGTCTTATGACCACTATCAATTGCCGCTTGATCTATTCAGAGAGCACTCTCAAGTACTTCATCGTAAGTTCTTAGTGGGAACTTCTAGACTTCTTCCTTTACCTCTCTACTGAGAGAATGAAGGAATAAATCACATAGTTCCATCTGATCCATGTTCGGAGCACTTGCCGAAGAATAGAGAACTGTGCGCCACCTTTGGATGAAATGGGTGATAGATTTATTATATTCTTGCTTAATGTGCAAGAATTCCCTGATTCCTATCCTTAATAGTTTGTTCATGTCAAAGGCCTTGATGAAATCTAACACGAGTTGCTTGAATGAATGGATGGAAGCCTCAGGTATTCTATAATACCAATCGAGAGTGATGCCCTCTAAAGTTTTGGGGAATATTTTAGCAATAACCCCATCCCAAGGGAGTAGGTATTGAATGGATGTAGCGTAAGCTTTGATATGTGTGTTCGGATATCCCTCACCTTTGTATTTGGGAAAATCAGGGAAGAGGTCTTGGAAGCATGACGCTTCGTATGGTGAAATTTAAGGGTTCTTTCAAGTATTCTGAATATGTCCCTATCGCATAGGTTTCACCATTGATGGTGCCTACCGAGGAGCGGTGGTGGAATGGGTTGTTGATATGGCATTGCATATGCATTGGTAGGAGCATAAGGGAAACCCTGTGGTTAAGTAAAAATACCGAGAGAGGAGAACATATCCCCTTGTGGTGATTTGGAGTACATGTTTAAGTATGAAGGGGTATTGTCCAAGAATGGATTATTTTGTACCAGACCGGGAGGTGTCAGAATGGTGTTAGAAATGGTGGTTCTTGCTGGGGTTTGTTGTGAATGCTGAGGGGTCATGCCTAATGTGCCTAATCCTATGATGAGGTCTACTTAGCTAGGATGATGTGGAGGATTGGAACTTCCTGCCTGCATGAGTTGGGAATTTTGATTTTCTTGAGCAAGTTCTAACCCTATCACTTTTTCTACTAACGTTGAAATGACTTCATTTGGTGAAGTCACGGTGTTTTGCCTTAGCGGTGTTTGTTGTATATCATGGTGTTGTATAGGCATGTGATATCTTGCTATGAATTGATCATTTCCCTACCAAGTTTCCCCGAGGGCATTTCCTATATGAAGTGGCATGGAGGTATTTTCTTGAAAAGAGACCTCGGGTTGTGTTTGTAAACCTCCTATAGGTGGGTACATACTTCGAGAATGTTGTTCATTCCTAACATAATGTACCGAATGTTCATCATCTAAACCTAGGTATGGGTCAGATTGTCTACTAATTTGTGGTCTAAGTAGTACCTGAGGAGACGAACCAGATTCTCCTGTGAACGTCATATTATTCGAGCCTGAAGGCTCTGTTTGTTGTGTTTGAGCGAGCTGATCCAACTCCTCTATTTGGAAAGATGAGTTATATCTGATCCTTGGAGATGGAGTTTCCATTGATAATTGGTTATCTGAATAGTTGTCACCCCATATTGAGAGTGGGGGTGATGATTTTCCATTCATTTGAGCGTAGTATGCCTCAAGACCTAAGGGAGGCCTACCATATGCATCGAATCCCACATATTCGGGGGGTATATGAATACCTGCAGATTAAGGGGAAGGAGTGAAGGTGATGGTGAAAGCTAATGAGTCAGTAAAGATGAAAGAGTCATTTTAATTTGAAAGAACCAGTAGAAATATGACTCCAGGATCGAAGGTTGAAAGTTCACGTTGGGTTAACCAATTTTGTATGACGGAAAAAGTGACAAGTGAGTGTGGGAATCTATAAGCAACTTTTCCTCACACCCGACCTCCCGAGGTCATGCCGAGATAGCCAGTGGGGATTAAATATGTGTGGGATGCAAACAAGCTAATTAGGCAATCTGATGTCTTCGACGTGCACTAGTGGAAATTACAAATCTAAGACAAAGAAGGCCCTCCTAACCTGAACTGGTGTGATAGATCGATCGCAAGGATGACTGCACGAAGGCTCCGATCAATATTGAGCTCGCATGATTTGGTCTATAGGTTGTGGAATATGTGGAAAATGACTTGGGATAGTTTCGTGTATATCTCTTGATAAGGTCATAGGAAGATGATAAATATAATTGACTCTATGGGTGATTTTCTCGGCCTAGTCCAAAACTCCTTAGCTTTGTTAGCTGTTATGTCCAATAAGGATAACTGTCGATGATGCTAGGTGGAAGTGGAGTAGATCTCGAATACTAGTGTACGTAGGCCAACATCTATGTCTCGATTCACCTATGGGCTCGTTGGGTCAGGGATTTGTGGGTCACAACCGTAGATTCATATTTGTTGTGGCCCTACTATGGTCATGTGCTGAATAAATCCATAATCCCTAGTATCCAATAGTCATATACCTTTTCAGATTCTATATTCAGAATCAATAATTGTGTGATCTTCTCAGAATATCTTACAGGTGTTTATGCAACCTGAATTCTCACGCTGGTATCTATATCTGTGAGATTATTTCCTACGCCCTCCGTTTGTGGGAGCAAAGGATCACAACCAAAGGTCTACTCTCTTTCAAACCCTTCTACAATCATGAGGGTATGGATCTAGGGTAATTTGTAGTTTGGTTGACTTGACCAAAATGTGTGCACTTTGTTGTCTTCTATGTTTAACCCGTGTAGTTGGAAACCGATTTGTTGTAAGTTTACTTGTTGTTTGGAAGACTTAGATCCCGAGATTCTGATCTATATCGTTATGGATGTGACAAGATTGGGTTGGGGCACGATTGGCTCGAATACGTATTCCCTAGGCTCTCTAGGTCCCGTGATTGTCATACATAAGTAATATTATATAAATCTAACTAATGATAGAATAAAATAATTGTGAAAGATATGTCTATGTATATTCCTAAATCTGATATATCTATCTACTAAATAGAACTTAAAGAACAACTATCTAATATATCTAGAATTGACGATTTAGAATAACAAATTAAAACAAACAAAATATCTGAGTATAGCTATTTGTCCGTGCAACTATAAATCTATTCTAAATAATGAAATAACTGATCTAATCTATTTGCAAGACTCTCGATCCTACCTCAGAAGTGAGGAGTGAATCATAGTTTCTCAGAAACTATCAATCCCCACAAACTTCCCCGATAATATCGAAAGTAAAATTGACTGAAATAAAGTGATTGGCTACTCTATTTGATATGTTTCTAATTAGAACTTTGAAAGCTGGAACCTAGATTCTCAGTAAACAATGGTGAATTTGATGGTGTTTTTGGCTATGTCCCTCAATGTGATCTCCTCGTTCCTTCGTGTTCACGTGGATCCAGCAAACCATGTAATATTAGCATCAATAGAAGTAGATATTGGGACAAAGGTAGCTTAGGATACAAACCGAATATAATGTGAGTAGGAGAAGGATAGCGTAAGAGTACGTGAGCTTGGCTTATACAATTCCTAGCGGGGATTTATTGCGAGTCATGCAACATAAAACGTCCAGAACCTAAAACTATCCTTTTTGAAGAACAAAACCTGCAACTTTAATGGCTTCCTATTGAAAATAGACTATTCTACTCCAATGGATTGGATGAAATATCAACAAAGCACTTACACAAGATGGATATGTGGCTTCCTAACAGCAAAAAAACACTAACTAAGCATGCAATGAAAGAAACTAAGAAATCTAAACAAAATGAAAGACTAATCTATTGCAATGAGAACTTCGAGGCAAATTTGAGGGTCCATTTGCTTGAGCACAAGCCATCTATTTATAGTATTTGCATTTACCCAAGGTAAAAACCAAATAGAACTCTTAAACTATAAACAATGGCAAAACACTATTCCGAGGAACCAAAATCATTAATGCAAGCTTATGGTGGTGAGAAAAGTTAGTGAATCGTTGATTTTTACGTGAGTCGTGTTAAAAGAGCATTCTAGAAAACATGTAAAGGACCGCCTCCTGACGAAAGGGGTGGCGGTTCAGAACCACCACCCTACTTAGGGCGGTGGTCATGAGACCGTCACCCGGTAGGGCGGTGGTTTCGTAACTAAAGAGAAAAGGCCAAGAAAAGAGGGGAAAAGAGAAAAAAACACATGGGGACTAAGTGGGGCATGTGGGATGATAACGAATACTTGGAGAGATTTTCCGATCCCGAACACCTTGCGAGGAGACCTGTATCATCATTGGGGTATGTGTTACATTTTTTCGGTGGTGTAGTACCCTTCAATTTTGGGTACGTACGGATCCCCATTTTTTCCAGGAGTTAGCTCCTCCTTATCTTCAACCTCATTGTTTAAGACTTGTTTAACATTCATAATTTAATCTAAGGATAGGTGATTCAAATCACCTACTGTCATCCTCTCTCCCATAGGAGTAAGAGATATTTCATTATGCTCTCTTCCCTTATGTTCGTGGATCTGTTCCACCACTTTTTCTTCATTAATTAATTCTACAAAGTGGTGTTCACCCTTATATCTTTTCTCTTTATTTACATGTCCACGAGTTTTTGCTACTTGAACCATTCCCTTTATTAAAGGAAAAGAGCTCCAAATTTTTGATAGAAGGAGTCTTTAGGTGATAGTTCTTTATTTTTTCCTTAACCTTTTAGTCGTATCAGAAAGCTTTTCGGATCTCCTTCTATTGACCACCAAAGTAAAACCATCATCATCCATTTCCGAACAATTTTTTTGGGGTTATCCCAATTTCCTCTTTTTCTTGGATTCTTAGAGGTTTATATCCCTCAGTCTGATTTTTGAAAAAAACCTTCATATGGTCAATTACGCTTTGCATAATCCCTTTTCCTTATCTTATTTTCCTTCATTTGATTTCCCATCCATAAACATCTTAGAGATCTCAACTTACAATTATTTTTTGAATGGCCCTAACCATTGCATTTGGAGCATTTAGTTAGAGAGCTTTCCATTTCAATCTTCTAGCTCCCATATTCCTAGTCTAGACTTCAACTTGATGCTATTAGGGATATCCTTGTATGTAATAGTATAGATACAAAATCTAGCACAAAAAAGTCTAGTCATATGTAAGGTTGCATTGCCTATTATAACAAGAGATCCCAAGGAGTTATATATTCCTTTAAAAATATCCTCATGCCAAAATTCCAGGGTAGGTTAGGAAGGCAGATCCAAACAGGGAACTGATTCATATTTTCTTTTTCTAGATTAAAAGTTAGTTCCCATTTCGTAAGACACTAACCTAATTTTCCCCAAAACCAAGGTCGTTCTTCCAAAACCTGCTGCATATATTTTTGGATAATGAATTTTAAAAGGAAGAAGTTTTTGTGAGAGAACTTACCTCTAGGTGTCCTTTTGGGTTCCACTTCAATTTGGCCCATCTTCTAAAATCATTTATATTTGGTCTTCCTCCCACTAATTTCCCAACCAATGCTTTGTTCAAGTTTTTTGTAGTGCTATTAAGAAGGGAATCGACATTTCCAAAATGATATACACCTAGTTAATTATTAGTTTTTATGGAGTGTGATTTCAATATTTTTCAAATATATTGTGTGTTAATTCAGGGGATAGTGTGGGATTCAGGGAAATCAAATTTAATAATACTACCTACTTTAGAAACAAGTGGGACATTGATAAAAATTTTGTGGACTCGCGTAAAAACAACAATTGTTAATTTCAACATAATAAAAAACCACTTAGAAAATAGAAGCAAACATTAGGAAACAAAAATTTAAATTTTAAGAGAGTGATATTTGATCTAGAGAGAATTCGGTATTTTATAAATATAATGCACATTAATTCGGGGAATAGCATGGGATACGGGGAAATCAAATTTATTAATACTACCTACTTCAAAAACTGATGGGAAAATGTCAAAAGTTTCTTTGTGAACTCATCAGAAATTAAAAATATTAATTTAAGCATAATAAAAAACCATTTAGAAAATAGAAGTGAATGTTACAAAGAAAAATAAATAAATTTTAAGAGATTATATACGCCTCATTTATTATTATTTTTTATCGAGTGCAAATTCAATATTTTTATCCATCATCCGCATTAATTCAAAAAAATTGAATAAAATGTGGCATCTTGCAAGTTTGAACCCGTTAATTACACAATTATATAATTGACACATTTATTAAGAAATTTTTAATTAACGATAGAATTAACAAAAAAATTTACCTATAAAAATTTCATTATTAAGTTGTAACTGTAATCCATTAAAATGTTTCCACATGGCATGAAATTTCCAATAAATCTCATGAAAAATGCTTTACTCTAGAAAAACTAAAACATAATTTTACGCTTCACTAGAATTTCATAGTGCCTTATAGATAGGAAAGAAAATAGTGACTGGTAAGCTCCGTTAGAATGATATTTTTGCAACACCAAATTCAAAAAAGTAAATATTTAAATTTTATAGGGAATCAAGGTATTCTCTTCAAAGATGTGTTAATGAACAAATCAGATGTCATATGTTATCTGTATTTTTGTTAAGGAGAAGCCTAGCGGTCACTAACCTCTATAACTCCTATGTTTCATTTCCAAAATGTAAATAAACATCTTTATAGTTTACGATGACTAGTATTTTAATTAACTATAATCTTATCTTATTGACAATACATTCCTTCCAAAACCAAATGTGGCACTACATACCATTGAAGGATTTCTCAACTTCTATATTGCTCATAAGTTATTTTGTATCTAACACATCATTTATATCGATTCATATCAAGTCAAATACTTAGCGACCACCAACGAGCTCCATTATTTTAACAAGATCACCAAACAAAGGTGTGAAATAAAATGCTTAGCGGTTCTAATCTTTGATACTTACCAAAAGGAATGATTATGTGGAAAATATGCTAAACAATTTCTTGGTAACATAGATACTTTATGAAAAAATCATAGTAATAGATATTAGCGATCCTAGGCATTTTCTATAATAAATTTTGATGATAGATAAGTGAGATATGGACAATTTTTAACGTCAAAAGCTATGGATTACTTGGCATAGTCAAGAAGAAAGATGATTACAAAAATGTATTTAGGGTGATCATATAACACCATAGGGATTGTTAGGCACACTTAATGAAAATTATTAACAACCGCTAGGCTCCGCTACTTGTCAAGAGGAGTAGATTAGCAACCACTAGGCTCAACTGATTTTTTATTTTGAATATAGAGATCAAACAATAGTTTGTATTAAGGAAAATGCTTAGCGACCACTAAGATCGATTTCTTTCAGGAAGGAATGATATGTCAACAAGCTAGGCTAAAAAAATATTATTTCAAACATAGCACTCTAATAACATATCATAGTAATAGATATTATTAGGTGCTAGGCATTTTTGTGAAATTTTTAGATGCAAAATATGTGAGATATAAAAATTGTTTACTATCGAAAGCTACGGAGGTATTTTGAGAAAGTAATAGATTAACGGCCTCAAGTCTAAACTAGTTTATTAATTTTGAAAATAGAGATAAAAACATTTCATATAAAATAAATGCCTAGTGACCGCTAAGCTCAAATAATTACAGAATATAACGATCAACACTTATTTTTAATTTGTTAAATGAGAAAGGAATAAATTAGCGGCCTCTAGGCTAAACTATTTCTTAACTAAGAAAATAGAAATAAAAAAAAGTTTGTATTCCAAAAAATGCTTAGTGATTGTCTAATCTACAATACTTACTCTCGGATAAGAAATCATATGAATGGATGAAGTTGCATCATAAGTCATTTTTTATGTTGGTTCATATCAAAGAAAATGCATAGTGACCGCTAATCTATATTACTTACTGAAAGGAGTGGTTTGGAACTCATAAGGATATACTACTTATGTTTTCAAAAATTTGAGCTAGTAAAATTCATTGTCAATCTTTGTGAAAAATATAAGAGTTAGAGCATGATAATATAAGTACATATTTTAAACATGAATAAATATCATGATCATCTTGTCTCTAGAAATTTCAATAAACAACCCGTTAAACAAAATAGTCTTAATTTTTTTACTAAAAATTTAAGGCAAATATGAACATGAGTGTTGCTCAAGAATGAAGGATCTGAGTCTATAAAGAGAAATGCATGTTTTATGTTTTTCAATTATTGATTGATGAGAAGGCTATCAGCGGCTTTCTATCCTATATATTGTTGAAGAATCTATTTCAACCATGTAAGAAAACAATCTCAATAGGTTTGAATTTGTTATTTGCAATTATATTATATTTGATGGACTATCCTTGGTAGAGCCAAGTCCTTGAATACACACATTTTTCAAGGATGACTAATGACTAGAATTTTTGCAACTGATAAGCATCGTAAGTAGTTAGCGAAAGAGAAGGCTTTTCTATTTCTTCGATCGAAAATTTATTGTAATTAACATAGCCACACAAAGATGCCTAATCTATTTGATACAAATGATGAAATGACAAAATTCTATTGCATTTATCAAAGCTTTCTAATATAGTAAGCCTAATGATGAGTTTGATAAAATAAACAAACTTTTGTAGGCCTAGGAAAATAAAAAATTGGGTCTATGTGCTATATGAGCATGTTAGACTCTCTCCAATCCTCGAAGCTAGTTTGGAAAGATAGCCACAAAAAGGGTGACATTGTTCCAGATGCTAATCACATAATTAATAACATGACTAATGACAAGAATTTTTGTTGGATTGATAGAAGTTGATAATTTTGATTGATGTAAGAGAAGTGTGGTTGTGCAGATATGTAGTAAATTTTGAGAAGTCGTTTCGCAAATGTGGAAGGTGTTATTACAACAAATGTTGAAGAGGGTATTGAGAAAAGAATGTTAGTGGAAAGCATGTTGTGTATAATTTGTGTAGAATAAATTGTCTATAACCAACCCTATCGATACAATATTGTATCATTCAATTTTTTTCCAATTAAGTGGTTCATATTGCCCAGCTATATGATTTGTATCATGAAACAAGATGCAATATGGAAGTTTTAGACTATTTTCATTAAATTTTAAGTAATGATTTTTTTTTTTTCAAGACCACACCAATATTTGTTATTTCAAAGGAAAGAAACAGAAGGGAATTGTCTATCCTCAAGACTTGTCTAGATCTTGATGGCATGATCAAGATCTGCACCCGATGATCAATAATTCATAGTTAAAGCTTAACTTTATGTTTTCTTTTGATGTTTTGTAATCAGATGTACTCCTAGGATTTTTGTCTGCCTAGTTTGAACTCATGGATTTGGGGTGTGCTTCCATACCACCCATGTTTTGGTGAATATTCTTATAACATTTTACTTGTTAATATAATATAAGATGTTATTGATAAATAAAACATGCCATCAATCCCAAATTAGTAAATTAAAAGTATATGAAATAATTATTATGATTACTCGAAGGACCAAATATAGAATTTTTATTTTTCAATGATTATTAATAGATTGAAGATTAAATTATGGAGTATCATGATATTGATTACCGAGGATGTCCCCGACAATAGATTACAAAACATGTTCCCACCCAATGTAAATTAATAAATGTATGAATCAATAAATTAAAGTGATGGAAAATTATTGGTTCATTTATATTGACTTGAATAGTAATGAATTAATTATTGGAGGTGAATCTTATATTATTTCCAACGCCGACATTAAAAAACTTGTATGAATATAATTCTTTTTCTTCTTTCATTTAGTACATATTGGACCTTAAATCTTATATATTGAGAGGGTACTAAAATGGTGGATTTTATAGAAAATCACGTTATAAGATTGGAAATAAATATGTTGATCACCTGGACTCATCACCTTTTCTAATAAAAGTGTATAACAAGCTTGTATTAATTACAAGCATGTGATGGCATAGTCACTCCGTATATTTAACAATCTGGTCTTCCTTATTATCACACCTTTTGTGTTTATTTCACTCGGATTTCATTTTTTTGTCATGGCCTTTCCAATTTTGTCTTTCATTCAATTTTCCATGTCGGTGTGTGAAATGGAATTTTATACCAAAATGTCACATCGTTTTTGAAATCCATTTTTTGAATTAAAACATAGCAAGACTTGGCTACTATCGAGGGAGTTTTTGGAGATGATTATATCTCTCTAGAGGGACATCCAAGGAGAAATACAAAAGTTTCTTTGATGTTCATTTGTCATCTTCTTATCATACACCTGACAGGGGATTGGGATTTACAGATGGGTCGTTACTAGATCAAACAAGCTTATAGGGTTGGTATGGAAGCATAAATGGAAAAAACCATGAGTGCATCGTGGCCCTTTCTATCTGAGGCTTTTTATAAAGAGGAAGATTTTTTGACGTGGCTGGTTTTTCAGAGTTGTACAAATGGTTTGACGTCCTAATGTAAATTGTCTTTGATGTGTCCAAATGGCGTGACACATCGAGGGCGGGAGATAGTTTGATCCCCTTTCTTGACCTTGATGATATGTTTTCTCTACTACAAGAGGAACAAACACATTGGGATCTTCTTTTCCGGGAAGGTCACAAGGCATAATATTGGTTAAAGAGTAGGGTTATTACTGGAAAAGAGCATCTTTTTCTAGAATCACCTATGGATACTATTTTTATCCCCGTTAAAGTGGAGGTTATAGAAGTGTTGTGTGAGTCAAATAAATAATTGATTCTAAAATCTGCTAGGCTATAATATTGTTTTCGTTGTTATATATCCTTACCAGTTGCATTGTTACCAAATCATCTTGTTTGTCTTACTGGTTTGGATTTTTTTGTATTCCCAACCACTTGTGTTTTTGGCATAGGCCCTTAAGAATTTTTTCACCAAAGTATTTTTGCACCATTCAGTTTTTTTTAGAATGATCCTCTCATTGTCAGATTCGTAATGTAAAGGGAAAGGGACCCTTCAACACTCCCATAGTTATAAAAATCAAGAAATCATTAATAAAAGTTTTTGTTGTGCGTTGCACTATACAATTTCAACAATTAATCGCTATTAAATTTGGTTTGTTTGAAGATGTCAATTTTTTGCTAGAAGTGAAGACTAACGGCTGCTAGCATAAATATATTATAGAATATATTTCCATCAATGTAAAAATAATTTGTATAACTTTAGGATAGAGGAGATAATAATGGATTGATGGCTATCTTCCCATCACTTAAAAAAATTGAGTTACACTACATCATTGTGGAAACTTGGAGGTTTTCAAAGGAATAAATTTAATTCTCTTTCCCTAATAATAGAAGATATTGTAAATAGATCTATTTATTTTATAGAAACCTCTCCTATAATAATCTGTGTGGGGAAATTCCTTTCATTAAAAACTTTTCATGTTTTCCTCCATGCAATTGTAGATATAAACACAAATTTTGTATGTGTAATACCAATTCAATTTTGTTTCATATGGTTTTGGATTTCACTAATTAATTGATGCAAGAAATAGTAGTTTTATTTAAAATATTTCATGCTACAGAGACATTCTTCTATTGTTATCGAAAATTCAGAAAACTTGGATATATATGATGTTTTTTAAAAAAATTATGGCCTAATGCAATGAACAACATCCATCTCAAAACCGGATTTTTTTGCATTTGTTACGGGTCGTCTACTATTGTGCATAATTATAGCTTTTACTATTCAAATCATCCAAAGGTATTTACAAAAGGATCTGCAAACAACATGGAGCAAGGTGTTAAAACTAACATGGAAAGACATGATTTCATATTGTATAGATTATCAGATGAAAAATAAGAAAGCAATATCATATTACAATTTCTTTATCGACACATCTATTTGTTACATTTAGGTTCTCCAAGGTTGGTCATACTACACATGAACATGGCTCTTTACATGTACAACGACATAATGAAAATCACAAAAAATATTAAAGAGAAATATGTAATTGGCTATGGTGCTACAAGAAATCTTTATAAATGTGATCTAAAGAATTCTAAGCCAATTTCTATAAAGAGAATGTATAGTAGCTACCCACTAAGCTTTCTTTCATTTGAAACTGATGTGGAAAATGTTGGAAGAATATAAATATTGAGAGTATTCATGGATTTTCTCTTTCTCCATTTGGAAACCTGATGTTTTATGATTTCATGGTAAGAAGAAGTTTGTGAGACATCCTATATGGTAATTAAAATGACTATGTTATGAAGAAAAATGAATCTATACATTGTATATTAAATTTTTGAAATAGAATTGTCCAATCATCCTCTAACCTTCATACTAAAATGGATATTTGGAAAATATAACAAGTGTTTTATTAATTTTTATTTTCATATAGGATCATCAAAGAAGATTAATCTTAGACTGGAATGATTGGCTAAAGATTTCTCATGGTGTTGAAGAAGGATAGCCATATCTTCATTATGACTGTAACCCACACATTGTTTACAGGGATGTGAAGACTTCTAACATTCTTTTGGATTATAATTTTGATGCAAATTTGTCAAAATTTGGCATTTCCAATTGCATTTCCTCAGCCAAACACCACACCTCTACCTATGTTATGGGCACCATTTGTTACATTGACCCATAATATGCAAGAACATCAAGGTTGAATAAAAATATGATGTATACAGTTATGGGCTTGTACAGTTACGGGCTTTCTCTTCTGGCATTTCTTGACAAGAAGGAAGTTGTGGCCAATAACTCAAATCTACCAAAGTTGGTAAGATTTATGTTTTTTAATTTTCATTTGGAGCTTACCCTATATGCTATTTAAGTATTTTTAAGGTTTTTGTCAAGACCAATCAAATGTGGATGGAATTATCTTTGACATTGGTAAGTGAACCTAAATTCTATCAAAAGTAGATTATAACACACTCATTAAAATTGTTAATACAAAATTTATAGAAACCCTCGCATGGATCTTAGGATTGTAAGAAAAAAATTTAAGTTGGCCTTGCTTTGCACCAAGAAATGGCCATCTGTTTAACCCACCATGTAGGAAGTTTCCAAAGTTCTAAAGTCAACTACTAGGTAGTGCCTAATCTTATGAAATTTCCTAGTATCCAAAGGAACTGACTGACCCTAGTAATAATTACAAGATGTATTTGGATGGATATGTAGATGATAATCAAAATTATGTTACAGGGAGCAAAATCTACTCTTCTAAAAGGAATTTGTTTGTGAGATCTAGTGAGGTGATTTCATAAAACACTTTTTGACTGGAATGAGACTTGGATGGTTTTGTGATGGGAAAAACAAGTATCCCTTGGAGTCCTCACTTTCTCGAGGGTCTACTTTTCTCAATGGATGAGATGATTTTCAAGTAAAAATGACCAATTTTACCTGTTACAATCCATATTTTTTCCATAATAATTCAAACCACTCTAAACCGTGAAAATAGATAAAGTGTGTCTAAATTTCTTTTAGAAGGGGCAATATTGGGTTTTAGGAAATTTGTTCCTTTTCCACTTTCTGAGTAGGATTGTATTCATTTTTTGTGAAAATAAAGGCAATGACTCCTCATATAATATCTAGAATAGTATATGTATGAATTTGTAACAAATTTGAAATGTACAGATATAACCTTTCAATTTAAAGATGATGACAAATCAATTTTGATATTTCTAGACTTAGAAAAATACAATTTGTGGCACAATGAGGCTTTTGATTAATGTAAACTATGTGATATTGGTTCAATGTATCTCCAAGGGTATAAGACGACTTTTCTCACAAACATTTTTATTGCATTGTGTCAAGGATTATTTCATTTTCTTGCTCACTGACGTGACTCATTGTTTATACAGAGAATCGAACAATTTACAAGCATAATTTATACTATCTTTCATAGTAAAATAATTTTTGATATACATAAACTCCCAAATTTATTGGTTTCTTTTAATGATTACTCGGAGATATAGTTTATAATAATAAACACTAGTGAACTTGTACAATATAAAAATATAATACTTTCGTTGTTACAAAGTATATTTTGGGGTGAGAATGTAATTTTATTGTGAGTTCCACTAGAAGTCAAAATAACACCACTAAAATTTAAGGTCAGTGTTAAATTTAAGGATATGTGCATACTTAACAATGAAAGTGTGTGCCTCACACTTTCAAAGTTTGAGATTCATGCTCTGAAAGTGCAAGTATGAGACTTCACACTTTCAATGTGCATATGAAAGTGTGGATCTTGCAATTTTAGAGTGTGGTAATCACACTTTCAAAGTGTGAGGCTCGGATTCGTTAGAGTACGGGATATCACTTTGAAAGTGTGAGGCTCAGACTTTTCATAGTGTGGGCCTTGCACTTAGAAAGTGTGGGGATCTCAGAATTTCAAGAGCATGGGGCTTGCACTTTGAAATTGTGAGGCTCTCAGACTTTAAATGTGTGAGGCTCACAATTTTAGAGTGTGGGGCTCACACTTAAATACAACAAGATCATGACTTATAATAGTTACTAACATCTAAACTTACATCGAGCATTTTTTAGATTTTCATTTAATATGACTTATAAGAGTTAGTGGCCACTCACCTTAGATCAAGGCTCATGAATTATAGGAGTTAGTGGTTGTTCACCTTAGATCAAGGCTCATGACTTATAATAGCTAATAAGCAGCCCACGACCTTAGATCGAGGCTCATGACTTATAATAATTAGCGACCACTCACCTTAATACAACAGACTCAAAAAATAATAGTTAGTGTCCTCTCATGAATTTGAATTGGCTCATGCCTTATAATAGTTAGCAATTGCTAGCCTTATATACTCTCAACATTGAAAATCTAAAAAAGGGTCAAATTGAGTCGAATAATAGCCAAATTGGAATCCAATAATAGGAATATTGGAATCCAATAATAGTGAAAATGGAACTAGAATAATCCAATAATGACAATATTGGAATCTAATATTTCCACTAATGGAATCCAATATAGACAAAAATGGAATCCAATATACACAAGAACGAGATGGATTTCTTCCAATACTTGAAATACTTGGAGTCTCAATTCACCGGAATATGTCCAAATTTAGTTAAATAAGTGTTATAGCCCATTTAGCTATAATAGGTGTCTTTAATGAGGTCGAGGACCAAGAACATTCTTATAAGTATTAAGTCCTGCAAGAATAGCTTAGAGAATAACCTTAATTCATAGCCTAAGAAAATGTTTTATTGATAAACATGGTCCTCTAATTATGCTTTAGACCTTATATTATAATCAAGACCCAAGATTGATAGCAGTGAAATATCCTAGTCTATATACCTTAGTCATTTTATTCTAGTCCAAGGGTATAAGGTAAAGAAATCATGACCTAAAGTCATTATCATAGTCATTTACTACTATGTCATGTAACTTATTATCTTAATGTTTGTAATAACAACAATAATATTTGAAGATAATAATCATCAACAACATCCTTTTGCTAGATAATCACAAGATCAACCTTAGTCTTTAATAAACATATTAATGCCTTTTTCATGGTCTCGAGACCATTCTCAAAGATTTTATTATCATTTTCCTTGATGTCAAGATCAGTCGAGGATGATAATCTAAAAAAATGAGTTTCATTAGTAAGTATAGTGATGATTTCATACAAGCTAAGGAAATATCCCTGAACATCAAGCACTAAAGTCGTCACTTAATGAATTACCTTGTTATAATCTCAGTTGAATTTGTGGTGGTTAGATCAATCATGATTTATGGGGAGCGATTATGGGTTGCATTCTTGGAACATGGTTTTTTACCCATTATATTATTATATTGCTATGACAGTTATCAGATGATGTGCTTATATATAGCTGGACATGCAAGTGGAATAAATTAGAAATAGTAAGTACACTATTGTGTTATAAATGGTTGAGTAAATGTAATAAAGAAGAGAAGTTACTACACATGGTTTTTTCCTAAGAGGGTTTTCCAAGGAAAATTCTTGTGTATATTATTTTCTATTTCTATTTATCTTTAAAATAATGTGAATGTTCTCTTCTCTCATATTTATTTATCATTTTAAATTAGCTTCATTTAGTATGAAAGCTAGGTTTTAGATTTATGTGAAGAGTTATGGTTATTGAAACCTACGATAAGATTTTGTTTGAGAGGGAGTTTTATGTTTGATTATTTTTCAAGTAAAGGAAATTAAATGGAAGAGAAAGGATTGAGAGAAAAAAATTAATTGCCAATATTTTGGGTTATGGAGCTAATAATGGAAGATATTATTGTGGAAAAAGATTAGTGGGTCACTATGTGTTGAATTGTGATCGAAGGCATGAAGGTAGAGGATTGGGATAATATTGATACAAAGTTGAAGATTTCAATCAGATTTTTTCTATCAAATTTATTTTTGCTTAATGTGTCAAAATAGAAAACCTCTCATATGATATGGGAGAATTTTGGTAATTTCTATGATACACAGTATCTTGTGAACAAGTTACTTATTTTGAAGAAGCTATATTCATTAAGAATTAATGATGGTGCCTTTGTGGTAGAACATTTGAATTTATTTCATATTGTAGTAATCTAGTTACTTTTATATATTCAAATGGAATAAGAGCATGAATATATTACTCTGTTGTGTTTTTTTACCTAAATCTTATGATAATCTAGTTATTGATATTATTACTACTACAACAATATTAGCATTAAGCATGTAGTTGTGAATTCATTTCTAGAATAAATGAGGTGAAAATAATTTAAGAATTATAATTAAAATGATTCCTTATTTTTATGTTCCCTTCCCAAGATCAAAATAATAAATGGAAAGGAAAGTCAAATTCCATAAGTGAATTAAATATTGCAGAAAAAAATGAGAAAATGGTTGAAATGTTGTAAAATGGGACATTTCAAGAAAGATCGTAGATGTAAATAGGTGAAAAGGGGTAAGTCATATGAAATTTTTATATATTAAAATATAAAATCCTCTAGTGAATAAATGGGATATTTTTTCTTAGAGGCTTCTACATCGCATGTTTGTGATGTTACATGGTTGATTGACTCACGATCCTCTTTTCATATGACTCCTCAGCAGGATTGTTTTTAATATGAAATAATCAGTGGATATGAATTATATTTATTATACAATTCAACCTACAAGATCATATGTTGCAGGAGAGTTAAGTTGAGGTTAAAATATGTAATGATGAAAACTCTTCCTCGTGTTCTATGTATTTTAGGTTTGACAAGAAACATAATATCTATAAGTAAGATAAATGGTGCATTTGTGTGGGTAGTTTCTACTAATGATAGTTTCAATATGGTTTAGTAGGTGATGTTAATGGAAAGAGGAGTCATAAAATAACATTGATCAAGATCTAGGAAAGCACTATGAGTGATGAGTATAGTATCTCTATGGTTCTGCAGAATAATAAAGCTTTATATACGAGTCCTATGTATCCTATAAATAATATGATGATGTGGCATAAAATAATATCACATATTAAAGAGAAAGGCCTTTTGCATTAAAAAAATGTATTTTTGAAGGAACATATGAAAATCCTTAGTATTTTGCTTTTCATTAGTACTATGTGTTTGGAAATTAAACTTGAGTAAAGTTTCCTATAATTGCTATAAGATCATTGGGAATTATAATTATAATACATAGTGATGTATTTAGAATTGTTAAATTTTTGTAACTAAGAAAATATTATTCTTATGTAACTTTTATAGATATTTTTGTAGGAATGCCTGGGTATATTTTATCTAGAACAAATATGAAGTTTTCAAAAATTTAAAGAGTGTAAGTATCTTGTTGAAAGTTGGATGAGAAAGTAGTATAAAGTTATTCAGAAGTGGTAATGGTGGGAATATTTATCTAATGAATTTGAAAAGTGTTGTAAATAGTGTGGTATAAAAGGTAGTAGATAATGACATCAATGTTACATCAAAATAGAGTTGTAGAAATAATGAACATAACTTTTTTGTACATAAGAGTATAAGTATGCTCAATGGTGCATTTTGGAAAAATACATTAGAACAATGGAATAGTAAGAAACCCTCTATTAAAAAGTTAATGTTATATGGTTTTATTACTTAAATGTATATTATGAAAGTGAAAAGGAAGAATTTAGATAATAAATCGACTAAGTTCATCTATATTGGAAAACATAGTTGTGTAAAATGATACAAGGCATGGAATCTAGATGAAAAGAAGGACATTTACAATCATTCTCAGTAATATTAAAATATGTTGATGGGATTCCCAATCAAGAGGAAAATCCAAACCATGATCATTAAAAATTTAATATTGAATTAGAATAGGGTGAATCTATGTAGTAATTTTAAGTAACTATAAAAGATGAACCAAAGAGATAATTATAATAGGAATATTTAGATGAAGTATAGGAGTAGTCAAAATATGTATAGCTATAAACTCCAATATTGAGAAGAATATATAGGGTGAGAATAGTATGTGATAGGTATAATGTTCCTTATGTATTTTTCTATATTTATTTTATCAATTTTGTTTGTTATAGATAATGACCCCAAGACTATAAAGGAGTATTTGGGATCAAAAGATATTCTTATAAGAATTTTATAGAGGAATAATTTGATAACTTAAATAAAAATCATACATGGGATGTGGTAAAGTTACCTATATGAAAAAAATCTATTAGTTATAATTGGGTATATAAGAAAAAATATATAATGCAGAATAGAAAATGGAGAATTATAAAGCTCTCTTAGTAGAAAGGGTTCTTTCTAGTAGAGAGAATTTATTTCGTGGTACTTTTCTCTTGTTGCTAACCTACATTATATTATATTAATTATATCTATTTTAGTATTTTTGATCTAGAAATAGAATAGATGGATGTTAAGAAAAATTATTTACATGTTGATATTGAAGAGAAAATCTACATGAAGTATCTAGAAAACTTTAAGGTTAAACGAACTAAATATTTGTTGTGCAAGATGAAAATTATCTTTATGGCTTGAAGAAATCACTAAGAATGTGGAACTAGAAAATTGATAGGTATGTGTTGGTACATGGGATCGGAAAATTAAAATATGATCCGTGTATTTTTTAAAATATGAAGGTGAAAAAAATCATTATAATCATATTTTATGTAGATGACATGTTGTTAATTGGTAAAAATAAGTAAATGATCAATCATATTGAATCCCATCTATCACCTCAATCTGATATGAAGGATCTAGGTATTGCAAAATTTATTTTGGACATGAAAAATAAGAGATCCTATAAAAAGGAAATTATGATTAAATAAAATAAAGTATGTTGAGATGATACTATAGAGGTTTAAAATGAAAATAAATTATACAAGTCAGTATTTCCTTTCATGTTGGTTAGAAATTATCCGTTAAATAATGTCTAAAAACTAACATACAAATTGAGGATATATATCGTGTCGTTTATTGGTACAATTGGTAGTTTAATGCTTAAAATTTTCTAAACATGATCCGATAAATCTCATACAATTTTAGTAGTAAGAAGATTCATATCAATACCTATAAAAGAACATTGGACTATATCAAGAGGATATTTATGTATTTATGTAGTACATATAATTATGTAATGTTATAACAAAGTAATATTGGTGAAATAAAGACATTGAATCTACATGAATTTTTAGATTCAAAATGGGATGGAGATCTAGATACATGCATATCTAGTATTGCGTATGTTTCAACTTGTTTACTTGGAATGATAAGTTGGATGAATAAATTTTCGATAATTGTTCTAATATCCAAAGCATAGAGGTTGATTACTCAGAAAAAAAGGAAGTGGTTTTTCTTCTAAATATTTTTCCACAATTGGACTCACTCAAGATATTGTAAGGATCAATTATGACTATCAAAAACATTTTTCTAGAAAATAACCCTATGTATCATTCTATAATTTAAAAATGATGTTAATAAAAAAACACATGCTTTAAAGGAAAATTATTAGATTATTAAACCTAAATAGGTTCGTACTAGCCCCGAGTGGGAGAAGGAAATTCTTAAAAGGTTGGACATTATTGTCTCTAGTACTAGAAAAAGTAGGTTGAAACAAGTTGTTAAATGGAATAAACCACCCGAAGTAAGTTTCAAGATCAACTCGATGGCTCTGCACCGTGTTAAGGTTAATGAGGCTAGTAGAGGTGGTCTCATTCGGGATCATAGTGGGAGATGATTAGGAGCCTATGTGGGACCCATAGGAAATCAATCTAACAACGTGGCTGAAGTGAGAGCTTTGCTTTGGGGTGTTAACATGGGCAAAGACTTATGGATTAAAATATAATCATTGAAGGTGATTCAATGTGCATTATTAATGCCCTAAAAGATAGTAGTAAATGTGGATGGAAACTAAATCATTTGATAATGGAGGCATGTGTCATGCTCACATCATTTGAACAGGTGGTCATTCAACACACGTACCATGATGGGAACAAGTTGGTAAATGCGTTGGCCAAGAAAGGTAATGCCATGGTCAATTCGGTGATGTGAACTAGCACACGTATCCCTTGGGGATAGGTTAATAAACTCATAAATGAAGACACAAAGTGGGAGGCTATGCTATGATGACACCCTTAGCTCGCACGCTTGGGGTTGTGAAAGGAATTTTCCTTTTTGAAAAGCTTCTCTTTCCTATTTTGTTTATTTTTTCTCCATCTTCTCTCAGTCGAGTTATGGTGTCTATGTGAAAAATGTCAATTTTCTTGCTAGCTTCATGGGGGGTGATAGGTTGTGTACTAAACCATCTACCTTTCTTCACCTCAAGAACGATGTGGCTTTGTGGAAATTTTTGCACAAAGGCGGTCTCACTAGATACATTCATTGGCTCAAAGGTAATGATCTCAAAATTTCTATCGATTTTTTGATTTCCTGGAAGGATGGTGGTTTTGTTTTTAGAGGGGTTCATATTGATGTCTCTGAGAATTCCATAGCTGAGATCACTAGGTTAAAAATGATGGCCTAAATTTTTTTAAGACAAATCTAGAAAGAAACATGAAATTGTTACTTTCTTTGAAGTTGGGGAAAACATTATTGCCTATGACGATGGTATTTCTCACACCTACACCGCGATAGACGAGTTGATGTGTGCCTAGTTATTATGAAATATCTGAATCTTGAAGGAAAATTCCATAAAATATTTACTCACCACCTGTCCATCCTCAATTTTCTCCACCATGACCAGACTATGAGCCTAGCTTTCTTCCTCCATAGGTCGCTCCTCTCAACTATCAAGGATTTCAAGAAAAATAAGGTGGATATCCCCCTTCACTAAGGCCTCATTCTTCTTCTCGGTCTAAAGTAAACCCGCCATCCCTAATAACATCCGAATCATGATTATGACTAGGAAACCCTTGCTCATCACCTCAATAAAATCAAGAATAATGAAAATTGTATTGATCCTAATGAGGGTGTTGTGGATTCCTTGTGTAATCTTAAGAAGGGGATTAGGAATTTGGGGGAAATTTCTAGTAAGAGGGACCAGGAGCTTGCTGACTGGGAGGGCATAATGATGAGGGTTGATTGCACTACTGATACCATTCTCACTGTCAACAAAAACCTCATATAGGAGCTGAAATATTTTCATCAAAGGATTGAAACCCAAAACAAAACCATCAAGGGGATTCAAGAGGATTATGTTATGTAGGAGCAACAAATTTCTCTGCTTCAAAACTAGGTTGCTTCTAAGGAGGCCAAAAACAACATGAAGTTGAGTCTGAGTTCTTCTAATAGTGATGAGATGGACACTAGTGAAATCTAGGGTATGGTTTTGCTTGAAAATCAGGGTAAGTCTTAGGAGGAAGTTAATGCTGGCACTTAGATTGAGGATCAAGAGGTCAAACACCCAAAGAGAGTCATTATAAAAGTGGTTGGTTCAAAATATGGTGGTCTAAGCTCCAGGACCCGAAGCAAGGATACTGAGAACTAATGGTAGGATTTTTACAGCCCTTATATTTTTTGTTGTTCTTTTTCCTATTTTTGGTCTTGTATGGATACTTACATAAAACTTATGTTAGTATGCAAATTATTTAGTTGGGATCTATTTTGTGGGGACTGGTTATCAAGATTTTTTGACTCTCCCTCCTTGGCTTCGTTGGTGTTTTTTTCTTATAAATTTTCTTCTCTTATGTATGGGGTTTTTTGGTCCCTGTTTAAAACCAAAGATTTTTATCTTATCTAAAAAAATGATGTTAAATACTATTTTATACGATAAATTGAGGAGAATAATATACTAGTGGATAAGGTGAGAATAGAAGATAATGTTGTTGATTTTTTCATAAAGGTTATAAGTCTCAAGAAATTGTCTTGGTGTAGAAATTAGTTAGAATAAATTCCCTATACTACTAATTATATGGTCATGTTACCCACTATGGAAAGTATTCAAAAATGGAATAAGTATGGGAATTTTTATATATTTTCCATGATTTTATCCCTTTTAGACTATATAGAAAGGAACAATGTAGAATGTGACATGATAAATGGGGTCCTCTATATATTGTTTTGGGCCTATATTGGTGGTTACCCCAATTTTTTTAGGACTATGGGTTGTATTATTATCCCATGGATTTACCCATTATTTTTAATGTCACTATGATGATTACACTCGATGTGCTTGTATATAGTTGGACATGTAGTAAGATAAAGTGGAAATTTTAATTACATTATTGTATTATAAATGCATGAGTTAATATAAACAATAAGATAAGTTATCACACTAGGTTTTTTCCTAAAAGGGTTTTGTTATGATAAATATTATGTATTATGTTATCTTTTGTATTCCATTTTTCTATTTCTATTTTATCTTAATGATTCTATGTAATATTACTTCTCTTTATTTTATTATTGGGTTGAATTATCTTTATGTTGATTGGGTTTTCTGTAAACCATTCACATCAATTCTTATAGTACTTTCGTTAATTTGGTTTTGTGTCTTACCTAATGGCTCCATCCACAATTTTCCCATGTTACAAGAGTAATTTATTTTTCATTGTTATCACATAATACTACTTGTAATAATTTTTATAACTTAGATTCCATACAAAAACAAACAAATGATTCCATCCAAGCTTATGTAGAATTTTAAAAGGTTTATTATATCATTTAATATTTACCTCTAGTATCAAATAAAAACATTACATGTTTTTTAAATTCCTACTCACACCTTTTCCTACTTCAATGCATAATCAAATGAGTAAATTAATTTCTCCAATAGTAGATAAGATAATGGTTCACAAATATGGTATTTCATATGAAAATATTAAGGTAGTAAAGACCCTTACTAATGATTCCATTCAGGATTTTTAATGTGCATATTCTCACTTGAAAGGAACCCATCCTAAACAAGTGTCATGTATTTAACTTTCAATACATAGAAAAATTCACACAAGAAAATCCATGAAACCCATTCTAGGGTTTCCCAATTCAATAACAATATTATCATACAATACAATAAGTATACACCTAGAATTATCTTAAAACATTACTTGAAAAAGTATCATCACAGCTCTGTTATTTAATATAGGCCGTAACATTATTTAATACACTATACAACACTAGATTTTGGAAAATACCATTACATTAATTAATGTGACACATAATTATTTGTTCCTTACATGATCACATCAAATCTCTAATGCATGAGCATGTTATATTTTAGGAATAATGCAAACAAAATAAGAAAAAGACACCATTCCAATATAAGCATCTAAGAAAATACATAATCTAGTAAGCAAAAGGAAGGAAGTATGGTATATGTTAAATTACAATAATAATCATTGATAAATTAGTTATATAAGAATAAATAATTTAGCCTTATGTACATGCACGCATATATTGGTATCTAAAGTCACAAAACGATTATCAATGATAAGGAAAATTTTGTAGTACATATAACATGGATATCTTCAACAAACTCATATATAGCCAAAATGATTCGGATCATTCATTATAATATATAGGCTATGTGGGACATATTAATATATTTTTTCTAATGGTACTAAAATTTATAAACACAACATTGTTTTTTATGTGTATTACTGGTGAATTCAATGTCATCTTGGGAAAAATTGGTTAACCAAAAATTAAGAAACTATGGATAGAAAAAATGATAATATTAGTTTTCTATATGTAAACAACATGGTAAAAATCCATTAGTGACTATCTTCAACATGGCTATCTTAAATTCCATTAGTGACTTCTAGGAACAACATGTTCGCAACATTTCCATGCTTAGCAGGTCCCCAAACTATTTGGGGGACCGATAAGAAGAGAAGTCGACCATATCAAAGTTGAATGCAAGTGACCCCAATCACATCACCACTTTGTGATTGTTCACTTCACTACAAAAATTAAATATAGGATTGAAAGAGCTTGTAATAAATAATCTCCATTAGGATGGAGGGCTTTGTTCTAGAAACTGCTATATTTTGGTCTTTTCATTGTTTTCCTATTGTTGTTTTGATGTCTTGTTGCAGTTTCTGTTCTGTTTAGATTTCTACTAGTAACTATCTTTTGGTTACTGATGGACATAATGCTTTATCTAGATTTTGACATATTTTTTTCCCCTCTATAGCTCTATTTGATTGTTGAGCCCTTATTGTAACAGGGTATAGTCCCTTGAAAACTATTTACCAATAATAAAAAAACATGATAAAAATCATATGAGATCTATTAAAATTTAATCATACTCTTTTGACCAATAAGGAAAATTTCATAGTAGTAATTACATCAAATAAAGTTTAATTGATCAAACCTAGTGAGGATATATTAAATTTAACTTTTTAGAATAAGTTCAATCCTCTACACCTACTAAGGATTAATTGGTTTCAATTACATTAAAAATTATAAGTCCCCATACCTAGTGTTGATAAATTTGTTATTATTACTTAAGCATGACTGGTTTTTATTACAATAGAGAAAGTGAAAGTCTCCACATGTAATAAGAACAATTAGCTTCAAGACATAAAACTACAATAAAATGGAGATAAAATAATGACTTGCAAACCTCCTTGAAGCTTTCAATGCAACCTCAAGTAGGTCAGAGAGCTTAAAGCTATGTAACCTTGTGAAATAATAGAAGCTAGAGAAATTTTAATAGAGTTTTTGTGCTTAAATCAAAGAGTGTTTGATAGAGAGTAAGCCTATATTTTATAGAGGCTGAAGTGGATGAAAATTGGTTACAATCAGAATGCACATGCTAAAATAGCATTGGGGGAGGTCAGAGCAGCCCAAGACATTTAGGGGCAATAATGGGATTAATAACAAACGTTACATCCGGAAAGGTGGTTGTATGTACAATTTAATTACCCCTACCTTTATAGGATTCTAGAAGTGTAGTTGACTAGACTAGTGAAGTGGAGTCCATGTGGAGTTGACTGAGATGAGGATGTGGATTCCAAGTCATTGTTGAATGTGCACACTTAACTAATTAATCATTTAATTAATAAATGATAATTGTATTATCACAAGGGGGATAAAGGGTATTAGGGATTAATTTAATTAATCTAAAGGGTGAAATGTGTATGATTTAATCAATTGATCACAAATGGGTCAATAACAAGATATACTAGGAAGTGAATTAGGATAAGATGGAAACAAGTGTATATTATTTTAGGGTGTCTACATTTTCCCATCTTTAAAGTGCAATTGCGAAGTAATAATTCTGAAAGATAGTAGATGTATGAAGGTTAGAAAGCAAAAATTTATGAAGCATTAATATGCCCAAGCAAGGAAGATGATAGAGGAATGCCCCCTCAATTGGGTGGATGATGCATCAAGGTGGTGGGTGTATGCTTAATAGGAAGAAGACAAGGGGTTGGAACAATTATGGGATAAGACGGTCATCATAACATGAGCATAATTTGGAGAATAATTTTAGAGAAACCTTATTTTTGTTTTTGCACAATAGATTTTTCACTGTGATTATGAAATAATAAATATGGGTAACCCAAATACGCATAAAAAAACACAAAAAAAGAAACCTTAAAAAGGAAAACAAACCCAATATACAAAATAGGTGCAGAATTCAGGGTTATAAAGGAACCAAGATGTAATCACACTACTTATAAGTGGTCCAAAAAGTAAACATCAATAATGCAACACAAATTCAAAAAAGAAGACAATCAACTATGCCCTTAATGCATGCCACAATGATGATTAAGTAGATGCAAATTCTCCCAAGATGGGAATAGGATCATACTAGAAGAGTATAGTTAAAGTGAATCCTTATGACAAGTGTTGTTGGATCCATTGTCAGGCAAATTATTGAAAATAAATTTCCCAAGCGGTTATATCATGAAGAAAAACAATTTTGCGACTTTCCTAAGTAGAGTTAGCATATCATGCAAAGGGAAGAAAGTGATAGTTGTAAGATTGGAATGATCACTAGGGTAGTAGATAAAAGTATGAATTTATCAAGATTGTATTGAAATGTTGAAATATTCACTTCAAGGGTTTTCCAATTGTAGGATTTTTGTGATAAGTGAATGTTTGTTCAAAAATTTTGTAATTTTGAAATATATGATTTTTTTATTTTTGTAAGTTTTGAAAATTTGAAATACAAATGAAAACAAACATAAATACACAACAAAAAGAAAAACATTTCATGGCTTAAATAAACCATGAGGAAAACACAACATGTGCAAATGAAAAGAAAACATGAAACAAGCATTGCAAAACAAACCCAATATGAATAGGAAGGAACCACACCAAATTTATATGTGAACTAAGATGCAAATAAATTTCCTACAATTGGTCTATAGAAAAGGTAAAGAAAGTACAACAAAATAACAAACTAAAAAAGTAAAAGCATCATCACAATGTTAACAAACTACAATAGTACAACACAATGTACAAAAAGACATCTAATGACACTTTGAATGTGTTCCACATTGAATAACTAGACATATTTTAATGCCCCCAAGTGATAGCTTAGAACGCAAGAGGATTGGATCAGGCCGAAGAGTGGAGTGATACTTAGATACTCCAAAATATACTCTTGTCGAATCCCATTGAAGTTTGATATGTAATTGGATTAAAATGTAAAATCCAAGTGTGCCCCAAGCAAATTTATATTGTGAAAGGGTAAATGATTTCCTTGAGCATAGATATACACCACGGGAAATAAAGATGATTATCAAAAGATGATCTGGAATGATCATGAGGAGTGTCATTAAATGGCAAAATTGTTGAACTGTGTTCTCCATTCTATTGAAGTTGTTCAAACATTATCTCGAATGTTTGATTTTGATAGTTCAAAACAAATTTTGGATTTTAGAACATTTTTATATTGTTTTTGTATTTTTATGAAACATATTTGAATGTTTTTGAGTTTTTGAGACATTTTTTTGAATTTTTGGTATTTTATAACTCGGTAAAAGAGGTATACTACTTAAAATAAGGTGTAAATAATTAGAAGCTTTCCATTCCATTGGAAGAAATATAGATGATAGGTTTTTCACTCTTCTCATGGATCCATGATCAAGATCGAAGAAGGACATGAAAACGAGATGAATAGTGATATGGAAGTGAAGATAATGGATGTGATGACACAAAGTGTAACAATGATCCATATGAGAAAAATGTAACTCATCTCTAGTCAAGATTATCTAACTGATTCCAAGATGATTCCACTTTATAGGTTTTGACTCAAATTAGATCTGTAGATGGCCTACTAATTGGAAAAAATCTAGTTGAAGGAAATATTTTCTCTCTTAACAAGAGCAACTAAATTAATTCTTGGGATATTTTTGATCAAGCAATTTGATTAAGATTTCATAAAGGAATTATTTTTTTATTATTTTTTATGTTTTTGAAATACCCCATACATGTTTCCCCATGCCATCACTAAAAGGGAAGGGCTCAACACCAAAGACAAAATGTAGGAAAGTAAGGGCTTTCTGCATTCCCAGCCTTATACTACTAGTAAGAACCAAAGATTATGAAGGATGAAAGGTGTAGTGGTTTTATATTTTTAGATTTTTAGATTGATTTAATTTTCCTTATTTGTTGATAATGTGCTTGTTAGGAAGGACCATTATGCCCCCAAGTCTCAACCTCATGCGACTAATAATACGTAAGGGTTCCATACCATAGATTGAGATGGGTAGTAAAAAGGTACTAGGTAAAGAAGTTTAGGTCTTTGTATTAAAGAGATAGATTATTTGAAAGTAGGAGTTTCCATAAGTAAGGTTCGAGACAAAATATTAGGTGAAAAGAGCTGAAATGGTAGAAACAATGACACTAATGAGACACATAATGCCCAATAGGAACAAAGGTTATCATGTTTCATAATAGGTGAATAAGGTGAATATATGAAAATGGTATGATTAAGGTATCATCCAATAGATGAAATTCTTAACATTATTTGTATGCATGTTTACATATCCTATTGATAAACAATGCTTTAATAGGGAGTTTTGTTCTCTTATTATGATTTTTAAGTTTTCTAAATGTTGGTAGATGAATATTTGAAATGGAATCATCAAGAAATAGGTCTATGTTTATTTAATTTGAATGGTCCCTAAATATGAGACTTTTGCGTAAGAAATCCAAGTCAAGTGGGGAGTCCGAAGACTCAATAAGTCATGAAATAAGAGACTTGATAGACCAGGTTCAAGTCAAAGGAGGAAATATGAAGATTTGATAAGTCCTACAATACGATACTTCGGTGAAATAATTCCAAGTTAAAGGAGTGAATCAAATGATTCGATGGGTCTTGAATTAGTAAACTTGGGTGGACATGTTCTAATTCAAAAGATGTGTGATTAGATAAGGGTTTGATGAGATCGAGAGACATATGCGATGTTAGAAAAAGATTGTCAACATGGTGAATATGTTGACATTCATATTCACCCGTGAGTGAAAGCATGTGAGAAAAGGAGTGATCTCTAGATGTACACTTGAGGTTCCTTGGAAGACATAAAAAGGATATATTCAATATTTCTCCATCTAGGTTGTGAATTAGTTGATTTGACAAAATGTTTGCAATTAAAGTTTGAAAAGGTTGTATAAATATATTCCTAGGTAGACACACCTCGAAGAACATATGTGTGAATATGTCTTGATAGGTAAGAATCATCCTTGATGAGATTACTACAAGAATGATTGTGTGAGGTGTAATGGACATAGAATATTGCATTGGTACAAGTTTCCAAGCTTGTTGTCGTTGTGTTTCAAAAATAAGACTAGATATGTTAGGGATAGGAGTCGAATGAAATTAATAGAATCAAGATCAATTATGTTTGATAATCGACTCACTTCTTGTGTTAAGGGTCAAAGAGAGTATTGGAGAAAATTCAAGCTCTTATTAGGTGGTAGAAGATTGTTGTCTCAAACATGATCATTGTTTGTTGGGACTATAGGAAGAAAATATGTAGAAGAGATGAATTGGTTTATAGAGAGAGATACTTGACCTTCATTATGATCTTGTGAAATTTTAGTATGTACAAAAGTGGGGATAATACTCAACTCTTCATTTGAAATTGTGGGAGTTGACATGTCATCATTTGTGAGAGCTTATTTTTCAATCTCTAGAAATATCTCTCCATTATCAATTAAGTCTTGAACATAATTCTTAAAATGTACACATTTCTCTATTGAGTGTCCATCAATACGATGAAAATCATAATATGCATGATATTTTTACTAGTATGGCTTAGGTTCTTCTTCAGTCCAAGGTCTTGTAAGGGGAGATTTTATCACCCCAGATCTTTGAGTTGATGAAATACACTAGAGAGACTTTCACCGATGGGTGTAAATGTACGTTTAAATTTTCATAGAGTGGTGTCTTCACTAGGTTGTATCATTATATTTTTATTGATCTAGTCATGTATGTTGGGAACATTATGATTATCTATGACACCAACAAAGGACGACATTGTAGTTTCAACCGACGTATCAAGATTCATCATGAGAAGTTATAGTATGGTGATTATTGCAAGTGAGGTTGAAAGAATTTTTTTAACAAACTTCTCAGAGAGTTCCGCAAAGGTGGTGATAGATCCCTTTGGAAGGTGTAATAACTAATCCAAATATTTTCCTCCTAGACTTCTAGGAAAAAATTCACAAGAGAAATCTATCGTTGTACTCCACTTCATGGCATGCTATGGAAAATTCATTGATATGTTGTCTTGGATCAGTTTTTCCCTTGTATTTTTCAGATTTGGGCATCTCAAAAGAGCATTGGGAGCATATTATTAAGATGTCCATGTCGAAAGCGTATGGAAATAATTCATCAAAATGAATTTTTTGCGTTGTTTTTACATACCTAAAATGGTATCTTCATCATTTTCCATTCTTGAGCAAGTGATGAATTGTATGAATCCACCATTGTAAAGAAAAATTATGGAGAGTGAAGAAAGGTATGATGAAGAATTAAACCCTTAGAAAATTGAATGCTAAGATGGAAGTGACAAAAGGTTAGCAACATACTCAACCTCTAGTAAAGTGAATGCTAGAATGGAAGAGAGGATGAAAATATTGAATGATGTGACCCTTAGCAATGTGAATTCTAAGAGAAAAGTGAGATCGAGAATATTTGGTTGGTTCGGCCCTTAACAATGTGAATGTTAAGATGGAAAAAGTGTGAATGATGATAAATCTTGACCCTAGAAAAATGAGTGCTAAGAGGGAAGAGGCAAAAATATTTAGTTGGTTTCTCATCTCTTAACAAAATGATAGTTAAGATGAAAGGGAGTAAATGAGGTTAATTTTTCTCTAATCGTTAACAAAAATGGATGTTAAGAGAGAAGATGCTTGACAAGGGTGGACACGATCAACTTTTAATAAAAATGAGTGATAAGAGTGATGAAGATATGTGAAAGGGTTAAATCCTATTAAAATGAGTATTAAGAGGAACAAAAGGGGGACTTCACAATGCTTTAAAATATGCATAATGTTAAGGTGGAAGAGATAAAACAAAGTGAAAGAGATCACCTCTTAATCAAAACGAGTGATAAGAGTGATGAAGAAGGGAATTTGTAATACTTAACAAATGGAATAATGTTAAGGTGGAAGAGAGATTGAATTTTTAGTTTAGAAGGATCCTAGAAAAATGAGTACTACGAAAAGATGAAGAGGTTTGAATGAATTTGTAACCCTTTACAAAAGTTAACGTAAAGAGGGAAGAGATGAAATAAGTTATCGTACTCCAACTTATGACAAAGTGAGTGTGACAAGAGGAGACTAAAAACAAAATGGATTATTCTCAACTATTGAAAAATGTGTTAAGAGAAGAGACAAAATAATTTGTGTTCTTGAATTGCAAAAACGTGAGTACGACAAGAGGAGACTTAAAACACGATGAAAGAGGCTCAACACTTAACAAAATTATGTTAATGGAAGAGACTTAGAAAAGGTGATGATTTTTCTTTCCTTTTAACAAGATGGATGCTAAAAGGGGAGACTTATGAAAAACATGAAAGATGGCAACTCTTAACAAAATCATGTTAAAAGAGAGGATACATAACAAGAAAGTGGAAGCACTAAAAAAACAACAAAGTAAATTTCATCATAAGAAGTGAGGTAATGATGATGAAAATGTATGAATCTCACACAAGAGGAGATAAGAGACAAAGAGGAAGTGAGTGATTAGTGAGCTCAAATTAAAGCAAAGAAAATGCTTTAAAGAGAGAAGTGATGAGGTGAGTGATGAATTTAGCGTACTCCAACTTACGACAAAGTGAATGTAACAAGAGGAGACTAAAAACAAAATGGATGTTGCTCAACTATTAACAAAAATGTGTTAAGAGGAGAGACGAAATAAGTTTATTCTTCTTGAATTGCAAAAAAATGAGTATGATAAGAGGATACTTAAAACATGATGAAAGAGGCTCAACACTTAACAAAATTACATTAATGGAAGAGACTTAGAAAAGGTGATGATTTTTCTTTCCTTTTAACAAGATGGATTCTAAAAGGGGAGAATTATGAAAAACATGAAAGATGCCAACTCTTAACAAAATCATGTTAAAAGAGAGGATAGATAACAAGAAAGTGGAAGCACTAAAAAAACAACAAATTAATTTTTGTTATAACAAGTGAGGTAATGACAATGAAAATGTTCGAGTCTCACAAAAGTGGAGATAAGAGACAAAGAGGAAGTGAGTGATTAGTGAGCTCAAATTACAGAAAAAAATTCTTTAAACAGAGAAGTGATGAGGATGTTGTCAATGTAACAAAGTGATTACAAAGTATGATTTCGTAAGAGTGATGGAAGTGAGATAGAATAATCTCGTCAATTCAACAAATTGATGTGATATGCGATGATTTAAGATGATGGTAGAAACATATTGAAGAATTTAGTCAATTTAACAAAGTGAATGTGCAATGTGATGACGTAAGAATTTGGAATGCTTAGAGTTCAACAAGATAATGTTAAACTTAAGACTTACAACAATGAAAGATCAAGGTGATCAAGAGGGTGCTTGACCGTGATAAAGTGAGTATCACAATGTCAAGACTTAGTGAAAAAGAATAAAAGTTATCAAGTGTGGATATGGATGTTCATAACCAAAGACTTAGAAACGTTTACAAAGCGAAAAGATGGATGAGAGAGAAAACATGAATGAAAAAAGTGAAACACAAGTGTGTAACACACAAGAAAAATGAAAAGTGATGAAGTGAAAGTTTTGGCCTCTACCTTAGATTGGCTTGGACAAGGCATGGCTTCATAGGTGGTTCACTCAACTAGGTTTTAACATTATACCCGAATGAGTGTGGTGTTATTGCTAGCTTCCAGCTTTACTTTACCCCCTTTGAAACCATGAAAAAATATCTTGCTCAAAATGAATCACATTGGGATTACTACTACTGGATATTCATGACTCTAACTCACTAGGATTTACTAGTCAGTTAGGATGGGGTTACCTGTTTCTTTGGCTAGTTATGTCAAGATACCGACTACTTTGGGTTTCTGGGAAATCCTAAAAAGAAATTTATGGCTTATTCCAAGGCACTTCTCATAGTTATGCGGACTGATTTTTACCCTTATCCGAACCTGAAAATAAAGTGTGTAGAAATGTTTGTTTTATCTTATTTATTAGCAATTCCCTTCTCAAAATAATTAATAGTTTGAAGCTCACGAGTAGATTCAACCTACAATTAGTATTTTTTAAGTTATTTATTAACCTTCGTGAGAGTGGGTCTTATAAATAAGGATTATAATATTCACTTGGGGTAGGTACTAGAAAGATAATAGAAGTAAACCCACATTTCTGATTTCCAAGATCACTTAGAAAGTGTGAGGAAAGAGCATACGTGTGGGTTGGCTTTGATTAAGTGAAAAGCGTTAATTCCCCCAAAAAAGAGAAACGATCATGTTTCTAATTCCCAAGATCTCTAAGAAAATACAAGGGAAGATCATACGTGTTATTACGCAATGATTAGTCTTACTAATTTGTATTTAAAATGACAAAAGAAACACAAGAAAAGCACATTACAAAGTGTTGTCCTAGTTATTAAATGATTAAATGTCTACAAAATGGCTAAAAGGTGATAAAAAGTGAACCAAAATGTATAGTACCCTAGTGTAACAAATTTTAAAATTAGTTGGAAAGAAGAAACAAATGGAAAAATTTAGAAAACACTTGTCCAAAACAAAGAAACATGGCGTAAACAACGTGAAAAGTGAAATGGCCGCTGTTGATTCTCAGGGTGCTTCCGGAGGGCTGGCTACTCTTTGGGATAAAAGGCACTGTACTGGTATGATTCTTAGTGATAATATTAATCATCTTGCAATTAAATTTGTCACTATTGAAAATAAGTGTGAATGGATCTTGTCTAATATTTATGCCCCTAACTCGTAGAAGAAAACTATGGGCTGATCTTAAAATCTTTAGAAACCAGCACAGTTCTGTTAACTGGCTTATCATGGGAGACTTCAACTCCCCTCTAAACCCAGGCGAAAAGTTTGGGGGAACCCCCACCTTCTCTAATGGAATGGAGGATTTTGCTGATTTTATCACTGATCAAAACCTCATTGATGTGGATCTGCATGGTAACAAGTATACTTGGAATAATAGAAGGTTGGGAAAGGAGCTCATTCAGGTGAGACTGGACAGGGCACTAATATCAGCAAACTGGATTCTTAGCCAAGACTTTTACCTCTCTTCCCTGCCCAGAATTGGATCGGATCATAATCCGATTGCTTTAAGCTTTCTAAATTGGACCAAACCTGCAAGAAGCTCATTCAAATTTGAAAAAATGTGGATGGAGCACGTTGATATCTATGATAGAATAAAGGAATGGTGGGATTGGAATGGGGAAGGCACTGCCCAGTACAGATTGGTCCAAAAACTCAAAAATGTCAAAAAACAAGTCAAACTTTGGAACAAAAATGTTTTTGGAAACATCTTCGGAAAAAAGAAAGAGTTAAAACAGAAGCTTCAGGATCTTGAGTTAAAGATGGATACTATGGGGAGATCACCTGAAGATGAAGTAAATGAAAAGAAAATTCTTTCTGAGTTGCACACGATCTGCAAAAAGAGAGAAGAATCCTTTTGGCGCCTTAAATCTAGGGCTATCTCGGCTTAAAGAGGGGGACAGAACACCAAGTTCTTTCACATGACCACTCTAAAGCACAGAGCCGATGAATAGGATCCTAGAGGTTTCTAAAAGCAACTAAGTATCACTAAAGATCCAAACAGCATTAAGAAACAAGCACTTGAATTCTACAAAAATCTTCTTAGAGAGAGTAATGTCAGCAATCCGGAAGCTATTTCCTTCATGCTAGAAGCCATCCCTCAGAATGATATTGAGGACCAGAAATTCAGAGATACCACTAAAGCGGTCACGCTTGATGAGCTAAAAAAGGCTGTTTTTTCTCTTGAGGGGGATAAGGCTCCTGGACCGGATGGATTCTCCATTAATTTTTTTCAGAAATTCTGGGAAATATGCTCGGAGGATCTACTCAAAGCGGTTAATGAATTTTATAGATCGGGAAATCTTCTAAAAGAACTCAATAACACACACATTGTGCTGGCACCTAAGAAAATGGATGCAAAAGATTTCAAGGATTTCAGACCTATCAGTCTTGTTAATGCTATTTTTCGAATCTTTACCAAAATTATTGCTTCTAGGCTGCAGCTCATAATGAAGGATCTCATCTCAAGGCAGCAGAGTGGATTCATTAAAGGCAGGATAATACAAGACGGTGTGATTATGGTGCACGAAACTATGCATTCTATGGAAAATAACAAAAAGGCAAACATGATCCTTAAGCTTGATATGAATAAAGCTTTTGACAAAGTTTCTTGGGTCTTCCTTGACAGGATTTTATCTAAATTTGGGTTCACGAAAAGTTTAGAAAAATTGTTAAGTCTTGTATATCTACAAAACCTGTGTTCTCTCGTGGTTGTTAATGGAGAGCCTATGGGATTCTTCACCAGCAAGAGAGGTCTAAGGCAGGAGACCCCATCTCCCCTTCTCTTCATCCTTCTCGCCGATGGTAAACCTTAGTAGAACAATTAACAGAGCGGTGGAAGTCGGCCTTTAAATGGTTCTAAACCCACTTCTCTCACCTAAGTCAGTCTCTCATCAACAAATTTGTAGACGACACCATCCTTCTTCTTCTGGCCTCAGTTGTAGAAGCTAAAGCTATCAAGGCTCTTCTGCAGCTATATGAATCTGCTTCCGGGCAAGAGATCAATTACGACAAAAGCATCCTTTTTTTCTTTAACACCCCTGGGGAAAGACAGCTCAAGATTGCTAAAATTCTGGGCTGTAAAATTGGTACTCTTCCAGCAACATACTTAGGCCTCCCTCTTGGCACGAAGAAAGTCTCTCACACGGTGTGGGATGATTTATTGACGAGATTTCAGAAAAAAATGGCCGGTTGGAAAGGGACCACTCTCTCTAGTGCTGGTAAGTGCCTTCTAATTAAAAGCACACTCCAAAGTTTGCCCATATATATCATGTCACTATTCAAAATTCCTTCCTCCTTCAGAGAGAAAGTGGAAAGGATTCAGAAAAAAATTTTATGGCAAGGCATGGAAGAAAAGTTCAGATTTCACCTTGTGGCCTGGGATAAAGTCTGCACCCCAAAATCTAGGGGAGGGCTGGGAATAAAAGATATTGAGAAAATGAACGAGGCACTCATTGCTAAGATGGGCTGGAGATTGCTTTCGGAGAAACAACCCTGGATTGATGTTATTAAAACAAAATACTTGAATCAGCAAACTGTTTACTCCTATCTGCATGATGAGCAACTCCCCAATGGTTCCATTTTTTGGAATAATCTGGTTAAGAGTAGAAACTTCATTAAGAAGGGAAGCAAATGGAAAGTTGGGGATGGCAGCGACATAAACTTCTGGGAGGATAACTGGTCCAATGATAATCTCTTGGAGAGATTTGGGAGTGCTAAGGACAGCCTTATAAGAAAGTATGGAACCAAAGTCAAGGACTACATTGATGGAAATGGCACCAACAAGAAGTGGAAAAGACTTACTATGGAGAGTATTGAACTGAAACAAATTATCTCCTCCCTCCAAGACCTTTTAGATCTCTTCCCTTTGTGTCAGTTGGATTCCAAGGATGAGCTGATCTCGGAGCAATTCACACGATGGTAAATACTCACCAAATCTGGTATACCAGCTTTTCCACAAAGAACCAATCAGATTTTAACTGGAACTCGATCTGGATGCCTGAGTTAACCCCCAAAATAAATTTTTTTCTTTGGCTGGCCATCAGAGGCAAAATTCTCACCACTGACAATTTGATGAAAAGAGGATTTATCATTCCCAATTGGTGCCACCTTTGCAGGAATAACTATGAAGACATTAGCCATCTGTTCATACATTGTGATTATGCCTTTAGAACTTGGAACTTTGTCCTTTCCAAATTTGAAGCTCTCTGGGTGATGCCGGAGGATCTTATTCAGCTATGGAATCAATGGAACCCACCATTCAGACATTGTGCTATCAAAAGAATCTGGAAATTAGCCATCCCGCATTTAATTTGGAGGATCTGGAAGGATAGAAATAACATCGTTTTTAGAAATAAGAAGCAGAATTTTAAATTCACTACTGGCAAGATCTCCCAAGGCATCAAAGAGGACATGGCCAGATTTAAACCACCCAAGAACAATTGTTACCCTGAAAATGAAAAGCACATCTTATCAAATTGGCAGATCGGATATTGGAGCAACCCCGGGAATAGTGTGGATAGATCTTTGGTTAAATGGCATCCCCCTGAATCAAATTGGTTCAAGCTGAACTTTGATGGAGCCTCTAAGGGGAACCCTGGAACAGCAGCTGGAGGAGGAGCAATACGGGACCATAAAGGTAATTTGATTGCTGCATATGCTGGAAAAATGGGAATCCAAACCAATCATTTTGCAGAAGCTTTATCTGCTCTATGGGGATTGAGAGTTGCACGGACCCAAAATATCCAGAACCTCATTGTTGAAGGGGACTCCCTTAATATTATTAAACTGCTTAATCAGTCCTCTTCTCCTAGCTGGAATATCAAAGATTTTATCTCTGAATCCATAAGCATCAGTCATACCTTCAACAGCATCAGAATAATACATTCTTACAGGGAGGGAAATAAGCTGGCCGATGCATTGGCCAATTACGGCATTAATATAAATTTCACTATTTGGGATAATGATAGTATCCCTAATCAGCTTCACAACAGCATACATGCGGACCTTCACACGCAAACAATCTCTAGAGACATGCCTTAATCTTTGGAGGAAATCCATAAATTCTTCCACATGTGCTGTTTTAATTTATTTGGCGTGGCAAATGATATCTACTTCAAATGATAGCAAGATTTTGTTTCGGAACTTCAAGTGGAGATGTCTAAATTTAAAAACAGCGCACGCGGGAGGTACAATAGCTGTTGATAGTCGGATGCCAAGCTCCGCGAAAACCGAAGATAACTACAAGGTGAAAGCTGACAGGGAAAGGGTTTTCACGCGCGACTCCACGCAGGCTCAGATCGGCAATCATACACCTGTCGTGGAGGACCAACGGCTACGCTCCCATTTTTATGCGACCCGCAACAGTAAGAAACGAACCACTCTCAACGCCCAAAGGTATTCTGAAAATTGTTGTAACCGGCACATCATTGTGAAGATGGGAGGGCCTCCCGCGATCGAGCCGTGCGCTGACCCGACTCGGAAAGAAAACACCGAGCTCTGGAACATTCTTAAGATCGGCGGATTCACCAACTTTGTGGAAAGAGTGCAAGGACATGATCAAAGCATCTCTGTTCGCTTTGCCAAGGAGTGGAATGAGAGGACGGTCGACTATGGAGGGCAGAAAATTCTTATTAATGAGGAACTCATAGCCGAAGCGACTGGCCTCAGCTTGGAAGGATACCGCTTCTTCAACAAGAGGGTTATCAAAGAGGTTGAAGAGAGAAGATTTGTGGAGGAGGAGGAGAAGCTCATATTCAACACCGCGGGTCTGCTTGTTAACTCAATTCCACCCCCGTATGACGAAGTCACCCGCATGATGATTCGCTTCATATCCTTAGAAGGCAGGTTTGTTACTGTCCCTGCCAAGCACCTTGTCTTTTTGAATCACTTTCGTAGGAGTAGGTTGGTTTGCTTCCCTCACTATCTGTTAAATTCTCTTGAACGCTCCATTATGGAGTTCCAGAAGCATACCCGGGCGGTTCCCTTACACCAAGGGCTTATTTTGCTTATTCACAAGCACTGCCTTATTAAATTCCCCGGTCTCCCTTCCTCTCCCGGCCCGGCTTTGTTGGGTTCCGCTGCTGTCAGTCCTGTCTCCCCTGCTGCCCCTGCTGCTGCCCCCGCCTTCGGTGCTGCTACACCCATGCCGGCTGCTCATGCTTCTCCTTCTTCTCCTCCTGTTGCTGCCCCTGCCACCCACCCTGTCTCTACCTCTAAACGTGTCACCAGGGCTTCTAGGAGACTCAACCTTGAGTCTATTGCTGAGGGGGTTGAACCTTTGGAGGACGTTGCTCGTGATCTGCTGAACATTAGTAGTGCCAGTCCCCAGGCGGCACCAACGGACAACCCTTCTAGGAGATTGGAGGCCTTAGAGGCTGAGCTCAATTTGCTGAAGGATGAGGTTAAAAACCTTGCTAAGCAAAAAGGCAAACAAAGCATTGAGGGGGAAGGGAGCATTGGCAATAGCCAGATTGATGACATATATAAAAAACTGACCTCCTTAGACTCCCGCCTAGGGAAGATGAAGACTAGGCATGAGTATAATATTGCAGCCTTCAGGGCCATCGAGGAGTTCATCGAAGGTCATGCAAGAAGTGTTTCACAGCTTAGCGGTGTCCCGGCTACACTTTGGGGCAATGAGAAAGAGAGCAAAAGAACCAGAGAGGAGCTCGATAAGACGGATGCTGCTCATATGACCACGCTGGGCATGTATCATGCTTGGAAAAGAGTAAAGATGAGTATTGATCAAGCGGCCAAGAAGTAGTCCCGACTACTTTTGCTGGTCCTTATTGTTTTTTACTGCTTCTTGGCTGTAGGCTTGCTGTTTTTTTGCCGTTGTTTTGCTGTTAAGTCTCGTTTGTGTAGCTGTTCTGGGCTTCGTTGTTCTTCGCTGTAGCTTTTGTGCTTTGCTACAGCTTCTCTTCTCCTCTCTCTTATTCCGGCTTTTAGGCCTTCTTTTGTACACAAGGGTATAGTCCCTTTCAAAAAACTATTTACCAATATTAAAAAAACGTGAAAAAGTGAAAAAGAGAAGGAAATGGAAAGTGTCAAGATGCACTACAAAATCAAGATGCAAAATTATTCTAATGAGCAATTTTTTTGAAAAATAATAATAATATTAATAATAATAAAAGTCTAAATGTAATTAACAAGACCAAAATAATTAAATAAACTAATTAAGTTAAAAAAACTAATCAATTAGTATGATAAATAAAAATCCTAACTAATTAAAAGAGTGAAGAAGAATCATAAACTTATAATATAAAAATAAAATGTAAGATAATAACAAAAAAAAAAATGAAAAGTAAAAATAAATGAAGGCAAAAACTAAGGTAAAAGTTACGTTAAAATTAATTTATAAACCCAAAGTTGTAAACCTAAGAACTAAAGATAACCTAAACGACAACCAAATATAAACTAACCTAATTTTTGACATGAAAAACTAAATAAAATCGTTAACCTAAAGTTTAGTACCTAGGTGATAATGAAAACCTAAAGTTTAAATGAGATGTTAAAAATAAATAAAACCTAAAAGCACTAAAGGCGGGTGTGGGATTTTTGTGTGGTGCAAGTCGGAGGTGACGTTGAGGCATTATTTATGTGCGGGTAGGAGATTGGCTAATTTTGCATGGCATTGGTAAAGCACAAGCAAGATGACCTTGTGGGTTAGATGAGGAAGGGGTGGGCTTGACTCTATGGGGGGTCTACGAGAGGGCGAGTCAAGATACGAAGAGATTTGGGAGTGTTTTGAGGTGGAGGTCATAGGGGTAAGTAGTCCTCGGGGGTGTGGTTGAGGTTCGGGGTTGTCGAAGTCCACAGGTGGGTGAGAGAGGGGTTGGGGATGCACCGACGTGGGGGTGGTGGGGATCTGGATGTCGGGAAATTTAGGGTAGGTAGGTCTTAAGTGAGTTGGGTAGGGAGTATTTAGAGGTGAGGGTCAACTCATCCTAGCTAGCCATGGAGGGGAGAGGGGAAAGGGTAAGGGGGATAGGCTTAGGGTTTGCTAAAAAAGTTCAATTTTTAAAAACTTATTTATGATGTTTATAGAGTAGATATCTTGTTTTTTTAATTTTTAATTTTTTACATAAATAATATCTATTTTTTTCTCTTTACAATTTAATAAATTGAAGAGAAAAATAAAATAAAACACACCTGCAAATACAAAATTTAAGATTGATTTTTACACTTAGAAAAATTGCAGCAAAAGACCTTAAATCAAGATAAAATTGTTAGACAACAACAATAAATATTTAATATTTTAATTTTATCTTGAAATATATTGTTGCTTCCAAATGATCTGAGAAACCTACACAACAACAAAACAATGCACACAACAATACAAAATCATGCCAATAACAAAATTAGAAAAATAAAAATGAAACAAAAATGAAAGAGGAGGGGTGTGGGTCCCACCAGTTTTCCAAAATAAAGATAGAGAAAAAATACAATAGAATGGAGATAAACAAAGAATGACTTGCAAACCTCCCTAAATATTTCAATGCAACCTCAAATAGATTGTGAGAGCTTAGAAGTTGGGTAACCTTGTGAAATAGTAGAAGTTGGGAGCAATTTTAACGAGTTTTGTGCTTAAATCTAAGATAATTTTATAAATACTAATTTTTCATTTTATAGAGGAAGAAGTGGTTGAAAATTGGTTACAAGTGGGTGAATATACATGCTAAAAATAACATTGGAGGAGGTTACAACAGGGGACATTTTAGGGGCGTAATGGGATTAATTGCGAAGTTTCATTTGTAAAGGTGGTTGTACTTGCAATTTAATTTTTTCCACCTTTCAAGGATTATAGAAGTGTAGTTGATTAGATTGGTGAAGTGGAGTCCATGTGGAGTTGAATGAGATGAGGAAGTGAAGTCCAAGGGGCTGCTGAAGGTGCACACTTAATTAATTAATCATTTAATTAATAAATGATATTTAACTTAGCACAATGGAGACAAAGGGTACCACATATTAATTTAATTAATCCAAAGGGTGAAATGTGTATGATTTGATCGATTTAATCAATTAATCACAAATAGGTGAATAACAAGATGTACTAGGAATTGAACTAGGATAAGGATAAGATGGAAATTAAATGTGTAATTTTTTTCAGGGTGTCTACAACTTTTATCATGGTAGAGAAAGTACAAGTCGCTACACTTAGTGACTAGTAAATAAAATCCATTTAATCATATAAATACGAACTCATCTCATAAATTTAAGAGAACAACATGATGCAAACATAGCCAGGGAACCCAATTCAGGGTGTACTTTGAACACACAATCCTCAAATTTTATACACTAAATAAAATATAACATTAAAATTTAAAAATAATATTGACTCATAAAACATCACATAAAATAAGACTGATCAATAATTATACAACCTCAAAAATATCCTAAGAGATGCAGAAAATCCTAATGTAATTAAATTATTTAGATAGATATAAATATCAATAGTAGTATAACACCAAAGAACACCAAAGTATATAGAAATTATCATAATATGCAAGTAGAATGACTTAGCCACTATGAGGGAGAAACCTCCAAACCATACAATAAGAATCAACTATTCAATATCATGATGATATACTACTCTCTAACTCTTATGATATACCCTACTATATTATGTAAAGCACCAAGGTTGTTACACCCTTAATCGTAGGTCATATATATATATATATATATATATATATATATATATATATATGTGGCTAACATTATATCCTAACATGTCATATCATATTTATTTATGATTTCATATGTTTAGTAGGTTGGCCTTTGTGCTTTGCATACTATGGTAGGCTATATATAGGAGTTACTATGTGGTCTATGATCATCATATTGAACACTTGAGTCTTATCGCATGGTTCAAGGTTTCCCCTTAAAGTGGATAAGTCATTATACTAACATATTGTGATCATTCATCTATTCATTGGTGTTCTTTGGTGTTGTATTGTTATTAATATTCATACATATATAAGTAATATCATTACAAGTGCTATCGAGATCTGATTTTTCCAAGGTTGGGTTAAAACCATAATTTTGAAGATTTGGCTATATCTTCAAAATGGTGGTGAATTTTTCCACAATTGTTTAACTGAAGTTGAAAAATTAATCAAGTAAGTTTCTACTCAAATTTAAATATATTTGGACTTAGTTTTCACAATTTATAACCATTTAATGATTTTTCATAAACTTTCTCCATAAGATTATATTTTGGGAATTTTTCTAAGTTTTTTATATTTTCATACATCTCTCCAAAAATTAGTTCAGACTTGTTCTTAGTGTTTCTTGTTATTCATCCAATAGCCATATGAAACCCTAAACCATAAATTCCTACCCTAATCCTTGTATACCAAGACCCAAACCCTACATCATGATAGGGAGATCAGCTAGAGGCCAAGAGAAGTGCCAATACACTTAAGAAATGACTCTAAATAAGGAATATATAGAGTTGGAATATTCATTTTTGGATTATCAGAGATATTTAACCATCTTCAAGAAACGGTTAATAATATGGTAAGGAGTAATTTCATCATGATTTAAAAAAAATAAAAGATAATATGGAAGATAACCTTCAAACACTTAAAAGTAACATTCAAGCAATGAAGAGTGAAATGTAGGTAGGTTTGAAATCAATGAAGAAGGATACGATGAGTACTCTTTCAAGCATGAATATGGGCATGAATTCCCATTCAAGTCACATGGATTCCTCAAGAAATGCACATATAAATCTAAGTAATGAACCCTTAAATCCAAATCAAACCAACGAATGGGGATCCTCTACACAAACTAATGGACCTTTGGGCCAGTGGTGGAACATGATTCCAAAAGTATAAATGTGCAAGTTCAATGGGAATGATCCAATCACATGGATAAACCAAATAGAGAAATTTTTATCTAGATCAAGTTCCAAGTGGATAAAATGTGGTAATGGCATCATTGTATCTAGAACCATAAGAGATCATTTGGTATAGATGGATGTGAGAGAAAATAAAAAGAAAGGTCTCCCTATTACTTGGTCTATGTTCATTAATGAGCTCCAAAATCACTACAGTAATAGTGTTATAGAGAACTATTTTAGCCAGATAGCTAGATTATGATAGATAGGGACATCCAAGGATTATATCTGACAATTCTAGAATATATCCTTAATATTGAATGACATCTCATAGGGCCATATAAATTATCTCTTCTTAGGTGTACTCAAGTATACCATCCAACTTGATATTCACATTCTTAATCTTGGTTTGATATCAGAATCCATGATAGTTTCTCGTTGAGTGGAGGAAAAAGATATGGTAAAATAAAGGGGTCTCAATATTGTCAAGGAATGCATGATGCTGAAAAAATCACTTCACCAAACAACATGATTAATCCTCAAAAAATTTAAGATAAGAGAGAAAACATTCTATGTTACAATTGTTATATCATGTGGAGTAAGGGACACACGCATCTTGAGAATAAATTATTCTACATTAAGGTTTGTAATGTGCAGTACACATCCCACTACTACTTTAGTAACCCTATTGCAATCATTTTCATTTGGTGTCATGGTGTGGTTGAATCCTCCTCCCACTTTTGGAGATGGGATGAATATTACAAATTTGTATAATCCTCCACTTGTGAGATAAAATGGATTTATTTAGAAAAACACATGATCAACTCGGTCGGGTGTGTTAGTTTTGTACATGTAATTTTACTTGGTAAGACCGTGTTAAAACCCACACATGTACAACGATAGTAACTAATCATATTAAATAAAATGTACACACAAATAGACATACTTTTTTAAGCATATGATGCACAATTTCAAATGTTTTCACTAGCGAACTTGAAATGAGTGTTATTGTCTTTGAAATTTTAACTTTCTCTTGAGTCATGTATCTAGGTATTGATTTATACAAAAAGGTGGAACTATTAATAATAATAATACTAATACTAATAAATGAAATTTATGACAATAATAATAAGATCTCTTCTTTTATCTTGTGTAATCCCTAAATTTTTGGAGGTGTATTGAAGTTTTAGATGAGGATTAAATTTTTATATAATAGTTTATGGTTTTGTAATGGATCTTCTTTGGGAGGCATTTTTCCCTTAAGAACCACCACTTTCACCAAAGAAGATTTGAGATAACAATGGTGGATAACTGAAATTAGTTTTGGGGTTGTATTGTGTAGTACACTATGCATACCATGAGTATGATCTCCTTTGCCACATCCCCTCTTGTTGTACCAAAGGGGAAATATTTAAAAAAACATGCTAAAGATATGTGATTTCATGGAATAAAATTTTTACAAGATATGAAAAAAATGGTGTTCTTAAGAAGAGCTTAAATCTATAAGGGTTTTTTTACGATGGAAAAGTGACATGCAAGCATGGGAATCTACAAAAAACTCTTCCTCGTGCCCAACCTCCCAAGGTCATGTCGAGAAGGCCAGTGAATGTGGAATATATATGGATACAGACAAACTAGTTGGGTAATCTTATATCCTCAATACACAATAATGGAATCTGAATCTAAGGTGAAGAAGGCCCTCCTAACCTAAATTGGTGTAATGGATCGCTCAGATATAATAGTTTTTGGAGGCTCCAATCAATGTTGAGCTCTACCAAGATCCTTTTTATTGGCTGTTGGGTCATGGGAAATGACCTCATGCGAGAGATTCGTGTATATTTCCAGACAAGGTCATGAAAATGGTGATGGGAGGTGTAGTGGATTCTCCAGGGGTTTTATGGATGATTCTCTGGTCTAGTCTAGAAATCCTTAGCTTGATTGGCTATTGTGTTTAGTAAGGAGAATTGTGTAATAATGTTTGGTGGAAGTGGTGAGGACCTAAATACTAGTGTTCATAAACTAGCATCAACGTCTGATTGATTAGTAGGCCCGTTGGGTTGTGGGACCTGTGGATCACAACCATAAGTTTTTAGTTATGTCATACCTTCTATGGTCATGTGAAGAGTTAATCCCCCTTTCGATTATCCAATAATCATACACCTTTTCAGCCTCTATGTTTAGAACTAGAAGTTGTGTAATTTTCTCATAATACCTTACAGGTGTTCTGGCAACTTGAATGTGTAAGCTAGTATCTATGTCAACAAGGAGGTCTCTTGCGTTAGGTTGTGGAACTAAAGGATCACAACCAAATACTTGTTCTCTTTCGAGTCCTTATACAGTCATATGGATATCCTATCAAGGCAATCTATAGTTAGGATGATTTGACCAAAATGTGTATGCCTTGTCATCTTTAATATTTAACTCTCTTAGTTGTTCACTAATTGCTCGTAGGTTTTCCGTTGCTCGAAAGACCTGTATCCTAAGGTCTTGATCTATATCAGCTAGTGTTGTGGGTAGATTTGGTTGAGGCACTATTGGTTCAAATATGTATTCTCTGGGCTCTTTAGATCCTCTGATTGTCATGTGAAATGATTCAACTTTTAACTAAAATTACTAAACTAATTATGAAATATGTATCTACACTATGCATGTATTCTTTTATTTTTGTATTTTTGATGAAGTATTTTAATGAAATTAAAAGAGCAGCTATTCTAATATATTTAGAAAATGGACAACTAATCTAGTAACAAAATTAAAACAAACAATGTAGCCTAGTGTGGCTATTTTCCTATGCAGTTATGAATTTATCCTAAATATCTAAGTGACTAATTTCTTTAAATTGAAAGACTCTCAATCCTACCTTAGAAGTGAGGAATGAATCACAGTTTCTCAGAAACTATCAATCCCCACAGCTTCCCTGGTGATATTGAGAGTAAGATTTGACTGAAATAAAATAATTTACTACTCTATTTGATATGTTGTAACTAGAACTTTGATAGCTCAAATCGAGTGTTTTACAAAATAGTGGTAAATCCAGCAGTGTGTGACTTTGTCCCTTAGTATATGATAGTATCAGTAGAATAAGGCACTCGAACAATGGTAGCTTTGGATATAGACCGAATACAATGCAAGTAAGAGAGAGATAGTGCAAGTGAATAGAGCTTGACTATGCAATTCCTAGCAGGATTTATTGCGGGAATACAACACAAATGCACCGAGAATTTTAGAAACTATCCTTTTGATTAAACAAAACCTGCAACTCTAAATGGATTCCAATCTAAGAATGAAACTATCTTATTCTAAACTGACTTGTATGGAACAACAATGAAGCAAGAATGAAACAAGAAGATTGAATGACCTCTAAACAACAAAGGAAGACCAACAATGGATGCAAAACATGAAACTATTAGAATTCTAAGCAAGAAACTCAAAATACTGAATGATTAAACAGAGAAGAAGAGGGGCCATTTGTTTGAAAACAAGCTGAATATTTATAACAAATGTATTCACTAGAAGGACACTTGGAATGGAACTCTTTTACCATTAAACAAAGTGAAAACACTATTCCCAGGGTGGCCAAAACATAAATGCAAAGAAAAGTAGCTGAAAAATGCGGATAGAAATTGAAATTTTACATTTGACGTGATCATCAAAATTTTCTAGAAAATGTGAATCGGGCCACCGCCCTAAATAGGGCGGTGGTTACGGGACTGCCACCCTATCTTGGGTGGTGATCACGGGCTACTACCTAGGAAGGGCGATGATCCTTTCACTTAAGACCAAAATGCAAGAAAAAAGTGGGGAAGAGGGTAGAATAAAGCACGTGGAGGCTCGGGTGAGGCATACGGGATACAAACGTATACTTGGTAAGCTTTTCTAGATCTTGAACACCTTGCGAGGAGACTGTATCATCATTGGGGCATGTGTAACATCTTTCTGGTGGTGCAGTACCCTAAAATTTTGGGTACGTACATATTGCCCCCTCAGAGAAGCATCTTAGCCATGAATAGGCATAAAATGATGGGTCCGAGTATGGCGGTCCCGAAATGGGGAGTTAGGGGTTATACCTAACATGCCCGGGTGTCGAAAAGATTCCATCCAAAATCTCGCTATCTACAAGATGAAAAGGGGACTCAAGTATAGATAGATAAAATAAATCAAGAAATAAAACTAAATTGATATGAAATGAGGACTTACCATCTGTGCGGGGTTTAGAACTTACCTCCATCGACGCTCTAACCCTGCAAAAGACATTCAAAATTAATTTTAGAAAGCTATATATGTAAAACAAACTCATTTTACTATTCATTTGCACAGATTGATTTGATAGTTTTTGAGCTCGGGACCCACTTTGTGATAGTTTTTGACGAGAGTATAGTCAAAACGTTTGTGGTTAGATAGTGATCATGCCTCCAAGAGAGGAACATCGAACCGCAAAGTCTCGGGTTAGTTCTTCTCAATTTATTATTTTTGGACATAAAACATAAAAATGATAAGATCTTTGTCTTGGGGTTATTTTTGAAAATAATAGTTTTAAATGAGTCTCTACAGGGGATGCCCATAGGGTAGGTCTTTATATTAATTAAAATAGTGTATTTTACTTGTTTATAGGCATTTTTAGGGCTTCTGACCCATTCGTGGGTTCGGGACAGGACCTCTGTGCTACACAAGGTGGTGGTTATGGGACCACCACCCTAGAAGGTGGCGGTTACAAAACCACCGCTCTGCATAGGGTGGCGGTTCGCAACAGAATGCAAAAAAATATGCTTTACCTACTTGTTTTTGCATTTTTAGCATTTTTACATGTTTTTGATAGCTTTTCTAGTCAGATTTTGTTACTTACTCTTTTTTTGTGTTTTTGGGTGTATGCAGAAGAAGGAGTAGTACATCGATAAAGTTGAGAGAGGGAGTGTGATTTTCTCCCAGCAGTGTTAGAGGAACTCACTCAGGTAGAGTGAGATACTCTTCAGAGGGCTGGCATTTGGAGGATTGCATAGGTCCCTCATGTTGCACCTGCTAGTCACATATTATGTGACTTGTTTTCATATTGGGATGCGGATCAGAACACTTTTCAATTTTTGGGAGTTAGGGGTGAGTGGACCATCACCTTGGAGGATGTTTATCGCATATTGGGGGTCCTGATTCTTGGGAGGTGGTTGTCTCTCAAGACAACAGTGTCAAGATCTCAGGTGGTTCAGTGGGCCACTTATATGGGGGATGTCGTTGTTTCCATGGGGTCGAAGAAGGGGGTGAAGGTCCACTCCATTGTAGAGTCTGATATTCCTGTGCTCTGTAAGGCTATCATGGGCATCCTTGCTTCGAGATTGATTGGGGACAAGGGAGGGGACACTCTCTTATATTGCTAGGCTCCCATCATTGCACAGATTGAGGGCCATGGACGTGTTTATGCTTGGGGAGCAGACATCCTTGGGACCACCTACCAAAATTTATATAGGGTGGTCAGACTACAGGGATAGTCACTTTGAGCCACCCCACTCTTGTCATGAGTTGGGTGTATGAGCACATCACTCCGTATGGGAGAGGTGTAGAGGCAGAGGATCCTGGGGCCGTCAGGGTAGCGAGGTGGATAGGGATGACCATTCTTAGAGTGCCTCACCATCCAATGGCTTCTTTGACTACTGTAGATATGGAGGCTACTCCTTATTAGGCCATGGTAGGGTTATGGGGAGAGGAGACTGTTACATTGATTACTTGCCACACTACCAGTCAGCTGGTAGACAGGACAGGGAAGTTGGAGATCCACCCCTTTGACAGAGTACCACAATAGTTTGGCCTCCCATACATCGACATGTTTCCTCCAATAGGGCCAGTGTATAGATCTATTCGTGAGGCTCAAGGAGGTCCTAGAGGCCGGGGTTAGACTATTGTTACTCTTAGTTTTCTCATCGCAGCTAAGAGGGTGGTTCATGCTCGAGGGGTAGCTAGTGCTCCTCACGTACCTTTACTTCGAGATCGCTACCAGTCTGCCGCCAAACAGCGAGATGAGAGACTATTAAAGTGGACTCCGAGTCTAAGGAGTTCACTGGGGAGAGACAAAGGAGGAGACAGAGGAGATAGAGGAGACAGAGACCGGAGGGACAGGTGGGGAGGATGATAGTGATTCTGAGTGGCATGACACTCAGGATATTTTGCGGGCCGAGAGGGTGGAGTGGAGCACAGAGAGGGTGACTTTGATTTCAAAGGAGTTGCCCTCTTAGGATTTAGGGGAGATGGTGAGTCCATCGCAGTCATCACATTGCTCTAGATGTGGGAGAGGGATGATAGTCAGTGGAAACATCAGTGGTAGGCATGGATCCTAGAGACCCTTCCTGGAGGCCTGGAGATCCGAGTGAGTTACCACTCTTCTCTTGATTTTTCTTTAGTTAGAATTGTTTAGTTGTTATTTCCTTTTGTTGTTTCGTTTATTCTTGGTTTTATTTTTGATAGTTTTCTAACTTGTTTTCTCCTTTATTTGTAGTGACTGCTGATGAGTGGCGAGACTTTATTCTCTAAGTATGTGCGAGATACCTTGTTTCTCCCCTCAAAGAAGACTTGGGTTGAGCTTACCGAGGACATGGGAGAGTCTTCAAGAAATGGTAGGCATAGTGATGTTTTTACCCCTGTCTGACAGGTGGTAAGGATCATGACTTCTCTCCATGTTGACGTAGCTAGATACAAGATGGTTGAGCACTTGATGAGGAGGAGTCATTCTCATAGTGAGACGACAGCCACTCGGTCATGACCATGACCCTCAAGTACATTCGAGAAGGCTGGCATGCAGAGTCCTAGACATGGTCGTGTGCCTTTTGAGGGATCCCATAGGGGTTGAGAGGCCATTTTTGTAGTGTTTTATCGGATATTCGGATAAGTGTTTTTGTACTTTTCAAGTTCATTGACTATTTTGACCATGCCTAGTGCATGATGGCATTGTATATAAAACTTGATATATATATATATATATATATATATCTTTTTGGATCTAGACTCTTGGTGCCTAGAATTTTGTGACTCGTTTCCATATGTATGCTAGATGTTTTTAGAGTATTTGTTTTCATGCTTTTCAGAATGTATGTGGTGAATGACAAATGATAGCAAATACTGAACAAAATGCTTCTCTTTTTATTTCTTTTTGCAAATGCTGATATGAGATGATACAAACACATTGTAGTATTTGAACTTTCGAACTCTTTGGGCAATGTCTGTGATTTCTTCTTATGTTGGAAAAACGTGATGAATATATAGTGATAAAGAGATGAACTTGCCCCATTCCCAACTCCACGCAACCAGTAAGATGCGAGGGCTCTACACCAAGAGTTGGGAAGGGCACAAATTGTATGAGTTGACTGAATGGAACGATGAGAGATAGAAAAATCAGTATCAGAAACCAAACTTTAGACCTACACACCTACCCTACTCAGAACTACCACCAAGCTCGGTAGGCCACTTACTTTCTAGTTTATCTAGACTTAGATTTATAAATGGCAACCTGGTTGACAAAATATGGTTTTGAGGATTTGATCTCTTTGCAATTTGGACATTTTTTTTCTCTTAATATAATTTGATTTATATTTCTAGAATACCAAGATTTGTTAAATTGTGTGAATGGACCCCCCACACCCTGCCTCATGCCACTAGTAAGAAGCATGGGTTTTTCACCAAAGGTAGGATATATGAAAGTAAGGGCACTTCTTTCCTTTCCCAACCTCACACCACCAATAAGAGATGTGGGATTTTCACCGAAGGTTGGTGGGGCAAAGAAGTGTGTAAAATAAAATATTCTGTTTTCTTGGCACTTTTGATTTTATTTGAATTTGGGATATCCTTTCTTTCAAAGATATTTTAGAGGGATAGATCTGACACCAAGAAGCTTCTAGAATAGACCGTAGGTAAGGACAACTTCACCTAGTAGAAAGAAAGAGCGAAACCTAGTATACGAGGCCTTGACATGGTTTTCATCAATACTTGTTTGTCAAACTTGATGAGAAGATTTGAAATTACTTGATGATGTTTGAAGAGATGTGATTTGAATGCTTTTGCCAATATTTTTAGAAATTTGTAATAGATTGCTTAAGAGTAAGTTCCTTGACTACAATTTTTACGAAATGAGTGGACAAAATGAAATAGCAAGATGACTAATGCAATGTAGGTAGCTATAATGTACAAGTGGTGGTTCCGATGTCTCATGCGTAAAACCATTTAAGACGAGAATTGTGCTTTCATTGAATTTATCACCTTCTAGTGTGCATAAGAGATACACACCATTTCCGTAGTCTTTCATGACTTGGTATGGGCCTAACCACTTGGGCTGAAACTTACTTTCTTCGTCGGTTTTCTTATCAATCTGGTTATCTAGTCTTAGAACTAGATCTCCCTCATATATTTCTCACTCATAGACTTTTTTGTTATATTGCCGGCACATCCGGTCAGCATAGGCTTTGTGCCTTTGTTCGGCATTTAGCCTGGCCTCATCAAGGCTTTCCAGTTGAGAGAGGCATGCCTCCCTGTAAGCTTCTTCATCCAAAATCCCTTGTAATGAGATGCGGAGACTGGGTATTTCAACCTCAAGTGGGGGAACTACTTCTGCCTTGAATACCAATGAGAAAGGGGTTACTCTTGTTGGTGTTTTTATTAAGGTTTGATGGGCCCATAAGGCCAGATATAGTTTTAAATTCCAATCTCACTTGTTCTCCTTGACTATTTTGAGGAGAATAGCCTTTAATGTTTTATTTGTTGCTTCAGCTTGCCCATTGTCTTGAGGGTATTAAAGAGAGGTCGTGTGATGGTTTATTTTGAATTTTCTACATAATTCATGGACCTCATCATTTTTAAAGGATGTGCCATTATCTAAGATAATGACTTGTGGGATACCATACTTGTAAATGATTTGGTTCAGAATGAATTTGGCAATTACTGAATCTGGTACAGTGGTTAGAGGCATGGCCTCTACCCATTTGGTAATATATTATGTGGTTGTAATTATAAAATTATGGCCATCGGTTGATGAGGAGAGAAATTTCCGTATCAAGTATATACCCCATGTGGAGAAGGGCCACAAAGTTACTATTGGTTATAGGGATTGTGTTAACATGTGAATCTCGTGAGAGAATTCTTGGCATTTGTGGCACTTATGTACAAATTCTACTACATCATGTTCGAGAGTGGGCCAAAAATATCCCATCCGATGTATTTTGTGAGTAAGTAGTAGTGTGACCACCAAAGTGGCCTGCACATATTCCACTATGGGATTCATAAATAACATTCTTGGATTCTTCCGTATCGATGCATATTAGAAGCATGTCATCGAAGGCTTTATGATAGAGTACTTGCTCTAAAACAACATATTTAATGGTGATAATGCGTAACCACCTTCTTTGTTGTGATGTGGCACTTTCCAGGTATGTATGGTCCATGATAAAATTAATGATATCAGTGTACCAGGGACATGTAGAGATGGGGGGCCTGATTTCGACAAAGTATATACACTCATTTGGAAAGTCTATATTTACTAGATCGCCTCCATCTAGTGGATTATGAGCTAACTAGTCTATGATTATTTTTCTCGTTAATGGATTTTGGTTTACAAATGTTAACTCAAATTTTCCCATTACGATTATGAAACACTCAGCTTTTTCAGATAAAGACCCTTGCGTGAGGAATGTTCATAAATGATCTGTCTTTACAATGACCCTTGTTTCTTGGTTTAACATGTAATGTCTTAAACATTTTGTTGTAAAGACTATGGCAAGGCATTCTCTCTCTACCTATGTATAACATGTTTCATAATTGAGCAACATTTGGCTAATGAAATAGACCGCATGTTCTCATTTATCATTGTCTTCTTGATCCAACATGTAGGCTAGTGAGACATCAGTGGCCCATGAGTATAGGATCAAAGGGTGGTCTGGTCTGGGAGGCATTAGCATGGGTGGAGACAATAAGAAGTGTTTAACTACTTTGAAGGCCTCGTTGCATTCTTTAGTCTAATCAATGCTATAATCTTTCTTTAATAGATTGTTGATTGGATGAATGGAAAAACTTAAATCTAGGATGAACCTTCGGATTGCATTGAGTTTCCCAAGAATTGACTCCGATTCCGACTCGCCTCGATGGTGGAATATTTTCAAGAACAACTTGAATTTTTTCTAGATCAACATCGATCCCTCGTGAAGATATAATGTAGCCTAGAAGTTTGCCTCCTCATCACACCAAACATGCACTTCTCTGGGTTTAATGTGACGCCATATTCAATTAATCATGAGAGGATGATACGAAGTACTTCTGGATGATCACAATGCTTCTTGGCCTTGGCCAATAAGTCATCCACATAGGATTCCACAATTTTATGGATAAGATCATGGAATATGTATGTCATTGCCCACTGATATGTAACACCGATGTTCTTAAGGCCAAATGGCATGACAACGTAGCCATAAGTTCCCAGGAGTTATGAATGTAGTTTTGGCTTGATCTTGTTCAGATATTTTAATCTGATTATACCCTAAGAACCCATCCATGAGGGACAATAGTTCAAATCCAGTTGTTGCATCAACAATAACGTCAATGGATGGTAACGGGAAGTCATCCTTGGGACAAGCTTTGTTAATATCCCGAAAATCTATGCAGATGCGTATATTCCCATTATTTTTAGAATAGGGATGATATTGCATACCCATTGTGAATAGTCAATGGGTTTGATGAATCCCACTTGGAGAAGTTTTATTACTTCCTCTTTTACCACAAGAGCCACTTTTGGCTTCATTGGTCTTAATTTTTGTTTAATTGGTCTTACATCTAGTTTAGTGATAAGATTATGTACTTGTGATGTGTGGTGCAATTCCGTCATTTCTTTATAGTTAAATGAAAAGGCCTTTTGATGTTCTTTGAGGATTTGGGTGTGTATTTCTATCTCCTTTGGAGTTAACGAGGATCCCAACTTCAAAAATTTTGGTTCTTCGTCCATTCTGATGTTTATATCAATGGTTTCTTCTATTAAATAAGCGTTAACTTCTTTAAATTTAGGTGGGGCTAGAGGTAGTTCCAAGCTTTCTCCATCTTCTATCTCATAGATATCGAGATCCTTTTGTGGAGGAGACTCTACCATGGGATTTCCAAAATAGGAAGAGGAATGTGGTATTAGGGAAAGATCCACTATGCGGTAAGTAAGGTGTAGCTCCGCATAGGTGTTTAGATATTTGAGAGTGACTCCATCATTGTTAGAGTGATCCATAATAGAAAAATTAACCTCATCTTCTCCATGAGTCAGGAGTGGGTTTTTTGGCAGTTTACGCACTAATGGTTTGGTATGAAGTGATACCATGAAATTTATATCTTCCAACTCACTGTTTGGAGTGAAATGGGAAGCTTAGGTTGCTATTGAGACTACGAGAAGGTTCTGCTCTTGTGGGATTGAATCAATTTACATGAAGGTAAATCCCTTGCTTAGATCCAAAACTGTTGTTTTGTAGAGTTGTAAATGTTCAACCCTAGTTTCATATACCTCAGAGACTTGGTTTGTAACTAGTTGCGAGTCTCCTAGCACTCTAATGTTATCGACACCCATTCTTTTGGCTAGGATGAGGCCAAGGAGGAGAGCTTCGTACTCAGCCCCATTGTTTGTACATTCAAAGTTTAATTTAAAGGTGAAAGGTAGGATCTTTCCCTCAGGTGAAGTAAATATCACTCCTACCCCAGCTCCAAAGTGACATCTAGCTCCATCGAAGTGGAGAGTCCAATATTTGCTTGGAAAAATGGATGTTGGGGTATTTGTTGTATCTATTTCTTTTGCTTCGGTTACTTCTACCATAAAAAATTTGTCTGATGGAAGAGAAGCAATTCCCAGGGTGCATCCCATACCCATAGAATCAAATGGTAGGAGAATAGGTAAGTCTTTCTCTAGCAACTCGACAATTTTTGCGGTAGTCCCTAATGACACTATTTCTATGACGTTGGTCTCATTTTTGAGTACTAGAATGTCCTCAGCTAGATTTGTAATTTCCAATTCTGTGGTGGGTATCAAATTCTCTTTTGGTTTTGAATTAATTGGTTTGATAAGTTGATTTGTTGGGAGTTCAAACTCGGAGTGAACACCTGGTCTTTTCTTCAAATCAGCTAGGTGTATATCGAAGGGTTTTGGGTCACCTTGCACCACAAATATTTTTCCTAAGTGTAGAAATATTATTTCTTGGAATAATGTGGAAGGGATTTCCTTCATACAACTTATCCATGGCTGACCAAGGATCATATTATAGTTGGTTTTCCAATCTATAATATAAAATTCGGTGAGGAGCGTCTTGGGTCCTAAAGTTACTGGTAAAACTATGGTTCCAATTGAAGTGGCCTTGAGGCTATCACAACCTCTTAGCGTATTTCGTGTTGTGGAACAGTTTGTCTCTCCATATCCTAACTTTTGAAGAAAAGTGAAGGGGACTATGTTAACTGTTGCCCCATCATCAATCATTGTGCATTTAACATAATTATTGTAAACCCATACTTGTAAATGTAAAGCTGGGTCGCCTCTTCATGCAATCTCAACATCTAGTGGCATTTTTCTTATATCAAATATAAACTCAGTGTCCCTATCTGGCTTCCTTGGAGGGTATATTTCAAAGTCTACATGGTTTACTTACGTTTCCAGAGGAGGAGTGATGTTGATTAAATGAATAAGGCCTAATTCTTCTAAAAGGGTAGCCCTATGGGTAGGGAGTTCTTTCTAACAAATCAAAAAGGAGATGTGAGAGAAGGTTTTAGTTAAGTCATTAATTAAATCATAAGTGCCTATGGGTTTTATCAATGTTTTTTGAATGTTGTCTAGTTCTAATGGATAACTTTGAGTTGGTTGAGAAGAATAATCTCGTGATCTTGTTATGGTTTCTATGGGTAGTTCGGTGTCTAACTCCACTAGACCAACTATCTTAGTTTGGGGTCGAGTTCTAGTTGGGATGCAATCGGTGGATGTAATGAAGTTGAAACTTCATGATCATTGTTTCTATTATAACACCCTTTTTGTTCCACTAGGATCTATCCTGTTAATGTTAGAATAGTTTGAGAGTGGGTCATTAAAGATCTTGAGGGTGCATTTTGAGGGAAATGCCCCTGTATAAGTGTTTGGCATGGGTACTACAGAATTTGCTAAAAACATATCTATAAAGATTTTTTTAATCTTCTAGCAAGAACTTCATGAATTTATTATAGTCACGACAAGTCCTAGTATCATAGCCTTGAATTTTGTGGAAGGCATAATACAAATTGGGATTATAATTTTGAGGTCTGCTGATTTGAATCTTCTTGTGTGACTCAAAATTCGATAAGGTTGCTGGTTGTTAGAGTTAAAATTTTGAGGTTGTTGCCTTTGGTTTTGACTCTGATATCTAGTTGGGTTTCGATTTGGACCTTGTGTTTGGATTTTTTCGTCATTGTTGTTGTTGTTGTTGTGATCGTGGTGGTTGATTAAAATCCACCGCATTGATTATTGGAGTAAAATTGTTATTTCATTGATTATTAATAGGTGGCGAAATGTTTACAACATTTTCTCTTTTAGTTTGGTCAGTTACTCCATCTGTTGTAACTCCACAATTCCTTATAAGGATCTTAGGTTCTTGATTAGTGTTCCTAGTGTTAGGATAGGCCGTGGTGTTTTGATTGGGATTGGTTAATTTCCCATTTATCCCATATGTCTTACGACCACTATCTATCACTTTGCTTGGTCAATTTGGATAGCAGTTTTGAGTGCTTCATCGTAAGTTCTTAGTGGGAACTTTGGACTTCTTCCTTTATCTCTCTATTGAGAGAATGGAGGAATAAATCACATAGTTCCATTTGATGCATGTTTGGAGTAATTGCTAATGAGTAGAGAACTTTACACCATCTTTGAATAAAATAAGCAATGGATTCATTATGTTCTTCTTTAATATGCAAGAATTCCCATATTCCTGTTCTTAACAATTTGTTCATATCAAAAGCTTTGATGAACTCTGACACGAGTTGTTTAAATGAGTGTATCGAGGCTTTAGGTATTCTATAATACCAATCAAGGGAAATACCCTCTAAGGTCTTAGGGAATATCTTAGCAATAACCCCATCCCAAGGGAGTAATTCTCGTATAGCTGTGGCATAGGCCTTAATGTGTGCATTTGGATCTCCTTCCCCTGTATATTTGGGTAAATCGGGAAGAGGTCTTGGAAGCATAATGCTTCATATGGTGAAGTCTAGGGGCTCTTTTAAATATTCTGAATAAGTCCCTACCGCATAGGCCTCGACCATCGATGGTGCTTGTTGAGGGGGTGGAGGTGGAATGGGTTGTTGATATGGCATAGCATATGTATTTGTGGGGATGTAAGGGAATCCTCGTGGTTGAACGAGCATCCCAGGAAGAAGAGAACATGTCTCATTGTGGTGATTTTGAATAAATATTTAAGTAGGGAGGAGTATTGTTATGGTATGGGTTATTTGGTGCCAAGTCGGGAGGTATCATATTTTCAACTGGAGTGGCATTTGAAAACACAATCCTAGTTGGTGTTTGCTGTGGGTAATTATACAAATGTTGAGGAGGCATGCCTAATGTGCATGTTCCTGTAAGGAGGTCAACTTGACTGGGGTGATGCGGAGGGTTGGGGATTCTTGTTTGCCCAAAATATGAATTTTGGTTTTCTTGAGCAAGTTCCAGTCCTCTAACCTTCTCAACTAAAGCTGAAATGACCTCTATTGGTGAAGACACAGTGTTTTTCCTTAATGGCGTTTGTTGTACACCTTGAGGTTATAAAGGGGTATGATACCCTACTATGAATTGATCATTACCCTGCCAAGCTTCACCGAGGGAATTTCCCATAGGTGGAGGAATGGGGGTGTTTTCTTGGAGTAGGGTATCAGATTGTATTTGTAAACTCCCTATAGGTGGGTACATGTTTTGGAAGCATTGTTCACTTCTAGCATATCATGCTAAGTAATCCTCATCCAAAAATGGGAGTGGATTTGATTGTGTACATATCTATGTGTCCGAATAAGACCCGAGGAGATGAAATGGATTCTCCAAGAAACATCATATTGTTAGGGCCTCATGCATCCGGCTGTTGTGTTTGTGTAAGCTGATCCAACTCCTCAATTCGGAAATAAGAACTAGAACTAGTTCTATGGGGGAGTTTGGGATGAGAAGTAATTACTTGAATAGTTATCAGCCCATGCGAGAAAGTTAGGGCGATGGTTTTCTATTTGTTTGACTATAACTTGCTTCAAGACTAGAGAGGTCTACCATATGCGTCGTATCCTGAAATATTCGAGGGTATATGAATACCCATAGAATAATGGGAAAGAGCAAAGGTGGATAGAATAAATGCAAATAAAAGGGGAATAATTGTTTGTTTCATGTTGGGTTCACTATTTTGTATGATGGAAAAGTGACTCGCGAGCATGGGAATCTACAAGTAAATCTTCCTTGTACTTGACCTCCCGAGGTCGTGCTAAGACAGTCGGTGAATGTGGAATATATATGGATATAGAAAAACTAGTTGGGTAATCTTATATCCTCAATACACAATAATGGAATCTGTGAATCTAAGGCAAAGAAGGCCCTCCTAACCTGAATTGGTGTAATGGATCATTCGGATATAATAGTTGTTTGGAGGCTCCAATCAATGTTGAGCTCTACCAAGATCTTGTTTATTGGCTATTGGATACGTGGGAAGTGACCTGTGGGAGCTTCATGTATATTTCCAGACAAGGTCATGAAAATGGTGATGGGAGGTGTAGTGGATTCTCCGGGTTTTATGGACGATTCTCTGGTCTAGTCTAGAAATCCTTAGCTTGATTGGCTGCTATGTTTAGTAAGGAGAATTGTGTAATAATGTTTGGTGGAAGTGGTGAGGACCTAAATACTAGTGTTCGTAAACCAACATCAATGTCTGATTGATTAGTAGGCCCGTTGGGTTATGGGACCTATGGATCACAACCATAAGTTCATGGTTGTGTCAGACCTCCTATGGTCATGTGAAGAGTTAATCTCTCCTTCCGATTATCCAATAATCATACACCTTTTCAACCTCTATGTTTAGAACTAGAAGTTGTGTAATTTTATCAGAATACCTTATAGGTGTTCTGGAAACATGAATGCATAAGCTAGTATCTATGTCAACGAGGAGGTATCCTGCGTTAGGTTGTGGAACTAAAGGATCGCAACCAAATATTTGTTCTCTTTCGAGTCCTTGTACAGTCATACGGATATCCTATCAAGGAAGTCTATAGTTAGGATGATTTGACCAAAATGTGTATGCCTTGTCATCTTCAATATTTAACTCTCTCAATTGTTCACTAATTGCTCGTAGGTTTACCGTTGCTCGAAAGACCTGTATCCTAAGGTCTTGATCTATATCAGCTAGTGTTGTGGGTAGATTTGGTTGAGGCACTATTGGTTCAAATATGTATTCTTTGGGCTCTCTAGGTCCTGTGATTGTCATGCAAAATGATTCAACTTTTAACTAAAATTAATAAACTAATTATGAAAGATGTATCTACACTATGCATGTATTCTTTTATTTTTGTATTTTTGATGAAGTATTTTAACAAAATTAAAAGAGCAACTATTCTAATATATTTAGAAAATGGACAACTAATCTAGTAACAGAATTAAAAAAAAAAGTAGCCCGGTGTGGCTATTTTCCTGTGCAGTTGTGAATTTATCCTAAATATCTAAGCGACTAATTTCTTTAAATTGAAAGAATCTCGATCCTACCTCAGAAGTGAGGAATGAATCATAGTTTCTCAGAAACTATCAATCCCCACAGCTTCCTTGGTGATATCGAGAGTGAGCTTTGACTGAAATAAAATAATTTACTAGTCCATTTGATATGTTGTAACTAGAAATTTTATAGCTCAAACACGCATTTCTACAGAGCGAGTGGTAAATCTAGTTGTGTGTGACTTTGTCCCCTTAGTGTGATCTCCTCATTCCTTCATGTTCTCTTGAATCCAGAAAAGCATGTATATGATAGTATCAACAGAATAAGGCACTCGAACAATGGCATCTTTGGATATAGACTGAATACAATGTGAGTAAGAGAGAGATAGTGCAAGTGAACAGAGCTTGACTATGCAATTCCTAGTGGGATTTATTGTGGGAATACAACACAAATGCACCAAGAATTTTAGAAACTATCCTTTTGATTAAACAAAACCTACAACTCTAAATGGATTCCAATCTAAGAATGAAACTATCTTATTCTAAACTGACTTGTATGGAACAACAATGAAGCAAGAATGAAACAAGAAGATTGAATGACCTCTAAACAACAAAGGAAGACCAACAATGGATGCAAAACATGAAACTATTGGAATTCTAAGAAAGAAACTCAAAATACTTGAATGATTAAACAGAGAAGGAGAGGGGCCATTTGTTTGAAAACAAGCTGGCTATTTATAGAAAATGTATTCACTAGAAGGTAACTTGGAATGGAACTCTTTTACCATTAAACAAAATGAAAACACTATTCCCAGGGTAGCCAAAACATAAATGCAAAGCAAAGTAGCTAAAAAATATGGATATAATTTTAAAATTTACATTTGATGTGATCATCGAACTTTTTAGAAAATGTGAAAAGACCACCACCCCGTATAGGGCGGTGGTTACTGGACCACCGCCTTGTCTTGGGTGGCGGTCATGGGACCGCCACCAAGGCATGGTAGTGGTCTTATCACTTAAGACAATTTAATGCAAGGAAAAATGGTGGTAGAAGGCAGAATAAAGCACGTGGAGGCTGGGTGAGGCATACGGGATACGAACATATACTTGGTGAGCTTTTACGGATCTTGAACACCTTGCGAGGAGACTGTATCATCATTGGGGCATGTGTAACATATTTTCAGTGGTGTAGTACCTAAAATTTTGGGTACATACAGTTTCCTTCACTTCCATGTCTTCTTTACCTCTAAAAAATTATAGAGAAAACTAATTTTAAAAATGTCCCATATCTACAAAAATGTGGGGACTCTCGGGGTTTTTTTTTTTGTTTTGAAAATAGGATTTTGGGGTTTATCACAACAAGCCTTTTTAATATGGTATCCTATGTTTAGAAATTATTTCACATAAAATTAATAGAATCTCTACAAGAACATTGTTCTAGTTTGAAATGCGAGGAACTTACTTATATCTATCAAAACATCATGTCTTATAGCAATATTGGAGATAAATATGGTTGTAATGTGTTAGAAATTTCATACGCCCTCATATGGGAATAAATAAGATGGTGTATGATATGTCTTACAAATTTTATTTCTATATTCTAAATATTTATATTGAGGTTCTTGAAACTCCAATATTTTTCTTAAGGGCATGATTAAAAATCCAAAAGTGATTTCTAGATTCTGATTTATGGCGGTAGAGGAATATTAATTCCTCCTTGGTCATAGGATTTCTACGCTAGTTGTATGTTATGTCCAAAATAATTTTCTTTTGAAATACATTAGAATCTTTCAATCTAACTCCATTGGCATCTTTAAATCCAAATTCTGCAACCTGTGTGAGCATTCTACCTCCTTGCAATAAAATGGGGGCTTTATAATGGGTTATGGACATCTATCAAACTATAAATGATAGAGGTAAAATTGATTTGGATTAATTACATGATATATGGTGTGCTTGGATTTATTTTTCAATGTGACATGGTCCTTGGTGAGTTGGGAATGTGTTGGGTTAGGGTGGTTTGCATACCCTCAAAAGGAATTTTTAGCAATGTGGGTTTCAATGGTTGAAAAGAGTGCATGGACGTTAGATTTTTATGTTCAGTCATAAAATTGAGAAGTCAACCCTCCTTTCATAAAATAGAAAAACAAATATTTAGTATGGTGTTGCATGAAGTGGGATTTGTATGAATTAGTATAAGAACACAAAATGTGCATTTTCATTCAATCTACTTTTACCAAATGCAAGGAATTGTTTTCCAATCCAATCAGTTCACTTTTTATAGAAAACTCATGCATGTGTCAAGGTAAGAGTTTTAAAACATGCATGGACACCCATCAAATTACAATGGAAATGATTTTTTTCTTTTTTCAAATTTCATAGTTCTAAGTGCCATGGTATACGTGCATGCAAACTATAAAAAATACGTGTGACTTGATTAACAAAATGCCTCGGTGAAATGTTTTCTCTTGGATTGCAAGTACATCCTCAACTTGCATTAGATCTAGAGCACCTCTCACACCATGCATCTTTAGCTACATGCTTGGTTTTGTCACCTACATCTAGTATGTTTTATGTATTTATATTTTTCCTTCACATTGGTAATGTAAATTAATCTAAAGGTAGATTATGTTTTTGGTTAATGAAAATGACTTGTTGCACAAAATTTTTAAGTTAATTTTACATCGTGCACAACCAAAATGATGGCCTTATGAGTTTTAACTATGCCCTCAAACCACATCTTGAAACAACTAAAAACATGGATAATTAGTTTGGATAATCAAAGCCACCAAATTAGAAAGTTGAGCTTGAGTTTTCATTTAAACATACTACTTGAACACTTTGGTAATATTTAATAAAACCTGTTTTATAACGACGCAAAAAATCACCTCTCCAAAGTAACAAGAACCCTATCTATATGTCCCATAGAATAAAGAAATAAGGGGACCTCTGTGATCCACTCCCGAGTTCAAGGATCCCAATGAAACTCAACTCTCTATATGCCACGCCCCGGTTTCCGAGATAGGGCTCGCTCCGGGCAAGATAGGATAGATAGGGCAGTCTGGAGATAAGGCAATAGGTGAAAGGAGCCCTACCTATCTATCCAATGAAGGCCATCTAGAGTTTAGAGAAAATTATCTTATCTTGGGGAAACTCAAAAACATAATAATCCCCTACCCTATATAAGTAGGGGAGAATCACTAGATTGTTCTCTCCCTCTCTGTCTCCGCCCTACCTTGATAGTCGAAGCCTAAACCCTATAAAGAAGAAAGTCAAGGTTTGATTGTGTTCCCTAATGACGTGGAAGACCATTTAAACCTTTATAATGACTTTTGATGATTGTTTGATCATTTAGCATCACATGTCTAGGATCCTAGTTGATTATTTTATAGATTTAGATAACTACTAAAATTTAAAATTTGGTTTATTTTTAGCTCATGGTTTTGGCCCCCTTGTTGAGAATCAAATTTTTCCTCCTCACACCTCTATAATTTCATCATGAAAATCATATAAAATCATTATTTTTATGAAAATCACCTTGGGAGCTAGTTTTATAAGTAGGGTTTTTAGGCCTCTAGTTATTCTACAACAAGGATGAACTGATGTAATTATGATAATTAGCCCTAGAAAGGTAGTTTCATTTTGAACCACTGGTCAATGATTTGAGTTTAAATCAACTTTAAGGGTTTCCTTGTATATAGGAGAGTAGATGGAAATTGACACAATATATTTTGACTCTTAGAAATTGCATTTTAAACTCGGTTTCTAAGCCACTTTGGATAAATTGGTGATTTTTGTATACTTGCTACAATAATGATAAAAATGTCATGGTACCTCCTCCTTTTCAAATAACTATTTGAAAAATTGAATCCCTCTCTTGTTGTGTGCAAAATTATTTAATTAATTGTAGATGAAAAATTATGTGTATGTGAAAAATCTTAGTTGTAGGAGACTTACATGCCATCATTTTTTCTAACACGTGATTACATGGTTTCCAAGTTGCAGGTAGTACAATGGTTTAAAATAATTGATAAATTTGAGTATTAAATATCTATATGGTTTTCCAACATGTTCTTCCTACAACAATAGAAAAATATATGATTTTCATATTTATATACAACATTGTATGTATTTTAAAGAAAATTAACTTTAATTAATTACCTATGTAATGGAGAACTAAAATTTGGGGATTCTATAGAAAGTTCCAATATCATTATAGAAAGATTCATTTGAAAATGTGTTATTAAACTAGTGTACTTGTTTAATTGTTAAATGAAGAAAAGTTCATTTTATTACGTACATTTGATAATTAAAGAGATAATGAAAATTTTCTTTGTATCCTTACAATCAAAATTGCATTGAAGAAAAGTGTACATGGATAATTATGGTAAATTATTTTAATTTTGTATACTTGTATGGTAGTGAACTTAAGCTGAATAATACTTGCGTCATAATATTGAAAAGTAAAGTGTTGTTATTAATAGTATATCTTGGGAAACCGCTAAATCCCTTTTACCCTTCACCATAATGTTCTTTAAATAACACTTATTCTAGTATGTTGTATATGGTTATTTAGCATCTTGCTTGGTACTCGTAATGGTAATTTGTAAATGGGAAGGTGGTTAATTAAATTGATAAAGTGTTATAACACTATTTGAAATGATATTAAACATGGATATATTAAATTCAACTTAAACTATAATTCTTAAATATAATGGATATGGACACAATCCTATCCTTCAAAGTTTAAACTTCATTGACTCATGAATAAGTTAGTGACAATTTCTATCTCCACATATAGGTGATCTTTAGTTTCCTCATCTTTATGAGACTCTTCTTGGGTATCGTACCTCTAGGAACTCTAGGGTAGTTACTCCAATCAACATAACTATATAACCCAAGGGCTTGGTAATTAATTCTTTGAAACCATAAATGGGGTTATGATTATGGTTTTAGTGAAAAGATATAGGTTTTTTAGGATTAGGAATTTATCCTAACTTGAAATGTCATGATACCCTTGATGGTGTATCATAGAGGTGTAGTAAAATCCTCTAATTATAAGGAATGATAATGATCATTTCTATTTTTCATGTATTTGATATTGTATGACCATGACATGGAGATGGAAATTTCTTCAATAGATCCATCAACCAATTATATAATTTATTTTGAATTAGGAAGTTATGATATTCAAAACTAGCTATGTTGCATATCTCATTAAAGTGACTTTTGGCATTATGCTTCCTATAGTACAGAAATTCCATTGGTAAGACATACATCATAAGTTGGTGAAACAAAATATTTTACATATCCTTGATAACATGTGGAAAATTTTTAAGAGGTTAAGAGTGGATAATAATTTTTAATGTACCCCATCATGATTAGTGTTTAATATAATGTTGTGAAAAGGGTTAGAAGCAAACTTGAAGTTATAATTTATATCTTGACATTTAAACCCCTTGATATCAATCAAAGCATATTGAATGTTCATGTGGAATCATAGATCTTGGTAATGTTGTTGCCAAATCAATGCACCCTCTGAATCCCGAGAATGTGAAAAGGATGTTTGTTGTGATTGGGACACATGGGATCACCTCTCAAGTTTTGGGACTTAAGATCGAGGTGAACCTCCGGAGAAGGCCGACTTCCTCTTCCTAAACTAAGTGTTGCACTACTCCTAGTGTAATAAAATTTCTATCTAGTCCTATGCTAACATTTAACCAGTTTTAGGGAATATTTTTGCAGAAATGAAACTATACTAGGGATGGTGAAGCAAAAAAAAAAAGGGTGTTTCCATACTTAGGAAGGGTTAATTTTAAGAGGGTGTGTGCACCATAGATCAACTTCACCTACTGCAACTTAGAGAGAGTAAAAATACCACATAGTAGAAAGCACGCGTTCTATTTATTAAAATTGATCGACAAATTGGTTATCGGTATTCTAGTGAAGAAGGATGAAATTGAGAAGGGTGAACATGCACCACAACTCAAATGCATGCAATGCTCCACAACTTGATAAGAACATATCACCAAGAACTTGCAATAGAAATGTGAACTTGCACAGTGTACTTGCAAGCATGAGAAAAGGCACAAAGAAGTATAGAAAGATGAAAGGACCAAGATTAGTCACAAAACACACACTTTTATTACTTCAACAATGTGCAAGATGCATCATACATTCAAAAGAGGTAATGGTTTCCATTACAGTCTTGAAGAGGAGGCTTGAAATTTCTCTCAACATACAAGGACAACTTGTAGAAGAGAGAGGACTCTTGAAAAATTGCACTTGCCTAAGATGTATAACTTTCCAACCTATCTGAACTGTTGGAACCCTTTAGAATGAGCTTCCAACTTACATTTATAGAAGAATATGTGAGAGAGAAGAGGAAAGGTCATAATTACATTCCTAAATTGAAGGCACATGATGTATTTATTACAGTTAGTTGAACCACTTTGAGAATCTTGCATCATGTGCCATGAATTCCCAGTTGACCTAGTTCTTCTTACTTAATTAAAAGAATATTTAAATTATAATAATAAATATTATTATAAAAATATTTAAATAAATAAAAATATTAAATTAATTAAAATTATTGGTGAGACCCCCTGTTGATCGGGTTGACTCGAAGAAGGAGGGTCATGGGAAAAAGGAAGAAAATGAACCCAAGTCGATGGTTGGCTTGTTGATCTAACTCACCGAGTGGGCAATGAGCTCATACACCGTTGCATCGAGCCACCACAACTGAGCCGATCCACCACAATCGAGCCAAAATTCTTCCATATGAGCTCACCATCAAGTTCTTTCTCCCGATCTCTTCTGGTTTGGACTTAAAATGTATGTGGCCCATTCCGAGTTGGCTTCCACAAGCTCATGTTCACAGGACTCTATTCATGTGAGTCATCACCACATCAAACCATGTGAGTTCCTTGTTAATTCCATTGACTTTCATTCATGTTCCATCTGGCTCGTGTCTCCTACAAACTTTAGCTAACTTGGCCTTGATTTACCGTCACCAAATAGCTTGACATTTGTCCACTACTAAGCCCATAGTGCATTGAATGGCCAAGCTTATTTGGTCTCACCTCGGTTCACTGAGCTCTATGTTGACTCGGGTTTATAACACTCTCTGATGCCATGCATGTATTCTTTGTCCTCTATATCGAGATCCTCCATCGACCAAGCAGCCAAGATCCATTTTGCATTAAGTTCCCCTTGTAACCACATCGAGCTCCCTATTTACATCGATCTCCTCCATGATACATCGAACCTGAGCTAGAACTCACCACATTCTCCATGACTTATCTAGATCATCGCAATGGCCTCCACCCCATCTCTATCTCATCAATCTCATTATGGACTCATCCAAGCATGGTTAAACTTGGCAAGTTAATTTACTATACATTTTGTCCACATAGAGCTTCTCCCTTTGGCTCGACACCACGAGCTCTACTTACAAGCTCACAAAACTCTTTTCCAGTTCCTTGTTTTCCTTCATGAAGTTTCTTGGTGATAGCATATTGCCAAAAACATCATACATCCTTTGAAATCACTTGGTCCTAATTCGACCAAAAAAACCTTATATGAGCTCCCTTAATTTCCTCTAACAATTGAATTCCATGAGCATGTTGAGTTAGTTAGTCTCCTCATGTGAGCGTCAACCCTTATGGAGCTCCAATGTATTCATTCTTCCTACATACCCCATGAGTCACCATGAGTCACATAACCCAACTGAGCTGATGAGGAGCTCACTTAGTGTTTTTCTAAATCAATCTTCATCAAGCTCTAGACACCGTTTTGCTAACCGAAGTCAGCTTGACATCCTTACCCTACGATTTTGATTTCCAAGCCGAGTCATATCCTTAGCTCCATGTTGATATTCATCATCACTAGAAACCTCCACTCACCAAGCCTTCTTACCAGAGGTGCCCCAAGATTACTTTTCATCATACCATGTAGATCAGCTAATCGAGCTATCTCTCTTATAGTCTGTGTTTGTGTCCACCGAGATGACATGTTGGGTATCCGAACTCGGCCGACACCAAGACTTTAACCATTTAAGACATTAACTTGGCTTGCTCACCATGCCTAGGCTGATTCATTCAACACCAAGCTTTCATAATATTAACATACTCTTCCCATTTTGTGGACCCTTTGTATGCTGCATTATTACACTTTTGAGCTTCAACAAACCCTATTTGCTTCCTTATCCATTAGCCAAAGTGTGTTCGATTGCCGAGAAACTCAAGTGTTAAACCTTCTAACCATTTGTGAGTGAGTTCCTCTACATTACTTTTCATGGATCTTAAAACATAAATCAAGTCACCAGATGACTTTTCTGATAGCTCGGCAATGGATTCAACATCTCCATGACTTGGTCAAAAATGGATATTAATTCCACCTTTACCCTAACTATTTTCTCATGATGGATTTTCTAGATTGGGAGTCTCGAACATTGATTTTCCATGTTTACATTGGCATGGGTTTCATACCATAAAAAGCCCACTCTTTGGCAGTTTGGCCCCATTTCTCTCGCAGAGTTGGCATGATTCTTCGGAACCTACCCGTATGTTGGATTTCCACCACCAAAATTCCACATGAAAATGTTTCTCATGATCCCCACATTCTTGGAAGTTTAAGTCTCGGAACCCGAGGATCATCTTGCCATCAAGGCATGGCTTATTTGTCACAAAAATATGCATTCTTGGTGATTCAAACCTCAGAACCCGTAGACCCTAAAATTAGCTCGTGACTCGGTGACCGAGCCTTAGACCAAACTATGTATCAACCCCAAGACTCACCGAGCTCCCCAACTCAGCTTCATGCTCACGAGCTCCCCATACTAAAACTCAAACTCGATCAAGCTCTACTTAGTGGGCTCACTAAACCATCCACGTACTCGCCTTAGTTCAGTTCTTCATTTTAATGTATGGCTACAAAACTATGAGATTAAAACATTCCTTTCCTTTAATGCATGCCTTTGCTGACATGTCCATTGATGAGCCCAAGCCGAGATCCCAATGTAATTATACATCGATCAACTTGGCCATGAACTCGGGATTGAGCCACTTTACTGCTAACTCACTAACTCTTCCAAGACTTGCCAAGCTCCCTCTTGAATGACTTGAGCGATCCCTAGAAATGTTTCTTCATCGAGCCCATTTTTGAGCCATGATATGAATTTTCCTATTAAGCATTTCATCTCATAGCTCTTTATATGATATTTACAAGACTTGAATCAAATGACCAAGATCCTTACTAAGTGAGGTCAACTCATTTCAATTCAACGTTATGTAATATTGATTGAGCTTTCAGACTCGAAAACCCTTTTAGGTGTTTCCAAACTTGACATTAAAACCTTGGATTTCCTAGATCCTCCTTGAAACTTGAGAACCATAGAGACATCAAAATCTCCTCAACATGATTAATTAATTATTCTAATTATTTTATCTCATTGACAACTGAAAGTGGGTCCATTGGGACCAACGTTCAGTTTCAAACATAACCTGGCATTGTTGTCTAATTTTGCTATGTGTAGAAAATTGGATTACATTTTTGGTGACCTCTCAGGGATGTTTACCTACTAATCATGATTCTAGTATCCTTAAGTCATCCATTTGGAATGGAATCAATATTGGAATCTTGAAATTGATTTAATCTTCTTTGATACATCTCGAATCCCATTCAAAGAAACCAATCTTAGAACTCCCTAGAATGCTAAACATGAAGTGTACTTGAATTTGTTGAATTCTTGACATCTATGGAACACTGTAAAATTTTAAATGAGGAAGATCATGAAACTCTTATTGAAACTTTGAACCTTCTTCAATTTGAAAAACTTCCAAGAATTATACAATTTGCAAGAACAACACAAAAATGACAAAAGGAAAGAAAAAGAACAACATGTAACAATGTGCATAAGCACTTGGAGGAAAACACCTAACTAAACTATACAGGGGGTGGAATGATCTCAAAATCAAGATTTAAGATGTATCCCATTCACATGAATGGGAATTTCTTTTCCATTAAGCCCAGATAGATTAAATGAATTCACCTCTTTGCAACTTGTGATGATGTATGGACCGCTCTACGGAGCGTCAAACTTGGCGTAATTGCTGGTTTGGCCCTATCTTAATCCCATTTGAGAACTAAATATCCCTCTTGAAAATGCATGTCGACACCTAATTGTCAAAATATTTCTTAGCATGAGCCTGATGTTGATCCAAAGTCTTCATAGCCTTGTTCTGTACTTCCTCTAACTCCATGAGTTCAAGAACCTTATTGTCGAGGATCACTCTACATAACTTCAAGTTGATGATATACCTCCAAAGAAGTTAACTCCAAGGAGAGAGGGATTTTTTCTTCCCTTCCATATATAAGCATGAAAGGATAATTTCCTATGCCCCTTTTAGGTGTGATCTGATCTTCCCATAAGGTGGTGTTAAGCTATGTATGCCAAGTCCTCTTATTATTTTCCATCATGCCCTTAATAATCCTTACAAGGTTTTTATTACTAGACTTGGCCAATCATTTTCCTTACAGATAATAATTGGATGAAATCTTGGGGTAGACCCCATTTTAACAGCCCATTCACTCAACTTCATACCAAAAAAATCCATTGCGTTGTCTAAAATGACTATAAGAGGAACACTAAACCTTGTCATTATACCTTCCAAGAAATCCAGAACTACCTTTTCATTGTTCTCTTTCAATGCTACCACGTCTATCCATCGATTAAAATAATCTATTACAGAATGAACCATTTATGTGCATCACATGGATGGAGGATTAATCATTTTAATGAAGTCCAACCCCATCAAACAAAGGGTTGATCTACTTGGATTGGATGTAGTGGAAGAGCTTCCAACTTCTACTTGCCTATAAAAAAGGCACGTTCCTTACATTTCCTTACCTAGAGATGGAAATATTTGAACAAATCTTGCCAATAGTAACTATTATCTAAAATAAGCCCCTTGCTCATTTTTGGCTAACTTCCTTTCATTCCTTCCTTCCTTGTGCCTCAATTGAATTTTTTCACTTTTTAGGCACTCAAAATTTTCTGGAAATCATTTCATCAAGTAAATAATCTTCTCATCTTTCCAGAAAGGTAAATTTTTCCCTCTAACTCCTTGTATTTTGCAAGTTATGGCTCGATGGAGTTTGGGAGGAAAATTTCCCTAAGGAGGTCCGCGAGCCAATAGGAAGTCACCACGTCAATGGTGGACTGGTGGGGAGCATGGGGAATTTGAAATTTTCACCAAGGAATGGTGTGGGGCACACAAGAAAAATCTTGGCCTGAAGGCCCGCCAACCAATAGGAAGTGGCCACATGTCCATGAGGCCGTCGGAGGTCGAACTGGTGGGGAGAAGTTAGAAAAATTTCCAAAATTGGCACAAAAGGAAAATCTCGGCCAAAAGGCCTGCAATGATTGAGGAGCTGCCATGTGTCCACATACTAGTGGGAGGTGGAGCTATGGGGGAATTTAACAATTTCACCAAAATGTGGCAAATGGCGTGATAAAACTCCGCCTTCGATGGTCCACGCCAATCAGAATATGCCACGTGTCCAAGTGGCCAACAAAATTCAAAATGGCGTAGCGTCAAAGGAAATATTTGGAGTTCAAGCCCACATTAATTAAAGGTACCATGTGTCCTATTTAAGGTAGTGGTTGGCATCAAGGAAAAAATTGGAAGCCCGCCCCCACCAGAGAATACAAAGATGACACGTGGCAGCAGAGTGGCGGAGCGTGGAGCGACAATGGAAAATTTTCCAAAAATATTAAAAAGGTGTAAAGGGACCAGGAAGACCCACGAACCAATCAAGATGTACCACATGGTAGTGGAGGTGTGGGGATGGAACTTTTAGGAAAATTTTCCCAAAATTCAAAAGGGAAAATTTTAAACTTTTGGCCCGCCAACTCCGATTTTTGCCCTATTTTGCCCTAAATCTTCGGATGGGCATAAATTTTGATCCGAGAGATTATATTTTCACGTTCTTGGTGTCATTGGAAATATGGTGAAATTATATACATGGTGAAGGGTTCAATTTTGAATTTTGATGGAGAATTGTGGGATAAAAATGGAGAAACGTGCTTGGCATGGGAAAAACATAGAAATGGTTCCTAACTACCAAAATTAATGACGTATGGGCCTATTTCTTGCTCTGCACCAATATACTCGGTGTATGGGTTTTTCCATGAATCCCATCACTTTATGGGAAATATTGGAGGGATTTTTGTGGTTGGAGTTGCAAATCAAATTTTTCCCATGTTTTTTGCATCTTTCTTCATTCTGCTTCATGATAAAAGCCAAATTTGGGTCATTTGTAAAGGTTGTTCATCTTTTCTACTCTGCCTCCCTTATTTTCTTCCCCAGGGTTGAAAATGGAGTTTGAACCTCCTCCCCTACTCTGTAATGGCATTTTTTTCCTTTTACCATTAAAATTATGTTTTGTGCAAACTTTTGGAGCAAAAAAAATGTGTTTTGTGGTGCATCTGTCCATCCTTGCTCATTTTTTCTTGTCTTCTTCTTACCTCTCTTCATTGCAGGTATTTGTGCATGTTTGAATGTTCATTGTAGGTTTGGAGTTGTGTTCATGGAGTTTTGGAACATTTTCTACGTGAAATCTATGTTTGGGCCTATGATGCATCTGTCCATCCTTCCCATTGCTCACCTCTTCTTGTTCCATAGTAGTTTTGATAGATGTTCAACATTTTCCTTCTTTGGTGTATCACCGTTTTAGTGTAGGCTTTGTTTTCCCTTTTTCTCTCTCTCTCTCTGTCTCCTTGGCATAGTTAGATTAGGATTAGATTAGCTTTCTGTGTTGGAATAGCTTGTGGCGGAGTAGTTTAGGAAGAGGAACCAGCCTTCTCTAGAGAGCTTTCCCCATTTGCAAAGGTCCCACGCTTTGGGAGAGCTCAATTTTTACAATCACACTAAATGACCCAATAATTAGGTACGCACTGAGAAGGTCATTTAGGGGGTCTTTGTGAATCTGCACTAACAAGAAACTAGCTCACATGATCTTGGTAGTATTTGTTTGTGTAGAGTAATTTCCTCTAGATAGACCATTATGAAACTCTTCTAGTATCTTACTCACCTATTCCGGTCCTACACACCGAAGGAGGACACCATTCAAATCCTTTTGAAAGAGAATGTTATCTACCAAAACATATGGAATAGATTGAAGATGGAAATTTCATCTTTGGTTTTTATCCATGTTTGCAGGATATACTCTTGAGAAGAGGAAATTATTCATTTTTGATAACCAATAAACTTAATCATCATTCTCATCATTGTTCAAGAGTGTTGCATCCTCATCGGTTTTGCTTCCATGTCTCAAAGAAGTTGTTGACACAAACCTTTACCTCTAAAAATGTTTGTAAATCGTGATATGCATATCATACTCCATCACCTTCGTGATCCATCCATCCAGGCACTTTTCATTCATCTCTTTATTCATCAAAAATCCTTGACACTGGATGAGACACCATCGATGATTTTTTGTTGGACAACATATGCTTGAATTTCTTCAAATCTTGAATAACCGTAAAGAATTTTTTTCAACGAATGATTATTTAAGCTTGTAGTCTTTAAGGGAATGAATGAATAAAGCAATTGGTTTTTCCATCAGGTTGTCATTTTCTTGGGTGAGGATACCTAAAATTCTTTCTTGACTTGCAGAAGCATAAATGATAAAGTCTTTATAAAACTCAAGGTTCACTAGCATGGGAGCCCAAGAAATTATCATTTTGATGGCTTCGAATCTCTCTCGTCCTTCCTTTATCCATGAGAATGGAATATTTTTATTTAGCATGGCTATCAATGGTTTAGCCAATGTCATGAATTGAGGGATGAATCTCCATATGAAGTTTATGGTTCCTAGGAAACTATGGAGGCCCTTCCTATGACTTGGGAGAGATAAGTACATAATCGGATGAATCCTAGCTAGATTGATTGATAGTACTTTCACTGAAAAAAAATGCCCCAACAAATTTCCCTCATTCACTACAAAAATACACTTCTTAGGATTAAGTGAAACCCCAAATTCGCTATACGTTCAGAAAACCTTCCTTAGATGTGTGATGTGATCAACTGCATGCTTAAAATATATGGTTATGTCATCTAGGTAAACAAAGATGATATCATTGATTGGTCCTTTAAATTCCATATCCATGGATCTTTGGAAAGTATCCCTAACATTGGACAATCTGAATGATATTTTGTTGTAGGCATATGTGCCCCACTTAGTAGTGAAAGCCATTTTGAATTAGTCATATTATTGGATGAGAATTTGATTGTAACCCAAATATCCATTGAGCAAAGAAAATATTTGATCTCCTGCCACTATTTGAAGAATTTTCTCCATTTATGGTAGAATATAATGGTCTTTCAACGAGGCATGGTTCAAATCCCTGAAATATATGCATAACCAAATCTCCCCATTCTTCTTCTTACGGGTACTAGATTGGATACCTAAGATGAGTGCTTGATGGGAAAAATAATATAGGCCTCAATGAGTTTAGTTAGCTCCTTTCTCATTAGTGGTTCGATTTTGGGATTAATTGGTCTCTGTTTCTTGTGAAATGGCTTGGAATTAGGATCTAGTTCGATGGTATGTTGTGCTAGACTTGGATCAAAATCACGTAATTATTTATAGTTCCATACAAAAATATCATGATAATCTTGACAAATTTTGATGAAAGATTCTTTCTCTTTGGAAGTACACACTTTTCCAATCTTCAAAAACTTCTCATGTGCTACCTCGACTTCCTCAAAATATTCTTCTTTGACCACCATGTTAGAGATTTGTCTTTTGGCTTGATCATCTGAATTAAAAATGGATTCTAGAGTAACTAAGACTTTTGGTAGCTTGTTTCTTTTCAATTGTATAATTTGATCACCATATGACTCTTACAACTTATCCTAATTTCTTACAACAAAATCTGCCTCTTCTTGTATGAAAAGGAAATTTTTATTTATCACTTTAAACACTTTCCAGCTGCTCACATTATTAGGGACCACAGATTAAACCACTATTTTGAAAATTTTCTTCCCTTTCATGATATCAACAAGTATGTTGTATTGCGAGCCAATTATAGCAATCCTATCAGCATCTTGATTCTAATTTCTAGGAACTGCATGGATTCCAAATGCTTCAAAATATTCAATCATGTCCTAGACTTAGTTCTTGTATGATCTTAAAATATAATTCTTATATGCATTATGTGTCATCACTTGATGAAGAACTAACTCACTATCTCCAAAAATAGTAAGGGATTTGATTCCCTTCTTTTGGGCTAGCTAAATTCCTTGTACAAGGGCCTCGTATTTAGCAATGTTGTTAGTACAACTAAACTACAATCGAAAAGATGAGAATTGCTTATCTCCCTCTAGACAAATTAACATAACACCAGCACCAAATCCATTCTTACTTATTGAGCCATCAAAGAACAATTTCCACAATCCTTTCGAATCACTTGGTGTTTTGACAAGTTGTGGTATGATCATATCTTCTTCATGAATATAGTAGGTACCTAATCTGTTTCTTTGAAAAGTAGCAAACCGACTTCTTCTTCTGCCAACACATCGGTATAGGGATCATATCGATGATCTCCACTTACTTCATTGAGCATAGTATTGGGTACTTCTTCAACAAGAGTGGTTGGTTCATGATCAACATCTTCTTCTTTTGGATATTTAATGGTATAATTCCCATTTATAGGACTAGCAGTGTAGGGTTCTACATGATTATGGAAGATTGGTTCCACCCTTAGATTCACTTTGGTTCTGTATTGATTCTTGAGAATCATATGTGATGAATCGGATGATAGATAACTACCCATCTTGGTAGTTAAATCTCGTGATAGGAAGATGGTTAAGAGAGGAGGAAGATTAGTGATTGATATGTCTTACATGAAGGAAAAACTTGGGCATGTATGGATGGTAAGTTGAAGTCCTTTGATAACTCCAACAATCTTAACAGTTGTGCCATCGAGCTAAAAAACTCCTCGTGTAACTGGCGTATATTATATGCCTAGTACATTTGTGAATTGTCTGGGCATGACTGAGCTACTAGCACCAGAATCAATCATGTAATTATGCACCAGGTGATCACTCATGATTGAGGAAATATAGAATGGTGGTGGTTTTTTCACTTGAGGAATACTTTTCCCTTCTAGTTGACAAAAAATCATAGAATTTTCTGCTCCACAACCTAACAATACATTAGTTATACCAAAACTATTGAGAGCCTCTCACAACAAATTTCTTTGAGAAGGAATTGAGAGTGCATCCCACATAGTAACACTCAGATTGGTTTTCTTCATTTGTTCTACTATGCTAAAGGGAATAGATCCAAATTTTTGAAACTTCTTTGGGCATTGGGATCCTCCTTTAGAAAGTGCTTATTGGGTATCATGATGCTTGAAGAACCTTCTTTCCTTGCAGCTTGGCTAATAAGTATTTCTAGTGGTTTCTTTCCCACATCTTTATCAACTACCACTTGTGTCTAAGGATGTGAAGTGGATTCTTGATCAGATTTGGAAGTTTGAGGTTTCATTTCTCTCTTCTTAGAATGAGTGTTTTCCGCCACTAATGAGGAATCTATATTCAACCCACAAAAATATTCTACTTTCCAGTTTAGCAAAGTGGTTTCTTCAGTGCCTATGGTTGATCTACTACTTCTTACTTATATGTTTTATCTATTAGCTTAGAAGTGGAATATATGCTTTAAACCATAAGGGCCTAGCCAATAACTCCATTAGGAAAAAGGTTTTGATTGTGGGGTTGAGAACAAGGATAACACCATTTTTACTCTTGAAATAGATTATTCTGGATAGGTACAATGGCTCTAGATGAGCTAGCAACAAGAGGGTTCCGAAATTTCAAAGGCTTGACATTCACACTTGATTTGTAGCTTGATTTTGTGGCTGATTGTTCCCTTGAAAAGGAGGATGGTTATCCTAATACTGCTGATTTTTTGGCTGATATGGATGATTATATTGAAATTGTTGCCTCTTGAGTGCAACAATCTCGTTTCCAAAAGTTTACAACAGTGACTTAACTTCAAATAGATCATTTGAAGAGGTAGGGGCAGATTGAGCTGGTTGATTAGAGGATGCTAGAATAGGAGCGATGATAGGATGATTATTCATAAGATCTAGAGAAAATGTCATTGGTAGTCATGGAGCTATTTTTCCATCCTAAATCAAGGAATTTTCTTCTCTTATGGTGACATCGTAGGCATCAGGTAATGTAGCCCCTCCCATGGACTGGATCATAATTACTACATCACTATTCAAGGATCACAAATATTACAAGAATGAATTATGTGGAGAAGGCTTTATAAGTGCTAAAATCCTATTCTAGGTTCTATGGAATTAGAAGTTGAAATCACTCACGTATTCTTGGGGAGCTCTCTTCATGGTAGTGATTTGTTCCAAAAGTGATAGGTGATCAATTTTGTCTTCAAACTGTTTAATTAACTTTTCTCCTAACCCATCCCAAGTGGTTATACTGCCAACACTTAACCCTCAAAACCATTGAAGTGCTTTTCCCTTGAATGAGATAGCAAGAAGTCTAATGGTAATGTTGTCCTCTGTGATGTTATGTACGACACAATTTATGGCTACATAAATAATATGTTCCACTAGAGTAATGTGAGTTTCCCCTATGTAAAAGGGTAAACTTTTGAGTGACGCAACAGGTGTAGGCTCATGTTGAGCCAACAGAAGAGGACTGATTGCATCAAAAGGGGGAAAAACTTGGTTTCATGCCATAGCAGCAAGAGGTTAATTGCTCCTTAGTGGAGGTAACCTTCCATAGGAAGGAGTTGCATGTCCCCTATGAGGTAGAGCTGTAACTGGTGATGTTGAAATGCCTCTTCTTCTTCTCTTTAGAGGAGACAAGGAAAGTTCAATATGCTGATAATTTCCTTATTTTGAAGAAGCTCTTATCTTAATTTTTTGCATAAGTTAACACACTGAGATTTGGAATCCTGAGATATAGAGTTTCCATGTACTTTGACTTGTGTAAGTGAGAAGAGAAGCACCAACTCTCTATCCCACCAGAATTCCAAAACTGTTTTTACCAAATCACGCACCCTCCGAATGGCTAGAATGTGAACAAGAAATTTGGTGTGATCTGGACACATGGGATCACCTCTCAAGCTATGGGACTTGGGATTGAGGTGAACCTCCGGAGAAGGTTGGCTTCTTATTCCTAAACTAAGTGTTGTACTACTCCTAGTGTAATAAAATGGCTATCTAGTCCTATGCTAACATTTCATGGGTTTTAGGGGAAGAGATTTACATAAATGAACTATACCAGGGATGGTGAAGTGAAAAATAAAGGGTGTTTCCAGACTTAGGAAGGGTTAATTTGAAGAGGGTGTGTGCACCATAGGTCAACTTCACCTACTACAACTTAAAGAGGGTAAAAAATACCACAGATTAGAAAGCACGTGTTCCCTTTGTTAAACTTGATCAGATAAATTGGTTATCAGTCTTCAAGTGAAGAAGGATGAACTTGAGAAGGGTGAACAAGCACCACAACTCAACTACATGCAATGCTCCACCACTTGATAAAAACATATCTCCAAGAACCTGTAACAAAAACGTGAACTTACACAAAAGTACCTCTGAAGCATGAGAAAAGGTACAAAAAAGTATAGAAGGATGAAAGGAATGAGATTAGTCATAGAAAACACACTTTTATTACTTCAAAAATTTACACAATGTATCATACATTCAGGAGAGTCAATAGTTTCCATTACATTCTTGAAGAGGAGGCTTGAAAGTTCTCTCAACATACAAGGACAACTTGCGAAGAGAGAGGAATCTTGAAAATTTGCACTTTCCTAAGATGTACGACTTTCCAACCTATCTAACCTATTGGAACCCTTTAGAATGAGCTTCCAACTTAAATTTATAGAATAATATGTGAGAGAGAAGAGGAAAGGTACACATTAAATTCCTAACTTAAAGGCACATGATGTATTTATTAAAGTTGGTTGAACCACTTTGAGAAGCTTCCATCATGTGCCATTAATTATGGGTTGACCTAGTTTTCTTTAATTAATTAAAAGAATATTTAAATAATAATAATAAATATTATTATTAAAATATTTAAATAAGTAAAATTATTAAATTAATTAAAATTAATGGTGGGACCCCTGTTGACTGGTTTGACTCAAAGAGGGAGGGGTCATGAGGAAAAGGCCAAAAATGAGCCCAACTCGGTGGTTGGCTCACCGAGCCAACTCACCAAGATGGGAGATGAGCTCATCCACTACTACATCGAGCTAGTTGCCCTAATTGATCTCGAACATCTTCCATACGAGCTCACCACCAAACTCTGTTTCTCTATCTCTTCCGGTTTAGGCTTAATATATATGTGACCCATTCCGAGTTGGATTCCACAAGCTCATGTTCACAAGACTCTCTTCATGTGAGTCATCACCACATCAAACCACGTGAGTACCTTGTTAATTCCATAAAAATTCATTCACATTTTGGCTAGCTCATGTCTCCTACCAACTTTATCCAACTCGGCCTTGATTTACCATCACCAAATAGCTTAACGTCAGTCCACTATCGAGCCCATAGTGCATTGAATGGCCAATCTTATTCGGTCTTGCCTCGGTTCACTGATCTCTATGTGGACTCAGGTTTATGGTGCTCTCTAATGCCATGCATGTATTCTTTTTCCTCTCAGTATCGAGATCCTCCATCGACCGAGTGGCCGAGCTCCATTCTCGTGTCAAGTTTCCCTTGTAACCACACTGAGCTCCCTATCTACATCAAACTCCTCCATGATACATCTAACCCAAGCTAGAACTTGCCACATTCTCAATGACTTATCTAGATCATCGCAAAGTGGCCTCCTCCCCATCTCTGTCTTGCCAATCTTAGTATGGACTCGTAGAGCATGGTTAAACTTAAAAATTTGAGTTACTATACATTTTTTCCACATAGATCTTCTCCCTTTGGTTCGACACCATGAGATCTACTTGTAATCTCACAAAACTCTTTGCTAGTTCCTTATTTGCATTCACAAAGTAGCTCGGTGACGACTTACTACCGAGCCCATCATGGATCGTTTGAAATCACTTGGTCCTAATTCAACCAACAAACCCACTCTAAGATCCCTTATATTCCTCTAACAGTCAAATTCCATGAGCGTGTTGAGTTAGTTAGGCTCTTTATGTGAGCATCAACCCTTATCAAGATCTAATGTCTTAATTCTTCCTACATACCCCAAAAGCCACATAACCCAACCGAGCTGATGAGGAGCTCACTTATTGTTTTTCTGAATCACTCTTTTTTGAGCTTTAGAAATAGTTTTGCTAACCGAAGTCAGCTTGCATCGTTACCCTACGATTTTGATTTCCAACTTGAACCATATCCTTAGCTCCATGTTGACGTTCATCATCACTAGCAACCTCCACTCACCAAGCCTTCTTACCACAGGTGCCCCAAGCTCGCTTTTCATCATACCATGTATCTCAAATGATCGAGCTATCTCTCATGTAGTATGTGTTTGTGTCCACTGAGATGACATGTTGGGTCTCTAAATTGGCTGACACCAAGACTTCAACCATTTAAGATAATAACTTGGATTTCGTGCCATGCCTAGGTTGATTCATTCAACACCGAGCTTGCATAATATTAACATGCTCTTCCCATCAAGTGGCTTGGTGGATCCTTCACATGCTGCATTCTTGCACTTTTGAGCTTCAACAAACCCGACTTGCTTCCTGATCCATTAGGCTGAAGTGCGTTTAATGGCCGAGCAACTCAAAGCACTAAACCTACTAACCATTTGCGAGTGAGTTCCTCTACATTACTTTTCATGGATCTTAAAATATAAATTAAGTCACGAGATGACTTTTCTAATAGCTTGGTGATGGATTTGGAATCTCCATGACTCGGTAAAAAATGGAGATTAATTCCACCTTTACCATAACCATTTTCTCATGATGGATTTTCCAGATTGGGAGTCCAAACATTGATTTTCCATATTTATGTTGGCATGGGTTTCATACCATGAAAATCATACTCTTCAGAAGTTCGGCCCCATTTCCCTTTAGAGTTGGGATAATTCTTTGGAACCTCCCTAAAATGGATTCCTTGTGTTAGATTTCTACCACCAAAATTCCACATGAAATTGCTTTTCATGATCCCCACGTTCTTAGAAGTTTAAGTCTCAAAACCTGAGGATCATCTTGCCATCAAGGCATGGATTATTTGTCACAAAAATCTATATTCTTGGTGATTCAAACCTCAAAACCCGCATACCCCTAAAATTATCTTGTGATTCAGTGATCGAGCCTTGGACCAAACTATGTATCAATCCCAAGACTCACTAAGCTCCCTAACTAGGCTTCATGCTCATGAGATCCCCATACTAAAACTTGAACTCAATCAAGATTTTCTTAGTGGTCTCACTGAGATATATGTGTACTCACCTTAGTTTAGTTCTTCTTTTTAATGCATGGCTACAAAACTATGAGATTAAAACATTCCTTTCCTTTAATGCATGCCTCTATTGAAATGTCCATCGATGAGGCCAATCCAAGCTCATAATGTAATTAGACATTGATAAACTTGGCCAGGAACTCAAACTTGAACCATTTCTATCGCTAACTCTCTAACTCTTCCAAGACTTTCCGAATGACTCCAACAATCCCTAGAAATGTTTCTTCATTAAAACCATTTTTGAGCCATGATACTGATTTTCCTATTAAGCATTTCTCATAGTTGTTTAACCAATCTCTGTAAGAATAGAATCAAATGACCAAGATCCTTACCGAGTGAGCTCAACTTGGTTCAATTCAACGTTATGCAATATTGATTGAGCTTTCAGTCTCGAAAACCCTTTTAGGTGTTTCCACACTTACATTAAAACCTTGGATTTCCTAGATCCTCCTTGAAACCTGAGGACCATAGAGACACATCAGAATCTCCTTAACATGATTAATTAATTATTCTAATTATTTTATCTTGATGACGACCGAAAGTGGGTCCATCGAACCAACATTCTGCATTTGAATACAACCTGACCTCGTTGTCTAATTTTGATATGTGCATAAACTTGGATTACATGTAACATAATTCTAACTTGCAAGTTATTTTTTAATCTAATGGTGTTAAGGATTTATTATAATGTGGTGTACTATTTGATAGTACATGCCCTTAATGAATTATGAAATATGCAAATTGTAAGAAAAAAATTATGCCCTTGGAGTATGTCCCGTGGGTATGATCTTCTATGTATATTTTTAGTCCTTTACCGATAAGCTTGTACATAGTTGATGTGGAATAATAATATCTTATTTATTCTAGTATAGACCCTATAATGAGGTTGTATAGTTCTTCATGCATTTTGGAATAAACTAAGCATAGGATGTGTGAAGGGGCTATTTTTGGGAAAAAAATACATTTGATAACTATCTTTGGGTTGGATATTTAAGGTGTATTTCAAGTATGAGGTAAAAATGATTTCTCTCCCATACATATCAACTTGAGCCATCCCCCATCTCAATGTTGTACCATGTTATTTAACTAAAAGTAATCAAATGGTTCCTTGTGGAAACACAATCATAAAAGATCATGGAATCTCATTTTAATTGAAGGGTATGTGGTTTTAATACTTTTTATAAATGATGCAAACTAAATGTTTAAGTTATTTAAGTTAATTTCGATAAGGAATGAGATAATTAAAGTGTAATATTTGTGAGAAAATATGTAAATACAATGATAAACTTATTCTTTTGGAAAATGAGATCATATGTGTATGGTAGTAAAATAACTTTAAAATAAATGTAGTAAAATAACTTAACTAAATTGAAAGCAAGATGCAACCACATGAGAACATTATGGATAGTGTCTTTTCATCCATTCCTTTCATTACACCTAGCTATTGTCATAATTGGTGAAATTTCTCTTATTTATTTCTTATTCCGTAAAATTAAACAACCGAAGTAGTTAGATAAGAACACTATTTTATAAACTATATTGTACATATGGTAATGTGTTATGCTCAATTGAGAGGGTGTGGTGTTATTCTTTATTGTGTCATTTGTGAGGTTGTACGTTGGTGTGGATCTTGGGAAAATCAAACCTTAAGTTTTGTCTAGTTTTATAATAACTAAATAACTATTTAAAAAAATACTAAGGTTTTAGCAGTCATTTTGGGTTGTGAAATTATGGTGTGTGATATAATGATGAAGAAGTATTTGTTGAAGAGGAATAGGTTCCTATGATTTAGGTTGAAGAATCTCAACCAACTATTTCTTGTCATGTAATGTTAAGGATTAGTACCTCAAAAACCCTCAACATTTTTGGCTTCATAAAGAAACAAAGGGTGACACTACTAATTGACTCTGTAAATACTCATAAATTCATCAATTATAAGTTGTGATTATGCTTACATTTCTCTATATATCCGGACCTAAAGTTTCAGGTAATGGTTACAAATAGAGGTAAAGTTGTTCACTTAGGAAATTTTCATAAGATTAAGCTATCCATGGGATATTACCTTCTATATGGCCCTAAGTATGTCATTTTAATGTGGGAATAATATATTGTGTTAGGGGGTCCAATGGTTCACTTCCTTGGGAACTGTTGAGATGATCTTATACGATTTGGTCATGATGTTCCATTATGAAGGGATGAATTTTGAGATATGAGGGATGAAGTAAATTTATTCACAATGGATAAGTTCTCATCAAATGTAGACAATTCTTAAAAATGTTCATATGGGTTTGTGGCACAACTCTTTTCATTAGAATCTCAACAATCAAAAGGTATTATAGCATCATATCTCTAAGAAATTGTTAATGAGAACTTGGTAATTTTTGGGGAGATGCCAAAAGGGTTTCCTCTTAAGAAATATCATGATCAACTTATTTAGATAATACCATGAATCCAACCATCCAATATTATACCATATTAGTACCCTTATTTATAATAGATTAAGATTGAAAATGTGGTACATGAGATGCTAAAAGCGAGTATTATTCGTCATAGTTGAAGTGTTTACTATTCTTCGATGGTGATCATATAAAATAAGGATGAAGTTTGGAACATGTGTCTAGAATAAAGAGATCTCAATAAATATATAGTGAAATATACGTATCATATTCCTAAAATTGAGGATTTAATATATGAAGATAACATGGTGTTGTTTATTTTACAAAATTAGATCCTCAATTAAGTTATCATCAAATCAGAATTTATGATGAATGTATTCATAAAATAACATTTAAGACACATGAGGGCCACTATGAATTTCTATTAATTCCTTTTGGCCTTAATAATGCACCATATACTTTCCATACTTTGATGAATTCAATATTTTGACCATTTATGTGTAAATATTTTAGGTATTATTTGATGATACATTAATTTATAACAAGACACAGGAGGAACATTTAAATCGTCTACATAAATTTTTAAACATTCTAGATAAATAAAAATTTATTTGAATCCCTCCAAGTTTTCTTTTGGAGCAAGGGAGGTATGATATTTGGGTTATATTGTGTCTCATAAAGGTTTAAAATTGGATCCTCATAAGATATAGGCCATGTTGGAATGGAAAATTTCTAAAAACCTCAAAAACTTTAGAGGATTCTTGATTTACAGGTTATTATTACATATTTGTGAAGAATTATGGTCTGATTTTAACACCACTCTTAGTTTTATTGAATAAATATTGTTTTCATTAGAATTAGGAAGAAACCCAAGAATTTGAGTCACTTTGAAGAAGTCCATATACACCACTCTAGTTCTAGATGACCCAAATTGCTCCAAAACCTTCATTATTGAATACGATTCTTTAGGGTGTGGCATAGGTGTAGTACTTAAGAAATAATGTCACACCATTACATTTTAGAGTCTTCAAATCAAAGGTAAAAACATATCCAAACCAACTTATGAGAAAAAAATGATGGTTATTCCTCTTGCAGTCAAACAATGGAGACCATATCTCACCAGCCATCACTTCAAGGTAAAGAAAAATTATGATAGTTTAAGTTACCTCTTGGAAAAAAATTTATCGTATGAAGAACATAAAAATGGGTCACAAAGATGTTGAGATATGAATTTGAGATATTTTTCAAGAAAGGAAAATAAAACATGGTAGTTGATACATTATCCAAGAGAGATGAGTCCACAAAACCATTTTTATATGTCATGTCTATATTACAGGTAGATTAGGTAGATAAAGAAATATTATAATGATAGATTTAAACGAGATACCCAAATTGCCATTCAAAATCTCCAATGGGATCCAAGAATTCCATAAAACTTTATATGGAAGGGGGATGCATTTTTCTATATTAATCGACTTTATTTATGTAAAAACCTACTCTCAAAGGTCAAGTTATGTCGAGCTCCATAATTATATAATGCGAAGTCATTTTGGGTTCCTAAAAACATATCAAAAAAATTTTAAAAAATTATTTTAGTAAGGATTGCATAGAAATTTGTGGCAAAATGTTTATTGTGTTAGAGTAAGAAGGAAGAAACTATTAAGTCAACAGTGGCTAACGTTATCTCCTAGCATGTCATATCATATGTATTTATGCTTTCATATGATTAGTAGGTCATCCTTAGGTATTTTCATAGTATAATAGGGTATATATGAGTTAGTATGTGGTATACAATCATCATATTGAGCATTTGAGTCTTATTTAATGGTTTGGAGGTTACCCCGTTGAAGTGGTTAAGTAATTATATCTTCATATTTTGATAATTTATTTATCTCTTGTTTTTATTTTTGGAATCACAATCACTAAGATGGGGATGAATCAATTCCTTTAACACTTTTACTTTAATTATTTTAACTTTCATGAACCATCAAATAAACCAGTTAACCATTGTGAGCTTATTATACATGAAATGACCATCCACAAGAACACAAAGAAAGATAGAACACAACATATATGTGTGAAACCCTAAAGGGAATAAAACCCACTCATATTTTATTAATAAAACCAAAATTAATAATTAGTGAATCACCAACTCTACAAGGAACACCAAACCCTAATTATCAAGCACCAACTTGACAAGGTTTTAACAATCACCCAATTATAAGGAAGCTACAAATCCACAAGATTTATTAAATCACAAAATCCAAAAGGAGAAACAAACCCTAAGGTTTTATTAAGAAAAAAACTTGCAATGAAGCACCAACTCCCTAAGTGACTTAACGCTAATTCAACAACCCATTGACCAAGCACCCAATCAACCAATACAAATATTTTCCATCTTCATTATTGTTTCTATCTCAAAAATGATGGTATTATTTTATCTTCTACTTTACTATGTTATCTTATTATTTTTATATTATCTATATATGATATATCAATCACATCATCATGCTCTCAAGCCTATTTCACACACTCTAATTCTCAATCATCAAATGAAATATATACCCCTGCTTTTTTGTTCTTGAATACACTCAAAACTTCATGTCATACTCCTTTGCTAATTAATTTTTTTCACCTTCACTAGGTCATATGGGCATTGACCTACACAAGAAAATTTCATATATGATGTTTATCAAAATCCATCTACTCTTCTTATATGGTCCATAATACATTATTCTTCTCTCAAACATACAACATACTTTTGGAAATTGGTGAGACTTGGGGGTTTTGAAAGGACCCACATCCTTGTACAAAAATCCCTTAAGGCTGTATAAAACATTTAAGTGTAACAAAGACGAAGACCCCAATATCAAAGGGAATGTCAAAAGGTAAAAAACAAAGAAAATGAAAAATGAAGACTACAAGACTCATTGTTATCACTAAAACAAAATTACCTTTCAAAATCCCTTACACAGGATCTTAGATGTATAGAAATAAAATTATTTTTTATTTTAATGACAGTCCACTCATCCCTCCTATGAGGATATGAATCTTCATTTGAGTGAGTTGGAGGTAAAATCTTAGAGGAAGGCAAAATACCAAAATTGTGCTTCTCAAGTAGTGAAACTAGTAACAACACAATCGAGTATCAACCATTGGAATCGGTTTCTACATCCGATCCAACATAACTGGTCCAACCTTCTCATTTTTAGGTGTAATCATGAGTTTGGAATGGATTCCTTATCAGAAATTTCCTTGGCATCAATAACTAACTCAAGTTCTACATCAATAAATAAAATATCTTTATGAGGGTCCTTCCGCCAAGAAACCTTTTCCTTCTTATATTTTTGCTTTACCATTTGAAAATCTGAAGTGAGATGTCCTAGGTTAAATAATTTTATACATCTGAAGGGAAATCCTTCGTAATCAAGGGGTTGTGACCAAACCCTATCCAACACTTTAAGGTCAATAGAGGTAGGTAGATAAAGTGAAGTATCCAAATCCATCAATATCCATGTAAAAGTAATATGAGTGTAGGATTCCGTATTGGAATCAATGGATAAAAATTTAACCGAAGTGTTTCCAATAGTAGAAAAACTTTCTTAACCCCAAAACTACAATGGTAGATGGGGTAAATGAATCTAGAATGGTTTAACAATGAAAGAGGTTGTGATTGAATTGAAATTCATGAACCAAGGTTTCATCAACAAGTGATGATTCTGTAGTTCCCATATCTTTGAGAGAATGATAGCCCTATCACCATCAATGATAAAAACCCCTTGCATCTAGGTAAATATCTATCCTACTGAAACAATAGGACTCCGGTTTGTATAAATCCACAAGTGAAGGAGTGGAAGACATTTCTATAGTCTATTGAAGAGATCAAACCATTGGAGGAGGAGAACTCTACAATCTCTAGCACTAAATCACCAAGAGGCCGAGGTGCAGCCTTGGTGGTAACGAGAGGTTTGGAAAATGAAGGATCAGAAGTAAAAACATAAGAGCACTTCCCAAGAACTAAATCAGAGCCTACCTTTTCAAACAGGTTAATAGAGGGGATGACATACCCCTTGCTACCATTAGATGGACCAACACTATAGTAGATCAAAGAAGACTGAGGGGCTTGAACACCCATCACCACCTGTGAAAATCTACCACCAAAACCCTCTATATGGCCCCGTTGCGAAATATTTTTGTAAAAACAGAGGTTGGATCGGTGAAGACCCTCTGCTTACTGGTTTCTATTTGAAGAAACTAAGCTAGGGTTTACAAATAGATGATTAGGGCATGAAAATTTTGGGGAAGACTTCCAAAAAAACATTGCGTAAAATACAACTCTTGGAACCCAAAAATAGTGAAGAAATTTAGATGTTAAACACTTTTATTACACTAGAGCTATGAACCGGAATGGTGAAGGATCGGTTTCTCTAGGTGGGACATGGTGGTGGGCTTTGGTCCTTTATTTCGCTAAGAGATCCAAATTCGAGTGCCTTGCTATGTTTTTCTTGGTCCATATGGAGAAGTTTTACCCCTACCTCAAGGTGTCCCCATGGCCACTTATTGAAAGCATCTAATGAACTCAATGGGAATTGAAATTAGGTTGATGACTACAAACTACTTGTAACTCATTAATAGACCAAGACATTGAGTTCAAACTTTGGATGGTAAATGATTTTACTATACTAGATTTATGAACTCGAGTGGTTGAGGAGAAATTTCTCTAAGTGGTAAATAGGGGTGGGCTTGGGTCCTTAATGTCCACCGAGTGATCCAAATTTAGAGTGTCTTGTTATGTTCCATTTGGTCCATATGGAGAAATTAGACCCTACCTAAGGGTTTCCCCATGGCTACTTATTGAAACCATCCAATGAGCTCAATGGGAATGGAATTTTGTTTTATGATTAAAAATTACTTGTAACTCACCAATATCCTAAGACCTTGAGTTCCTCAAGCATACAACATTAGCTATCTCCTTTTTTACATTATTTTTCACAACCCAAATAGGCCTAATTTTCCTTGTTTTTATACATGCCTCGAGTGCACAAACACTTTGGTCATCCATGATATATTATATAAAATTATTAAAACATCAATAAAACATGAAATCATTGTATCTTAGTTGGCCATACTTAAAATATGTTCAATTCTCCATTAGGTATCAAGAGGATCTATTAGTATTAGGTTTGTACACATAACAAAGAAATCATGATCTTAATAGGAAATCATGGACATTTTGAAATCTAAAAACCTCTTTAAAAAAATCAATTACCTCTTCATACCTTTTCCATACTTGGAAAGCTCTACACCATGTTTTCTCAACATTAAACCTTCTTGAGAACAAGAATTGTCAAACCGCCCCAAAAGTCTATCTTGTAGGACAAATCTTGAGAACCCTCAAGCTGATCAACCATGAAAAATAAAACATGTAAACAAGTACTATATGACCTCAAAAACATTACCATATGAATTAGACACTTAAACTTAGGGCACGAGGGCCCAACAACATCACTTCACCATGATCACTCAAAACTATCAAAATGTCCTCAAAATCTAGTCATGATAAATTGACCTCATGGGAACACTAAAAGAATGAAAATTTTACAAAAAAATAATATACATGGATTATAGTTTAATAGCATCCTCAAATATCCATTTATTCATCTTCTCGCAATGCAAAACATGAGAGCTACAATAAAATCTTCATAAAACAGTCTTGTACCTATATTTTTTCTCTCTCATCCGATTACTTAATACCACCCTGAGATATTTGGGAGATTCCATTACATGTTGTAATAAAAAAACTAGATAAACCAATCAATTTTGATCTTGTTTCAGAAATATATTTCTTATCAACTTCATGTTAGGGTTTTAAGAGGGTTTATGAGCGGTTTCGGTGTTAATAATTTTTAAAAAGGTTGGGGCCTTAAATTTAAAAATAATTTCATGAGTTCTCATCTATTTACCTTCCATATCTCTCTCAAGATATTAGGTTCACACGTAGAGGTTACACATGAAAAATAGGAAATTAAAGTGCATCTTGAGTTGGGATTCTCCATTCTTGTGAGCTTGATAGGACCAAATAGTCACTTTCTTGAAAAATCCTCCAAACCAAGACTTAAAATTCATCAAAATACCTAAGATAGAATTCTTAACCTTTATCCATGCTTTCAGTTGCATACCCACCCTGAAAAATGATCATCATGCCTCATTAGAATAGGTAGATGTCAAGAACTAGTTCTAGGTGCAAACCTCAAAACCATTTTCACACTTTTTCCTTCAATCCAAGACCAAAAACTATTCCAAAAAATCTAATATAAATTTTTACATGTCTAAAAATTATATCATGCTCATACTTTCCTTGGAAAATAGTCCTCATACCTTTTCAGTCATTTTCTTCATCTTGCTCTTCTTAATAGTGGTCTTCTTTCTTCAACTGACCTTTAAACCTATTTCCATGCATTATAAACCAAATTATCATTCTCAAAAATGTAAAACAACCTCTGCATACCTATGAATAATCATATCACCAAGCTACCATGACCTATTTGTCATCATACCTTCACAAGAACATCTTTGTCTTGATTGTCTTGAAATTCTCTCTTTCTCGATGTCGTTTCCAATCAACCTTCACAAGTGATGCACTTATATTTTTAAATCAATGACTACTCAAAAATATCTCCCCATGAAATCAACCATGTATACTATCAAGCTTTGACATCAATGAAAACATTAAAAAATATCCCCCTTTTTCATTTATGGAAATCATCCTTAGAAACATTATGATAACCATTTTAGTCTAAGCACTAGGATATCATTCTCCTCCTTTTTGAACATTCTACCCATTTGACATTAATGAAAAGGATACCTGTAACTTCTTACAACACTCCTTTTATAACAAAATATCAATAAAAGAGATATAAGAAAATTGTTATATGATCCTTGGATCTGAACTTCACTACCACAATGAAATGCTTTGACACGAATTGTTGACAAAGGAGTCACCTTAGGATCATATCAGTTATAGTAAACTTATTGAACAATACCTTCAATAAATTATGCTTCATCTATATCACTATCTATATAGCATAGAGTTATAAATCCTCCCAGAGAAAATTCTATGAAAACCACACTATTTCTCCTCCTTTCTAAAAATTATCAACTAAACATGATAATATCTAACACTTATTGATTCTACCTCTTTGATATCATACTTATAATAAATGATTGGAAACATCAACAAAATGGGGAATCACAATCAAACATGACATGTTTCCCCTATCACTATGCATTATCTCTCTAAAAAGAATCATATCACAAGATCACTCACATTTTCCTTGAGATGAAAAAGCCGACTTGAACCTTTGATCACACATTAGGACACTGTATTCTTAACATCAACTAAAAAATTAGGGAATCCCCTTTTGACCTCCTAACTTGAGCTCACCACATGAGTCATCGGGACACTCAAACCATCATTATCTTCCTTCAAACCTCTTGATACAAACACCACTTCCTAACATAGATTAAGCTCAACTCAACATATGCCCAATACCAATGACAAAGCTCAAATACCAATTACTAATAATTTATAGAAAAAATGAACAAATATTTCTTACCTTATACACCATCAACACTTTTATCTTTGTCAACAATCTTGAACATGTTTTCAAGACTCTCCATATTTTCTTGATACTACTTTCCTACTTATGAAGCTAAAATATCCTCTTGCTTAACTCCCCGATTCTTGACTCCTTTAATGACTGCTAGAAACCAATTAATTTTATTCAAATCTCATTAACTTTCCTTGATGAAACTGTCATAGACCTTCTCAAAACAATACTAGTGACTTCTCCATTGCCTTCATAGAATGTTCTCACTAAATGAACTCTCAAACCTTAAACATAAAATAATTCTAAATATCATCACTTAAAAACATGAAAACTTATATACCTTGATCCATTAACTCATAGAGCCAACAAGCTCCCCTATGTCCATATTATCCTCTTGAGCCACATAGATTCTTTTGTCTATATCAAGACTCCATTAATACCAAAAAAACTAGGTCAGGATACAACTAAAGATATTTTTCTAAGGGAACAATTATAGACCTACGTGATAGGTAAGAAATATTCAAGCTCTATTTATATCATTCTTCCTCCTATAAGTCATCAAAACACAAACCTAATTATGTCATCTTCCTTGCATCAACATCATTATTGTTAACTAGTTCTTCACTATAATAGACCTTTGTAATGATTATCTTCTTCATAATATGTCAGGTTGGGACAATACAACTCATGCCTTGGAATTCTATGCACATAAAACACTTAACTCTTCACGTTAATACCCTTAATGTAAAAATAGACAATATTGGTGTAGAAAATAGCAACAAAAATTTCAAATACACTACTACAAGGATTACTACAACCAATCCAACTTTCTCTGCATGTGAAAGACCAAACAAGGTTCATTAGTTCTCAATCTGGTTGGTAATAAAAGAATTGATCTAATTACCTCTTGAAAGGTTGCATATGCTTCTGCATACCCTATTACCTTTGAAAATGGCACCATTCCATCAACTGAGATACCCTAATTCATGTATTTCATCTTTTACTCACCTTTCCAACATCATATCCATAATTATCTTCATTGATTCACCATGGAAGTAACATAATTTATCTATTTCTAGGATTCTCCCTCCTTCTAGTACCCTAAACTATATTAAACCACCTTAGACAACACTAATTCATCTATAAGTTTGATGGAAAGGAATCAATAATTCAACCTTTTACTACTTACTAACAATTTCCATGTAATCTCTTAATACAATGCATTTGGATCAACCATTGTGAAGGCAAAAAAAGGCACCCACAGTGAACTACTACCACCACTAATCACTCTTTAGTATCCCTAAGGTATACACAAATTTCAAGACCTCACTATTTGTCTAATTCTCCCTTCCTCACTATTTGCATTCTTTCTCAAAAGCCCTCATTAGGTCTACTTTCCTAGACTGTTAGAAATAGAGTCTTTTCTAGGGAGTATCAAAACTGAAATAAGGTATTTTCAAGCACCCTTTATTGAGTTTTAGGTGTCCCTAAATTTTATTGAATCAATTATACTCCTAAATCACACTCTCTTTGTATTCCAGCCTTCACAGTTACGCTTCTAGACTATGTCACAGTGTCTACCTAGCTGATGTCAGATATCTATAGCTTTTCACCAAGTGAAACCATTATATTCCTTCTTCATCACTTTGTAGACTCACTCCTCATGCTTTTTATTTATTCTCAAGGAAGAATTCCTTCATGAGGGTTTTTAATATACAATTTCCTCTCTAAACCCTACCTAATTCTTCCCTCATCCCCGAGAGCTTATTTTCATTATAGCTTCAATTGTAACTTAATTCAAGACCTCAATCTTGATAAGGATATATGTTACATGATAAGAAGAATATGTTCTTACCAGGGAATTTGGAGAAACCTCAAAACATGAGTCCTTGTTAGCTTTCATTCAATCAAACCTATAGATGGTTATCTCAGTTAAAAGAAAATTACACTGTTAGGTATGATGATGCTTGTACTTGATTACCCTGCATGCATGATTTATTTTTTACTCTTAGAAAATTTGACACACAATGTATTTGATGTTCACCCCTTTGAGATATTTGAAAACAAATAATTATTTCTCCCAAACAATTTCACAGTTACAGTTGCTCAGTCACATGTCAAATCTTCAACAAATAATAAAGTTTGCATTGATTCATCTTTCAAAACTTATAGGAATAATTTATCAGACCCTCATACTCATGACACCATATATTATTTCCTCAAAACACTTTTACAAGAGTGATTATTGTCATAATATATCACAGTTTCATGGTTACAGTTACACTCTTAGGTTATTTCATCATGCATGAATAACACCACAGAGGGTTTGTTCTTAGTATCATACCAATACCTTCAAGTATCCTCCTTGAGGTCTCAGTGGAATCACTATAAATCCTTCCTATGCTCAACCACAATAAACAAAGTTTCAAAACAATAATTCTCTTACAAGGAACATAGTATATGTTTCCTTTGAGCTTTCAAACTCATCTAAAGGAGGTTTTCAAGATTATTAAGGGACTAACATCAACCATACATCCAATTCATAGACTTAAAGAAATATTGACAAGACCAAAATCCTCCTATAGGGTCTAAGATGTTGTTTTCCTTATTGCTTTTCTACTATCCTTGTCCAAGACTTCATAGTTCACTTTATCCTGCACTATCATACACAATGATAATCACATAAAAACTTATAGAATTTTTATTCATAGATCATAGAAGGCCATACAAGCCACATGTGAAGTATCTCCATGCACATTCAACAACTACCATGGTATTCACACGATTCAAACTTACAAAATATTACACAAGCATTGTTTTCTCTTTTCTTGAAGTGTTTCTTGATTTCCATTCGAATGGGAATGAGGTTATTCAGTTACATTAGATAATTTATAGTCTTTTCATCAAATTAAAACTAAATGAAACACCTTAGACCACTTGGTCACATGTGTAATCTTAATCTTGACATTAAGTTTCTTAGCTTAAAGACCAAATTCTTGCTTCTAGACTCATGTCAAGATTCCTAGTCCCTAAAGGAGACCTAAAACACTCTCTTACACCTCATTTCATCTTCTTATAATATTATAAACTTCAAGATCTAATTAGAACAACCATAACAAGCCAAAATGGCCTTAAAGACTCCAAATTTCACTTTTGGAGGGAAAGTATATAACTTAAAATTTTAAAGACCTAGAACCCATTTAACACACGTAATAACACCTATTGACTGCTAATACCTTATTAACATACTTTCAAACCAAAATGTGGATGTTTCCATCCTTACATACATCCTAGAGTTGATGCTCCTACATCATACTCCAGGGGTAGGAAAAGTATGAGCCTACTAATTGCTTTTCTTCTTCTTTTTCCAATTATTTTGTGCCTTCGCTTTATGTCTTCTTGCTTCATTCTTCAAAGATTTATTTTTTTCTTCTCCAAGAGTCTCATAGACTTAGTTTTTGTTTCCTCTTCCTTGCTTTGTTCCTTTGAGAGCTTATTTGGATTCATCTTCTTCATTATGAGTCTTCCTTCTTCATTATGAGTCTTGGAAATGACTCATCCTTCTCATTCTTTGTCACACCTACACATTCACAACTAGGAACATGATTATTTTTAAAATCATGAGGCTTCATTTCCTCCAAAATTATTAGAAACTTTTGGTTTTCTTCTTTATTTGGGGCTTCTTCAAATTCCCTCTTGATTTCACCTATACATTTTACATTTCCAAAATCCAACTCCATCTTTCTTTTCTCTATTTGAAGTCCCAATAGATTAAAACCTTTCATTTTTTCTCTTTATTTCTCTAATTCATCCATATCATGTTATTTTTCACTCTTCATTTCCATCTCTTGGTCTATGCTTGCAATGTTTTCTTTAGACTCCAAGCTTTCTCTAGCATTCACCTTGGTTTTCATCTCATCCTCTCCACTAAGCCAACTCCACATGACTGTGAGAGTTTTCCATGACCTTTTCACCATACCAACTGCTATATTTCTACCTTTATTTGATTTATAGTGAGCTTGAGATGGCCCACATACTTCTTCTTTTAAATTTTCCTCACTTATGTTCGATTCTTCATTTAAGGAATTTTTTTCCTCTCTTTCCTCTCTGGATGTATGTACAGTAACACACTCCAAGGAAAATTTTTATTTAAAAATGGGAGGCTCTCTAGCCCCTTGAGTAGCTCTTTCAGTGAGCTCTTCTTATTCTTTACTCAAACTCTTCTCTTCTTCACTTTCTCTAAGAGATGCCAAAAATCTCTCTATATCTTCTTCTTCTTTGTTATTCTTATCCTCTTCCAGGATAAATTTTTGAATTCTTCTTATCTTCTCATTCTTCTTATCCTTCTCTCTTCCTCTTTTATCCACCTTCTCATCTGCATCCTTTTTCTTTTCTCTATAAGTAGTTGAATGGAACATTTAACTCTTTTTTTCAATAACATCCCTCTTTCTTGGATTTGTGATTCCATCCACTATTTCATCAACATGGATACTTGTTCCACATCTCTCTTAAGTGCACTTATTTCTTCTTCCATCCACTTCTCTCTTTTCCTCTCCATCTCTTTTATTTTCTTCTTCTATATTTCTTCATGTTCTTTCTTTCTATGATTGATCATACCCAGTAACTCCTTCAATAGCTCCTCATTGTCTTCTTCCATATCCTCCTTCAACCTTTCTTATTTAAGTCTCTTAGCATTGCTTTTTAGTTTCTCTTCATTCATCTTGTTGAGCCACTTGGGCACCACATAACCATACTCTTTAACCAATTATTTAAGCTCTTTTTTCTTTTCATGCTCTTGACCTACATATCCTTCATCAACACTTGTAATTAAACTTGTTAGCTTCAAGAAATACTTTCATACAAGCTTATTAACTGATCTTACAGGATCCGATACCACGAATGGTGTAGACTAGCAATGATAACTTTCAAATCCACTATTACAAGGCTTACTATAACCAATTCACCTTTGTCTGCATGTGAAAGACCACACAAGGTTCATAAGTTCTCAACCTAGTTGGTAATATAAGAATTGATCTAATTACCTCTTGAAAGGTTCTATATGCTTCTTCATACCCTATTTCCTTTGAAAATGACACCATTCCATAAACTGAGATACCTTAATTCATGTAGTTCATAGTTTAATCAAATTTCCAACATCATATCCATCATTATCTTCATTGGTTCACCATGGAAGTAATCTACTTTATCTCTTTCTAGGATTATCACTCCTTTTAGTACTTTGTAATCTATTCGAGCACCTTAGATAACACTAATTCATCTATAATTTTGATGGAAAGGAATCAATAATTCATCCTTTTACTACTTGCTAAAAATTTCCATGTAATCTCTTAATACAATGCATTTAGATCAACCAAGGTGAAGGAAAAAAGTCACCAATGGTGAACTACTACCACCACTAATGAATCTTTAGTATCCCTAAGGTGTAGAAATTTTTTCAAGATATCACTCTTTGTCTAATTATCCCTTCTTCACTATTTGCATTCTTACGCAAAAGCCCTCATTAGGTATACATTCCTAGACTGTTAGACATAGATTATTTTATAGGGAGAATAAAAAATAAAATAAGATATTTTCAAGCACCCTTTATTGAGTTTTAGGTGTCCCTAAATTTTATTGAATCAATTATACTCCTAAACGAAACTTTCTTTGTATTCCAAAGATTCACAGGTTAGGCTTCTAAACTCTGTCACATTTTCTACCTAACTACTCTTAGATATCTCTTTATTTTCACTTAGTGAAACCATTATATTATTTCTCCATCACTTTTTAGACTCACTCTTTGTTCTTAGTATTTAGTCTCCGGGATAAATTCCTTCATGTGGGTTTTTAATATACAATTTCTTTTCTATACCCTACCCGAGTCTTCCCTCATCCCGAGAGGCTTGCTTTCATTACAGGTTCAACTGTAAGTTAGTTCAAGACGTCAAACTTGCTAAGGAGATATGTTATAATTATAAGAATATTTTTTTACAAGGGAAGGGGAGAAACCCCAAAACCGAGGCCTTGTTATCTTTTCTTCAATGGAACCTATAGATGGCTATCTCGGTTAAAAGAAAAATTACACTGTTAAGTATGATGATGTTTGTACTTGATTACCCTACATGCATTATTTATTTTTTACTCTTAGCACATTGGCCACACCATGTATTTGATGTTCTTCCCTTTGAGAACTTTGAAAACAGCTAAGTATTTCTCCCAAACAAATTCACATTTACGATTTGCTCACATAGGTCAAATATTCAAAAAGCAAGAAAGTTTGCATGTGATTCATCTTTCAAAACTTACAAGAATTATTTATCAGACTCTCATACTCATGTCACCATAGATTAGTTCCTCAAAAAAAATTACAAGAGTGATTACTATAAAAATATATCACTGTTGCATGGTTACTGATTCTGATCTTAGGTTATTTCATCATGCATGAATAACACCATAGAGGGTTTGTTCCTAATATCATATTAATACCTTAAAGTTTCCACCTTGATGTCTTAGAATAATAACTATAAATCCTTCTTATACTCAACCACAGTAAACAAAGTTTCAAAACAACAATTCTCTTACAACGGACAAAGTATATGTTTCCTTTGAGCTTTCAAACTCATATAAAGGAGGTTTTCAAGATTATTAATGGAATAAAATAAACCATACATCTAATCTATAGAATTAAATTAATATTTACAAGACCAAAATCCTCCTACGGGTCGATATGTTGTTTTCCTAATTACTTTTGTACTTATCCCCTGTCCAATACTTCACAGTTCACTCTATCTTGCACTATCATACAAAATGATAATCACATGAAAAATTATAGAAATGTTATTCACATATCATATAAGTCCTTCCAAGCCACATGCAAAGGATATCTATGCACATTCAACAACTGCCATGGTATTCACACAATTATAAACTTACAAAAGCTTACAAAAGCACTATTTTTCTCCCTTCTTTATTTCCATTTGAATGGGATTTAGTTTATTTAGTTACATCAGACAATTTATAGTATTTTAATCAAATTAAAATAGTATGAAACATGTTATACCAATTGGTCATATGTGCAACCTTAATCTTGACATTATGTTTGTTAGCTTAAGGACCAAATTCTTGCTTCAAGGATTCATGTCAAGATTCCTAGTCCTAGACCTAAAAACTCTCTTAAACCTCATTTCATATTATTATAAGATTATAAACTTAGAGATACTTTTAAAACAACCATAGAAATCAAAAATGGCCTCTAAGACTCCAAATTTCACTTTCGGAGGGAAATTTAATAATTTGAAATTTTAAAGGCCTATAACCCATCTACGACACCTAATAACACCTATTGACTAATAAGACCTTATTAACATAATTTCAAACCAAAGTGTGGATGTTTCTATCCTTACATACATCCTAGATTTGATTCTCCCGCATCAAATATTTTGTTATGCTTCATGATTTTACTATGTATACTCAGATTTGACCATTGTGATCTCTCTCAAACTTGTTATCCTACCTTTTCAAAATTCTAATCATAAATTAAACAACACTCCTATAGATCCATATTGAATTTTATATCCTTCATAACCATATAGACTATATGGATCAAAAATTATATTGGTATTACAGATCAATCACCTTCTCTTATATGACACATACCTAGATTAGGACACACAAGACAACCCTAAGCACATAAATACACACCACACTCTTTAATTTTCTATCTACCTATTAATCCTTCATAAACATTATTCATGCACATAACCTTGCAACATAACTCCAGAATTACTGGTGTAATCAAGTCATAATACACATACTCTTGTCATATTTAGTGTCCTTCTCAAAACTACCTCAAGTCTTCATATAGTGATAAAACATCTTCATGATGATTTTTTGAGTGATGAATGCCTTAATGAATCCTAATAGATACAACTCAATTCATAGATCTCTAAAACACTATGGATTAAGGATATTACCATATCTCCATCACCTTGCAATCATTAGGATGATTGTTTTTTATAATCCTCTTTGTCTTGATTGGTAATTCGGCTTGATGGTAGCATCCACCTCCTTCTCCTCTATCTAATCTGATAAAACACATTCGTGGAACTCTTCAATATCTCTCCTATGCTCTTCTATAGAAAACTATTAACCTTTTCTTATAAAATCATTAGGACCAATCTTGATTGTCTTTGGTTCTTTCTTATTATTCATAGTTTCCTATTTCATGGTGTATGTATTTTTTCTTGAAATCTAGGAGATTCAACCTTATTGTTTTTTTTTGGAGATTAATGATGAAAAAATCTTGCAATATGACCACTTTGATGATAATTTTAGCACAAAATTCTACTTCTATTACTAAAGTGATTATTCATTCCATTCCTCCATGATGAATTAACTCTACAATCCATAACCCTATTTCAATATTTATTGCATGAAAAACAATATCCTTTGAAATAAATTTCATAATCCCATCAGTACTCATTCTTATGGGGTTTTATACATTCTCTCTCTATTTACAAACTGACTACATGAGAAACAATAACCACTGAATTAACTTTCATACCTTATAGAATTTTTTTTCTAATAGGATTAGTCCTTTTTTTCCATTGAGGTTGACCTTTGTTTTCACATTAGTATCCTCATTTTTCTCCTTTTGATATTCATTAAAACTAGAGCATTCCTTATCAATATTATTTCTCTTCTTGTGGTCTCCATTGAAACCAAGAACTTCCTTATCATTGGAAGATTTATGACTACTCAACATGTCATTTAGAGCCTCGATGATCTTTTGAATCTTCTCAAAGGTGTTAAAATTTATTGTTTCTTGATCTAATTTATCCTTTAAGGAATCCATCTCCATTTTGAAATATGTGTATTATTCTTCCTTAGCCTTCAGATTTGTTGTCACAACTTCAACTTGGGATTCTAGTTCTTTAATGATCTCATCATGCTCACTATCCATGCTACTAATTTATTCTTCATAATATACGATCAAATAATTAAATTTTTGATTATTGTTTCTTTGGATATTAAACTCATCTAGGGAACTTAACAACTCTAATTCTAGTTTCACTTCTTCCTCTTCATCTTCTAAGTCTTCATCTATACATTCAAATGTTGAAATATTTATTCTTTTTCCATGAAAAAGACTTAATTTTTGTCATGATTTACATGGTAATCATCACATTCATATGAAATGTTGTCACTAAAATTAGAGGATCAATTATCACTATTATATTCTTTGGTATATAAATTTCTCTTGTTCTTGAACGAAATTTTCCCATCATGATTCTTGAAAATTATCTTGTCATGTTTATGGGACTTATTTTACTCATCATGATGTTCAACATGTTCTTCATGCTCATATTTATTCTTGTTATAAAATTTATATGCAAAATGACTAATCCTATCATGGTTGAAACACTTAAATGGAAACTTACCTTTGTAGTTACATGAGCCTTTCCTAAGATTTTCTAACAAACATAAATTCTAAATTTTCATCATTAATCTCTAAATCAAAATTATTCCTTACCTTCTTACCTTGTGACTTATTTTCAGCCTTGACTGTAGCATCCTTCTTGGGAGGTATTCCATCATCTATTATCCTCTCATAATCATTCAAAATCCCATGAATCTCATCCATCTACAATGTGCTAAAATCAATTGCTTCTTCTATAACAAATACCTTAGAGTCAAACTCGGGTGTCAAATACCTCAATAATTTTTTTTCATATAGATAGAGTTTGGAAAGGATATAAGGGAAATATAAAGAAATATATTAAAATATGAGATCAAATCCATCAAAAATATCTATATAAAAACCCAACCAAAAAGAAACCCTACTTGAGTCAAGAATTTTTGGATAACTATTGATTCCTCCATATTTTATCGTAAACCTCTGATGATTTTAAACACTTCATCAACTCTCAAAATATAAGAAAAAGTGTTCTCATCTTCCTTAACTATCAATCTTTCAAAATGTCTTCGGTGTGTCTGTAATTTTACCAACTTAACCTTGGTGTATCCTTCATAAATGGTCTGCAACTTCTCCAAAATTCCTTTCGTTGTATCATAATGCATGATATTCATAAACTCAACCTATAGAATACCACATAACATAGAATTCATTTATTTATAATTAATTTGACAAGGCTTCTCTCATGTTGCATCAGTTAGGGGTGTAGTAGGTATAATGTAGCACATAACCACTAATTGCATATGTCATAACTTAATGACATTGGATAATTATTAATTCAGATGCTCCATCATTTATAATTCTTCCCATTGAAGAGGGGAGATTTATTGGTTGATAAACCTCCTTGAACTTGACAAGCCATACTCATGCTTTTAGGATCTCCTTTGAACTATTAAACATGTTCTCATGGATTAAGGTATGTCCACAAAACAAAGGAATCATAATATTCTTGGGAAATAATGGAAATATTCAGATCTCATAACATATTCAAAAACATTTTCAATGACCTCTTCATACATTCTCCATACTTAGAAATTTATGAACCATGCATTCACACCATTTAACCTTCTTGAGAACAAGAATTATCAAAATTACCAAAAATTTATCTTGCAAGATGAAGCTTGAACACCCTCATATTGATCAACCATGAAAAATAAAACATGTACACATGTTCTATATGACCTCAAAACTATCACCATATACATTACATAATTTAACTCAAGGAACAAGGGCTCAAGAACATCACTTCACCATGATCACTCTAAACTATGCTAAGAAACTATTCATGAGAAATTGAACTCATGGGAGAACTTAACTACCAAATTCTTTCCCAAAACCATCATATATATGGAGTATAGGTCCCTAGAATCCTCAAACATTCATTTATTCATCTTGTTCAATGAAAAAATTTAGATCTACAGAAAATATTTAGAAAATAGTCTTATACCTACACTTTTTCTCTCTCATCTAACAACTAAATGCCACCGGAGATAGTTGGGAGAGTCCACTACATAATACAATCATCAAACTAGCTAAACTAATAAATTCTGAGCCTTTTTGAGAAATATATTTCATATCTATTTTATGTTAGGGTTAATGAGTGGTTTTGGTGTCAAGGATTATTAATAAAGCTCTAGACATTAAATCTCAAAGTAATGTTAGGATTTGTTAGCTAGGTCCCTTCCTTATCTATCCTCAAGAGATTAGTAATGCCTTGTTTTATAAAAGGCTCCATAATCTGATATAAGTCTTCATATATAAAGTACTTGTCCTTATAATTTCTTGTGGGAAGATCTGTATGATTTCCCTTGTTTACATGCTAGCTTGAATCATCATTGATGATTTATGGATCTATAAATCCTTTTGTAGGAAAAGGTAAGTTTATATGATTTTCATTTTTCCCACTTAACATTAAGGGGGAGTATTGGGGTATTATTGTCAAGTGGGGATACCTCTTTTGGAGGACCACCACTTTACGCCCCATATTATTTTAAATTTTAATTTATTAAACTTTAATATGTTGATCTTCCACATTTAAGAGTGAAATGACATGACCGATTAGTTGTGATCCTTCTCGAGGATTGAAACAATGTATATATTGGAACCATATTGATACATAAGTGCGATTAAATTAGTTTCGTAAGATTATTGAGATCAATGTATTGATGGTCATTGTATTGCATAGGGTCAAGAAAACAGCTTTTGTAATCTTATCTGTGAGACGAGCGGTGAAGTGGAAGAGCTAAGTAAAAGCTTGTGTGAAATTATTAATAAATGCAGTTCTTTCTTATGAATAGGGTTTTCTCCTTTGAGTTTCCCCACTATAAATTTGGTCTTCTTGTCTTATTTATACTTCTGATATTTACTCTATGTTCATGTTCTATAATGACAATATAAACATCTTAATCTATTTTTAATTTAAATGCACATCATAATCTATAATTCTCGCAATTATATTATGGATTTATAAATAATTAATCATACATTCCTTATAAATCCTTACATGGTATCAAAATTGGTGATTATGTGTGTGTAGAGCTAGATCTGGATGTTTTTAATTTATAGGGTGAAGAAACTTGATTTTTTTTATCTGCAAAACTGAAGTTGTTTCGTCATTGACTTCAAGTTAAACATGCTCAAAATTCAATTTTTTTCCACCAAATATTTTTAATTGGTTAGTTAGATCATTTTTGTGCATGGATCTGGGTTTCTATGATCTTTCGGTCTTTCATAGTTTAAATCCATCATCTGCAAGTATTTTTTAGTATTTCATGACTTTATTTGTCATTTTATAGATTTTCTAGCTATGGATCCAAAAGATTTATTTATATCTAGTTAGTTTGGTGCTTCTAAATATGCCCCAACATTAAAAAGCTTTACTTTTGTGAAGCTTTAGCCAATAAGAAGAGGTCGTGTCGGTCTTTTTGGTTTTCTCTATCTGTTTTAAAGTATGAGCCAATCATTAAGCTCCAAGTCACTTCTCATTTCACATTGGCAATCCTTTATTAATCGTGGTTGTGGATATCTAGTAGAAATTAGCCATAAATATCACAAATCCTTATTCTAAGGCCTTTCCAAAGTTTTTCATCATAAACTAATAGAACGTGTCCATGTTCTTTCATGTTTTGTGTAGTCATTCTTTTGATTTTGCAAGTTGTTACGACCTGATTTTTTTTTTTGGCTCATTTTGTGGACTTTAAGTCCACCAAAATACATCTCTTCAATGTTTAGTGGAAATATTCCATGTGTCATCCTTCAATTTTTAGATTTTCACTAAGTGGTGCCTTTTGATTTGTCTTTTTGTCTTATGTTTTTTCACATCCTTTTGTTTCAGACTAATTTTTTTTTTTTTTTCCAATTAATTCCGTGAGATATTGTTTCATAGATCGCACCTCTACTTGAGAGTGCCAAAATTTAGCCATGTTTCCCCACTCCACCATTGATATTTTTCTACGTTGTCCATTTTTTATTGGCCACATATCTCTTTGACCATTCAAACCTGATAAACTATTTATCTTAGTTTATTCGAGGAACTTAATGTCTGCTAGGGGATCTACATTAAAATTATTTCTAGAAATCCAACACGTGCCTCTATAGAGTGAGTTGATTTTCAACATGTGTCACTACATACTTCTGTTATGCATCATTAAGTTTTGTTTTTGTTTTTTAATCACATCATTGAGGAGCTCAAGCTCGCTTAGCTCGTTTGTGAGATAACCCTTACAAGTTATATGTTGAGTTTCTGATTAGCTCACTGAGTTATTCCTTTGTCACTCAACTTGACCCCCACTTTGAATCTGTAAGTTTATTAACTATGGTTTATTCCGGGTGTTTCAATTTTTTCAGGGAAATATTGTTGGGAGAATGTTGAACTGTGATGCGTGTCTCTCATAGCCATTTGATTTACCAAGTGGCGCTTTTTGATTCCTTTACTCATTTTTTATTTTGTTTATTTATTTTTTAAGTTGTTTTTTAATTTACTTATTTTAAAAAGGGTTATAACTTGAGTAGCTTTGAGTTCGTTTGACTTGTTCACATGTAGTGTGCCGAGTTGAGTCTATAACTTGAGTTCAGATAGCTCATTTTTAACTCTCTTTGGCTCAATTTTCTTTCATTTGTAATTCAATTTATTGCAATTTCCTATTAAGTTTTGTGTGTGTTTATTGTTAAAATATTAAAAGTTGGAAATGCCATATTTTCTATGGATAAAGCACAATTATTAAATTGATCTAATTACGGTATCTAGAGAGTTAGATTAAAATCTTCTTTTATGGAAAGAAAACCATGGGATATTGTGATAGGTGTGGAAAAACAACCCACCATAAAACAAACATATCATGAAAACCTTAGATCCTACTCCCAAATATCTCAGGAAGATTTATCCATCCTATTGCATAGCATTAGAGATGAATTTTTAATGCATATAGGTCATATGGATTCTCCTGATGATGCATGGAAACAATTATAAATCATACATGAAGGTAATCACCTATCAAAAATAATTAAGCTTATTATGGAATTGTTCACAACTCCCATGAAGGGGGATGAGAAAATAGTTAATTACCTAGCTAAAATTAAGAATATTAAAGCTCATCTAGATGGATGTAATTGTGAATTATTTTAGGATAATCTTCTTTATTTTATTATTTAGATAAATATTCATAAAAAATTAGGAACTATATCTCCATTCTTAACTCTAAATATCATAATGAGAATGATTTTCTTAATTTGGATACTCTATCTTCTTTTTTAGTTTCATAAGAATGGGTAATGAATAATTTTGATTCAAAAGAGACTGCTTCTCAGGAATTATTCTCTCAAAATGATAAGTCTTCTTAAAATAGGAATAATAGTAATTTGAATTAGAAGTCTAATATCAGATCAATATTTAAATCCAATCCTAAGTCTAATATTGTTGGAAACAGTAAAAAATTTAAAGTAAAATTTAATGACACATGTAACAAGTGTGGAAAATTTGGTCATAAAGAGTCTAAGTGTTGAGTAAAAATAATTTTTTTGCTAAAAATACTAAAATTAACAATCGAAGAAAGATCATAACCATAATCAAAATAAAAACCATGTAAATAATGTTGAGACATCTATTGTCATGGATATTTCTCTCTCTGCCTCAAATGACAATGAATGGATCCTAGATAGTGGTGTCTCTAGGCACATGACATGTATTTCTAGTATCCTCTCAGATGTTGTTAAATGTGAGGAAAACATATATCTAGGAGATAATTCCATCATTATATCTAAAGGTTATGGTAATGTTAAATTAAAAATGGGGTAATTAGGAATGTATTGTATGTTCCTCACTTGAAAAATAATATTTTATCTTTCTCTCAGTTAACTAAAGAAAATTATAAATTTGTATTTTTCAAGATAAATGGTATGTGAAATATGAACTCAGTAATGTTTTTGCATCTAGTATACAGAAAAATGTTTTATATATATTTGATGCATTTATTTCGAATCTTGTTTTTCTTCTTCATTTCGAATGATATTCAACTTTGGCATGAAATATTAGGTCATGTAAATTTTAGAAGTTTGTATGAAATTTCTCACCTAAATCTTTTAGTTTTTCTCCTAAGACAAAATTTGATCATGAAACATGTGAAAGTTGCCTACGTGGTAAGCAACACGCTGAACCATTTCAAAAACATCATGATTCAAATTCTTATGAGTTATTAGAGTTGATTCACAAGTGATGTGAGAGTTCCACTTGAAGTTCTTTCTCTTAATGGTGATTTTTATGGTCTTTACTTCTTTGATGATTTCTTTAGGATGACCTATTCTTATTTCATTAATAAAAAGTTTGATTTCTTGTCTAAATTTCAAGAATTTAAATCCTTTGTTGAGAATGTTTCTAATATAAAAATAAAAATAATTAGAATTGATAATGGAGGTGAGTATGTTATAAAAAAATTATGACTTTTGTGTCATGTGGGATTCGAGAAAGAGTTGACTTACTCCATATTACCCACAACAAAATGGAATTACAAAAAAGAAAATAATAAATATATTATAAAAACTATGACTATGATTCATGCATCAAATGTGCCTAAGTTTTTATGGGCATAATCTATGAACACTATATTCTATATTCTTAATAAAGTTTCTAAGAAATACTTTCATCAAACTACACCTCATGAAGTATGGACAAAACAAAAACCAGATATCTCTCACTTAAGAATATTTGGTAGTCTTGCTTCTATTTTTATTCCAAAAGTTAAAAGAAAAAAACTAGATCCAACCTCTTATTCCTTTTTTTGTTATGGATGTAAAATTAAATATCTAAGAATGTATGATCCATTCAAGTATGACATAGTTGAAAACATGAATGTTCATGTCTTAGAGAAAATTTTTGTGACACTTCTTATGAACCCTCCTTTGTTTCTCCTAAAATAGAGCTTGATAATCCTTCTCCTAAAAATATGGAAACAAAATTTTAAGAGGAGTATTATCCTAATCTATATATAATTGAGATTTATAGGAGTCATCTCAAAGTGTGTTGCATCTTAGAATTACTAAATGTGCTAAAAATTTGTTAAGGATTATAATCCTTTTAGTATGAGAAAGGTAACCTATAATGGGCACACTTATCATGCCTTAATGACCCTATATGAGGTTTAAACAAAATATTTTGAAAAATCATGTGAAGATGATAGATGGATTTAGGCTACTATGAAATATGAATGCAATGATTTAATAAAAAAACAACACTTAGGAACTAGTCCCTCCTCCTACGCGAAGCATTGTAGGATCCATGTGGTTATATAATATCAAATGTAACTCTATAAAATAAATATATAAATTCAAGGCAAGGATGGTATCTTGTGGTTTCACTCAGAAACCTGGTCTTGACTATGTTGATACTTTTTCTCCTGTAGCTAAGATGAGCACTGTCAAAATTATTCTTGCTTTGGCTACCCAATATGGTTGGGAGATTCGGTAAAAGGGTGTTAAAGATGAATTTATAAAAGATGACCTGAAATAATAAATATAAATGTGTCATCCTATAGGTTTTGAAGAGCTTGGTAAGGAACTATATGTCTGTAAGTTGAAAAAGTCTTTGTATGGTCTTAAACAAGCTCTTAGAGCTTGGTATGTTAAAATTAGTTGTTTCTTTTAGGATCTTGGTTTCACTAACTATTGTTATGATAATGATTTATTTTTTATGTTTAAAACTAATAATATTATCATTATCATCTTGTACGTTGATGATCTATTGATTACTACTAGTAGTGATAATAATTTACTTGTTAGAATTAAAGAAAGATTAAAAAAACATTTTGAAATGACTAATTTAGGTATGCTAAATCCATTTTAGGCATGGTTATAATTTAGAATCATAAATCTATTGTTACATATCAATCTCATTATGTTGTGAGTTTATTTATAATATTTAACATGATTTACTATAAGCCTGTTACCATTCCTATTAAAGTTGTGTGAAATTGGATCCTAAAATTGCATGTTATAAATGTGATCTTACTCTTGTATAGACAATTAGTTAGTAATTTAATTTATTTAACTATTTCTAGGCCTGATATTTCATATGCAGAGGATTTTTATATATTTATGTAGGATCCTTATGAGCATCATTAGAAAATGGCAAAAAGAGTTATAAAATATGTTAAAGGAACAATTAAATCTAGTTTGTATTATTATTCTTGTGATGATGCAAATTTATTTAGCTATTGTGATTCTCACCATGTTGGTCATGATATAAATAGAAAATATACTTTTGGATATGTTTTCAAATTGGGTGTAGGTGTCATCACTTGGAGTAGCAACAAGAACCAACTATTTCTATCTATTCTATTTAAGAAGCGAGTATGTAAGTGATATGGAAGTAGTAAGGGAATCTATGTGGCTAAAAAGAATGTTGGATGAATTGCATATGGGCGTCAAAGGAAGCACTACTCTTCTATGTGACAGCCATACTTGCATTTATCTTGCAAACAATCTAGTTCAAACTCAAAGGACCAAGGATATCTAAGTTCATATATACTTTATTCGAGAGAAATTTCTGAATGGTGATATTGATATGAAGTTTTGTTTGACTAAATATCAAGTTGTAGATATCTTCACCAAGCCATTGTGTGCTGTGAAGTTTTGCAAGTTTCATGCCTTGTTGGGCCTATCAGAGTTTCCATTGAGGGGGAGTGTGCGTGATAATACCACCTCTTAACATCTTGTTGTAAACTTCTAATACTTCCTCCATTTTGTGATAAGTAAATGTTCACATTATGTGAATTTACTTGTAAATCCCAGCGAAGCATTAGTTATGGGAATTCCTTGTTTTATAAAATGCTCCATAATCTGATATAAGTCTTCATATATAAATAAATTTTTCTTAGGATTTCTTATGTGAAGATCTGTATGATTTACCTTGTTTACATGTTAGCCTAAATCATCATTGATGATTTATGGATATGTAAATCCTTTTGTAGAAAAAGTTAATTTAGCATGATTTGATTTTTCCCCACTTAACATTAAGGGGAGTGTTGGGGTAATAATTTCAAGTGGGGATACCTCTTTGGGAGGACCACCGCTATACACCCCATATTATTTTAAAGTTTAATTTAATAAACTTTATTATGTCGGTCCTCCAAATTTCATAGTGAAATGATGTATCCGATTAACCATGGTCACTCTCGGGATTATAACAACGTATATATTAGTACCCTATTAATACATAAGTGAGATTAGGTCAGTTTGGTAAGATGCCTGAGATCAATGTATTAATTATCATTATATTGCACTAGGTCAAGAAAACGGTTCCGTAATCTTCTCACTGAGACCCAAGAGTGAAGTATAAGTATTGGGTAAAATCTTATGTGAAATTATTAATAAACTCAATGCTTTATTCTGAGTGGGGTTTTTTCCTTTTGGTTTCCCCACTAGAAATTTGGTGTTCATATCTCATTTATATTGTTGTTATTTACTTTCTTTTCATGTTCTCGTAATGCACAATATAAACATCTTAATTTGTTCTTAATATAACTACACATCATAATATATAATATTTAAAAATTATATTGTGAATTTATAAATATTTTATTACACATTCCCTATAAATTCTTACACATGTCATTCAGATTTCTTTCCTAGCTCTAAAATAAAAATTTTATATTGACATGAAGAGCACTATCACAATCCTTTTGCTATAGTTTACACTTCTTTATCAGTTTCTAAGAGTTTTTCTAAGGTTTGAAAGGTGAGAGAAATCATGGAGAAGATTCCCAATAAATTAAAAAGTCTCCTCGAAGTTTGAATTTTTGAAATCCATCAAAACTTGAGCAAGAAAATCAGTTTTTAGTCCTCTCGAGCATGGACAATTAGTGAAACCCTTAGGCTAGGTTTGAGCCACAAAAATCTTTGAATCTTGAGTTTGAATTGATGAAATTACCTAAAATTTTGAGCATACCTCTATCTAGGGCTTGTCTTTCAAATTATTTAAGTTTCAAGTCAATTAATCAATTTTTCATTGAGTTCTTCATGACAAATTAGCGAGATAGGGTAAAAACATCTTCTATACTTCTGGTAAGAGAGTTTTGAGAACTTTTATTGCATTTGAAGATTTGAAACTTCTTACAAACATATAACATGTTATTGGAAGGATTGAAATTGACTTGGATGATTATGAATATGTATGAAAAAAGAAATTAGACCTAACATTATAGTGATTCGTGGCTAGAAAATTTGGAATAAGAAATACTCACGTAAGAAAATAACTAAAATTTTTGAATGAAAGATATATCTCTTAAAGAAGATTGTGACAATGTGAATATTAATTCATATGAGGAAAAAAATAGGTTAAGGAAATAGGTCAGTAATTCTCTAATTTTCATAAAAAGGATGTATCACTCTAGTCATGCTAATGGTCTTGCCAAAACTAGTGAAATGTTACTCAATTTTTTCAAGCTATTGTTGATGCTCACGTGAATTTGTAAATTCTTGTTTCAAGTGAAGAAGAACATGAATATCTCATAAAGGAGCTCAAGATACCTTTGTAATGTATGTCAAAATATCAAAATCAAAGCTATTCCCGTCCCGCATAGTGGTAGATTTTTTACCATTGAGAACAGGAAAAGGAGCAGAGGAAACATGGGGGGTCCGCCTTACAAAACTGAACCGACCCACAATCCTGCGTGGAAAGAGAATACGAGCTTTGGAATTACCTACAAATCGGGGGCCTGTCTAATTTAATTGAAAGGATTCAAGGCTTCGACCAAGACATTTCTATCAGATTCACCTAGGGATGGAAGAATAGGATTGTCAAATATAGTAACATGGAGATGGAAATCATGGAAGAGCTCATCGCCCAGATCACGGGCCTCAGCCTGGAAGGCACCAAATTCTTCAATAAGAAGGTGGACAGGGAGGTGGAGACCAAGAAATTTCTGGACGAGGGGGAGAATCTTGAATTCGTGACTGCTGGCATCAAGGTGGCATCGATTCCTGAGCCTTTTGCTGAGCTTTCCAAGATGGTGGTTAGGTATGTAACTCTTGAAGGAAGATTTGTGACTATACCTCAAAAGCATCTGATATTTCTAAATCACTTTCGTAGAAATAACATAATCAGCTTTCCTCACTATTTGATAAACTCGCTGGAGAAATCAATTAGGGAAGTTCAGAGCCACTCTAGGGCTGTCCCTTTGCACCAGGGACTTATCCTCCTGATCCACCACCACTGTTCCAGCTGCCCCCCCATGAATCCTACCCCACCTCCCTCCTCCATACCTCCACCTACTCACACCGCTTCCACTCCCCCTGCTAAAAAGAAAGAGTGAAGTTGTTGCTTCTAGCAAGAAAAGCAAGAGCATCAAAGCTAAAATCCCTACTTCCCAACGGGTCCTAAGGAGCCACAAAGACTTGGAACTTGCTGAAAACCTCCTGCATATTAGTAAACCAGTGGAGGAGCCCAAGGAGGAGGAATTGATGGACAGGGTGGACAGATTAGAAAAGGAGATACAAGAGCTCAAAGGGGCTATAAAAAATATGGAAAGAGCTAAGGGAAAAGGGATTCTTCAAAGTGATGAGGAAGAGGGGGTTATTGCTGAAGTCTTCAAGAAGTTATAGTCCTTAGATGGTAGATTGGGGAATGCTAAAAGCCACAATGACTGCATATTGTCTGCCCTCAAAAGCATTTATAATTTCATTGAACAACATGTTCATAGTGTCTGTAGTTTAAGTGGGGTTAATGAGGACATTTGGGGCCCTAAAGAGAAAAGGGATATTGCAATTGCTCAAGCATATATGCAAGACTCCTCTCAGGCCACTGCCATTGCCTTCTTCATGTCACTGCAGGCTATGAAGACTAAGATTGATAGGGCTATCAAGTAACAAAGTTGTTGTGATGCTTGTTTTTGGGTTTGTGAAGTTGTTGTTATCCGTGGTTACGCGCTATTTTTTTTGCGAGCTCTATATGTTGTTTCTCTTTTGGTTTCTTTTTTATCTTTCCTGCTTCTTTTTGGATCATTGTACATTTGGATCCTTTTTTCACTTATATTGTCATATTTGGCTATTGAGCCCTCTTTGGTTGGCAGTTTTTCCCTTCTCTGGGCTGTTTCTCTCACCTTTACTATCTGGCTTTTGAGCCCTTTTGTATACAAGGTATAGTCCCTTCAAAACTATTTTCCCTTAATAAAAATAAAAACATATGTCAAAATGTTTTCCACCTTAGTAATTGAACTCATTATTATACATGTCATGACAATTACAAATGAATGACTTATTAAAGTCATATGAAGGGTTAATCATCCAAGGGGAGTTACAAACAAAGTTTAGCAATACTCCATGTGTTATTTCATTATCTTAAAAGTATCTTGATTATACCTGGAGGTTTAGAGAGCATGAAAGTTATTTTTCATATTCAATTATGACTTAAACAATAATTTTCTCTTGAAGTTATTTTTACCTTCCTTGTGTGAGTGGTATAGACGAAAACAGAGTGAAAATTTTTCAGTTTTTTTGAACGTGAAAGGTAATGTAAAGTGGTGGAGACAATCTATAAAAGTATTCTCTTTTTAATAGTTTGGTATTTGAATCCTTGGAGAATGTTATTATTGTGAGTTGTGAATACAGAGGTATTTTGAAGAGATATTCACTTGATGAATGATGAACACTATTATGTATTCAAAATTTAAGCTTGCAAAAATCATGTAAACACTTTATATATAGATTACTAGGTTTTGAAAGTTTCATTCTGATAAATAATATTGGATAGTTCAGTATGAAACATCATTCTTGAAGTCATGTTGCTATACTTAAGTGAAAATTAGGTAGATGATTGTAGAGACTCAACTGCTTTGAGGACATGATACCATTCTAATATGCAAATTTAAGAAAAACATATAGATATGATGTTCTCATAACTATGATTTTTACAATGGTTGGATACATGAAGGATTGAATGTATGATAAGTGATAGTGTGTTAAATGTATTGAAAATCATGAGCATTTAATACTTATAAGATCTTGTAGGTGCATAATGAGCATGAAAAGGTGGTGTTGACAGGTCTTGAATGTGATAAATTCATGAAACATAGAGAGACTAAAGTGAATATAAAACTAAAGTAGGTTGAATCCAAATAAGGTAAGTGGCTGGTTTTGTGGTCCAAGGAGTAAGATCATGAGGTGAATTTTTGGGTGAAATGAGCATTGCATAACAAACTCTTGATGCTAATGATATGATCTGAAGAGAGAGGGAGATTATGAGAGAAAAAAAAAGAATATGGAGATAATTTAGAGGTCACCATTAGATTTAGAAGAAAAAAACTAAGTGTGATCAAAACTATGAAAAAATCTAAGTTACATCTTAGCATGTACAGATTTTTTGCTTCCCTATAAGTTACTGATTACCAAAAGTCATTTATTTTTGGACCAAATATTAGGAGTTGAAGCTTCCAGAAAATTTGAATCTTGTCAAATACTAAGTGGTTACTTGGTAAAATTTTTGGAGTTACAGCTCTAAGTTGAGTTAAGTCTCAACCATGATATCGATGTAACATTTACAAGACATTATTCTCCTAGTTTGGGTTTCCCACATTAAATATTTTGTATGTGTATTGTATCCCATGTTTTCTACTTGTGTATGTTGATTTTTTTATTGTCACAAGTTAAGTAGAATTGAATTGGTTGTCAAAGTTTGATAAAAAAATGATTCACCCACCTCTTAGTGTTTCAATTTCCAACAATTTGTATCGAGCTTGTTTCTCTTGAATCTAGTCTAACAAGTTGGATTAGGTCCTTCCTAAAACACAAGCATGGTCATTGAGGTAATCCCTAATAGAATATCTAGAGATAGGTATTTTAGTGAGGATGAAGTTTTAGATGAATAGAAATATGAGGTAAATATTGAAATAGAACCGATGAGTTCCTAGATGAATTGAAAAACAAAGGAAAAAGAGACAAAAATTGAATATAAAGACAAATGAGTATGAAGATAAGATCAATATTTTTGAAGAGAGGAATAAGTAGAAAGATGAATATGGAATCAAAAAAATTGAGGCATAATTGGATAGATTTATCATCTCTCATAGATAAAGAGAAAGAGCATCTCAAAATTAGTACAGAGCTGAAATCCCAGGTTGAAACAATGTCAAAAGCACTACATGCCAAAGAAGACACCTACATGAGACATGAAGAAGAACTGATATCCTTGAGATCTGAATTAGAGGAAGCAAAAGAGAGACTAAAGATGTATAACAAGATGGAAAATATCTCTGAAGCCTTGAATGGAATGTTGGATAGAAAAAATACAACAAGTGACAAAATAGGACTAGGATTCACAGAAGAACCCATGAAGAAGTGTGAAGAGGAAAAATTTGGTTCAAGCAAACAATCATACATGAAGATGACTAAGGGGACAAATTCAAGAAGGCCTAAATCAATTAGGAAACCAACTGCATTCAGGTATGAAAGAAAATTTAATGGGTATTGTTTCTCTTGTCATAATTTTAGACACAGAGCTAAGGAGTGTAGAAAGCATGTCATACATGATCATTCATGGAGGGACAATATATATGAGAGAAAAAATAAAATATTTTTATTTAACTATAGAGAGAAAGGTCACACAACTCAATATTTCCTTGAAAAACCAAACAATCAGTTTTGGAGAACAGAAAAATCAAGAGGTATGATAGTTTTCTATAATTGTAATAGGATTGGACATGTTGTTAGTAATTTTTATGGTCATATGAGTGCTAAGTATAGTTGGAATCCAAGAACATACTCATATAGAAAAAAGAATCAAGTTAGGTGTTTCATTTGTCATGAAATTGGACATTTTACAAAACATTACTGTCAAAATCAATTTCTAAGGCATATTAGCATAAATCAAGCAATTAACAATGAAGTCAAGAAGGTTTACAGAGTGAAAGAAAATCCTAAGAGTGTGTCAGAAAAATTCATGGGAGATACTAGCTCAAGAAGGACATCAAAAAGTAATGATCACACTGAGAAAGTTGAAAAAAACAATAGAAGAGAAGCAAATGAAATCCATCATGCATGTTTGACCAGTATGTAATTAGGTGATGAAGAATTAGGAGATGGAATCAACACATGCAGCTCATCTAAGAAAATTGACAAGGATTCAAGGGAAAGAAAAGAAAGGATTGAGTCATCATGTTTCTTTGATGACTATCTCTTGTTTTGAAGTGATCTCATAAGATGGTATGTCTCCTCTAGGATTCTAGAAGGCATGAATCTTTTAAAGGAAGCATTGTGAGTTTTGGAAGTACTTACCATCCTATAATTTTCAAACAAGTCCTCTTCATGATGATGCTAATTGAACAATCCATATTAGGATGTTTCCATAAGTAGGTGATAATTGGTGTCTCCATATTGTTTCCAAGGTCATCGCCGATTTAAGGAACATGTTTTCTTTCTATGTTGAAATCCTTCGCTCATTAAAGTTGTTGTTGAGTGTTGACGAGCATCGTTGATACTCATAATTTAATGATATTATATTTTTCAATATAGGGCGGTGTCCATGGATGTTTGCAACAAAGGGAACAATAGAAATTTCTCTCAAAGACATATTCAATACCACAATTATCTGAATAATAACTAATTGTGATGATAAAATAGAATGCATGGAAAGTAAAGGTTATTAAAGACATAATATAAATATTTTTAACATAGTTTAACGCTGAAATGGTAAAGGCATTCAAAAATGACAGAAAATAAATATAAGTAAATCTCCCTTTCTCGTTAGGTAGGATTAGCCCTTGCCCCTTCCTTTGATTAGGTTTAATGCTAAAATTCACACAACAAATTTTTCTCATGAACCTGAAATTTTATTAAATTGAAAGAGTATTCTTTTACAATGAATCAAAATAACTGAACCTAACTGAAAAATGTAAATAAATTATCTCTTTTATACTATAGTAATCATATTCCCCTGTGGGAGATAAATATCTTATTCATAATAACTAACATCTACTTAATTGAAGGTTGACTAAAACAATGACTATATATTTTAAGGAGTACAGTTATGGAAGAAGTAGTTTTGAGGTGTTCGAGGCTATAATTAATCTTGCTAACTCCAAAGGAGTTCTATGATTGACTCATTTGAGAGAGTCGAGTCGATGGAAGATTCTTCAGGTCTTAGATTTATTGTAGATAATTGTGGTGATAATAAATCCTTAAGTATTGGATGCATCACGTCTCCCAACAATCAAGTGAGTATCGAACATCAAAATATGCATGAATGTAGGTTGTATTATTAGTAGCTTCTCATGCTCATGTTGTTGTGTTTCCATATATATCAATAGTATCCCAAGATATCTATCTTTTCTTACAAATCCCTTATTTAAAGGAATTTAGAGTTGATGACCTGGATCATCTTGGCGTTGTATTACAAGTCCTACACTAAATTCAAAGGCAATCTTACGCCATAAGGTGAGTCCTATACCAATGCACCAATTGAGTCTTGTGCTAGTGAATTTTTACTCCTATGATAACTCAACATATGCTTTTCCAAATGTATTGTTAATGCTTATAAAAATATCAATTTAAGCCATTTTTGAGGAAGCAATAACAAGATAAAAATAACAAGCATATGCACAATAATTCCTTCAAAAACATAGTAAAGTATTAATTATAAACAATCAACATTATACATCATGTAATATGATATCAAAATAATATGGGGTTTCAAATGGGTTTAAACATAAAAAATGATGACTCATAACTCCCCGGACTTAATTTTTAGTAGGTATTCTTGTTACTTATTTAGTCGCTCCACTATCCTTGAAGAGTTATATTCATTGGAAAAGGTTTTCTATGTTTCATCAAGTATTACAGAACCCAAAGTAATTAATTACATTTTACCTCTAAGTGTTATAACTACCCTCTGGATGATCATCTGTAGAATCCCACCGTGGTACTGGAGAAATCACCATTAGAGGTCGATACCGCATGCCAATCCACTTCTCATGTAGCTTGAGAATAATTTATCATAGGTCCTTGGCCCTTTTAATTGACCAACAAAGGTTGTTTGGTGAAATTACCTCCTTTTTCTTGTAAGGTTCTGTAAGAAGTTGATATATTACCTGATAGGTGAGAAAGTTTACATTAAATGTTGGGAGTACCCGCTCCTTGAAATTTTTGACACAATTTTTAATAATATTTGTGTCTCGTCCACTAGACGTAAAAAGTAAACTTGTGACCGAAATTTTTTAAAGAACCAAATGAGGGAAGGAAGATCATTCTTCATCAAGAGACCAATTGTAGATTCTATATGAACAAATGTGGCCCTCTGATCCCTTCATTTTCTCTAGTTCCTGAGAGTAGAAATAAATGCTCTTAACTATCTCTTTGGACACCAAATTTGGGTCACACTCCCCTTGGTCCACTTGATTAACAAATGTAACATATTTAACTAACCCGACCCTTTTACCCCATATTAATATTCATCCTCATGTTATTAATTAATTTAATTATTGCAATTAAGTTACTTTAATCCTCACACCTTCACCTCATTGTGACACCTCACCCTAGACCCATTTGAGGGAATTTAACTCACAAAGGACAAATTCATCACTCTAAGCACTTTGAGTCATCACTCCAAGTGTTGAGTCACTACTTGACCTAACTAAGAATTCTTCCTAAACCTAACTGGACTTATTCTAAGATCCTTTTTCCTTCTGTCACGTGAACTCTACTTCCTTAAGTGGACCTAACAAGGAAAGCACACCAAATTTGGGAAGATCTGCCTATTTTTGGTAAATAGGACTATTTCAACCTAACTAATGCCAATTTATCCTCGCCCATCGTCGGTCACCTAAACCACCATAGATTACTTTATATACAACTTTACAACTCTTTATAGAGGTTGGCCATTCAATTATTGGAACCTTATTTAATTCAAGTGTGAATCTTCAAGCGTTAGGAATCTAGACGATGAACACACATAACCACATTATAAGACAATTAACTAGTTCTCCTTCCATAACATTAGAATACTTACGAGATGAAACATGTACTGTCATAGAAATAGAATCAAAAACCTCCTCTATGATCAACCATTAACCATTTCAACTCACAAGACCTACAAAATACCAAGTAAGTGTTGTGATTTTAACCATTTGTGTTTATCTAATTGTAGATCTCTTGCTTCTTTCAATATTTTATTTCTTCTAGTACTGTACATCGTCTTCTTCCCACCAACCCACTATTCAACCACCCCAAGAATTTTCACCCTTCTAAACCTCCTTCTTAGTGTCCTTGAGTCTTCTCACCATATTACAACCCAAATCACACTACCCTCACTCTCTGATACAATCACAGAGAGCCTAAAAACCCATTTTTAATAGTTCATTAGCTATTTCCCCTACCAACATCAGTTCTGACCACCTTCGCTTTATTTCCCATAATGATATTGGTCTCATTTGTAAGTTTATATTCTCAAACCAGAAATCTTCCCACTCACCCAAAACCAACTCACACCTCAACCAATCAGCCCCAAACCTTTGTGAGACTTGTCTAACCTTTGAACAAACCCGGTTCTAATTAGATAGAGTGTTATTTTGATATCTATCATAAAATATAATGTATTGTGTGTTTCGAAACCTAAATTAGTACATTGTAATAAGACTTATTTATTTTAGTTGCTTATTCACATTGAATTGCTAACAAGCAGTGGATTGATAACCTCTCTAGGAAGCACCATGTTTCCTAGATTTCGCATATGCTAGGTAGTCCACTGTCATATGTTATTTAATACTCTTTTTTGTCTTCCTTTACATATACTTTGATAGTCATTCCCAAAAAAAAATTATTTCTCTATGATCGCTTAGATAACATTAACAATGCGCACATTCTACCTTCCACCTTTTCCTCACAAGTATTCCTCCTTAACCATTGACCTACTATATGTTTCATCCTAGAAAGCGTAAAAATTATTGGTGAAACATTTTGGCACATCCTATGGGACCTATTCGGGGTTCTTTGAATTATTCATTCTTAGGGAATCAATGTGTGTTTATTTCTTTTTAAAGTTCACATTAAAATATTATCCTGAGAAACATTCTTCTTCTCCTACTAATCTTAGTGAAACTTTTATTTTGCATTAAAAAGAACACTTCTTTTTATTCTACATTGCATTAGTGAAAGACATACTCTTCCCTATTCATTATTTCTCTCATCGAATTTCATTGTGGATTTGGTTTTTAAAATATTTCCAACTCATTTTTATATGTTGCATTCTAGCCCATCTAAATTTTGGGCAACCTATATGTTGGAATTCATGCCCAGCTAATGGTTGAAAAATTAAACCTTAGTTCACATTTTACACTCTTTATACCAAATAACTAGAAAAAAAAACTACAGATTTACTAAACAACATCTTTCCCAAAAAAATTTCAATGATCGGAGGATTGACAATGGGCTCCAGATGGTTTTCTATCTAGTTATCATATTAGAGAAGGATCCCCACATTAAAAATTACTTGAAATTAGCCATAATTTTTAGTTTCCGTAGGGCACCTTCGGTAACCAAAAACTCTATTCTATTCATAAGTCAATCCTAAATGGCATAAGCCACAACATAAAATCTACATCATATGATTTTGTGTTTGCTAGATATTTTGCTTGATTTGTGTTTTGAGGTGTGAGTTCGTTTTCTTCATTTTTCTCTCCTTACATGCTCCAAAATCATAGTTGGTATATTCTGACTATTTATGAGTGTGTTAGGGTTAATCATTGTAAAAATCAGGTCTACGAATTGGTATTTTTATTTGACCTAAATCACCAAAAAAATCATTTTTTCCATTTTTCGCAGATTTCATAGTAACTAGTTTCGGTCCAAAGACTTCCATCAGTTTCATCAACTCACCTCCATCAATTCACTGACCGTTGTTAGTTTTATGTTATTTTGGTCATTTCTACCAAAGTAGCATTCAATCTATATTTATTTTCTTTCTGTGACTTCCTCTGTCACTTTACTATATCTTTGAGTCCTTGATATCACCTTGAGTCTAGTTCTACTTCGTCTTCATCATTTATTTCCAAATTTACAAATCTTTCATTTCTCCACAATAACCGACATCGGTCTAGTCGATGGAAAAGGTTACCCCCTCATACCAAAATCGGTTACCTAATCAATGTCGATGTATCTATGTTCTACATTTTTCAATCGAACATCAATCAAATCACTCATTTAAAACCATTTTTCTCCATTTCTTCTGTGTTTCTACATTATCAGCAAAGCTCATAATACCTATTTTATCATCAGTCACATGGTTTTGACTCGTAAAAAAGCTAACGCTCTCATGTTTCATGCTAGCCACCAGCCACTCCCACCTATCCCATCACCCCCTTCCATCTCATCACCTATGGACCCCAATCAGGATCTTTCCATACCCACTAGTGATGAGGAGTTTGCGAGACTCCTTTATCACAACCCCACCGCTCTGCAGTACTATCTCAATCATTCATCTACCCACAATTTATCAAGGCATATTTTATGTTGCATGCATATGTCCATTCCTCCTACCCTCTCACCCACTTCGCATTAACTACTTCTAGTTTTTCCTTACCGTCTTCCACCTTACCACCTCTGTTTTCCTAGCTTAACCCTACATCATCGATATCTACTAGACCTATGGCATCTGTCGCACCTTTGATGTCTTTCACTCCTATGATGTTAACCATGGCTTTATCAACCACCTTGAGTGTAGGTCTATATACACCCGCCATCTCTCATATACCTATTGCATCTTAGCCACCATTGGTGCCGGTAGCCCACATTCCCTTACAAAACATCTTCCTCTCCATCCCAAAAACTCTTCCTCTGATTAATACAAGATTCTTTACGCCCACTCTACCTACCTACACTTATCACCAACAACCATATTTTTCATCTACCGCTTTTTCAGGATACTTGTCATCTACATCTATTATGGCCTATGTTCCTTCCTCACAATTATTGTACTTGGAACCACCACATACCGGATGCCACCCACATCATACCCACCTCATATACCCCTTTATACTATATGGGGTGCTCTGTCCTCACAACATACCAATGATATTATCAAAATTATGATGGTCAAGATGCAGACATTAGAACAATTTATCTCTAGCTCATGTAACTCTCTGACATATGAAGAGATTTGAAATGATTCCATTCACCCTTCTATTCCAATTCATCCATACCCTCCCCATTGGGAAATTCCTAAATTTAACTAATTCAATAAAAAATAATACCTGCAACATCACTTGCGGTCTTTTAAACATGGTTTTTATCTGATGGTTCATAATTATGCTTTGCTCTTGTGGACATTCATAATGTCCTTAACAAGACCAGCTTTAGATTGGTATAGTGCTCTACCCAAGCATTCCATTTTTTCATTTAATTAGGTAGCTCAAGATTTTCTAGACTAATTTTGTATCAACACTATCAAGGTCACCATAACTCACTTGTAGACGTGGCACGCCAATATGACAATGCATCTATCACATATTTTTTCACTCGTTGGCAGAGCCTTGTAAACCAACTCACATTCCAACTACCTCAAACAAAGTTAATAGAGTTTTTCACCAGAGCTTGTGTTAGACACATCTCACCAACTCTCCAAGTTCAAACCTTCTACATGTTTGACGAGGCATTCACCATGGCCCAAAAACTTGAAATTCACGCCATTAAAGAGAAGAAGATATAATTTCATAACAAAAACACTGTGTTTAAATCAAATGATACCTCTTCTTCTTCTTCCAAATTACAAAATAATTATTCTAGACAAAAAGTATCTACCAGCGTAGTAGTTTTGAAAGCTATCCCATCTCATCCATCCAACCAATCAAATCCTTCTTCCAATATTTCTCTTGTTCAATATTTTTAGTTCAAGCGGGAGAAATGAAAATATACTCCCATAGGAGAACCCTACTCTTCAGTTTTAGAAAAACTTCTAAAATCTAGAGCAGTCACTCTTCCACCTATCAAACCACATACTAGTTTTGACCCCTCTCATCCTATGCATGCATGGTACAAAGAAAATGATTACTTTGTAACTATCATCGTGTTAGAGGTCATAACGATGGTAATTTTATAACTTTCAAAACATCACCTAAGAAATATTAGATAATGGACATCTCGTCTTGGATAATCCTAATGTACCAGATAATCAGAGCCTTCACATCTTCAAGAATTTGTTCCCAAATCACACCCCATTGTTTAACCAAACCAGCGAAACCTCAACTAGTGACAGCAATTTTCGTGAGGCTCATGTTGTTTTAAACATCATACCAGCTCTTCCTACTCAATTTCCTCCTACTCCATTTATCAAGAAGATTATTACACAAGCTCCTTGAACAATGGAGGGACCTATTTCATTTTCTCATTTACCTAAAGAGGAGTCTTCCTTATCTTCTCCTTCACCCATAGAGGAGTCTACCATATCTGTCGATGTAGTTTTGCCACTCACCTCTCAACCTCGACATACAACCTATAGTACTTACTTGTTCTACCCACAGGGAGAGTCATTCTTACCTTCTTCTTTTCCAAAATATGAACTTACCTCATCCAAATTTCCATCTCCCCTACCCATATGGGATCCATTAGTAGTGTCCCTTCCTATTGGTGACAATTATCCTTTAGATTTCAAGGATCCTATTTTTCTACTCTCAATTCTTCTACCCATAAAGTCTAAGCCAACCATTTCCTATCTCACGAGACATTATTTATAGGGATTACTACAAAATCAACAACATCCACCCCTACATTGGTGTCATTCTCATGTTTGGTTGACTACATGGATTATGTTGACAATTCCATACTTTGGGGACATCTTCGATTACCTATCTCAACTCAAATGCAAATGTTATCTACTAACACTTCCACAATCTACCCAAAGGTGTTTCAAATAGCCAAACCCACTATGCCCATACTAGTTGTAGTAGTCCCTTCTTCATCACCCTCACCCACACCTAAACCTTTACCAACAAATGAACTTTCACCTATACTTAAAACATTACCTGCACCTATAACTTCCTCCACGTCTAGACCCATTATCACATTAGGATTAGTGCTAACATCAAGTATAGTCCATCCTCCTATCAAACTATATTTATCCATGTCCTTATAAACCATCACAAATACTATTCCCCCACCTAATAAGAAGACCTAACCCCTTAGGCCACATACACCAGCTTCTCCCACTACCCGTTTGTCACCTTCACCACTTCCATTTGTCCTAGCTCCCCACTCATCAACCTTGGCCAAACAGGACTCCTACCCAGAGTAAACCAAAAATAGAGTAACCCACCTTATCATGATCCTTTGTTACACCAAAACTACCTACACATCTTACGCCTTCGACATCACTACATCCTTTCTATATCCTATACCTACACCACTTCTATTATCCTCATCATCATCCATGCCATTACCTTCTCCTCAACAAGTCCCTTCCACATTTCCTCTTACCAAAACCTTCATCGCACCTCCATTATTGCCATGGCTAACCCATATCCTTCCACCATCTACCTTCCCTTCTACATCACACACTTCTTCTTAACCTTTACCTAATAAGGTGAAACCAAATCCCAAGAATCCATTACCTTCAAAAGAGGTAGTCAAACCTACACCACCTTCAACACTAGTTCACCCACTACATATTTACCCAAGAAGGTGCAATCCAAACCTAAAACCTTACTATTTACCAAACACATGGTAAAAATTACTCAACCTCGATTGATTCCTCTCCCACCAAAGTCACCCACACTTACTTCACATTGTGATCCATTGACAGGGTCTTACACCAACATCTTAGCTTAACTTTTTGAGACCTCTGTCATCACATTGCCATCACTTACACCTTATGACCCACTCAAACCTAAACTAGATGATTTTGATGATACCAAAATTTATGCTTACCATCGTGTGCTAGGGCATGATATGGAAAATTTTAAAGCTCTTACTACTATTCTTCTCCAATTATGTCCTCTCAAACAAAACTTTCACGATGATGATATTTTAGATTAGGAGCCTATTCCACCTGCACCTATCACCATACATCCTCATCCCTTACCTATTTAACAACCTTCATCTCCACCTCCACAACCCTCTTATCCCCTCCAACATTTGATATCAATATGGTCTATATAAGAGAGCTATCCTAACCTCCACAAAAATGTTAATGTGATGCATTGCTTTCACAAAACCACTATATTCCCTCACCCTATTTCTACCCATCTTATCGTTACACCTATCACAATTCACCTTCTCCTTTACCATAGATCAATATGGTTCAAGTTTCCACTCAATCCTAGAAGGAAAAAGGAAAGGAGAAAATAACCATCTCATCCGCTACTCTTTTACCTATTATTCCATATACACTTGCACCCAAAGTCACCATCTGGACTGCATACCCTATCTCTGACAGGGTTTCCCACCGTATAATTCTTTAAAAATTCACCGAGTCACCTCTCAAAATGTCTTTTACAACCTCATCCAAAACTCTGAGTCTCATCTTTAGACCCTCATGGAGGTCCTGCAATCTATTGAGGTTCCACCTAATGATTCTACACATGTCACATCCATTATCACTCCTCGCCATGTGTCCTCTCTCACCACTTCGCCCCTTCCTCTATTCCTGCTTTACTACTCATCAGATCATCACTCTTAGTTTCTATGATAACAAGATTGTACCTCTCCAATCAAAAGATCTTAAGATCATTCCCTATTTATTTTTGTCTACATTGATAATATACGTATTCGACGCGTTATGATCGATGGTGGTGCTAGTATTAACATCATTTCCTCCCATGTGTACAACCAAATGTGCATACCTACAAATTACATGTATAATAACCCAGTTATGTTGAATTAATTTAATGATGTCATGACTTCTTCCCTTGACACCATCATTCTCCACATTCGTGTGGGCCCCCGTACCATTCCTAAATTATTTTGTCTTGGAGGGGGAATTCCAATACAACATGTTACTTGGTCTTCACTGGATTAATGTCATGGTTTGTGTTCCTTTAACCTTACACCATTGTTTAAAATTTTAACAAGAAGGGCACAACTATACCATTCCAATTGACCCTTCAACTTTCTATACTTGTAACATGTTGTATTGACCCAATGATGTCCTTATAAAAGTTAAGGAATATACCACCACTACCACCTCTTCTTCAGTGGTTACCTCATCCACCACTTATGGTGCTACATCTTCCACAACTAACTCATGTATTCCCACTACTACTTTGCGGTTGAGTCATCTGAGCAAACCCATCTACTCTCAAACATCCAATGCTTCTTCTTCCTAGTTGTCTAGTGATTCATCCATTCCCACTACCCACATACCAACTATTGATCCCTTAGAAGGTGTTTTTCAATGCCTCACTCTAGGGGAGTACCGCATTTATAACAATGACACATTCCTTACTCTACAAGAGTATGGTAACCTTCACCAACATTCCCACTATGATCACCACATATGATAATTTCTCCCCTACGATCCTCCCCACCTTCACATCAACTTAACATATGGGGACTTGATGCTTCTACCTACTTGCCCTAGCCACCTTCCCAAACTCAACCATTTTCCTATGACCTTGAATCTCTCACCAACCATGACTACACCCACATATTCCTCCATTATTGTGCTTGGAATGGATTTAGATTTTGTTTCTATGAAATATGTCATCATCTGTCATTCCTTTCACCACTCGTAAGCATAAAGACCACGGTGGTATTGGATTTTTGGAACCACATTCCAAGAAGGCTAAATTTGAACTTATTAAGGATGATAAATATTCCCCACCCCATTCACCTACCTCACCATCTTTACCTACAGATTCTATGGATCCAAAATCCATTCCTCCTAATTTTTATTTTTGTTAACACCATTTCTCTGGGACCTCTAACTTATCACTTTGATGGTGAGGATCCCTCTTCTCTTACCTTCCCGTATCTTGACATGATCGAGGATGATATGCCTTCTATTAATGTTATTCAATGTAAGGATGATAAGTCTATTCTTACCTACCTTGGTGAAGAATATTCTTATATTCACTAATTGTTGCCTTATGATACGCAAAACCATGTTGAATGAATCAACCATCAAAATCAACATTAACACTCGGGACGACCCACACATTCTAAACATAGGTCAATCATTAAATGTTGTTGAATAGGAAGTTTTCACTTCTTTTCTCCGGGATCATAGCAATGCTTTTACTTGGTCATATGCTAATATGCCTAGTATTGACCCAAACATTATGGTCCACAATATCATAACCATTCTTGATGCTAAACACGTGAAATAGAAGTTGTGAAAAATGCATCCTCACACCGCCCTTCTTGTCAAAGAATAACTACAATACCTCCTTTGAGTTTCCTTACTTCTACCCATTTATTATCCCCAATTGATCTCTAACATTGTTCCTATCCTGAAATTGATAGGGGATTTCATATTTGCATGGATTTCGTGACCTTAACTTAGCTTTCCCCAAAGAAAAATTTACTCTACTTAGTATTAACCAACTAGTTTATCTCGCCACCATCCATGACATCCTATCACTCATCGATGGTCTCTCGGGTTATAAAAAAATATTACCCGCCCCAAAATATCAACACAAAACTACACTCATCACTCCTTGGGAACTTTCTGCTATTGTGTCATGTCATTTGACCTTAAAAAATTGGTGCTATATATCGGTGGGCCATGAATTATATATTTCATGACATCATGCATATCATATTAGAATATTATGTTGATGATCTTCTTGGAAAATCTAAACATCGGGACAAACTCCTTGCAGTCCTTAAGGTCTTCTTTGACCGTCTCATCAAATAATACATTCACCTTCAACCTAAAAAGTGTGACTTCATTTTTCTCTCCAAGAAGCTCCTTATTTTTATCATTTCTTTGTGTGACATTGAAGTTGATCCCAATAAAATAAATGCTATTATCAAGATGCCTCTACTTACTAACCTTCATCAACTTCATAGTTTACAAGGAAAGTTGCAATCTATTCATCACTTTATTTCTCATCTTTTTGACCACTTCCATCCATTTCATCGTCTTCAAAAAAATGATGTATCCTTCAAATGGGCTGATGAAAGTCACAAAGTCTTAGACGCCTTAAAAATATCTCCTCCAACCACCAGTGCTCATTCCACCTAAGGATGACCAACTATTTTACCTTTACATTTCTGCTACTGATCATTCCATGGGTGTCATGCTCACTCATCATGATGAGAAACACAAGGAGCAAACAGTTTATTAGATAAGACGTATGATTTTAGAATACAAGACTAGATACAATCACAACAAAAACTTTACCTAGCCTTAGTCTTTGTCATTAGTAAACTTCTCCATTACCTACTCAACCAACAAAACCTTCATTATCACCAATATTGACCCCATACATTACATGTACGCTAAGCCCTACCAACATCAATGTGTTATATGTTGGCTCCTACTTCTTGTAGACCTAGATCTCAAATTCATTCATAAAAAATATGTCAAAGGAAAAACCATTGCTGACCAACTCATAGTTGTACCTCTCTCCGTAAAACTAATCTTCTAATTTTGAATACCTTGATGAATCCATCACTACCCTCTCCCTGGAAGATACCATTTACCAGATGAATTTATTCTTTGATGGTTCCAAATGTCGGTGTGGGGGTGGTACAAGAGTTATCCTCATTCCTCTCTATAGTGATCCTATGCAATTATCTTTCAAACTATATTTTGATTATACTAACCATATCACCGAATATGAAGCACTCGTGTTATGTCTTCAAACTACCATACCTTATATGTTAAATCTATTAATATCTTTGGTGACTCACATTGTGAACCAATATAATGGTATATTACATTATCATAATGAGATACTTCAAAGTATAAACATCATGTTGACATGCTTTTGACTACCTTCACCATTATGAACTTCAAACCACCTCGTGTTCCACTAATAAATTTGTGGACACCATGTCCTGTCTTGCTTCTCAAATACCCGCTTCCCCCTCCAACTCAAAAATATTTGTCATAATACAAAGGTTTCACTCCCCCTCTTACCTACTCCAACACATTAATTTTTTAGGAAACATTGAAATTGACCCACATGACCTTTGGTATAAGTAGTTTACTTACTACCTTTCCCTTTCAATTTGGCCTTCATATCTTACTCGTAATGGAAAACGAGCCTTCCTCAAAAGTGTCTCTCATTATGTCATCATGGGTGGTCTTCTCTATAAATGAGGATTTCAAAATATCATCTTACAATGCCTTACAAGATATAAAGTTCCATACACCATCAAGGAAGTTCACGACGGGATTTTTAGGGTCACTTCGTAGTTTAGCTTTCGCTAAGTGTATCCTTCACCTTGGCTATTACTGGCCAACCCTAAACCACGATTGTTGTGACTATGTCAAGCATTGTGTGAAGTGTCAACAACATGCTAATCTTCATCACACCCCTAATTATTCCTTACAAGTTACACGAGAACTTTATCCTTTCTCTCAATGGGGTTTGGATCTTGTCGGATAGATTAACCCTCATTCTTCCCAATGTCATCAATGGATTATTACCACTACTGAATATTACACTAAATGGGTAGAGGTTGTCCCTCTCATTTCTAAAAAAGCTAATAAAATATGTGAATTCATCAACCATCACATCATTTTTCACTTTGGTGTTCCTCACTGCCTCATCACTAATAACAGAAAATAATTAAAAAACAAAACCCTACAGAAACACTATGATGCCTTTGACATTCAACTCATTTTTTCTTCACCTTATTATCATCAAAAAAATGGCCAAGCTAAATCGACTAACAAAAACCTAAATAAAATTCTTATGAAATTGATCGACGATCTTGGTAAGGATTGACACGCGCACATTCCTATTTCCTTATGGGCTTATTGATCTAGTACTCACAACTCAATCTGTTGCCACATCTTTCTCTTTGGTCTATGGTACAAAGGTTGTCTTTCCTCTTGAATTCCAAATTCCATCTCTTTTTATCTCACTCAAATATATGCTCAACAATGATGATTTTTGCCATGACCATTTGGCTCAACTTGAGCTTTTAGAAAAACATCATCAAAATGGTCTTGTTCACCTTCAAATCTATCAAATGTGCCTAAGATAAACATGTCCAAGAATGAACCTTCAAGGTCAGTGACTTCATCCTAAAGGAAAATATACATGTAACAAAAGAAGAGAAAATTAAATGGGAAAATTCACTCCTAATGGTCTTGGACCCTATATTATTACTCATACCTATGGATCAGGTTCTTATAGTTTATCTTCACTTGAAGGTAAATGCAAACACGATCCCCTCAATGCCTTACATATTCTATCATTCTATTGTTGAATCAAGTTATATATCACCTTGTATCTATTAAAAGCTCATCCCTTAAATAAAATTCACCTTCCATCCACCTCTTTAAGGACCAATGACTACACCGAATTGTTTGATTATCCGTTACCTTTCAGCCTTATCTTAAATATGAGTACCATGACTCTAATCATGGAATGATTCTCATGGATAATTTTCATCCTTTTCAGGATGGAATCTAATTGTTTTTCATCACTTAAAACCTCTCTTTCATACCTAACGTCTACGTGATATGGTTTTTTGTTCATAAAAGAAGCATATACTCCTTTATAGTCTTGTCCATGACCTAAAATTCCAAAAATTCAAAAGTCATATATGGGATTTTCAAATTCAAACTCCTTGAGTCAAACATCTTGTAAATAGATGACTCCTCCAAGAGGAAATCTACTTTTCCATCTTACTTCGCTATAAATAGATTGCTCCTTGAAGGACAACTATAAAAAAGCTAGCCCTATTATACATAGTCTATCAAAAGAAGAAGACACTTTCTACAAAATAAAATAAAAATATTCTGAAGCTTCCCGCATTGATAAGCTTCATGAATACCTTAAGGAGATATTCTATTCATCCCACATAGACTTTCCACATTGATCAATCTATAAAAAATAAAAAAGTTAACTTTTTTTCATCGTGGATTTACCTATTTTGGTCTTGGGTATCTTGCAGAAGAGGCATGTTGTCTCGCACCAAGGTTACACTAAAACAACCCATTTCACCTCACTATATTTCCTTTCTAATCTTCTACCCACTCAAGGGTCATGCCAAAAATGTGACATTCCATGATCATGTGAATTTATTCACCTTTAGAACACTCAATCATGTAAATCCTTTAGGGTCTTACATTCATAAGCCAATCTTTGGTATGATTCACTCATCATGGTTCCCGCCAATTAGGCAACTTTTTTTGTCTCCTCTTACTATTCATCTCTTTTATTACTTATTGATTCTACTACACATGACCAAATCTTTAACACCTACATTTTGGGAATTTATCTTCCACCAAAATCACCCATGCCTAGTCAATCTACACTAAACCATGCCTAAATGACCTAAACTCAACCATGCCTAGATGACCTCCACACAATCATGCCTAAAACCTACCGATGCTTTCATCTCCCTTATCATATTATTCCCTAGCTTATGGGAGAACTACATCATCCCGAGGCCCCTTTTCACCGACGCTATGTAGCCAAACACTTCGAGGGCATGGGGGCCTTTTAGGTTAGCTCGGACACTTTTACCCCCTAACAATATTTACCCCTTTACATTCACATTCTACCCTAGTTAGTTTCCATTTACACAAAAAAATTCAAATTAATATATCATAACACCGTACATGCCTACCATTTTATCACCATGACCATATTATACTTAAATCATTTCATATTTCCATGATATTAATTACTTGGAAATGTAATCACAACATATATACAATATTTCAGTAACTTGGAAATTACCTAGACTCCACCATGCCCGCACTCCGACCAAATCATACCTATACGTGACCAAACCATACCTATACCTGACTCCACCATGCCTATACGACCAACCATACCTATAGCCAACTCCATCATGCCTATAACTAACTCCATCATTCCTATACTTGACCAAACCATACCTATACCTAACTCCACCATGCCTATACCTGACTCCACCATGCCTATACCTGACCAAACCATGCCTATACTTGACTCCATCATGCCTAAAAGACCTCGAATCAATCATGCCTAACTCACCTAGTTCCCATGATACACAATAAAAATGGAAATTAAAAAGAGTACATCATCCATCTAATAATAATCAACTATATAAATGGGAATGTTTGTGTATCAATACATATCTACACAATGATACATAATCAAAGTGTCTAAAAACTCTTATATATAATATCGTAAAATCTTTGGCACACAGGATGGTATATATAACAAAATTCAAATAATCATACAAGTATCAAATGTCATGAGCAATCAACCCCACCTGATACCCTCCTCTCCACTCTCACCCATCTCATCCTCTTGACCCTAAGCTAGGCCCGATCTGAGAGAGCTAGTAACCTCACCCTGACCCTGTCTCTGGGTCCGACAACCTTGTGCTACCTGATCCGTGAGTCATGGACCTAGTCTTCTCACTAGCTATTTTTTGGGCCCTATGCTCAGCATATGAGGGAACATAAGTACATATAATGGCTAGATGGTCTTGGTAATAATGGGACTCATTCAAGGAATCTATGAACCTTTCCATAGATACGAGTCTAGGGTGGTGTCATCCACATAACCGCCACCTATGAAATTTTCCCTACAAATGGAGAACCCTATCCTGGTGCTAGTGCCTATACTATAGGACCCTATCTCGAGGCATATGTTGGTACCTATGCTAATACATGGGCCTATAAGACTGGAACCTATGCACGCACTTGCAGCCAACTATCCTTGTAAACTACTAAACTATGCCTATAGTTCTTCTACCTATGTATCATCCCTCTGCAAGAGCTTGTACATGTACTTATGCATGTGCTTGGGCACCATTCAACTGACCTTGTAATGTAGTCACCATCCTTGTAAAAGTAAGTACATGTTCTTGTGCCACTATCACCTAAACTCCTAGTGTTGACACTGTCCCTATAGGGAATCCCTCTAAACCATCACTGTGGCTAAGTTCGATTGAGTGGCCTTGGTGGTGCTACTTAACTTCTTTTCCCACCACTGTCGATATGCCATAGTGGTCCCTACATCATCCAATATCATATCCACTGGTACCTCCTCCTATCTTGTGGGATATATTGGTTGGGGTGGAGACAAAGGTCTCTCCACATCATCCATGTGGTACTATAGGAAGGGTGGTGGCACATCCTACTATAATCCAAATCAAGCGTCATAATCTATCGATTGGAATCATCTCATGCTCACTAGCACATCTTCCCTATATCCACCACAATAATTATAAATCATGTAGCTCCTAAGACACCCCTCTAAAAGTTGGAAAAATGACATAGGGTCATCATGTATGTCCATCGCATACAAGTCCTCTAGCCCCCACTTGTAGTATACTACATCATGATATACCTCATCTACTCGAGGATGACTACCTATGAATACCCACCTCTTGTAATCTTCCCTCTATCCCCCATGGTTCCAATCTGCACCGTAGTCCTCATGGCCACACTACCACACTATGCTCATATGTTCGGTAGTGTAGTAGGAACGCATACAACATATGTCATAATGTTGCATCCTTTGGTAAGCCCACAACTCCGTATATAGCTGCAATAAATATGTAGGTACCCATATAAACCAAAATTGATCCTTGATCATATCTTGTAAGACTTCCATTAATCCTCTCATAAATTGGACACCCTCTCGAATTTGGAAGTGCATATAACCCCACCACTACCATCATTAGTATTGCTAACTCGTCTTCTATGGGTGTGCCACATACAAATCCCCATAAACAAGACTGGTATTGTGCTCATTCAAGTCACTTGCTATCTCCCCACATACTGCAATCATCTCCTCGAAAGCCCCATTTTCTGAAACTGAGTAAACATGCTCACCAACAATCGGTAGCCATAGAATCCTATAAACATTCTCCAACATGATCTTCATCTTTTTGTGGGTAGGTGGAAGGTATTAGTCACTACATCCCATCTATCGATGAGAGTGACCATGAGAATGTGATCCTATCATATCCACCTGTACCACCTAATCCCAACCAATCCAACCTCTTATATGTGTGTCCACTCATCCTCAGTGATGTTGGGTCACATATCCACTAATAATGGTGGGACCCTATACCAAAAACTGAACTAGTGGTGTGCCTGCATCTAAGAAACTCAACAATGTCAAGTATTTACCTACTTTACTCATTTATTCACCTCTACCTACCCCCACCCCACACCCACATTTCTCTACCTACCTAACTATTTCACTAACCTACCATCCATTTTATCTCACCTAAACAAGTCCCCATGTTCCATTTCATCATTTTCTCTCCTTTGATATTTGACCTAACCCATACCCGCCTATTCCTAGCTATATCTACCTTCAACCCACCTAATTCTATTCTAATCTACCTCTCATATCTCTAAATTCAACTACCATTTTATTTTTTTAAATCCAGTTTTCCCCATAATTTACCCTTTTCTACCCTAGGTCACTTTTCACAGTGACCAACATTGGTTACCTTAAACTAACACCAGTCACTCTAACTCGTATGCAGTCACCTTTCTAATCACTGACAACAAGATGCCCAACCGACATTTTTGATGCCAAACCAGCGTTGATCTCTAGTTTGGCCCTAGAGGCAAACCCTCACACCACAAATTTTTTAAAAATAGAAAAAACAACCTAAATTCTACCCCAATCCCACCTAAACCCAACCCCAATTCATTTTCCCACCTAGTTAATCTATATTGCACCCTCCCAATACCCAGTTTCATTCATTTTTACCCACATTTCAAAATTTTAATCCCCCCCCCATTTTTTCATTTTAGCTCAAATTTCAATTGAAAATAACATGATATGGATTTATTCCTACCTCAACATGTTGCCTCCTCCTCATTGGCACTTATGGTATTTGCATTGGTGGACCTACAATGCCTCCTCATGTTGCACTCATGCCTCTAATTGAACTCTCGATCCTCAAGCCGATCAAATAGATCCAAATGATCTCATGGACCCATCTACCTAGCTCCTCTAGCCACTCAGATACCTCCAACTCATCCTGGTACAACACCTCATCCTTTTCTCCATGAAAAACACTAAAGTATTTTTGCTATGTCATTTTATATAAGTGGAAAGGTTAAAATGAATCCGTAACATACAAATTTTTACTTTTTACCCTACCCCCCGACTCCGACCAACATCAGCTTTAGCTTAACCAAGATTACGGTCATGTGCCCTAGTATAATGTGATCGGCTAATCTTGACCGACATTAGTTTTCCTAATAAGTATTGGTTAGCTTTGTTTGATTCCTTAACACTATTTATCTCCATATTCAATTACCCAAAACCCTTTTTACCTTACCCAAATTTGAACTCACCTTACCACTCAACCTAATGACCTTATAACCTATAACCAAACCAAAAATCATTTGGGGCATGTTTTTCCCTTAACATGGCCTTACCTATGGCCTTACCTAAATCACCCAAAATAAACTCACTCATCAGGACACTTGAATTCAATTACTAGTCATACCTTGCGATGATGCTACTTGTGTTGTTCAGCCTAATGACCTTACCTTGTCTAATGTCATGTTCTTTATCCCAACCTAGCCTTTGGTGTCCTAGAACAAACCTATTTCCCATTCCTACACCTTTCCTAGTGGAATTTCAAGACCATATCCTATACCTTGGATACCTGAACCACTTCAACCTTGTTTGGATAAACCTATCAACCTTTTCCGACGTAGAGTTTACAATATCTTCAACTTGGAACCTTATCTTAATCTATATGTGTGCGTGCATTAGACTACCATTACCTATTACCCGGCCCGAAATTACCCTTGACTACAACCCACCTAATCTTTATTTCATAATTTACCCATTTATCAAACCACTCACCAAATCCATTTAACACCTCATCGCCTTCTAGTTTGAGGGGATCACCTCCACCCCTACTTAGGGAAACCTAACCTTTAATCATACCCGAAGCACCAAATGTATGTTTTTATCAACACCACTTATCAATATAAGATATACAACAAAAGGGGAAAATGTAGACACTAAATTTGGGTCACATGCCCCTTAATTCCCTTCAATTACTTAACATAATGCATTTAACTAACCATGACCCATTTAGCCCATATTACTATTCATCCTCAAATTATTAATTAATTTAATTATTTTAATTGATTTAATTTAATCCTCACACCTCCACCTCATCATGACACCTCACTCTAGACCCATTCCGGGGAATTTGACTCACAAAGGACCAATTCATCACTCTCAAGACTCCCAAAGTTGAGTCACTACTTGACCTAACTAACTAAGAATTCTTCCTAAACCTAACTGGACTTCTTATAAGATCTTTCCGCCTTCTCTCCCATGAAGTATACTTCCTAAGTGGACCCAATAAGGAAATCACACCAAATCTAGTAAGATCTGACTATTTTTTGGTAAATAGGACTATTTCACCCTAATCGACACCGATTTATCCTCGCCAACATCGGTCACCTAAACCACCATTGGTTCCTTTATAAATAACTTTATAACTCTTTACAGAGGTTGTTCATTCATTTATTGGATCCTTATTACATTCAAGCATGAATCTTCAAGCCGTCTTGCATCCAGACGATGAACACACACAACCACAATATAAGACAAGTAGTCGGTTCTCCTCCTAGGGCATTAGAATACTCATGGGAGCATACAAAGTTGTACTTCTAATGCACAGACTCAATAACATCTTCTCTAATCAACCATTAATGATCTTAAATCACATGATCTATAAAATACCAAGTAAGTACTGTGATTTTAATCATTCATGCTTATCCCATTGTAGATCTCTTACTTCTTTTAGTATTTTATTTCCTCTAGTACACGTACATCATCTTCTTACCACCAACTAACTATTCATCTATCCCAAGCCTTTTCACCCTTCTAAACCTCCTTCTTAGTGTTCCTGAGTCTTCTCATCCATATTACAACCCAAACCACACTACCCTCACTCTCTGTGCAATCACAGAGAGCCTAAAAACCCATTTTTAATAGTTCATTACCTATTTCCCTACCGATATCAGCTTCGACCGCCGCAGAGTTTACCCCCATACCGGCATCAGTCACTAGACTAATATCGGTCTCGTGTCATTTTATACTCTTAGAAAAACAAGATTCCCACTCACCCAAAACCAACCTAGACCTAAACAAATCAGCCCCGGACCTTTGACTGCACTGTCGACTTGAACAAAACATTGTTCTAATTAGATTTAAAGTTATTTTAATATCTACCATAAAATATAGTGTATTATGTGTATGAGAAATGTAAATCATTACATTACAATAGGAATTATTTATTTCAGTTCCTTATTCACATTGAATTATAATTAAACAATGGATTGACAACCTCTCTAGGAAGCACCATGCTTGGATATAGCATACCCAAGGAAGTCCACTTTGTTATATGTTATTTAATACTATTTTGTGGTATTTCTTTGCATATATAGGTAGTCCTTCCTAGAAAACAAGGATTTGTCTATGATTAGCTTAGATAATGTCAACAACATGTGCATTCTACCTTCCACCTTCACCTCATAGGTATTCCTCATTTGGGAGAAAATTTTTCACAAGAAAAATTGGTGGTTTTCTTGTGTTGAGAAGACAAAATATTTTTCCAAGGAGAAAACAAAAAAATATTCATGGGCAGGAACAAGGTGCATTTGAAGGTGCGGGAAGCTAGGAAAGGAAACGTGCACCAGAAATTTTGTCTTAATACTTAGCCGTTTCGTTGGATAAGGGATATTTTTGGATATAAGTGTGTGGAGCACACATAGGGATGGAGACTTGTGCAACACACAATTTTGTTTTTGGAATGAGTGGTTGATAAACGTTATACATGGTTGTAGCTAATAATAGTATTGCTTCTTCCAGTTAATTATAAGACATCTATTATTAGATCACTTGCATGTATGCATGCTATTGTAAAGGTGCATGGCTATTATCAGCATCTGACCTATTTTGAGAAGTACATAGGTGGTGAAGGGAAAGTCCCCACCTCTATAAATATGTATTGAACTATGTAATATAATATATAGGAGACTTCGTTATTATAGAGTTATACTATCGGATCTAATGCACACATGACTTATGGATATACTTTATAATGTAAGAATTTTTTGTGTTTTATAATGTTTAATTTTATGGATAATATTGTCTAGATAACGGTGTTAAATGTATCTGAATCTGGTTCATGTATGGTTAGTATTATTATAGTTATTTTTTAATTCATGATTCTCTAATATCTAGATATAGATTATGCAATGTGGAATAATTATGTTTAATTATGGATCTGAAGATGTTTTATCACCATCACACTAACATTTTACACAAAAAACTCTAAAGAGGAGCTTGATACCTTTTCATTCTTCACGTGAGTGCTCAGCTCATGTTGGGTGATGTGCCAATGTGCCTACGTTATTCATAGTAGATTCTAGGTTGCATCATTGGTTCCATTGTCGGGACCTCTTTTTCAATTGTTTTCAAGATTTTTCATGATGAAGATGTACCAGTTGACCCTTGCAAGTGTTGAGGAGTGGACAATATATCTAGAAGAAGAGTATTATTGGAGGTTTAACACTAGATCTCGAGTTTGACACACGCGCATGGGTAGAGAAGAATTTATATGACTATTTGTATGAGAGTCTGTTTGCTATCTTTTTGGTAGAGTTATATGAGTGGTTGGTTGCTTATGCATCTAAATGGAAGTGGAAGTATCGTAGACTTATCTAGAGGTAGGAACAATTTCAAGCCCTCTATGATGTTGATCTGATTTGGACATGTGTTGTAGACACTGGTTTCATGCGGTATTCGAATAGCTATATTTTAGAGTACTTGATTTCTACTTACTCTTTCCCGGAGGTAGCTAAGTTCAAGTTTTTACATTTTCCCGGATGAACCTATTTGTAAGGCATTCCAATGGTGATCAAAATATTGATGGTAACCCTAAAATTATAAGAAAAGTTGATGGCTAGCTAAACCCTACCACGCGTGGGGGTAGGAGCAAGTTTGGTGAAGGATGGTGGACCTAGTATAAGAGAAACAAAGAGAAGAAATGTAGCTTAAGTATAATGAGGTGTGTGAGAGGGAGGTAGAGAAGTAATTTGATATTGTAGAATGAATGGAATTGAGGAGAGAGATGGCTTGTGAAGGACTTGGAGCTCACACAGTAGGCATGTAGCTAGAGCATCCGGAACTCCCCATTTGGGAAAGAATGACAGGAACCCTCCTCGTGCTCACATGGGAGTGCACTAGCGAGAGATGAGGTGGGTCGTGGGTGTGCATCTAAATCTACTTGGAAACCTAGCCCTTGCACATGGTTTTCCATCATCTAGTACAACCAAGAGTCGTGAAGCTAGTTTGGGGGTAACAGAAAAGGAGTAAATCAAGTAGAAATTACATCTATGCCTAGGAAAATGTATTCTTTGTTATTCAGAGGTACCTTTTCAGGTGCATCATCGGCACAGAATTCAAGTACATAAAATTTTGGAATCACTTCGGGAGTAGTGCCACCTCACAGATCGTAGGAATTCATTTTAGTACCACTCTTAGGACACAAGAAAGTACATCTATTGGTCCACTTCTAGTTATAGATGGAGGATCGGTAGGCATAGGTAGCTCTAGTTATTGTGGATATGGTGGGTCTAGAGGCAGAGGTAACACATGAGGTTCTGGATCATGTGGGCATGGTCCTTACCAAGCCCAAAATATTTACATAGAAATGTCACTTTGTCTTCTAGAGTATAGGGAATAGAAGATGTTGTTGATCATGTACACATGTGTGAGATATTTTGGCACGTAAAAGGAATCACAACTTCTGAGTGCAAGGCAAGTCAGTTTCCAACTACATTTTATGGATGCACTCACAATTAGTACATGAAGTTTGACCCTGATTAGACTTCTGTAGATTATGCAGGATTATGTGAATCTTTCCTTAAGGAGTTTCATATCCTTGAGTTCAAGCGAGAAGAGTATAAATTTTCTCAAGGATACTAAGCAAGGCACTACTGAAAGCGTTCATGAATATGATGCCCATTTTAAAACACTTTTGTCTAAAATTTCATATGATATTCATGCAAGTCAGCATGCACAGTGGTTCATTGGGGGTTTGATCACACCATTTAGGAGGGCATTGTCACATAAGACATATACAGACCCACACAAATCACTTGAAGTAGCATTGCACACTGAGGTAGTCAAGTATAGACACTAGAGTGAGCCCATTCCTAGAAGCAAAAATTGCAGCTATGGAAAAGTATTTGGAGAAACTATCAGCAAATTCAGCACACAAGACATGCACAAGGATTTGGTGTACATATTGTGAAGTGGAAGGGAAAACTAAAGATAGTTTTCCCCGTAGGTTAGTGTGATCATTACTACAAGATTGTGAGGTATGTTATTTAGATGATGATGTAATCCACTACCCATTATTACAACTCATGATCATAAATAACATATCTTGTTATTGTAATATTTGTCGGTCCACAACTCACAATACATAAGACTATAGGTTGATTGGTTAGATCCATGATGCCATCAATATTTGTGTGTGACAGACATGAGTATTGGATAACTCTAAAAGTAAAAATGAGCACCATGATCATGATCAAAACCAAGGGCACTATGATCGAAATGAGGGACACTTTGAAGGAAGTTATGGCAGAGGTCAAGGATATTGTGTTGGATTTGGGGGCCAAGGTCATGGTGGTGGCCGAGGTGAGTTTCCTCATAGAACGTGGTTTACATGCAGATCTCCTAACCACTATAGGTGTGAATTCCATTAGAATATTACTTGTTCTTTTTTTGGGAAGAATAATAGGTATGAGGAATTCTCAAACTTATATGAACATCTTAACAAACAATATAAATAGGAGAATATGTGCACAAGGATGGTTATGATAGAGAGTTCCATAGAAAATCGGTGGATGTCAAAGTTGGCATCGTAACTCGAGGTAGTACATATGAAGATTACTACATGTGTTGAAGTTGCACGTGTCATAGAGACATCACAGTAGAATCCTACCATCACTAAAGAGGAGGTTTTACATGTAAGGCACACAGATCCTACACATCAAAAAGAGGTTTATCAAGAAACCATGGAGGTACTCAGAAATATTCAGGGTGAAATACAATTTTCAAAGGAATAGTTTGTGGAAGTTGGAGAAAAATAAGGCAACATAGACGGTCCAATCGATGTTGATGATTTTAAAGAGGTATATAAGATGTTGTGTCATGAGAATATTATTTAATTACTAGGGAATTGGTTAAAGGGAGTACTCCACGTGCGGTTATTGAGAATGGATATAAGATCCTTCATGCTTATTTTCCCCTCATATTTTGAATTATGACTAGGAGATTACTTTGAATGCTATTAGGGATGGATGGATTTTGAGCAATATATTAATTAACATAGGCGTGGAAGTGAATGTGCTTACTTTAGATGCATGGATGTAGATGGGTAGACCTCCATTACATCCATCTTCTAATGTATTGTTCATGTCTAATCGAATAAGACCACTCCAATAAGGGTTTTAAAGGATGCATCTATTACTATATAAGGAGAGAAGTTCATTAGAGACATTGAGGTTTTAGCAATTGTAGAATAATACAACTTATCAAATCTACTTGGGTGCCCTTAGTGTTATGCAAATAATGTTGATATATGGTTCAACAAGGGGTATATAAGTTTTGAGAACAAGGAATAATGGGTTATTATCCCTTTAACATATGGAAATTCCACACCTTATGTTGAACCATTGAGAGAGGAAGACCTGAACAAAATTTATGTGTGCGCCATTTGGGATCCTGACGTACTTGAGAAATCTAAGGAAGGAATCCTCCAAAGGTGGGAAGATGCACGAAACTATTAGTGATACTAAAAGTATTACTTGTGATAATTGGGCACATGGCACCTATGAGATGGTTGGGCACAAAGTAAGAAGCGCATTTGCATGGAGGAACAAACCTCGTTGTATTAGGAGGATAGGTAACAACTCTATACCCCGGTACACTGGAGAAGGAGATCCTACGGTATTCCTACATGCCATGGAGGAACAATGGAAAAACCAAATGGGGAGAATAAATATGTTAGTCTATACCCTATGTGAGATGAAACCATGTTGGTTGATGGTTCATAGGGATAATCTCATAGAATGGAATAAAGTCAAAATTTCTCTAACAACTCGGTTTCTCAAGAGCAATGCACCTACTCAAATCTGCACATATCATGGTAATGAAATTTTTTAGCACCGCATTCAGTCATGTGAGAGACTCTCGATAGTGGGGAAGGAATATTTACCACCTTCACTTTGGGTGCACAAGCTTTATTCCACTTTGCAAGGTTGCACACACGCTTTGTGTGTTTATGTAGAACTGCATAGGGAGACTATACATTGGTAGGACTTGATTACAGGAATGACCCAGACTTTTGAGTACTTCTCTACTAAACCTCTAGTAAGAGAGGAATTATGGGTTATGGAGCACTTGACTATGGGAGATAGTGTAAAGGCTAAAGAACTCATTCAGGATTTATTTAATGAGGAAGAACCACAAGCACGTTTTGACAAAGTAGATGATACATATGACAAATTATTTAAGCATGCTTGCCTTGAAAAGGAGAAAGGAAAGATGGTCTACATAGTGGATGATGAAGAAGTACAAGATTTTGACATATATCATTCAATGATACACATGAGGTCTTAGACAGTGCAGATAAAAATGCGCGTGCCTATCATGAACCTATGAAGACCAAGAAAGTGAACATTGGCACAAATGTTGAACCTAAGGAGGCCATAATTGGAGATTATTGGTCTGATTCTAAAGTGGAAAATATAATTGAGTTGTAACATTCCCATTTTAAGACTTTAGAAATAAGGGAAAAAAAATTATAGTGTTCACTATTCTAAATAAAGCATTATTTAGAACAAACATTCCATGCCAATCAATATCAATGGATAAACATATGCAGCTGTAATGACTTGGTGATTCACCAATCTATTCATTCCATAACTCGGAAAGATACTAATCTATTTATGTTATCTTATGTATCGAATACATATCGTATAATTTATATACTTTTTCATTCTACCCTACACCAGGTATTGAGTGATCTATTTAAAGAACATATCTAAATATCTGCTACCAATATTCATCTGATATCATGTTGTTTTAAACTTGGTGACATAGGACAATGCAACCAATAGCTTGCGATACTTTGGCCAAATATTTATAACATACTGTGTATGTCACTATTCCTAGATGGCATACTCGTCATATTGGAATATGTCCTTCACCTCACTCCTCAATTATCATGATTGGTCTTTACTGACTACCATCAATCCACTTGTTCTAGGTTTAACCCTAGCCCTAGATAGGAACATAACCTATTATAGGAAGATGCTCACAATGGCTTAGGGTAAATGGGCATACTTGGTTGACCTAAGTCGACCGGATGTGCCAACGTACCCTAAGCCATTGGAAGCTAATTCATATCCTAAATATGCTCCTATCCAGACCTAGAGGGAAACTAAGTTCAAGTCTAAGTTCCTATTGGGTGTAGATCTAGATGATCAATGCAGAAGGGTGATGCCACATGTCAACTACAACGTTGTATTCTCAAGAATACCCAAGCCTTCTTGAAAGTACAGCCCTACAGTTGGCATGTGCCAACATCCTATAGAAACTACCTCATCGAGATGTACATACCCCTGAGGAGATTGTTAATACATTATTAGTCTGAATTATTTCTTGATTACAACAACCCTGCCAAACCCTAATCCAATGCTCAATAAGTTATTTCCTAAATTTTCTTTATTTAGTCCATGAAGAACTTCATTATACTTACAGTTGTTTTTAATGTTATATCTCTCAGTTACACTGCCAATTAACTGCAACCAAACAATGTTATCAAGTTTCATTTAAGAAGTACAATAACTTTTAGATAGGTTCAATGTTCGAGTATATATCCAATTAAAGTAGACTTCATACAAAATGAAGTCTAATAAATTGTAATCACATTTACATACCTTTTTGGTTTATATTCAATTAAGAAAGAGAAAGAGTCTTTATCTACATGTTAAAGTGTTAGGGTATATCCTACCCAATATCCACATTTCTTAATGTATGTTCAACACACATTACATTACTATATAATAGAGTTTAGATAAAGAACATCATATTCTACAACTTAACAAGATGCACTTTGATTAGGGAAATTGAACTAAATCTCGTTATCCAACTTATCAAAGGATAGCCAATTAAGTATAAAATAATATGAAGAATATCAACAAGATAGAAATCCATATTTTTCATACAAGTACAAGATAATTTACACAACCAATACAAGTAAATTCTCAGCTTTTAATTCATCTTTATAACTTATACATTTACAAGACATGCATTTTAGGCATACTGCATAACAACTGTCTTCATTAAAAAAATACTAATTTTCTTTTTGAATACAATCTCAAGAACAATTTAGAATTCTTCACAAGGAATCAGATTGAAATCATCCAATGCATCATATAAGTCTTTTATCACTTACGTAGTCCATCTCGCAAAATTGCTAGCACAGGTCGCTTCAATGAACTGAGCATGATAAGCACTAAGCCTTAAAACGAAGTGCATTCTAATAATTGTTCCATTAAAACAACTTTGCTTTAATGAGACAATTATTACATCATAAATATCAATATAAGTAATAGCAAATGGAAAATAAGTACATTTAACCAATTTGAATTCACTTCCAAGAGAAGAAATGAATATAATCCATAACATTTTCCTTACAAAATTAAAATTTAATTTATCCTAACAATTACATTTAAATGCAACATTTCATATTTTTAAACGAGCAAGAATGTAATCCCATATCAATCTTAAGAAGGAATATAGAGTTTAAACAATCTTACAACAAGATTGTATTTTCTTCAACAAAACCGAAACAACAAATCTCTTCCTTCATCACTTTAACAAATGATATGAACAAGGAAGGCTAAATAGGTATAATAAATCTCCATCTTGCAAGAGAACTAATAATGAAGGGTTCAATCAAATGAACTAATCCCTACCAGTTAGAAAGGGAATCTTATCAAAATTTGACTCAATCTTTAATTTATTCTCCAAACTTAACAACAAATTCCCATCTCTAATCCAAACAATAAGCTCATACACTAGTTCCCAAGGAGAAAACAAAACCAACTTAATGCAAATAAATGTACAACAAGTTCCCCTTACAATCCTTGTCATTACAAGCATGAGTTCCAAATTTAGTTTAGAATAACATACAATAAAGTTTTAAAACAACACCCTATCCCTAAGGGTTCCTTATTTCCTTATTCTATTAAAAGACTCAAGAATTCACTTATTGATCCCAACAAGATTAGAAAACCCAAAATTTAAAATAAACTAGTTTAGGAGTATGCCTCCACAACATTGTATTAGTCATGGGTGATTCATACTTCTATTATAACTATAAAATGAAATCAGACTTGAACAGATCTAAGTATTCTTCCTCCACTACTATTTCTAAGCACTAGTACAAACTTGTTTAAAATAATTCCAAATTCTTCTATCAAACGAAAGTGTTTCCAATTAAATCTCCAAGAGATGTTCAAACAGCTCAGTCATACTACTTACCCAAAATTACCAAGAGTAATCAGTTTGCATTAAAGGAGTTATAAACTCTCAACTAAAAATACAATTTAAAACCAACTCACAAATACCATAACAGAGCTAACACGTCGTTCAACTAAAAATTCCAAACATTATGTATCAAATTACATGTACAGTGTTGAATCACGAGTCTCAAACGTGAGCACCGATATATATACAAAATGTTATGAAACAAGTCGGGATATAAAATGACAACCTTAACTAGTTTATAGCGTAAATAGGAATCCCTAATTCCAACTTTAAAATGAAACACAAGTTTCTCATAGAGTAGTTCAAAACTAATCAAATAGATATTCGCAGGTTCAAGGTAACCAAAATTCCCATTCCAGTTTGATATCAAACAAAGAGAGCTCACACTAGCTCGAAACACAAGCTCCTACCGAGTTCAGAACTAATCAAAATACTATTACTGTGTGAAAATTACGAACTTCCATTAACAAATCCAAATTAACATAAGAATAAACATGAGTATAGAGGTACACATATGGACTTAAAACAACAAATCAAAGATTACTCGAGAATCTAAACATCATTCGAGTGACAAGAATATCTAATCCAAATCCTTAACAAAACACTATCCTCTAATCAAGCTTAACTATAAACAAACTTGAATACAGGTTGAAACAAAACATCCTCTCAACACAAGCTCAAGTTCAAACAAAACACAAGCTCAACTGCAAGCTCTAGCTCAAACAAAATGAACCCGAATACATGCTCTAGCTCAAACAAAAGATGAGCTCACTACAAGCTTTAGCTCAAACAAAGATGAGCTCAACATCAAGCTTTAGCTCAAACAAAGATGAGCTCAAAAGAAATATCAAACAAGATTCCATTTCTTAAAACCCGAACCAAAATAAATAAAGTGATAAAGGTCAATTGAAAACACAACTTCTTCATATATCTTGGTTCAAGAAATGACAAGCGAGGTTACAGATAATAAGTTTCTCATGCCTCACGCTAAATAGCACATACCAAGATAGTTTCAAACACATATAAACCATTTTTCAAGGATTCATACCCAAATTTCCAAAGATTACAAAACCCAGCAAGAAAATAACCGGATAAAACATGCAAACCAAGAATCTCATAAGAGCAGAGTCATTTTTAATGAATCATTTAGAAGAAAGTAAGAGATCTTAAAGATTAGAGCCTATCATGCCTAATAACGCTTCGCCAAATCGAACGAGACTTCCAGATGAGATTCCAAATCCTTTTCTCCTCCACAAAAGATCAACCAACCAAAAAAATTCCTCATAATGGCTCATATACCTTCCCATGATCGAAAATGGACTAGGTGAGTTAAAAATAACAATGAAGTGCAAGTTGAACTGTTGTTCAAGAACCAGTTTTCTCCATGCAGAGAAAAATCTGAAAAGCATGCAAAAACCAACAACCTCCCACAAATCCACCTTCCAAGTTTCCTAGATGGTTTGTGAACAAAACCCGAGGCCAATTAATTTCATTAATTCCAATTTTCCCAGCTCAACTCTCCTTGCCACCACCTCCCAAATCTGGTGAATGCCAATTCCAATTTAACATGCAACTCCATCTTTAGTGGAGCTTCCACATAAGCCTCCACCAAATCAACTAGCCCCTGCCAAAACTGGCAGTACCTTATGCCTTTAAGAATCTTATCAACAATTAAATGTCATTGGAACCATCGCCTTAGAGGTATGCGACCCTTTTAGGTTCCCATTAAAATAGCTTAGGATAGATCCTTAAACTTAGGTTAGTTTAGGAATAATTACCTTAGGTCTTAACACATTACCTTAGGTAATTCCAACATTAGGTTAGATCATCTCATAACCATATAACATTAGGTTTTAGGTTAATTTAGATAGCCTAGAAACCTTTCCATACTCCCTTAGCACAAGGCTTAGGTTAGAAATAAAATCAATTAAGTAACATAGCTAGGTAGTATATATTCTTACCCAACTTAGGATTCCATAGGATAATCCTTTAGTTTTAGGATTCTGAATCCTTCCTATGCCATGAACAGGTTGTATTTCATTTACGTCAGCAATGGACTGCCAAGATCAATCTTCAAGGACCTAAGCACAACATATAACTGAATAGAAACACGTTCACACAAGATTAAAGAACTTGTAATAACAAATTTCAGTCCACCATGTCCCTTAATTATGGAATTTCAATTTACCATTCATTCAATTGAGAAGGTTTAAAACATTCCTTGGATCACTGAAATTGATCCAAGGATGAGTTAGATAAAGAGATAAGTTTGCAACTTTTAAACCAGATTACAACTCACCTACAAGAAGTGAAAAATGGATTCAAGGAAGCCATTCCATTCTAGTCTAATGATCATAAGAACAAAAAAGATTTATCCATATCAAGCATGATCTCCAACAACCAAAAGAACACATCTTTAGAAGAAGATCACATGTCAACACTTGAAATGTAAAAGAGGAATATAACAATTGTCGAGTGTGTTACATGCTTCCCTCCTAAAAAGAATCATCATCCCAATGATTACCTCATTTTAACAATTTATATCAATGACAATCAATTCATTCACTTCTCTTACCATAAGTCTAATATATCAACAACTTATAGTTCTAGAAATCAACATTAAATAGCTATTTATTCATTTCATATAAATATCTGCCCAAAATTGGCATACTTATAGTCATATACAGAAGAAAAATCAATTCAATTAGATTTTTTTAACAATCATGAATTCAATTCTATTGAAATAGATATGGAAAAGAAGTTTTCATATCCTCTAGGTTTTCCCAAGTTGCACTGTCTTCGTTAAATTGGTCCCACTGGACTTTACATTGACTTATTTCTTGATTTCTCAAATGTAACTGGTGAGTTTCAAGCACTCGTATGGGTTTAACCATGATTATTCCTGGGTCCTAGACCTACAAGGAATTCCAATTTAACATGTGTGATAAATCTGAAATGTATTTCTTAAGCAAAGAAATATGGAAAACATCATGCATTTGTGACAAAGTAGGAGGTAATGCTAAACGATAAGCTACAGGGTTGATTACTTCAACTATCTCAAAAGGTCCCACATAATGAGGTGATAACTTGGTAGCCTTTCTAAAAGTTATAGAACTCTTTTTCAGTTTAACCCGAAGAAAGACTTTCTCACCAAGTTCAAATTTCCTATCAACCCTCTTTAAGTCAGCGTAACTCTTTTGCCTATCTGCTGCTTCTTTCAAGTGTTCACGAATCAATTTAACTTGTTGTTCCATTTCAGTAAGAATTTATCAAAGGATATGTGAAGATTGCTGCACCGTTGGAAGAGTTACTCAAAGGTAAAGGGACACTATATTGGGGAGAACCGCAACAACATGCATTTGAGGCATTAAAGGAGAGATTTACTTCAACTCCTATTCTACATTTTCCCTCATGGAACCAACCGTTTCACATACATGTAGAGGCATCTTACATGATCATTGGTGTAGTGTTAGCTCAACTCGGAGAAGGTATTATATATCATCCTTTCTACTTTGCTAGTAGAAATTTGACTCATGTGGAATAGAATTATCAAACACAAAGTGCAAGGCCTTATCGATTATTGATGCACCGTATAAGTTTAGACATTATTTTCTAGCAAAAACTTTTTTATTTTATATAGATCACATGGCATTAAAATATTTTGTAAATAAATCTATTTTACAGGGGCGCATATGTCGATGGGTGCTCATATTCCAAGAATTTGAATTTATATTCGTGGTAAAACCAGTAAAAGTAATTTTGTCACGCACCACTTATCAAGGACTCAATCGGGGAGGATGCACAAACAATTGAAGATACAATGTCGGATGCACAATTGTATAGGTTACATCACGTGCCTTTAGAATTGGAGGATATTGTTGTCTTTTTATGCACAGGTATGGCACCAGAAGGAATGAAAGCCTTAGAGAAGAAACAACTTACAATTCGTGATGCACCCTTCATGTTGATCAGTGGTGACTTATACAAACTAGGATGAGATGAAGTATTGCGTCGATGTGTATTGAAATAGGAGCACACATATATCATGGAAGAGGCTCATGGTGGTATTGCAGGTGGAACTTATGTAGGTGATGCCACCCCCGTATAAGATTTTACATGTTGGATTATGGTGGGAGACCTTGTACAAGGAGTATAAAGAGTAATGTAAGGTTTGTGATCACTTTCATCACCTTGTATAACCTGGTAAAGAGATGAAATGTCATTGAGACCTATCACTAGTGCAAAGTCATTTGAAAAAATGGGCAATAGAATTTGTGGGTCCTATTTCCCAGACCATGTGTAGAACCATATCACGCTACATAATCACTTGCATAGATTATCTTACAAGGTGAGTAGAAGTAGCACATACAAAGGATTACACAACAACTACAACTGCAAGGTTCTTATGGGAAAATATTCTTACTAGGTATGGGTGTCCATTGATTTTTACAAGTGATAGGGGCACACACTTCTTAAATGAGACAATCAAGATATTTTTGGATGATTTTATGGTCATGCACCACAATATTACACCTTATCACCCTTAAGAGAATAACATTGTTAAGGCTTTCAACAAGATATTGAGCGGACCTTGACAAAACTTTGTGATGTTGGAAGGAAAGATTGGGATGATAAAGTTTCTTTTGTACTTTGGGTGTATAGAACAACCTAAAAGAGGTTGAATAAGACTACACATTTTCAGTTGATGTTTGGAATAGAATAATTTCTTCCCATGGAATTCATGTTACCTTCTTTGTGTATTGCACGTGCGGAGGTCTAGCTGATAAGAAAGTATTAGAAGAGAGAATTGACAAGTTAGTACAGCTTAGATGAGAGGAGTTCCATAACACGTTGGATTCAAGAAAGAAAAGGCTAGGTATAAGGCATGGCATGATAGAAAAATATGGGACAATAAGCTTGAAGTTGTACAGATGGTACTTCTTTATGATTCAAATTTTTGTGCCATCCAGGAAAACTTAAGGTGCATTAGTTGGGACCATATGTTATCACTCACATCATCCTTGAATCGGGTTCTTGTTAGTTAGAGGTGCTTGATGGAACACAATAACCCAGCATTACTTCAATAAAAATAGGTTGAAGCCCTCCTATAAATAAGTCTTGTTGGTGTTTGTAATAATGCGATTGCACTTTAGTATAGTTTGCACACCGGAAGCTAATTACAATATGAAGTATTTTTATGTGTAGAGGACTGCACATACCATTTGTATAGGGTGGTTTTTATTTATTTTTCAACAAAGGGAACACATGAGAACATATTTTTATAGGTTTTATTTAAGAATGGAAAGGATATTCTAGAAAGAATATTGATCCTAGAGAATACCATAGTTGAAAATAAATAAATAAACAAGATAACACGAGGTAAGTTGTGACCATGGAAACTACCAGGAAGGAATAGTGGTTAGGTACTTAGATGCATGGGAGGATGTAGAAGGAGATCTAGAGCAATAAGGTAGGAAGGTGCACTAGAAGGTTATAGTCGTGGCGTGAAGGTGTACCACACAAAATTTGGGAAAATGGTTAACTAATGAGAGGATTGGAGGTAGGTGAAGGAGTAATAAATGTAATAAATTTTCAAAATTTTACATAAGGACATGATACGAGTTCATTTTTACCTTTGCAAACACAAGTATTTGAGTTGTGACTGAGCCAAGTGAAGTGTGTTGAGGTGCGAAGAGTTGCAAAACTAAACATGGAGAGTGGATTTGTGCACAAAAGTGGCTTGCATCCCCATTAGAGAAGGGTTTGAGTGAAGAAGAAGCATGATTCGGGTTTATTCAAGAATGGAAAGGAGATTTTAGAAACAATATTGATCCTAGAGGAGACCATAGTTGAAAATAAATAAATAAACAATACAACACGAGGTAAGTTATGACCATGGAAACTACCAGGGGAAGGAATAGTGGTGAGGTACTTAGATGCATGGGAGGATGTAGAAGGAGGTCTAGAGCAAGAAGGTAGGAAGGTGCACTAGAAGGTTATAGCCAGGGCATGAAGGTGTACAACAAAAAAATTGGGAAAATGGTTAATTAATGAGAGGATTGGTGGTAGGTGAAGGAGCAATAAATGTAATAAATTTTCAAAATTTTACATAAGCAAATGATGCGAGTTCATTTTTACCTTTCCAAACACAAGTATTTGAGTTGTGACTGAGCCAAGTGAAGCATGTTGAGGTGTGAAGAATTGTAAAACTAAATGTGGAGAGTGGATTTGTGCACTAAAGTGGCTTTCATCCCCATTAGAGAAGGGTTTGAGCGAAGAAGAAGCATTGAGAAGGAGTTAGGGCTCATGTTTTTGAGCTAGGGCATAGGGTTTTGAGATATGGCACATGTTTTTGAGCTAGGAAATGAGGGATTACTTTACAAAGAAGAAAAGGTGACATTTTTACCTTGGCACCAAAGAAATCACCTGCAATAGGTACGAAGGGGAAGAAAAAGGTGGAAGTCAAGGTCGAAGTTTCTCATGAGAGAAATTTTTCAAAGATGCAGTATGCAAAAGCAGTGATCATCAGGTGGGATTGGGATTCCCATATCCATAGATGTAAATCCAGCTATTACAACCACCACACCACCGATAACAAGGGAGAGATGGACACTTTTCTCGAATAAGAAGACCAATAAACACACAATGGATGACATGCCAATGTATGACGATCTTTGGGGAGAAGTTGCTTAAGAAGGTAGGGTTTTATCGGTTGTAATAAATCCCATATTTTGGAAAACTAGAAGCTTTATACCAATGACTTATGAGAAAATTCCATGAAGAATTCTTTTATTTTTCTAGAAAGAGGGTAAGAATCACAATGACCCTAATTGCTATATAGAGTGGATTGAAAGGCACAAGGATATATGTTATTAGTGATCTAACTGATAAGGTGAATGTTATATCCATAACCAAGGAATTGGGATACTCCAAGGGTATACATGGAATGGAAGTCTAGAAATTGAGGAATTACCCTATGGTACAAGCAACCACACATTTTCTCACCAAACTCAATGAGCAAGAGAGATGGTTGCAGGTAAACACCACGTGGTTACATGTTTTCAAGAAGATGTCACAAGGATAAGTCTACAATCTAGCAAGATACATAGCATAAACAATTAATGAGGAAGCATGGACAGGTGAAAAAGATAATTTTTGGCACTATCCTCTTATCTCTTGTGTTTATAGAAATTACAGTCCCTGATGGGCCAAAGAAAAAAATTTGGGAATACCCTATGGAGAATAAGTCCCTCCCTGAGAGGTTTAAGAAGTACTTGTGTGAAGGAACAATGAGTGGCCCATTCAAACAAAGGGTGAAACTATGGTATGATCAAATTCACGTGGCATTTGAGGAGGAATAGCATATTCCTAAGGAGTTGGCATCGTGTAGTAGGTAAGGTAGTACAATTTATGATATACCAACATTTTTGCATTACACGTTTTACAATGAAGGATAACACATGAATTCCATTGTATAAGCTTCCATATTCCTTCACAACACACTATTTCCAAGTCTCAGTACATAGGTTTACTAATGCATGTCATTTGAGATTTAATGTGGACAAGGTAGATTGTGACTACTATAATCGCAGAAAAAAATTATGTTTATTCGAGTCATTCTTCCTATATTGAGAGACTTATTTCTGATCTTATAAACATGAAGCTAGTTAGTTTGGCTATTGGGGAAAATTGATCCGTGCTTTTCTATCTCTAACTTAATCCTAGGTTAGAAAATAACAAGTATGTGGAGAATGAGTTCATGCTACTAGGGATGCCTAAGGGAAAACACACAGTTGAAAATGTGGTAAATCCAAAGCTTGCCTCAACCATAGAGATAGAGGAAGAAGAAGAACATGAGGATAGTGGAGGCTTGGACCATAGAGGTTGGAGGAAGCCCATAGAAAAAGTGGAGAGTGAGTGTGTAGATACTCCCCCACAGGAGCAAGGAGGAGAGGAAGAATTGGACATGGATATAGTCCAGGAGGAGTGCTAGTTTAAGAAGGTGTTCAGAAGAATCAGGACCCAAGGCGTAGGAACATCACAACATTAATTAATATCACCTCGACTCTCCCTCGAAATAATCACCATAGAAAAAGAGAAGAAGAAACTTGTATCTTAGCGATGAGGCGAGGAGTCTAAAGAGAGTGCACGTGGTACCACCGTTCATCTTGAAGATATGGAGGAACCCCGAGAGGAAGAAGAAGGGGTTAAATAGGTAGAAGAAACTATGCAAAAATAACCCAAAGCATGCCCATTGCAACTCGGGAAGGAGAAGGAAAACTTCAGACCTTGGCACCCAAGTTCCTAAGTGGCCAAGAACTAAAAGAGAAGGAACAAGTTAGGATTATGGTGTCCCTAGTATGGGCTATCTTTGAGGACATTAGAAAAATTTCCGCTCCCAGTTTCAGAGCACTATGCAAACCTCAACACAAAAATAACTATGCAAAATTTTACATTATGTTTCTAAAGTCACTTAAAGTTATATTAAAAATTGCAAACCTCAACGCAAAAATATAACATTGATGAGAGAGAGCGTTGGGTGAGAGGAGAAGAGAGAGAAGAAGAAGAGGAAGAAGAAGAGAGAGAAAGGAATAATTATGTAAAATAATGAGCCACAACAATGGATTTGATCTCACTTCCTGACTAGTTTCCACCTTGTGCTAATGAGAAGGCCTTTATCCCTCCAAGATCCTAGTTGAAACAAGTTGCTGCAAGTTCCACTTTTTTGACACGAGGAATGTGAATGCAGCTCAAGGTATTTATCCATCCATCAACCACACTATTGATGTCTTTGCACTTCCCAAACCATGATGAATTTTTCTCTACGATAAGTGCAATAGAGGCCCGAATCTCTGAGAGGAAGTCAAGGGAGCCCTTAGTGAAGGAAAACGGATTGCCTACCTCTTTCTTCACATGTTCTTCAAATGGAACAATTAACTCATTAGAAATTGTGTCCTCACCCATTACAGGTACTCCAAGTTTATGATTTTTCTGATTTATACTATCCTACAACTTGTATGCTTGTTCCTCTTTTTCCTCCAGCTCTATGATGGCCCAACTGATTTCCTCAAACCTTATTGCCAAGTCCCTTTCCCATACATGAGATAAGTCTTACAAGGAGTTTCCAAAATCTTCTTTTCAATCAAATCCTTATGATGATTGTTTCTCATTTCATCTACTACTCGACCCAAAGGTTCCCAATAGTTTATTTCTTTCTCCAAGTCCTACCCGAGTTCCCGTGTCCTAATTTCTTTTGCACACATGTAAACGAAGAGTTTGACCAATTCTTGGAGCAATAGATTCCCTTTTTCATAAATTGATTCGATCAATTCATTATTCACTTGCCCCTGCATTGTGAACTTGTGTGTCCTCCTGATGGACTCTAGATTGAAGCTACTAATGGTTGTAACTTCCTCCTTGGGGATTTTCATGGCATTGAAATCAAGTAGATGTTGCACATAAAATGACAAAGTTCCCACCTTTTCTTTTAGTTCATCAATCTTCTTTATAGAGTCCTTATTCCTTGCCACCATGTGAGCAGAAGATTGTTGATACATGTGAAAAACCCCTTCATGAGTTGTCGCACTAATTGGATCATGTTCATCTCATATTTGGTTGGTGTCATCTCATCTACTGGATTTATTACCTTCAACTCGAGTTACTTCAATGTATTGATTACCCATTTCCTCATTGTAGAACTGTGAGGCCTTATGTCCGAGCTTTCTTGATCTATTTTCTTTATCTAATGAGACAATTGATGATAGATAAGGGGATGCCACTTATTACATAGTGTGGGTGTCAAGGACAATCATTTCTTGCATCCAGGGAAACATCTCATCAGATTCGGGCTTGATGATAGGTGCACCAACCATTCCTTGTTCTAGAGGAGGAGGAAAATATTGAATGAGAGAGGTATGGGTGTCAACAAGAGGTGAGACCTCCGATGGTAACTTAAATACTGGGTCTTTAACAATGTGTTCTTCATCCAATTTTGTTTCTGCCACCGGATTTTCTTCCTAAATTTTTGTGATTAAGTCATCCTCTCATAGTGACGTAAATGAGTCTTCTTCTACCATGGATTTCTTTGGCGTCTTCTCGCAGGAGAAGCTTCCAACTCTATGGCCTTCCTTTTTGAACTTTCTCTGGAGTGTTTAGAACTTGAAGTCACCTCTATAAATTTTGAAGATGACTGATGGGAGGCTTGCTTCTAACTTGGAGGAATTCCTCATGACTGGATGATCATGGTTCTCTTTTCTAAAACCAATTTATCATTGACCTTTCTACTTTCTCATTCCACTCCTTTATATCCCCTAATTCATGAACATAAAAGTTTACTAGAGGTAAGGGGGACATCTTGACTACCACGTACTCAGGATCATACATCTTTTTCCCATAATTGTGCAAAATATCTTCATACCAAGAGAACTTGAATTTCTTCATCTCATTGATTTTCATCCTCATATGGTCTTTTTCACGCACTTCAAATTCATTAGGATATTTGGCCTAGTAGTCCTTGACTTGTGACTCATGTTGTAATTTTTGGGACGTAGAAATAATTAGGATCTTCTCGTATGTAGAAATTATGCCCGGAAATGTAGGAATGCAAATTCTAGTGAGTGATATCAACCTCTATATGATATGCTTTATTTGAGCTCTTTCACATGAATAACTTGAGAGAGATAGGAAATGAAATCAATTTTTTCCTCCTACTCCTAAGCCTATTATTCACTTGGATGATCTACCTATAAATCTTGAACAATACAATTTTCTTGCTAAGCTACTTGGGTAGCCTTAGTGGATCTTGGTTGAAGCAAGAAACTTTCGGTTAGGAGAAGGTCGAGAATCGTATGAAATAAGAACCATATTTCTTAATCACGACGTCGTTTGTGGCAACCTCCTAGCTTCTAGATCCTCTTCTAAGCTTCGAAAACATACATTTTTAATGGATCATTCATGTGAGTGAAATTTTTATGGCTTTCCTCCATTACTAATTATGGAATCTTTTGGAACAACAGTACTCTTGGTAGTGATATTCTATGTGAGGACCGATCCTTTAAAATATCTTAAGCTAGCAAGGACATAGATCAAGTAATAATTCATGTGGAAATTCATAATTATGGGTATATAGATAAGTTTTAGATGGATATTATCAAGGATGATATATCCCAATCAATTCTCTACTTTCCTTCTTTCAACGTAAAGATGAAAAGGCCCATCTAGTCTTGGAAGTCTCTTTTGCTTTCTTCTCCCATAACTTATCTCGATGAGAGTGATGGCATATGAATATCATTCTCAAAAATCACACCTTGGAAGGTTCTTAGGAATCCTTGAGGGATTTATCCCTATTTTCAACCATGAATTAAGTGCAACCCCTTGCGCACATAGGCATCCATCGTTCCCAATCATGTAAGGCTCTCTCCTTTAAGATGACAACCATGTTGGCTGATGTAGGTATCTATAGAGAAAGTGAGATGGTTCAAGGGCTAATGATCATCATCGTTGTTCTATTTTCATCTCAGATGGTTCATGTTTTGGGCTCATAGTGGTGAGAGTAGCCTAGGACCAACTCAAGACTTTATACGGACACTTTGGGTGTCTTGCGGCGGCAACAAGCCACTTGTGAATATCTCGGTCTTTAATATTTTTCAGTCTTTGACTACCATGTGAGTTCTAAGGTCATTCAGGTCCATGTACAAGACATCATTATATTCTATCTCATACTCATAGGTGAAGGGTTGTGCCAGCTTTTGTCTTGTCCACTTTTGCTTCATGTTTTCCTTAGAAAGAGAAACTTACTATTTTTAGTAAGTATGAAAAAATAACTCCCTCGAACCTCAACTGGATGTTGCGACTCTGATTTCCTCTTTTCCCTGCATTCCTCTCACCTTCTGGATCAACTTTCTATTTTTAGCAAGTACTCATGGGACCACTTACTATTTTTAGTAAGTTCCAAAATTGGACCAAAATGCCTATTCTAGTGAATTCTCAACTGTAGTGAATCTTCAATGTCTTCGTCTCCTTCGCAAGTTATTCTGTTGATGACTTTCCCAAAATAGTAGTCCCCTATGTAGAGGACTTACTATTTATATACATTGGGCTTCTAGAGGTCGATTGATGTGGAACGAAGCTTTTGATATAGGTTTTCCCAATATTGCCCCTCTGAAATTTTAGACCTACCCGCTCAATAGTTTAGGATATTTTAAACTTTTAATTTTTTGACCTGACAGTGCTTCTAGACACGACAACCATTCATGGACCTTGAAAATTGAAGTTCTAGTTTTCTCCTTTGTTCATGATGAAATTTATATTTTTGATATGATTTTTTTCCTCTTGTGCTTCTGGTAAAATATCGTTTCGATCCGACCGGTGATTTGACAGGAAATCTAGCTTCTTTCTCTGTTGGGACAGAAATAAGATTTCTTCATTGTGAATGTTTCATGGATTGAGAGGGGGGTCTGAAGGTATGTTTCTAATGGTTTTTGATAGAGGAATGAACATAAATAAAAAATTGTATATATGTTTTCAATATTTCTTCAAATTTTGATTTCACGACAATGGGGATTTCTACTGTTCTTCTTCTCTGTTCTTCGTTTCTTCTCCTTAGCTCGATGAAATATTCTTTTAGGACCTGCATATAACCATGAGAAATAGGATTTATTAACTTTTTTGTAGCTGGTTTGAGCTTTGAAAATTTTAGAGTGGTGGTAGGAAGTTACAGAGGAGTTTGTAGATATGGTTGTGCACGAGAATGTTAGAAGTTAGAAGTGGGAAGCAGGTGGGGATTTTTAAATTTTGAAATAAAGTTGAGAAGGGATGAGCTGAATTTTCATGTCCCTGATGTCCCTCACCTAAAAGGGATATGAGGGACATAAAATTACACGCTGAGCAAGTGACAACAAGTGGCAGAGATTCGACAATAGGGGATGAAGGCTAAAAAATCAACTTTAAACCACTAAGGGGCTAGAAGCTAGTCATATGGGTGACCAAAAGTCTCCTTAAGGGATGGGAAATTTTTTCATGTTTTATGTCCCTGACCTCAAATTGACGTGAGGTTTATCAAATTCCATGATGCTCCGGTGATGACACGTGGCAACGATCTGACGGTTGAGGCTTTGAGCTCCTGCAAGCACTTGGGGTTAAACTGGCAATCATTGATGTCACATGACGATGTGAGAGAGTTCTTATGGGGGATAGGAAAATTTTTCCATGTCTAATTTCCCGACCTTTAGGGATGTTAGGGATAAAAATCCCACTGTGCTCCTGGATCGACACGTGTCCTCCCAAAATTTGACTAACTCCCGAACTCGCTCTAAGAGGACATCTTGAAACAGCGATAACTTGAGCACCCGATGGAATTTTTTTACAAAGTTTTATATTATATTGACTATAAATATAATTATAAATCTAATGGTGGGGTACTATGTCTTTATTCTTCCATTTTTACCCTAAAAATCGAGTTTGATTTGGTTCTCCACATGTGTATGAGAAAAATTACTTTCAATCCCATTATGCCAAAGTGTTTAGAAAAATATAATTTCACCATATTTTAGGCCTTGGAATTCCATTTCTTGAATATTTTTTTCTCGTGAACTCCATTTGGAGCTCCCAGAATCACCTTTAGAATCTCAATGATTGTTTTTTCCTGTGCACTACTTAGGCTCGTGGACCCTAATGTTGGTGAAACCCCCAAACTCTCCTAATAATTCCTTAATCTTCCGACTCACTTCCATGATGTCCCAAGGCCTTTGACTCACCTCCATGTTTGGTTTGTATTTTTGTTCCACCGCATGGGGTTGCTCTAGTCCTAGGAAGGCCAAAGTGATAGCCCTTCCCACAACCGCTGAAGCTTGTAATTTTAATGTACTCCTAAAACAACATAGGGGTTGATTTGAATTTCCTAAATCACCTAGGGAATGAATTAAAACCAATTGGGAGGTTACTGCACTTTTTGAGGTGGGTAGACCCGAGGTGCCTCGGAATGATAAAATATGAAAAAAATTGTATAGGGGTATAGTTTTCATGCTCGAAATTGTCAATTTCCTTATTGCACATTTGCAAGACAACAGATGGATCTAGCTTGGGGACATGACATGGACTCGAGTACAATGAAGACATGACATGGGGCATCTATAATATCAACTTTAGATCATATGATTCATCGATCAATGCCTTATCCATTGGGCCTTGCGAGTCATGTATAATTTACAAGAAAGGAAGATAATGAAGAAGGAAACACATGACACACAACAGAAGGTAAAAACATGCAACGAAAGGGAAACACAACTAGAAATTACCTATGGTAGAAGGCGGGTGACAACCCACTTTCACTAATGATACAATTTCAGATATTTCCCACACTATGAGGCAATTCTAGCAACATTCCATCCAAATATGAGAGTAGAAAAACATTCTCACCACAAGCTTCACGAACCTCGATAGGCTAAGCCATAATAAATGAAATTTTCCATGGCTTCCTTTTGGTTCCCTTCTCTTGTGCTATAGAAGGACGAGGTCTTCAACTTTTAATTCTCTCACTTTGGCTTTCTTGTCAAATATTTTTTTTACTTTCAATTGGTGCTCCTTGATACGGTCCACCACTCGGAGTGTATTTTCTTATAGCTTCTCAAGAAAGAGGATCCTCATGTCAATGGAATCCTTGCAATTTCCATCTTCTATTCATTGGAGCAACTTGAGATCTGACATCTCAACCATGATGGAAATTTCTACTTCAACTCCATACAGCAGTTGGAATGGTGGCATACCTATTGCCTTCTTGGGAGTGATCTTGTCCACCCACAATGCATCATATTTTTTTGTGCCAATTCCATTTGTTTTCATCTACTTAGATTGCAGATGATGGTTACGATTTTCTTGTTTCTTTATTCAGCCTTCCCATTTCCCTGTGGATAGTATTCTCACGAATGAGACAAATAGATTCTATAGCCAAAGAAAAAAATCAGTCAACTCCTTTAAAATAAATAGGTAGCAGTGTCTACTACAATATTTTGTGGCACTCCAAAACGTATTACGATATTATCCTTGATGAAGTTGCATACTAATTTGGTGTTGGATTGCTTGGATGGAACAAATTCCACCCATTTTTTGAATTAGTTTGTTGCTGTGAGAACATAGGTGTGCCCCGCACTTGAGTGAGGATTCAAAACACCGATGAAATCTAGTCCCCACTGCTAAAATGGTTCTTCAATAAAAACTGGCCTAAGTGGTAGTGCTGCAAGTTGTGGTCTCCCAATAAATTGTTGACATTCTTCACATTTAGAAACCCATTCTTGAGTGTCTCAAAAGAGGGTGGGCCAATAATACCTTCCTTAGACGATCTTGTGTGCAGTGACCATCACTAAAAATGTCCACCACATGCTTGGTCATGGTATACTTTAAGTAATTTTTGTTGCTGATATTTTTAAAACATTTTAGGAAGCATCCATCAATATCTCTCTTGTAAAGTTTGCAGCTTCAAGATTACAAACTTTTTTCCTTCAACTTGAGTGTTCTCTTTTTCTTGTAATCAAGATGAGAAGGGAATTCTCCATAAGTTAGGTAATAGGCAATATCAGCATACCATTCATCAGTAGTGGTTACAAAGAGAACCTGTGGATTATTTTTAGAACAAGTTGGGCAAGCACAGTTGTCTTCACCATGTTGAGCCTTGAGTGCTTCATCTTCAATGATCAACCTACATAATCCATTTCCTCATACCAAATTGGAGATATGGATCTCCAAATCATACTCTTGAATTTTTTCAACCCAGTTTCCTCTTTTAGCTCCAAGATCTTGTTGTGTCAATATGGACTTGATTGCATTGTTGGGTACCATCACCACAATATGAGAGTTGAGTATGTAAGATCTGAAATTTGTTACATCCTTGACTATGAAATACGCATGTCTCTCCAAATAGTTGCATTTTAGTTCATGATTCTTCAATGGGCATCTCAAGAAAGCAATGGGTGCCTCCACACCTTCATCATTCTTTTGGACTAGAATGACAGAGAGCTTGTGTTTTGATGCATAGGAATACATGATAATTTTTCTTGGAATCTGGAGACACGAGAGTCAAGACTTGGGCAATGGATTTCTTGATTTCTTCAAAATATTATTTTCCTTCATTATTACATTTGAATTTTAATTAAGGTTTCATCATGGTAGTGATGTGCTTTGTCAATTTTGCACACTCCGGAACGAAGTGGCAAAGGAAGTTTACCTTGCCAAAGAAAGAGTGGACTCCTTTCTTGCTTGTGGGTAGAGATAGTGCTTGAATGGCTCATACTCTCTCAAGATCAATGTGTGCTCCGTGTTTGTTCATAATGTGCCCCAGAAAATTTCCTTCCATGACTCCAAAAATGCACTTTTTCGAGTTTAACGATATGCCATGTTTTCTACACCTTACAAGTACTTGTTCCAAGTGATGGATATGGTCTTCCTTTTTTTTTGAAAATACCATGAGATCATCAAGATATATGATGATGTAATGTTTTAAATCTTTGAATTCCAAATCCATCACCCTTTGAAATGTATCTCCTGCATTGATTAGGCCAAAAGGCATTCTATTGTATGCAAAAGTGTCCCAAGGTGTTGTGAAGGTTGTCTTAGTGCAATCCTTTGTTACCACTTTGATTTGATTGTAACCTGAGAATCCATCCAAATGAAATCATTTCAGATCCAAAGTGACTACATGCAAAATATGGTCCATGATAGGGAGAGGATAATTATCTTTCAAAGAATTCTGGTTCAAGTTACGGAAATTTACACATATTGTTATTTCACCATTCTTCTTCGACACCAAAAAAATGTTGGCCACCCATGATGAATGATGGATGGGAAAGATAATCCTTGAATTAAGAATCTTCATTACCTCCTCTTTGATGTTATCAACAATATTTGGGTTATATGGCCTTTGTTTTTCCCTAAATGGCTTGTCCTCCTTCAAGGGAATCGATTGATGCATTTCCTTGGTTGGAAGGATTTGATATCATCATAAGAGTAGGCCAACACATCTGAATATTTCTTGAGTAATGCAAACAACCTTCTCTTCTCCTCAAGAAAACAACACTTTCTAATATTTACCATCCTTGGCTCCTCCGGGTGTCAATTTTTTCTTCTCAAAATCAGTTGGGCACAAAGAAGATTGTTTTTATTTCTCTTGAATGAATCTATCATGTTTGTCAAAGAGTTCCTCCAGAGAAACTAGGCCTTTAGGAATCCTGTTTCCTTTTAATTTGATCACTCCTTCATCGATCCCTTCAATTCCTTATTTATCTTCTTTAGTTACCGCTTCTCGGTGTGGATTATAACTTCCTTCAAAGAAGAGATTATTGAAATTGTCCCTTTGTTCTAAGAATGCTAAGATTTTACTATCATCATTGAAGACCTGCCAATGATTTGCATTATCTGGTACACTAGGCCTGAACACCATCTCAATGCTTACTTTATATTTTCCAAAAGAATGATGAGGTGTTACTAGGGAAACTGGAACTACAATGGAATTAGATTTTTCATTCTTCTCTCTTGGGATAGACTCAATGGAAAATTCATCAAAAGACTTAATTCATCCCATAATTTGTTTCTATAATACCGAGTCTTGGATTTTTCACTTGATATTGTTGTTGGACTTACTTTACTATCACTTTTGCATCACCTTGGCATCTCAACTTCTTGATTCCCATATCTTCTGCCACACCCATGCCTAAGAGGAGAGCTTCATACTCCACCATGTTATTTGTATTATCAAACTATATCTTGTAGGAAAATGGGTACAATTCGCTAGAAGGAGAGTACAACACCACACCTACTCTTGAACTGCACTAGAGTGACTTCCATCAAATTCCATTGTCCAAACTTGGTCTTCTTCCTCCTCCATAAGAAGTGGCAAGTTCTCATATTTTTCAAATGTGAGGAAGTAATTTCCTAGCCCGTTGTCTTGAAATATAATGTTTTCCTTTGGATCATCATAATTTTGTACCATGTACTTCATCTTCCTCACTGGCAACAATTTCTTCATTTCTCCCTTTACTGGGATAGTTGCAGATGACCAATCCATTTTTATCTCTCCACCCAAATCTCTACAAAAGCTATGGCTCAGTAGCATCCCAAAGGATGTTGGAATGTCTACCACTAGGATGGTGAGGAGCACTTTCTTATCTAGAAAATCAGCTAGTGCTACCTACACATCTTTGATTCTTCCTACCAACGACACTTTTTTGGATTCTGTTGAATAACAGGTTCCATTTTCCTGGGTCAAGGTAAGTCCTAGGGAATTTTCAACTTTGACAGGTGTCACATTAATCGAGGCTCTAAAATCTACAATGCAATTATTTAATTTGAATCCTTTAATGAGGAGTGACATGTAGAAAGGTTCAACCTTGTTGGTTTTGGAGGCACTGAGGGCTAGCATGTTTTGAGAAGGTGGTTTAGACAATGTGGGGAGTAAGGCTTTGGAATTTAGACATGAGGTTATAGGATTACCACCAAGAACTACATCAATGAACCTATTAAATTTGGCATGATGAATTTGTAGGTATTCTATTTCTATGAGATGGAATTTAGTTTTTCTTGCATGTTCTACAAATTCAAATGGGGTTATGGTGGGAAAGGAAGAGGTTCCGGGAATGACAAAATATTTACATGGTGAAGGTTTTTCTACTTTACGGGTTACATTTTCCTTCACGAGATGCATAATTTGCTTGGAAGGAGATGGGGATATAGGTTTTGATGAAACCTTATATGTTTTTATAGAAACAAAATTTTAATGAGAATTATTTTTAGCAATTTTTTAGATGGGAGAAGGATTGGATGACTTACTTGGTATGGCAGCATGATGCTTGCTAACCAATGGGTCCGGTTTTTATTTAGCTGAATCCATCAAAGGTGGTAGTGGTGATCCTTTGTTGATGATTTTATTCTTGTAGAGAACCTCCACAAAAGAATCTTCTTTATTCTTATTTTCCTTCACTGTAGTCGCGAGGATGAGGAAACTTTCTTAGATCGTGTATGTGCAAGTGAAAATTGTGCATGAGAAGCTTGGATCTTCTTCTTCATCATCATCTTCATCATTAACGTACTCAATTAGGTCATTGTGCATATCACCATCAACTTCCTCGACCTCAAGATAGTTTTTGTCATCACCCGCATTTTCTTCTTTAGGTTCTTCAATTTCCACTTCCTCCTATGGTTCTTTGGTGTTACAGTGGCATTAACCGGTGGCACTTGAAGATAAAGCCGATGAGGAGGTTGAGAAATTCTTGTTCTAATGAGAGGATTTGGCTTCCTTAGATTGTTCTCGCATTGTGATATGGGACAATTGTTTTTCAAGGAAACCAAGTCATTTGCCATTTTTGGAACATTGGGTCCAAGGTGATCTGAGCCCGACCGCCTTTTTCTTTCCATTGGGGCCTTTCACTTTACTAGACAAGATTAGATCATTGTTGGTTTCTATCATGGAGTCTTGATCTTCCCTCAATGTTCTTGGTTGGGTTCTTCTGAGGAAGAAACCTACTTTTGAAGGTAAGGCATTGATGAAGAATATCTTCAAATTATTTTTAGAAGGCACCACATCTTCAAGAATTCTTCTTATCACCCTGTCGTATCTTGCTACAAAGTCTCTCATTGATTCAAAGATTTCCTTATTTATTTGTACCAATTGTACCAATAGATCCTAGAAGTATTATGTGGTCTTGAACCCATGTTCGAATGCACTTCTTATATCTTCCCAGTAGGTGACAAACCTTAGGGGTAGCATGTAGAAGCATTCAGCAACTTTTTCTTGAAGTGAATCCACAAAGAGCTAGATTGATGCATCTTTGTGCTCAACACCCAATATATCACAAGCAAGTGATAAACTACATGTTCTTCGGGGAGTTGAGAGCCATCCACTCTAAATTTTGGAAAAAAATTCTTGATCCTTTTGGTAGCTCGTGAGTGGTTGAGAAAGGGAAAGTGGGCTGGTGTATTCGCCCCATGGTACATTAGGCCTACAGTCCTCATGATCACGATCCACCATTCTATTTAGGATTCTAGCTTCTAACCTCTCTATAATTATGTCTTCTTCTTCGCTTCTCTTATGTCTCGCTTTAGCTTGAGCTCTTTTAGTTTCTTCAATTTGAGCTCTTATTTCAACTCAACTCTTGCTTCTCTTTCTCTATATTCTTCTGTGGTCTCTACATCAGTGAAATCTTCAAGATTATCCTTGATGCATGTGAACTCAACATTCAATGGATTGACAATGCTCAGACTCCCAATGTGACTAGATATGTGATGAAAAGGAGACCTCTAAATTTGGGGAAACTCTTGTCTTCTATGAAGTTTTTCAAAAGTAGGATCGGTTTTCATCATTGTCTTTGTTATCGAGTGTATCTTTTATCCATCAACTTGGAGATTTATGCTCTTCTCTATGGCTCTTAATTTTTCTCTGTCTTTCAAATTGAGCAACGAGTTCTTCTTCGAGGTTGAGTATTCTATAGAAATTAATATGATCTAATACAAAGAATCTATGAAATAGCTACAGACAATAATTGAAATCAACAACTCTATATTATATTTTTATTATCAGTTCACTATTTCATTACACTCCATTATATAGGAGATGTAAAATAACAATCCTTACAACAAAATTTGTCTTCATATACAACCATACACCCATATGGTTTCAACCTCTCACCAATATAATAATAAAACAATACTAATTGTTTTATTATTCTAACTTACTAACTTACCACATACTAACCACATTTTACATTTACTATTTACATTTACATAGTAAGTGTACTTTCACTAATTTATCATAATAATAATTACACATGTAATTATTATTCACCCATACAAATGGAGCACTAAGATATATTTCCTAACATATTCTCATAACGATGAAGTAATGGTTCACACTTTTCCTATTCTACCAAAGAGCCTCTTGTAAATCAAGCAATATCCTCTTGAATGTGGAAGAGTAGATCAAGTCTTTCAACAGGAGGATTTCCCATAATAGCCATGGTTTGTAGACATGAGGCTCGGATAGCTATTCAAATTCCAGAAATTTTCTTTTTTTGAATTTTTGAATTTTTTAATTTTCTCTCGACCTTATAGTCGTATTCAAGTGTAGATGCTTTACTAAATCCGCCCCACGGTGGGCGTCAAACACTATTTTTGAAAAAAATTGTCAAGGGACAAATTGGTGGTTATCTTTCCAATGATTTGGGAGTCTAAGTCCCTCTACTTAACCAAGTGTAACTTCCATATGTACATGCACAAGTAAAACATGAGTTTTATCCTAGTGGTCTTTCAACCGAGAATCCAACAGGGCACTCCACTAATCATGAGGAAAACACTTGTAGATATCTACAAGGGAGTAATTTTATAGGAAAGTGGGAAAGGAGTGAGAAAGTTAGAAAAGAGAAACTAATACTGCAAGTAAAAAATCATAGAATTGCATACACTAGCCAAAAAATTCATTACATGCACTTAAATTTAGAAGAAAAAAAATCTGCATACCATTAGCAAGACCAAATAGCATTTAATGAGCACAAAGTACCACTAAACTCCTTAGTCAAAAAGGCTAAAATTCATTCTTCCTTTATTGAAGATTAAGTATAAATTGTACATAGCATAGAAATGGAAAACATTTTAGAGTAGGAAAAATGGAAGAAATTTTCCATCTCTTTGCTCTCTTCATAAGGATATATCTCTCACGAATTCACAAAAACAGCTCCAAAATCTAGGAAGTCTAAGAAGTCATCTAAGAAGAAGCCCAAATGAGGATCTTGTTACAATTTATAGAAGAGAAAGCAACTCTTCATCTTCCCGGTGACTTTTCAAATACTTTAAAGTGACTTTAGATTGTTCATATTCCAGTTGATTATTTAAGTCTCTTTTATTAAATAAAGTCGACTTAAATTTTACATTATGTTTCTAAAGTCGCTTAAAGTTATATTAAAAAGTGCAAACTATTGATTTTGGATCAGATTTGCACAAAGTTAAAACACACATAATAGTTTATTAATTTTCTATATCATATTCAGATACAAGTGGCTATTATATAGCCATAAAGGTAGGTAAACAACTTCCTAGAAAATAGGAAGTGAGTAGAGCAATAAACCCGATAATAGCTACGGGTATAACAAATAATCATTCATAATATATTGTTATTCTAACAATATATATGACTAACAAACTTACTAATATTCACTATAATAATAATTACCATTGTAATTATTATTCACACACGTACAAATGTGGAGCACTAATTCATTTTCCTAACATTCCCCCCCTTAGTGCGAACATGGGGAAACACCATCTTCAACCAAGCAACATGCTACTCCGTAGCTTGCACATGGTCTCGATCCTCAACACTGACTGTGGGAACTACATCATCCAAGGACCGTTCAACCTATTAGATGAATACATGAATTGGGACCGTTCAACCAATTCACATCAACCATCAAATCGTTCGATCAAGAACACTTCCTGCTAATAGTATCAATGGTACAAATCATTATCATCTCGGGGGACACACAAGCACTGCACTGCACACAGGAACAGGGATGCTCATCTGTTCTTATTCATCACACAAGACACAAAGATGTCACTAAAGCAGTTTGCGGCCTCTGAGGTAGTGACGAACTCGAGGACGTTGATTGTCCTCCTGCCTCCGTTGCCTCCATCCTCCAAAAATAAGCTGCTAACTCAGCCGGATGTGATCATGAAGTACATTAGTTTCCACATTGAGTTTATTCTTTTCTTCCCTCCCACAATGTGAAACACTTTATTTTCACAGACGTCGGGTAACACCGAAAATGCACCCCCCACTTGGACGTCGCATACAAGCGATAATGCGTCCAATAGTTGAAACGTGAGGCAAACTTTTTTTTTTTTATTTTTTATTTTTACAATATTTTTGACAATTTTCCTAATAATCACCTAAATGATGATAAAAAACTGACACAAATATATTTTTGACACTTTGACTCTGACTATTTTGACGACTAATGAATCAATTTTTGACTAGATTTTTATAAAAACAATAATTGACTAGACAATGTACTTTATACTTAACTACAAGAAAAATAAAATATTCACATAAAAACATTTGACTATTAAAAAGTAATGAAATGTTATTTTTGACTTAACACAGCTAATACCACACTACAAATTTCAACCAAACAATACAATGATACTTTAGACTCAAAACGACAATACAAAACTAATAGACCAACTAAAAAAGTAAAATTAATCAAACTTTTGACTCTTAATTTAACAAACTAAAACAATACGTCTTCTTTTCCTTTTTTTTTTTTTTTAAAACTTCCACTTTACAAACGTGGAAAACCCAAGACTTGAATAACTAAATACCTAAACACATAGACTCACAAAACAATAATAAGAAATATACATATACCACTTTTTTTTTTTTTTTTTTTAAAGTGGTTTTGAACACTTATCTCCAGTGAAGGAAATATTTGAAGGCGGTTTGACTGCTACCACCACTGGTAATATGAAATACTTCCACTGATTCTGTTTTAATACAGCCGAGTGAATATTAGAACTTGGCAATGTGATCAGTGTGGGGAGTAATCTTAGAATGCAGCATGTATCGGAAGAAGAACGAGCAATGAGTATGAGTTGTTCTTAGAACACGTCAATGGCTAGTTGCATATCCTTATACTCGGTTATCTGATTGGGCGATGTAACAACCATTTGGAGATCTGAATGGATCATATGGAAACTCTGCGCCTTTATCTTTGACTGATTTTCCAATACTACATCATATAGTATTATCTCTCTTTCAAATCAATTCAAGTTGCCGGCTCCTCAATGTAGAATTCGTGCACTAATTTTGTAAATACCCCGTGCGGCTCGTTCCAAACCAGGTCTGTATCGTTGTTCCAGATGCATTGAACACGTCTTTTTGCTACGTGAAAAAAATGAATAGCAGCTAACAAAGAAATCAACTCTTGGATCCGCTATGCACACGAACAAATCTTCTCTGACACTGATCAGATCTATACAAAATAATATATCAAACCCGAGCGTTGGATTTTCCTTTTCACCCAAAAAATGTCTGCACGAGCTTGGATACAGCAGCTGCCAATTCAGTAGAAACAATCGATTTCTTCTGTAGTAGATCATCCCATGAACAATGTGAGGGCCATCTTGAATGCGTTCTCCCGAAATAAGTTGTCAAGGAGACATCGGATCGATTTAAGAGAACTATAAAAACTGGAATTGGATGCTTAAAAAAAACAAAAACAAAAATGATTGACGTCAAAGGCTAAGGACAAATTTTAAACGCCAATCATTGTTGCTCAGGGAAATGACAAAGAAATAGCACAAAAAATATTCTGTATGGAATTATCACAGATCGGACATCGCTCTGATACCAAATATTGATTTTGGATCAGATTTGCACAGTTAAAACACACATAATAGTTTATTAATTTTCTATATCATATTCGATACAAGTGGCTATTATATAGCCATAAAGGTAGAGTAAAAACTTCCTAGAAAATAGGAAGTGAGTAGAGCAATAAACCCGATAATAGCTACGGGTATAACAAATAATCATTCATAATATATTGTTATTCTAACAATATATATGACTAACAAACTTACTAATATTCACTATAATAATAATTACCATTGTAATTATTATTCACACACGTACAAATGTGGAGCACTAATTCATTTTCCTAACACAAACCTCAATGAAAAATATAACATTGGTGAGAAAGAGCATTGGGTGAGAGGATAAGATAGAGAGAGAGGAGGAATAATAAGAAGAGGGAGAAAGGAAGAATTATATAGAAGAATGAACCACTGTAATGGATTTGATCTCACTTCTTGACTGGTTTCCACCTTGCACTCTTGAGAAGGCCTTTGTCCCTCCAAGATCCTTACTGAAATGAGCTACTACATGTTCCACTTTTTTGGCATGAGGAATGTGAATGCAGCTCAAGGTATCTTTCCATCCATCAGCCACACTATTGATGTCTTTGCACTTCCCGAACCATGATGAATGTTTCTTTGCAATAAGTGCAATAGAGGCCCAAATCTATAAGAGGAAGTCAAAGGTACCCTTAGTGAAGGAAAAAGAATTTCCTACCTCTTTCTTGACATGTTCTTCAAATGGACCAATCAACTCATCAATAGTTGTTGCCTCGCCCATTGCAAGTAATCCAATTTTCTGAGTTTTCTGATTTATACTATCTTGCAACTTGTATGTTTGTTCCTCTTTTTCCTTCAACTCTGTGATGGCCTGATAGATTTCCTCAAATCTTATTGCCAAGGCCCTTGTCCATACATGAGGTAATTCTTCTAAAGGATTTTCAAAAATATTCCTTTCGATCAACTCTTGGTGATGAGTGTTGCTCATTTCATCTACTACTAGAACCCAAAGGTTCCCAACAAATTCCTTTCTTTCTCCAAGTCATCACTTTGAGTGCTCATGTCCTATTTGTTTTGGCACACATATAACCAAAGATTTTGATTGATTCTTGGAGCACTGACTTCCCTTTTTCATAAATTGAGTCGATCCATTCATTATTTTCTCACCCCTGCATTATGAACTTGCGTGTCCTGATAGAATTTGGATTGAATCTACTGATGGGTGTAACTTCCTCCATGGGTATTTTTGTGGCATTGAGATCAACTAGATGTTGCACATAGAATGAAATATTTTGTAAGTATTCCTTTAGTTCATCAATCTTCTTCTTATACTCCTTATTCTTTACCACCATGTGAGAAAAATATTGGTGATACATATGTAAATACCCTTAATGAGTTCCTGGTCCTAGTTCGATTGTGCTCATCTCATAGTCAGCTAGTGTCATCTCATCTACTGGTTTGATTAACTTTATCAAAGCTAGTTCAATGTATTGATTACCCGTTTCCCCACTATATAATCATGACGTTGTATGTGCGAGATTTCTTGATATTTTTTCTTTATCCAATGATAAAATCACTAATAGATTAGGGCTGCCACTTGTTGCATAGTGTAGGTGTCGGTGAAATTTGTTTCCTTCATGCAGGAAACATCTCATCGGATTCTCGCTCAATGATAAGTGTACCAACCGTTCCCTATTCTAGAGGAGGAGGAAAATCCTAAATGAGAGAGGTATGGGTGTCAACAAGAGGTTAGACATCCTATGGTGACTCAAAGACTGGTTCTTGAACCATTTGTTCTTCATTGACTTGTGTTTCTACCGCTGTATTTTCTTCCTAAATTTTTACGATCAATTCATCCTCTCGCAATGACGTAAATGATTTTTTTCTACCCTAGATTTCTTTGCTATCTTCTAGTAAGGAGAAGCTTCTAAATTTTTGGCCTTCCTTTTGAATTTTCTCCAGAGTGTTTAGAACTGTAAGTCACCTCTATGACTTTTGAAGATGACTGATGGGAGGCTTACTTCTAACTTGGATGAATTCCTTGTGACTAGATGATCATGGTTCTCTTCTTCTGAAACTAATTTATCATTCTCCTTACCACTTTCTCAGTTCGCTCCTTTATATCCCCTAATTCTTGAACATACCAATTGACTGGAGGCAAGGGGGAAATTTTGAATGCCACATACTCAAAATCATACATCTTTTTCCCATTATCATGCAAAATATCCTCATACCAAGAGAACTTGAATTTCTTCATCTCACTAATTGTCATCCTCATATGGTCCTTTTCATGCACTTGAAATTCATCAGCACAATTGGCCCAGTAGTCCTCGACTTGTGGATCATCTTGAAATTCAGGGACATAGAAAGAGTGGGGATCTTCTCGTATGTCACAATTAGGCCTAGTAATGTAGGAATGCGAAGTCTAGTGATCGAAAGTGACATCCAGATGAGATGCATCATTTGAGGAGCTCTTGCACGTGAATACCCCTAGAGAGATAGGAAACGAAATCATCTTATTCCTCCTACTCCTAAGCCTTTTATTCACTTGGATGATCTTCTTGTAGAGCTCAAACAATAAAATTTGGTTGTTAAGGTACTTGGGCAGCCTTAGCAAAGCTTGGTCGAAGCCAGTAACTCATAGGTAGGAGAAGGTTGAGAATTGTATGAAATAAGATCCATATTTCTTAATCAAGGACACTACTTATGGAGACATCCTAGCTTCCAAATCCCCTTCTAAGCTTCAAACCACATACATTGTGAATGCATCGTTCACATGAGTGAAATTTCTATATATTTCCTCCATTACCAATTGTGGAAGCTTCTCAAACGCAGGTACCTTGGCAATGATATTATGCATGAGGGCCAATCCTTTGAAAGATCTTGAGCTAGTGAGGAGATAGACCAAGTAAGAATTCATGTGGAAATTCTTCATCATGGGTACTGGAGAATTTATAGATGGATATTAATGCTAATGATCTTCCCTCAGTCAATTCTCTACTTTCCTTCTATCAACGTCAAAATGACAAGGTCCATCCATTCTTGAAAGTCTCTTAATATTTCTTCGCCCATAAATCTACCGAGGAGAGTGATAGCATATGAATATCCTTCTCGAAACTCAAACCTTGGAAGGCTTGTGGGAATCCTTGAGGGATTTCTTTTTGTTTTCAACCACGACACAAGTATAACCCCTTACACATAAGCATCCATCGTTTCCCAATCATGCAAGGTCCTGTCCCTTTGATGGAGACCATGTTGGGCGATGTAGGTATCTCAGAGAGAAATTGAGATGGTTCTAGGGCTAATGACCATCATCGTTATTCCATTTCCATCTTGGATGGCTTGTGTTTCGAGTTCATAGTGGTGAGAGCATGCTAGGACCAACTCAAGACTTTTTACACACACTTGGTGTGTCTTACGGCGATGAAACAAGCCACTTGTGAATATCTCGATCTTCAATCTTATTCCTGTCTTCAACTACCATGCTTCTATCTCATACTCATAGGTGAATTCCTATTCCAGGTTTACATCTTGTCCACTTCGCTTTCATGTTTTCCTTAGAAAGATAAAATTACTATTTTTAGTAAGTATGAAAAAAAACTCCCTCGAACCTCAACTGGATGTTACGACTCGATTTCCTCTTCTCCCCGCATTCCTCTTACCTTCTAGATCAAATTTATATTTTGGCATGTACTCGTGGGACCACTTACTATTTTTAGTAAGTTCCAAAATTGGACCAAAATGCCTGCTTTCGTGAATTCTCGCCAGTGCATCTTCAATGTCTATGTATCCTTCGTAAGTTTGACTTTCCCAAAATAGCATTCCCTATACTGAGGACCCGATATTATTATAAAGTGGCATTTTGGAGGTTGGATTGATGTGGAAATTTTTTTTTCTAATATGGTTTTTTTCCCAATATCACCCTCTAAAATTTTAGACCTACCCACTCAATAGTTTAGGAGATTTTAAACTTTTAATTTTTCGACCTGCAGTGCTTCTGAGACACGGCAGACCATTAATGGACCTCAAAAATTGCAGGTATAGTTTTCTCCTCTATTCACGATGAAATTTATATTTTTGATATGGGTTTTTTCCTCTTGTGCTTTCGGTGAAATCTCATTTCGATCCGACTGTGGTTTGACAGGAAATCCAACTTCTTTCTCTGTTGGGCGGAAAGAAGATTTCTTCACTGTGAATTTTTATGGCATGAGAGGAGGGTATGAAGGTATTTTTCTGATGGTTTTGGATAGAGGAATGAACAAAAAAATGGTTTGTCAATCCGTGAATCTATGTGCAATATTTCTTCAAATTTTGATTTCATGGCAATGGGAATTTCTATTGTTCTTATTCTCTGTTTTCATTTCTTCTCCTTACCTCGATGAAATATTCTTCTAGGACTTGCATATCACCATTAGAAATAGTATTTATTCAATTTTGTGGATCTTTTTGAGCTTTGGAAACGCTCGAGTGGTGGTAGAAATTTGGACAAGAGTTTGTAGATATGGTTGTGCACGAGAATGTTAGAAGTTAGAAGCGAGAAGAAGGTGGGGATTTTTAAATTTTGAAATAAATCTAAGAAGGGATGAGCCACGGTTTCATGTACCTTAAATATCTCACCTCAAAGGTATGTAAGGGACATCAAATTATTTGGCAAGAAAGGCGACGACACGTGGTGGAGATCCGACGGCGAGGGAATGAAGGCTAAAAATTAGCTTTAAAACACCGAGGGCTGAAGGCGGGTCATATGGGTGACCAGAAGTATCCTTACGGGATGGGAAAAATTTTACATGTTTAATTTCCCTGACCTCAAAAGGGTGTGAGGGATATAAAATTCCACGACGCTCCAAGTGATGACATGTGGCATCGATTTGATGGTTGAGGGTTTGAGCTCTCGTAAGCACCTAAGGGTAGAACCGATGATCCTTAAGGTCGCATGAGGGTCAATAGGTCATATGGGGGCCAGGAAAAATTTTCCATGTCTTATGTCCCTGACCTTGAGGGATGTGAGGGACACAAAATCCCGTCAGCCTCTTGGAGCTGACACATGTCCTCCCAAAATCTGACTAATTCTCGAACTCTCTCCAAGATGACATCTTGAAATGATGATAACGTGAGCTCCTTATGGAATTTTATGATGAAATTTTAAATTATATTGACTTGAAATATCCTTTTGAAGCCAATGGTTAGGGTCTCATGTCTTGGTTATTCCATTTGATACCTAAAAAGTTAGAGTTTTGATCTCGGTGATTCACCTATACATGAGAAAAACTAATTTCAAACCCATTTCCTCAAAGTGTTGAGAAAAAATAATTTCACCATATTGTATTACTTGTAATTACCTTTCGGATATGTTTCATTTTTCTCCTAACTCCATCTAGAGCTCCTAGAATCACCTTTGGAATCTCAACGATTGTTTTGACTTGTACACCGCCTGCTGGCTGTGAACCCTAATTTTGGTGAAACTACCCCAAACTCTCCAAATATTTCCTGAATCTTCCTGAATCACTTCCATGATTTCCCAAGGCATTTTAATCACCTCTGTGTCTAGTTTGGATTTCTTGTTCCTCTTCAATCCTAGGAAGGCTGTGATAACCCTTCCCGCAACCGCTGAAGCTTGCATTTTTAATGAACTCCTAAAATCACATAGGGGGTTGATTTGAATTTCCTATATCACCTATGGGAAAGAATTAACACCAATTGGGAGTTTACTAGATTGATTGGGTAAACTCAAGGTGCCTCGAAATGATAAAACGTGAAAATTTTTGTACATGGGTATAGTTGTCATGCTCGAAATAATGCATAAAAATTGTTTTTCTAAAAATAATGCATAAAAATGGAAGGAGGTCTACATGAAAGAACTTGATCATATAAATGACAAACAATAACCACATTTTCTTTGAGTAATTTATTTTCCTCCTTCAAATTCTTATTCTCCTCATAAACTACCCTGAGCTTGTAACATTCTTCCATCCATTTGACCATTCCTTTAAAACAACAATTTGAGGAAAGACAAATTCATTCTGAGTTGTATGTTCTTCCATGACTTTGTAGGCTTTGTTTCTTTTTTATTTTATTATAATACCGCAAGAGGTGTGTTGAGTTCCTCTGCTTACGACCTAAAGGGTGTGGATTTGTTAATCTTTCTCTTCCAGGGATTTTGGAGTTGAAGAGTTATGTCTTCCTATTTTCCTACGCCTAATGTAATTATTTAATTTCTTGGTTTTTAGTAGCCTATAACCGGGACAATTTGGCTTCCTTAGCTTTGAGAAGCACCGGAGATGAGGGATTCTTTCCTAAGCCAATTTTAGCTCAAACTGCTATTGATAAGGAAAATAATTAAGGGATAACCATATCATATTCGGGGGAAAATTAGGTTCTCCCTCCACCATAGGTGTTTTCCCTTTGTCTATGATAGGTGACTCTGACAACCATGGATAGGGAATTCTCAATTTATTTTTCTGTATTAGGAACAAAAGGTGACACTGATTTATGAGGAGACACAGGTGGGGTTTTAACCCGATTTTGCATATTTTCCGTACTTCATGTTCTTCCTTGAAGGCACAATTTTAGTTGGGGTTTCATGCAGGGATTGTGTATGTATTGAGGTCCCGAGGAAATTTTAGGTCTCTCGAGGTGGAGGGTGTTTGTTCCAAAATACTTAAAACTCTAAGGCACATTTCTTTTGAAAATTCAACCATTTCTTAATTCCATGCTTCTTTCTAAGAAATTGGTGCTTGCAAATTAAATGGATTAAACCCTAGAACTTTAAATAGGAGGTACCCCAATGAAAATTTTCCGTGGAAGAAAAAATAGAATCATACAAAAATTGAGGCAAATTGATTTTATAATGGGGTTTAACTTGACCATGGTGAAGGTGTATTAAAATTCTCAACACAGGGCCCAACACAATTTCATATTTCCCTTCGCAGTGAAGTATTTGATCACCCATTTGGCCACTTCTACCCAAGGTTTAGGAAGGGTGATTCTTTTTATGCCTTTTTCTTTACCCTTATTGTTGACCAAATTTTGTCTTTCCTATTCAAATTAGTGAAATAAATACTAGAGAAAATAAAACAACTTCAAAGATTTAAGGGTTTAAAGTACCTTAAAAGAAGACGGTAATAAAAGGATGGGAGAAAAGTAGATTTCCTCGCTTAAAATATGATGAACCTATAAAAAAAGGCAACTAAGAATAAAATGGATTAGATGGTAGATGAGGGGGTTTCATGAAGAAGTTGGTTCCAAGAAACGTTAACTTCCTTATGCGGATGTCAACCCCCGTGTTTGATAAAAGAGGATAAAATCAATGAAAGGGCAGAATAACATGTAGAAATTGAACCTAGACATAATCTGAAACCTGTAGAAATGGATGAAAATTACAGATCTGATCTAAATCAACACAAAATAAATTATACCCGGTTTGGTGGATGGCGACCCAAGTTGTCGAGGGTAGGTAAATGGCAACTGAGTGGATGGATCTAGACAACAAGATGGAAATGTAGATCTGGAAGGATTCAAGTGTAGATTAGATGATAAAAAAGGTTTGAAAATGCTAACAAACACTTACATAGGAAGGTTTGAGATAGGGAAACAAACAATATACAAGAAAATTAAGATTTGGATCGATTGTATGGCTAGCAAGATATAGGTTGATGACGACTTGGCCGAGTTGGTGGTGACTAGAGATAGGAATAGCATATTTGGACTAATAGAGAAGCAAAGTGACAGATATGAGAACTCGAAACAAAAACATAATAGGGAAACACACCGATGAGGACATAAAGGACAAAATTATCACATCCCGCAATATCAGTTTGGGTTGTGTTGGGGTAAGTCGTAAACGATGAACAATTCATGAAGGTGGGGGATTGAACCCTGTTGTGTAGTTTTGTATGCAGTTACCCATACACATGCATACCTTGTAAAGGATATATGTGTGTATGTGTGTGTAATTACATGCACAACCATGCAACATCGCTCATTATCCAGCATTCATAAAGAGCTTATATTTTACAACATATTATTGTTTCTTAAAGATGTGTACTCACCTAGCTAGGTATGCTGATTGTAACACATGTTACTATTGATATATATACCAGTAATGGGTAACTATTAAGCACCTTGCTTAGTTGCTATATCTTTTTATTAATATACTTGTAAATCAACCGCTAGAAGTCATAAAAGGCAATTGAGATGAATTGATACTTAAGTTGTATAATATTTTCTCTGGATTGGAAATAATCATTGTATAAGATGTAGGATCTATACCTAGTTGCAATAATATTACTTGGTATGATTTGTCACTATAACATTGCATATTGCTTAGATTATAATTATAATTATGATTTGATTGTTATAATCTTAATTGAGTTCATTGGTTGTTGGTATTGAAATAACAATGAAATTTCTATAACCACAATAAAGGTTGAACATAGTTGATTATACTTCATGGTGGTGATTAATATTATCCATGGGTTACATTTATAATTACCCTATAAAAGTCTTTTTATCTAAAATTGCTCATTGTTGCATACAGTGTTACAATTGATTAACGCTCAAAGGATGAAGCCTTAGTCATAAGTGCAAGTAAGAATGATGTAGGGAAGGTAATGCCACTATTATATCTACTTAATCTGAATAACGGTAAGTTCCCTGGTTGAGGCCATAAATCGTTTAAACAATGGCCTAATACCATGTGGGTAGACATTTCATGATAAGTCTTGATCGACATAAAAACTCGGTATGGGCATTAAGAAACTATGGATTCTTTAGAAACTTAAGGTGGAATAATGGATTTATTTATGTGAACTAATAAGCCTCATGCCACATTTTATTGCTAATTACATAAATTAAATTAATTTACCATAATGTGGTCAATCAACCATCTTGAGGGGCATTGATTCACATCTTGCTTAGATTAAGCTAATGTCTTTGATGAATTATATTTCATTATTACTAAGGTTTATAAACCTTAACAAGTCAAATTTTTATATGCGAGGGGTTATAACTATTATAGTTTTGACCTCGAAATGAAGTTATTGTGGACTATTAGTTTTGGTTTTATAAACATGCAAATAACATTTGATCTCTAGCTAATCAAGAGAATTATTATTTTAAAGGTCAAGGTGACCCATTCCATGCAAAAATGGGTTATCATATATATATATGTGAAGTTTAGAGTCAAAATTAGTTATGGTTGTTTAATTATTGAATGGGCCATGCAAAGTCAAAGGATGTAATTATTGTTTATATATAAGAAAATAAATACCTTACTCCTGAAATAGCTGCGAATGCATCTATTTGATGTTGCAGTATCGACAAAATATCGACACAAATAGGTTGACATTTTGGGGATTTTTCTCGGGTTGCTCGAACTCAAGATTTTTCTGGAACGATTTATGGGAAGGAGTTTAATTTCAGGCATGAAATGTCTAACTCTTAAATATTGAATCCATCAAAGGTTTAGATCATGGGTTTCTCATCTTCTTCCCTCTGTCTCTTATGTGATGCATTGTGTGTTTATTGTTTCTTTCTCTGAATAATAGCTTAGAACTGTTGGGTCATTTGATGAATGCTTGTAAACCATAATGGGTTTGAGTTCATTTGTTATGATGCGTACATGAAGTGTATTTCTGCAAAACCTGCTATAATACAGTATTGTGATGGTTTAGTTCTATGATGGAATTAGATTTAATAAATCAATTTGGGGCTTGGCCAGTTTACTTATGAACACAGTGATAGAAAATGAGTATCTCGGGGCAATAAGAGCTACGCTCCCCAAACTTCTAGGCTTGGACTAATGAGTGTGTGTTAAAATAAATATTTGAGAAATAAATCCGACCACGAATGTATTCCTCGGGTCTATCTGGAAGATATCCAAAAATTGATTATTTCTTGGAGGTCAAATAAAATCTCTAATATAACACCTCTATGCATTATCGAAATGATTTTATACGTTCTGTGGTTGTTCACTGTCATATCGGGTTAGGATATAAAGCAGATATATTTATATAACATTAGCAGCTAAAATAAGCTTGACTTGAATATTAGGAGTGGAAATGTGATTTACCTGTCTTTATGGGCTTCGAGGATGTACTAAAATTGTGTTTTCTTATGCGTAAGTGCTTGTTATTGTATCTACTTATGAATATGTTATTGTCTTTTAGGAATGAATGACCTGGTGAATTCATAACTATATGCTTTGGATGGAAAGGTTTTGTGGTTATCTTATCAAAAAGAATAACGTTATAAACACTTTAGTGCATTATTTTACTTTCCTTCGCAAATTGTATATGTTAGCAAGATGAGGAAAGTAGATGGCCAATACATACTTTGATCTTGTATGGGAGCAATAAATAAGAATTGGAGGTTTCATTCCGGTTTCAAAAGGAGCTGACCATGTATTTGATGACATACTTTTTCGATTGCAGGGTAAAAAGGCTCATGGAGATAGATAATGGAAGAAGAATTGAATTCATTAATTTCTGCTTATGTTATGATTGAAAGGAATGCAATCATTTTTGATTAAAAGTGAATTAATTCTTATGATGAAAAGGGCTTGTGACTTATTGTAAATTGACTCTTGGCAGTCACTTCATATCTAGCTTATATGTTGTAATTTTGAGATTATCTTGTTATAAGTTCTTCAGATGGTGTTCATGAATATGTCTTGATATTGCTGGTATTAAACAAGTAATATATACATACTGAAGTGAAACTAATACATCATTCCGATCATATAAATGAGACTGATTGCATTTTTTTTTATGAATGTCTTTATGGCTTCTTTTGAGTTGATTTAAAACCAAATAATTGGAATAAGTTGGTATTAAGCAATAATATCATCGTTAAATTACTTTTATGATAGTATAAATGTTACCAAACCAAGATAGTTATATTATTCCAATATATCACATGAAGCTAAGATGAAGAACACGATAGATTGACTCATCGTTAGAGGTAATGATGTGATCATTCCGTAACTAAGAAGACTTTTTAAAAATCTTATGCATTATTAACCTTGCTAGAATGACATGATACATTGTAAGGTAAGGTTATCTTATGCATTATTAACCTTGCTATAATGGCATAATACATTGTAAGGTAAGGTTATGTTGTTATACACTTGAGAACAACAAGTACATTAGCTATGAACAAGTGAGAGGAGTATTAAAATGTCCCGAGCCTAAATCGAGCTATGAAAGCATGCTTAAGGTTGTAGGATGTAGAAGGAGAAAGCATATTTTTATAAGAATATAAGCATTAGTGCAAAGTGAGGTTATTGAGCTTAATGGGTGTAACTATTTTGAAACCTATAACACGGTGTAGGTAATTGTAAGTATAGAATGATGACTATAAGATGGTGTTCTTGACATACATGTCTTATTCCATGTTTATGTACCATTGTTTTATTAATTAAACATTCTCTTAGGATTGATGTTTCATGAAATAATATCACCGCTTTAGAATGTTGACATATTCTACCAATGGCATAACTAAAGCAATATTAAAATCAATGAATTATAAGTATACATACAACATAATAATATGTGATGCACTTATCATCGATAACTTAAAAGAAAACATATCTATACATATTAAATAAGTAAATGGTTAGTAATCAGAAGGTGGGATAAACCATTGAGAGACACATTGTTGCTATTGAGGCATTAACCTTCTATATAAAAAGAATTAGGTAACTAGAATGATGTAAACAAACTCATTTGATTAATTCATAGGTAACCTAGTAGCTATCTCTCGTTTATGAAAATATATACCTATGAGAATAAGTGGGAATGTAGATAAGATTAGGTTACAATATACTTAAAATGCTATACATCTAGCGATGCTAAAAAGATAAACTTGTTGTACATGATTAAACAAGTTGGTAAAGAACAAATAAATAGGTATGAAACTAAAGGTTAATTAACTTTTATTGTACCTATATAGTATTAGCTTACACTTCATGAAGGTAAAGTAAATTAGGTGCTAAGAAAATTATAATAATATGATATTGATGAAAATAAATTGAAGAAGAATACTATCTTCTAAATAGCAGTACCATTTAACTAGGCGATAAAGAACAATCGAAGTACGACTAAATGCACGATGGTAGGGAATGAAATACAAAGTACTTCATGAACTCTTAAAATAGTGAAAATGTACTTGTCAATTCATAGGGGAAATAACCAAATAACTTAACTATGGAAAGACAAGTAATTCAGTTCTTATAACTGGATCAATTGATATGGTGATGGGATATCTTTCTATTGACGAATGTGACATCATGAAACTGAGCATGGCATACATGAATATGAAACTTCGCCAAAGTAGTGTATGGTAGTACACTCTCATTATGTAACTAGTTCTAGCATAAGTGTGTGATGTTGGATGGGATTTGATTGATTGAAAACCCGGTAGACACTTATAACAACACTTATAAATCAATGTCGAGAAGGGAAATACCGATATAATTTGTAAACTAACTTGAAAGAGTTTTCTATGGGGGATCGAGTAGGATATAGTTGACCCATAATATTGCACATTCTTTATTGATTTTTATCTAAGAATTGTAATTATATTATGCTGGATTTAAATGTTGGTTGTACATTTAAATCATTGAAGGAAAATGTTTAAATTGGGAAATAAAAAAAAAAAAATTCTTAGTTAAGAATCGTAATAAAGAGGTTTTTATAAGAATAGGTGACATAACAGGCTATGTTGACGTGACTTGGAAAATCCTAAGCAAGGCCGAGGGTGGATGGTTGGATGACAACCCGGAAACAGAACGATTGAGAGAGGAAGTTGGGTCTAAAACTTTGATGGAAGTTGGACCAAAATGTTAGTGGATGAAAAATAATAGTAATGATAAGAAATGATAGCATAAACCAATATAAGATCAAGATAAACTCCCCAAAGTCTCCACAAGTGATGCAAATAAGCTCCAACGGACTCCTAGAAGACTGTAGCAGCTATAAGAAATCTCAGGCTCGAAGATAGGATCATAAAAATGCAAGAGAATTATGATTATGCCTCCCTTTGGGAGGAGAGGTAAATGTAGCCTTTCGGGGTCGATGAAGACTCGGGCGGGTTACCGCTAATCAAGGGAACCATCCATTCAAGCGGTGAAAGGATGATTTATTCGAGAGATGGGGATTTTATGGATTGGGATAAGTGCTTTAAATAATTTAGGCGGGTTAGGGTTTCTAGGGAAGTGATATGGGTAAGTGGGGGATAAAAATGGATTAAATAAAAGCTATAAAAAAATCTTAGGGATTAGGAACTAGGGGGTTTATGGGTGATAAAAAACCTAGAGAAGGGAAATTAGGAATAATTAGGATTAATTAGATAATGAGATGAGGATTATGGGATGATTGATGAAAATTAATAATAAATTAAAATAGATAGGATAATGGATGGGAAAGATGGGAATTTTAACATGAACATGAATTAATTAAGAAGGAGGGGTCTAGATAGGTGACCGTGGTAAAGGAAGCGAATGCGTGTGACAAGGGTAATGATACAAAATTTCAGTGTCTACATTTGCCCCTTTTTGTTGAACGGTTTGCATTGGGCAAGCCATGAGACAAAAATGATGAGAGACAAAAGGGTAAGATGAAGGATGAAGGAGGATTGATGATGTGCTCCCCCTCAAATTAAGGATCGATGTCTCAAAAGGGAAATGGATCAAAATTTTGAAAAATATAGATGATGAAGGGCAGGTAGGAAAAGAAAGAAGGTGGAAAATTATAAGTTGAGACGAGATTCCCTAAGAAAGAAGGATTTAAACAAAAAAAATTATAAATAAGGTGGTAATCTTAGGAGTTACATGGACAAGAAAAAAAGGTCACAGTCTTTAGGGAGATGATGATAATGTCCTATGGTCTTGTGAGTTGGTAAAAATCACATCGAAATGGATAAAATCTAATGGGAAACCGCTCAATATGGATGCAAGCCGTGGGGACCAACAGGTCATAGGCACACATCAAAATTATGCACAACTTAATGTAAAGGTAATGTGAAATCCTTCAAACATGAGGAATCAATGGAAGGTATGTGTCCATGAAGGATGAGAATGGAAATAATGGTGCCTTGGTAAAGGACACAAAAATGGCTGAAAAGGCAAAATACAAAATACAAAAATCGAGGATGTACAAAGCCCCAAGGGAAATAAATATAGCAAAAAGGTGGTTTTAAATAAAGATGGTTCCCTAATCAAAAGAGCAAGAAAGAGAGAAGGTGACGCAATATCAGTGGCACCCAAGGAGAATAAACAATAACTCGAGGGTGTCGGTGGGCTATATAAGCCTTTGAAAGTTGGATAAGAAATATCATTTTCATGCATACGAGTGTCGATTTGAGAGCTCGAATCTATAAAAGGAGATCATGATTTGGAGAGATATGGAGGCCGATGATAAGACAAGAAATGCCAGAGGGTTCGTCAGATGGTGAGTAATGAAAACCCTAGCTTATTTTTAATTTTTTCAATGTTTTATTTACTTTTAGCATTTTTATAGAAATTTGGATTGGTGCTTGGGAAGTTGGCGACGAATAGCTAGGGTCACCATCAACGTATCCCTAAAAGGCATCGATTGATCCCTAAGAACTTCAACCCAACCTGGTTGGCATCGAACAAGGTCAAAATGGATGATTTTGATAGATAGAAATATTATGGGGTAAAATGATGATGAAAAACTGATGTTTACTTGTTGTTTGTATGATTGCAGGCCAAAGAGACCTTATATTTGAGAGAAAAAGTCCGATACTATATGACCATATCAGAGGGGACATATTTGATGCTTGAGTGGGATCACTTAGTGGTTGTGGGATTACAAGGATTTATAAACTATCAAAGGATCCCACGGATGTGGGATTGATGATTACATTAGTTTTAAGAGGTGGGATATGCATACATGCACCTTCTAGTTTAGGATAGGTGAGATGATGATCACCCTGGAGGATGTGTATCACATCCTCAAACTGCCGATATAGGGGGAGTAGATAGTTACCATTAAATTGGATTGTAGATTAACAGTGTTGACATGACTGTTTGGAGCTAATGCACCCCACATTACATTGCATCAGGGGCATTCTCTTATGAGATGAGGTATGAGTATGGGGATGCACAGAGTAGATTGATTTGTTTTTGATGATGGAAATTTCTTGCTATGCGCTACCATACTTAGGTGGAGCCCGGTTTCCATGGGCATTAGTAGGGGTCATAAGCGATATGTTTGATTATTGAACAATGTTCTAATTTGGTAACTCTGCTAGCTTAGGTGTATTATGAGTTATTAATGTACAAAGCTGAGAGGAGGACAAGGATGGATGTAGGCTTCCTCCTACACTATTGGGCTTATGAGCACATTGTAGTTATCAGGCCACCAGGGATACCATGGGTCACAGGGGACCATATAGATCTCACAGTGGGATTCTTGAGATGGTGAGATGACCAGCTCACGAGAGATAGAGGAGTGAGGGATGCATAATGGTATAATGATAGGTTTGAGCTCGAGGGAGAGCATATTAGATGGTGGCCATATAGGGACTTCCATGTATGGCTTAGGGAAGATGGAGAGTTGATTGGTATGAGGAGGACAAGGTGTGTGTATGGAGGTAGGCCGGAGATGATTGAGGCCATTGAGTTTGATAGGGTCTGATGACAATTTGGGGTCATTGATATGGTACCCAAGGAGCCCATATCCTATAGGCATGAGGAGATAGATAGGGATATGACTAATCCCGACATGACATACTCGATGGAGGAACTAGTGCCATGGGATGATAATGATGATGTATGGGTTGGAGCATGGTTTGTTGAGTGGATGACCACTACTTGGGTGGCTAGGGTAGCTGGAGAGAGAGGGGATGAGGAGGAGGAGATGGATATTGAGGTGGAGATTTCTCCTAGAGATGGAGATGGAGATGGGGATCATAGAGAGACCGTAGAGATGGTACATCTATACATGGAGTTAGATTAGGTGAGCACTAAGAGGCATGTCACTCATAGGGAGAGGGATGTTGTGTAAGATTCATAGACCCTTTAGTAGGAGAGGAACCGAGTCATTCAAGAGAGAGATTGGTATATGAGGCAATGGGAGGCCTATAGAGCCCGCTTTGGAGATATTTCTATGATTATAGCCACATTTTCTATGAGTGGTATACCGGTAGCATGACAGGGAGGAGGAGAGATGGCACCTCCCGGTATGATATCCATAGATCGATATAAATCCTTAGCCATAGAGGCTAAGTATTATGAGGGTATTTTGATCAAGAAGCTACCACAGACACCGAGGTATTGAGAGTACATGCATAAAAAAGCGGTGGTTGGAGTAAGACCATCCTGGAGCACATTGAGTGTGGATCAGCTACATCAAGGAGAGGGCTAGGGTGGAGGCAACAAGGCTAAGATAAAGACAAAGGGACTTGCCTCACAGGGAAAAGATTTTAGGATTTCTAATGTTAACTTTGTTGATTTTGATAATATATCCAATTTGAGAGAGGACCCTTAGAGGTCAATGATGTACTTGATACACTTTATTTTGACAATATATATGATATATGATTTTTTCGTATTCTAGCATGTGTCAATTGTGTGATGTTGATTATTTGATTTATGATGATGTGATGTGGATATGTGATGATGATGATGATTATGTTTTTATACTTTATATTTGATGATGATGGTGAATTTATATGCAATGGTTGGATGTTTTAATATGTAATATGTGATGTTTAGTTGAAAAATAGATGTGATAGATGATAAACATAGATGATGATAGATAGAATATGTAAATTGGATGTGTGATTGTTGATGGATAATACACAAATTATTAAGACAACGTAGATGTTATTGTAAAGGAATAAATGATAGATGTGGAAAACTTCAAATGTAACACAACTTGATGATTGTTGACTGATGGGTACAAATGATTCTACTTCATATCAATGATCATGTGAGAAAATGATGTCTCCAACTACATTGGAGGTAAATTAGAAAGGGATCCAAATAATGCAATCCACATGCAACTAAAAGACATGTTAACACCTAACCAACAATAGTTAGTTATATAAAAATACCATGAGGGAAATATGGATGAAAGAATCTCGTAAACCTAATGTTGACACAAAAGGGGTCTAGGATGTAACTTTTACTCAGGAAGAGGGTTTTCCAAAAGTGGATTTCCCTAATTCTATGCCCCATCTCTTAGTAGGGGGAAAGAGAAAATGATCAATACAGGAAGTTTGCTATGAGAAAGTTGATCATTGTGGGAAGATTTCTTAGGATTCTAATAAGATAGAAGGTTGATCAATGCAGGAAGCCTTCAATGTCATGATACAAGAGAGTATCCATCCTTTGAGGGTATGGTCTACTTTATATGATTTATAATTTTGATGATAAGAATGATAGACATTATATCCGTCTATCGAGGGATCAATCTATTGATTTGATTTGATTTTTTTCTTTTTACATTAATTATTGTCCTTTGAGGGAGCAGGACTATTTTTGACTTCGATAGGGGCATCGGCAATTTTAAATTTTACATGGGGAAGATATAGGGATAGGTAGGTAGACCACTTAAGAGGGGATAATAGATGTACAAGTGACACCTTTGGACCTTTAGTGTGGTTCCAAGAGGTAAACAAGAGGGTGATGAATGTAATGATCGTGGAGTTCTCACCAAGAAGGAGAACCTATCCATAAGGAAAATTCTATGGACAAATCTGTGGTGCCCATATTTAAGGTCATGTCTAGGAAAGTGATGGTAGACCACATAATTCTAAATCATTACAATGATAGATGGAAGAGGATAATGATGGAGGAATGATCTAAGGATATGACTAAGTGCTCACTGGTAGTGTGCTAACAATATAATGGTCACAAGTGCAATGCGTTAAGTGGTTTGACTTTTGGTTTACCATCAAGGAGGCCAGATGATAGGATATCAACCCATACTTATGCGATATAATGTATGGTCCATGATGTAGCCTAGAATTCACTAAAAATGGCCTAAGGTGCACAAACATCACTCAACCTCGAATCGAGCGCTCACACAAGTGCACAAGGGTACCGTGTCCCTCTTTAGAGAATCTTGTCCAAGATGTTAACATGAATGAATGTATATTTCATATCCATAACTGATAATTGATTAAACCACAATGTGTAAATCAGATCTAGACCTAAACTATATGAAAGAATAACTAAACAATTATTATAAACAAATGTACCATACAAGATCATTTCTCGGTTACATCAAACACTAATAACCAGCCAATAAGATCTATTCTATTAAATACTTTGTAAAACTCATAATCTTATTACATAAATCATGAAGTCACCATGGTTATGCATGCTAATGATTCGTAAGATAACACTATAATAAATCACGAACTTGCTCCTAAACCATGAAAATCAATACATATTTATAGGGGTGGGTAATTTCCTTCTCTACTCATGCATCTTCCAAAAATAGGTTACATGCTAAAAATAGCCATGTGCCCTTACATAAGAATACAAAAGAATGCAAGTGTTAATAATAGATCTCCTATAGTTAACTCCTAGTATATATCCTATTATTAGTTCAAAACTCTGTATGGTGCTCAATCTTCCACTTTTAGAAAATAGCTTTGTGTAGCCAATAATTCTCCATACCTTTATATGCTCTACAATCTATGTCTAAAATAACCTTGATATGCAAAAGTGGCTAAGTCATGTTTTCAACCTGTTCCTAGGTGTGCCCTTGTTTTGCTATACTTGCGTGCTCTTCTCGCGCAACCCGTGCTCTTAACACTTAACCTTATGTGCTTCCATACTTGAGATGTATTATCTTAGCTCAACATTACCCCACACTAATGTCATTATTGCCCCAAAAAGGGTAATCCTAACTTATATCTCTAGGAATAAATAATAATGAATGAAATAATAGGTAATTACTTGAACAAAAAGAATGAATAACTACTCGGTGTCTTGCTCTTCTATAGGAAGGATTAACTCTAGATATTTGTTTTTAATATTTTCCTCTAATGCCTACCAATCACTCAATGCTTCACCTGTCTTATCTAGGACATCTGTAAACACAACTTCCAACTCATCCTAAGTCATGTTTTCTTTTTCATTCTTCAGATCCAAATAATTCTAGCCATGTTGGAAACCATCCCCTCCATGAAATCCATCTTTTGCGCAATGAGCTTCCAAATTTCATTCATTCTTTCCTTGTGTGGATCTTGGGCTTCTGTAAGTGCTTTGCACTTTTATTATACTAGAGAAAGCCTCTCCATGCACCCAAGTGTCTCATTCTTCACTACCTTCAGGACCTCATTATCCTCTTCAATTTTCCATGTCCTAATAATCAAATCGCATCGTGCATATATTCGATCTTGAACTACCTTCTTCAACTCATCCTTTAGTTCTTGCAATAATGATCCATAACTCACAAATTTCCTTGCAATCATGGCCTTGGCCCTTACTACCTCCTTTACAACATCCTTTGGTGTTGGCATATGCATGGGACCTTCATCGATTACCAAATTTACCAGTGTGCATATGTAATGCATCACAAAAGGAAACTTTTTGGAATTTTTGATTCCAGGTGTGGCCTTACCTTCAAAATATCATCTCCAATCTCCTCTTCCATACTAACCAAAGCTTCAACCTTTTCCTAAGACCTTTCCTTATTTTTTGTTAGGTGTTTAACTCCTTATTCTTGTCCTTGTTATCATCCCTCAATGCCTTAAGGGTTTCGCATTATCTATGTTTCTATGCTTAACCTATATAAATAGCTTCACCAAAGAATTTCTCACCTACTCATTCGACATGAAAGTGGGATTTACATTCACATGCCTAATGTGGGGCATTTTATTCATCCTAAGTGAAACACATGATTCCTCACACACCTCAAAATCAAGCTCATCCATATGAGTCTTCATAGACCAAGATAATTTATTTCATGTGCATGCATTCATCATGTTTGTATCCATAAGTTACCAACCATACAAAACCTTAGGATCCAAATTTATTTGGAACCGCGCACGTATGATTTTTCTTTTATCATCCATATACCAAACTACACGGGTCTCATAGTCTTCGTCCTCCTTCTCCTTTCTGTTGTACTTACCTTTTGAAATTCAGGTGCCTAATTCTAGTACTAGTCCTTCACCTTCTTGTGTCGTATGGGGCATGCCTAAAGGCTTGCCCTTTCTTGTTCTAGGGCTTGTCTCCTTCGTATCCTCATCCTTCTTTATTCCTTATCCCCAAGGCTCCTCTATGTTCTTAGGTTATGTTGGAGTACTTAGCACACTTTCCTCAAATTCATCCTCCGTAATTTTATACCTATGCCTCTTCTTCTTTTCGTATCTTCCTTTTGACGTGAAGTCCTAGGTGATCTCCTTAAGGGCTGTGATGTTCCCATGCCTTGATCCATTTTTCTTTTGATAACCCTTGTAAACCGAGGCTCCTCAATTGGATGATCTTCATTTATCTCCATTGCTGCTTTGTTTAACACTTCATCCTCTTATTTCTATAATGAAGGGGCCACATCGCGCTCTGTCTTATCTCCAAATGTAGGCTACCTTCTACCCTTGTGCTCCATGCCACCAATATCTTCATGAAGTTCTTCTTATTCTCCTTCTTCCTCTTTAATGAGAAAAACATCTTCTTCCTCTAAGGTTCCCACAATATGTTTTCCCTTGGGCGGTCCAAGGAGCTTGAATTCATTCTCCAAATACTTCCCATTTTGCAATTTATGCTTCATTTATATATATATATATATATATATATATATATATATATATAATCAAATCCACGTTAAACTTTCCAATGGCCAAACTGATAGCCTTCATGTTAATATCATCTGAAATCAACCTTTCAATATAAGTAGTCTTACCTAGATAAACGTAAGACTTCCTCAGTGTGTGGTAGTCACAATATACCTTGTTAGCATTGAATAACAACCGGTGCATGTTTAAGAACCTATGTATAGATGCTTGAAAATAGTGTGTAGTGAAGGCATATGGAAGGTTACACCAAAGGCCCCATTTTCCATCCTTCATCGAGAATCACCCAATACATAAGTGTTAATACACTTTGTAAAATGTACTTATTTATCCAATACCTTGAAGGTAACTCCTTGGCTATCCTCCATTATTCTTCAAATGTGGCACACAAGTGCTTGTACCACATTTTTGCCCTTTTCTTAAAGGGTCCACTCATTGATCAAACACAAGCATAGTTGGAAAAAATTTCTGCCAAGGAATTATTATCTTCAGAAATTACGAAATATTATCTTTTGGCTCATTGGGAACTCAAATTTCAACAAATACTAATGACAGAAGTATATCGCCAAAGCTGATTTTCTCACCTTCCTATGCTTCCTCAATAATTGTCTTAGCAATGAAATTTGATAAGTTATATACAACACCTTCTATCATCTTCTTCGCAACATGGAGCCAAGCCTTGTTTACCTGAGACCAATGCTCTTGATTGTTTATCTTTGTCAAGAGATGGGTTGCTTCCTAAATAACTGGATACTTCTACAATTTAGGGATGTCCATCCTGCACCCTCTTTTAGTGTATCCAAGTGCTTTATTTTTCTTTTATATGGCCTCCTTGTCAGTGAGGTCACTACTCAACTCAATACCCATACTCAGCCATGTCAAAATTCTAATCAAAGGTGTGGTGATCCTCACTCGACGCCCAATAAAATAGAAAAAGTCCTCATGGAATTTTCTCATGAGCCACTGGTATAATTTTTCATGTTTTCCAAAATACAAGAGATCATACAACCGTGTAAATATCCTACCTTGATCAATAACGTTTTTCCTACATCGTCGTAGACCGTCATGTCATCTGTTGTTCTCTTCGACATCTTCACCACAAGAAATTTCTCCACTTCCTCCTTGGTATCCTTGTTTCTATGGTTTCAATCACTAACCTTACAATGATGAATGTGTGAATCCAAATCATGGCCCATGAAAACACCTTTTGGGTATTGCATTTAAGAAAATATACTCCCGGAGCATCTTTGAATTCAATCTCAACTTCGTTTTTATTCTTTCACCTTATACCAGCTCCAGGTGCTTTTTTGGGTGCCATAATAGCTATCAAGGTGTGTTCTTTTCCCTACCTTGGGTTCTCCAACTCAACACCACATGCCCTATCTTGAAACCATGTACCATAGCTCAAAACCAAACCCTATATGTCAATCCTCATCCCCACAAACCTCTTCTTCACTCAAACACTTTAAACATGGAGCGCAAGATTATCCCATGCAAAAATTTGACAAAATACACTGGTTCGGAACTCTCCACATTTAAAAATCATTTTTATATCTCACTCACATTTATATCACTCAAAATATCTTGTATGTAAAGATAAAAATGATTTCACAACATGTCCTTATATAGATTTTCAAAAATTATCACATTTATTTCTCTCCACCTACCACCATCCCCAACATTAATTCATCATTTTGGAAACCTTTCTACACTACTCATCTCTACGCCACAGTCACAACCTTCTGGTGTGCCTTCTAATTTTTTTTCCATAAACCTCCTTCCACACTCCCTCATGCGCCGAAGTACTTCTTCACCGCACCTTCTTCTAAGTAGTTTCAATTGTTTTAGCCTACCTCGTGTTACACTATGTGTCCATCCATAAGTGGTCTTCATTTAGGAGTAATATTTTTCTATCTCGAACCCTTCCGTAAAGTACCCACACAAAATTTTATTTATGCATACCCATCCTCAGTTAATATTCAAACTTGGAAATGAACCCTGTATATAAACCACCCCACACTAAGGGTATGCACAGTCCTTTACACATGAAAACACTTAGATAGTAATCAAATTTTGTCATGCAAGTGCGATTATTACACAAAACACTGAAAAAAATTGACAAATCATAACAACGATTCAATACCTCTATACTTTGGAAGACAAAGAGACAACTTCATATAAAACTTCTGGTTTTGGTGCGGACCTTCCAAACTAGATCTAGTACCTTTGTTTCCCCACCTCCAGAGCCACTAGATTCACCAATTCCCGAGCCACCGACCATGTTGATCCTCCTTCCGAAGTAGGTAACGAACTAGAGGATGCACTACCTTGTGTTCCAATGGTTGTTATAAACTAGAATCCCACATTCTACAAAGTTGTGCTACTTCCAGATGTTATAACAACATTCTTCATACCCATGTTACGTGCCGATGATTTTCTAGAAAAGATACCTCTAGCTGGTCCTCTAAATAAAATAGATGATGATTACACCATAGATGAATAAGATCCTTGATTAACTCCTAAAATTGACTATAAATTGACTCTATCTCTACTGCGTTTGTACTTTGCTCGGACTAGCTTGCTTCATGTTAACCGCCATAGAATATGCAAAACCAAATGCAAAGGATTTTTTGCTAGGTAGGTTCGATGATGTGTGCTCGTAGTCTACAATCTTTCTTCGATGTGTCATCATCAAAATTCGAGGAGGGTTTTGTGCCATGCTTTCCCAAATGGGGGATTTCCATATGCTCCATCCCCACGTCCTCTGCGTGATCTCCAAATCCTTCATGAGCCATCTCCCTCCACAACACCATTCTTTCCATGATCTCTCACTACTTCATTAGATCCCTCTCGCGTGCTTCATTAAACTTAAGCCACCTTTCTTCTCTCTGTCTCTTTATCGCTAGGTCCACCATATTTACCAAACCCACTCCTATCGCTACATGTGGTAGGGTCTAGATAGCCATAGAATTATTTTCCAAATCCAAGGTTACGATCACGATATTGATTGCAAAGTAATACCATGCAAGTAAGACCCTATGAGCTCTCGTAAAAACTATAAATCAACAATTTTTAGGAAAGAGTAAGTAGAAACTGCGTACTCAAGAATATAGTTGTTCAAAACACTAGAGAACCAAACATCCACATAGTGTGTATAAATCAGATCTACATCATAAAAGGTCTATAATTCTTCCCGCATCCAAAAAAGCATGTGAAACCTCCAATTCCTCTTATACACGTAAGTAACCAGCCACTCATACAACTCTATAGGAAAGATAAAAAAGAATGTCTCGAGATAATGCGTCATATGATTCTTCTCAACCCACGCTCGTATGTTAAACTCAGGTCTAGTGCTAAATCTACAAGCATACTCTTCTTCTAGATTATCCAACCACTCTTCAATACTAGCCAAGGTTAATCGGTACATCTTCATCATACAACAACTTCAAAAATCAGGTGAGAAAGAGGTCTTGGAAATGAAACCAATGATGTATCCTAGAACTCATTGCAAATAGCGCAAGGTGCGTTGACACATCACTCACCCTCAATAGATTGCTCACCCGAAGCACACAAGGGTACCATGTCCCTCTTTAGAGAAGATTGTCCAAGATGTTAGCATGAATTAATGTATATTTCAGATCCATAACTGATAATTGATTAAACAAAAATGCGTAAATTATATCTGGACCTAAACCATATGAAGGAATAACTAAACAAATATTATAACCAGTTTTAAAATACAAGTCCTTTCTTAGTTACATCTAACACCAATATCTAGCCAATAATATACATTCTATTAAATACTGTAAAAATCAAAATATTCTTCCATACATCATCAATTTACCATGGTTATGTGTGCTAACAAATTCACACCATAACACTATAATAAATCAAAAAATTCTCCTAAAATGTGAAAATAAATACATATTTATAGGGGTGGGTACTTTCCCTTCACCACCCATGCGCCTTCCAAAAATATGCTACATGCTAACAATAGCCATGCGCCCTTACATAAGAATACAAAAGCATGCAAGTGCTAATAATGGATCTCTTATAGTTAAATCCTAGTATAGATCCTATTATTGGTTCAAAAATATGCATGGTGCTTAATCTTCCACTTATCCAAAATAGCATTATGTAGCCCACAAGTATCCAAACCTTTACGTGCTCTGCACTTTGTGTCTAAAAATAGCCTTGATATGAAAAAAGTAGTTAATTCTTATTTTCAACTTGTTCCTAGGTGTGCCCTTGTTTTTCTATACTTGCGTGATCTTCCACATGCCTTGTGCCCATGCGCCCAAACCTTATGTGCTTGCATACTTGAGTTGTATTTCCTCGGCTAAATAGTCTAATCTAGTTGGGGGGAAAATTTCAACATTGGATCCTTTCTAAAGTAGTAACGTTATGATTTTCTTTAAGAATGAGGTCACCAACATTAAATTTGTGCTCTTTGAGGTACTTTTTGTAAGAATAATTAATGCACTCTTGATAAAAATGATGATTCTCAAGAGTGCGAAGGCGGTGTTCATCTAACAAATCAAGTTGTGCTAGATGCTCTTGGTGATAATCTTCATTAGAAATGAAGTCGCGAAGGAATATGCACAACAATAGAATTTAAAATTTAAGGGGAAGAATGGATTCAAATCCGTAAATAAGAGAAAAGGGTGTAGCACCCATGGAAGTATGAATGCTAGTTTGATAAGCCCAAAGGGAAAAAGGGAGATGAAGATGCCAATTATGACTTGATTGATCAATAGTCTTGGAAAGAATGTTGTGAAGATTTTTATTAGTCACTTCAGATTGGTTGTTAGCTTGAGGATAGTATGGAGAAGAGAAGCTAAATTTGATATTGAATGAATCAAAAATCTTCTTGAGATCTTTATTTCTAAAGAAATTTCCATTGTCCATGATGATTTTTTGAGGAACGCTGAAGTGGTAAATGATATCTTTGATAGATGAAGTTAATAATTAGACCAACTTTGGTTGAGGTGAGTGGAATTACTTCCACCCACTTGGTGAAATACTCGGTTGCAATGATGATAGAGTGATGATGTTGTGAATACCAAGCATTGATGGTACCAATGAGATCAAAGACCCACTGTGAGAAGGGCCAAAGGTCTTGAGCCGAGTACAAGGCTTGACTAGGAATGTGAATAAGACTGGAATGCTACTAACATTTAACACATTTATAGACATACTCATAGCATTCGTGATTGAGATAACACCAATAATAAGCAAGAGGAAGAATGAGCTTAGTGATAGCTAAGCAACTAAAGTGTCCACCACAAATGCCATGGTGGAATTCTTGCATAGAAAAAAAGACTCATGGGATTTAAGGAATCAAAGGAGAATACCATAAAATCCATGCTTATAAAGGATGCCACCAAGAATGACATAACATTTAGTGCATTGAATAAAATACCTCCTTCCATTCTTAAATAGATTAGAGGAAATGACAAATTTGGATAGACAATCAAATATTTGGGAATACCGAGATCCGAAAAACTAGGATTAACAAGATTAACATGAAGTAACTTATGGAATGGTCAGTCACTATGCTTTGAATGAAAATAGAAAGTTTGGATTCCTCTATTATCCATGGGATGAGATCTGCAAGAGATGCCATTATATCAATGAAATGATTAGATGATTGAGGAATGACTTGGATAGTGTAAAAATCAAAGGCCTCAAGGAGGAGAAGGATGATATCTCTATATTTCTAAAGGGTATCATTTTTACATTGATACTCACCCATAACTTGTTTGATGATAAGATCAAAATCCCCATAGATGTCAAGAATTTGAACACCTAAAAATGTAGCAGTTTGAAGATGGAAGATGAGGATTCTTATTCTGCCTTATTTTTGTGCACTCAAATTTGAGTTTGTTTGTGAGGGGAATAACAACATCCCTAATAGGAAAGATAATTATGTCAATGCCCCCTATGTTGGCATTTATAACCATCAAAGAAGAGGGTCATCTTAAGGGTATCATACTCATAGTGTAAGTGATTGATGGATTCATTTAGAAACTGCTCATGAGGAAGATGCATACTAGGAAGAGGGGCTTCAACTAATTGATCTGTGATAGCTTTTCCCTTGATATATTTTTGAGAGATTAACTCTAGGTCAAACTTGGTCAATATCATGAGCAATCGAGTAATGTGATCGTTGTGATAGGGTTTAGAATGGATTGCTTCAAGAAGATTAAAGCTAGTGACGACATAAGTTTTGTGATTGAGAAGATCGTGTGAAATCTTAGAAGTGGCAAAGAAGAGAATTCAACACAATTTTTGGCTTCATTGCAGTGAGTCTCATAGTCATGGAGGGTACGACTAATGTAATAAATGGTCTTATCATGACCTTTGTCATCACAATGTGCTAACATATCCCCTAGAGCATGATCAGTAGAAGAGACATATAGATAAAAGGGCTTCCACTCATGTTGAGGTGTAATCACCGATGATGACAAGAGATACTGATTAAGATCATAAAAATCCTTCTAGCAGTTATGGTCCTAGTTGAAGTCTATATATTCATGAAGAAGAAGATGAAAGGGTTGATAACAATCTAAAAGTTGCAATATGAAATAAAAGACTGATTAAATTCAGCTTTGGAGTTTGGGAAGCTTCTTAAGATTAGAAGGAGGCATCTCAATGATGGCTTTGATCATGATGGGGTCAACTTCGATGCCCCTAAAGGAAAGAATAAAGCCAAGGAGTTTTCTAGTTAGCACTTCAAATACAAAGTTGGATGGATTAAGACAAATAGAAATGAATGACACTAAAAAAGGACCTTGATAATAGTAAGATGATTGTGTCAATGTTTATATTTACCCAAAATTTCATCGACATATTCCTCTATAGTCTTATAGATGAGATCATGAAAGATGGAATTCATGGTTTGTTGATAAGTGGCTCTGACATTTTTTAGACCAAAGGGCATGATGCGATAGAAAAAGGTTCCCTAAGGAGTGATGAAGGAGGTCTTATGTTGGTATTATGGTGTGATGAGAATATGATTATAACCAGATAAACCATCCATAAGAGAAATAATCTCATGACCTGTGGTGAGATCCACAAGTTGATCGATGTTTGGAAGGGGGAAGTCATCTTTAGGGAAAGAAAGGTTCAAATCTCAAAATTTTGTGCATATACAAAGCTTTCCAGTCACTTTTGTGATAGGGATGATGTTAGAAACCCATTGGGGATAGTCAATGGGGATGATGAAGTTAGGCTGAAAGAAGTCATTATAAATCCTCTTTGACAAGGAGGGAAACTTAAGGGTGTATGTAGCGAATATTCTGCTTCGGGGCTTGGCATTAGGAAAAGTAACGATGTTCTAGAATATGATAGAATGATGGAGACTTTGCATGTCGAGTATGATCATTCAAAGGCCTAACTATGATGAGAGAGGTATGTGGTGAAATACTCAAGCTCTTGTGGATAAAGAGATTGACCTACTTTGAGGATTTGAGATTCCCGAGGAGTACCAATATTGATGTTAATAGTGGATTTTTTGAAAAAGTGGATGTGTTAGATGGTAAGGTCTTATGAAGATAAGAATCTCCAACCCCCATGTGCAAAATGATGATGTCATCATTAGTGCAATGAAGAATATCAATGGTAGAAGAGTTCTCATCTATCATCTTTAGATGGTGAAGGGGAAGGGACATAGTCTGATTTTCACACTAATAAGTGATCAGTCCCAAGGTGATGGTGGATACTAAAAAAATTTAGAAGTGATAGAAATAGTTTCATCCATATCCATGGCCTCGTGGGATGAAGAAGCTGGTGAAGGAATGTTTGTAATCATCATGGATGGTGGGAGAGGATTGACGGATTTCTCTTGATAACCTAGTCCAAAATTTTCATGAGGTTTGTGGCATTGATCAATGATAAGATCATGCATGCCATGCTCATAATGTCCCATGCCAAACACATTCCATTTGCAACAATGAATATAGGTATGGGAGGAGGGTTTATCAAGGAATCCATAACCACCGGTATAAGGTATGGCATGGGGATGATCAATGATGTGAGAAGAAGTGGAATCAACACCACCATAGATGAGATAGGTGTGAAGATGAGGTGGGATAAAAGGAATGATGTCCCCAAAATTGGGTTGATACATTGGAGCCTTTTCAGGTTTACCAAGATGATGAGGTGTAGGGAGTGTGTTGAGCTTGACAAGAAGATAATCCCCTAGTGTAAGCTTTTCCATGAATTCATTTAGGGAATAATCATTGGGAAACTTGAATGAAGGGATGGATGAGATAGTGAATGGCTAAGATGGGTTGTTCTTAGGAACGAGGACATCGTTAGGTCGATAGGTCATGTTGCATTCTTGGAAGGGAGGAACATCATTGTAAAGAATTAGAATATTTCCCTCATGTTCATATTTGATGTAGCGATGAAGTGTGGAGGAGACACAATGCATATAACAAATCCAAGGTCATTTAAGAATAAAATTGTATTGAAACTCCCTATATGATATATAATACTTCATGGAGGAGCTTCTCACCAATGCAGATAGGAAGGAAAACCATTCCCAAGGCAGAAGAAATAACATCATTGAATGCATGGAGGACCGCATGTCTTTTGGTGACAGTGGATTTAGGTATTTGAGCTGATCAAAGGTATATAATGGGATGTTGTTGATACTTGACCAATTATTGATCATGGATCATCAAATGAAGGTATCATTGATTGTAACTGAGATGAAAAGGTGAATATCATGTTCCTTCGGTGTGATATCTAGAATCTCAGCATCGTCGAATGAGATGGTAGTAGAAGTTGAAAGTGCCCCTATAAGAGATAGAAAATGATGAGTCTCATCAATAGATGTGGAGATATGCTTCAAGGCTTCAATGAGATCATGTTTATGTTCTAACGAGCTTTGGATAAGCTTGTAAAGTGACATCTTAACCGGGGGCTAATGAATTTTTTTGATAATGCTTTATTCAATCAGCCAAGGGGAAGCTAAGATAGAAACTTTAGGTTTTGATGATGATGATGGAGATGAAGTGGGATCTCTAGAAGGAGTGGTGATGACAACCTTGGGTTTTGATGAAGGCATGGATGAGGTATAATCCTTAGGAGGAGGGATGGTGAAAAAATTCTTAGATTTTGGTTGGGTTGTTGGTTTAGAATCATGTGGGCTAGATCAAGTGGATATCTGAAAAACATTGATGAATAAGGGGGGACCATCCTTGGAGGAATCATCACTTGGTGGTGGGATGGTTACAAAATTCCATGATGAATGAGGGGAATTGTGCACTTTAGTTGATGAAGTTGATGATGTGGATGTTGGAATGGATGTGGATGAGGAGGTGGAAGGAGGGGATTGATTTTCTTTAAGAATAAGGTCATCTTCCTCGATAATATTGTGGATAATGGTTTGGAGTTATTTGCAATGTTCTGTGTCATGTCTAGGGGTTGGTGATAAGCACAAATGAGGTTGGAGTCAAACCATGATGGCTTATTACCATATGGATCAAAGGATTTGATAGGAGGAAGTGTGATGGCAGAAATTTGAAGTAAGTGTTGAAGGATCTCCGCATATGATTCAACCAAAGTATTAGGAGATACCTTATCTTTGTGAGAAGTTTTGGATTTAGAAGAGGAAGTGGATGTTTGAGATATGGATGTGTGATATGTCTTGGATGTTGAAGGTTGAGTCCTAGTATTTTGATATTTTGATGTCTTGGATTCAGGTTTAGTGATGGTTGGTGTTCTAGAAAAGAATTTTTGGATGATTTTGTTTTGGGTTGATTGATTGATTGTGATGTCTTGGATGAAGGGGCTAGTCCTAGGAGAGATGGATGTGGTCCTAAGATAGATGATGTGACATTGGATTGTTTGATCTTAGGTGGAGGAATATCTATATTTTTATGGGGATGTGAGAGATCTTTGAGGAAAGGTGCCAAGGGTCTTATATTTTTCTTGTGAAGAAGTACCCTTGGGAGGAATGACAACGATCTCAACTGGAGGATCTAAAGGTTGTGTGGTTGGTATTGGTGGAGGAAGTAATTTATGTTTGATGAGATCTAAGGAAGGTGAAGATTGGCTTGATGTGGGGATGTCTGATCTTGTGGATGATATAGGGACATCATTTGAAGTTATTGTGAGTTGGAGTGATTTTAAAAAATCTTCAAATGATGAGAATGATGTGGGAGGATAAGATGGTGTAGATGTGGTCACAATATTCGATGTGGTTGGTGTGGGTAAAAGTGAAGAAAGAGGAATTGGGATTGATTCTAAGGATGGTATAATAGGTAAGGGTGGAATAGATGTGGGTGAAGTAGTAGGTATGATCAAATCCGATGAAGTGGATGTGATAAGTGATGAAGTAGATATAGGTGTAGAATCAATGGTATATGTCAATGTAGATGTAGATGTGATTAGTGTAGGGATGGTTATAAGCATTGGTGGAATTGTAGATATAGGGGCAATGTTTGAAAAGGAAGTGAGTGTAATAGTTGGTGACGTACGTGGAGTATTTGATAAGGTAAGATCTTGATAAGTAATGTTGGTAGTTTTGATGGTGCTAATGGTGTGAGCATTGGGTGGTTGAGATGTAGGAGTGGCTTGATTTTTTAGTGCATGATTAGGAAATGGTTGTTTAAAAACATCAATTGGTTGATTTGGAGGTGTATTAGGGTTATCCACTTGAAGGTCACCTTGGTCAATGAGTTTTTGGAAAAGATCCTTGAAGGTTTGACACCTTTCTATATCATGTCCGTGAACTTGGTGGTATTTACAATAGTGGTCCTCATGGTACCATGCGGGTTTGGGTCTTGATTCATTGAATGGTTGAATGGGGGAAGCATGATGAGATGAAATGCCATCAAATTATAAAATATTGAACTATATGAATCTCCAAGAGGAGTGTAGTTAGGTGTCAGTCTAGGAGCTCTTTGTTGAGGCCATGTGTTAGAGGTGGGTGCGGAAGAAGATTTAACCACCACGGCATTGGTCGTGCTCTTATATTTTTCATTATGTGTAGATGGTTTAGTAAAATTGGTTTTGGCTTGTTTGATTTAAGTTTAAGTTGGCCTTTCTCAAGGGCACGAGTCTCAAGTTTACGAGCCATAGTGAAGGATTCTTCAAATGTTTGAAATGATTGGATTTGTAAGGTGGATGAGATATGCTTCACACAAGAGCATGAGAATAATTCAATGAGATTTGTCTATGGAAGGGAGAATGATAATTTATTTATGATTCCATGCCATTGTGTGAAAAATTATGCGATAAAATCATCGTCAAATTGTCGAATGGCATATAGGTCTATAATGGTGATCTTGTACATAATATTGATTGAAAAATGTTCTAAGAAAAGATGTACAAGTTGGGTAAAAGAGAAAAATGAGTGTTGGGGGATGCCATTGTAATAATCCAATGTGGGACTAGCCAAGGACATAGGGAAAACATGAAGCATAAGTTCTTGGTCATGGGAAATGGGATAGCACACATTCCTAAATGCATGAAGGTTTTGTTGGGGATATTCCTTACTATTAAACTTGGTGAATTTTGGAAGATCCTAATGGGGAGGATAAGGTTTTGTTGGGATCGACCGAAGGATGGGTTTGTTGCAAATTTGTTCATAAGATAATGTGACCTTAGGTCCCAAGGTAGTGGCCTCAAGGAGCTAACCTATTCATCAAGGCATGCATGGGGTCATGAGAGGTGAATGATTATGGTTACATGACATGAGAAGTATTTGGATAAGGTTGTTGGTGGACTTGTGGATGAGTAGGTGTTTGAGGAATTGTTTGATGGGGGTGAATGTAGGTCATTGGTTGAGATTGGATGGGTTGTTGTAATAGTTGATGTTGAGAAATGGGGATGTAATGTGATTGTTGAGATTGGGTTGGTTGTTGAGGCATATGATGAGTGGGGATATGAATGTTGATGGGTTGAAATTGTTGAGGAGGTGGATTAGACACTATGTAATGAGAAGAACTCATAAGAGGAGGTTGGGAGGTGATGAAATTTTCATGAATGTGGGATGTGATAGGTAAAGATTGATTATGTTGTTCGGATATGATGGGGACACTAGTGATGATAGTGGTCGAAGAGGTGATAGGAATGGAAGTGGTGATAGTTGTGTTGATTAGAGGTAGATTAGGAGGGATGGGTGTGATTATTTGGGTGGTTTGATGAGGTGGAGGATTGGTAGAAGAGGATGGATCAAGATCATGTTGGGCCATAGAAATCTCATTCATGGCTCAAGGAAAAACACTGCAAGTTGTGAAGAAAGAACTTGGGTTGTTTCAGGTTGGAATGATAGCCATAGATTTTTTTGGAGAGGTGGCCCATCAATAGGAAGTTGGGTTGAATTCCTAAGAAGGTAATCATGGAGGGCTATGGGATTAGCATCGAGAATATCTTGGAACTCCACACTACCACGAGGGATAATGGGAGGCCCAAAATATTTAACCAATATAGCGAATGGAGGACTAGAGGGCCTAGATGGGATGGATTGATGATACAAGAAAGGATTGGTTTCATCATAGGTGGTGGTTTGAACAAGAGGTCCTTGATGAGGCACATTGATGATCAAAGGTTGGGTGACCATGGAAGAGGTAACCATAGGCATGGATGAGCCAATGGCTACAGTGGAAGTTGATTGGGATGACATGATGGGATTGTTTGATGTAATATTTTGTTCCATTTTCCTAGATAAAGAGCATGTGATAACATGCATGAAACAAAAAAATAAATTTTTGTTTCGCTAATTAAGACAAACAAGTCAAGCATGCAATGTTTTATTTATCTTGATTAATTAAAGAATGTGAAAAAGAAAAGGGAAATGGATAATGAAGGTACCTAAGAAATGACAATCTAAGGTTGGTTTTAGGTAGTTTTGGATGGGGATTCCTTGATATACCCGAAGGTACGTGAGGCCCGAATCTATGCAGGATTTATAATGCATCCGAACACCAAGATAACTTTCCTATTGGGTGATGAAATCCCAATTAGTTCCACCTAGTAGGGAATGTATTGATGTGTGGATTGATGTGTGAGTTTGGTTGTGTGTGATAGAATGTGAAATGTAACCAATTAAACCCTTACTTATACTATATTTACAAGCAAGGATGCAAGAGGTTCTTTTAAGCCCAAAACCAAATGTGGAATTTTGATGAGAAAAAACACATAAGGAAGGGAAAATGTGATGCAAAAAGGAGAGAAAAAGGATAGTAATAGGAGAGAAATTTTCCTATTTATATGATATTAAGAATGAAACAAGCAAAGAGAAAAATACAAGAAATCCAAAATCCCAACATGAACAAGAAAAATCAAATCCTCTACTTGCAATGTTAGTGGAAGATAGAAGAAATATGAAAAATGAAATGAAGTGCAAGAGACTCACCTAAAAGGGTTGTCCCACTGGGCATGCTAGAATGTTGACCAAATTTTCTCTTTCCTGTTCATATTAGTGAAATAGATACTAAAGAAAATAAAAAAACTTCAAAGATGCAAGGGTTTAAGGTACTTTGAAATAAGACTGTAATAAAAGGATGGGTGCAAAGTAGATTTCCTTGTTGTAAATATGATGAACCTACAAAACAAAGGTAAATAAGAGGAAAATGGATTATATGGTAGATGAGGGGGTTTCATGACGAATTCGGTTCCAAGAAATGTTAACTTCCTTATGTGGATGTCGACCCCCATGTTTGATAAAAGAGGATAAAGTCAATGAAAGGGATGAATAACATGCGAAAGAAAAGCTAGAATTTCTTTGGAAATTACATAGATGGATGAAAAGTGAAGACTTGATGTAAATCTACATGAAATAAATTATACCTGGTTGGGTCGACGGAAACCCGAGTTATAGAGGGTAGGTCAAAAATGACCGAATGGATGGATAGAGACAACGAGTTGGAAATGTAGATCTAGAAGTATCCAAGTGTAGATCGATGATAACAGAGGGTTTGAAAACACCGACAGACACACCCGTAGAGGAAGGTACAAGACATGGAAAAAAAATATTATGAAATAAAATGAATATTCAGATGGATTTTATGGCTAGTAGGATATGGTTAAATAGTGATTGGAGACATGCATAATAGATTTGGACTAATAGAGAAACAAAGTGACAGATTTGAGAATTGGAAACAATAATAGAACAAGGAAACACACTGATGAGGACCTAAAGGGAAGAATAGATTATGAAACATGGTTGGGTCAATGGTGACCAGGAAGTCCTAAATAAGGATGAAGGTGGATGGTTTGGATGGAAAACCTATAAATAGAATGACTAAGAGGAAGATGGGTGTGAAACTTTGATGGAAGTTGGACCTGCAAAATGTTATTAGATGAAAAATATAGGTAATGAAAATAAATGATAACATAAAATAATATAAGATCAAAATAAAATCCTCAAAGTCTCCACAAGTGATGTAAATAAGCTCCAAGGGACTTCAAGAAGACTGTAGTATCTACAAGAAATCTCGGGATTGAAGATAGGATCATAAAAATTCAAGAGAATTCTGATTATGTCTCCCTTTGAGAGGAAACATAAATGTAGCATTATAGGGTCCACGAAGACCCGGGTGGGTTGCCAAAAACTATGGCGAACCATCTATTTAGGAACTAAAAGGATGATTTATTTAAGAGATGGGGCTTTTATGGATTGGGATAAGTGTTTTAAAGCATTTAGGTAGGTTAGGGTTTCCTAGGGAAGTGATATGGGTAGGTGGGGGATAAAAATGGATTAAATAAAAGCTAGAAAAATCTTAGGGATTAGGAACTAGGGGTTTATGGGTGATAAACAACCTAGAGAAGGGAAATTAGGAATAATTAGGATTAATTAGATAATGAGATGAGGATTAGGGGATAATTGATGAAAATTAATAATAAATTAAAATAGATAGGATAATGGATGGGAAATATGGGAATGTTAACATGAACATGAATTAATTAAGGATGGGTCTAGATAGGTGATTGTGGTAAAGGAAGAGAATGCGTGCGAAAAGGAAATGACACCAAATTGTAGTGTCTACACTTATTGTCAATTACCAATTCTATTTTTCCTTCTTTCCAACTGGAAATATTTTAATAATTTCACGATACATTATCTCTTTACTTATTGCTAAACCTTCCTTAGCTATTCATGAAATATGATTGATTACATTTAGGCTAAAGGGAATTTTCTTACCTTACATAGTGGAGTATCCTTCTTCCATGTTTCTAAAAAATTCCTCTATCATCCTTACGTTGAATTCCTCATAAGAAAGTAACACGTCGAGTCATCTTTCTTTTTCAAAAATCTCCACCGACCTTGCATCGGCCAAAAGTTCCACTAAACTAGTTGGTTCATGCCTTAATGTAGGCCCCGTGACTAATTTAGAATAGGTAATGATAGGTAAAAGGCATAGGAATGGAAATGCAAATTTTTCAGGGACGTGGGTAAGCACAAGAGTGAATGGTGGCGTAGGAGTGAGAGGGTGAAATTTGGAAAGTAACAATGGAGCAAAAATGGTTTGAAATTAAAATAACCAAATTGGGAAAGGTGTGATGGAATCCCAAAGTGATGATGACATTGATTGGGTGCATGTGGAGATTATTATGGAGGGGATTTATAAATTTGGTGGGGATTTTTGAAGTGTGTGAAGTTATGGGAAATGGGAGAGATAATCAATTTGCATGATTATAATAATTAATGGCTCATAAATTAAAACTTTCCAACATTCAAGAAGGGAATTAGTTGTACATACCTCATTAAATTAGCTTGTCTGATGATTAGAAGTAATTTCCATGCTTATTTGATCCTCTATCCACAAGTGGTCGTTTCTTATTGCATGCCATATTCGGGGTTTGTGACCGTTGTTTCAACTTTTAGCCACCTGATTTTTTTAATTTTTAATTTTAAAATTCCCTTGTTTCTAAAGTCTTAAAATGGGAATGTTACATCTAGGTATCAAAGCTGAAGGTTGCATCTCTTGCACGTATTGTGTCCATAATATGATAAAACTTAAATTTTCTTGTTAACAGAAAATGGCTAGAACAAGAGGAAGTCTTTGCAAAAAAACCACCACCCGGTGGAGAAGAAACTACTTGCCCAAAAACATGATGAAATCCTTGCTGTCCTATTGGACATAAGATATTTTTATCTATACTTAAACAACAAGTAATGGAAAATGAGGACGAAGAATATGCTAGAAATATCAATCATCCACCTTTTGTGGACAATGCCAATGTTGGAAATTTGGGTGTTGATAACAATAACGCAACCAATGCTAATGTGAATGCACCTAATCACCTAAGAATAAAAAGACAAGATTGGTAGTTTAACTCACTGATGACATCAAAAGGATATGTCCACTCAAGTTTTATGGCACTACACTAGGAGATGGAGTTGAGAACTCGGCTCAATGAAATGGAGCCGAGAACTGCTCAACGAAATGGAGAAGTACTTTGCAATAATGAACTTCTCTCGAGGAAAAAAACAATACGGGAGCTTATCAACATTCCCATGAGGCATCTTCATGGTGGGACAGTGTAAGGCTAAGTTAAACATTGATGAAACAAACATTACTTCAGATTAATTTAAAAATTATTTTAAATAACGATGGCTTCCACAACTTTACTATGATCAGAAAATGACTAAATTTCAGAACTTAGTTTAGAGAAAATTAATTGTAACAGAGTACTAGGAGAGGTTTACTAAACTCCTGAAGTATGTACCTTAGTATCAAACTGATGAGAAGTTCGGATATGAAAATTTATCATGTGATTAAATCCCATTATAGGTGGTGAAGTGCATTTTCATAGCCCAACCACCATGAAAGGGGTTATAGAGCAATCCATAAGGAAGGAGAAGAAATTGAAAGCAATATCTTCCCATAAGGAAGAAATCAAAAAGAAAGTTCCAAACTCTTCTTTGTCTCTTGCACCCAAAAAGGGACCATGGAAGAAGTTTGGTATGAAAAAGAAATTCTACGATAACAACAAGAAAAAATGACAAATAAATCATTTGCAAATATACAAAACAACTTTGTAAAGAACAATAATAATGGACATAAGCCCTATGGGGTCAAAATGATAACTTTAAGGCTAGAAAAAATTAGGACCTAAGAAGGGACCTATAGGAGGTCAATTGTTAAAATTGTGGCAAGGATCATTACACAAATCAATGTCCTTTAAAAAAGGATGACAAAATCAACAACATAAGTTACACACACTGTGGTAGCCGACAAACAAGTTGAAAGGAAAATTACACTGATAGAAGTTCCAAGTAAGTTATTTGGTATACATATAACTATAGTTTTTGATATCGGAGTAACCAATGCTTTATTTCTACTCAATTAGATTCAAAATTAAAAATAAAAGTGGGAAAATGGATAAATCATGGGTTGTACATTATGGAAATAATGTTGTTCACACAGTTAGTATGTGTATTTTTGGGAGCAATCCTTGACTTACCCATTTTTTCCATGGAATTTGACCTTTATGTTTATCCTTTGGGGTCTCATGATGTAATGATAGGTGTTAACTGGCTAGTTGAACATAAGGCAAAGGTTGATTGTTTTGAAAAACATATTAGTTGTTTAGATGAATTGTAGAAAACAACAAACATTCAAGGGATAAAACGTGAGATTTCAGTTAGGAAATTATCAGCTATGCAACTTAAAAAGGCCAAAAACAAAGGCTGCACTTTATATGCAGTTAAAATATATGAAATAACCGATGAAAGTAGTGACTTCTTGGAAAGATCTCCGTTGTTACGAAATTTCAGTGATGTGTTTCTGGAAGAGTTACTCAGTCTTCTGCCCAAACATGAGTTTGAATTTATGATTGAGATCAATGTTGGAACCAAACCTATTTCCAAGGCACCATATAGAATGACTACCATTGAGTTAATAGAGATTAAGGCACAATTACAAGAAATTTTTTCTAAAGGTTTGATAAGACCGAGTGTCTCACCTTGGGGAGCACCAATAATTTTTGTGAAAAAGAAGGATGGAACACTTAGATTATGCATTGATTATAAGATGTTAAACAAAGAAACAATTAAAAATAGATATCCACTTCCTAGAATAGATGATCTGTTTGATCAAATGTGTGGTGCATCAATGTATTCTAAAATATATCTTCGATTTGGATATCATCAGTTAAGAATAAAGGATGAAGATATTCATAAAACAACTTTTAGAACAAGGTATAGACATTATGAATTCACATTTTTACCATTTGGATTAATGAACTCTCCTACAAATTTAATGAATTTAATGAATAATATTATTCAATAATACTTGGACAAATTTGCTTTGTATTCTTGGACGATATTCTCATATAATCTAAAAGCATTGAAGAACATCTTGAGCATCTGAAAAAGTTCTATAAATCTTAAGAAAGAGAAGGTTTTATGGTAAGTTGTCCAAATGTTCTTTCTATAAGACAGAAGTGCAATATTTGGTACATGTAATAAGTAAGGATGGAATAGCTGTAGATCCCTAAAAATTGTTGCAATAATAGAGTGGCTTGTACCTAAGAATGTACATGAAGTTAGAAGCTTCATGGGTCTTGTTGGTTATTATAGGAAGTTTGTTAAAGACTTTTCAAAGCTCACTGCACCAATAACTTTATTGCAGAAGAAAGATTATAAATTTGTGTGGAATGAAAAATGTGAATCAGTATTTAAGACTCTAAAGGATCAGTTACCATCTACACCTATTTTGGTTGTACTAGATCCTAATGGAGACTTTATTGTAGTAACAAATGCTTATGGGGAAGGCCTCTAAGGAATTTTATTGCAAAATGATCATGTTATATCTAATGAGAGTAGAAAAATCAAGTTACATGAACTCGAACTATGCTCCACATGACCTAGAGATGGCTGCCATTATACATGCACTTTAGGTATAGAAGTATTATCTTTTTAGTAGACCTTTTGAATTAAAGACTGATAATCTTGGAATGAAGTAAATTTTCACTCAGCCCAATTTGAATGCAAGACAATGAATATGGTTAAAATTTCTATCTCAGTATGATTTTTACATAATTTATATTAAAGGCAAGGAGAATAGAGTGGAAAATGCACTAAGTCATAGGAAGAACATTTCTACTCTTATAATGTTGAGAACTTAGTTTAAATAGGAAGTAAAAATTTACATGGAATCTGATTCTTATTTTCATTAAGTAAAACAACACTTGTTGCAGATCCAAACAATATGAGATATAAAGGTTTTCAATTTGATAACAAAGGAATTTTGAGATATGAGAATCGAGTATATATACCTTCGAGGAATGAATTAAGAAAAAAATTTGTTAACTGAATTTCATAATTCACCTTTTTCTAGACACCCAAAATTACGGAAATGCTTATTGATATATAACAGCAATATTTTTTGGAAAGGGTGAAAAAGAACGTGATTGATTTTGTGACACACTACTTAGAATGTTAATGTGTTAAGTCTTAACATATGCACCCAACTAGTTTATTATATCCTCACATCATACCACAATATAAATGACAAGTAATGATCATGGATTTTGTTAAAGGGTTGCCTATGTCAATAAATAAACATGATGTTATTCTAGTTGTTGTTGATAAACTAACAAAGGTAGCACATTTTATTGTTGGTAATCTTAAGGATGATTCACCTTCTTTAGAAAAAATATTTGTGCATGAAATTTTTAGATTACGTGGATTACCTAAATTGATCATATCAGGAAGAGATACAAGAATGACATATAGATATTTACAAACACTTAACGTATCCCTAGAGACTAAGCTAAATTTCAGTTCTGCATACCATCTAAAAATGGATGGACAAACTGAAAGAGTTAATTAAGTTTTGGAAGATATGTTACAAATTTATTGTATGGATAAGAAGTATAAATGGGAAGAGTACCTCCCTTTAGTCAAATTTTCATATAACAACACATATCACGCCTCTCTGAAAATGACAGCTTTTGAAGCATTATATGAAAGGAAATACAGAACTCCAGTTAGTTGGGATAACATAGAGGACAGGGAGGTAATTGAGCATGAAATCCTTATGAAAATGGAACATCAAGTTAAAATGATTTTTGAACACTTGAAAGAAGAAAAAAATAGGAAAAAGAGTTATGTAGACTCAAAATAGGTTGATAAGAAATTTGAACTTGGTGAGAAGGTGTTTTTGTAGATTAAATCAAAAATGATTTCTATAACTTTTGGAAAGGCTGCCAAGTTATCACCTCATTATTTGGGACCATTTGAAATTTTTGAAGTAGTCAACCATGTAGCTTATCATTTAGCTTTACCTCTTGATTCATCATGAATGCATGATTGTTTGCATATTTCTCTGCTTGAGAATACGTTTGATTCATCACATGTGTTAAATTGGAATTCCTTGCAAGTCCAAGACCCGGGAATAATTGTGGATAAACCCTTCCGTGTGTTGGAGACTTGGCCACCGCAGCACTTAAGGAATCGTGAAATAAGTCAATTTAAGGTCCAGTGGGACTAGTTTAATGAAGAAAGTGCAACCTAGGAAAAGCTTGAAGATATGAAAACTACTTTTCCATATTTATTTGAATAGAGTTGATTCTGTTGATTAATAAAATTTTAAGATTTTATTCATGATATGTCAATAAACCTGCCTAGTTTTGGCAAATACTAAACTATTTAGTGATAAGAAAACTATTTTAATGTTGATTATGAAATATAAATTTCTCAAATCTAGTTTTGTTACGAACATATGAATGGAAGGATGATAATTTGATTTTATCCTAGACTTAAATTATTTGATTAAGTTAATCATTGAGACGATGATTATTTTTAGGAGGGAGGTATGTAACATCTCTAGCATGACTGTTACTATGATGACTTCCACTCTTGATGGTGAAAACGTTGACAGGTGATTTTTCTTAGGAAGGTGTACTCTTATGAATTTTGGAAATCATGTTTGCAGTGGATAATTAATCATCTATTGAAAAGGCTCATTATGTTGTTATTTTTGTTGTTTGATAATGAGGAAATTCATCTCTTTGTACAACTTAAATTCATTTTTAAAGATGATGAACTTGTATTTCTATTTCCATAACTTATTTTGTGTAAACAAAAACACCTTGGATCAATTCCATTGATCCAATGTATGCTTCAATTCTTCTTACATTTCATCTTGCTATCTTGGAATTCTGAAAGGAAGGACAAAGATGGACTGGGCCTTTTTTTTTACAATTGTAAAGGACCCATCTTCAGGGATCCATGCTTAGCATTAGGATTTAGATGATAGGTCTGGATATTCTTGCTAATGTTAAAGCACCGAGTAGTGTATAGGGACCTTGGACCTAATAATATAACACTAAGGTTAACCCTAGTCTAAGGATATATCTAACCAAATTTGGGGTGTGCTATGTTTATATAATTGAAATACAAACTTAGGTAAATAAGACTTACCTAAGAACCTAGGTTGATTTTATAACCTAATAATAATCTAACCTAAGCTATTACTAACCTAAGGGGTACCTATGGACTACATGGAAATTTTCATAGTCGGTGGCATCGGTTTTCAAGGCATTAAATGGACTTTATTTGTGGTTTTATTATTAAGGACCGCCAAATTTGGTAGAAGCACAAGAGATTTGGGGGAATGCTTAGTTATCATCACCACCAAATTAAGTTGCATGCAAAATTTGAAAATAGACATCGCCAAAGATAGATGGCGGTGGCATGGAGAATTAGGAGGAAATTTTGTCATTTGCATTTATTGACTTCGTTTTTGGTGAAGAAACTACCTAGGAAAAATGCATGGAGGGTTTTTGGATTGGTTGTTTTGGTATTCAGTTCATTTTGAGATTTGGCTCTGCATGGGTTTTTTCAGTTCTTCAAACCAACAGTTATATTTTTATACTATTGTTATTTTTGCATTCTTGAGCTATTTCAGACTTGGTGAAAGTTATAAAAGAAGATAGAGCATTGGAAGTTTGTTGACATTACATGGAGAAGAAGAGGTTGTTAAGGCTCGACTTAGAAATCTTCTCGCAAATCAGGAATAAGCTCTATCAGGCATGATAGGCTCTACCCATTAAGTTGTTCTGATTTTTCCTAAATTTCTTCATTAAAAGAACTCTACTCTTGGGGAACAAATGATTTTTGTATGTTATTATGATCTTGTTTTCGATTCTTGTATTATTCATTATTTTTTTCCATTTTACTCCACTTTGTTATGATGGAAGAATGTTCTGGGTTTTGATTCCTTTGTTGGGAAAAATACTTTGAGTCACGCTTAAATTCTGTTTGAACTTGAGATGAAGTTGTATATTTTTAAACACTTGTTGAAGTCATGTTAAAACTTATGAGTAACTTGTCTGATGTTGAACTTGAACGAATCACCTTAGGGAGCAATCTAGGTTTTGATAGTTGTTAGTTTAACCTTGTTGGTGTGATTTGTGGAGTTGATTTTTGATTTCTATTATATATTATTTAGTGTGAGGAAAGATTGGTCTAGGTTTTATTCTTCTTGATTTGAATTGCTTGAGTATGTCTTTCTCTTTTTACTTAAATTTGAGGTGCAGTTGATACTTTATGATCTCTTAGTAAATAATGTTGAACTGTAGAGTAACTTGAATCTTTCTAATATTGAATAAATCATTGAAGGAAATAGAATTTAGAATTTTTGGGTTTAACATATCTTCCAAGTTTGAATTTTTGCACAAGACTTGGGGTCGTGTCTGACATTTCAATATCTCTCTCTGTGGTTATGAATTTGGGTTGGGTTTTATCCTTCCTGATTCAGTTTATCTGTTTGTTTCAGTGATTATTATGGATGATGCATTGTTCTGAGTTGGCTTGAAAGGAAGTTTTTGACTGTTAAGTCTTGTTATCACTTTTTCATTCACCATCAATGGATGGGTAAGTTTACTATGTTATCTCCTTAAAAATGAAATCGTTGCTTGAAAAAGGGTAAATTATTTAAATGTTACTTTGTCTTCTATTCTTTGGGAACTGGGATAACTCCTAAAATTGATGCTAATATCATTTAGAAGGAAAATCATTGTCGGTTTGTAGCTTTTTATGTTAGAGTCACTGTTGTTGGTTGTAAATTTAAATAGGTCATTGGGATTCAATGGTTGCTTGTGGTTAGTTATTTTCTTTTCCTTAGACCATCACATTTGTCTTTGATTTATTTTTTGATCTTAGGAAAGAGTACCTCTATTTTAGGAATGCTTTTTGAGGCCTCGTCTTTACCATTGTTCGATGATATCTCCTCCTTTTGTTCTAAGGAGTTTAGGCAGACTTACTCCTTGAATATTCTATTCCATTTTCCTTTGTATATGTTAGGATATGGTTACTTTTAGTCTGGGAGTTAAGGTATTTATAATACCATCCTCCTTGAATTTTGAAAGGTAAATGAAGTTGATATTTGTTCTCTCTACCTTGGGACAACTATCATCTAATCCAAGCCTAATCTAACCTTTGTTGGGATTTACAATGGAGGATAGCAAAGACTGGACTTGTCTATTATATCCTTGTTTGGATCTCGAATGAGCAATCTCTTTTTCTCTTTCTTATCATATTTCACCTGTATCACTCTTTAAGAGGGAGATGACCTGTTTGGTTTGTATTGTTATACCTCCACTAGGAATTTCTTGAAGAAATAAGCCCAATTGAGTTACAATAAGATAGCTGAAGTAGAAGGTTACTCTAAAGAATTATTATGTTAGGTTGGAAATTCCTGAGAAGACTCTTATGGGGTGAAAATATATTTGAAGGATTGTAGGATCTGTAGCTGATTGTTAAATTCCTCCATTCTTCTCTTTGACTTTAACATTGGTAATGATGTACTTGTTATCCATATTTCACCTTGGGCCAAATATTGGATCAGCCATGACCCCGCATAGAAAGGACCTGAGGAATCTCACTCGGAACTATAAATGGTTGCAAAGGAACTCAACAAATGAAGGGGTGGGGGCCAAGAAGGACTAAGGGACCCCGTGTAAAAGAAATGATTCTCATGGGTTGTTTGTGTGTTTTGAGTCCATTTCAAGTTATAGGTAGATTTAACAATGGAATAATAGGGTCAAATAAGAAGGGGTGGTACCGCAGAGGAACTGGGAGCAAGAGAGAGAAGAAATGATGAAGATCTCAAGTCCTCGTGCTAGAAAAGGTTTAGGAAAAGCCCAAAATTGACTATGGAGGAGGCAAAAAGGGTGCCACATGTCCTAACGGTGCTCCTCCAAAGGTGAATCTAAAAGGGGAAGCCCAAACTTTCACCAAGCTTCCATACATCTAGAGTCTCGAAAGTTGTGGGGCATTAAAAAGTCTTCAACTGAGAGAAAGTGTACCAAGTGTCGACTTGGCACAAATTTGGAAAGGAATCATAGGGCGAGACTCAAAACTTGCACCAGCCCTCCATGTAGCAAATGGTCAAATAGAGTCAAAAGGAGGACAAGGTGGGCTTTAAAATTGGCTAAGTATAGATGTATCACTGGAGAATTTCAAGTGTCAGTGTGGCGCATCTCCAAGAGTTGGTCTCAAGGTAGAAACCAAAATGAGTGTGAGATTGCCATGTAGCCCAAAGTCTAAAGGGAAAAGAGGGACCATTGAAAATTCCACAAATCAGTGGAGGCTGACAAGTGTCAACTCGACACTCCTCCAAAGGAAATTTTTGGCTAGGTTATCAAGTGAGTGTGGTGCCTCCATGTGTTATTCCATAGGGGCGAGTCGGTTGAATAGTCAATACATGAGCCTAGTTAGCAGAGGATTCCAAGTGTCTTAATGGCACTGATTCAAGGGTTGAATAGAGAAAAGGTTTCCAAACAAGTGCTAGATTGCCGCGTGTCCTAGGGGAAAGCGGGCTATCGGGGAAAAGTTGGTTCTTTTCCCCTTGTTATCTCAAAAGGGGGTAAAAGTTATAAAATGGCCAACAACTCCACCCGAGGAAAATTTTAGAATTTGGGTGTGAGTAAAAGCCAAAGTAGGGACTCGAGTAAATCAGTGGAAATTTTCCTTTCATTCAAAAGGAAAAAGATAAAGATGGAAGTGCATTCCCAGCCAACCAAAAGGAGCCACATGTCTAGGCGAGCTTTGGGGCTGCAGGGGAGTTTTTTGAGTTTTACATTTTTGTGCAAATGGGAAAAAGATAAATTGTGGACGCATAAGCCTGATTTTTGCTATAATCTAGATGTCATGTGTCCCATATCAAAAGGGGGACCCATTTTTCAAAAAAATTTCCCACCCATTTATATGAACTCGATACAAACTTTGAAGGGGCATATCTTTCGACTCATGGCTCGAAATATTATGAATCTGACACCATTGGAAAAATCTCGGCCTCGGCCATTCCATCGAGGCCTAAAACTTTAATTTTGAGGAGGTTAGGTGAAGAAAATGGAGGAAAAGTCTGCATGATTTCAATGTGGGATCTTCTTGCCTCAACAACTAGATTAGATCTGATCTATTTCACCATTTCCTCTTCCTTTAAGGCATTGAACTAGTGGTTGTTGTAGAAAAGGAAGATTTGGGGGTAGATTCTAGCAGAGGCATTAACCATAGTAGTTGAGATTTGACCTATTTTTACCACTTCTCTCTCTCTTTCCCCTCTCTGTTCGAGTCTATAAATAGGGGAAAGATTCATTGTAAAGGGTTGGACTTTATTTGTTTTGTAGCCTCCCTTCTCCTTCTAGAAATGGATCTATGGGGTTCAAGCCTTCCATTAAAATTAGAACATGTTTCTACCTCTTGGCTACTTTGTAATGGAATGTATCAATTTACCAAGCAATAAAACACAAATGTGATCAAATTTAGATCCTTCCTTTTTTTTTTTCCTTTTCATTTGGACTCCCATTACATATATAGCTATCTATGCTTGTTTATTGTGTGCATTTTGTTGGTTTGTGTCTATTAGCAAAATAAGTGTCCATCATTCCTTCAATACATAACCTCGGTAGTTTAGTCATTTCTTATTTCTTACACTCCTTTTACCCCTGTCTCCTTAGAAAGTTTGAGAATAGGTATATAGATAAGCCCTCTGGAAGCTCCCACGCACGCACCTAAATAGAGGAATAAGGAACCAATCTTTAACTGGAGATTTTCCATTTTGCAAGGACCCATGCCTTGGGGAAAGTTTAATGTTATGCAATCACACCAAATGATTCTACCTTAGAAAAATATATTTTTAGAACTCATTTAGGGGTGCTGTGATTTTGCACTAACAATTTTGGCACGCCCGATGGGACCAAGAAGTCTCCATCTTATTACAGTAGGAATTGATGTACACTTGCTATGATTCTGGATTTTAAGAATCCTTGAAATCGTAAATCTAGTGAATGCAAAAGAAACAAAACTATTGGTTTTAGCAGTCCAAGCTAGTTCATGAAAAGAATACAAACACAGTAAAAAACTAGAGAAGAGGGACTGTTTGTCTATCTAGACTTATCCCCAGACAGAGGGAGAAGAGGAAGAAGAGCCCAAAGGTCTCCATCTCCACCAACCAGAGCTTTATCAACACCTCCTCCTGGAAGACCATTCATTTAATTAAGAGGAGTGCTCAGGCCAATCAGAATGGCTTAGCCAAATCCTTATGTTAACTTCACTGACAGTAGTCCACTCACCTTGAATGCACAAAACTCGGTTTCGATTACAACATTAAAGAACATCTCCTATTTCACCGGGGAAAATCAAACTTCTCTTGGTGATCATGTCCAAGATATTACAAATGTTTGTACAATCCATGAGATTCATGAGATGGAAATTGCAGTCAAGCTTCTCACCTCTTCACTCAAAGGGAAAGCTTCAAAATGGTTTATGAGTCTTGAGGCAGGCTCTATCTCGAAATTGGAACCAGTGTGCACAACCCTCCACAACTAGTTTGGAGAGAAGGGTGATAACTTATCTTTATTGGAGAAACTAACAACAATCAAGATAGCCCCAAACGAGCTACTGACATATTTCAACCTTAGATTCTAGTGGACCTAGGACATGATTCCAACAACAGTAAAACCCATAAATGAAGGTGCCTTCTTATACTTTCTTAGGGATTTAAATTCTGATATTTCTTTGATGATTCAGTCAATGGGGGGCACAACCTTACCTGCAACCTATAACCTTTCCATAGGGAGTGAGAGTTGTTTGATTTAGGTCGGGAAAATTGCTCCTAGGGCATCCATGCCTCTATACCCCGAGTTAGGAAGCCCGATGCAAGCCAAATGCCTACATTAGCTCTTATACCCACCCTCATAATTCAAAGCTCAATTGAAGCCTCCATGTAATCATCCAACACCTCTAAGGAACTCCAAGAAGTCATGAAATAACTCTAAAACCTAGGAAATGATTTAGTGACCATCAAAAGGAAACAAGCTTAGAGTTCTAGGTCGTACTAGCCTTAGGGTTAGTATCAGGCTAGACCCTAGTACTAGTAAAATAGGCCACCATATTAGACTGTAAATCAGAGCCAGAGCCAAGGAAAACCCCAAGCTGTAGACCTTTTAGGTCATAAGATCCAAACGTAACTTCAACATCAAAGGCATTGGTTCCATCACATAATAACATGGCACATGAATATGATTGTTGTTTTCCATGTAATCAAGCACATAACTAATCAATGTGCTTCAATGGTGCTCTAAATTAGGCCTTGATGGTGCAAACCAATATGGTGCCACAAGAACCTAGCTAAGAGGGAGATCAACATCAAGAAGCTCAACAAGGTGGACCTCCAGGTGAAAATATGCTAGTAAATTGGCGGGTTGAATAATTTTGTAGAATGAATTACCTTCTCAAAGTGTAACTACCAATACATGGTCCAAAAAGAGAAATACTGGAGAGGACCAACCACTGAACTTAGGTGGCCCTAAACCTTCCATCACTCCATAAGGTCTTGGTACTCCAAATACAACTCCCAACATGCAGAACCAACCCAAGACACCTCCCAAATCCAGCCATACACCGGTTTTAACAACCCTTGTACAAGAAAGAAATATGTCTGGGAAGGGGAAACAAAAGGATAACTTGTTCAATATTATTGAGAAAATGAAGAGGATAAGTGTGAAAATTTCACTATGGGAGTCACTGGCCATTCTAGGGTAGAGGGATCTATTGCAGACTACCATGTAGAATTGGTCAAGTTCAAATCAACCCCCAAACCAACAAGAAAGAGTGCTTGTGAACACATTTCATCCTGTGAGGAACCATGGAGAACAACAAGGTAAAAACCTGAAATCTCCTCCATTCTATGTCTCATTGATTATTGGAGACAAATTGGTGCACAATTTTATGATTGATTCGGGGCTAGTAGTTCTGTGATGCCCAAGAAAATAGTTGATCAACTGGGTCTCTAATATGAAGTCATCTCTAGAGGGGTAGTGCAATTAGATGGGATAACAGTGACAACTATTGGAATCATTAATGATTTGAGCCTCACCTTGCATGATTTCCCCAATGTGACTATTTTGTAAAGCATGTCAATCATAGATTTTCCACCACATTTTACTTTGTGTCTATCTAGGGACTTCACTGCCAAGATTTGAGGCTACCTGTCTGCTGATTGGTCACATATGATCTTTAGAACAAGGTATGGGGCAAAGGCCACAATCAGATCTGAACTCATTTCTAATTATCATATTGAACCTCATGTGCCTAGCCCAATCAATGCCAACAACTCAGTTTTTGATCAAGAAGACTTTCTAAGCACCTGTGAAGCAGATACCAAGGTGGGATGTATCCCGATTTGACCCTTGATGAGTGGGCCAAAAAAGACATGATTTTGACCCGTATAAGGAGATGGAAGAATCCGATCTACGTTTCTAATGCCTACATGAAGATAGTCAACTTCTTCCTGACCTAATCAAGCCAGAATACAAGGATGAAAATGAGGTATGGAAATTGTTATTTGATGGCTCAAGGAGTAGACAAGGAGCTGGAGTAGGAGCCATGATTGTGTCCCCTAGAGGTATGAGATATTATTTATCCTTCATATTCTAGTTTTCTTGCTCAAATAACACTTTGTTGAATATGAGGCTTTAGTCCAAGGTCTTCATTGGGCAAGGAAGCTAGGGATCAAGAACTTGAAAGTGTTTGGTGACAGTGAACTGGTTGCCAATCAGGTCAGAGGACTTAATGTTGTCAAAAATGACCTACTCAAGAACTACAAGAGTAGGGTATGGGATCTCATGGAGGATTTTGAGGCCTTCAATATTGTGTCCATACCCAAGAAAGAGAATGAAGCTATTGATAGACTTGCAGTAGTAGGAGCATCATTTGATGTGGTTGATAGCATCAAGAGGGACAGAGAACAACTGCTTATCCATGTGGTTATGAGGCCAGTAGTTCTAGATAATAATACATGCTAGTAGGTATTTGAGAATGATCAGTAGATCATTAAATTTTTTAAAGAAGAAGCTGAATTCATAGCTAGAAACCAGAGCAGACTAGAGAAGTAATATGGGAATTAGATAGTGCTACTGCATACAAACAAACTTCCTAAAGGCTTAGTAACACTGGAATCTATTTTCAATCCCAATGATCGCCTCGAGAAAAGAGAAGGCTAACATGGAGATTAAAAGAGAAGATTCGAGTCAATCCCATTTGGAGAAGACAAAACACTTCAAATTGACAAAGTGGCTACCAAGCAAGAAAGGTATGAATTCATATAACTATTCCAAGAATTTCCTAATGTGTTTTCTTGGAGTTATGAAGACCTAAGAGGGTTCAATCCCAATTATCACAACACATAATAGAACTAGATCCAAATTTACTCAGCCCATCGGAAAAAGTAGAGACCAATCAACCAACATATAGAGCCTATGATGAAGAAGGAGCTAAATAAGTTGATAGAGTCAAGTATCATATTTCCAATCAAACACTCAAGTTGGGTTGCAAATCTGGTCCTAATCAGGAAGAAAAATGGAGAAATCAAGATGTGTGTTGACTTAAGAGATTTGAACAGAGCCTCCCTCAAAGATCACTACCCACTCCCTTCAACGGAGCAAATCTTGCAAGTAGTGTCAGGTCGAAAGGTTCTCCCTCCTAGATGGCTACTCGGTGGTACAACTAGATCATGGTGAAAGGAGATGATCAATTCAAAATATCTTTCACCACCAAATGAGGCACCTATTCCTACAAGAAAATTCCATTTGGATTATCCAACATCGAGCCACTTTTCAAAGGGAAATGGATATGGCATTCAAGGGCTGATCAACAAAATAGTGTTGATCTATCTGGATGACATCACTATTTTTTCCAAAAATGTAGCAAATCATCTTTTCCACCTAAGGTAGGTATTCCAAAGATGCAGGAGTTTTGGGGTGTCATTGAACCCTAAGAAATGCATATTCTTGGCCCATGAAGGCAAGCTGCTAGGCCATATTGTATCAAAGGAAGGATTGGAAATTGACCTAGAGAGAGTTCAAGCAATAAGAGCATTTCCATTACCAAGTCACAAGAAGGATCTTCAAATCTTCTTGGGAAAAATCAATTTTGTCCACAGGTTTGTTCCAAACTTTGCTACCCTTGTTAAGCCAATAATGTTGATGCTAAAGAAGAGCTTAGCATTTAGGTGGATAGCTGAAGGAAAAGCAAGTTTTGAGGCTATCAAAGAAGCCATATCACAATCCCCAACTCTTGTGAACCCATATGTTTTCAAAGACTTCATATTGTATGACTTTGGTGGTAGTGACACAATATCTACAATCTTGGTGTAGCGAGAACAAAGAAAGTACGTAATGCATACAATTGCTTTCTTCAACCAGAGTCTAGAATATTATGAGGTGAGGTACTCCTTCATTGAGAAGTAGGTCCTGGCGGTGATCAGAGGATTGAAGAAGTTTAAGCATCTGATTTCAAACAACAAAATCTAATTATTGGTTTCCCTTGCAGGGAGTTAAAGAATTCCTTCTCAGAAAGGACCTGAATGAAAAATGTGCAGGATGGATCACTCATGTCATGGAATATGACATTAAGATCAAGGTCACTAATCTGGTCCATGGGAAGGGGTTGTGTGAACAACTAGTCTCAAGTCAACAAGATGAAACAAATAATAAAAGGGAGGCTATTTTTTTTTACAAGATGATCAAGAAGAAGGAAGAGATGATGTACCTACTCCTTGTTGGACCCAAGACATGGTGCACTTCCTTCAAACAGAATGTGTCCTCATGGGATGAATAAAGCAAAGAGGAGACATTTCAGGCTACAAGCCATCCCATATGTTCTTATTGATGGTGTCTTGTTCAAAAGAGACATCAATGGTGTTCTGCTGAGATGCATTGGGACAAATTAGTTGGAGAGAGTGCTATAAGAATTCCATGTTGAAGCAGCAAGAGGCCATTTTTCTCCAAGAGTGACAACACTCAAAATCATGAAAGCACGTTATTATTTTCCTAGAGTGTTTAGTGACTACTACGTATGGATTAAGAGGTGCAAGAATTGTGCATTCTTCAAAGGAAAGGAAAGACTAGCAACACTTCCATTGCACCCAATATCAATCGACCAAACTTTCATGCAATGGGTATTGGACTTCATTGGAGTCATCAAAAAATCAAGCCAAGGCCACAAATGAATTCCGATAGCGATGATTATTTCACCAAGTAGACTGAGGCAGTGGCACTCAAGGAAGCCAATGAGTCTAGTATCCTGGATTTCTATGAAGGGATAGTGACCAAATTTGGAGTGCTAGCCACCATTATATTAGACAATGCATTAGCATTCATAGGTTCCAAGATCACAGGATGGGATGTTAAGAATGGGACTTACTTGAGCACTTCATCAAACTATTACCCTCAAGGTAATGGCTAGGCCGAGTCCACAAACAAGAACCTGCTAAAGATCATCAGAATAAATCTTGATGAGAATCAGAGGACTTGGCACACAAATCTCAAAACAGCCTTATGGGCTGATAGAATAATTCCCAAGAGATCTATAGGAAACTCTCCATTCAAACTTGTCTATGGGAAAGAAGCAATTGCCTATATCACTTGAGTTTCCAGCATTGGAGCTCGTAAAGCAGCTAGAGATGTCTGAATTTGAAGAAATGGAGGCCAGGTATGTGGAGGTCATAGAATTAGAAGAAACTAGAGAGCATACTCTCCAAGCAATAGAGAAAAATTAGGACTCAATCAAGAGATGCTTTGAAAAGAAGGAAAAAGTAAGGACCTTCCAGGAAGGAGACCTAGTTTTGAAATGGGATACAGATCGAGTGAAACCAGGAAGGCATTCCAAGTTTGATGCCATTTGGAGTGGCCCCTACATGGTCAAAAATTAAGAGTAGCAATGCTTTCCAATTGTCTACATTGGGGGTGAAGAGTTGCAGATTCCAAAGTGAATGGAATCTATCTCGAACACTTCTTGCTACTAAAAGGGAAGTCTCACCCTGTATATATTAGTTTAGTTTCTCTTTCCTCTAAGTGCTTGTGCACATCACATTGCTGTAGTTTAGGTTGTTTTTCTCCTAAGTGCTTTGCACACTCTGCATGTTCCATTTGGAGCATGTATGATTTCAATTTTGTACATAGTTGTGGTGTTGTTTTGTTGCTCTTATGCAATCCATTCAAAGAGACAGATGAAGCCCTAGGTCAAAACAATTTTCTACTCTCAAAAACCTTCATTTTGAGATTTCTTATAGAAATTGAGAGTGCAAATAGTCGGGCTCATGAATCAAAGGTGGAATCATTTTCAGACCATCATTCTCGACTCCATGCCCAATGGATATGATAAGGAAATTGGTCTTTCATCTAGCAGATACCCCTGTGAGTCACCAAATTGTTATCCATATTTCACCCCGGAAAAATATTGGATCAACCATGACCCCACATAAAAAGTACCTGAGGAGACTCTCTTAGAACTATAAATGGTTACAGAGGAACTAAACAAATGAAGGGGTGGGGGCTGAGAGGAATAAGGGACCCTATGAAAAAGAAACGATTCTGTCTAGCCATTTTTGTGTTTTGAAACCATTTCAAGTTACAGTAGATTCAAAATGGAATAAAGGGTCAAATAAGAAGGGGTGGTACCACAAAGGAACTGAGAGCAAGAGAGGGCAGATACAATGAAGATCCAAAGTCCTCAAGCTAGAAACGGTTCAGGAGAAGGCCCAAAATCAACTAAGTGTGGAGGAGGTAGTGGAGGGTACCATGTGTCCTAACGGTGCTTCTCCAAAGGTGAATCTAAAATGGGAAGCTCGAACTTGTGCCAATATTCCATATGTCTAGAGTCCCGAAAGTTACGGGGCATTGAAAAGTCTTGGTGAGAGAAAACATGCAGTGTGTGACTCATCGCAAATTCGAAAGGAAGCCTAGGGTGGAGACTCAAACTTGCACTAGCCCTCCACGTAGAAAATGGTCAAATAGAGTCAAAAGGTGGATAGGGAGGGCTTCAAAATTGGCTAAGTATAGATGTATCAATAGAGAATGCCAAGTGTTAGTGTGGTGCATCTCCAAGATTTGGTCTCAAGGTGGAAATGAAAATGAGCGTGAGCTCGCCACATAGCCCAAAGTTTATAGGGAAAAGAGGGACCGTTGAAAAGTCCACAGATTAGCGAAGGCCAAAATGTGTCAACTTGACACTCCTCCAAAGGAAAAATTTGGGTCAGGTTATCAAGTGAGCGCGGTGCCTCCACATGTTATTCCATAGGGGCAGAGTCAGTTGAATAGTCAATGCATGACCCCGGTCGATGGAGGCTACCAAGTGTCGTAATGGCGTTGATTTAAGGGTTGAATAGAGAAAAGGTTTCCAAATGAGCACTACATTGCCACGTGTCCCTGGGGAAAGCAAGCCATTGGGGAAAAGTTGGTTCTTTGCCCCTTGTTATCTTAAAAGGGGGTAAAAGTTACAAAATGGCCCGCAACTCTGCCAAAGGAAAAAGTTAGCATTTGGGTCTAAGGCAAAGCAAAAATGGGGAATCAAACGAAAAATTCAAAATTTTCCTTTTGTTCAAAAGGCAAAAATACAAGGATGGAAACGCATTCCCTAGCCAATCAAAAGGAACCACGTGTCTAGGTGGAGATTTGGGCTACAAGAGTTTTTTGAGTTTTGCATTTTTTGTGTAAAAGGGAAAAAAGATAAATTGTGGACCAATAAGCCTGATTTTTCTCTAAACTGGCTGCCATGTGTCCCATATAAAAAGGGGACCCATTTTTCACATTGTTTTCCCACCCATTTGTATGGACTCGATAAAAACTTTGAAGGGGCATATATTTTGACTCAGGGCTTGACATATTATGAATCGACACCATTGGAAAGATTACAGCCTTGATCATGCCATGGAGGCCTGAAACTTTAATTTTGAGGAGGTTAGGTGAAGAAAATGGAGAAAACATATTCAAGATTTTAGTGCGGATCTTCTTACCTCAATGTACCAAATCAGATCTAATCTATTTCACCATTTCCTCTTCCTTTAAGGCACCGAACCAGTGGTTGTTGTATAAAAGGTAGATTTGGGGGCAGATTCAGCGGGGCATTAACTACAATATTGAGCTTCAACCTATTTTTCTCGCTTCTCTCTCTTTCCCTCTCTATTCGAGTCTATAAATATGGGGTAGGATTCATTGTAAAGGGTTGGACTTTATTTGTTTTGTAGCCTCCCTTCTCCTTCTAGCAAATGGATCTATGGGGTTCGGCCTTCCATTAAAATTGCAATACGTTTCTACCTCCACGGCTACTTTGTAATGGACTGTATCAATTTACGAGCAATAAAACATGTATTTGATCGACTTTATATCCTTCCTTGTCTCTTTTTCTTTCATCTGGTCTCCCATTACATATCCGGATATATGTGCTTGTTTATTATGTGCATTTTGTTGGTTTGTGTCTATTATCAAAATAAGTGTGCATCATTCCTTCTGGTGCATCACCTAGTAGTTTAGTCATTTCTTATTTCTTACACTCCTTTTACCCCTATCTCCTTGGCAAGTTTTAGACTAGGTATAGAGATAAGCCCTCTGCAAGCTCCCACACACACACCTGAATAGAGGAACAAGGAACCAACCTTTAATCTGGAGAGCTTTTCCATTTTTCAAGGGCCCACGCCTTGGGGAAAGTTCAATGTTATGCAATCACACCAAATGACTCTGCCTTAGAAAAGAAAATTTTTAGAATTCATTTAGGGTACTTGTGTTTTCACATTAATAGTACCTCATTTTTATTATGTGATTAGTTCCTATTGTATGTCTAATTGAATTCATCCTTTATTGAATTTGTTTGACGATGATCTTAAAATTAGGTAGGTTTTGACTCTGGATTTAGGATATAGAATTCTTAATTAAGAAACTCTTTACTAAATATGTTTTGGTTGATCCTAAATTTATCTTAATGTTTGATTGAGATTGTACTATTATAATTTAAGATCAAGTTAAGCAAGATAATTCTTAGATGGAATTAATTTAGATATGAATCATAAAAATCTATAAATGAAAAGCAATTGTGATTTTGGTGAAATATTATTTATCTGGATTAATGTTTTAATTCTTTTTATGTAATCACTAGTTGAAAGTTGAATCTAATTATATCATGATCTATTCTTAATAATGAAATGGTTTATAACCTTATCTCTCTATCTCTCTTATGACTTGTATTTCTTTATGGTATGTCTTACTATAATGCTTTAACTATTTCATAAAAGAAGAGTTCACTTTATGAAATAGTTAGCTAAACACACATCATTTTAATGCTTAGCGCTTATCATGCTCGAGTTGATGAACTAGTCCATGCTAGTGATTTTTCTAGATGGACTTTGTAAGTGATAAAAGGAAAAAGATCTTTTATGATGTTACTTTTGTTACCAAAGATCTTTGGATCTTTTATGATAAAATATGAACCATTATTGAAATGTATTTTTGAGAAGGAAAGTTGTATTTTTAATTGATCTTATTGATAATGTCTCACACTAAAGATGTCTCAAGTGTTTGGAATTATAATGTATGAATTCCACTTCGATGAATTAAAAAGTTATGGGTTTATCTGTACTTTATGTGTCATCTTTTTTTTGATATTTTGTAGTGGCACTGATAACCTTATCTCTATTATATATATATATATATATATATATATATATATATATATATATATGAACCCTCTCAAGTTGATTTAAAATAAATTAGAGGTTAAGGGTACTAGATATACTACCTTCTTATTTAATGCAACTTATTAAAATTGGCATTCATGATTGGAAATTCAAATAAATCACTATGACTTTACAAAAATAATGTTAGTGGGTAAATGAAACCATGATGATAACTTGTAAAATGTTAAGGGGTTATAAATGAATATTAAATCCTTGATAAGTAAAGGGAAGGAAACTATTTTAAAATAATAAGCCATTTGTTTTAAGACCTTTTGGAATTAAAACTTAATGTTATTTAGGATAGAGGAAGGTGTGCTTTCTCTTGATTAATTCCTTAATCAGAATAAAACCAATGAAAAGAATATATATATATATATATATATATATATATATATATATATCATTCATTCAAGTCCATTATAAAAAGATATAATTCAAAACTTAAACAAGCTAAGACTTGGATAAGTTAATTAAGTTAACATCACTGTTAGTATGTTGAATCATTTGTGAAACTAAATCCTAAATTTGAAGTTAATGAATGAGAAACAATTCTTCGAAAAGGTTTGGAGGCGGATGTATCTGCATATTAATTCCTATTACAATTTTTGCTTGTAAACTTAATGGTTAATGAAGCTAGTGGTTTAGTAGGGATGTTGTAATTAACCCTTAAATAAGGAAACTAATTAACTCATTAAATTATTTCATGGGTATGTACATCTAGATGAAGTGAAATCATTCGGATGTTGGCACATTCCAACAAAAGTGCAGTACCTTCATGAAGACTTGGGTCTTCATGTGGATATTGTGTTGCAGTTGACATGTTGCAAAACCCTTCCAATTTTAATCACATAGATATACATAAAATTGGACTTGATCATAGTTATACCCTAGGTTAAGTTAGAAGCATAATCTAGTGTCGGGGGCATCTCACGACGACTTAGGATAACTAGACACACACAATCGACTTAGGTCAATTAAGTATGTCTATGTACCCTTAGTCACCGCGAGTAGTCCTTTACACTAAACTATGTTGCTAACCTTGGTTAGGGTTAAACCTTGAACAAGTGGACTGTGAGGGGAGTCGATAAAGACTAGTATGTCGTATAGGAATATAAACATGAACAATATGTTGAAAATATTTGTCCAAAGTATCACAAACTGCTAGTTACATTGTCCTATGTCACCTAGTTTAAGAAGTGGGATTTCAGATGAATATTGGTAACAAATATTTAGATAGGCCTCTTAAACAGAACACTTAATACCCCAAAAAGGGTAAGAGAACCAAGTATACTTAGTATACAAATCATTAAGTTAACATGAGAGATTGGTATGATACGAGTCATGAAATGAGAGATCGGTGTTCCACCGAGTCATTACAACTGCATATGGTTTTATGTTATGAGATTGATTAGCTTGGAATGTGTGTTCTAAATTATGATTATTTAGAATAGAGAAAATTATGCAAAAAAATTTCCTTGTTTCTAAAGTCTTAAAATGGGAATGTTACATCTTGGTATCAGAGCTGAAGGTTACAACTCTTGGACCTATTGTGTCCATAATATGATAAAACTTAAATTTTATTGTTAACAGAAAATGGTTAGAACAAGAGGAAGTGCTACAAAAAACCCACCACTCGGTGGAGAAGAAGCTATTGCCCATAACTCGATGAGATCCTTTCTACCTTATTGGACACAAGAGATCATTTAGCTGTACTTGAACATCAAGTAATGGGCAATGAGGAGGAGGAAGAAGATGCTAGAAATAACAATCAACCACCTCCTATGGACAATGCCAATGTTGGAAATTTGGGCGTTGATAATAATAACGCTTCCAATGCTAATCATCCTGAGAATAAAAAGGAAAGATTGACAACTGAACTCACTAATGACATAAAATGGATAAGTCCACCCAAGTTTGATGGCACTACACTAGGAGATGGAGCTGAGAACTGGCTCAATGAAATGGAGAAGTAATTTATAATAAGGAACTTCTCTGAGGAAATAAAAGCAATATGGGGAGCTTATAAGCTTTCCCATGAGGCATCTTCATGGTGGGACAACCAGTAAGGATGAGTTAAATATTGATGAAAAACATTACTTGGGATCAATTTAAAAATTATTTTAGACAATGATGGCTACCACAACTTTACTATGATCGGAAAATGACTGAATTTTAGAACTTAGCTTAGGTAAAATTAATTGTAACAAAGTAGTGGGAGAGGCTTACTAAACTCCTTAAGTACATACATGAGTATCAAACCAACGAGAAGTTCAGGATACAAAAATTTATAATGGGATTAAATCCCATTATAGGTGGTGAAGTGGATGTTCACATCCTAACCACTATGGAAGGGGTTGTAGAAAAATACATAAGGAAGGAGAAGAAATTGAAAGTGATATCTACCCATAAGGAAGAAATCAGAAAGAAAGTTCCAAAATCTTCTTCATCTCTTGCACCCAAAAAGGGACCATGGAAAAAGTTTGGTATGAAAAAAATCTATTGATAACAACAAGAAAACACTAGCAAATAAACTTGTTGCTAATATGTGATACAACTTTTTCACGAACAATAATAATAGACAAAAGTCCTATGGGGTCGAATGATAAATTTAAGGCTAGAAATAAGTTTTAACCTAAGAAGGGACTGTAGGAGAATGTTTTAATTATGGAAAGGATCATTACACAAATTAATTTACTTTGAGGAAGGATGACAGAAACCAACAGCATAAGATACACACTGCGGTAGTTGACAAATAGGTTGAAAAGAAAGTTACACCCATAGAAGATCTAGGTAAGTTATTTGGTATACCTATAACTATAATTTTTGATATTGGAGCAACTGAATGCTTTATTTCTACTAAATTAGATTTGAAATTAAAAAGAAAAGATGGGAAAATGGATAAATCATAGGTACATACAGATGGAAATAATGTTGTTCACACAGTTATTATGTGCCTTTTGGAGTAGTCCTTGGCTTATCTAGTTATTCCATGGAAGTTAACCTTTTGTTGCTCCTTTGGGGTCTTATTATGTAATCTCTACTTTTCCGATGGACTATGGGTGGTATGGAGATGATATTTTGTATTTTAGCTAGTATGTTGCCATAAAATAGCTAATTACTCTTGACATGAATTGTGGTCCTTGATCTGACACAATGGATCTTGGTGCTCCAAATATATTAAAGATATGATCATATAAGAAATCTACAACCTTCTCATCTCTTGCATATTGTAGTGCCTACACTTTAGCCCATTTGGTGACATAATCAGTATAAACTAGAATGTACTCCTTCCCTTGATAGGTTGGTTCAATTGGTCTAATAATATCCAATCCCCATTTCTCAAATGGTTGTAAGACAACATATGGTTAGAGTGGAATACCTGATGTAAATGCTGGTTTCCCCATCCTTTGGCATTGATCACATATCCACACATACATTTTGACATCCTTAAACAAGGAAGGCCAATAGTAACCATCTCCTAGAACTTTGTGAATAGTCCTCTGAACTGAATAACACCCTACTGATGGTTCATCATGGCATGCTCTAAGTATGTCAAATAATTCATTCTCAGCTACACACATATATAAAACATGGTCAGGTCCACATTTGAAAAGAATTCCATTTAACCATGTATACATCACACTCTGTTTAATTAATTGTTTTCTTTTCTTTTGTGTGAAAAAGGTTGGAAACTTCCCTGTAGCCAAGTAATTATCCATATTTGCATACCAAGGAGAGGTAGTAGAAATTACAAACAAATGTTCATCTGGAAAGTCATCATTGACATGTTCTTCCTCTTCTGAAGTGGTAAGTCTTGAAAGAAAATCAACTACCACATTAGATTTCCCTAGCTTTTCAATGATTTTAATGTTAAATTCTTATAGTAACAACAACCACCTTAAAATCCTTCCATGCACTAAAGGTTTTTTTATTAGATACTTGATAGAAGAGCAGTTCGTATGAATTATCACTTCATATCCTATAATATAATGGTGAAACATGTTTATTTCATATACCAATGTAAGAAATTCCTTCTCAGTTGTGTAATTTCTTTCAATAAGGGAATTTTTTTACTAATGTAGTAAATAGCATACATAGGTTCTCCTTCCTCTTGTTGTCCAAGGACAACACCTATTGCTTCATTGGAGGCATTTGTTTGTATATGGAAGGGAAGCTTCCAATTTGGGCCTCTCAACACTAGTGTGCTTGTTAACTTACCTTTGATAGCATAAAAATCTTGTTGGCATGCTTCTGTCCATTCAAATTCAGAATCTTTAGTTAGGAGAGAAAATAATGGAGAAGCAATTTTTCTAAAATATGATATAAATCTTCAATATTAACCAATGTCACCAATAAAGATTCTTACCTCTGTTTGGTTTTGGGATATGGGAGTTTTACAGTGATACCGACCTTTCTGGTTATACCTTAATTCCTTTAGTTGAGACATGATGGCCTAAAACTATACCTTGTTCCATCATAAATAAGCATTTTTCATGATTTAAAGATAATTGATGTTTTTCACACTTTGAGAAAGGAATTTGTCTAGATTATTAACTGCCTCTTGGAATGTTTCTCCATAAACTGTGAAATCATCCATGTAAATTTCCACACAATCATGGGTGAGATTAGAAAATATTGCCAACATGGCTCTTTGAAAAGTGGTAGGAGCATTACATAAACCAAAAGGTAACACCCTGTAAGAAAATGTTCCCTAGGGACAGGTAAAAGTTGTTTTGTCTTGATCTTCAGGTGCCACTATTATTTGGTTGTACCCACTAAACCCATCAAGGAATGAAAAGTACCTTTTTCCAGATAAATTTTCTAAGACCTAATCAATAAAAGGTAATGGAAAATAGTCTCTATGAGTTTCTTTATTTAATTCCCTATAGTCCACACAAATTCTCCATTTCCCATTATTTTTAGGAACTATGACTAATGGAGAAACCCATTGGCTGTTTGATATTAGATAAATGAATCCTACATTTAGAAGTTTTTCAATCTCAACTTTCACAATATCTCTTAAAGTGGGGTTTATCCTTCTTTGAGGTTTCTGGCTGGTCTAGAATCAGTAGTATAGATGTGATGTGTAAAAATACCAGGATGAATACCCTTCATGTCACTATATTCCCAAGTAAAAGATTGAGGATGAGAGCATAAGAGTTCAAATAGAGTATTTTCCTCCTGATCAGTCAGCCAACTATTAATTATCAATGTCTTTCATGGGAGAATAGGTAAATTTTTAGTACATCAATCAACAAAATATAAAACATGATATGATCTTAATAATGCATTTAGTGGACACTTGTGTGGTACTAAATGTTGTCACCAAATCATTGCACCCTCCGAATGGAAAAAATGTGAGCAGGAAATTTGGTGTGATTGGGACACATGGGATCACATCTCAAGTTGTGGGACTTGGGCTCGAGGTGAACCTCGGAGAAGGTCGACTTCTTCTTCCTAAAATAAACACAACACTACTTATAATGAAAGATAAAAGGGATATTTATTCCTATGCTAACATTTCATGGGATTAAGAAGAGATATTCTCAAGGAAATAAACCTATACTAGAAGTGGTGATGCACCAAATAAAGGGGTGTTTAACATATGGAAGGGTTAATGTGGGAGGTATGCTTACATCACTAACCACCTTCACCTATCACAAATAGAAAGGGTACAAAATACCACAAACTAGGGGCAGATGTTCCTTTGTTAAACTTGAGTGTATATAAGGGTAGATCAAATCAGATTCGACACATAATTAATTTATCATGAGGAAACCACACATGCATATATCAAACATCTATTTCTATAACTAGGGATAATAATGACATAAAATTAATACAAAAGGAAAATAAGATTTTCACAACTGACATAAAATCTAGTAGTATTATTCCTTAACAACATGAAATCGATAACCTGAAATAAAGGTAAGATAATCAATCTCACTAAGGAATTGTAAATTCACAAAGTAAACACCGATTAACCATTCAACGCAATAAATCAGATTTTCAATAGCAAGGTGTAACTCTGAATATAATTAAAAGGTTTCTTAGAATCTCTAAAGCACTCTTCCAAGCTTGAAGAGAAACTCTAAAAATAATATTTTTTTACTAACTGGAAGCATTCAACTATTTATAAGTTCTTAGTTTGAGCCATTACATCTAGGCCCTTAACTAACATTTAACTAAAAATAGAAATGTCATTAATATTAAGGGAATATGCTCCCATGAAAATAGCAATTTTTGCAAGGGTTTGAATCAGTCAACCACAGTAAATTTGACCAATCCAAAGCTTGGATTTGTCCTTTCATAGCCGCTCAACTTTGGCTTGGTTTAGCTACACCTTCCTCACCTACAATTTTCTGTAGTCCTCCTTCCCACATGGCCATTCAGTGCTTGTACTCAATGAAGCTCTTGATAATCCCATAAAATTCTTCATCTCTAGGCCCACATGAATAGTGATTCACTACATATGTTGTCTCAATTTCCTTTGTGATCTTGGCTGACAATCTTTGAAGTTTATTTGTAGCTTTCTTTATTCTCCCTATGAAATTTTGGCACAAGACCAATTGGTCAATGGAGTCACTATTAAAATTTTTTGTGACCTCATCATCACGCTTCACCAAATCCTTGAAATTTCACTTAATATGATCCTCAAGAAGAGCATCAATATTTTCATTGAAGCATTTACAATTGGAAATATCAAACTCTTCTGAGATGTCATTTAGGGAATCCATGATTTCCACTTATTTTTCCTCCAACTTCTTGATCAAATCCTGTAGTACTTGACACCGAAGTCCATGGCTTTTTGATATTAAAATATTTTGGAGACATCATCAATCACCTCTTCCTAAAGAAGCAAGTCGATATCCTCCTCCCTAATCTCATTTCGTCTTTCCAAATTTAAATTTAGATGATTATTATCTTCAGAAAATGCCTCATCCATTTTGGAAATGGTGGTTTTTGCAACCTGGAGATCATTATATATCTCAATTGCTTCCTTGATTAAAGGATTGGCTTCCTGTAGAATTATCTCCATCCATCCACTCACTGATCTCCCTTTCTGGCCTAGCTTCTTGAGCTCGTGATAAGAAATATCATCGATTGTAGATGAAATTTTCATATCCGTAGTAGTTGAGACTTCAGTGGATGGAGTGGGTTGGGTTACTTTGCGCAGCAGTGTAGTGAGCTGCTCGACCTTGGCTTTGAGCTCATCCTTGGTGGCCTTATCTTTGTCATATTTCTCCAAAAGGGCCCCAAGAGTAGTGTGCACATATTTCTTGGCTCCTTCATGAGTAGCCTTCCCCAATGAGAATTTTGAAATCCAGTAATCCACAGCTGTGATTGTTTCTTTATTTTTCCCTCAATAGGGGTAGCAATTTCTATCACCCATTCTACATATGGGTTAACCATCGAGACTTGACATGGTTCTCGGTATTTTTCTTGACTCTTAGGCATATGCTCCATATGTTAAGATCTATAACATCTCCCAGAGGAACCTTCTAATTTTTCTTAGGAGTTTTCCTAAACAACCATTCCGGTATGGCTAAAGTTGATGAAGATGGAGCAACAGATCCAATACCTAAAACATTGGTCAAAAAAGATCATTAGAAACCCCAACTTGTATTTGAGTAGAAGTAGCAATGATGGATGGTATGGATATAAGGACATCCATAGGATTTTATAGAATGATGGTAGAAGGTATGATTGAATAAAATGGAAGTGTTAAAGGAAGCGAAGAGGAAATGGGTGACCCAATATTTTCCATAGCTGATAGAACTTGAAGTGATGAGAATACTTGGGCCATAAAAGGGGATAGGAAAGAAGAAATGGTTGTGTAATTGGAAGGAACTGATGTTGGAAGTGATAATCGAGGAGGAAGAATATGTGATGGATCTTGGAAGATACTAGGAGATTCACCGACTTCAACCACTTCTATCACAAGCCTTGCAAGAGACAATGTCTTGGGAGTAGATTCCTTGGAGAGAGATGAGCCACCAAAAACAAAAGAAATCTTCTTTGGGATTTTAGGATCCTTTTAATATTTCTCAGAAATCTAGAAAATCAATTTGTCCTAGGTCAGTGTCCCCTATATTCCCTAATTCGGAAGACAGGTAGGAGTGAGGAGAAACCCCAAGAAATGAGTACTTCATCTTCTCTTTTTCCTTTGAAGTTGAAGTAGACATCAAGCCCTGTGTTTTAAAAGAAATTTTTTTAGAAATTCTGAAAACCCAAAAGAAAAACTTCCAAAGTCATGAACTAAAAAAGTTCCAAAAAGAATCACCGAACTGAAATCTCCAAAAAAATATCTGAAAAAGTTTCCCAAACTGAAATCTTCAAAAACTTTCCCCGAACCGGAATCTCTAAATCCATAAGTTCTGAAAGAAATATCCTAAATAATTCTTTGAAAAAGTTTCCCAAACAAGTTTCCTGAACTAAAATCTCCAAAAAAATTTCTGAAAAAGCTTCCTAAACTAAAATCTCTCGAAAAACTTTCTCCAAACTAGAATCTCCAAAAGAAATTATCTGAAAAAAGTTCCGAAATAATTTTTCCAAAATAATTTCTCCAAAGAAGCTTCCCGAATTGAATCCTCCAAAAGATATCTCCGAACTAGTTTTTGCCAAACAATATTAACTCATAATTTTTGAAAAATGAGAATTGAGAAGAAGTATGGGAGGCCTAAGAGGATCCTTTGAACAACTTTGAATACCTAAAGAAAACTCAAAATGTGAAACATGGTGAACAAAGGGGTTGACATTTTGAAAAATACATAGAGGAAGACCAAAGAGAAAACAAAATGAGAGGGAAACAAAGAAAAATACCTTAAACCAAAAAGAAAATAAAAAAATTACCATACCTTGAAAAAGACGTCATAAAGTACAAGAAAGAGATGTCGGAAAAATATGTCGAGTAAAAACTAAATTTAAATAGAAAACCCGATATTAATGGCAGAAATCTGATCCGTATGGAGGTAGGTGAAATATTAATTACACAAAGGACCTCTAAAATTTCAAAACCTAAAAACCTGAAACTCGGAATTTTGGGGTTTTGAACTTTGGAGATTAGGCGATGAAAAAATGAATTGGCAATGGAAAATTACAAAACTTGAAAACCCAAAATTCTGAAAACTCAAAATTTCAAACTTCAAAAGTTTGAAAGTAAAAATCCTAAAAATGACTCAGAGAATTTTGACACCCAAAAGCCTAAAATTATGAATTCTCAAACTTTCAAGTTTCAGACTTCGGAAGTCCAAGAGGGATTTTAAAAAAATGGGGCCAAAATTCCTGAACCCGAAGCCTGAAAGTCAAAAATTTCAGACTTTTGTGGTTTTGGACTTCGGAGAGCTAAAGGATAAATCTCGAATCCAAGCAATAAAAATTTGAAAGAGAAAAATATTTGAAGTCTGAAGATTTAAATTTTCAAATTTCGGGCCTTGGATAATTTCATTGTATGAAGGATTTCTAAAAATATTATTTGACATATTTTTCTTCAAGGTAGGTTAAATGGTTAACATTTTTGGTAACCTCTAGGAATACTTTCTGCTAAGATTTCATACCGGTTGCCTTAAGTAAAACATTGGGCAAAGGATTCTAAAAAAATAAAAACTAAAACAGAAAACACACAAACCAAAGAAAAGAAAAGAAAATGATGTGCATAGCACTTGGAGGAAAAGACAAAGAACACTTTACAAGGTGGAACATCCTCAAAAGCAAGCTTTGATGTGTATCCCATTCACATAAATGGGAAATTATTCTCCATTGAGTCTAGATAGGTAAAATGAATTCACCTCTTTGCATCTTTTAATAACATAGGGCCCACTCCAGAGAGCATCAAACTTGGCATGTCTGCTGGGTTTGGCATGATCTTCATCCCATTTTAGAACCAAATCTCCCTCTCTTAACAGCCTATCAGAGGATTTCTCGTTAAAGGATTTACTAACTTGAGCTTGATGTTCTGAACATATTCATGGTGGTGTTTTGAATTTCCTCCACTCTCCATGAGTTCGGTGAACCTCATTGTCAAGGCATCATCCTCTATAACTTCAAGTGATAAGCCAAGTTTAGGGAAGGCATCTCCAAGGAAAGTGAAAGTTTTACTTCCCTTCTATATACAATAATGAAAGGAGAAACCCCAATCTATTTTTTAGGTGTTATATGATCAACCCATAGGGCGATCTTGAGATGTGCATTCCAGGTTATTTTATTGGCCTCCATTGTGCACTCGATGATTCTTACGAGATTCTTGTTACTAGATTTGGCTAACCTATTCCCTGTGGGTAATAGTTAGACAAATTCTTGAGGTAGACTCCATTCTTGACATCCCATTCACTTATCTTCATCTCAAGGAAAGACATAACATTGTATGAGATAGTAGTAAAAGGAACATTGAACCTTGTCATCAAATTTTCTAGAAAATCCAAAACATCCTTTCCATTACTTTTCTTTAGGGCCACTACCTCTGTCTAGTGAGTGAAATAATCTGTTATAGTAAGGACCCATTTATGTCCCTCGCTGGATGGAGGATTGATCATCCCGATGAAATCTAATCCCCACTAAATGAAGGGTTGATGCATCCGAACGGGGGTGTAATGGGAGAGAGTCATTAGTCTCTATTTTCCCGTGAAAAAAACACACTCCTTAGATTTCCTCACCCTGATATGAGAGTCTTTGAACAACTCTAGACAGTAATAACCGACTCGCATGATCTTGGTGGTGGTTGTTCATGCAGAGTAATGTCCTTTAGACAGGCCATTGTGGAATTCCTCTAATACCTTGTTCACCTGTTCTGGCTTGATGAAGCATAGAAGAACACCATTTAAATCCTTTCAGAAGAGAACATTATCTATCACGACATATGGAATAGGCTGAATATGGAAAGTACATCTTTGGGATTTATCCATGTTTGGAGGGTATATCCCCGAAAGAAGGAAATTCGAATCTTAGTTGACCAATCAATTTGATCATTTCCTCCATCGACATTCAAAAGCATGACATCTTCCATATATCTAGTATCCATGTCCATAGTGGCTCTTGACATAACCCTTTTCCTTAACAAGCTTAGTGATCTTGATGTGTACATCATACTCCATTAATTTTGTAATCCACCCAATGCGTTTCTCATTCATATCTTTATTCAACAAGAATTCTTTGATGCCGGGATGAGAAACCATTAAATGGACTTTGTTGTTAGATAACATATGCCTAAACTTCTTTAGGGCTCGAATGGCTACAAAGACTGCTTTTTGATGAAGGAATATTTGAGTTCATATTCCTTAAGAAACTAACTGAAAAAGGAAATGGGCTGCCCCATCGGTCATTATTATCTTTGGTGAGGATTCTGAAAAACTTTCATGACTGCGAAAGCATAAATAATGAAATCTAGGTACGAGCTTGGGAAATAGCTATCTTGATGGCTTCAAAGATTTCTCTTCCCTCCTTTGTCCATGATAATGGGATATTCTTTTTAAGTATGGCCATTAGCAGTTTTTCTAACCTTGCAAACTAAGGAATGAATCTCCGCACAAAAGTTATAGTTCCTAAAAAACTCTGGAGACATTTTTTATGACTTGGGAGGTATAAGGACATAATTGATGAATCCAAGCTAGGTTGATTGACAATCCCTCTACCAAAACAATATTCCACAATAAATTTCCTTCCTACACTGTGTGAAATGCACTTCTTAGCGTTCTTTGAGACACCAAATTCTCTACACCTTCGAAAAAATTTCCTTAGATGAGTGATATGATCCTCGGCATGTTAGGAGTAGACATTGATGTCGTCAAGGTAAACCAAGATCATATCGTTGATGAGTCCTTTAAACGCCACATCCATGGCTCTATAAAAGGTATCCCTTGCATTATATAATCTAAAAGGCATCTTGTTGTAAGTGTATGTGCCGCATTTGGTGGTGAAAGCCATTTTGAATTGATCGATTCTTGAACCGAGAATCGATTATATCCTAAATATCCATCGAGTAAAGAAAATCTTTGAGCCCCTGCTACTATTTAGAGGATTTTCTCCATTGATGGGAGAGGGTAGTGATCCTTTAATGAGGCATGGTTCAGATCCTGAAATCTACGCACAACCAAATTTCACCATTCTTTTTCCTTACGGGAACCAAATTGGCAACCCATGAAGAATTCTTGATGGGAAAAATTATGCAGGCCTCGATAATATTGGTTAGCTCTTTCCTCATCAAAGGATCAATTTTGGGATTGATTGGCCTCTATTTTTGACAAACTAGCTTGGAGTTCGGATCCAGTTCAATAGTATGTTGAGCTAAGTTGGGATCGAAACCACGCAAGTCCTTGTAGCTCCATGTGAAAATATCATGGTATTCCTAACATAATTTAATGAAATCTTTCTTCTCTGAGCAGTGCATACCTTACCAATTTTTAGAACCTTTTCACTTGCCACCTCGATCTCTTCAAAATCCTCCTCCTTGACCACCATATTAGTGCTTTGCTTGGCTTGATCATCCAAATTGAAGATGGATTCCAATGTAACTAGGCCTTTTGGCAGCTTGTTTCCTTTCAGCTATATAATTTGATCACCATAAGAATTTTGGAGTTTATCTTGATGTTTGGCAAAAACTCGCTTCTTGTTGTAGGAAGAGAACAATTTATTGATCACTATTGAACACCTACCAACTACTCACATTATCTAGTACTGTGGGATGGACCACCATTTTGATTGTCTACTACTCTTCTTTCATGATGTCCATGGGTACGTTGTATTGAGAACCAATAGTAGCCAGCCTATCAGCATCTTAATTTTACTTCCTTGGAATTGCATGAATTTTGAAAGCCTCGAAATCCTCTATCGGATACCAAACCCGAGTTTTGTATGACCGAGAGATCTTTTTTGATGCACTACAAGATGTAACTTGGTGCACAACCAATTTGCTATCACAAAAGACAATCAAGGTTTGGATTCCTTTTCGTTGGGCCTACTGAATTCCTTATATAAGAGCTTGATATTCAACAACATTATTAGTGAAACTGAATTGCAACTAAAAGGAAGAGAAATATTTGTTTCCTTTTGGAGAAATTAACATAACCCCTACACCAGATCCATTTTTACTTTGTGATCCATCAAAGAACATCTGCCATAGTCTGTTTGTATCGTTTGATGCCTTAAAAAGTTGAGGTATGATGGAATCTTCTTCATGAGTGTAATATGTACCTAATCCAATCTCTTCCAAAAATAACAAAATGGATTCTTCATTTTCCAATAAATCAACGTAAGGGTCATATTGATGATCTATACTCACCTCATTAAGAACTATATCCAGAACCTCTTCTATGAGAGTAATTGGCTCATGATCTGTATCCTCACCTTCAGGGTCACAAATGGTGTAGTTACCATTTATGGGTTTGGCTATGTAAGGTTCCATGTGATTTTGAAAGATTGGTTCTGCGCTTATAGTTACCTTAGTCCCATACTTGGGTCCTCGGGATCATATGAAAGCAGTCTAATGACAAATAGTCACCCATTTTTGTGGTGAAATCCCATGATAAAAAATGGAAAAGAGGGGAGGAAGATCAATGACATATATGTCCTGTGTGAATGTCAAGCTAGGAAATGAATGGATAGTAAGTGAAGCCCTAAATGACCCCCATAGTTTGGACTTTAGTACCACCTAGTTTAACAACCCCTCTTAAAATTTGAGTATATGGAATTTGTAGTACATTTGTGACCTGCTTGGGCATTACGGAACTACTGGCTCTAGAATCGATCATACAATTATGTACCAAATGATCACCATTAATCAATGAGATATAGAATGGTGGTGGTTTGTTGGGCTTAGCATATATTTTTGTTTCAGGTTGGCATAAGCTAGTTGCCACTACTACTTCTTGACACGATGATCTATTAGTATTTCCAAAGCTGTTCAAAACCTCATGTAGCAAGTTCCTCTAAGAAGGAATTGAGAGTGCATCCCACATTGTGACACTCAAATTGGTCTTCTTCATTTTATCAACAATGCTAAATGGGACCACTCCCACTTGGTTAATGACTTTTAGGGCATTGCGGTCCTCTTTTGGAAAATGCTTATTGGGCATTGTGATACTTGAAGTCCCATCTTTATTTGTAGACTGATCTATAGATATTTCTGGTGATTTCTTTCGCATGCCTTTATCATCGATATTTGTGTTGGGGGCAAAGAAGTATATACTGATCAGTATTGGAAGACTGTGGATATATTTCCATTTTCTTGGAATGCGTGTTAGATGCTATAATGGAGGCATCAGTATTCAAACCATAAAAGTCTTCTCGATTTCCAATTTAGTAGTGTGGTTTCATCAGCAGTTGGTCTTGACTTTTGGGAGTGGATGGTCCGGAAGATGATTCGGGTAGAGTGGATATGCTTTGGAACATAAGGGCTTGACTTAAAACTACATTTGGGCATAGATTCTATTATGGGGCTGAGAATATGGTAAGCACCATTCATAGTCTTAGATGAGGTTGTTATGGATAGGGACTATAGCTCTAGAAGAAATGGTAGCAGATGGGTTCAAAAGTTCAAAGGTTTTACATTTGCAACTTGGCTTATGGCCTGATTTTGTGAGTGACCATTTTCTTGGAATGGATGATGGATCATTTGATATTGGGGTTGAAAGGGGCGAGCATCTGGGACTCTTTGCCTCTTCATTACTATGAGTTCATTCTTGAAATTTTTAATAGTGACTTTACCTCAGCTAGATCATTTGAGGGATTGAACGCATGCGTAGCTATCAGACTAGGATTTGTCAAAACTAGGGAAATGATTGGTTGTTTTCCTGCAAGATCTGCAAACATAGGTATAGGAGGTCTAGGATTAATTTTACCTGCACGAATCAAGAAATTTTCAGCTCTTACAGAAATTTCATAAGCATCAGGGATAACAATACCCCCCATAAATTGAATCATGATGGCTACATCACTATTCAATGCTCATAAGTAATATATAAATGCACTCTCCGGAGATGGGCTTAACAGATCTTTGGATTCATTTCCAAGTCTTGTCAAAATGGAGGTTAAAATCACTTATATAATCTATAGCAGACCACTTGATAGTATGAAATTATTCTACAAGCGAGAGATGATCACTTTTGTCTTCAAACTACTTACACAACTTCATTCCTAACTCATTCTAATTGGTAAAAGATCCAATAGTTAAACTCAAGAACCATTGAAGTGCTCTGCGTTTGAATGAAGTAGCAGGAGGAGTTGAACTACCACATTATCTTCTATGATATTGTGTACCACAAAGATTCTAGCTACATCCAGTATGTGCTCTCGAGGTGAAACTTTAGTTTCCCTAGGGTAAAATGGTAAACCTTTTAATACTGACTTCCAAGGCATCTCTTTTTGATAACAACAAAGGACTATTGGCATTGAAAGGAGGACAAGAATTGGTGCCAAGACATTCAACAACTGGTTGTGTCTCTGTGGAGGAAAATTTACCTTAGGAGGAGTTGAATTCCCTCTATGAGGTAAAGCGATGGCTAGTGCTACTAAAAGGCTTCTCCCTCTTCTCCTTGGGGTAGGCAAGGAAATCTCGATATGTTTATAATTGTCTTACCTTGAAGAATATCTTGTCTAAATTATTCACATAAGTTGATGTACTAAAATTTGAAATCTCAAGAGATGGAGTTGCTAGGTACTTTTTAGTTAATGGATTGAGAAGAGAAGTACCAACTCAGTCCCACTGAGCATGCTAAAAATGGTTGTCACCAAATCACTGCACCTTCCGAATGGCCAAAATGTGAAGAAGACATTCAGTGTGTTTGGGACACATGGGATCACCTCTCAAGTTGTGGGACTTAGGCTCGAGGTGAACCTCTGGAGAAAGCTGACTTCCTCTTCCTAAACTAAACACAACACTACTTCTAATGCAAGATAAAAAGGCTATCTAGTCCTATGCTAACATTTTATGGGATTATGGAAAGAGATTTGCAAGGAAATAAAACCTATACTAGAAGTGGTGATGCACCAAATTAAGCGGTGTTTAACATATGGAAGGGTTAATGTGGGAGGTATGCTTGCATCACTAACCATGTTCACCTATCATAACTAGAAATGGTACAAAATACCACAAACTAGGGGCATACATTGCTTTGTTAAACTTGAGTGTACATAAGGGTAGATCAAATCAGATTCGACACACAATTAATTTATCATGAGGAAACCACACATGCATATATCAAACATCTATTTATCCAACTAGGGATAATAATGACATAAAATTAATATAGAAGGAAAATAAGATTTTCACAACTGACATAAAATATAGTAATATTATTCCTTCACAACACGAAATAGATAACCTGAAATAAAGGTTAGATAATCACTCTCACTAAGGAATTGTAAATTCACAGAGTGAACATTAATTAACCATTCAACACAATAAATCATATTTTCAACAAATTTGTAACTCTGAATATAATTAAAAGGTTTCTTAGAATCTCTAAAGCACTCTTCCAAGCTTGAAGAGTAACTCCTCTCAAAAATAATATTTTTTTACTAACTAGAAGCATTCAACTATTTATAAGTTCTTAGGCTGAGCCATTACGACCGGACCTTAACTAAAATTTAACTAAAAATAGAAATGTCATTAATACTAAGGGAACATGCTCCCATGAAAATAAAACCTTTTTTATAAGGGTTTGACTCGATCAACCTTGTAAATTTGACTGATCCGAGCTTGGATTTGTCCTTTCATGGCCGCTCAACTTTGACTGGTTTAGCTACACATTCATCACCTACAAGTTTTGCTATCCTCCTTCCCACATGGCCATTCGGTGCTTGTAATCAATGAAGCACTTGATAATGCTCTAAATTTCTTCATCTTCAAGTCCACATGTGTAGTGATTCACTACATCTACTATCTCGATTTCCTTTGTGATCGTAGCTGGCAATCTTTGAATTTTATTCGTAACTTTCTTTAGTCTCCCTATGAAATTTTGGCATAAGACCAATCAGTCAATGGAGTCACTATTAAAAATTTTGGTGACCTCATCATCATGCTTCACCAAATCCTTGAAATTTCCCTTAATCTAATCATTAGGAAGGGAATCGATATTTTCATTGAAGAATTTGCAATTGGCAATATCAAAATCTTCTGAGATGTCATTCAGGGCATCCATGATTTCCACTCATTTATCCTCCAACTTCTTGATCAAATCCTACAATACTTGACACCAGTATTCCATGGATTTTTCATATTCAAATAATTTGGAGACATCATCGATCACCTCTTCTTGAAGAAGCAAGTCAGGATCCTCCTCCCTAATCTCACTCCATGTTTCCAAATTTAAATTTAGATGATTATTATCTTTATAAAAGGCCTCATCTATATTAGAAATGGTGGTTTTTGCAACCTGGAGATCATTATATATCTCAAATGCTTCCTTAATTAAAGGATTGGATTCCTTCAAAATTCTCTCCATCCATACACTCACTGATCTCCCTTTTTGCCTATCTTCTCAAGCTCGTGAAAAGAAATATCATTGATTGTGGATGAAATTTTCATAGGCATAGTAGTTGAGACTTCATTAGATGGAGTGAGTTGGGTTACTTTGAGTAGTAGTGGAGTGAGCTACTCGGCCTTAGCTTTGAGCTCATCCTTGGCGGCCTTATCTTTGTCATATTTCTCCAAAAGGGCCACAAGAGCAGTGTGCACATCTTTCATGGATCCTTCATGAGTAGCCTTCCCTAATGAGAATTTTTAAATCTGGTAATCCACAGCTATGATTATTTCTTTAGTTTTCCCTCAACGGGGGTGGAAACTTCTGTCACCCATTCTCCGGATGGGTTAACCATTAGACTTGACACGGTTCTCGGTATTTTGGCTTGTCTCTTGGGAATATGCTCCAATATGTTGAGATATATAACATATCCTAGAGGAACCTTCTTCTTTTTCTTGGGAGTTTTCCTAAATAGCCATTCTGGTATGGCTAAATCTGATGAAGATGGAGCAACAGATCCAATACCTGAAACATTGGTCAAAATAAGATCACTAGAAACCCCAACTGGTATTTGAGTAGAAGTAGAAATGATGGATGGTGTGGATGTAAGGACAACCATAGGAGTTGATAGAATGATGCTAGGGGGTATGATTGAAGAAAATGGAAGTGTTAAAGGAAGTGAAGAGGAAATGGGTGACCCAATATTTTCCCACTGATAGAACTAGAAGTGATGAGAATACTTCGGCCATAGAAGGGGATGGGAAAGAAGAAATGGTTTTGGAAGTGGAAGGAACTAATGTTAGAAGTGATAATGGAGGAGGAAGAATATGTGATGGATCTTGGAAGGTACTAGGAGAGTCAATGACTTTAACCACTTCATCACAGAAAGCTGCATGAGATGTTGTCTTGGGAGTATAATCCTTGGAAAAGATGAGCCACCAACAATAAATGAAATATTCTTTGGGATTGTAGGAACATTTTAATCTTTCCCGAAATCTAGAAAATCAATTTATCCTAGGTCAGTGTCCCCTATATTCCCTTAATCGGAAGACAGGCATGAGTGAGGAGAAACCCCAAGAAATGAGTACTTCATCTTCTCTTTTCCTTTTGAAGTGGAAGAAAACATCAAGCCTTGTGTTTCAGAAGCCGAAGTTGTAGAAATTATGAAAACTCAAAACACTAACTTGTGAATTCTTGAAATGAAAAGTTATGAAAAGAGTCTTCAAACCAAAATCTCTGAAAAATTATCTCAAATTTTTCCCGAATCAAGTCTCTAAAACTTTCTCCGAACCAGATCTCTCGAAGCCGAAGTTCTGAAATAAATCTCTTAAAATTTTTCCCAAACAAGTTTCCCAAACTAAAATCTCTCAAATTTTTTTCCAAAAAATCTCCCAAATTGAAATCTTCGAAAACTTTCTCGAACCGGAATCTTTGAAAAATTTCTCTCGAAAAAAGTTTCGAAAGAATTTCTCTGAAGAAACTTCCCAAATTGAATCCTCCAAAAGATATCTCTGAATTGGTTTGTTTCCGAACAATACTAACTCACAAATTCTAAAAAATGAGAATTGAGAAGAAGAATGGGATGCCTAAGAGGATTCTTTCAACAACTCTGAATACTTTAAGAAAACTCAAAATGCAATACACACAAGTGAACAAAGGGGGTGACATTTTGAAAAATATATAGAGGAAGACCAAAGAGAAAACAAAATGAGAGGGAAACAAAGAAAAAGACCTTAAACCAAAAAGAAAATAAACAAATTACCATACCTTGAAAAAGACGTCACAAAGTACAAGAAATAGAATGTCAGAGAAAATGTGTCAGGTAAAAATGATGAGTAAAAAAATGAGTTTAAATAGAAAACCCGATATTAATGGTAGAAATCTGATCTGTACAGAGGTAGGTGAAAAATTAATTACATGGAGGACCTCTGAAAGTACGAAACCTGAAAGCCTAAAATTTAGAATTTCGGGTTTCAGACTTTGGAGATTAGGAGACGAAAAAACAAATTGGCAATGGAAAATTCTAAAACCCAAAAACCCGAAAGTCCAAAAATTCAGACTTTTGGACGTTCGGACTTCAAGTTCGAAAGTAAAAATCCTAAAAATGACTCAAAGAATTTTGAAATGTGAAAGCCGAAAAGTCTAAATTTTCAGACTTTCTAGTTTCATACTTCGGAAGTCTGAGAGGGATTTTTAAAAAATGGGGCCAAATGTCCCGAAACCCAATATCCCGAAAGTCTAAAATTTTGGAATTTTGGGGTTTCAGACTTTGAGAGCTAAAAGAGCAATCTCAAATCCAAGCAATAAAACTCCAATAGAGAAAAATTTCCAAAGTCCGGAGATTGAAAATTTCATATTTCAAGCCTTGGAGAATTTCATTGTCAAAGGATTTCTAAAAATCTTATCTGACATATTTTTCTTCAAGGTAGGTTAAATGGTTAACAAAGAACCCATGGACAATAGTAATGTTTTGAAAAATGTATGTGGTTAGATCTATATTTCGTAAAGGGACAATTATGGGTTAGTTGTTTTAATCAATAAAATCATCTCTTGTTTCAATTAGTTATAACGCAAGACTTGAGGCAAAGGACCTAATGCAGAATCGAGTGTAGGATTCCATATTAATCTATCCCAAAACTTAGGTGTAGGACTTATACTATGTCCAACACAAGGCTCATGATCACCATATTGGATTTGATCTAAGTTTTCTTGAATTATGACCATGGCTAGAGAAGAGATGATATCATCTAAATTTTCCTTACACTATTATTTCTATCGAAAAAGGTTCTACAATGGTGTCTATTGATATTTTATTTGAATATTGACCATTCATAATCACCATATTCCCTATTCTACAGTCAATGAGGGTAACATTTGTGGCTAACCAAGGACATCCTAGGATTATGGGGTATCCAATATTCCTATTCTTCATTTTTATAATCATGAAGTCTACCAAATAGTCTCAGGATTCAATAGTAATAGTGACATCTTCTATAATTCCCTTTGGCTTGTTTATGAATTGATATTCCATTTGTAAGACTGTGGACGTTGACATTGGTTCAAGAAATGCTAGGGTGGATAAAGTATTTATTTTCATAATGTTTTTTTTATTAAGGGAAAATAGTTTTGAAGGGACTATACCCTGTATACAAAAGGGCTCAAAAGCCAGATATCATAGGTGAGAGAAACAACCCAGAGAAGGGAAAAACAACCAACCTAAGAGGGCTCATCAGCTAGATATGACAACACATGAGAAGAAAGGATCCAGACGTACAATGATCCAAAAAGTAGCAGAAGAGATCAAAAAGAAAACAAAAGATATTCATCATATAATAACTCCACCAAAAATAGCTCCAGAACCACCAGATAACAGCAACTTCGCAGCCAACAAAAACATCACAACAATATCGTTACTTGATAGCCCTGTCAATCTTGGTTTTGATAGCCTGTAGCGACATGAAGAAGGAAATGGCAGTGGCCTGAGAGGAGTATTTCATATCCACCTGAGCAATTGCAATATCCCTTTTCTCTTTGGGGCCCCAAATGTCTTCATTAATCCCACTTAAACTGCAAACACTATGAACATGTTGTTTAATGAAATTATAAATGCTTTTAAGGGAAGATAGTATGCAGTCATTGCAACTTTTTGCATTTCCCATTCTGCCATCCAAAGACTGTAACTTCTTGAAAACTTCAGCAATAACCCCCTCCTCATCATCACTTTGCAGTATTCCTTTTCCCTTAGCTTTTTCCATATTTTTTATAGTCCCTTTGAGTTCTTGTATTTCCTTTTCCATCCTGTCCACTCTGCCCATCAAGTCCTCCTCCTTAGGTTCCTCCATCGGTTGGCTGATATGCAGGAGGTTCTCAGCAAGCTCAAGGTCTTTGTGACTTCTGAGGACCCATTGAGAAGTAGGGATTTTAGTTTTTATGCTCTTTCTTTTCTTGCTAGAAGCAGCAACTTCAATCTTCCTTTCCAGCAAGGGGGAGTGAAGGCGGTGTGAGCAGGTGGAGGTATGGAGGAAGAGGGTGGGGTAGGATTCATGTGGGGGTAGTTTGAACAGTGGCGATGGATCAGCAGGATTAGCCCTTGATGCAGAGGGACAACCCTAGAATGGCTCTGAACTTCCCTAATTGATTTCTCCAGTGAGTTTATCAAGTAGTGAGGGAAGCTGATGATAATATTTCTATGAAAGTGGTTAAGAAATATCAAATGTTTTTGAGGTATAGTCACAAATCTTCCTTCAAGAGTTACATACCTAACAACCATCCTGGCTAGCTCAGCAAAAGGCTCAGGAATTAATGCCACCTTGATGCCAGTAGTCACAAATTCAAGATTCTCTCCATCGTCCAGGAATTTCTTAGTCTCCACCTCCCTGTCTACCTTCTTATTGAAGAATTTGGTGCCATCAAGACTGAGTCCCATGATCTAGGTGATGAGCTCCTCCGTGATCTCAATCTCCATGTTGCTATATTTGACAACCCGATTCTTCCATCCCTGGGTGAATCTAATAGAAATATCTTGATCAAACCCCTGAATCCTTTCAATTAAATTTGACAGACCCCCTATTTGAAGGTAGTTCCAAAGCACCACATCCTCTTTCCATGCTGGATTGTGGGTGGGTTCTGTTTTGCATGGCGGACCCCCCATTTTTCCACTGTTTTTGTTCTGTTCTCAATGGTAAAAATGTTAGCACTATGCGGGGTAGGCTGAACTTTGTTGTTGGTTTTTGAATCTTTCCCTTCCGTGAAAGCAGATTTAATTATTATACCATACTTGTAATTAGTGTCCCACTCCTTGGCTTTCTTTCTATGCCAAGAAATGATGACAGTCTAGTTCACACATATCGCATCAATCATACATATCTTATATGATGTCATCATTTTGTACTTGAGGATCCGCACATTAGCATCCACATTACAGCCGTTAGTGTTGATTTTCTCAGCCATGTAGATCATTGATTATGGCTTTATTGATTTGAGTGGGCAGAACGTCCCCCTTAGCCAAGTTTGAAAAGTATTAGTAACACCAAGGTTTGCCAAACTATCTGTGACCCTATTTCCTTCCCGATAGGTGTGGGTGATTTTAACATTTTCAAAGCTCTTGCATATATCAATAGCTTCACCAATGAAATCTCTAATTGACCAGCTGGGGTGTTGCTTTTTGTTTAAGAGATTGATGATATTCAGAGAATCACCCTCAATTATAATATTCAGAATATTACAATCTCTGGTAAGCCTTATACCCCAAAGAGCCACCAGGGCTTCAGAGTAATGGTTAGTTTTCCTGCCCATTCTCCCAGAAAAAGCAGCAACAAAACAACCTCTTTGATCTCTGATGACTCCTCCACCTCCAGAGTCACCCGGATTTCCTTTTGAGGCCCCATAAAAATTTAACTTGTACCAATCAGTGGGAGGCTTAATCCATCAAAAGGTGTTTCTATCCATACCATTGTTATTATTTTTGAAGGCAGTGTCAATATTCCAATCAGTCAGGATGTATTCTTCCTTCTCAGGGTAAAGTCTATTTTTAGGAGGTTTAAATCTAGCAATATTATCCTGCACATCAATGATAATTTCCTTTTAGACTTTGTTACATGCCTTTCTAGTGTTTCTGAAAATTCCATCATTAAGAGCCTTCCAAACTCTCCACATAGTGTGGGGTAAAACAAGTTGCCACAATCTCTTCACCACACAATGCTTATATGGAGTGTCCCATTGTTCCCAGGCCTGAAGACAGGTAAGGGGAAAAATCCATCTCTGATTAAATTTTGCAAAAACAAGATGCCAAATTTTGGAAGCATACTCACAATGAAGGAATAAATGTTTTATATCTTCTGCCTCTTTCTGACACATGCAACATCTATTCGGCATGATGAATCCCTTCTTGATGAGGTTGTCATTAGTCAGGATCTTGCCATTAATGATGAGCCACCAAAAGAAGTTCACTCTAGGGGTTAACTCAGACATCCACAACTTGTGCCACTTAATTTCACTTTCAATAGATACAAAGAAAGAATTATATCCTGATTTAACAGAGTATTCCCCATCAAAATAATCTTTCCAGATGAGTTCATCCTTAAGATTTTGATTACTAATATGGATTAGAGAAATTTGATTCTATAAAGATGAAACATCAGCCTGTACATTATCATTCTCCACTTTTAGTTGTTTCCATTTTCTTTTGTTTCCATCCCTCTCAATGTATCCCTGAATTTTGTGTCCATACTTTGTAATTAAGTTGTCTTTAATGTGACCATAAGAAGAAATACTAGTTAGAATCAATCCATTTATCAGTCCAAAAGTTAATGTTTTGTCCATCCCTAAGCTTCCAACTACACCCTTGAGCAAGGATGTGTTTGTCAGTGAAGAAGGTTTTCCGAAAATAGAACCATTCGGGAGAGACCGATCATAAATGAAGGAAATCTTGTTTTGGTTTGAAAGTATTTGATCTTAACCAAATTTTTCCAAGGCTTGTGCTCTTTTATAAGCCTCAAACCTAACTTTGCAATAAGGGCAGCACTCATATGTTTGATATCTTTGATGCCTAACCCCGAAGCCACAAGATGATATCTCGAACTCGTCCTCGCACTCGTGCCATAAAAAGTGCTTTTGAATCTTTTCAATACTGTTCATCACTACTGCTGGTATGCTGAACATTGACATGATGTAAATAGGTAGGTTTTGGAGCATGCTTTTTATCAATAGGCACTTGCCTGCACTTGAAAGTATAGCTCCTTTCCAGCCAGCCAATTTTCTTTGAAATCTCTTAATAAGATCATTCCAGACCTCAATAGAAATCTTGCCAGTACTTAAAGGTAAACCTAAGTAAGTAGTGGGAAGAGAATTAATAGTGCATCCTAGAATATTAGCAATCTTTCTTTGCCTTTCCATAGGAGTATTGAAGAAATATATAGAGCTTTTGTCAAAATTAACTTTTTCCCGAGGCTTCCTCATAGAACCTAAGGATAGTTTTGATAGCCTTTATTTTCATAATGTTGATAGCACCCCCTAAGTACATTTATTAGGAAGGTAGGAATATTGACATCTCCTATGTAAACTGTGTAGCAATAAGACTTCCGTGTTCTCCATATTTAGGATGGGTGATATTCCATTTAAGAATAATAGCAAGTTTCCCATCAACATGGATAGTTTTAGGTTGATTACTTCTTATTTGTAGATTATTAAAAAGAGCTCTTTGATTGTTTTTTTTTAATTCATGAATTTCCTTAAGAGCTTGCAACAGGGGAATGCCAATACTCAATTTCTTTATCCCTTGAATTAACTGTGACTCTAGTTTTTCAGAACCAAATTATTGTGTTTTTATGAGAGTATAGATGGAAATGGAAAGTCAATGTTTGGTTGAATAGTTCATTCAATAGGATTAATTTTCATTTCTTCTAGTTTCTCTATTTCTTCAGGGATTTGATTTATCACAGAGATGAATGCTTTTACATAACCTTCCTTGAGCACAACAAGATATTATTACAATCCACCATCTTTATTGTGGGATTTTTATCCGATTCATTGTTGTATGTTGGGTTTCCTTCCTCAAATAATTGGGATTTTCCACTATTTGAGTAGGTATATATGGCTTGAAAGTTCATCATATGGGGTAAAATTAGTGAATCCAATCAACAAGGCCTATTAACCTTGGGGTATTCTCTCGATTATAATACTACCGCTAGATCCATGAGTTACATTCTACTACTATTGGTAATGAGGATTAAACTGTTGAAATAGTGGAATGTTTGGATGTGGAGCCCAAGGTTATTGATAATAATTTTGTGGGGCATTCCACTATGGGATCTACTCCTATGGGGATTTTTGAACCAAAGGTTGGGGTAATGGACATGGTGAATTCCATTGATTTGGGACCCATTATGATTTTGGGGTGTAGGACTAATTTCGGTTGGATTGGAAATTTCCTTCTTGACTTTGAGCTATATAGTTCAAATAAGATTCATCATGATTGCTATTTTTAGGTGATTCTTCAGCAAAGGAAGCAATCCACATTGATCTGTGGCATGTTTTACTTCACAAAGAAGATAAAATTTTATCTTGTCTAAGGGACCGATGCAGCCTAGAATTTACCAAGACAACCCAAGTGCACTAGCACATCACTAAGTCTAGACCGAGCACTCATCCAAAGCGTGCAAAAGTACTAGGCCCCTCTTTAGGGTTGTTTGTGTAGGATGTTATCAAGATGAAGGGTGAATGCATTCAGATCCATAAATAACATAACATTCTATAGAGCATATTCTAGATCTAGATCTAATGGTAACAAATTCAAATGATAACCATAATGAATTCAACTATGAAAGAACCAATTATACTCATGATTAACAACTTGATTCAGCCAATACACTCCATTATATTACACACAAAGAAATACACATAAGCTTCTTATAATAAGTAATACCATAAACTCATGTGTGCATCAGATCTGACATCATAACCTCACAATAACTTATATCCAATCCTTACATAATGCTTCTATACTACGTAGATCACTACATATTTATAAGAGTGGGGACTTTACCTTCACCTCTTGCATAATTCCTCAAATAGGTAGCATGATAAAAATAATCGTGTGCCTTTACAATAATACACACATGCGAGTGCGCTAAAAATAGATCTCTTTTGGTTAATTGGTAGTAACAATTCTATTATTAGCCTATACCCATGCAAAGCACTTAGTCGATTCTCTTCCAAAGATAGCCTATGCATGTCATGTAAGTCTTTATCCGGTTTGTGTGCTCTGCATGCTATCTCTAAAAATATCTCATACAAGTGAAAATGGATAAGTCCCGAATATGTCCTTGTCTTTCACGTGTGTTTCCTTCCCCATCCTTCTCAGTGCCTTTGAATGTGCATTGTTCTCTCACACGAACCTTTTGTGTGCCTTTTGTTAAGTGTCATACTTTGTCTCGATAAACATTACCCCATACTAAAATGAATTGCTGCCCCAAAAATGGTTCCCTCATGATATTTGTAAAGAATAAAGAATAAGGAATGGAATGAATGGAAATTAAAGAATTTCTATACAAAGAATGACCTTCACCCTACAACATCCTCTATTTCAACTAGAAGAATCAACTATGGATATTCCTCTTTGATTTCAGCCTCTAAGGCTTTCCAATCACTTAGTGCAACTTTTTCCTTTTCTGGAATATCTGATGCAATATAGTCTAACTCTTCTTCGCAATCTCTTCCTTCTTGTTCTGTAATATGATAAAAATTCTTGACATTGTAGTCACCCTTCCTTCTAGAAGATCCATCTTCTAGGCTATAAGTTTCCCAATTTCATCTAGCCTATCCTTGTGGGGGTCTTGGGCTACTGCAAGGGCCTCATGCTTCTACTTCACTAGTGCCAATCTCTCCACGCATACTAATGTCTCATATTTAATTTCATTTAGGAATTAATTATCTTATACTATGGTCTTGATCCTTATTACTACCTCTGGAGCTGCACATATGTTCAATGCCTGGTCTCGCCTTCTTTAACACCTTCTCGCAAGGTTTAAAGTAATGCCTTGTATGATGAAATATTTCTTACCACCGAAGCCCTTAATCTCTATGCTTTCTCGCTCAGGATCCTTTGGTTTTGACCTCCGAATTGGTCCATCCTCAAGCACCAAATAAACTAGGGTATGCACATAGTGTATAGCTGAAGTGAAAATTTTGGGTACCTTGGGCTCCAAGTGTGGTCTTGCTTGCAGAAATGATCTCTCGATCTCCTCTTCAATGCCGATGAGAACCCCATTATTATTTTTCTCTAGGTCCTTCACTCCTTTTAAATGTGTTATCTTTACATCTTTGGATTTGATTCCTTCTCTTAGCGCTTTAATAGTGGTAGCTTTATCCACATTCTTGCATGCCACCTCTAAGTAGATACCTTCACTAAGGCATTACTCACCTGTTCATTAGTCATAATAGTTGGCTTGATGGTTATGTTCCTATTTTGTGGTGCCTTCCTCATTCTCCTTGACACACATGATTCTTCACACACATTATAATCAAAGCTCGTCCATGTGAGTTTGTATGGAACATGAAAATTGTTTCCTTAGGTGTATGGTTTCCATGTGAGGGTCCATCAATTCCCACCCATATAAGTCCTTAAGGCCCACTATATTATGGAATAGAATGCATAAAATTTTACTTGTGTCCTCTTCATAGACCATGAATGAAGCAACATATTCCCCACTTTCCCTCCTTGATCTTGGCCCCTTAGGAACTTGGCTACCAAGGTTTGTAGTTGGATCCTCTATGTCTTGAGTAGTATCTTTCTCTATTTCTCCTGGCTACTTTACTCCTTCTTCAACCTTAATTTATTTATCCTTGGGATCTTCCACATCTGCTGGTTATATAGGAGATCTAGGAGATATCTCTTCAGACTCCTTTGCCTCCTCGTCCAACTTCAATTTTCTCCTTCTCTTCTTACCTGTCTACTTCTATGGAGAGATTCATGGATACCTTCATAACTATTGTGGAGTAGCACCTTGAGTTCTTGTTTGTCTAAACACCCTCTTAAAGTGACATTCTTCAGGTTCTCGCTCCTACTTCCAATTCCTCATCTCCTTTTTCTTATGCCTAGGATGGAATACTTACACGCTCGTTTCTATCTTGTCTGTGGGTTGCCTCAGCCTCTATGTACCAAACCACAATTATCTTCATTCTCTTCCTCCTCCTCATCTACCTCTATAGGTTTGGTGGGTTTCATAGTTAGCACGTTATCCACTGTATGCTTTCCCTTAGGTGGGCCTGGGAGTGCGAACTCATTCTATACATAATTGTTACCATTCAACTAAGGATCAAGTCGAAGTTATATAAACATGGATCCAATTTATCCAATTCCCAAAATCACAGGATTTATTCTTATCATGTCTAAAATTAGCCTCTCAATATAGGCAGTCTGACCTAGATATACATATATCTTCCTCAGCGTGTAGTAGTCAAAGTCTACCTTGTCTACAACAAAATTCAAGCGACACATATAAGTAAAATGGTAGAATGATGCCTATAAGTAGCACACTATGAAGGCATATGGTAGTTTACACCAAGGGCTCCAAGTCCCATCCTTCATTACAAATCACGTGATGTAGAATTTCTGTATACTACAAATTAGAATTCCTTTCCCACCACCAAAGGTAACTCCTTGGGGATGCACCACTCCTCTTCAAATGCCACACGAAGCCTATCATACCACATCTCCACCCTCTTCTTGAATGGCCCACTCATTGACCCTTCACACAAGTACTTTTCAAATATTTCCACAAGGGAATTTTTTTGCATGGGATACTCCTAGATCTTGTTCTTTGACCCATCATGAAATCCAATCTCCATAAATAAAAGGGGCAATAGAATAGTGCTAAAACTGATTTTATCACCTGTGTGCACTTCCTTGATGATAGTATCCGTAATATAGCCTAATATGTTGTAAATTATTCCCTATGACATTCTCCTTACAATGTGTAGCCACATTATATTCACCTATGACCATCTCTCTTGATCATTCAATTTTGTCACTAGATGTGCAACTGCATGTACCACTGGGTACTTCTTCAATTTGTTGATATCCATTCTACATGGACCCTTGGTATACCCTAACTCCTTCCGTGTCTCTAAGATTGTTGCTTTATCTATCAAGTCACTATCCAAATCCACTCATGTGCCCTTTAATCTTGTTATTGTTGAAATCAATGCGGCTGTAATCCTTACCCTACGTCCTGAAGTAAAATAGAAAATGTCTTCATGTACTCGTACTCATCAACCACTGGTAAAAAGCTCCATACTTACTAAAATATGAGCTCATATAACTGGTAGACTCCAATCTTCTTTAACAAATTCTCTCCAAAGGTCATAATACACCGGCATGTCCTCTGTTGTGTGCTTGTTTGTCTTTGAACTCAACAATGCCTCTAATTCCTTTTTGTCATCCAATGTGTAGTGGTTGTAATGACTTATCTTGAAATTACGGACATGAGAATCCCATTCTTGTCCCACTATCACGCCTTCTAGGTATTACATCTCCAAGAAATTACTCTCAAGAGAAATTTCAACCTCTACTTCCACTTTCTTCTTTCCTGGCTCCTATGATAGGTGCTTTCTTTGGTGCCATCTATAAATTGTAACTTTCTATCCTCTGTAGTGTGTAAATGCTTTCCTTCTATCTTCTGTAATGAGAAATTCCAAACCCTAGCTTGAATCTATATGCCCTAATAAAAATCATGTTTCCTCAATCTTTCAAAATGTTCTACTTCTCTCAAACCCTTCACCAATGGGGACATAAGCTTATCTTGCACACAAATATGCTCTCCACATCTGGTTTCACACTCTCCACACCTCAACACAATTCGCTCAACTCATTTTTCACTTAGTTCGTTCAAATTTTTGCAATTACAATGGTAAAAATGAACTCACATCCCATCCTTATATATATTTTCAAAAATTTAGTGCATTTATTACTCCTTCACCTACCAATAATCCTCTCATTAATTGACCATTTTAACAATTTCCACATGGTACATCTTTGTGCCTCATTTATAACCTTTTAGCATGCCTTCCTACCTTTTGGATACAAACTTCTCTTCAATGCGCTTCCATGCGCCTGAGTACCTCACCATTGTGCCTTCTCCTAGTAGTCTCCACGACCACTGCTTACCTCACATTATATTGTTCCTTTGTTTATCTCCATCTATGGTCCTTATTTGGAAGAAATATTATGTCCACCAACTCTCTAAACTTGAATACCACCAGCAGCTTTGTTCATTTGAGTATACCCATTTTCCAATAACCACCCCACATAGATGGTATGTATAATCCTCTATGCATGAAAATACTACAAATTGTAATTAGCTTCTAAAGACGTAAACAAACTTCATTTCATAAAACACTAACTAAATTGGTAAAGCATAGTGACAAAAATGAAATACATTAACAAAATACATAACTAAAAACCTAATCTAAATGGAAACACTTCCTTATTACAAACACCAAGAAGGCTTATTTATAGTAGGGCTTTAGCATAATCCCATTGAAGTAACTAGGTAACCATATTCCATCAAACATTTCTAACTAAAAATCTCCTATTTCAAGTATGTAAGTGATAACATATGGTCCAAACCAATGTACTTTGAGTTTGCGTGGATGTCGTAGAAACTTAGAATCACAAAGAAGCACCATATGTCCTATCTCAATATTTTTTTCCTTAATGTTCCTATCATGCCATGTTTTCTGCATGGATTTTTCTTGCTTCTAAGGATATCATGCTATTTCTCATAACTTTTCCAACTTAATCAAATTTTCAATTCGTTATTCTAATGCTTTCTCATTAGCTAGACCTCCAACACACACAATACATAAAGAAGGTAACATGAATTCCATAGGAAGAACTGATTTTGTGCCAAACACCAATTGAAAGGGTGTGGCCTTGTTTAACCACTTGTATGTTGTTCTATACACCCAAAGCACGGCAGAAAATTTATCATCCCAATATTTTCTTCCAACATCATAATTTTTTTTCAATTTCTGGCTCAAAATCTTGTTGAAATCCTCAGCAATCCCATTTTCTTAAGGATGATATGGTGTATTTTTATGGTGTGCAATCATGAATTCATCCAATAGAATTTTGATTGTCTCATTCAAAAAATGTGTGCCCCTATCACTGGTCAAACTCAACGGGCATCTATACCTTGTAATAATATTTTCCCATAGAAACCTGGTTGTTGTAACTATTGTACAATCCTTTGTAGGGGCTTCTACCCACCTTTTCAGATAATATATGCAAGTGATGATATAGCATGATCAAGTCCTATGCCCACCGGGTGAAATAGGACCCATAAAATCTATATCCCATTTCTCAAACAGCTTCGCATTAGGAATAGGCCTTAAAGTCATTTCATCTTTTTGTCCTGGTTGGTTTGCCAAGGTGCTAACAAAGATCAAAAGCCTTACCAATATGCATTACAATCTTTATACATGGTCTCTAACCATAATCCATTGACTAGAATATTTCACGTAGTGGCATCACCTACCTAATTCCCACCTGTAATACCACCATGTGCCTCCTCCATGATATCTATGCATTCATGTTCCGTAACACATCGACACAATACTTCATCTTGGCCTAACTTGTACAGGTCACCACTATTCAACATAAATGGTGACGTGTAAATGGCAAGTTATTTCTTCTCTAAGTATTTCATCCCTTTTGGCGCCATACCTATACATAGAAAGAAAACAATGTCCTCTAATTCCAATGGTGTGCATTGTAACTTGTATAACTGTGCATTAGGCATGGTATCTTTAATTGATCGTGCTTCTTCCCCAACTATATTCTCGATAGATGCTCTAGTCCAGAATTACTTTTCCTTGGTTTTACCACAACTGTGAAATAAAATTCTTGGAATAAGAGTACCCATCGGCATATGCACCCCTATAAAATGGGCTTGTTTACCAAATAATTCAATACAATGTGATCGGTATATAATACAAATGGTTTTTCTAATAGGTACTATTTGAATCTATGTAGCGCATAGATCATTGACAAAGCTTTGTGTTATGTAGTTTTATAAGTATGATCTATAGGATTCAACTTTATACTAATAAAATAGATAGGATGATCTATAATGCCTTCTCTAGGCTGAGCCAACACCATGCCAATGGTCATGCTAGAGGCATCCACATGTACATGAAATAGTTGGTTCCATGAGGGAAAGCATATAATAGGTGTTGTAGTATGTTTCTCCTTCAATGTCTTGAATGCGCATTGCTGCGCTTCTCCCTAGTAGAGTGTCCCTTTTCCTTTAATAACTCTTCCAAGTGTGTGGAAACCTTAGTATACCCTTTTATAAAATTTTTATAATACCTAGTGTGACCTAAGAATCCACACACCTCACTCTGACCCAGTAGGCTCTTCTAGGACAATAATGACCGTAACCTTAGCTATATCAACCAAAAACATTCCTTATAAATGACGTGCCTAATAATTTTCCAAATGGTGTAGAAAATACACATTTCTTGATGTTCATAGAGATGCTTAACTCGACAACATCTTTCAAACATTACGCATAAATTGTCAAAATGATCCTTAACAAGTCCATACACTATCTAGTCATCTAAATAAACTTGTAAGAAGTTGTGAATAAAATATTTGAATGCTTGGACAACTATGTGTGAGAATACAATAGGAAATGGTATCACAAAGATAGGAAAACTTCCCCATTCTCGTAGTAAAAGTAGTCTTTTTCTCGATCCTCCCGTGTAATCCTAACCTGATGATACCCAGAGAATCCATCTATAAAGGAGTAGACCTTACACCCTATAATTCCTTCTAATATTTCCTCGATTGATGGCATACGAAAATGATCACCACACATATAGCATTCAACTCCTCAGTATTCCACAAAGATCCTAATCCAACCATCTTTCTTTATATTCATCACCATTGGGCTAACCCATTATGAATCATCCAAGAGATTGATGATTCTAGACTTAAAAATTTTGTCAATTTCTTCCTTGAACTTTTCACGCAAGTTGGGGTTCATCCTGTAGGGTTGCTTCTTGACCGATTGTGCACCTTCCTTAAGCTTTATCTTCATTTCTCCTAATGATTCATGCACGCCTTTTAGTTCATGGTATCCCCTAGGAAATTAGTCCTGATAATCTCATTATAACTCAATGATTTTGGCCACTTCAAAGTCAGACCAATAATCCCCAATTATGGCTTCCTTAGGCTCAACATCTGATCCAATATTCACTTTCTTTATTTTCATAGGTTCATGATAGGCTTGCATGGTCTTATCTCGTATTGTCCAAAACTTCACGGATACCTATTGAATGATCTACATCCATATTTTCCACTTCCTCATCATCCACTGAGTAGAACATATTTCCTTTTTCTTCCTTAAAGCAAGCACTCTTAAGTAGTGTGGCATATGTCTCTGTTTCTTTACCAAAACGTGCTCTTGAGTCATTTCCATCAAAAAAATCATGAACGAGTTCTTCCACCTTTTCATTGTATCCTATAGTTAACCGCTTTAGAACCCTTAATAGCTATTATACTAGAGATTTAGTAGAGAAGTATTCAAAAGTCTGGATCAGTCCTACAATCAAATCCTGCCAATTTCTAGTCTCTCTATGGAGTTTCACATATACATACCAAGCACACGTGCAACCTTGTAAATTGGAATAAAATTTGTACACCCAGAGTGAAGGTGGTAAAGCTTCCTACCTTTCTATCTAGAGTCTCTCACACTGTTGAACGTGGTGTTGAACAAGTTGATTACCATGATAAGTGTAGATTTGAGTAGGTGCATTGCTCCTAGAAAACTCGAGTAGAAAGAACAATCTTGATTTCATTCCATCCTATAAGATTATCAAAGTGTGAACCACCCACTAGCACAATGTTGTCCTCAAGCGGATATATGCTAGCATATTCCATCTCTCCAATTAGTCTATCCACTATTCCTCCATGGTATGTAGAAATATCATAGGTCTCCTTCTCCAGTGTATCAAGGTACCGAGTTGTTACTTATTCTCCTGATATAACGAGGTTTGTTGTTCCATACAAATGTGCTTCTTACTTCATTGCCTACAAACTCATAAGTACTATGAGCCCAATTATCACAAGAAACACTTGTAGTATCGCTAATAGATTGTGCATCTTCCCACTAAAGGATTCCTTCTTTAGATGGCTCGAGCACTTATGGGTCCCGATGACACGTACATAAATCCTATTTAGATCTTCCTCACTCAAAGGCTCAACATAGGGCATAGATTTTCCATCTATTAAAGGGATAATAACTCTTTCCTCCTTGTTCTCAAAATTGATATAACCCTTGTTGAACCAAAGATCAACATTATTTTCATAACACCAGGGGCACCCAAGTAGATTTGGGAAGTTGTCTGCTTCTGCAAGTGCCAAAACCTCAAAGTCCCCTATGAACTTGGCCCCTTGTATAGTAATGGATGCATCTTTTAAAACTCCAATAGGGGTGGCCTTGGTTTGATTATCCATAAACAACACATTAGAAGATGGTTGTAATGGGGGTCTCCCCATATGTACCCATGCATCTAAAGTAAGCACATTGACTTCCACACCTGTATCAATAATATATTACTCAAAATCCATCCATCCACAACAACATTCAGAGTGATTTCCTTATCATAGTCTAAGCTATGAGGGGGAAGATTTGCATGTAGGATCTATCATCTAGTCTTAGTACTTGCATGCAGAGTGTTTCCCTTTAGCCAATTCCCTAATAATGGAATGATATTCTCTTGGCGCAACATTTTTCACACCTCCTTCAAGTCATCAATATCAGTTTGGAATGTCTCTGCTACTTTCTTGTGCTCTATCTTCTGTGATTGCTCCTTTAAACACTATATTTCACCCTGGAAGATTTCTAAGTACCTCCATGGTTTCCTAATAAACCTCCTTCGATGGACATGATCTGGGTATCGTGCATGTAGAACCTCCTCCTTATTGATGGTAGGATTCTACTATAATACTTATTTATCGTGCATCACTTCAGCGTGGGTAGTGATATTTATAGGTAATAAATCGACTCTGGGTTCTAACTTTGGCATCCATTGAATTTCCATAGTGTGTTATATCCTAACCATCCCTCCACCTTTATTTTCTTGTTTATGTTGTATACTAAGATGCTCATATATGTCTGGGAATTCCTCATAGCCATGGTTATTTCCACATAAGGAATAAGTAATATTCTAAGGAAATTCATGCTTGTAGTGGTCAACAAATCCACATGTATAACATGCTCCACAAAGAAACTCACCTCATCTATAACCACGAACTTGTCCTCTCGAATCGATGATGGTATCCTTGACCTCTACCATGAAATCCTTCAAAATGGACTTCATTTCGATCATAGCATGCATGATTGTGATCCGATCCTAATACTCATTCTTTCCTTTATAGTTAGCTAAGACTCTGTCTATCACACACCATATCTATAGCATCATGGATCTAACCAATCAGCTAACAGCTTCCATATCGTGATTCGTAGACCCGTAAATTTTGTAGTAGCAAGAGATGTTCTTCCTTATTGTGTGTTGCAATAATGGGAAGTGGCTAGCATCATGGTTCAAATGACATATCTCATAGTTTAGTAATAATGAACGCACTGATCTGTAGGGACAACTATCCTTGGTGTGACCTTCTACTTCACAATCTATACACCAAATCCTCATGCGTGTCTCATGTGTTGAGTTCACCAATAGTTTCTCCAACTATTTTTCTATAGCCACAATTTGTTCTTCTAAAAATGGACTAACCCCAGTTTCTATACTTCTAACTTCCTCAACGCGTAAAGTTACTTCAAGTGCTTCACACAGATCAGTGTATGTCTTATGTGAAAAATACCTTCTAAAAGGTGTAATCAAGCCTCCAACAAACCATTGTGCATACTATCTTGCATGAATATCATAAGAAAGCTTAGATAAAAGAATTTTGAAATGGGCATCATAATCCCTAACACCCTTCATAGTGCCTTGCTTAATATCCTTGAGCCCGCTCATACTCTTCTACTCAAACTCATGGATGTGGAACTCTTTAAGGAAATCATATTTTAATGTTGCATAATATATGCAAGTCTAATCAGGGTAAAAATTTATGTACCGGTTGTGTGTACGTCCTTGTAACGTAGTTGTAAATTGACTTTCCCTGTGCAAGTAAGTCATGATTCCTTTTTCATGCCACAATATTTCACACATATGCACATGTTTAAGAACATCTTCTATGCCACTATATTCTAGCAGATGAAGAGACATATCCATGTAAATATTATAGGGTTGGAGCAGACCTTTCCCACTTGATCCGTAACCTCCCCGTGTTTCCTCTACCTCCATAACAAATAGATCCACCGAAACTAGAACCACATATACCTCTTGAGCCTCCACCTATAGCTAAATAAGGACCAAAAGATGTACTTCTTTGTGTCAAAAATTAGTACTAAATCGCACTCCCTATAGTCTGCGAAGTGTTACCACTCCTAGAAGTGAGTCCAAAATTCTACGTGCTTGAATTTTGTGAGGATGATGCACTAGAAAAGGTACCTATAAATAACAACAAAGACGTATACCCTACCATTGATGTACTCACTATGTGACTTACTCCTACTCTCCCACTGCCTAAATTATCTTACTGACTACTTTTCGTACTAGATACTAGAAAACCAAGTGCAAAGGCTAGGTTGTCAAGTAGATTGAGATGCATGCCCACAACTGAAGTTTTCTCTATTGGTGCAATTCCATGTGAGGCCGAGGGGGTTCAATGTCATGCTTTCCTAAATGGGGGAGTTCTTGATTCTCTTATCTATGCCCTTTACATGAGATCTAAATCCTTCACGAGTCATCTCTCTCCTCAATGCCATTTTATCTCGCAACATCTTGTTGCTTCTTTATTTACATCTTACATGCCTCATTATACTTAATCTACCTTTCTTATATCTTCCTTTCTTCCACTAGGTCTACCATATTTCACCAAACTCCGATCCTCGCCCCACGTGTGGTGGGGTTTAGTTAGCTATAGATTTGCTTTCCAAGTTCAGTTCACTATCGAGATTTTGATCGCCAGATTGGAATGCCTTGCAGGGAAGTTCCCTTAGGATATCATAAAAAACTGAATTTTTCTACCTTTGGGTAAGAATAAGTGGAAATTGAGTACTCCGAATATAACTGCTCGTAACATCATGAAACCAAGTATCCATAGTGTGTGTCCAAATTAGATCAACATCATAAGGGCCTAAAATTCTTCCCACGTCTTAATAATTGTGAGATATCTCCAATCCCTTTTAGATGCATAAGAAACCAGCTATTTGTACAGCTTCTACATGAAAAATAGTGAAGAATCTCTAATAAAAACTATCATGTAGATTTTGTTCCACCCATGCGAGTGTGTTAAAATCAGATCCGGTGTTGAACATCCGTCCATACTCTTCTTCTAAATCATGTATCCAATCCTAAACACTTTCTAGGTTCAATCATTATGTCTTCATTGCGAACCATCCTGAAAAAAACTAAAAAAGAGGTCCCGGCAATAGAACCAATGATGCAACCTAGAATTTACTAGTAATAAGCTAGGCGTGCTAGCACATCACTTAGCCTAGACTGAGCACTCACCTGAAGCACGCAAAGGTACTAGGCCCTTCTTTAGGTTTGTTTATGTAGGATGTTAGCAAGATGAAGGGTTAATTCATTTATATCCATAAATAACATAACATTCTATAGAGCATATTCGAGATCTATATATAAGGAAAACATATTTAAATGATAACCATAATGAATTCAACCATGAAAGAACTAGTTATTCTCATGATTTACACCTTGATTCAGCCAATACACCCCATTATATTAAACACAAAGAAATACATAGAAGCTTCTTACAATAAGGAATACCATACGCCCATGCACTCATCAAATATGGAAACATAACTTCACAATAACTTATATCTAGTCCTCACATAGTCCTCCTATACTACGTAGATCACTACATATTTATAAGGGTGGGGAATTTCCCTTCACCGCTTGCATAATTCCCAAAATAGGTCACATGCTGAAAATAGCTATGCACCTTTACAATAATAGACACACATGCAAGTGCGCTAATAATATATCTCTTCTGGTTAACTGGTAGTAAATTCTATTATTAACTCGAACCCATGTAAAGTTCTTAGTTGACACTCTTCCCAATATATCCTATGCGTGTCATGTAATTCTTTATCCAATTTGTGTGCTTTGCACGCTGTCTCCAAAAATATCCCCTACACGTGAAAACAACTATGTCCCAAATATGTCCTTGTCTTTTGTGTGTGTGTCCTTCCCCATCCTTCGCACCTTTGAATGCACCCTATTCTCATGCACAAACCTTATGTGTGCCTTCTACTAAGTATCATACTATTTTTGCTCAATAGGGACAATCCTTCATTCCATGTTTGTCTCTACATCTTGGGTAGTAGAAGGCTCTGTATTTCTAGATTTCTCCCTATCCATAATTGTGTTGAGTTCAACCAAAAGGTCTGTTCTCAAATTTTTAATCTCTTCTCTCATTTTGGATATATCATCACCGGCTATTTTATCTTTCTATCTATGAAAGTTGGGGTGAGTTTGGGAGTAATTCCTACTAAGATCAATGAGTTTTGTGAATTCTAGTTTGTTGATGTATCCCTTTCCCATAAGATTGAAGGCTTCTTGTGTGTCCTCATCCAACCCCTTACGGAATAAAGTATTAAGCAAATTAATATCAAGAAAAATACCAAACCTCCTATGAAGGAAGAGGAACCAATCTAGATAATCCTCTACACTTTCATATTCCTTTTTTGAATTTTAAAATGTTCTTCCTTCCTATCCCCGATTCTACAAGAATCATGATACTTTTACAAGGAAAATTTTTCCATATCCTCCCAAAGAATGGATGGATTTAGGGGTAAAGCCCATGAACCATCTCATATTTGTATCTTTTAAAGTGGAGGGAAATAAATTGAGCTTTTAGGAGTGAAAAGTGTAGTCGTAAATTTGGCATTAAAACCTTTAATTCAAAAGGAATTGGTCAGTTGTTCGGAAACTAATCTCTAAAAGGTTGGTAAGATGGAGGGGGATATTATTTTCATAGGATCCTTATTGTTAGAATATATTTGTATGGGGTAGGTAAATATTCTTCCAACTGGAGGGTTTCCATTTTCTACACCATTGGGGTTCTCTACTTCATCAACCATCCTTCCTTGGTCAATAAGTTGTTCCACATGCTAGTTTTGAGGGGGTTTTGAAGATTTATCCTAATGAATCTACCTCTACACTCTCTAGTTCTATTTATAAAATCATATCATACTAAGAATATTTCCCTAACCATTAGTGCTTAACTTGATTATTTTTGTTCCACATACTCAAAAGCATAAAATTTTCTTTTTGTCCTTACAAGGTATTCTTACTTCATAAGAAAGAGTTATGGAAATAAAATTTTTGAATGGAAACTTACTAGACAATAAGACATTAATTGTTTCTATCACCTTTAACCTTTGATAATACCTTTAATTTCCCGACAACGGTGCCAAAAAGTTACGAGCATAGTTGATACTTGTACATTAATGATATTATGTCTATCAATACATGGTGATGTCCATGCTTGTTTGCAACTAGGGGAATAGTAGGAATTGCTCTCAACACATACTTAATAATGAAATTAACTAAATAACAAATAATTGTGACTATAAAATGTAATTCATGGAAAGAAAATTATATTAAAGATAAAATATAAATATTTTTAACACGCTTTAGCACTCGAAATGGTAAATGCATTAAAAATGACAGAAAGGAAATAATAGTAAATCTCCCTTCTCATTGGGTAGGAGTGGCCCTTTCTCCTTCCCTTTGATTAGGTTTAATGTTGAAATTCACACAACAAAGTTTTCTCCTGAATCCATAATTTTATTCAATTGAAAGAGTATGTTTTTACAATGAATCAAATAACTAAACCAAACTGATAAATCTAAATACATTAGCTCTTTTATACTAGAGAAATCCTAGTCCCTTTGGGAGAGAACTAGTTTATTCAAAATAATTAACATATGCTTAACTGAATGTTTAATAAAACAATGATTATCTATTTTAAGGATTCAAGTTGTGGAGAAGTAGTCTTTGAGGTATTTGGACTAGAATTAATCTTGCTAACTATAGAGGAGGTCCATGATTGAATCCTTTGAGAGATTCAATCGCTAGAAGATTCTTTATTTCTTAGATTGATTGTAGAGAATTGTGGTGATAATAAATCCTTAGGTGTTGGCCGCATCATGTCTCCTAGTAACTAAATGGATGAACCTCAAAATCTACATGAATGTAGGTTGAGGTAGTGGAAGCTTCTCATGCTCATGTTTTTGTGTTGCTAGTTGTATCAATAGTAGCCTCAACTATCTATCTTCTTGTAAAAATCCCCTATTTAAATTAATTCAAAGTTGAAGACATGGACGAGCTTAGGATCAGTATTGTGATCCCCGCACTAAATGCAAAGGTGATTCTTGTGCCATAAGGTAAGTCCTACATGGGTGCACCAATTGAGTCCTATGCTAGCATATTTTTACTCCCGTGATAACTCAACATTTTATTTTTCAAATGTATTGTTAAAACTCATAAAAAGATAAATTTAAGACATTTTTGAGGAAGCAATAACAAGATAAAATAACAAGCATATGCACAATAATTCCTTCAAAACATAGTAAAGTATTAATTATAAACAATCAACACTATACATTGTGTAATATGATATCAAAATAATATGAGGTTTCACATGGGTTTAAACATAACAAAATGGGGATTCATCAAGTGTTCATGTGAAAATTCTCGTGTCTATGTTATCCTCCTCCTTCCTGTCGAGGTTGAAGATTTATTGAGTTATACCTCTTAGGCTGCACCATGTAAGTAAGGTCCTCAAAATATTCTATACTATGTAAATATGTCAAACATATTTGTCTAAGGTCCTTGTAATAGTTCGTCAAAAATTTCCTAGAAACCGTGTCACTATGGTTAAACACAGCTTTTAGTAAGTCTCTTTGAATCTTGTGAAAGTGTCCTTGTTTGAAAAATGTGTAAGTAAAAATTCTAATTTGACAAGATTCAAAATTATATAAGACCATGATTTTTATACTACTCTCAAGCCCTTGAATGTTTATCTTGGTTTGTCATGTAAAAGGAATGTTGTCATGTCTATATAATGTTTTAAGTCATAATTCTTACAGTTGTCTTCATGTAAGAAATGTCTTCAAGAAGATGTAAAGAATGTGGGAAAATGAAAAGTATGTCATGATCATATCCAAGTATAGATTTGAGTCTATTGGTTCATAAATTCGCCACAAGAAGTGAACATAGTCTACCGTAACTAGTTTGGTAAATCAAAGAATAATTTCTTGTATGCATAAAGAGAGGAACAATATTCAAACACTAAATTTTGTAAGAAGGGTTTGCAAGAAATTATCAGACTAGGATGTTAGATAGAGTACTCCAAGGATGCAAATTTGAATATTTGACTTAAAACAAATTCTTCTTTGGGTCAAGAAGGTATGTAAGAAGAACTGAATGTAATTAAAGTTTTATATATCTCACACGTAAGATTCCAAAGCAGAGAGACATGTTGCATATAGGGTATAATGTTTTAAAACTTTAGATGAAGATTCAAGGTCAAGATTAATGTTTTAGAATAATTTGAAAATAAAAAAACGATGGGAAAATTATCAAACCCAAATTGAAGCGTCTAATGATGAAAAACTTCATTAAAAACATGCAACATGTCTTGAAGAATTAGATTAACCTTGTTTGATCTTGAAATCAGTATAATATTTAAGAATTTTAATCGTAGCTTGACTAATCTCACTATTTCTTTGCCTCGATATAGGATATGAGTAATGGTTCACTATAATTTATCATAAGGTTATTCGGTTACTCTTGGTAATAAAGGAATGGATAAAATATAAATTTTTAACAATTTTGTGAGAAAATAGGACAAGAATGTTGGAGTGAAGACAAATCATGGTGTTTTCATGTATCATGCTCATGTTGATGACTATAGTAAGTTTAAAACAATAACCTACAAGTTATGGAAGGGTTATTGAAACAAAGGAAGTGGCTAAGTAGTTGAGCATGTCCAATGGATATAGATGGTAGTTTTCAAGAGGGATTAAATTGTTTTTCTCATTCAAAGGTGTATGGAAAAGAAAAGGAAATAGAAAGAATTATCAAATACCTTTAGTATTGACTTAATAGGACTGATAAATTCTTCTAGCTCAAGTACAAGATAAGTGATTGATATTGTGCATTGTCAGAAAAAAGGAGGATAATATGATCTCAGAGGGAGTAGTTTGAGTTTGTTTTAGGCATGGTGAAGTGAGGTACCTCAATATCGAGAGTATATACTAAGAGGGAGCATTACATTTATTGAATGAAATAAGTTATGTAGTTGATTGTATTCTATCAGAAAACATAACAACATCATCTAATTGTAAGTTCTTTGGGGTAATTTTGTGCTTTGTAAATGCTTATCTACATGTTTATCATGTTTTTGAATATGCAAACCTTTTTAATAGATGTCAAAGGAGGAGAGAGTGTTCTTAGAAACTAGGAATGGTGATTTGAGTTAATGGTGTGTGTTTTCCATTATAGTTTTGAGTTATTGCCATCAATGACAAAGGGGGAGATTGTTGAACCTTGGTGCATTGGTGTTATCATTGATGTCGGTGGAATTGATGGAAAATGTGTGAGTGGTGAAGTGAGGATTAGTTTAGGGACATGAAGGTTTATTGGTAGTTCTTTATCGTGTTCATTAATCATTCGGATGGTTTCATGATGAATTTAGGATGTTGCAAGCTTGGTCAGTGAGGTAGGAGACCACCGGAGATATAGATATGGTGGTAATATTATCATATATGTTCTACATGTCATACATGATGATTCTATCATGTGCAAGATATTTTGGAATGAGAAATAGGTCAAATGTTGGGAGTCACAGTTGTAATTGGCTCATGTAGGCCTATCTCTAAATCCTAATGAGGTTTAAAAGTGCATTACAGGTCATGAAAATGCCAGTAAGCATGGGAGTAGCCTAAAAATTTCCTATGGAATGCATGAACATAAAAAGGTTCATTTTAGCTCCTGGAGGAAAACTTCAAAAGTTCACCAAAATTACCTTTAAGGAATGACAAGTAAATACTGAGGTAAATGTGATAGGTTTGAGTTGTAAAGGAAAATATATAGAAAAAAACCTATGGAGTGTGTATAGGGTTATCTTTTAGTGCTTCATGTCAAGTTTCATCTAGTTTTGAAGAGGTTTTTGGAAGTTATGCACGTATTTCTAATACTTGTTTCTTAAGGAATGCAAATTGTGCACCCTACCTTCTTAGCATCCAAGAAAAAATATGGATCCTTCTTCAAATAAATAATAGAATCAATTTTTTAATATAACTCCAAGCATGAGTTGTTGCAAAATGTTTGAGGGTTAAAATTGGAAGAAAAAGAAAGATCTCATCCTTATTCTATCCCTATTTTTCTCTCTCCCAGGCATCCTCTTGGATCGATGGAAGTAAATTTCATTTATTGGTCTTCAAATATCTTGTTTAAGATAATAAAATATTTTCATGGTTGATCAATGATTCCTACAAGTAATTATTATTATCAATGATGTGCAAGCATGTCGGTTTCAAGATAAGGTGTTGGTTCCCAAATTTACCCCGCAGGAGAGGGATGAGATGAAAATGCAAAGACAAATGGGGCAAGGGAGAGTTACCCACATGTTGTGCTATTTTTTAGCCATGGATATGGTCTTCCTCCACTCTCCCACCCATGCTTCCCAAGATAGCGATGGGGAGGCACTGGAAAAAGGGCGTAGCTAATGTCCCTACTACTTTTGACTTCTAATTTAGTTAAGGTGAAAGGACCCGAGATGCAATCAAGGGACTACAGAGATTAGAGCACGAGTCGAGGTAATATCCTGAAACCTCAAAAATAATAAATTAGAACTAGGTGTAACTACTGAATATAACATTCACTTGAAATATTGGTCACTAAGAGCTGCAGACACCCTGATGAATTGATAGGGACCATTAGAGGTAGTTCTAGTATGATCTACACTTTAAATCCAAGGATTTGCATAACTTGTTTCATGTTAGTGATGTAGATTATGGATTTTTGAGTGAAACAACTCTAGGTACCTAAGTTAATGTGGTGCTTCCACATGTGGAATTAAATGATATAAACATGGGGATGAGATCCACACCTAAATTTGGAGTGCTTAGAAAAAGGTTAATCAAATTTTGTGGGTTGAAGAGAAACTTGAAATAAAAAGGGAAGTCGAATTGAGAAACTAGAATTAACTTGGTAAAATGCATGGATAGAATGCCAACCATTGCATTTTTATAATATTACATGATGGTGAGGGAAAAATTGAATGGAAATTTTATAGAACACCGGTTTGCGGAAAGGATCAAGGAAAACAAGGGATCCCGATTCCTGATAACCTAGCTCAATACACCTAAGGATAGATCACCCCATACAAGTTATGCCAAAAAATCTAGATGAAGTGATCCCCATGATTTTATAAGCATACCACATGATCCTACTTAGTTCACCTGAACATTTTAATAGGATTTCAAAATGACATTTCTAGTACACCTGTAAGGCATAAAATTCTTACACCATTACAAGAAAATATCTAGATATACAAAGGGCATTTTGAAATCAAATTACAAACATAATTTACAAAAATTACCATAAAATATGTATATCATTCCATCCTCCATGTTATTTCACAACAAGAACATGAAACACAACAAATCCTAGTAAATTATCTAGGGTAAACCCATAAAGCTTAGGAAAAAACAAGGGAGACATATATTAATGCTCTCAGATATTGTTAATGACTACACGCATGTAATAGCCTTAACATTAATTCCTGGTAAGTGGGTTACATAGAAAAAAACCTTCATCGAACATCATTTCTTCTCCCGGTTGATCATGTATCCACAAATTCCCTCCCATGTTTTTCTTGATAGGTTCCCTCCCTTTTTCGCCAAGACCTATATCCTTTTCTAAACCTTATTTACATCTTATATTGTCTTATTTGTTTAGGGTTTTAAATAATATTCTTCAAATTTCTAACAAATAGGTACTATCCACAACTACTTGGGGTCTCCATGGAATAATGTAGATGATGTAACGCCCCATGTTTTTCTTACTTATATGTCAAAATAATGATAAGACAAGTTTTATCCTATGTTGTTGGCACTCTTGCGTATCAAAAATTAAATGAAAACTTGATGTGAACATGTAATCACAATATCGTGAATAAGCTAAGGATGATCTCCTTAGATAAGAACCCTACTAATATGAGGTCTATCTTAGTGATGAACTATTTTCACTAAGGTGACGTTACGTAGTTTGTAATGTTGTATGTCATAAAATCCTTGGTGTAAATTTAAGCCTTGAAAGTGATTTGCGATGTTGTTGCTTATCTCTATTGAATTGTTAACATTATAGTCTTTATAACTAAGTTATGTTGAGGATTTGACAATTTTTATAGTTTGCTTAATGAATTAATTTGAGATGCGATCAAGACTTATTGTTGGTTTATAATAGGTCTTAAACCGACCATCTGATAATCTACCCATTTTATGACTAATGCCATCATGATCATATTTCCAAGGATAAAGGGGCTATAGTACATCAAGGACTTAATTATTAATAATTAAAGGGCATCAACTCCTTCGAGTATACATGAACAACTTTCTTGATCAACGTTATCATTATATATATATATATATACACACATGTGAATATGTATATATACATATACATATATATGGATTTCAAAAAGGGGATACAATCTAATCCTAGTGGATAGTTCTAAACCTAACATGCAAACCTATTACTTGCAAAGCTAGATGTGAATATAACCTTTAGCTATTTGAAAGGATGTATATGCATATGAAAATAGTATGAAGCCTTAAGTTATGCTAAGAAGGTCATCCGAATTTCTATTTGTATAAAATATGGTTGGTCATTAAAAAGGATATAATATTGCACAAATTCAAATAGTTGATGAGGTGCTAACCATCACCTAATATATGTACTTTAGTCCCTTAATTATTTATTGATTAACTCCACCAACTGATTTTGGAGTGAAGTATTTTAGTTGTTTAAATCACCTTGCATGGCATGAAGTGTGAGTTGCTAAATTTAAAGGAGAGCTAATAATAGTTGGTAGAAAGCTCCATTAACTATGTATTTAATGTATTTTAATGCTCGTATTCCTCAAGAAGTGCATGAATGGTTTGGGGGAAAAAGGAGTTTAGTATCGATTCATTTCATTACATGAAACTTGCAGAAGCTCTTTATGCAAAGTGGAACTATGTGTTGATGCGAGTTTGCATGGAGAAAACAACAGTTGAGTAGTTGGAACAACAAGTTCCTAGACTCATTAAAATATCATGGGAAATTTGTGATCTGTTGAATGAAGGAACTCATTTCAAAGGTTAGGGATCTTCAGAAGAATCGTGAAAGTTTTTTTCAAGAAAAGAAATCACCAAGATGACAGGGCATGACACGCTCTGAAATTTTCATAATTTCTTACTTTATCGAGTGATTTCACAAAAATAACTTTGTATTGAATGATTTTGTGTTTGTAATCTTTGAGATGAAGAATCATTTAATATTGCTCTGTGGAGTTCTAATTACTATGGATTCGTGATATATGTTGTTAAAATTAATTAACTACGTACGAGACTCCAATAAGGATGATTATCGTTAAGAAAAGATTATGATCTTGAAATATTAAAGACTACTCGTAGTGATTAATGGGTTTGTCTTGATACACCAGATTGCTGAAATCTTATCAGTAGTTGAGAAATGACATTTTCACATACAATAGAAAACCTTGTTTAATTGTTACTCATCTCTCCATGGACTTGAATAATTATGGCAAGGTATTGTGGTATGCTGGAAAGTATTTTGTGTGAGTTTTGTTGCGAGATGTATTTTCTTGACCTAGTGTTTGTTGGATATACATAACTCGGGTTCGATTTTGTAAATAAATCTATGCCTTTGGAGTCGTGTTGGTCTTGTATGAGGCTTGTATGCACTTATAATTAACCTAGTTTTATTTAAATAAGTATTAGTATTCAAGAAATAAAAAACAACTTAATTTATTATTATCATTGGGTTGTAGATAATAAGGACAGTTGTAATAATTACAAGGTCTCCATCTTTGACCTTGAATAGGCAAGTTTAGAATGGTATTTTTGGTCTACTCCAGAGCCACTATGATGGCTTGGCTGAATCACTGAGTTTTCTAATAGATAACTGTTGTATCTTGTTTACAATTTAAGATTGTATAAGTTCCAGATACTTCATTCTATTATATCATGTTGATCTCCTTGTTGTTTCGTTAATAATTCTAGAACTATTCCAACTTCTTTAGAGTTTAAAGCTGGTTATGGAAAGGTTATATTGAGATTTAATTACTGATATGGTTAATTCCAGTTTGTTAAAATCTCATCACTTATGTTCCATTTTAGCCTCTATAGTGGAGGATGGACATTCTCCTGTAAAAACTTGTATGTTACTTAGTGGGCTAATTTATTCACTACTATTACTAAGCTTGGTTCTTTTTACAATTCTTGCTGAGATCAAAAGTGATGTCAACTTCAACTAAGAATCTCCTTCCTCTTGTAAGAGATGCATTTCACTGTTGACCATTAGGAAACCATCCTAGAAAGTGAGCTGATCTTCTAGGAGTTTATGCATTAGTTTTCTCGGTGGAAAAGGTGTTAAACAATTCCTTTTATTAAGCATGCCTCATCTCAACATATAATCTAGTAATGATAGTAGAGTTTGATTTCTTGACCCTCACACTCTTATCGTGCTTGCTAGATTTATTGATTACCTTTTCAAAGAGCTAAACCTGTAATAAAGGTTTGATGATTAGCTATCATTATTATGACCCACTATTTAAATCAGTGTTAGAAGGTTTAAAGGAAATACCTTGAGCTATCCCTTGAGTTTTGATGATCCCTTTCTATGGGCTGATCATTTTATTGGAAGATGAGTTTATGTTTTATTTGTTAGAAACTAAATCCTTAAGTTAGGCTGAGATTAAGGTTGTACCAAATTAGGAAGACTCTTAGATTCGGGGTTCTAAAGTTGGTAGTATTACCCTCTTTAGTAATTTACACGGTCTAAGTTGTAGAACACATTGTCTTACTATGTGTTCTATTAAGAAACTGGAGGCATTGATTTTGAATAGTAACCCATTATGGAACAATATGGTAAGTTATATACTTTTACTCTTATATTAGATGATAACTGGATTTGTCCTTTAACGAGTTTGTGAGATGTGACAGATCCTCTCTGGGTTTAATAATTCTGATTTGGATTTGTGATATATCTACAAACCCGGAAGTGACTCTTTCTCTTATAAGAAAACTATACTCAGTTTCATTTATTAATTTTGGTGTTTCCTTGACATTTTCAAAATTCCTTATTGACCTTTTTAGATTGTGTCATGAATTTAGTTCAGTATGATCTAACCTTGTTCAGTAGAATGGGTTAGGAGATTGTTCTTAAATTGAGAAGTCATGTGAAGTCTTAACTTACTGGAAAAAGGTGGTTTGCTAGAAGTTGAAATTTGTATTGAGAAAACTCTTGGGATATTAAAAGTTCAGATGAACTGTTTGGGTAAGTAACAAGTATCTTATCTCGTTAACTCATGGTGCCTAATCTCTTCTAGACTTGTAAAGACCTTAGTATTTATTAGGTCTTGATGTGATGAAACATATCTGAAGAAGGAATTGCGAACTCTTTTCTATTCTTAGAATGCTCATTTAAGTTCTTAAGATGATGTAAGTATTATATGTAATTTGTTACTTAATTTATACCTGATTGCTATATGGAAGGATGCCATGAATGTTCTCTTCCACTTATCCTCGAGGTGAAATGCTCTAATATTGTATTTTTAGCTAAATACTTTTGATGTCTTGGTATTATTGCTTGAACCTTAGCAGTCCTTATGGATGTTTGAAACCCTCTTTATATCTATTGTGAAGATTTGGGAGATTGATTGAATGTATTCTTGATATTTATATGGTTACTTAATGGTTGAGTAAAACAATTTCAGGCATGCAAGTATGGGATTGCATGAGTGAAATCTTGTTACTCTTATACGGTAATCTTTAAATATTTATAATTCTCATGTATCTTATGAATTGTATGGTTGTTTCTGAGTGACTGAAGTAGTTGTATGGAAAAGTAAATCTGAAATTGATTTCTTCCATGGTTCATTAAATTGCTTGTTTCTATCATGTTATAGAAAGAATTGTTTATCTACTTAAGCTTTGAAATATTGATTCATAAAAATAATATGGGTTATTTCTATGAAATAATTAAGTAGAGTATGTCATTATGGTAAGTTGGTGCTTATCATGCTCAATTCTTGTGAACTGAATCGTGCTAACAATTTTGCAGATAAATGTAAAGAGGGAAGGGTGAAGTATTTAGTTTTATATATTATTATGATCAAGGAAAGTTTGAAGATATGAATGACTTGAATGTTCATGACTGAAATACATCTTCTTGGAAATGGAAAAGGCTTTGCATCTTGAATATAACTATTTTATTCATTTAATTTTTTTTTGTCATGCCTAAAAGAATGAGTTGTATTTATCTCATAAATTCAATTAAGATAGACTTCTTGCTGATTTATATATTGTTAAGTAAGTGGTTGATTGTCGATTGATGAGTTATGAGTCATAAATCTATCAAGTTAAGAAATCAGTATCTACAATACTATTGTATTAATCATTAGTATCAAACATGTAGTAAGTACTATACACATATTATGTGTGAGATTCTAAGGATCTTATAAGGGACTATTGGAGGAACGTTGTCTAAAAATATCTTGTTCTAAGTAATTATATGATAAGCATACTTGGAAATAAGTTGAGGTTGCTAATGGATAACTACCTCATTATAAAATGCAATATATCAACCTACTTGTAACCGGTGATAAGTTCTCCAGAGGTTTTGTATAGAATGTACACAACCAAAAAAGATATCTAGAAGTAAGATTGTCTAATCTTAATGACCGCTGATAAGAAGGCAGCTTGGATTAACATGAAACCATGAAAAGGTTATGTTAATCAGATACTTCTACGCTATGGCTGTTTTATAAACACATGTTAAACTAACTCTTATCAAAGATATAATAATTTATTATTGATTTCTAAGGGAAATCAACTCTAAGTCCTATACAAGGACGCTACACATAAGCTACAAAAAGATGGGCTTATGGTAATCTTACATGACTATATTTTGATTATGGTTTCACTTTTCGGGAATTGAAAAATTGTGATACATTGTGTTATCGAAGAGTTTACTCAAAGATATGGAATATTTTTAATTAGGGGATGCCCCATGATGCATCATTATGAGCACCTAATAATGTTGGATAGCATGGAAGTAATATACAACATGCTTACTAAGTTAAAATAACATAGCATTAAAATCTCATCCCTAGTCAATATTGTTATTATCTCTAAAGAGAATTAGAGAGTTATATTTTAAAAGGATATGACAAGGAAACATAAATGAGTGTTTCACCTATTTCTTAGATTATTTATTTGAAGTGTTGATGAAATGAGATAGGGTAACAGGCGTAGGAGGAATACCTGTTGAAATGTCGGTTGATGGGTTGTTGTGTGCGTATGACTTCGAATCCACGATGATCGTGAGAGCTTCTTGTTGTTGCAGAAACCAGCAGCACCCTTGGATGCAAATCAGGTTTCTAAGTTGATGTTTTAGGCATCCAGTGTGATTGCACAACATTGAAACCTCTCTCCAAGTGTGGGACTTGTAAAATGAGAGAGGAATCTCCAGATTAGAGGCTGGTTCCTCAAAATCCTCTGATCAGATCCATTATTTGCACAACTGCAGAGGTTTGAATCCTAATCTACTCTAAATTTCAAAGGGACAAAGGTAGAAGAGTGCAAAAATTGAAACTAAACTAATGCTAATGATGGTGATGCACCAAAGGAGTTGTAGACACCTGCTGCTACATAAAAATACACAATCCACAAGAAAACACAGCACAAAACATGCACAAATTTCTCAAAATGTAATGAAAGATCAGGAAAACAATGATAGATATATGAAAGGATTGAGGGATTTTAATCACAGAACATATATTAACATTCCATGTCCAATACAATGCATTACAGTGATCTAGAGGCAAAAAGAGGTGTTGTATTACATGGAAAGGTAAAAATCTTCACAAATTCTGCCAAGGAGGAAGAAAAAGGAAGTTGCAGAGCTGAAAAGGTGTCTCCTTTGCAAAATGAACTCATTCTGGCTTTTACAATGCATGGGTCGAGCCCAGGAGAGAGAAAATGTGAAAAAATGTGGGAGCCATTACCCATTGAATGAAGATGCATTAAAACAACATGGAGGTCCTTACAAACCCATGCCCTGACATTTTTGACCATACTGAAGAAGAATGCGACCCATTTTGCATTAAAACTGGTTGTTGAAATGTCATTTCTGGCCATGACCACGTGCCAGAGGCGTTTCTCAATTTTCTCTCTCAAAACTGAACCAAAATGCAAAAATGACCCCGGAATCTTATAGAGAATTTCACTAGCTTTCCATTTATATAAAGAACACGAAAAACTGAGCTCTCGATCGAAAGATATGTCAATTTGAAGTTTTAGGTCAAAATAGGACCAAATCGAGTCGGTGGGAAAATTCAAATTTTTGCACCTTTTTGGTCATTTGGAAAATTTTCCAAAATTTCCCCACACTCCACCACTCTAGGTGCCACATGGTGGCATCTCATTGGCTGCGGGCCTTTCAAGGGAAAATTTTTCCAAAAAACTCTGCCGAGCCATAACATCAAAAATACATGGAGTTAGGAGGAAAACTTTACCTTTCTGGAAAGATGAGAAAGAGCTCTATCCAATGGTGCCACTTCTAGAAGGTTTTGAGTTCTGAAGGCAAAATTTTGTGGACTCGAGGCACAAGAGAGGGAAGAATGGGAGGAGTTAGCCACAAAATGAGCAAGGGGCACATTTTGGATAATAATTTGACGACTCGGATGGGTCATCTCGCTCTTTGGATGAAGTTACCAGTTTCCTGAAGCATCCATTGGGCATGGAGTCATGAGTTGTAACCTGTAAACTGATCTAAACTTTGAAAACCTCCTCTCTGAGCCACTTGAAACCCACTGAAATGGAGTCGTTCTCACCAAAATGCCACTTTGAATGGACTATGCAAGAGCAAAACCAACACCACAAAAACTATGTACAGAACTGAAAATCATACATGCTCCAAATGGAACATGCAGAGTGTGCACAAGCACTTCTTCTGCTAAAAGAAAACCTACCTACTCTACTCTAACTGAAGCAAAGGCAAGCTAAACAAACCCTGCAATTGGTTGTGAGAAATAGCTTCCCTTTCTCAAAAGTGGTAGCCATGCAATTGATTTGGAGCTGATCATGGCTGTTAGGATGAGTGGAAAATCAACAAGAAGCTGGTCTCCCACCCAAATCATCAAGGTATCAGCTGAAGGTGAATCCAATACCTCTTTTAGTTGCTCTACATTTGGATTGAAGAGGTATGACAGCTGATCCTTGGTACTTTGTAGCTCATCCTCATGCTTAGAAGCAAGCATGACTGGTTGTGACTTCTCCTTTGACTCCAATGAAGTCAAATACCTTATTGGGCAAGGTATGATCCATTTGATATGCCCATAGCTCTGATTTTCAACTCCAAAAATGGAGTCTTCTTGTAGACCCTCCTAAATGGATGGTGTGGAAGAAATGGTGAAATTCCTCTGTCCTTTCTCTTCCTCCAATGAAGAACATGAAAGATTAAAATCTTCCAATCTTGGTTCCAAAGAGCTGCTATAAGATGCGAAGCTACTACCAAATGAATGTTCTCCTTCATGACACGACTCAAGTGTTTGGAATGTGGATGATGAAAGAGAGAATGGTGGAAACTTAATCGGCTCTTCTCCATCAAAACAGTCCTCTAAATCTGATAGATAAACTACCTCATGGCTATCCTGCTGCAAATGCTCCACTTCGTCCATGGTGTCTTCTTGATCTGTAACTTGACCACCATGGTTTCTTTCACCTTCCAACATTGAGTTTGAGAGATCAAACTCCTCTTCAGCACTAGAACTCGGGAGAGATGAAGTAGAAAAAAGAACTAAAGGTTCTCCCATAGCTTGCTTTGTGCTCAAAGCCCTTGGATCTGTAATTTTCTCCTCCACAACTAGAATGTGCTCCTCTTCTTTTAGATCTGGAGTAGCTTCTCCTTTCTCTACTACTTGAAGACAATCCTGCTGTTGATAGAACTCTTCCTCTAGCACGAAGTTCGTCAAGTCAAACTCTTCAATCTGCTGCTCTAGAGGACAAGTTGGGACTACAAGATCTTCTTCTAAGCTTTCTTCCTCTATGGCTGATTGTGCAACTTGAATTGAATCAGCATTCCCTTCAAATAGAGTGCCAACATGGACACTACTTTATGAGCAAACTGAATGCTGATATGCTTCTTCTTTTTGCTCTTCTTCTGCTGCGACAAAATCAGTCTTAACCACCACCTGTTCTCCAACTCCAACCTCTTTTGAAGGCTTAACCATCAAGGGGATCTTTTTCATCCCAAATTTTGAAGCCAAACTCCTCAAGTTGTTTGTCATTTCTTTTCTGTTGGGCTCCTCTTCTTGCTGTCCTTCATGGCTGATTTTTGCAATTTCTTCTTCCCCACATGGAATTGGGAATGCAAGAGGAGGGATGGGTTGTAACTCGATTGATTTGGCAATTTTTTGTGGTGGTAGAGGAGGTGAAACCTCTTGTTTCTTTGGAGGAGAGTGTATTTCTTTTAGCTCTTGTGGAGGGGATGACTATTTGGAAGGAAAAAGGAAAGAAGAATTGAGGTGTGGTGGAAGACTGAGAGGTGGAGACATGGGATCAAAATTTGGGACAGCACATGGAGAGTTTAGAATTTGCAATTCCAAATGAGATGACGCTGCTTGAGTAATGGGAAGAGAAAAACCAGATGATGGTGTAGAACTTACCCATTGACAAGGTTGTTCAACAACAAGTGTATAGGCCTCTATTTCCGCTTTCCATTGTGCAAGTTGGAGCAGCATCTTCATCATGAAGTCCAGCTTCTCCTGAGGGCTGAAGTGTCTTGGAAAAGGGCCTCCCCATGGACAAGGAGTCCTGTAACCAATTCTGAAAGCTTTCATTTGAGCTGTTGCTCTTGATTGCACCATCTTTGCCTCCATCTTTTGGATTTGTTCCAGCAGATATGCATTTTCTTCTTGACTGCCCTCATAACCAGCATACCCTTGTGCTTGACATGATTCATATCCAAACTGACTTTGGCACTACTACTCATATGGGTATGCATAATGATCTTGAATATGCTCAAAATGTTGATTTGAGAAAGTTGTAATACATGTTGGAGGTGGAATATACTGCTATTGTTGATGTGAATTCCATGATGGAAATGAAGTCATGATTACACAACTTCATGGAATGGAAAAGAATGGAAATGATGGAAAGAAGAATGGATGGAAATGAATGGAAAACAGGTCTGTAACTTAGAGAATGAGTTGTTTACCGGATGGAGTCGCCGATGTGCTTTTAAAAGTGCCTCCAAAAGTTTGAATCTTTAACGAAACACACCAACGTATCAAAGATAAAGTGGAAGACCTCTAAGGTCCCACCGGTGCAAAAAAACTGTTGTTGCAAATCAGCAAGCACTCCGGATGCAAATCAGGTTTCTAAGTTGATGTTTCGGGCATCCGGTGTGATTGCACAACATTGAAAACTCTCTCCAAGTGTGGGACTTGTAAAATGAGAGAGGAATCTCTAGATTAGAGGTTGGTTCCTCAAACTCCTCTGATCAGATCCATTATTTGCACAATCGCAGAGGTTTGAATCCTAATCTACTCTAAATTTCAAAGGGACAAAGGTAGAAGAGTGCAAAAATTGAAACTAAACTAATGCTAATGATGGTGATGCACCAAAGGAGTTGTAGACACTGCTACTTGCATAAAAATACACAATCCACAAGAAAACACAAAACAAAACATGCACAAATTGCTCAAAATGTAATGAAAGATCAGGAAAACAATGATAGATATATGGAAGGATTGAGGGATTTTAATCACAGAACATATATTAACATTCCATGTCCAATACAATGCATTACAGTGATCTAGAGGCAAAAAGAGGTGTTGTATTACATGGAAAGGTAAAAATCTTCACAAATTCTACCAAGGAGGAAGAAAAAGGAAGTTGCAGAGCTGAAAAGGTGTCTCCCTTTGCAAAATGAACTCATTCTGGCTTTTACAATGCATGGGTAAAGCCCAGGAGAGTGAAAACGTGAAAAAACATGGGAGCCATTACCCACCGAATGAAGATGCATTAAAACAACATGGAGGTCCTTACAAACCCATGCCCTGAAATTTTTGACCATATCTTGAAGAAGAATGCGACCCATTTCGCATTAAAACCGGTTGTTGAAATGTCATTTACGCCATGACCACGTGCCAGAGGCATTTCTTGATTTTTTCCTCAAAACTGAACCAAAATGTAAAAATGACCTAAAAATATTGTAGATAATTTCAACAGCTTTCCATTGATATAAAGAACGTGAAAAACCGAGCTCTGGATCGAAAGATATGGCGATTTGAAGTTTTAGGTCAAAACAGGACCAAATCGGGTCGGTGGGAAAATTCAAATTTTTGCACCTTTTTGGTCATTTGGAAAATTTTCCAAAATTTCCCCACACTCCACCACTCTAGGTGCCATGTGGTAGCATCTCATTGGCTGCGGGCCTTTTAGGGAAAATTTTTCCAAAAAACTCCGCCGAGCCATAACTTCAAAAATACATGGAGTTAGGAGGAAAAATTTACCTTTCTGGAAAGCTAAGAAAGAGCTCTATCCAATGGTGCCACTTCCAAAAGGTTTTGAGTGCCTGAAGGCAAAATTTTGTGACTGAGGCACAAGAGAGGTAAGAATGGGAGGAGTTAGCTACAAAATGAGCAGGGGGCACATTTTGGATAACAATTTTGGTGACTCAGAGGGGTCATCTGCCTGCTGGATGAAGTTACCAGTTGCCTGAAGCATCCATTGGGCATGGAGTCATGAGTTGTAACCTGCAAACTGATCTGAACTTTGAAAACCTCCTCTCTGAGCCACTTGGAAACCCACTGAAATGGAGTTGTTCTCACCAAAATGCCACTGAAATGGACTGTGCAAGACCAAACCCAGCACCAAAAAAACTATGTACAGAACTGAAAATCTTACATGCTCCAAATGGAACATGCAGAGTGTGCACAAGCACTTCTTCTGCTAAAAGAAAACCTACCTACTCTACTCTAACTGGAAGCAAAGGCAAGCTAAACAAACCCTACAATTGGTTGTGAGAAATAGCTTCCCTTTCTCAAAAGTGGCAGCCATGCAATTGATTTGGAGCTGATCATGGTTGTTAGGATGAGTGGAAAATCAACAAGAACCTAGTCTCCTACCCAAATCATCAAGGTATCAGCTGAAGGTGAATCCAATACCTCTTTTAGTTGCTCTACATTTGGATTGAAGAGGTATGACAGCTGATCCTTAGTAATTTGTAGCTCATCCTCATGCTTAGAAGCAAGCATGACTGGTTGTGACTTCTCCTTTGACTCCAATGAAGTCAAATACCTTATTGGACAAGGTATGATCCGTTTGATATGCCCATAGCTCTGATTTTCAACTCCAAAAATGGATGGTGTGGAAGAAATGGTGAAATTCCTCTGTCCTTTCTCTTCCTCCAATGAAGAACATGAAAGATTAAAATCTTCCAATCTTGGTTCCAAAGAGCTGCTATAAGATGCAAGCTACTGCAAATGAATGTTCTCCTTCATGACAGTAGACTCAAGTGTTTGGAATGTGGATGATGAAAGAGAGAATGGTGGAAACTCAACTGGCTCTTCTCCATCAAAATAGTCCTCCAAATCTGACAGATAAACTACCTCATGGCTGTCCTGCTGCAAATGCTCCACTTCCTCCATGGTGTCTTCTTGATCTGTAACTTGACCACCATGGTTTCTTTCACCCTCCAACATTGAGTTTGAGAGATCAAACTCCTCTTCAGCACTAGAACTCGGGAGAGATGAAGTAGAAAAAAGAACTGAAGGTTCTCCCATAGCTTACTTTGTGCTCAAAGCCCTTGGATCTGCAATTTTCTCCTCCACAACTAGAATGTGCTCCTCTTCTTTTAGATCTAGAGCAGCTTCTACTTTCTCTACTACTTGAAGACAATCCTGCTCTTGATAGAACTCTTCCTCTAGCATGAAGTTCGTCAAGTCAAACTCTTCAATCTGCTGCTCTAGAGGACAAGTTGGGACTGCAAGATCTTCTTCTAAGCTTTCTTCCTCTATGGCTGATTGTGTAACTTGAATTGAATCAGCATTCCCTTCAAATAGAGTGCCAACATGGACACTTTACTTTAGCAAAACCGATTGCTGATCTACTTCTTCTTTTGCTCTTGTTCTACTACCCAAAATCAGTCTTAACCACCACCTGTTCTCCAACTCCAACCTCTTCTGAAGGCTTAACCATCAAGGGGATCTTTTTCATCCCAAATTTGGCAGCCCAACTCCTCAAGTTGTTTGTCATTTCTTTTCTATTGGGCTCCTCTTCTTGCTATCCTTCATGGCTGATTTTTGCAATTTCTTCTTCCCCACATGGAATTGGGAATGCAAGAGGAGGGATGGGTCGTAACTCAATTGATTTGGCAATTTTTTGTGGTGGTAGAGGAGGTAAAACCTCTTATTTCTTTGGAGGAGAGCGTATTTCTTTTAGCTCTTGTGGAGGGGATGACTATTTGGAAGGAAAAAGGAAAGAAGAATTGAGGTGTGGTGGAAGAATGAGAGGTGGAGACATGGGATCAAAATTTGGGATAGCAGATGGAGAGTTTAGAATTTGCAATTCCAAATGAGATGATGCTGCTTGAGTAATGGGAAGAGAAAAACCAGATGATGGTGTAGAACTTACCCATTGACAAGGTTGTTCAACAACAAGTGTATAGGCCTCTATTTCTGCTGTCCATTGTGCAAGTTGGGGCAGCATCTTCATCATGAAGTCCAGCTTCTCCTAAGGGCTGAAGTGTCTTGGAAAAGGGCCTCCCCATGGACAAGGAGTCCTGTAACCAATTCTGAAAGCTTTCATTTGAGTTGTTTCTCTTGATTGCACCATCTTTGCCTCCATCTTTTGGATTTGTTCCAGCAGATCTGCATTTTCTTCTTGACTTCCCTCACAACCAGCATACCCTTGTGCTTGACATGCTTCATATCCAAACTGACTTTGGCACTGCTGCTCATATGGGTATGCATACTGATCTTGAATCTGCTCAAAATGTTGATTTGAAAGAGTTGTAATGCATGTTGGAGGTGGAATATACTGCTGTTGTTGATGTGAATTCCATGATGGAAATGAAGTCATGATTGCACAACTTCATGGAATGGAAAAGAATGAAAATGATGGAAAGAAGAATGGATGGAAATGAATGGAAAATAGGTCTGCAACTTAGAGAATGAGTTGTTTACCAGATGGAGTCGCCAGATGTGCTTTTGAAAGTGCCTCCAAAAGGCTGAATCTTTAACAGGAACACACCAACCTATCAAAGATAAAGTGGAAGACCTCTAAGGTCCCACCGGCATGCCAAAACTATTGTTGCAAATCAGCAGCACCCCTGGATGCAAATCAGGTTTCTAAGTTGATGTTTCAGGCATCCAGTGTGATTGCACAACATTGAAACCTCTCTCCAAGTGTGGGACTTGTAAAATGAGAGAGGAATCTCCATATTAGAGGCTGGTTCCTCAAACTCCTCTGATAAGATCCATTATTTTCACAACTGCAGAGGTTTGAATACTAATCTACTCTAAATTTCAAAGGGAAAAAGGTAGAAGAGTGAAAAAATTGAAACTAAACTAATGCTAATGATGGTGATGCACCAAAGGAGTTGTAGACACCTGCTGCTGCATAAAAAATACACAATCCACAAGAAAACACAGCACAAAACATGCACAAATTGCTCAAAATGTAATGAAAGATCAGGAAAACAATGATAGATATATGAAAGGATTGAGGGATTTTAATCACAGAACATATATTAGCATTCCATGTCCAATACAATGCATTACAGTGATCTACAGGAAAAAAGAGGTGTTGTATTACATGGAAAGGTAAAAATCTTCACAAATTCTACTAAGGAGGAATAAAAAGGAAGTTGCAGAGCTGAAAAGGTGTCTCCTTTGCAAAATGAACTCATTCTAGCTTTTACAATGCATGGGTCGAGCCCAGGAGAGAGAAAATGTGAAAAATGTGGGAGCCATTACCCATTGAATGAAGATGCATTAAAACAGCATGGAGGTCCTTACAAACCCATGCCCTGACATTTTTGACCATACTGAAGAAGAATGCGACCCATTTTGCATTAAAACTGGTTGTTGAAACATCATTTCTGGCCATGACCACGTGCCAGAGGTGTTTCTCAATTTTCTCTCTCCAAACTAAACCAAAATGCAAAAATGACCCTGAATCTTGTAGAGAATTTCACCAGCTTTCCATTGATATAAAGAACGTGAAAAACCGAGCTCTGGATCGAAAGATATGGCGATTTGAAGTTTTAGGTCAAAACAGGACCAAATCGGGTCGGTGGGAAAATTCGAATTTTTGCACCTTTTTGGTCATTTGGAAAATTTTCCAAAATTTCCCTGCACTCTGCCACTCTAGGTGCCACGTGGCGGCATCTCATTGGCTGCGGGCCTTTCAGGGGAAATTTTTCCAAAAACTCCACCGAGCCATAACTTCAAAAATACATGGAGTTAGGAGGAAAACTTTACCTTTCTGGAAAGCTGAGAAAGAGCTCTATCCAATGGTGCCACTTCCAGAAGGTTTTGAGTGCCTGAAATAAAAATTTTATGACTGAGGCACAAGAGAGGGAAGAATGAGAGGAGTTAGCCACAAAATGAGTAGGGGGCACATTTTGGATAACAATTCCTTTTGGCTAGGAGGAACTAATTATAAAGAAAACAAGACCACTAGAAGGAATTAAACAATATGGGCAAAGTGAACATCGTAGCGTAAACTAGATTTGGGAAGTATGATACTTCTTAGATGGTTGTCAATCCACTTTTTTAAACAATTTAATGGTGTAAACAAAGTAAATCCTATTGCTATTTTAAAATGATTTAGGTATCTCACTTAAAACGCAATAAGAAAATAGATCTAATCTAATAGGCTAAGCTAGAATAGGATCCAAAGGTCAAATGGCTGGTTCTAGGTCTTTAGAGGTCTGATAAAGGTCTTAGGTAGGTCACGGGTAAATGAGGGTGAAATAAAATTAGGTGGGTAGGTCTCTATTTAGGGCTATGTGGGCAAACACGAGAGACCGATGTCGATCGAGGTGACCGAACGACGGTTAGGTATAACCGATGTGTGGGAAAACACAGAGATCGGTGTCATTCGAGGTGACCGATGACGGTTAGGTATAACCAGTGTGTGGGAAAACATAGAGACCAAAGTGTCGACGGGGGTGACCAATGATGGTTAGGTATAATCGGTGCCGATTCTTCGAGATCTGGAAATGTCACGAATAGGTGGGTCTCCTTTGTGGTTGCGCAAAAAGGACTTTGGGTTTGTTAGGATGATCTATTGGGTGACAGAGGAGTGGGCTTTTGCAAGGTTTTTATGGGTATATTGAGGTGAAAATGTTGGAGAAGGTCAATAGGGAGCAAGATAAACAATGGATGATAAAATAATGATGAAATGAAATAACCAGAAAGTATGATATTGTACTCACTTAGATTTCATTCCCGAGGGCTGTATGTGAAGGATGGAGGTGTTGATGATGGGGTTAAAGGTTGCAGTGATCACCAACTGAAGAAAAGCTTCTGCATGGGCTGCATGCACACTCCTCTTTGCTTGGATAGGTCAGATCATTGTTGGGATGGCTATGTAGGAGAAGATGCTCAATCTCCTTCCTTGGATGTGAGTTTTTGCTAGAATTGGCTTTCTGAAGATGCGTTATCTCTTTGAGATGTGTTCTTGCTCATCAAATTTCTCCCAATTTTTTGCCAACTTCCGAGTTCCAACTTCCAACCTTGACAATAAGGTTGTTTTGGGTTAAAAGGGTAACCGACGGTGGTCCGACTTAACCGGTGATGGTTAGGGGTAATCGACGTCGGTCAAGGTGAGATTTCCTAGGTTTACTAAACTAGGGAGATCCTCTGTATTTCCTTGGATCTCATGTCATTATCCAATGAATTAGACTCGAGCCTCTTGTAAGCATGTAGGAATGTGGTTAGAGGGAATGTAGGCATTGATTTTAGGGTTTTGGTAAGTATTAGTTAGTTATGGCAACTTGCTAAGAATAGGTCTTAGGTTGAGTTAGCTTAGTGAGGTGTCTAAGTCAATCGTGTGTAGATATTATTTAAATAATAAATATAGTGAGGATAATGCATTAATTTAATTTAATTAATTAAATTAATATTAGTGAGTGAAGAGGGACATGGCTAGGTGAATGTGATGAAGGTTGCTTATATGTTGAGGGACGAAAGGGAGTGTGACCTAATTTTAGTGTCTACATTTTGCCCCTTTTGTTGCATAGCTTGTATTGGTAAATGATGCTAACAAAAATAAGATGTGGTTGCCCCATGTGAGGGTGAAGGTGATACCCCTCAAACTAGAAATTGATGAGGTAGCGAGGTTGAAGTGGTGAATGGTGTGATGAAAGGTAAATGTGAAGAAAAGGAAAATGGGTACATGGGAAAAGGTGTGAAAGGTCTACTTAGGAGATGTAGGTAATGGGTCGAAAGTCAAAGGTAGCAAAATTCAAATGTACGCACACGTATAAACTACAGCACACTACTAGGTTGAAGAGCAGGTGAAATCTACATCGTCTAAGGTCGATAGGTTTATCCAAACAAGGTTGAAGTGAATGCGGTATCCAAGGTATAGGATAAGGTCAGAAAGCACAATGTAGGTTAGGTGCAAGAATGTTTAGGTATGTTCCGGTACACTAAAGGTATGGTTAGGATAAATGGTCATGACAATAGGCTAGGTAAGGTCATTAGGTCAATCAACACAGGTAACAATGCTACAAGGTATAGCAAACACATGAGGTCAAAGGTCACTAGCGATGGTCTAGGTCCAAATATCTAGGTCACGGCATGGGTAAGGCTGAGGTAGGGGTAAAATAATGAGTCCCCAAAGGAGGAAAAATGGAGGTAGTAAAGGATGAGGTTAGGAAAGGTAAGGTTATGGGTTAGGTAAAGGGTGGATGGGGTGAAGGAACAAGGTAAAGGGTCGGGTAAAATGGAAAAGTAGGGGCAATGTGTAGGTAAGGGTGACCGATGGCGGTCATGGATAACCGACATTGGTATAGGAAAACTAATGACGGTTAGGTAGGGCACGAGACCGATGCCGATATAGGGAACCGACATTAGTTAGGTTAGGTTTGGTATAAAAATAAAAATCCACATTTTTATTATTCATTTGTGAATTGTGAAGTGAAGAAATGACAAAAAAGAGAAAATTTAGAAAAGTGTCAAGAGGAATCGGGACGAGAGTTGGAAGTGTGATTGGATGGTGGTTGGGTTGGTGAGTAGCGGGTCCATGAGATCAGGGCGAGAGAGTTGATTGGTTGGAGGGTGCGGGTAGATAGTTGGTGATGGCAGAGGTGGGAGAGGGATCGGGCGACCACCAAAGATAGCCATAGCCGCCAGACATGCCACCGAGATGGCGGCAGCACGACAAGGTAAGTGCCTAACTCTTTAATGTTAATTAGATAGAGTAGATGGTGTAATAATTGGTATTTGTAGGGTTTTGTGGGTGTTTGTATTTTGTGGGCAAGAAAAAAGTTAAATCAGGTATGGGGGGAAAAATGGGCAAAAAAGAGGGTGGTAGGAAATTGGACGGAGTGGGGTGGGTAGGGGTTTTGGGGTAGTGTAGGTCAGTGTAGGTGGGGTAAAAGGGATAGGTGGGATGGTTTTAGAAAAAGGGGGTTTGGGGAGTCACGGATTTTTCGTGATAATGATCGGCATCGATCAAGCTTGGCCAATGTCGGTCGGGTAGAATTGGGATCGGTCACCTAACAAGTGACCGATGTTGGTTACGTGGTAACCATGGTCGGTCAAGTTGAACTAGTATCGGTCACCAAATAGGTGACCAATGTCAGTTTAAGGGTGACCAAATTTAGTTAGGATGAACATGCACCGGTCGGGATTTTAGGCACAAGGGTCCAAAAAATGATGTAGGTGAGGTGGTTGAGATGGGTAGGGTAAAAATAGGGTGGTGGGTAATGATAAGTGATGAATATGGTCATGGTAAAGGTAGATTAATGTTGTGCTTTGGATTGGATACATGGGAGGTCACATCTACATATGTGAGATAGGGTTCCACCACTACTGGTGACATTGTATGCCTAGCAAGCCCTTTAGAGCTACAACACGTGGAGGTAGTGGGCTTGAGTGGTATTCGGTGCTACCGACATGCTGTTCGATAGCCTAGTTTTATGGTCACGCTCATCGATAGATGGGACTCCGTGACAAAAATGTTCCACCTTCCGATGGGTGAGATGACTATGACCCTGGAGGATGTGTTTCAGATTCTCAGGTTACCCATATTGGGGGCCCAGGTGTACTCTATCTCCTTCGAGGCCTAAGAGGAGCTGATCAGGACCGTATTTGGTGAGGGGGAGGTGGAGATGAGCTCCGATAGTGCCAGTTTTAGCTATGGAGGGATGTATCTAGCCCATCCAAATGAGATGAGGCTAGTAGTTTTGTTGATGGAGGTAGTGTGCTACTATACACTGCCTGATGCAAAGGGTGGATACTTTCCTTGATCATTAATGGGGGTGCTCCATGATATGATGGTGCATGAGACATGGTTTTCCTGGGCACCAACATTCTTGGTGTAGCTATACAGAGAGTTATGGGAGTATGGGTGGTTGTATGCGGTTTAGCTTTGTGTTATAAATTTATCTTTTTGCACTCTGGGCCTATGAGCACATAGTTTGTGTTCAACCTATAGGGATTCCTTGAGCATATGCATACCCACCGAGATGTGTGTGGTTGGGATATAGGAGATGGGTGCCAGGTGGTAGGAGAGCGGAGGTCAAATAGGCCGACATATGATGTGGCCCATTTTTAGTAGTTGTTGGAGGGGTTGTCAAGAGTGGACATTATCTAGAGGCCATATGTGGGATTCCCCTCATATAGGCACATGCATGAGGAGCTAGATGAGCTCCAACTAGAGAGGTGGATACAGGGTTGCCGTGCCGGGAGGATGAGATGATCCCGGTAGATAGGGTCTGACGGCAGTTTGGGATTGTACAAGATATTCCTCCACCCTTCGCACGATGTGCGAGAGAGATGACGTGGAGAGGCCTCTCCCTCTAACATAGCTTATAGTGCCTACAGGAGAGGAGGAGAAACCATTGGATCAGTAGATTGATGATGCCAGATGCACATATATTTATAGCAGTGGTGGGTGGCTCAGTTACGAGCCATACCACCTAGACCTGGGTAGCTAGATTTAGCTACCATGACAGTGTAGAGAGATGCCCTATAGGGGTAGGTAGTGATGCTAATCACACATATAGGTATACTACAGACACAGCTGGAGGGGTCAGAGGTAGAGGTAGCAGAGATACGAGATCCCACACATAGTGTGGAGAGCACAAGAGGGCAACGAGCTCGAGGCTCAATCATGGCAAGGCCACTAGTGCACAGGCGACCGAGCTAGGTGATGTGCCAAAGCATGGACACAGGAGGCTAAGGGTGCATGTGACATAGAGATGGAGGACATCCGGCAAGATGTTTGATATGCGGCCACCTGATTTTTGATGTATATTAGTGATTATTTGATATATATGCTAGCCTACGTGCTGAAGATTTCAATATTGATTCAGTCATTCTTTTTGTATATATGAAACTGACCTATGTGTCGATGATATTTTGTATTGTATATCGGTCTATGTGCCGACATTTTTGAGATGATGGCCATGATGAGACAGGCATGTATTTTAGGATACACAGTTATTGATTTATATGATGAGATTCATGGTATTTTGTGATGCGTTATTGTGTTTATGAGATATTGGTTTATGGCTTGTGTTAGATGAGATATGGATGTGTTACTTTGATATGGATGGAAATTAGGTGAGTTAGGCATGATGGAGTCAGGTTAGTTTAGGCATGGATCGAGTCAGGTTATAGGCATGGATTGAGTTAGGTTATAGGCAAGGTTGAGTCAGGTTTGGTAGGCATGGTGAGTCAAGTTATAGGCATGGATTGAGTTAGGTTATAGGCATGGTTGAGTTAGGTTATAGGCATGGATCATGTCGGTTTGGTAGGCATGGATGAGTCAGGTTGGTTTAGGCATGGTTGAGTTAGGTTATAGGCATGGATTGAGTCAGGTTATAGGCATGGTTGAGTTAGGTTGGTTTATGATTCATTTTGTTTGTAATGAATGATACTATGGGTCATATGGGAAATGTTGTATAATCTATGCATAGTGATGATAGAGGGATGGTAGGTGTAATAAATGTATAAAATGGTAAACAACTTGTTATGTATGTGGCTTAATTTCTAATTTTGTTAGAAAAGGGGAACTAAGTGAAATGTGGGGTAAATGGTGAGTTAGGCATGGTTGAGGAATTGTTTAGGGTAGAGAATGGATGAGCTAACCTCTAAGGGCCCCATGCCCTCGAGTTCTGCCTACATAGTCCCGGTGAAAAGGAACCTCAGGCCGATGTAGTTCTCCCATGAGCTAGGGAAGAATATGAAAATGAGTTGGTAGGTTTGTGGGCATGTAGTTGGTTTAGGTGTAATAGATGTGGATAGATTATATGTAAATTTATGTAGGTGAAGGTGATTATGGCGAAAGGGGTGGGCTACCCCAAAGGTAAGCGTTGAGGACCAAGTCCTGTGAGAAGGTAATCAAAATGTCAACAAAGATGGTTAAAATATTAAAGGGGGCAATAAAAGCCACTGATTGGGTAGGATCATACTAAGTAGATCATACCATGGAGGGCAATGAACATAAGACCCAAAAGGTATTGCATGATTAATGGATCTATTGTGAAAGTAGTCACAGGATCACCAAATGTCGAAATTCCAAGATGTCCCTTGAGGCAATTTAGGAAATGAGAGTGGAAATGGTAAGGTGGGTGAAAGGTAGTTAATTGTATATGTTTTGAGTGACAAGTCTTTTGGGCAAGAGGTCCAAGGTCACAATGGGCAAGTCCATGACTAAAAGGTTTCTTTTTTGATAGACTGATCGATGCGGGAAGTCTATATGGGATAAATAATATGGTACTCCTTGAGGTCTTCGTGAATTAGATTGATGCGGGAAGATTCGGTTTCTATCATTTTTTCTTTTGAAATCTTCACATAACTGTCCTTTGAGCGAGTAGTCTATTTATAGTAGAAATTTGGTTGAGAGGAAGATTTCCTTTTGAGGGAGTCATCTTTTTTATTAGAATTTTGACTCAAGGATTTTCGTCCCATTGGAGGTCTTTGAAATCATGGACAAGACCAAGGTGAAGGATAGGACTCTTCTTCAAAAGGAAAGGTGGAATGACCATGGGATCTCATCTAAAGATAGATAAAAAGTATCCATGAGAATCATGCTATGTGCGATGATGTGGTCCACATATTCAAGAGAAGATAACAAGTGATGGGTACTCACATGATTCTTGTTTAATCATTAGGGAGATGTATGAAGCGGATAGCACTCAAGGGACGAGCCTATAAAGAGACAAAGGGTGAGGTAGGACAATGAGTCAACAATAGAATGGTTGAATATGTAATATATTAATGGGCTTAGGTTCGGGTTTTCCTTCAAGTGAGGAAAAATGATAGGCACACGATCCATAGTTATGAGTTACGATGTATGGTCTAAGCCAATTAGGAGAAAATTTTCCCGTTTAATTTTTTTTACTTTGGTTACATGTTGATTTTATTTCAAGACAAGGTCATGACTTGGAAGGTTCGTTCATGAACACATTTGTCACAAGCATGTTTGATACGTCATTGGTAAACTTGAAGGTGATCCAGATCATTAAGACAATGTTCATCTAATAACTCTAGTTGGGCTAAGTGATCCTAATGAAAGTCATCATCAGTAGCATATCATGGAGAGAAATGAGGAGTGAGGGGATCTGGACTTCGAGAGGTAGAACAACCTCTCGCACCATAGACCAGCGAAAAGGGTGTGGCCATCGTGGAAGTGTGAATACTAGTTCGGTATGCCTATAGGGCAAAAGGAATGTGCATTTGCCAATCCTTCCTAGTATCGTCAAAAAATTTCATGAGAATTTTGTTGAGGGTTTTGTTAGTGGATTTGGCTTGGCCGTAGGTTTGTGGGTAATAATGTGATGAGAAACTAAGCTGAATGCCAAAGGCATCACAAAGTTTTGCAGATTTTGTTTTTGAATTGTTTTCCATTGTCAGTGATGAGGCGATGAGGGACACCAAAGTGGCAAATGATGTGATGGTTAATGAACTCACATATTTTCTCAGCTTTTGTGGAGATGAGTGGTATGGATTCCACCCATTTTGTGTAGTATTCGGTAGTAGTTATGATCCATTGATGGCATTAGGAAGAATGAGGATTGATTTCTCTAACAAGATCCAAACCCCATTGAGAGAAGGGCCAAAGGTCATGAGTGACCTGTAAGGCATGATTGGGTGTATGATGAAGGTTGGAATGTTGTTGACATTTCACACAACATTTGACATAGTCGCAATAATCATGGTTAAGGGTCAGCCAGTAATAGCCTAGGTGAAGAATACACTTAGTAATAGCAAGGCCACTAAAGTGACCTCCACATATGCCATCATGAACCTCCTTAATGGTATAAGGAATTCCAAAACTTTTGAGGCATCATAAGAGAATACCATCAAATCCGTGCTTATAGAGGAGTTCCCCTAGTATAATGAAATGGGAGACCTTTTTAAGGAAGGCACGTTGTCCATTATGGGTGAGATCAGGAGGTAAGATGGAGAGGGAAAGGTAGTCGAGTATTGTTTATACCAAAGGTCACTTGGGTCGGGGTGCCATTTCGATTGAGTAAACATTATGAGGTAAATAAGAAGGTGAATGGATGCATTGTACGGTGACAAATATTTTGGAATCGGTAGGGGAAGCGGGTATTTGGGAAGCTAAGAAGGCCATGGTATCAACAAATTTTTGGTAGAACATGGGATGGTTTGAATAGTGTAACGATCAAAGGTGCTCAAAAGTATGTCTACATGATGTTTATACTTTTGAAGTATCTCATTAAAACATTGGTACATACCATTGAATTGGTTTATGACCAATTTTGAATCACCAAAGATGTTGATTGATTTGACATCTAGGGCATAAGCGGCCTGGAGAAATAGTATGAGCGCATGGGTTCTCCATCTATAGGAATGAAGATAACACCAGTCCCCCCCCACTAACACTTAGAACCATCAAAGAACAATGTCATTTGGTAAGGGGGTTCATCCAGGGAAAGAGTAGTAATTGACTCATTGGGAAATTCAAAATTAGAGGGTTGGTCCCCGAAATAGGTGTGTCAGCCAGTTGGTCGGTGATAGCCTAGCCCTTGATGGACTTTTGGTGAATGAATTCGAGGTCAAGATCAGCTAAAAGCATAAGCCATTGCATGGCACACTGATTTTGATAAGGTTTGGCATACATGAAGTGTAAGGGATCGGTGTTGGTCACGACATAGGTTTTGTGGTTGAGTAGGTAATGGTAGAGTTTGGTGGCAATGAAAACTAAGGCTAAGCAAAGTTTTTTGGATGGTTGTATCGGGTTTCATAGTCCAAAAGAGTATAGCTTATGTAATAAACTACCTACTCCCTATGTTGTTCATCATGATGAGTGAGCATGGCTCCCAAGGAATGATCGATAGCTGATATGTATAGGTAAAAAGGTTGATTGTCTTTAGGTAGAATGAGTATGGGTGGTTGGAGAAGGTATTGTTTTAGGGCCTCAAAATCTTTATGACATTTATCATCCCAGTTAAAGGAGATATCCTTCCTAAGTAGATGATGAAATGGTTGACACCGATTAGATAATTGTGAAATGAAACGGCGAATGGACTACAATTTACATTGCAGGCTAAAAAGTTGCTTAAGGTTAGTGGGCAGAGGTATTTCTAGAATGGCCTTGACTTTAGCAGGGTTAACTTCTATACCATGGAGAGAAACAATAAATCCCGGAGCTTTCTTGAGAGAACCACAAAGACATAATTTTTAGGTCAAGGAAGACGCAATATTTAATGAGGTGATCAAAGATGGTTTTGAGGGGGTCATAAGGTCGAGTGGCGGTAATGTGATAATAGAAGTCTCGAGGAGGTTGGTTAAAATTTTGACATAGGACCTCTGCTAGTGGATCACAATGGGAAGTGAATGTAGGTTTGTGTGTAGGTGTGGTTGGTTATCGAGGGATTGTTTTTGGAAGTGTAGGAATGGGTTGAGCTATGGGTTTAGGTCTTGGTGTGGTTTGAGGTATTGATCGGTTTTGTTTGGGTAGGGGTATAGTAGATGGATAGGTAGGAGGGTGTGTTGTTGTTTTGACTACCTTGTTATTGGGTAGTGGGGTTTTGTTTTTGGGTTGTACCTTCTTGGGTAAATTTGATGTGGGTGTACAAGGCCTAGAAGGAAAAATAGATGGTGGAAGAGCGCAAGTTACCCATGGGGATAACGGGGGTGTTGTGAAAGTAGATGATGTAGGTCATACTTGGGGTGTGAGGGAAAATGACCGAAGTGTAGTGGGTGGTGCAGAAATAGTGTAGGTATTGGAGGTATTGGTGGTAAAATAAAGCAGTGCGGGTATGAGTCATGTTGTGTTTCTAGGTAGGTTAGAGGTTTGTGAGGAAGGAATGGGTTGTTGTGTTATTGGTTTATGGATGGGTGAAGGGTGATTGACCATGTTGGGAAGATGAGGTCCGAAAGTAGACAAGAAAAGTGTGGGTGTGATTGGTACGGTTGGGGTATGAGGTCGATGAGTTTTTTTTTTGGTTTGGGTGTCGATTAGGTGTGGTGCTGACGTTGAAGGATGTAGCTAAATCCAATTTAATAGGTGGATGAGTGAGGCTGGTGGTTGGGGTGACCCCTAAAGTGGTAATAGGTTTAGTGGAGGTAGATGTTGTGGGTATGGGTTTGGGTTTAGATATAGGTCGGGTTATGGGTAAGGGTGTGGTGTGAGTGCTAATAGGTATCATGGAAGGGGTTGCGATAGCAGTGGTTGTATTTGGTTTGATGGGTGGAAATGTGTTTGGGTAGATAGTGGAGGTGTCATCGAGGGATCTCTACATCTGTGTTGAGACAGGGAGTAAGAGGCACCCCCATAGTAAAGCCCTATCCACATAATCTAAGTGATTGGCCAAATGTGAGAATGACACTTTTGTGAGTGGAGTTGGTGTGGACCTAATGGGAATGCCCATAAAATGCATCTTAGAAATGGGGAATTGGTGAGCTTTAGTTTTCATGGGTAAGAGAGCTGAAAGTAGGTCTGTTGGATGTCGGGTAGCCAATGGAGAATGCTCACCAAGAGGCAAAGGTATCTCCACTAGGTCTATGATGGGTGGAAGAGATGATGGGAGCTCCTATATAAGTGGAGGAATGGATAGGTGCTCCTCTATGGGTGGAGGAGGTAATGGGTGCTCCTCTATGGGTGGAGGAGGTATGGTAGGTAAAGGCTCTCTAAGTGGTGAAGCTAGGGGTGAGAGGGGCTTGATGTTAGTGGAAGACTCCTCCGTTGGTGATGAAGGAGATGAAAGGTGTTCCTCTATTGGTGAAGGAATAGTGGAGGTTAGTTCCAATGTGGAAGGAGGATTTCGGCTAGGATTTCCTCTATGGAAGGGATGTGAGGTAATTGAGAGGTGACAAGTACCTTGTTAAAGATTGTGTGAACCTCACGGTATGGGTATTATGAGTTGATGTCTTACCACTTGATTGGATGAAGGGGAATGGTTGGGAAATAGTTTTTGAAGATTTGTTGATTTTGGTTAGGGGCGGAATTAGGATTATCCACAGTTAACTCACCTTTCTCGAGCATTTCTTGGACAATATTCTTGAAAGTGATGTAGTTGTCATCACTATGACCCTTTACTCGGTGATAGTTACAGAAATCATGCTCTTTATACCATGCGGGCATGGGGTGAGTAGGGTCAAAACCAGTGTGTGGTTTTATGGGTGGAAGGGTGATGGCTCCAGCTTTGATAAGCTTTTCTAAGACAGAAGAGTAAGGTTCCCCAATTGGGGTATATTTTTGCTGCTCTTGTCTAAATCAAAAGCCTAGATAGGTGATAGATTAGATGAGGGTGTAGCCTGATTGGATGGATGAGCTAGGCCAACCTTGAGTACCACTGCATTAGTGGTACCCTTAGCCTTTGAATAATTGGTTGGTGGTTTGGAAGAAGAAGAGGTTTCATTCAACTTGAATGTCGAATTCTTATTTTGTAATTGGATTTTCTTCTCTTTGATGGCCCAAATCTCTAACTTTCATGTTGTAGTGAATGCCTCATCGAATGTTTAGAAATTTTGGACCTATAAGGTTAGGGAGATATGTCTGGTGCAAGCTCATGTGAAGAGCTTGATGAGTTTAGTTTGTGGCAGTTGGAAGGTAAGTTGATTGATCAGTGCATGGTAGTGAGTGAAACAATCTGTGATAGATTTTCCTCATAATGATGTGTGGAATATAGATCGGTCATGGTAACCTTATTGGTGATATTGATAGAGAAATGATCTAAGAAAGCTTGGGCTACCTGATTGAATGAGAATATAGAGTGTTTGGGTAACACACTATACCGATATAATGCAGGTCTAGTGAGGGACATGCGAAAGGTTCTCAAAAGCATGACATCATCATGAGTGATTAGATAACACCCGTGTTTGGATGAGTGAAAATAATGTTGTGGGTCTTCCTTGCTATTGAAGCGGTTGAATTTAGGCATTTCCCAATGCATAGGGTATGAACGGATAGGAATGGATGGGTGAATAGGATCGTTGTAAATCTCTTCATAGGTGAGAGTGTTGTGGGAGACAGAAACCAATGCCTCCAGTGTTTGCATCTTGTCCAACATCAATTTAATTAGGTCATTGGTGGGTTATGATGATTGGATGCCTCCTACAACGTGAAGAGGTTGGCTTTAGGTATATAATGGGGGTGGTATTCCGGTGTGTGGGGCTGCCATGTAGGTGGTGGAGAAGAAGGTAGTGAAATAGGGGTATGTACCCGAATGAATAATAGATGAAATAGGATGTTGTTGGTAGTATGTATATGGGGGTGGAAGGGTCATGGTAACCCTAGTGGTAATAGGGGCTAATGATTGTGGAATAAAAAGAACCACATTCTAAAATGGGGTAGGAGTCACTTTGAAACTAGAGGTGGGAATGTAGTTACAGTATGTGTGAGACATGAGGAGAAGATGAGGTTGTTTTTGGGGCGGTCATCAAGGGTATGGTGGATTTGATAGGTGCCACAGGAGGTAACATACATAATAGTCATAACGGGTATAGAACCTAACGGTGAAATGACTGGGGTAACATGGATGCGGGAAATGTAGAGCCGATGGGGCCGATGCAAAAGTGGGTGCATGCCGTATATCAACCGACCCAAGGTGTCTCGAGTGAATGAGTGGGAGATGTAAAACTACAAGGTGGTAGGGTTACGTAAAGGAGTCGTGTGAACTCCTTATCTCCGGTAGTGATAGTAGTAGGTGGATGGGATTCATGGCTGGTGATAAAATAGAAGGTGGTGAAGGACTAAGTGGGAGTGGTTGGCGGCGGCATGGAACACGAGGGTGCTTGCTTGTCTTGAGTCAACACCATGTGAACCAAAGAGTGATCGGGTAGGGCTTCTTCTCTATAAATGATACAAAGAATAACAAGAACATGTGAATCTGGTGATAAAAAATGGATGAAGTAAAAAATGATGGATGGAATGTGAAAAATCCTAATCGATGCAGGTCGAGGAAAACTAATGTCGGTCAGGGGTAACCACTGTCGGTCACTGTAGAAAATGGAAAGTAAGTAAACAACAAGGTAGAAGGTAAAATTTGTGAGTAGGCCAAATATGAAGATGTATAAAATGTCAATGGGAAGAAATGACAGTGACATAGAAGACTGTGAAAAGTTGAAGAAAGTGAAGTAATATGTCCTTTTGAGTAGGTTAGAAAAAGGACTTGGAACCGATGTCGGTTGGGTATAACCGATGGCGGTCAGAGGTAACCGATGACGGTTACTGTGAAATTGAAATAGTGATGAAAGAAAGTGGTTGTGAATTAAAATTTGATGTGGAATCAAACCCAAAATTATGGGAATGATGATGATATGGCCCAGGCACACTCAGGTGAAGCCAGAATACACCAGCTATGATGAGGAGTGTGCAAGGATGAACAAAAAAAGTGATGAACGTGATCTTTCACCTCAAAATGCAAGCCAAGTAGAAACACTAAGAAAATGTGATCCTAAGAGTGCCCTTTTCTATTATGTTTGTTTAGCTTATGCTATTTAGGGACTAACACATGAATTGTGAAATAGATTTTTTGGTGAGGATGGCTTCTTACAAATAAAAAGATCTAAAAGGTGAGGTTTCGGGGATGTTATGGTGGGGGCGGGCTTCGCTTTGAAGTATGACTCACAGAGCGGCGTGAGCCTGGGTGCCCAATGTGTTTTGATCGTGTGATCACCTACATATTCTTCCAGGTATGTTGTTATTTAAGAATGTATGTATTTTGAATTTTTGTGTGGTTGTGTAAGACTCGGAGAAAGAGAAAAGGATATAAGTGCTTTTATATGATTCATTTGTCATCCATCACCTGGTCATGACTTCCAAAGCATATAGGTTGCCCTCAATTAATTTGAGTTAATGTAATAAATCAAAATGGAATGCAATTGTTTTTAAACACAAATCGAAAATGTGAAATTGGATGACACAATAAGATGAAGAGGAAGAGGATGCTCTTTCACTATAATACAAAAACATGAAGAAATGATTCTTTTTAATTACACCAAAAGAAAAGTTTCCTTTAGAGTAAAATAGAAAGAAGAAGTGGATTACTAGGGAAGAAAATTAGTGTGTACACTTTTTAGAATGGAAAAAAACACACAATTTTTTCCTAGGAATGAATGAAATGCAAGGGACCACTGGATGGGTCCCACCAGGTGTGCCAAAATTTTTCACCTCTTTCTTAGATTATTTCTTTGAAGTGTTGATGAAATAGATAGGGTAATGGGCATAGGAGGAATACCTATTCAAATGTCAGTTGATGGGTTGTTGTGCACCTATGACTTTCGAATCCACAACTGATCGTGAGAGCTTCCTTTTGGCTAGGAGGAACTACCTATAAAGAAAACAAGACCACTAGAGGAATTAAACAATATGTGTAGTGAACTACCTAGTGTAAACTAGATCCTGGGAAGTACGATACTTCCTAGATGGCTGTCAGTCCATGTTTTTTAACAATTTAATGTTGTAAACAAAGTAAATCCTATTGTTATTTTAAAATAATTTAGGTATCTCACTTAAAATACAATAAGAAAATAGATCTAATCTAACAGGCTAAGCTAGAATACGATGCAAAGGTCAAATGGTTGGTTACGGGTCTTTGCGGAGTCGATAAAGGTCTCGGGTAGGTCGCAGTAAATGAGGGTGAAATAAAATTAGGTGGGTAGGTCTCTTTTTAGGGTTACGTGGGAAAACACAGAGACCGATTTGATTAGGGTGATTGACGACGGTTAGAGGTATAACCGGTCTTTGGTTATTGTGAGATTTGGAATTGTCATAGAATAGGTGGGGTCTCCTTTGTGGTTGTGCAAAAAGAATTTTGGTTTGTCGGACGATGTATTGGGTGATAAGAGTGGGATTTTGTGAGGTTTTAATGGGTGTATTGAGGTGAAAATGTTGGAGAAGGTCAATAGGGAGAAATATAAACAATGGATGATAAAATAATGATGAAATGAAATAACTAGGAAAGTATGATATTCTACTCACTTGGTTTCCATTCCTGAGGGCACATGTGTAAAGGATGGAGGTGCTAATGATGGGGTTGAAGGCTACAAGTGATCACCAACTGAAGAAAAACTTCTGCATGGGCTGCATGCACACTCCTCTTTGCTTGGATAGGTCGATCGTGGCTAAGGTGGCCGTGCAAAAGAAGATGCTCAATCTCCTTCCTTGGATGTGATTTTTGTTGGAATTGGCTTGCTTAAGATGCATTATCTCTCTGAGATGTGTTCTTGCTCGTCAAATTTCTCCCAAAGTTTTTGCCAACTTCCAAGTTCTAAGTTCCAACCTTGAGAATAAGGTTGTTTTGGGTTAAAAGGGGTAACCAATGGCGGTCCAGCTTAACCGGCAATGGTTAGGGGTAACCGACGTCGGTCAAGGCAGGATTTCCTAGGTTCACTAAACTAGGGATGTCCTCTTGATTTCCTTGGATCTCATGTCTTTATCCCATGGATTAGACTTAGAGCCTCTTGTGAGCATGTGGGAATGTGGTTAGAGGGAATGTAGGCATTGATTTTTAGGGTTTGGGTAAGTCTTAGTTAGTTATGACAACTTGCTAAGAATAGGTATTAGGTTGAGTTAGCTTAGTGAGGTGTCTAAGTGAACTATATGTGTGGATATTATTTAAATAAGATATTTAAATAATAAATATAGTGAGGATAATGCATTAATTTAATTAAATTAATATTAGTGAGGTGAAGAGGGCCATGGCTAGGTGAATGTGATGAAGGGAGCTTATATGTTGAGGGACGAAAGGGGAGTGTGACCTAATTTTAGTGTCTACAATGGGTAAGTGGTTCATAAAATCTATCATATAGGATACCTCATATTTAACTTACTTGTTGGAAATAGTAAAACAAATGAACGCTATTTATTGAGCTATAATTAATTAAAGTGATGTGCTTAAACTAAAAGGACAGTTGGCATTGATAGCCTATGGCACTTAATTCAAGGAATGAATCTTACCTAAATACTTAGCTTCATATAAGTACATATCCCTGGAATATGAAATAAGGAGCATAAGCCTAAATGTTCAAGCCAGGATAGTTTTGAAAATGTAATAATTGTCATTGACATTGATAGTATTGTTTCTATCAATGGTTAACATGGGTATGAGATATTGAAAGGAAATTAAAATGTTATAGAGATTGGGGTCACGGATCAACTCAATCCATACCTTAGTACGACCCATTCGAGGAGAAGGTGTTGTAAGTATTAGGCTGTTTCTATAATAATTACCCTAAAAACATTAAACACCATGCACCAATATAGGATTCTAGGTGGGTGAACTCACTACATATACTACATAGTCATATCCTAATCGTCACCATTAGGATACTACCGTTTAGCATTTGTAATGAGTTGTCTCCTCAAGAGACTAGATTGTAGTATGGTGTTGTCATCATAAAGTAAAAACCTTGATAGAGTTACAAGACATGTTGGAACTCTTGGGTATGCACCCTTATATCAACCTATGATGGCTACGGATAGATATGTGGGCAAGTAACAAGGAGAATTGTTATGAGAACACTTTCTTCCCTTAGGCATCATAGGATGACATAGAGGTACATCTTGAGTAGGTTAAACTAGTTTGTACCTCATTCAAGGCTTGTAGTTGTTTACAACATTAACATTTGTGAATCCATATAACTAAACAAGTGAATAAGGTGAGAGGACAAGATTCCAATGGCGAGTGTGCTGTCATGGAATCAAGCATGGCATACATGACTCATAAACTTTTTGCAAAGTGGTGTAAGCTATTGATTACATTGTCGAGATTTCACCATTATCTAAGATGTGAGATGCCTGTGGATTTCATAGGTGGAACCCAGGTACACACTTAGGGGTTTTCACTTATATATCATATCCCAAAAAAGGGGAACCTAAGGGATACATTTTATGTATAGCTCATATAGAGCATTGAGGGAGAATGAGTAGGTTCAGCATTCTCTCATACAACTGCACATGGTTCATGATAGTTATCGGAAATGTATGGCATTAAGGTTTATGTATATTTAAATATATGGGTATTTAAATCAGCTGAATAAAGTTAAAAAAATAATTCTAGAGGCAATGTGACAAAAAGTGGATGTTACAGATTCCTCACAAATGGCCGCCAACTTTACTTATTGCCTCCGTTGCACTCATATGTCATCACGATAGAGCCAATTTTTTCCAGTTATTTCTAATTTAATATTATAATTTCCACATGCGTATAAGCATGACTTGGCCCAAATACTTAATATGATAAGACATTCTTAAAATGTGTGGGCCTGTAATCATTCTCTGGTGAAATGTTCCATATAAATAGCCAATCCTTACTTAAATTTCACACATACCAGTCAATTGGAAACGGATATGTTTTTTTGTTATGGGTAAATAGTTTTGAAGGGACTATACCCAGTATACAAAAGGCTCAAAAGCCAAATATCAAAAGAGGTAAAAAAAAGAAAAAACGTCCAACATCGGAGGATCAACATCTAGATAAAACAAAACAGTAATAAAATAGGATCAAGATGTATAGTGATCTGGAAACAAAAGTAGAAGAGACAAAAAACAAACAAGAGATAACCATCACTAGACATCTCCACCAAAAGACAACACCAAAACTAATCAACGCTAATCAACAAAGAATCTTCAGCAGCCAACAAATAGCAACAGAGCTCCGCATCACTTAATAGCGCAGTCAATCTTGTCTTTGATCATTTGAAGTGAGACAAAGAATGCAATGCTAGTGGCCTGGGAAGGGTCTTTCAAATCCACCTGAGTAATTACAATATCTCTTTTCTCCTTGGAGCCCCAAATGTCCTCGATAATACCACTGAGACTACAAATACTACGAACATGTTGTTTAATGAAATTGTAGATACTTTTAAGGGTAGAGAGGATACAGTTATTACGTCCTTTTGCATTTCCAAGTCTACCATCCAAAGATTGGAGCTTCTTGAAAATTTCAGTAGTGATATCCTCCTCTTCATCATTTTGCAGTTTCCTTTTTCCCTTAGCTTTATCCATATCTCTTATAACACTCTTAAGTTCTTGAATTTCCTTTTCCATCTTACCCACTCTGACCAACAAATCCTCATCCTTAGGCTCCTCCACTAGATTACTAATGTGCAACAGATTCATGGAAAGCTCTAGGTATTTATGACTTCTAAGAACCCTCTGAGAAGTAGGGACCTTTGTTTTCATCTCCTTCCTTTTCTTGCTAGTTGAAGCAGTGTCAAGCTTCCTTTCGGGTAGGGGTGGAATGGAGGTAGGGGGGGGGGGAGGAATGAAGGTAGAGGGAGGAGAAGAATCCAAGTGGGGACAGGCTGAGCAATGGTGGTGAATAAGCAATATTAATTGTTGATGAAGGGGAACTGCCCTAGTGTGATTTTGAAGTTCTAGCAACGATTTCTCCAAAGAGTTCAACAAGTAATGATGGAATTTGATGATGATGTCTCTACAAAAGTGATTAAGAAATATCAAATGCTTTTGTGGAATAGTGACAAATCTCCCCTCTAAAGTAACATACCTTACTACCATCCTTACAATCTCAAAGAAAATGGCTTGGGAACAGAGGCAAGCTTGATTCTAGCCATCACAAATTCAAGATTTTCCCCCTCATCAAGAAACTTCTCAGCTTCTACCTCTCTATCCACCCACTTATTAAAGATTTTTGTGCCATCAAGACTGAGCCCATGAATTGGGCAATAAGCTCCTCGATATCTTAACCTTGATGTTGCTGTACTTAACCACGTGATTCCTCCATCCCTGAGAAAATTTAATAGAGAGATCCTGATCAAAACCTTGTATTTTTTCAATAAAGTTCATTAGACCCCATTTTTGAAGGTAGTTCCAAAGAACTGTATCATCTTTCCAAGATGGATTATGAGTGGGCTCAGTCTTGCAAGGTGGTCCCCCCATTTTTCTTGTGTCTCTACCCGTAATTGTAAAAAATTGAAAACTATGCGAATCAGCCTCACTCTTTTTGAATCCCTCCCAATTGTGAGAAAAGATGTAATTATTAGACTTTACTTTGTAATTATTTAACCACTCCTTAGCATCTACCCTATGCCTATTAATGATGATGCTCCAGGTCATGCAAATATTTGATGATGTCATCATTCTGTACTTAAAAAGCCACTCCTTAGCATCATCACTACAACCATTAGTGATTACACTCCAAGCCATGTAAATCATTGATGATGTCTTCATTAAATTTAGTGGGAAGAATGTATTTAATAGAGATATGGATAGGGATATGTTATTAATAGAGAAATAATGTCTTTTACCACATCAACATAAGCCCCATTCCTATTTAAACATTTGAATAACCCTCCTTTTCATCACCTATAGTTTACAAAGCCTTCCACTTTCAATTATTAATCAACTTTTTGTTTCCATGTCTTCCTCATCCCCAACATTGAGATTTTTTGATGGAGAGATTACTCACTTGGGTGAGTTTTTCCAGTTAATGGGGCCAAATGAATCCCTTATCAGGCATCTTTTTAGTATACTAGACAACAAGGTTAGCCTTCTTGATAGCTCTTTGCCGAGAGAAGATGATTTTACCCTTTTTGCATAGACTATCAGAATTATGTGCATCATTTCCACTCTTTTAAACTCTCCATTTCAATTTAGTCCTCCTAGAATATCATATGAACACTGAGAAACTAAAATATCATTGGATTAGCCACTTCTCATATGTTCATGATAACCAGTGGCATATGAAGCCAACTTATTACCATACTACTTTATTGAACAATAAGCTTCAAGTGTTAGACTTCCAGCCCACCTAACAGGGAGAAGATCAACCCTTAAACTCACCCGAGGAGGAAACAGAGAAGATGTTATCAAAATTAAAAACTTCTTTGGATAAGGTACAATTTGTAATGGATTCTTAGACCCTTCCTCCAAAGAAATAAAATATCATGAGGGGAGGATCTTTTACCTAAACTGCTCATTTCCCGCAACTCGGATCTCTTATGGCATGAAGACCAAAGCACACATAAAAGGGGACTTCCCATCTCTGAGTGGGTGAACTCACTTGAAGAGAAAAGAGAGCTTACCCAGATTTTGAATGGGCCACGGGTGGGAGTCCAAGAGTTGCTAGAGAAGGGCATATCGTAGGGCCTAGAGAGTTCCATCTAATTTAGTTTTAGTGTAATCGCTCATGAGGAGTTTATCTAATGTAAGGATGGTCTATTAAAATGTGCTCCAATGGTCCCAGCTTTGAAACCATATCTTTAGAAGATTTACTACCATATTTTACCTTTATAAATCAATCTGTATTTTGTAACATCGTGTATGTATGCATATATGCTTTCAAGGGCAAGGGCCCCTAAAATATAACCCCATTTTGTTCATAATATTTGTTGTTCTAAATTTCCTTTCTGTTTTGTAAATATATGACATGTGTAAATATTATTTCATTAAAATCATTTCAGACATGTGATGTACTTCCTTATTTTCTTTTCTTGTAATGAGGATGACCCCAAAAAATAAAACGTTCCACCATGTTTTTGCACTTTCCTATATCATACAAAACTTCACCTCATCACGAGAGATAAAAATAGGCATTCTAATTTTATTCAAAGCGTGAAAATTCTAATTTTATTCTATCCTCTTTATTTCATTTTAATGACTCGGGATCACAATAAAATGCACAAACTATGTCAAAATAAGGAAAAAGAAAATTAGACCCCGTGGCCTGAAATGTTTTTTAATTTATAATCCAGTAAGTACAGATTTCCTCGAATGCCGAGACAAACTGCCTTATTGAACATTTACCGGGCATGGACCAAAAATTGATAAAGCCCTTCCCTTCTTGATATGGAAGTGGAAAACCAGATTGAGCTCGAAGGAAACTAGACTATATTCCTAAGTTAAACCCATGGATCCAAAGATACCTAGCCCTCGGACCTTGGGGAGAAATTTTCTTATCCGCATGTATTAAAACTTAAAACAAAGAGACAAAATTACCAAACTTGAATGAAAACACACTTTGTGTCCTTCATTAAATTATGTGATAATTCAAAACCCTTGTAATAACAATGGGACCATTTACATACTTAACCATTTGACTATAGAAGACAAGATTAGATAGGAGAAATGCTCCCCAAAATCCATCCCTCATCAATTTGTTCTCCTAAAAAAGAATTTGGTAAGTGGAACAACACAGAAAAATAAGATGAAAAGATATGGGTACTAACATCAAATCCTTCTTAGAGGTGGACTCCCCAAGGGGTTTCCAAAGAGCACCGAAACACTACTAGAAAAATAATACCCAACAACTATCCTTTAGGAAATGAAGTCGAAGATAATCAAAATTGTCGGTCATAATAATGAGTAGAAAAAACCAAAAACAAACACCAAAAAAAAAACAATACAAGAATAAAAAAGGAAACACATGTAATTGTACACTATACAAACCAACAACTGAAGTCTAGAGAACCCATAAAATTCCATCGAGAATCCACTTGGATCCCACACAAGTATGTGTCCAAATAGGATATATAAGTTGGCACTCCAAATCTCAGAGGTAATGATCCCAACCATTTCAAATGAAACATGGGATATCAAATCGTCATCATCCCCTAAAACCCCTTCATCTTAAAGAAGAAAAAACACATCTTCATTCATACCTATAGATCCACTTTGCTCACAAGGTACAATCTACTCATAAACAGTTCCCTTTTCACAACACACCATATGGTATAAAAATCTTAGGATTTGTATGTGTTCCTCAAGATGTCTAACAAATTTCTCCCTTTTCAGAGCAAATAAATCTCCATTCATCCAATCCCTTTTAAACTCAATATAGGAATTAAGACAAAAATCAACATACTCACCTTTACTTGTATTTTCCATACCCATTTTTGAGAAGATATTATCTGTTCTCATTGTATCCTTTTTAATAGGTGAGGAACAAATAACAAAATTCAAACACTTTTTGGTCTCATTCTCTAACAAAAAGGGACTAATATGAATTTTAAACTTACAATCCTTAAGTGAGGTAACTTGTTGCATCCCCAAATATTTTGGAAACTAGGAGTGCTCCACCAATTGATCAGAAAATAGGGGATCATGAACATCCATGCCTGGCTTCATAGGAAACCCAACATCAATCCCTCCTAGAAAAAAATCCAAATCACCATACCCATACCTTTCATTGACTGATATTGAATTCTTAACATAATCATTACTATAGTGAAATCCCTCATTATCCAATTTTGCATGGTGTGCATGATATATCATAAATTTCTTAGTTCTTGACTTATTTTTCATTTCATGTTGCACTTCAAACTATTTTCCTACTCCACTACTTGCCAAAGCAATGTACATCTATCTTCCACTAAGGGGACACTCCCGTGATAATTAATAATCATTTCATCCTTTAATCAAGAAAAGTTGTGAGTAGAATAAATATAACCATAGCCTACACCCACTATATCAATGCTTCTTATGAGAAAATGACATACTCGACATAGACATCTTAGAATTCATCTATTTGGGCACGTAAAAGATCATCGAATATACCCGACTACCATGGTTTGTAGGGTTAGGTGGCACATTTTTTCCTTCAGTTCCTAGTTCCAATATTTCAACATTAAACACACTATCCAAATCATCGGGGTCCTAAGGCATAAAGAATTAATTTCACCACACACCAACATATCCAACTTGATCATTGTGTCTAATACAATATTTAACCAATGTCTTAACAATTGAGGCATGCTCTTTCATGTCGATTTATTCATTCTTAAATAACATGAACATTCTTCCTCAAACTAAATATGTGGCATCTCCACTATGCTCATTGAAAAGGGAAGCAAGGTCATCACTAAATTTATTTCCAAAAACTATTACCATTTCCATCCAGAACATACATCTGAGCCCTAAGGTAAGGACCTAAACCATTCCTTTGCATCTTCATGTAGTTTTTACACAAATAACCTCATAAAAATATCTTCATAACTTACCTAGTATTCAAAAATTATTTCATCAAATAGGAAAACAAAATTTCTACAAAATTATTGACATATCCTCGAAACTTAGGCATTCTAAGAATAATTTCGATAGGTATCTGATGGGGTATCCACATATTTTTCTAAAATCAAGTGGTTTGAATGCATTTGGTTTAAAAGGGACTCTAGAAGGAACACAAACCTCATCACTATCATAGATACCCATGGACGAATTCACATAGAACTAATTTTTACCAATAAATTAACACCTTATGAAGTACGTAAGATATAACAACAAAAATTGAACACGAGTTAAACAAGACACATAAATTCAATTATAATATATCAAGATGAAAAACACTTCTCTCCGAGAATAACAGAGTTCCCATTAGAGTGATAAATCTATAAAAATAAAATAAACAAAAACATGAGAGTAAATCACAAATCAAAAAAATCTTGCAAATATCAGATGGGACAAGATAAGAAGGTCAAATAAAAAACCCAAAGGAGTACCAAATGTAAGGTCCCAGAAATGGAGTCGAAAAGTGTTGGCTGCCAAATTTACCCCCAGAGGAGAGGGATGAAACATGAATACAAAGGGGGACAAGGTAAGGGAGAGTGATACACATGTGGTGTCATTTTGTAGCCATGGATACGATATTTTCTTGTGAGGATGACCCTAGAAACTAAAACATTCAACCGTGTTACTACACTTTATTGTATCATACACAACTGCACATCATCATGAGAGATAAAAATGGGAATTCACTACCTCACTTACCCTTAGCCCCTTCAAATCTTGAAAATAATAATTTTATTATTTCCTCTCTGTTTCAATTTGATGACCAAGCTCACAACAAAACACACGAGTTACGTCGAATGTAAGGAAAATAAAATCAGACCACGAGCCCTAAAATGTTTTTTACTTTATAATACAAATAAGTACATTTTCCTCAAATGCCAAGGATAAATCACCGTTTTGAAAATTTACCAATGTGGACCAAAATCAATAAAGCCCTTCCCTTATTGATATGGAAGCGAGAAAAACCATACCGAAATCTAAAGCAAACTAGAATATATTTCCAAGTTAGTCCCGTAACTCCCTTATCTAGAATATATTTTCAAGCCTTAGGGAGAAACTACCTTATCTACACAATACTAGCACTTAATAGAAAGAGCCCGTAGTCCCGACCTTGCATCAATACACACTTTGTATCGTTTATTAAATTATGTGAAAATTTAGAAACCCTTGTAACCGCATGATGGTACCATTTGCATAATTTACCATATAACTATAGAATACACAATCGAGATAGGATAAATAATCCCCACAATCTAAACCTCATTGATTTGTTCTCCTGAAAAAATAATTCGGTGAGAAAAACAACACAAAAATAATAAGACAAATAGATATGTGTACCAACACAAGGTCTACTCAAGGTGTGTTATTTTGTGTCTTACACATATGTTGTGGCAAAGAGACAAGTCTTGACTTTATGAATTGCGTAAAATGCTATGTTGAGAAGGAATTAAACCTTTTCTTTAATTTCATGGTGAGTACTCTATGCTCAAAATTACTTTTAAATAGTTGAATAGTGTTAAGCACCTTCATAGTTCTCAAAGTTCCTCCCAGATTAATAACAAAGCTTGTTTTATAAGATGTAAAGTATGATACCTACCTTATATATAAAATGGTTTCCAAATATTGGAAGGATTAAGTGGGAAATCATCTCATAAATCTATCATTTGGGTTGTTGAAGCTAGTTAGAGGTCTTATTGAATCTTTTTAAACTTATGTTTCATCATGATGTGGATTGATTTCCACTTTGTGTAAGTATGGTATAACAAGTAAATGTGAAATTTTGGATTGTAGATGTTCCTTGAGCAATGAATTAAGCTCTATTATACTTAATTTTTCTCTCATTCCATTCCAAGTGTTTTTCTAGATCCAAAATAAACTGTTATGTTCACATGAAGAGAATTATCATAATCCTTTGCTATACTATACATTGATTCATTAGTTTTGGGAGTATTTTTGAGGTTTATACGGTGAGAGAAAGCATGGAGAATATGCCTAATGGCTTAAAAAGTCTCTTGGAGTTTGAATTTTTAAATTCATAAAAATCGAGCAAGAAAATAAATTTTAGGTTTCTCGAGGCATGCATAGTCGGTGAAACCATTAGGCTAGGGTTTGAGCCACAAATATCTTCGAATCTCAAGTTTGAATCAATGAAATTTCCTAAATTTTTGAGCATACCTTTTCTATGTCTCTTCCTTAAATTTCTTTAAGTTTTAAGTCAATGCATCAATGTATCATCAAGTTCTTCATGACATTCTTGGTAGACATAGTAAAAGCTCTTCTATACCACTAGTAAGAGAGTTTTTATTACTTTTATTGCCTTTGAAGTTTTGAAACTTATTATAAAGATATAAAATGTTATTGGAAGGCTTTAAATTTAGACCTAACATTATAGTGATTCAAGTTTACAAATTTTTTAACAAGAATTAGTCACCCAAGCACACAACTAAAATTGTTGAATGAAAAATATATCTTTTAAAGAAGACTGTGAAAAGGTAAATATTAATTCACATGAGGATAAAAATAGGTTGAGGAAATAGACTATAGTGATCTAATTTTCATAAAAAAGGTGTCTCACTAGTCATGCTAATGGTCTTTCCCAAACCAGTGAAATGTTAGTCAAAGATTTCAAGTTATTATTGATGCTCAAGTGAAGTTTTAAAGTCTTGTTCGAGTGAAAGAGAACATGAATATTTCATAAAGGAGATCAATATTCCTTTGTAATGCATGTTAAAAAAATTCCACCTTAGTATCTCGAACTCATTATTGTACATGTCAGACGATTACAAATTAATGACTTATTAAATTCAAATGAAGGGTTGGTCAGCCAAGGGAGTTATAAAAAAGTTTAGCAAGACTCCATGTATCATTTCATGATCTTAAAATTACCTTGATTATACTAGAGGTTCGAGAGAATGATATTTCTTTGTTAGATTCAATCATGACTACAATAGGTAATTTCTCTTAAAGTTATTTTTCACCTTTCTTGTGCGAGTGGTCTAGAGGAAAAATGTGAAAAAATCAATTTTTTTAACGTGAAAGGTTATGTAAATTGGTGGAGATAGTCTACAAAATTATTATCTTTTGAATATTTTTTTAGTTGAATCCTTGGAGAATGTTGTTGCTATGAGTTTTGTATAAAGAGGTATATTGAATATAGTCACTTGATGAATGATAACCATTGTTATATATTCATAAGTTAAGCTTGAAAAAATCATGTAAACACTTGATATATAGACTATTAGGGTTTTGAAATTTTCATTCGATAAAGAAGATAGGATAGTTTTGTATGAAACATCATTCTTGAAGTCCTATTGCTAGATGTGAGTGAAGAGAAGGTAGATGATTTTATCTAGACAATTTTTGAACTTGGTTATTGGTGTTGTCATTGATGTCAAGTGGAATTGATGTGAAAGTTATGAATGGTGAAATGAGGCTCATTTCAGGGACATGATGTTTGATTGGTAGTGTCTATCAGGTTCATTAAGCATTCATAATGGTTTTAGTGTGTTTGTAGGCTTGGTCAATATGGATATTATCGGTAAGCCTTGTTTAAGTGTTATATAGGTCATATATGATAATTATAGCATGCACAAGAGATTTAAGAATGCAAAGGATTTAATTAAATTTTGGGTCCACATGGTGAGGTAGATCAAAGACGGGTCATCATAAGTCAACATGCTTCATGCATCCCACACCCAAAACTTGACAGAGACAAGTGAATTCATTACGTTTCCACCTCAAGCAAAAAGCTTTTGCAGACTTTAGGTTTGTGGAATAAACATGGATAGATAAATTTTCAGGTGCACCCAACAATTAAAAAAAAAAAAATATGGTCTCGATACCATGTAATGTGTAGATGTGTGGAGCCTTCTATTTAGCTCACCTTTCACACTCTGACATAGAGATGGAAAATGCAAAGAATGACACTAAAAAATCTAAAAGGAACTTGGACATTCCCTATTAGATCATGTTTCACATTGGTTAGATATAGGTTATAAAAGTATCATATTGAAAATGGAGTGGAGATTCCTTATTGGCTTGTTTCTTGTAGTGGCCACTGGAGGTTAAGAACAATCTAACATTGTGAAGTGTGTGGAGATTTTTATTGGATAAAATTCCGTAATGATACAAAACCTAATAAGAATATCAAATCCATCTTAAACTTCAATAGGTTATGAGGATGGGCCCATTGAATACAAAAGGGGATGGTCAAACAAAAACTCTACCAAGTGCGCTTTATTCCATGGGCTGAAATCCACCTAATGCCATCCCTTTTTGGTTTTCAAGATGATGATATATGTCCAAAGAATGAGACCCAAGGACTAAGAATGTTGAAACAACTTAGAGTGTATTAAAGTGCGAAAATCTTATTTTTGGCCATGGTGGCGACTTTTCAAGTTTGGTTTGACAAGCGTAATCCTCATGAAGTTGGAATTTTTATTTTAATTCACTAATGAGTGAGAATTTCATTTATTATCACTTTTGGGCTTGTATAGTCCAAGAAACTCTCTATCTAGGGTTTAGAATTGATAAATCATTGAAACTTAAATTTTCACAAGTGAAAATGCTCAATTTTAAATCTTATCTTTTTCTTGAGCTCATCTTTCAAAATTTTCAGGCCCGAATCCTTTTCATCAAGGATTCACGAGAATTTATAACAATGATATCCTCGAGACAAGTTCTTCTTTTATACCATAGTGCAAGTAGGAAAATGAAATTTTTCTTCATTTTTGAAGATATGGGACTCCATGAAGAACTTAATAATGTTAAGGAATAGATAAATGAACCTATTTTTGTTCTTGAATGGGTTTGAATTTATAAAAATATGTGAAAGTGGTGTAAATGAGAACTAGTCTCCCTATTTTTTTCTAAGATGGTTGAATGAATGTAAATTTACTTCAAGAGACATCTGAAACTATAAAGAATGATCTACTTTTGAAAAAGGGATTTTGAATAAGTGTATTTAATGGTTCAAGTCTCTAACATTGTTAGCACAAGTAATTTTATTTCTCAAAATAGTGTGATGTTGATTGAGTTGTTAAGTTATGGTTGATCCTCATGTGAAGTTGTAAGGTTTGGTTTGAAGTGAAGAAGCTCAAAATTCATGGAACATGAAACATCCTTATTTAAAGTGAAGGATCTCATGGAGAATCTCAAAAGTCATGGAAGAATTTCATAGGTCTAAGATGTTAAAATGACAAACTTTGGACAACTATAAGCTTGGTAATTATTCTCATCTAGCTCAAATTAGTATTGAGTGAAAATAAAAAAATGTGAAGAGTTTTGTTTTTTCAAATATAGTGAAAAGTTAGGTATATGAAATGTGAAAAATTCCAAAACGTATAGATAACAAAACATAGAAGCTAAAAATTTGTTCTTGTTTCTTGTTAGCTCGAGCAACACAATGTAAGAGTGAAGAGACTTAAAACAAGAATGTGAAAGGTCAAATATATAGTTTGGCATACAAAAACTTTTTTATGAAGTACGAGTAGTTGATCTTGGAACAAAGTGAGAGAGTATGAGTGAGTTGTTGGTTTATTTTATAAAAATCATTTGCAAATGAATGTCAAATCTAGATTAGAATGTAAGAGTTGAATAAGAGAGAAGAAATGCTTTTGAACTTGAAATAGAAATAGATTATGGTGTGAATGGATTATCTCATGAATAAGAGTGAAATATATGTGTTTACAATTTTTGAGAAAGCTCTATTACTACATGTTAAAATCAAATGAATGTCAAGAGAGAGAGAGAGAGAGAGTTGTGTTTGGTCATGAAACATTTGAGTGAAGTCCATAGAGGGAGAAATTTTTAGATGATAAGTTCATTCTCATGAAGTAGAAGATTATGATCCTGATTGCTAATTATTATTTGAAAGAACAAATCTCATATGTAAGAAATAAAGATGTAGATAAAGAGTCTAAATGATGAATATTGGCCACTTATTGTGAAGGTTTATTACTGAGGATGAGAGAAGAAATAGAAGAATAGTGAGTTAATTTCTAGGTCACCATTAGTTGTAGAAGACAAAACCAAGTGTGATAAAAACTTTGAAAAATTATAAGTTGTAGCTTAACATGTGGGGATTTATTGCTTTCTTGTAAGTTGAAGCTTACTAAAGGACAATTGTTGTTGGACTAAACTTGGGAATTGAAGCTTCTAGACATGTTAAAGCTTGTCAAATACTGAGTAGAAGCTTGGTTGAATTTTGGAGTTATAACTCAAGGTTGATTCAAATCTCAACCATGAAATCAATGTAACATTTGTAGGATATTTCTTTCCTAAGCCTAATTCTTGGTTTCAGTGGTTTTTTTTTTCCAAATTTTATTTCCCACACTAAACTATGTGTCTCTTTGTATAGTATCGAGGCTTTTTCTTGTGTATGGTTTTATGTGTTCATCATAGAAAGATTAAGAAAATGGAAATTTATGTAAAATTTATAATAGACATCGATTCACCCCCTCTCAATTTCCTATTTCCAATAATTGGTATCAAATCCTGGTCTTCTTGAATCAAGCCTAATGGCTTAGAGGTGATCCTAAAGGCACTTGAACATAGACAATCAATCAAGGAGATGGATTCCTTTGTTGAAAATGTTTCACAATATATGAAGAAGAAGGAGGATGCTTTCTGAAACATGAAGAGGAGTTGAGAATCTTAAAGGATGAACTGGAAGAGGAAAATGACAAGTTAAAAATGTATAGAAAATTAGAAAATTATTATGAATCTCTCTATGGAATATTGGAAAATAAAAGGTCACATAGTGATAAAAAGGGCTAGGATTCTGAGGAGAACCTATAGAAAAGAAACATGATGACAAGGCTACAATCACAGTGTGTGGGATCCTATGTGTCCTCCACTCACATATGGAGGGTCATATCACATAGGTTAGGTTTAGGGTTTGCTTGTGTGTCATGCACTAGGGTTACTCAGTACCCTATATGTACCATTTAATTTTTGATTTACGAGTATGCCAAAACACTCCGTTGTCTTTCTCTATATGTGAAAGCTTTGTTCTGTTATGCAAGTTCTTCCATTGTTTGATCGATTCCTCCTTGTGATTACGTTGGTGCTATTATGTTTTCTTTAGAGTGTAATTTCATCATTGTACACCATTTTTGATAAGATTCTCACAAACTCTTTCATGGTATCGAGTGAGATTGGGTAAATGTTTATTCGTGATCTAAGTTGTGATTACTCTTGGTCTCGTTTTTTTACTCCTTATGCAAGTTTTTTGATCATTAGATTCTAGAATTTTATTGCTAACATATTTAATAAGATGTTCTTGGAAAGTGTGTCATTTTTCCATGTTCTTCGTGCATGTACGAGTTTCCTTGCTTTCAAGGGTTTTACTGACTACGTTTAACTAACTCCAGCTAAATCTGGTAGATCACTTAAAATAAGAGGCTATTTTCTAGTTTTTAAAAATCATTTATTAAACATGATTTTTTTAGATCTCTGTTTTTTCTAGTTTCTCTGTGTTTACATGCTAGTTTTTAGAGATTCAGGTTAAAATAAGAGGTTTAAAGTTTGGTATTTGGTTTTTTTGGTGCACTTCTCCCAACCGATCTCTCCACCGAGCTCCTCAACTCACCTCTGTGAGCTTCTTTCAAAATCCTCCAAGCTACCCTCTGCCGAGTTCTTATGTGAGTCGTTTTGGTGTTTTGAGTTCAAACCCCGCGAGCCATGTCCTCTTTTGAGTCAAGCCCTACTCTGTCCAACTCTACATGGTTTCCCTGCCACACCGCTAAAAAACCTCTTTTCGTAGGCTCCCTACTAAGACTCTCATCCTTGGCTCTGGTTTGACCTCATTTTTCCCTGTTTCACATCCCCTTCCCCGAGCTCATGTGTTTTTCCTAGCTATTTCCTTGACTTTGTCTCAACCTCATTTCCTTTGCACGTGCCCCAAGCCCCGAGCCCATCTACACCTCGGGCCACTCTTGAATGGCTTCAAACTACGATCCACGTTGAGATCCTCACTCCCTCCTCCCTACTTTCCCATGCCCAACTTGGGATCCACCCAACCATATCCACGCCGAGCCCAACCACCCGAGCCACATTTTTTTGAGTAAGTTTAGTAAGTTTATTTAAAATTTATTTAAGGCAATTTTTTTTTAAATTTCATTTTGGTGGGAATTTTTTTAAAGAGGAAAGTATATTTAATTAGGATTTAATTTTAATTAGTATTTCTTTATTTCTTTGTAATTAATTAGGATTTCATTATCTTAATTAGTTTTAATTCATAATTAATTAGATTTAATTGTAATTAAATCTATTTGTATTAATTATGATCTCTTTTTTTTCGATTAGTCATTTAAAATCATGTTTTAATTAACATGTTTTTATCATTTAAAAAAATCCTAATTGCTTTAAATTAGTTAAATTTGGCATTTCAAAGCGATAATTTTTAGGTTTTATTGTCAATTTTTTTACTAATCATGCGCTCAAGTGTGTAGTGACACTCGAGCACGTATTTGTCTTTTGTGTTCCTTTTCGGCGTTCTGAAGATCATTATGACTCATCTTGAGTTCATCAAAAACTTGTATTTACCCTTATTATTGCTTGCGACTAGCGAGCGCATCCACCGTAGTTTGTAGCAAGGGGGTATCCATTGTGACGTTAGACACTTTTTCTCATAACCAGGATTTGATTTCACCTCCTTCCTATTTTTTTGCAAGTTGTTCTTGTATACGGTGTCACTTTGTTGTGCTCCATGAAACACAATTTTTGTCTCCTCTCTTATGCATTATTATGATGATTGCAAGGTGAGTTACTAAATGTTTCAAGACACATGCTCAGACCCAATTGTATTTAACGCACTAAACTATAAAGTGCCAAAAGCAAGGGGGTTATTATATTGTCTGGGTGGTTGTGATTCTTGTTTTTATTTTTCTGCATTCCTTCTCTCTCTCTCTCTCTCTCGTATGGATGCACTTTCAATTCCTTCTCTTATGATGTTAAACTTCTTCAAATGGAGATCAAAAATTATTATGAAACTAAGGGGCAAAGGTTTATTTTGTATCACCATGGGAACTAAGACTCGAACCAAATGACAACCCCGGAAAATCTAAGTGGTTAAACTATAGTGATGAAGCTTTAGGTATTCTTTGCATGTTTGTTTCTTCCGACTTTCTCTTCCACATTGAGTCATCCAAAACACCTAATTCTATGTCAAAAATGTTAGATGGAATTTTTGGACAACAAGATGACATGAGAGCGTATGAGTTGGAAAAAAATACTAGGGTTAAATCCTAGTTATTTCGAAAACCTACAAAGCATTCTTCTATAAGTTTGTTGGACCCTTGTAATCTTAACCAAGTATGAAGACATGTCGGCGTGCAGGGTCCCAGTTATGAAAAGGTGTGCAAGGCAAAATTGCATGAGAGAAAGGCTTAAGGAAGCACATAGCATGTGTGACATGAAAGGAGGCTCGGGACTTTGTCAATTTGAGCACCCAGGGTAGAACACGTGAAAAATGTGATCGGTTACACGCGGATAAGATGTCAACCTGGTGATAGGCTAGCCCAAGAAAGAGCATGCTCTAGATGGAATCTTCTAGAAGAACATCATGAGGTAAAGTGGAAATATCAGGCTTGAAGAAGCATGCTCACATGGACCACATTCGACACTTGGCACTAGATCTGAGGACGTTAGAAGGTGAGTTGGCAGTGTAGGAAAATTATAAATACAAGTGCCTGTGGAGTAAAAGAGGAGAAGAAGTACGAGGTATAGCGGGTTAGAGAGTGAGCGGAGCTCTATAGAATTACTGTGAGTGGATATTTATATTCAAGAAAGAATGCACTAAGCATGGAGTTGTAATTTTTCTTTTTTTGTTAGCTTAGTTACATATGTCCAAAGATATGCATGACTCGTGGTCTCTCTCTCGTGACACTCTATAATGAATCAATGAATATAATGAGGTTACTCCGATATAAATAGACATGGATATCAATGGTTTTAATGCACTTTTCTCTCATATGAGTTCTCTTTCCTTTCATGGTATGTATGAATGCTTGTATAATTCTTTTCTCATAATGCATGTTCGGGTTCTATTAAAGTACTCGGTCCTAAGGTGATTGTAAGGATCTAGAGGCCATTTTGAGCCCTATGGTATTTGTATGTGTTAACCTCCCTCATTAAAACTCTTAAACTAATCATAATTGATGCTTCCCACTAAACTTACATAAAAGAGAGACTCGATACACACGCATGCCTCGGTGAGCACTCGGCTTCTACAAGGTGATAGGTCGACATGCATGGGGTTCCTTCTTGTTATGATAGGATTAAAAATGACTACATCTTGGTTCTATTACTGGACCTCTTTTTGAAGTTGTAGTGGGATATAACATACATCATGATGTGTGTAATGAGGAATGACAGAGTGGTGACAATGGAAATTTTTGAATCATGGTTCAAGAGCATGGAGGATGAATTTTCTCAGAGATACAACACTGGACCTGAGTTTAATGCACCTAGATGGGTAGAATAGAACATCTACCATGATCTATACGATACCTTCTCTTGCTACTTCCTAGTAGAACTATATGAATGGCTTTCACCTATGCATCTAGATCAAGTGGCGGTAAGGATCACATGTATGGACCAAAGAAGACTACCAAAGGTTGCAGGATGCAGATCTGATGTGGACCCATGTTGTAGATCATTGGTGGAGAAGAGTACTAACTAGTTACACTCTGGAATATGCCATTTCCACGTATTCTTATCTAGAGGTTGTTGAGTTTGAATTTCTACGAGAACCTAGAGGAACGTTTCTACGTGTTATTCCCCTAACTATGAAGATATTGATGGTTACCATGAGTTTATAGGCTTTCCAAATGGCTGGCTAAACCATTCTCGAGCATTGGGTAAGGGATCTTAGGTGGAGGAAGATGACAGATATCATGACAAAAGGAGAGGGAAGACAGACGTCTTAAGTATAGTGAAGCATGTGAAAGGGAGATTGCTAGATGATGTAAAGCTACTAGTGTGATGGATCTATAGAGACAGGACGTTACGGGAAGGAGTTGAGGTTCATGTAGAGGATGTGAAACCTAAGCGGTATGTGCTACCCCATTTTGGTAAGCACGTGAGGGAGACCGTTTCACCTTCGGTAAGAATTATTCGCATAGAGAAAGGAGAGTCATTAGCTCATATTTAAGCCCACCTAGTGATTGAGCCTTGGCACTTGGATTTCCTAAACCAAGAAGAAGTGTTATGGAACTAGTTTATATCGATGGAAGAGACAGATCCCCACCTAGGAGATACAATTTTACAGTCCCTCCTTCTATGGCTGCACATATTTCAGTATTTGGAGGAGTCTTTAGACAAGGAGCGAGTGTAAAATATTTCAGTATTGCATCAGGGAGTGGCTATCACAGACCATCGGCACATAGTTCAAGGTGTGACCATGGGGGCGCTTGGCATAGTGCCTACAGGCCCTATTAGACCCAAAGTGGTTTTGGTGGATCTAGTGGCTCGGGATGCATAGGACCTAGTGGATCAAGCGGTGGAGGAAACACCGAGAGGAACCAAGACTCGGACTCTAGAGGACAGGAGCCCAACCACCACCTCAAGTATTCTTTGAAATGTCTCTACATTTTCTAGATTATAGGGGCATTGAGGATGCTACGAACATGTTCACAAGTGTGAACTGCTATGGCATGCGAAGGGTGTCATAACCCCAAAATGGAAGGCTAGTTAGTTTGTAACCATGTTGTAAGGGCACATGCATAGCTAGTATAGGAAGTACGACCCTCATAAAATAGTGGTGGGCTATACTTGCCTTAAAGAAGACATTCTTGGCAGAGTTCCACATCCCTGAGTTTGAGCAGAAGAGCATCAGTGCTTTGAAGGAGATTAAAAAGGAATGGTAGAGAGTGTGTGGGAGTATGATGCGCACTTTAAAACTCTCTTTTCTAAATAATCATATAATATCCATCCTTCTTATCATGTACAGTGGTTTTTTGGAGGATTGATCACCCCTTTTAGAAGGGTCTTCTCTCATAAAAATTTTATAGACCCACGCAAAGCATTAGAAGCTACCTTATGTGCCGAGGCTGTTGGTAGTATTGATACTAGCATTAGCTCATTCTTGGAGGCTCAGATTGCTGCTATGGAAAAACAGTTGGAAAAATTATCTGTGAACGTAGCCCATGAGACTCGCAATGGTTTGTGGTGCATAGATTGTGAAATAGAGGGACACATTAAGGATAATTTTCCCCAGAGGACGGTATGTGCTTTGACAGTGGATTGTGAAATTTGTCATGGGGACCATGATGTAAGTAGATGTCCCTTACTACAACATGCGATCAGGAAGAATGTATCTTGTTACTACAAAATTTACACCTCTACAACCCATGACACTAAGGACTGTAGGCTCATTGATCAGATCCATGAGGCCATTGATCATGGGGTGCTCTAAACAAGCATTGCTAGTGGTTTCAAGGATAATGAGCACTATTTTGAGGTGTGCATGGAAGAATTTTTCAAGGAGGATTCCATGGTCGAGGTAATCACGAGAGGAGGAAGGAGTGAGCTCCCATGTGGAACATGTTTCAACTGTGGATCTAAATAACATTACAAGCATGAGTGCTCGGACCTGTTGTAGTGCTTATGGTGTAGAAAGAAGCATAAGTATGAGGAGTACCCAAAATTATTTGAGCACCTGAATCAAAAGCACCGGAAGGACAAGGGTGTTGTAATGGTCGAGTATTAAGAAGCGCGATATAGAGTTGATGCCCCGAGTAACATGGGATGAAGGTTTGGATCCTATCTTGGTAACAACAAGGGCGAAGCCACACGCGTAAGAGAGAGTACCAATATAGAAAACCTAGTTTCAAGGGGAGGAGGTCATTCATGGAAATTATCCACCATGGGGACCATGATGTAAGTAGATGTCCCTTGCTACAGCATGTGATCACAAATAATGTATCTTGTTACTATAAAATTTACACCTCTACAACCCATGACACTAAGGACTGTAGGCTCATTGATCAGATCCATGAGGCCATTGATCATGGGGTGCTCCAAACAAGCATTGCTAGTGGTTTCAAGGATAATGATCACTATTTTGAGGTGTGCATGGAAGAGGTTTTCAAGGAGGATTCCATGGTCGAGGTAATCACGGAGGAGGAAGGAGTGAGCTCCTATGTGGAACATGTTTAATCGTGGATCTACATAACATTACAAGCATGAGTGCCCGGACCTGTTGCAATGCTTATGGTGCAGAAAGAAGCATAAGTATGAGGAGTACCCAAAATTATTTGAGCACCTGAATCAGAAGCACCAGAAGGACAAGGGTGCTATAATGGTCAGTATTAAGAAGGTAGACATAGAGTTGATGCCCCGAGTAACATGGGATGAAGGTTTGGATCCTGTCTTGGTAACAACAAGGGCAGAAGCCACACGCACAAGAGAGGTACCAATATAGACAACCCCGCCAAGGAGGAGATCATTCATGGAAATTATCCGAGACCTCACACATAAAAAAAAGAGATATATCAAGACACCATGGACGTTATTCGAGCTTATAAGGAGAGATCTAGTGTCTAAATGAGAAATCCAAGAGGGAGGAACAAGGAAGGAGATTCGAGGCGTAAAAGGAGGACCCGAATGAGGTCAAGGAGGTGTGTAAAATGATAAAGTAGGAGAATATCATTCGCTTACAAAGATCCCGGTTGAGAGAGAAGGTACCATGCGCAGGAGAAGTGAGTGAGAAATAGGTCTTGCAGTGAACCTTTCCCCTCACATCCTCGACTATGACAAGGAGATTACGTTGAATGTAGTTGTAGATGGATGGCTCCTCAGCAATATCCTCATTGACACAAGTGCGAAGGTTAATGTTCTGACTTTGGATGTATGGCATCAGATGGGAAGACCTATATTATAGCCATCTTTGAATGTGTTGTATATGGTAAATAAGACTAAATCAATGCCCATAATTGTCTTGAAGGATGTGGCTATTACTATCTAGGGATCCAAGTTTACTGGGGACTTCAAAGTCTTGGTGCTTGTTAAGGTGGATAATTTCCCAACACTACTTGGGCGTCCTTGGTGTTACAAAAACAATGCGGACCTTCGAGTTCAACAAAGGGTACATCAGCTTCGAGAACAAGGAGGAATGGGTCATTATACCCCTGGTTGATGGGAAGTTGACACCCTATATTGAACCATTGGGGGAAGAAGTTCTGGACAAGATTTATGTGCACTCAATTAGAGACCCTGAGATGATACACCCTACTAATGGGGTTATCCAGTTTGAAGATGATCGATCGAAGAGTGATACCACTAGTTTGGCATGTGAATATTGGGTGCATGGAACTCAAAAATTAATGGGATGATAGTTGAGAGGGTTGGTGACCAAGGTAATAAATGTGTACATGGTTAGGTGTGTTTGAGGAAAATAACCGCCAAATTATTCAGAGGAGCCTTCCCACGAGATCTTTATGCGGGAGGTAGAAGTTCAATGGAAGGATGAGAAGGAACAAAGGGATATGTTAAGTTATGTCTTTCTTGGAATAATAACTTGGTGGTGGGGCACACATCAAGAGAGCCTTTCGAGTAGTGTGAGGTAAGAATTGCTCTCTCTGCCATATTTTCTAGGAGAAATGTACCCACAATCATCAAGGAGTACCATAGGAAGGAGCCCACCTCTTTCCATATCCAAGAGTGTGAACGGGTCTGGAGAGAAGGCACGAAAGCTTTTCCACCATCCCTTTGGGTGCACGAGTTATATTTTACACTTTGAAGGTTACGTGCGTGCATGGTAAATTCATTCGAGACACGTCACTAGACAAGGAATTTGAAATGACTCACAGCTTGACCTTATTCAAACCTTTGAATATCAAAGTACCAAGCCATCAATTGATAAGGCCTTGTAGGGTATCAAGCACCTTACCATGGGAGATAGTGCCAGGACAGAAGATAGGCTATTGGAATTACTAGGTGAACCAGGATTGGAGGCGCATTTTGAAGAAGAAAAGGAAATAGAAGATTTACAGCTTGAGCATGCATGTTTGGAAAAATAATAAGGAAAGTTGGTATATGTGATTGATGGAGAGGAATCGAGAGCTTAGATGTTAGCAATTCAGTAGGGACACATGAGGTAGTGGACAAGGTGCGATGCTTATGTGTGTGCCTATCATGAGCCTTTAAATATGAATAAATTTAACATCAGGTTGAAAAACCTAATGAAACTATTATTATGGATTACTGGAGAGAGAAGGAAGTATAAAAAATCATTGATTTGTTGCACGAATTTGAGGATTTATTTCCGCGCAAGTATCATGAGCTCAAAGGAATTCACCATTCCTTGGGGAGATGAAGATAAAACTGAAGGACGGTGCGTGCCTGGTTAGGAAAAGGCCCTACCAAATGAATCCCAACTTGCATACATAAAGGTCAAGGAGGAGATAGACAAAATGATAGCTTCTAGGATCATTGAGGTAGTGGAAGAATCGAGTGGATAAGTCTCGATGGTAATTAGCATCAAGAAGGATGGGCAGATTAGAATTTGTGTGGATTATAGGGAATTGAATGCAGTTTGTGTCATTGATCCATTTCTAACCCCCTTCACTGAAGAAATTTTAGGAGTCACTGGGTGCGAAATCTATTCCTTTATAGATGGATTTTCAAGGTACCACCAAGTCTGGATTGCAAAGGAAGACTAGGAAAAGACAAATTTTGCCACCGAGTGGGGAATTTTTGCATATATGGTCATGCCCTTTGGGTTGAAGAATGTGCCAGCTATCTTTTCATGCATAGTGGTGCAAGCATTCCATGACTTCATCCATAAATTTCTTTAGGTCTATTTGGATGACTAGACAATGTATATGGTCTAGTTAAAGACCATTGTGACAATTTGAGGTTAATGGTTGAGAGGTGTAGGCAATTGAGGATATCCCTCAACATTAAAAAGTGTGTGTTTACTACACCCTTTTGGAATTTATTAGGGCATATCATATGTAACAAGGAATTGCTGGTAGCTCCCACTAAAGTTGTAGTTATTATGGGTTTAAGGGAGCCTACTAGCCAGAGTGCAGTGCGTGGATTCCTTGGGCATGCGGGCTATTATAGAAAATTCATTAAGGGATATGCCAAGATCATTGCACCATTAGAGGAGCTACTTAGACATAAAAGTGCCTTCCATTGGGGAGAGGTGCAACAGAGGGCATTTGATACATTAAAATATAGGCTTATTACCATGCCTATTTTATGGTTTCCCTCTTGGGACAAGCCCTTTCATGTTCATGTAGATGCCTTAGGGACCACCATTGGAGCAGTGCTTGCACAGCCAGGTGAAGGGATTGTTGATCATCCTCTCTATTTTGCAAGTAGGAAGCTGACACCAGCAGAGAAAAATTATACCACAACCGAGCGTGAGGCATTATCAATGATCTACGTGCTCTTCAAGTTTAGGTAGTATCTATTGGAAACACCCTTTGTATTCTACACCAACCACATGGCATTGAAGTATTTAGTGAACAATCCTGTTCTACAGGGATGCATATGTCAATGGGTGTTTTTGTTTCAAGAGTTTGAATTCACCATTGTAGTAAAACCTGGAAAAAGCAACTATGGACCTAATCATCTATCAAGAATTGATTTAGGGGAGGATGTGCAGAGTATTGAGGAAGAAATTCCAGACGTGCAACTATTTAGGTTACGGTGCGTGCCCTCGGATTTAGAGGATATTGTAGTATTCTTAAAGAAAGGTGTGGTGCCGGATGGAATGAAGACATTGGAAAAGAAGCAGTTGGCCATACACACCATGCCCTACATGTTAATCAATGGAGACTTATACAAATTGGGATGTGATGAAGTTTTGCATAGGTGTGTCTTAGAGCATGAGCACCTAACCATCATGGAGGAAGCACATGGAGGAAGTGTGGGTGGGCATTATGTAGGTGATGCCACCGCACACAAGATATTAATGGTAGGTTTATGGTGGGAAACCTTGTACAAGGATTGCAGAGATTATTGTAAAGCGTGTGACCATTGTCAGCGCATTGGCAAACTAGGAAGGAGAGATGAAATTCCTTTGCACCCTATTCCTAGCACGAGCCTTTTGAAAAGTGGGCGATAGACTTTGTAGGACCTATTGCACCATCGCACGTAGGACCTGGGTTGCGTTATGTCATCACTTACATAGATTATCTCACAAGGTGGGTAGAGGCAGCCCCAACTAAAGATTACATGGCAACAACAACGGCAAGGTTCTTATGGGAAAACATTATCACAAGGTATGGGTGTCCATTGAGTTTGACCAGTGATAGAGGTACGCATTTCTTGAATGAGACCGTCAGGATCCTGTTATCAGAGTTCATGGTAGCTCATCACAAGACTACACCCTATCACCCACAAGCAAATGGAACCGCAAAAGCATTCAACAAGATACTGAGTCATACCTTGACCAAGATTTGTGATCTCGGTAGTACTATGGGCTTACAGGACAACGTATAAAAGACTAAACAAAGCCACACATTTTCAATTGGTGTTTGGCATGGAAGTTTTTTTTCGTTAAATTTATGTTTCCTTCTCTGGAAAAAGCACGTGTAGGAGGGTTAGCCGATGAACAAGCGCTGAAAGAAAGAATTGATGAGCTAATGAAATTGTATGAGAGATGATCTTTTTCCTGATGGACCTAAACAACGGAAAAGGAAAAGTAAAAGGCTCTGCATGATCACCATGTTAGAAACAAGAAGTTTGAGGTTGGGCAGATGGTGTTATTATATGATTCTAAGTTTCTACGCCATCTTGGGAAGTTGAAAGTCCATTGGCTGGGTCCTTACACAATCTCGTACATCCTTGATTCAGCACGTGCGATTACAAGCATTGGATGGGATGAAGTTGCCTAGAAATTTCAATGGGAGTAGGCAAGCCCTACTATAAATAATTTTATTTTATGCATTTTCCTTTCTTGTGTTTCCCTTCCCTTCACGTTTTTGTTTTGTTTTGCACCTTGGGCTCCAAAGACCTTATTACTATTTTTGGAGAATTTGTAAGTGCACAAAGGATCACAAATCACTTTAAGTGTGGGGTAGAGAAAGGTGAAGAAGTTCATGATAAAAGTACCAAGGAAGTTGTGTTAAAAAGTCTTGTTGAGTAGATGGGTTGAAAGAGGTATATAAAGAGGAAGATGGAAGAATGGTTGGTACTAGGGTAAAGCTACTTATAGATCCCATGTACTGAGGAGGAGAAAGAAAATTTGAAAGCAGCATGAGGTAGATGAGAGAAAGGATCATGATAGAAGAAGTGCCTTTGGCATGGGTTACATGCATGCAAGTGTCTCCCTCGGAGTTGGATTGGTTGTGTGCCGAAGGTTAGAGGAGTTTTGTGTAGGTTGGGCGTGTAAGGAAGGCACCAAGATGGGATTTTTGAAAAATCCACATTAAATGAATAAAGTATGGTGGTAGGTGAAGTAACATTTAATGTTTAGAAAAGAGAAAAAATATAAGTAAAGGGTCGGGGAACTCTCATTTTTACTTTGCGAAATAGAAGAGTTTGAGATATAAGCGAGTTCCATAAACTAGGGCTTTCAGATTCAATCAAGTGAAGGAAGATATGTGAGATTGAAGCAACCAGTTTGAGTTTGCAAACCAGAAGGGGTTACATGGGTGTGGAGAGAGTGAAGAAACATTGTGTTGTGAATATTTTATCCCAGTTAGGGTTCGAAAAACTAGGGCACGGTTTAGAAGAGTTGTATCATGAATATGAGATCAGAGGATTGGAAGAAGTAAGATAGAATAACAAGGAGAGGGTAGGAGTGATAAAAATACCTCAACCATGGCACCCAAGAAAGGAAAGGGAAAAGCAAAGGCTAAACAAATAGAACCCGTGGTAGACACAAATGAAGAATTGTATGCAGAGATGCACATACATGATGGGGTGATGATGGGTAAGGAATGGGAATCCCACTTGAGAAGTGTACCTGTTAGTGACTATAATCACCACACAAACACAATAGAAAAAGAAATGTCACTGGAATTAGTATGCCCCATGAAAAATGAACACCTGAGGGTTTACCTATATACGATGATGACGTTAAGGTTAAAATGGATAAGGTAGGGCTGTTGTAACTCTATGATTTGCCTTATTTTGGAAAGCTAGAGTGCCTGTACCAGTGGTTGATGTCACAAGTGCACAAAGACTACTTCCACTTTGTAGGGCACAAGATGCACATGACTCCCCAGCTGATTTCATAATTTACAGCCTCATATGTGAGGGAGATAGCCTAGAAGATGACCTTGGCAAAAAGGAAGCTATTCAAGAGACCGTCAAATGAAATCATTGGTTCTCTAGATAGCATGCATCTTGGTAAAATGAAATGTTTCCAAGGATGGAGAACAGGCTTAGTGTGGGGTGATGTTGGACCCCCATAATCTTAACCAAGTATGAAGACATGTGGGCGCGCAGGGTCCCAGCTATGAAAAGGTGCACAAGGAAAAAGCACGTGAGAGAAAGGCTTAGGGAATCACATAGCACACACAATGTGTGAAAGGAGGCTCGAGACTTAGTAAATTTGAGTGCCCAGGGTAGAAGATGTGAAAAGCATGATTGGTTATGCATGGATAAGATGCCAGCCTGGTGATAGGCTGGCCCGTGAAAGAGCATGCCCTAGATGGAATCTTATAGAAGAACATCATGAGGTAAAGTGGAAATATCATTCTGAAGAAGCATGCTCACATGGAACACATTTGACACTTGTCACTAGATCTGAGGATGCTAGAAGGCAAGTTGGTAGTGTAGGAAAATTATAAATACAAGTTCCTACGAGTAAAAGAGGAGAAGAATTATGAGGTATAGCGGGTTAGAGAGTGAGAGGAGCTCTGCAGAATTACTGTGAGTGGATATTTGTATTCAGGAAAGAATGCACTAAGCATGGAGTTGTAATTTTTCTTTTTTGTTAGCTTAGTTACATACGTCTAGTGATATGCATGACTATGGTCTACTCTCTATGACACTCTGTAATGAATCAATGAATATAATGAGGTTACCTGATATAAATAGACATGGATATCAATGGTTTTAATGCACTTTTCTCTCATATGAGTTCTCTTTCCTTTCATGCTATGTATGAATGCTTGTATAATTCTTTCTATCATAATGCATGTTCTGGGTTCTGTTAAAGTACTCAGTCTAAGGTGACTGCAAGGATCTAGAGGTCGTTCTGAGCCCTATGGTCCTTGTATGTTTCAACCTCCCTCATTAAAACTCTTACACTAATCATAATTGATGCTTCCCACTAAACTCACATAAAAGAGAGACTCGATCCGTGCGTGCCTCGGGTGAGCGTTCAACTTCTGCTTTGGGTGATAGGCCAACGTGCATGGGGTTCCTTCCTTTTGTGAAAGGATTAAAAATTACTACAAATTTTTTCCACACTAGATTGTTGTTAAAGGAATGGCAAGTAGATAAGAAATATTCTCAACTGATCTTATTGATTCTCTCTAAGTCAGTCCCGAATATTCTATATTTGTGTCAAATTTTTACGATACAAAAGTTACCTTGGACAAGGATTGAATATGCCCTCCTTTGAATTTTTTTCATCCCAACTCCTTCGAGAATAGGAAAAACTCATTCAAATGGGGTCTCTCAATTCTAATTCATATGCCCTTGTAGCAAGTACTAGTAAGGAAAAGAATATTGATAAGAAGAAAGAAAGAAAGGATCAACTTAAGAAGGAAACCAAGACAAAAACTAAATTTAACACGAACACTTTGACTTTTGAGCTTAGAGCACAGAAAGACAATTTTTTGTGTTCCTATTACCAGAAGCCTGGTCATAAAGAGAATATGTTTATGAGAAAACAAATTGATCACCTTACTCATTTACTTGAGAAAAATCAAATAGGTGCTCCCGAGCCTATAAAAAAATGATCCAAAGGCCGGGTCTTCTACCGTAAAAGGGTCTAAATTTGATAAGAAGAAAGGAAAGGCCCTTGTAGCCAAATTTTCTCCTTTATTGATGTGGATTATAGATTTTGATGCCTCTTACCACATGGATTCTTCACATGTTGAGTTATCCAACATTGAGCCTTGTGGTATGTCCCAAATCACGATGGGTAATTACATGACAGTGTCAGTTTCTGGTAGTGGACTGGTAGAGATGGATGGGGAACATTCAACCAAGTCTTGAGTGTTCCTTATCTCTATACCAATCTCCTATTGGTTTACTAAATTACTCACCTTGGTGAAGGAATGCAAGTGGAATTCGGTCCTAACTCGGTGATTATTCGTGAGCTTAATGATGACACTATAGTGGTCATGTGGAAAAGGTGGATCACCGTTCAAAGTTGTATACCTTTTCCAACTTTAATTGTGATTCTACACACACTACCTTTATCACTCATGCAAAAAGGTTAGTAAACTATGGCATGAGCATTTCGGACATCTAAATTATCACTACCTTGAACAATTGAGCCAAAATGAAATAGTCAATGGGTTACCCCACGTCAAGTTTTTTAAGGGTCTTTATGAGGGTTGTACCCTTGGAAAGCATCCTGAAAAAAAATTGACAAAGGAAAATCTTGAGAGCTACTCATTCTTTGGATATTGTTCACATCAATATTTCGATCCATTTTCATCTCCTTCTTTTACTAGAGCTCTTTATGTGCTCACCTTCATTGATGATTATTCATAATATAATTGGGTATATTTTCTTAAGCTTGAGTATGAAGTCTTTGAACATTTTCAAGACTCTAAGAATCTTGCTGAGAAATAGCGAATGGTCTATTAAGGTTCTTCAAACCGATAATAGAGGTAAATATGTAAACAATAGGTTCATGGATTTTTTGTACTTCTGAAGGGATCTCCTTGTAGCATACAATTTCTTATAGCCCTTCGCAGGATGGAGTGGTAGAAAGAAATAACTATCCTCTTAAGGAGATGACCACTTGTATGTAACACCCTTAACAATTTTTATTTTTCTCCTTTACATTCAAGTGTTGACATGTGATTTTCCTCATATGGATATGTTATTTTCATTATTGGAAATCATGCTTGAAATGGATGTCTTTTCTACTCTTAAGATCCTTTGACTGAATTGGAATGGCTTCCCTAAATCCATTTTTCACTTCTGGTAGGTGATTTGCAATCTGGTTTAAGAGTTGTAAATTTATCTATTTATCTGATTCATCCTTAGATCAATTTCAGTGATCCAAGGAATGTTTAAATCTGCTCTATTGAACAAATGGTAAAATTGACATTCCATGAGTTAAGATACATGTTGGACTAAACTTTTTTGTTGTAATTTCTTTGATTTCTATGTGAACATACTTCCATTCAATGGATTGTTTTGTTGGGTCATTGGAGATTGACCATGACATGTCATTACTAATGAAAATGGAATTTCAGCTTGATCACAACATAAGAGAGATCCAGGATCCTATAGAGGACTAACCTATGGGATCCTATGCTAGGTAAAAAAAATATATTTCTACCTAAGCTACGTCACTTGATAGGATTTTAATTCTGACCTAATCTCGGTACGAACAGAATTGGAAAGGTTACTAGGTAATAATTTAACCTAGATCCTAATACTACAAGGTATTATTGTAACCTAACCTAGTGTTTTAAACTATGGCACTTTGAATTATTTACCTATGAGGGTTTATCTAACCTAATTGCTAAGGCCTAAGGTGGGGTTAGTTGTTAGTGTTATATCCTAAGGTATAAATTTTAATTCTACCTAAGATCTAACCTAAGCAATCTAATCTATCCTAAACTAATGGATGTGAATTGGGAACTTAAGTGGTCACATTTACTTAGGTGATGGTTCCTAAGGCATTTATGTTATTGATAAGGATGGTGAATGCATACGGACTGCCAACTTTGGCAGGGGTTAGTTGGATTGGCAGAGGCTTAGGTGGCAGTATCACTAAAAATGGAAATACATGTTATTTTTTATTTGATGATCACCAGACTTGGCAGGCGGTGGCAAGGAAGATTAGGCAGGAGATATGGAGTTAATGAAATTAATTGTTTTTGGTTAATGAGCCCAAACCGTCTTGGTAGGCATGCCAACAGATTTTTGTTGGGTTGTTTCATTTTGCATGTTCTTTGATTTTCATTCTGCATGCACTCTAGTTTTTCGAACCAACAATTTAAAATGCACTTCATGGCTATTTTTGAGGTTTTGAATCTATTTTCATTTTGTGGAATGTATAAGAGGCATTGTGGAAGAAGTATCTGGTTGTTTGATCTTTTGTGGAGAAGAGGAGAAGAAGTGAGCTCGGCTAGAGGTCTTCTTTGATTTGACAGAGACACTATCAGGCATGATAGGCTCTAACTGTTAAAATCTCTTACTTTCCTCTAAGTGTTTTCATTAAAGCAACTCTGCTCTATTGAGTTTTGTGCATTGCATACTCTATCTAGTTAAATTGGTTGATGGGTTTGGTAAATCTTGCATCCTGGGTTTCAACCCATAGTCTATTTGATTCTGTTGGAAAACTTATGTTGTATTGTCTTTTGCATAAAAGAACTATGCATGCGAGAACAAAGTTGGTAACTCTGTTAACTTCTTCGGTTGTTGGAAATTATTGTTTGATTTCGACCACTTTTCTGACAATAATTACTTCCTGAGTTTTTAAGGAACTCGGGTTCTACCTATGTTGTTGAGATTATTGTTTTTTGTGAACTTGTTGTGTTTTTTTATCTAGAGTGGGTAAAGAACTCTAGTTCTTATGAATACTTGTAAGCATTTTCAAGATTTCTGTTGTTGAAACTCACATGCACTAGATAAACCATTTATGGCTTGGTTTTTGTATTTCATCTTGCAAAAACTGTGACTATTGTTGAACCCGCATCTAACTTGGAACCTATGTTTGTTATCTTGGATAAATTAGACTGTTGTTCGAAGCCACATTTGGCATGGTGCTTGTGAATTATTGTTCTTATGACCATATAAAATGTTTTTGGAGGTTCTTTATGAACCCGGCTTTTAAGTCGTCTGGTCTGAGCTCTGTCAAGCATCTTACATCCCATTTGAGTTGGGAAATAGGGTTTGAAATGATGTTAACTAGAAAATGGAAGCATTTTTCTTAGAATGAACTATTTTATAAGTAATTTCTTTTTATTCGATCTAGCATTACGGTGCTGGTGTATTTATGAATTGGTGATTGTGATATTGTGATGCAACACTTGTACATTCAATTTGTTACTCAGTGTTTTGAATGGAAATGGTAACCTGAACAATGTGTTGGTTCAGATATTATAGTCTTTTCACTATTTTATAAACTAAAGAGGGAACATATTGTTACCCGAACTTGGTTATAAGAATTTGAATGATCTTGATCCTTTGAAGGAGCCTATGCTTTACACTATGCTCAGATTTGTAAATCGAGTCTTGGACAATACGTATTTTATATGTTGTTTTGATCTTTTCATTTATTGGGAAATCCAATCTGTAGTTCTTGTAGTGATGCGTTGGAATACTGTCGAGATAGTTCTACCTTACCAGAACTATTGGGAAGTTTTGAGTGTTAGCATCTACTCAGATTTCTTGCTCTTGTTGGGTCCAATAAGTGAATGATAATTCTTAAAAGATAAATAGTGATTCCAAAATTGATTAAAGGTTGTGTTTTGAACTTCACTATTTTATTATCAAGTTTAAAAAAGGAAAATTAATGGTAAGGATGGATAGAACTTCACTGTTTGATAGTGAAGGGTTCTAAGAAAGAAAAATGTTAGCATGTTTTCTTCTTATCTTGAGGTTGTTCTGGTCTAATGAAAGAATGTTAAGTCTTTGAAAGATACACTATGAATCTTTACTGTTCATGGACTGTGTATAAACTTCATTGTTATAATGTTCCTAATGGAAAGTAGAATTCATGCATTATAATGGGAAGATTTTGAAAGGAGGATAGCATTAAGTTTTCTCTTCCCTTGAAGTTGTTCTTGTTCTCTTTCTTGGGAACTCTTGCATGAACTTAAACTGTATGTATAAGAAGAGGTAAAACTGTTAAATTAAGTTGAAAGAAATGATTATAGATTTGGATCATATTCTGTTAGGACTCCTTTTCTAATGCAGTTGGGTTAAGTTCATTGGTTGGAACCTTCTGATTTTTATTCCTATTGGAAAGGAGAAGCAATACTTAATTAGTCTTTTTATACTTGTCATTTGACTAAAATGAAGCAGAAAGAGATTAAAGATTGGTTGGCAAAAAGAATTTGCAAACTTTTTGTTGACTGTTAATCCATCATTCCTTCTTGGATTTCTTTTATATGGATCTGTTTTGGTGAATACCTTAAAACGTTGAATTTTAAAAGTAGATGACCGTTAAAGGAAATGGTTTAAGTCATGATATACACCTTTTTCTACTTTGCTGATATTATGTACTTTAGCATATTGGGAAGAGTTGTCTTCTTCCTTACTTAAAGTTAGATGAAACATCCTAGTGAGAAGATGATGTAAACACTTCCTGTATCTTATAGTAAAGATAAGTGTTGTATTATGTTTTAGTAGGATTGGAAACAATGGGATGTTATGATTTATTGTTTGGTAAAGATAATTGATGGGATCAATTATACTTTAATTTGTAAGACAAATTTTATAGATTATATTCTGTTCTTCTTCTTATTAATCCTGGTTATTATTGCTCTTCTTTTTATTGATATTACTTATGCTTAGGGAGTATGAAATACTAATTGTTCATTAAAGCAGGGTTGTTTTATTGGAACAATTAATGGAATGCACTGCTTTAAGGCTTAGTGCTTATCATGCTCAATTCATTGAACTGACCCGTGCTAGAAATTTTTGCAGATGGACTTTGTAAGTGATAAAAGAAGGCAAGAACTTATATGATGCATTGGCTGATCTAAGTTTGATTCTTGTGAAGAATTCTGATTCGTTCTTAAGTTGTATATAAAAAGGTTATTCTCTTTTGAATGAAGATTCTGTCATGCGGATGCCTAAAATGCATTATTTGTAAATGTATAAGTTTTGATAATGAAATGAAGGATGAGAATTTACTTGCATGGATTGTGTAAATTATCTTGTACCTTTGTAAAAGAAAAGAAACCCTATCCTGTTGATATTCTTCATGTTATTTATATGTTTAATTGAGTATTTTTGGATAAGTAGGAAAAAGGGAATTAGAGTAATTTCCCTAAACATGATGCAGCTAAATAAGTTACAGAATTCAATGTTCTTATCTAAGAAATTCATATTATTAAGGTAACGTGTAATGAATTTACAATGAATTCTATAGAATTTGTAAAGGACATAAAGGGTGTGTTAAACCCTAGAACTTAACCATGAAGAGGAAGACTCTTCCTCTCTTATGAAAAAGTAAACAGTAAAAAGAAGATATGATTTGTAATCATTAGGTTTCTTTTAATAAAGTCTAATAAGATACAACCTAGGTGGTTGTTACACTCCCTTGAGTGGTTAAGTCACATTAAATGGAACTTAAGAGGTTTCTGTCCTTTCTTCTTGGTAGTTTCTTGATAAGCCAAAAATTAACAAACATCGAAAGCAATCTTAAGTTAAGGAAGTTCTTTAGGGAATAATGGAACCTGATTTGGAAAAGAACTTAGGGAGAGTTGGATTAGAGTTTGGGAAGGGTTGCTGAAATCTACCTTTAAGTATCCAAATTAATTAAACATTAATAATCTCCTAGGGGTATGTATATCTTAACAAGGTTGTTCTGTAGGATGCTGGCACACACCGACTACAAGGTTGTACCTTCGAGAAGATTAGGATCTTCTCGAGGATACAACATTGTAGTTGACATGTGGCAACACCCTTCTACATTGATCATCTAGATCTACACACTCATGGACTTGAACTTAGTTTCTCTCTAGGACTGGGTAGTAGCATAGTTACAATATGAAGTATCCCTCTAGGACTCAGGGTACCTTGGCACACGGGGTTAACTTAGGTTGACCCAGTATGCCAATCTATCCTAAGTCTTTGTGAGCTCCTTCCTATCACAACCTACGTTGTTAACTAGAACTAGGGTTAAACCTTGGGCAAGAGGACTAATGGAGGTCAGTAAAGGACATTCTAGATAACAATAGAGTGGGGGTGAAGGACATATTCTGGATTGATGAGTATGCCATCAAGGAATAACTAATATGAATAGTATGTTAGAAATCTTTGGCCAAAGTATCACAAGCTACTGATTATGTTGTTCTATATCACCTAGCCTAAGGATTGTGATGCAGATGAATATTGGTAACAACTATTCAGTTAGGTTCCTTAGAAAGATCACTCAATACCTAGAACATGGTAAGAGAACCAAGTATACGTAGTATACAAAAAAGTATTCAATACTTAGTGTTAAACATGAATAGATCAGTAGTTCACCGAGTCATGAAATGAAAAGATCGGTGGCACACCAAGTCATTACAGCTACATATGATTATCTACTATAAGAATGGATGTTATGGAACATGTGTTCTAAATTATGTATTTAGAATAGAGAACATTACTTAAGAAAAAATTCCTTATTTCTAAAGTTTTAAAATGGGAATGTTACATCAGTATGATTCACTCAAGTCTCTTCCTCCACAAAGTATTGGGCTAAAGCATTGAATTTTTCTAATTACATGTATAACCGTGTTCAAGGAAGTAAGAGGGATGACTCCCTTTGAATCCTGGTTTAGACGCAAGACTAATGTTGAGCACTTTCAATTATTCGCATCCAAGGCTATGGCTCGTATTCCCAAGAAGAAACGCAAGGCATTAGAACCACAATCCAAACCTTGTATCTTTGTAGGGTATCTTGATGGTGTGAAGGGATATCGATTGTTGAATCCTACTTTTCATGAGCTTTATATTGAGAGAAGTGTTAAGTTTGATGAGTCTTCTTCAACTTCTTATTCTCTACCTATTGAGGTTCTTCAGCTTGCTGATTTGGATTTTGACTCTTTAGATGATGATGTTGTTGTTAAGTGTGCTCCTCTTCCCAATCCTCTTGACCATCGTAACTTTGAGTCTTCTCGATTCTCGACAAAGAGTGATGATGAGGACTATGTCCCTTCTCACTCAAGTGACAAATCTTCCGAATCGAGCCTAATCCTTCTAGTCCTCTTTAGGCCAGAAAACCTTGCAAAGTGCTAAAGATTTAGTTTAAGATACTTCAGATATGAGACATAATCACTAAGATTTTGTTGGACTCCACTCCTTCTCCTCTGATTTTGATCCACATTCTTTTCGAGAGGCTTCTGGTATTCCTGAGTGGGATTATGCCATGGATGAGGAGTATTCCTCTCTCATGAAGAATGATACTTGGGATCTCACCCCTCTTCCAAAAGGAAGAAAAATCATTTGATGTAAGTGGGTGTTTAGAACAAAGTATGGAGTAGATGGAGACATCGAAAATTGTAAAGTGTGATTAGTAGCTAAGGGTTTATCCCTAATAGTTGGGGTTGATTATACTGAAACCTTTTCTCCGGATTTAAAGATGACTTCTATTTGAATGACCCTTTCCATTTCCGCAACAAATAGATGGAAAGTCCATCCAATGGAAATTAAGAGTGCCTTCCTTCATGGTTACCTCAAGGAAGAGATCTACATGGAACAACCTCCGGGTTATGTCCATGATCCCTACCTTGTTTTTAAGTTTAAAAGTCTCTTTATGGCCTTAAACAAGCCCATAGGGCTTGGTATGCCAAGATGGACTCCTTTTTACTTACATTAGGTTTATTAGGTGTCACTCTAATCCAAATGTTTATATTCTATAGAAAGATGACTCCATATTCATTCTTATTCTCTATGTTGATGACTTGTTGATCACAGGTAGCTCTTCCTCTATCATTGATTATGTGAAGATTTATTTGGCCAAATTTTTTTCCATAACTGACTTAGGTCTACTTCATTACTTTCGTAGGATCTAGATTTCACAATTTGACTTGGGAATTTTGATTTCGCAACCTAAGTATGCTCTTTACTCGCTTGCTTTTTTCATATGTCTGATTGCAAGTCTTCTCCTACTCCTTTTCTTTCTAGGGTTAAGTTTGTTTCTAATTTGTCTACTCCCTTGGTTGATGGTACCCTTTATCAACAGTTGGTGGGGAGCTTGATTTACTTGACTCGCACTTGACCAAATTTATATTATGTTATTGGGATCGTGTCTAGATTCATGCGCAGGACCCATATGAGTTGCATTAGAAAGTAGTTAAGTGGATTCTTCATTATGTTTGTGGCACCTATACTTGATGGAATTCACTATTATGGAGGGGTGGTTATTGACTTGTTGCATTCATAGATTCCGATTGGGCCAGTGACTTAGATCATTAGAAATATACCTCTGGCTACAATTTATCTCTTGGTTCGGGTCCTATTAGTTGGTCTATCAAGAATCGAATGCTATTGTGATATCTTCTATAGAGGAAAAATACGAGGAGCAATTAAAAACACCACAGAGACTATTTGGATACAGGGTATTCTAACAAAGTTTGGAATCCAATTCGTGGCCTACCATTATCTATTGTGATAACACAAGCAATATCTCAATTTTTAGAAATCTAGTTCAGCATCAACAAACAAAGCACATTGAGATCCATATGCACTTCATACGAGATCTTATTCATGATGATATCATCGACATTTAGTACATTCAAATAGCTGATTAGATTATAGATATATTCACCAAGCCCTTCATTGAGGTGAAGTTTCTTCACTTGTGGTCTCTTCTTGGGGTGAGGTCTTATACATCTACTCATCTTCTTCAAGCTATATATTCCTTCTCTTCTTCTTCTTCTTCTATAAAGATGTTTTTTGTACATGGGCACCTTATCAAGCCTTTAGTTGTCAGGCCCCATTGAAACATCTTTCTTAGTTATTTAAGAGAGTCTTCTTATTCTGTCTGACTCATCATAGCCACTACCCCGGTTTCGATGAAGGGGGGGTGTTGGTTTGTGGGATCTTATGTGTCGTCCACTCACATATGGAGGGTCATCTCACGTGGGTTAGGTTTAGGGTTAGGTTCAGGGTTTTCTTGTGTGTCATGCACTAGGGTTACTCAACACCCTATATGTACCATTTCATTTTTGATTTATGAGTATGCCAAGACACTCCATTGTCTTTCTCTATATGTGTAAACTTTGTTTTGTTATGCAAGTTCTTCCATTGTTTGATCGATTCCTCCTTGTGATTATGCTAGTTCTATTATGTTTCCTTTCGAGTGAAATTTAATCGTGGTGCACATTTTTTGATATGATTCTTGCAAAATCTTTCAAGTACCAACATGAAAACATGCATAAAGATGATAAAGGAGACAAACAGATGAAGGCCTAAGTAAGTTATGCAACCAAATGCATCCAAGTATGAAATAAATTTCAATGGATATTGTTTTTTTGTCATAGCTATGGCCATGGGGATAAGGAATGCAGAAGGAAGATCATAGATAACCACCCATGGAGAGATAGTATAAGTGAGAAGTAAAAGAATATAGTGTAATTCAATTGTAAAAAATGGGCATATTTCCAGGTATTGTTTAGAAGAACCTTCAAGTCAGTTTTGGGAAAAAGAATACTCAAGAGGCATGAACATGGTAGTGTGCTACAACTGTAAAAAATTTGGACACTGTGATAGGATATGCCATGATCTAAAGGATGTAAATCACAATTGGAATAGGAATTTATACCAAGTTAGAGGTAAGGGTAGTGTCATATGTTATAATTTTTATAATGTTAGGAATTTTGCAAAGCATTGCTCTTACAATGAATAATTTAAGTACAATAATAGGCACTCTAATTTAAAAAGACAAGTTAAGAAGGTTGTAAACATGAAGATAAATTCTAGAAATGAGATAAAGATATCCTTTCCTCAAACATCTCCTGGAAAGATAGAAGTAAAATGGATATATAAAGTCAAGGAATCAAATCCAATAATTGAAGAAGCAAGTAATGACAAGAAGATAACATGGGAAGATGTTGAACAGACACAACAATTAATGATATTTACAGAGAGTTGAGTATAAAAAGGATATTGGTAGGTTATGAAATAGCCAAGAATAAGGAAGAAAATTATAGTATAAAGAATTGAGAAATTCATCTTCAAGAAAGGTTAGAGAAGGTGTATGAGATGCGTTATGTATGTTTATCGAGAAATCAATCGATAGTGAAGGCTTGGGAGATTATATTTTCATACAAAGGAGTACTTCCAAGAATAATGACAAGATCTCAAGGATAAAAAGGGAAATAATTAAGTCATCATGTTGTTTTGTTAACTTTCTTCTATTTTAAGGTGATCTCATAAGGTGGTGTTCCTTATCTAGGCTTCTAGAAGGCATATACCAGTTGAAAGAAGAAAGGTATTCTCTTCATTTGTCTACCATTGTGAAAATCAAATAATTCTTCATGTTGAAGCTCAGTAGATGGTCCTAAGTATGATATTGAAGGAAAGTTACAAATTGAAGTCGTTATCATCTTGTAAATGTATATCCACTTGAAGGAATGTTTTTTTAACCTCATTGAAGATATTGAATGTTCCCTTCAGTAGCTATGAAAAGTGAGTGTGGTCAATAGAGCTCATAGTTTATATTATTTTCTATACATTGTCAAGTTAAGTCTTTTCTAATTCATTACTATTATTATTCTTTAAAGGAAGTAAAATCCCTCAAAATTATGCAAGGTGTCTCATGATTAGTGAATGGTGTTGAGTGTATCCCCTTTCCTAGTATTCAAGAGTCTATCTAATGTCATTCAAGGTATGTTGATATCATTTCATGCTTAAGTGAGTGTAATAATTCAATATTTCGCCAAGTATTAAAAATATAAATTTGATCATATGTTGTTTACAAGTGTTTCACCATTTTCTTTATGGATTTGACGAAATAGATAAGGGTAGAAAGGCCAAGGAGGAATACATGTTGTGATGGTCAATTGGAGTTTGTGCACGCGTTATAACTTATTGCTCTAATGCTGATTGTGTGAGATTCCTTTTGGCTAGGAGGAACTACCTAAAATACAAAAAAAGACCATAAAAGAGAGTTAAACAATATATGTATGTGGGCTACCTAGAAAGTGCTAGATCCAGGACGTATGATACTTCTTTGATGGCGGCATCAACCCACTGTTTAATAAAAATTAATGCAAGAAGTAATGTAAATAAATAATGTCCTACTATAGTTGATATGATTTAGGTATCTCATCCAAATACAATAAGCAAATCTAATATAACATGCTAGGTTATGATCAGATCTGGAAGTAGGGTAGGTAGTCAAGGTGCTAGAACATGTCAGGGTCAGATTTTGGGTAGCTTGGGTTACTTGGATGAAGATTATTGGGTTTCGTAATTAGCAGGATTACCAAATATAGAGACTAGCGTCAGTCAAGTATAACCAATGAAGGTTTAGAGATAACCAACAATGGTCAAGGATAACCAGTGTTGGTATAGGCGGGATGATAGAAACTCAATGAAACTTGGTTTTGGGGGTTTGTCTGAGATTAAAAAAAGATGGTAAGGAGAATGGTTAGGTTTATGGAGGTGTAGAGAGTACTCGAGATACATTCAGGAATGGGGTATAGGTGATCAAATGATTGTGGGTGGTGGAATGGTTGAGTTCATAGGGAGATAAGATTGGTGGGATAAAAATGTAAATAGAGGCTGATAAATAGAAGTGAAGAAACTTTGTAAACCAAATAAAGATGAAATGATACAGGTTATAAGAACACTTACTGGTGTTATAAGCTTTATGCCTAAATGTTGATGATGGTTAATCTGTGAAATAGGGCTCAAGTGCCATGAAAGTGCTTCTTGAATGCTACCATGAATGAAAATACCGTTGAATTAGTCTTAGTGTTGGTTATGGCTATCTAGAGGTATGAAAGGGATTTGGTTCTTGCTTGCATATAGATCTCCTTTGTTCCAAAACTCGAGAGTGTGGCCAACCTTCCTAAAAATGTTACCAAAATGAATATATGGTAACCAACCATGGTTTAGGGAGACCGACGTCGGTTTAGGGTTGACCAATGTTTGTTAAGGCAAGAAATTTAAGGTTTACTAAAAATGATAGATCTTGGGCAAAATCTTGGCCAGCTCTCTTTATTCTCATGGATCAAAATGAAATTTTGCACTTAGATAAGAGAGAATGTGGTTAGAGGAAGAATAGGCATGTGATTTTAGGGTTGAATTAATTCCTATTTAATTAAGGTATGTAGGAATAAGTCTTAGTTAGTTATGGTGAGTTAATTTTTAGTCCTAGTAAAGGGAAAATATGCTAAAAATAGGTTTGTAATGAGGTGTCTAGGTGAGGTGGTGGGATGAGGTGTCTAAGTGAGGTGGAAATTATTTTTAATTATAATGAATGAAGTGAGGATGAGTATTACTTTAATAATAAATAATTAAATTAATATTAATGTCGGGTAGAAAGGTCATGGTTACATGAATATGTTTAAGTTATCTATTCGAAAAGGGACCAAGGGGAGTGTGACCTAATTTTGGTGTCTAAATTTTTCCCCTTTTTGTTGTGTAGATTGTATTGGTAAGTGAAAAAAATGAAAAAATAGGAAGTGATTGCCCCGTGTGTGGGTGAAGGTGATCCCCCAAACCAGAACAGGTGAGGTGTAATACGTAATTGGTGAGTGGTTCTATAAATGTGTAGTTTGTGAATATAGGTGGGGAAGGGTAGTGGTCAACTTGACTAATAGGTAATAGGATAGGGTCCAAAATTGGTTAATGAGTAGTGACAATTAAACACATGCACATGTATAGATTGTACCACGCAGTGCAGGTTAAAGAGCTTGCAAACTCTACATTGTCCAAGGTAAATAGGTTTATCCAAACAAGGGTGTATTGATTCGGTATCCAAGGTATAGGATATGGTCGGAAACACAACATAGGTCAGGTGTAGGAAAATTTAGGTATGTTCCGATACACAAGGTTTATTCGGGATAAACAAAACATAAATAGGAAAGGTATGGTTATTAGGCTAAAACAACATAGGTAATAACATTGCAAGGTATAACGAATACATAAGGTCAATGGTTACACCAAGTAGGCCAGTGTCTAGGTAAATAGGGCATGCCATGGGTAAGGCCAAGGTATAGGTAAAATAACAACTCCTAAGGTGCAATCGAAGGAAATTGAAGGGTATTTTGGGCTTGTGGGTATGGTTCAATAGGTGTCCGATCTGGTGAAAGGTGTTGATGGGCGTCATTATTCCCTTCATTTAATCAACTTCTGTTGATGTCATATTCAAAGTAGAGGTGTATCTAAAGCTATATGAAACAAGAATAATCCTATCGATCTAGTAGTTAACTCGCTGGAGTTATTTTGGTATTTTTAGGGGATCTTTTCAATGTCTTAAGGACTTCTTGGTAAAAACCTTATTTAAATCATACTATGAAAAATTTTCTGAAAGGAAACACACTTTGCAGAATGGAAATAAACACACTTGCTTTTGGAAATAAACACACAACTTAGAGTGCTTAAAAATGGTTGCAAGAAGAATAAGAATCTATCTAGACACCTATAGGAACGAGTATACAACAGAGTTTAACTAGAAGAATTAAAAGTGATACAAAATTAATAGATCTAAACTATTTTCTTAGGAAATATAAATACCAAATAGACGAATATCCTAGTCCTTGGGGAGTGGGCCCTTGCTCCTCATTGCATCAGGATTTAACAACTAAGAATTTTCTCAAATGGGAATGGCTATTTATTAATAAAACATTCGGTATTACAAAATGTCTTTGGATCTACGTACTTTCAATCTATATTACTTATTCTATATGTATATTTATCTTCTCTATTTATCTACTGCAGGTCTACTTATATATAAATTTACAATCATAGCTATCTCTATGACTATGATGAAATCGAATTGTGCTGCAGAGAATAGATCTGCGACTCGGATGATCGAATGGTCTACTTATATATATACATTTACAATCGAGAAGTCAGTAAGATAACTATCCCTAGATCTACGATTGGAAATATTCTCATTCTTTCATGATTGAAGGGGTAATTGATGCTAAATCATCAAATGTGGTTAGAATAGACAAACTTACATCGGTTCCGAACTTGAGAGAAGTTCCAGAACCATAGGAAATCGTTAAAGATTAAAACCATGAGAGTTCTTGAGCTTTACCCAGGAGTTCTCAAATTAAGTCCAAAATTCGGAACTAAATATTGGAGTTTTGGAACTAAGTTTGAAAGTTCCGGAACTAGGTGATGAAGCCTGTGAATGTGTAATGGAGTTCGAAACTAGCTTGGAAGTTTTGAAACTAAGCTGCATTAGAACAGATGCTACCGAAAACATGTTGAATACTACATACTTCATTTCTTCAACCGACTAGACTTGTTTTATTAAAAAACTAAATTTCCAACACACTTCGTCAGAATTTTAGAACTTTTAAACGTTATAATTAGAATTAATCAAAAGATAGAAAATTACATCCTAACTCATATCATATCAAATAAAAGTCACAAAATGCAATCAAACTTAATAAAAAGGAGAGTAAGATGAGATCATTTATTGTACATTTAACGGGCATATTCTAGCCTCATCATTTCCCCTGTACTTACTTGTTTTAAGTCCATTTATGACCTTTATTCTTCAAAATTGGGGTTATGTGTTCTGCATTCCATTTGATTGCTCAGATCAAATGGCTGAAACTAGATATCCCAATGCTTAAACTTAGAGGTACTATACCTTGCTCCTACTTCTATTTTCCTCTTCCACTCTTCAAATTAAGTAGGATCTTGAGGTTCTCTATTTTTCCAAGGAGACATGGGGGTGAGAATTAGAGGGGTCCATGTTCACATTCACATCCATATGTGCCCGTAGGTCTCATTGATCTAAGGAATTATTGTGCATAATTTTTTTTCTCTTTCTAAATTCTAGATCAGATTTGTAGGGGATATTACTTCCCTTATTCTCAAGGAAACTGTAAGAAGTTCCCACCTTTCAAGCATCCCTCATAAATATCTTAAAACTTCTCAAAAAGGTATCAATACTTTTTTTGTAAGATATTAAAATAATGTATCTTGAATCATTCATCAAAGTCATGAGTTCTAAAATGTATGAAGAAGGTAGAAGGTTTACCATAGTGAACCCTCATGTAGAGACCAGTTGAGCTAGATTTTAATAAAAACACAGAATCCCTTTCCCTCCATGAAATCTGATTTTACAAGAATAGAGACAAATGCATTGAGATGAATTTCCCCCACATACAAATTGATCATAAATCCTGTGTTTTTTTCTAGCATCAAATTACAAAGATAGAATTCACACAGAAGATTTTTCTGCTCAGGACTAGCTAAAGAATAAGTTGTCATGAATTTAGATTCATCTTTTAATTCATGTGGAAGTCCACATGCAATCCTTGACAGCTGCTAGCGAATGAATTGTTCTTCTAAAAACACACTATATGCAGGAGAGGGTCTCCTGCAGGAAAGAAATTTTTCACTCATAATGCAGACCATCTGTATTTTTGCAAGAAATTTATATGTCTCCTTCTTCCTTATAAAACTTTTCTTCCCACTCTTTTCTTTCCTTCTTTTCTTCTTCCATCTTGGTCTTCAAATCTTCATTGGATGTTTTAGCTTCTTTGAGTTCCCTGCAAGTGTCATTCCATAGTTGTTTGAGTGGAAAATAAGTTAACTTAGTCTGTGCAGAGACTGTGGACACAACATTCTATTTTCTGGAAGTTTGACATTCTTCCTCTTTCTCTATCAACTATTTTTTAATTACTGATAATTCCTGAGTCCTAACTACAAGCTGAATTGTTAGCTCTCCAATGAGCATTTCCCTCTATTCTAATTTGAGTTTGACGAAATCCAATTCCTCATCAATTTCTCTAGTAATGAGCTCTACTCTAGACAAGAACAGAGCTTGTTTAACTTGGATGTTTTTCTTCTTCCTCTGGAATTTATTGGGGAGTTGAGAATTCTTCTTATATCAAAGGAAATTTACCTTTTCATCTCCAGGATGCAAACTCTTCGTCTTCATGTAATAATGTTGATGGTTCAGCCAATTCTTTAAAATCATTCTCCTCAAGTCTCTCATCTCCTTTTTCCATCTCATCTTGGCTTGGTTCAGGAGGAGTCATGGCTATGCTACCCAAAATATCAGCAACTTATTTTTCCATCTTTTCCTGTTTACTCATTCCCTCTGGGATTTCCCTTGACCTCTTATGAATTTTCCTTCTTTGGGGAATTTCAACATGCCCAATAGTGGATTTCCTCCTAGAGCTTCTTCTTACTTTTGGTTCTTGTTGTTGTATAGGTGAACTATCACTTGTCGAGAGACAGATATTAGCTCCCATGTAATCGCTTGTAAAAGAAGGAATTTCCTTCAAAGGCACAAAAGGTTCTGTTGTTTTGATCTTTCTCACAGATCTTCTTCTTTTTGGTATATTCTCTCTTCCCACTTCCTTCTATTCTTCTACAAGGGCATCAATTTCCAAATTAGTTGAAGGAGAAAATGGATTTGGTATTGTCCTCTTGATAATATCAGGGTTTTTCTTAAACTTGCCAAGAAACTTTTCCCAAATTTCTTCTCCATTTTTCTTTGACAGAAAATGGTGCTTGGCATACCAAATGAACTAACCCATGATGCCTGATTGTCCCAACACCCCAGGAATACCTTTGGGCCATGGTCTGGATAGAATAAAAAAGAAACCCTGGAAGGTTTACTATGTATTCTAGGTTTTGTGGCTCCATATCTTAGATATATGAGCATCTTCAAGACTTCTTTTCCTATGGACCCAAATTGACCATCACAGGTTAAATACTTCACTATCCAAAATGCTACCCTATCAAAGGGTTTGGGAAAACTGGCCCTTCTGACCCCTTTTATGATTTTCTTTGTGTTGTAAATGTATTGGGGTTCAATTTCCCCTTCTTGTAGCAGGGTTTCAACCAATTATTTCAAGGTCCCTTTTGCAAGATGTGGGACATGCACAATTGGCACCCTAGACACATTACTTATTGTATTCATAGAAAAAGGAATAAAAATATTTCTAACCTTTGTCCTGAATTGCTCTAGGTTTATGACGAATTATCTTACTAATTTTTCATTATACTTTGAAATTTTTTTCAGGAACTCTAGCCATCTTTCCTTCTCAAAGATAGATGCCACTTCTTTGTCTGCGAGTAGCTGGGAATCATCCTCTGGTTTCAATTTCTTTTTAATCCCCATATTGACTCAAATTTTATTTCCTTTTATTATGTTCAAATCATCTACATGGCTTCTTTCTTAGCTGTGAAACTGACAATTCTAGCTATGAAACCTATGTTATTAGCTGTGGAACCTCTGTTCTTAGTTGTGGAACACAAACCTAATTTGTTGATTCTCTGTTAAAATTTCTCTACAACTATTTCACTTTGTTGATTTTGCACTAATGATTACTCATGATAACTATCCGCCACTTATTCCATCCAAATCATCTTCATGATTACTCACTTTTAATCATAATGTATAAATAGATGACTCATCATACCAAATTTTAAATCAAGTCTAATCACACATGCAAACTTTTAATCTAACCTTAAATAAGTTAAAAGATATAATTATCATCCTTGATGATGTAATCCTTTCGTTATGATGACTCATCATTCCTACAAGTGGAACAAAAATGGTTAGAAAAGATAGCTGGAATTCCAAAGAATTCCCTTTTATTTGAATTAGCCATTTGAGGAGATCAACCACCATTGCTGGTTTTCAATTGACCTCTACAAGAGTTTATTTATTTATTTTATTTTATTTTATTTTTGGGAAAGAGAATGAAATTTAGTAGTTTTCATTTTCTTCCCTTTATTTTGGATCTATCATCTGGTTATTTGATCATTTTGGAAGAACTGGGTTCTTCCATATGATCAAATTCTTTGTCTGCTTCAATCTTCCTCAAGAATTCATCCTTAGTAGGAGGCTTCCTATAGAGTTTTAGCCTATGTCCATTGACCAAGAGTGTTCTTATGTTGTCATCAATGGGAAGTAACTGAATAGAACCATTGTCAAATATTTTCTTAATCTGATAGGGTCCCAACCATCTGGTTCTCAATTTTCCCTTGAATTGTTAGTACTTAGAATCAAACAACAATGTCCATTCTCCTACTTTGAATTACCTTTTCTTGATATGTATGTCATGCCATTGCTTCCTTTGATCTTGGATTATATTTTTTTGTTGAAGTGCTTCCATCCTCAATTCATCCAATTCATTGAGTTGAAGGATTCTTTGCTTTTGAGTTGCATCCAACTCAATACCCACCTTAACTGTTGTCCTCAATGTCTGTAGTTCAAAATCAATGGGCAACAAGGATTTTTTCCCATATAATAAATCATATGGTGAAAACCCTATTATAGTTTTCCAAGTTGTATTATAAGCCCAGATAGCTTCAGGTAGTCTCTTTACCCAATCTTTTCTCCTAGCTTCAATTGTTTTGGTAAGGATGTTTTCCAATTATCTGTTTGTTACTTCAACTTGTCCATTTTATTGTGGGTGATAAGGAGATGAATTCCTATGATTGATTTGGTAATACATTGTGAAATCTTGGATCATATTAGAAATAAATTGTTGTCCCTGATCTAAAACTATGCTCCTTGGTGCTCCAAACTTTACCATAATTTTGTGCCAAAGGAAATCAACAACTACTTCTTCAAAGGGTATTTGTCAATGGCAGCACTTATGTCCATTTTTTCACATAGTTAGTACACACAAGAATATATTCCTTTCCTTGTGAAGGAGGATTAAAGGAACCAACAAAATCCAATCCCCATCTCTCAAATGGTTCAATCACTACTTGAGGTTGAAGAGGCATTTCATTGGTGAAAGTTGGCAATCCCATCCTTTGACAAGGATCACACCATTTGATATACTTCTTCACATCCTTGTATAGAGATGGCCAGTAATAACTAGTGCCAAGTATCTTATGAGATGTTATTTTCACTTAATAGTGTCCTCCACCTGGTTCATCATGACATCATCTCGAGGATGTCAAAGATTTCATCTTCTCTTACACACCTACATAAAAACAAATCAGGGCCACATTTAAATAGCATTACATTTAACCATATGAATTGTGCCTTTGGTTTTGATTAACTTCTTTATTTGTTTCTTAGTGAAAGAAGGAGGAAACTTCCCTGTTGCAAGATAACTTGTCATATCATCAAACCATGGTGTAACTGATGAAATAGTAAACAATTTTTCATCTGGAAAGTTATCCTTGACTTGATCTTTCTCCCCTATAGTGGTTAGTATTAACAAAAAATTAGCTACCACATTAGATTTACCTGGATTATCCACAATAGTAATATCAAATTCTTGTAAAATTAATAACCATCTAATAATTCTTCCTCCAACCACTGGTTTGTTCATTAAATATTTAATTCTGAATGATTTGTGTGTACAAATATTTTGTACCCTATAATGTAATGTCTGATTTTATTGATTGCATAAATCACAGCAAGAAATTATTTTTTAGTGGTGGTGTAATTATTTTTAGTGGGAGTAATATTTTTACTGAAATAATAAATAGCATACATTTTTCCTTCATCTTTTTGTCCCAAAACTACACCAATGGAATTATTTGAGGCATTTGTTTGGATATGAAATGGATTTTCCCAATTAGGTCCTCTCAATATTGGAGTAGTGATTAATTTTTATTTAATTTCTTCAAAAGCATGCTTTGACACCTTTCATCCCAAAGAAATTCACAGTCCTTGGTTAGCAAATTAAACATGGGGGCAGCAATTTTACTGAAATATTTGATAAAGCACCTATAGTACCCAACATGTCCTAAAAATGACTTGATATCTGTGGGGGTCTGAGGAATAGGTAAGTCTAAAATGATCCTAATTTTGTTTTGATCAACCTGAATTCCTCTTTTTGAAATATGGTGTCCTAATACAATCCCCTCATCAACCATCATTAAACACTTTTCATGACTAAGAGATAGATTGTGTTGTTCACATCTTGTTAACACTTTGTCTAGATTTCTCAAAGAATCATCAAATGTATCTCTATGTACAGTGAAGTCATCCATATATACCTCTACACAATCATTTGTTAGATCAGCAAAGATTGTAAGTACAACTCTCTAGAAAGTTATAAGAGCATTGCATAAGCCAAATGGTAACACCCTATAGGCAAAGGTACCCCATGGACATGTAAATGTAGTTTTGTCTTGATCTTTAGTAAAAATCTAATTTGATTGTATCCACTAAATCCATCCAAGAAGGAAAAGTATTGTTTACTTGAAAGGTTGTCTAGGACTTGATCTATGAATCGTAAGGGAAAATAATCTCTTAGTGTGGATTTGTTCAGTTCCCTATAGTCAACACATATTCTCCATTTTCTGTTCTTTTTAGGAACAGATTCTGAGGAGATACCCACTGACTATCTAAGGTAGGGTAGATAAAAACTAATTGTAATAGTTTTTCAATTTCTTGTTTAACTATATCCCTTAAGGATGAGTTAATCCTTCTCGAGGTTTCCTAACTAGTTTAACGCTTTCAGTATATATGTGATGAGTACAGATACTTAGGTGAATTCCCTTCATGTATTTGTAATCCCAAGAAAAAGCTTTAGTATGATTTTTTAGAACATCAAACAATTTATCTTCTTCATCATCCTTCAACCAGCTGTTAATGTTCAAAATTTTACCTAGTTGAATCTCAACATGCTTGGTTCCAATGTGTGATGAACTGATTTTTTGAAAGGGTTCCATTAAATTATTTAGTGGACATGCATGTGGTAACAACATATGATATGTAGCAACATCTCCAAAATTTCCTTGAGATAGAATACTGGAAAAAGGATAGTAAGGAGAATTATGATACTTATCTCTTTGTAGGTCAAACTCTTCATCACTGCTACTTTCCAAAAATTCTTCACCATTCCCTGATGTATTTGAAACTAAAGCTACTGATTCTTCCTCTCCCCATGAGAAATCTCATTCCTCTAGAGAAAAATTATTTTCAATCATAGAGAACCATTGTTGCCGTGATTCCGGAACTAAATGTGGTGGTTCGGAAAAATTTCATAGGCTTTGGAACTATTTTTTATTGCTTCAAGGATAGTTGGTGCTCATTCAATGGTTGATTAATCATCTCTTCTACTTATCTTATGTGATACTGTAATGTGATCATAGCCAAAGAATACAAATTTTTCTTATTAGTATCAGGAGAATCAACCCACAATTGTTCTTTATTGTCAATAAAAGGTCATGCAGAATGATATAAGGAAATTTTATTAGAGTTCTTACCATTCAAGATAGTCATATCACGTGACCTGCAATCAATTAAGGCAATAATTATAGCTAACCATGGTCTACCCAAAATAATGGGATAACCCAATGTTTTACCTTTTGGCTGCAGTATAAGGAAGTCAACTGGATATTCCCATGACTCCACCATAACCGCCATGTCTTCAATAATCCCTTCGGTTTCTTCTATGACTGATCTCGCCATCCGTAATATGGTATTAGTAGGTTTTATACCCGTTAATGGTAATATTTTCAAAGTGTCCACTATCATTACATTTATATCCACTCCCAAATCTACCAAAACATTATGTATATTCTTATTACCTATAGAGACAAAAATAATAGGTATTCTAGGATATCCATATTTGGGAAGTAAAAGTTTTCCTGCTAATAAATTAGCAAGTTTCCCATCTACTTTGATAGTCTTTGGGTATTATTTCTTCCTTCCAACTTTTTCAAACATAACATTTTGATTAATTTGTTCAATTCTAGAATGTCCTTAATTTCTTGTAACAATGGTATTTCAATATTCAATTTCCTTAGTTCCTATACCAATTCAGACTCCTTGGTTTCTATAGCTTCTTTAAATCTCTCTGGAAATGGAGTCTTAGTAGTGTCACTATCTAGCTCCTTTTCTTTTCTTTTTATATCCTCTTTTGGAACAACAGTACTAGGGGTTTCATTTTCTTCTGTCATTTCAGTGATTATAATAGGTGGACTGCTAATTATTTTTCCAGATCTAGTTTGAATATCCTTACAATCCATGGCATTTAGATCAACTGATTTTTCTAGTTTGTTCCATAAACAGGAGTTGTTTGTTTGTTTCTTGGGTTTGCTACTAGTTGTGTTGGTATTTGCATTTGGACTATATTCTCAGTTTGTGAATTTTGTGTAGGGGATCCCATGATGGCCTGTTGATTCTGATTTGGATATGTTTTTCCTTGAGCATAATTACTAGGGTTCCATCTAGGTTGTGACCAAGCATAAGGACTTCCTTGACCAGCCCATGGTTGTTGATGTCCCTAAGCATACCAAGCTTGACTTGCCCAATCCTAAGGGTTCCATGTTGGTTGAGGTACCCAAGGTGGTTGTCCCCAATTTTTTGGTACTATCTGAGTAGCCCATGGCATCATCTAGGGATTAGGAACTGATCTTGGCATAAACTACCCTTGGTGAGGTTGTCTCTAAACAAAATTCAGTTCTTCTATTATGGATGATGTATTGGTTTATTTAAGATGATTCTTTATGACAGGGAGTAGAGAACAAGCATTAGTATCATGGTCTTTAGATTCACAGATAAGACATACTTCCATTTTATCCAAAGGACATTCTCTTATTACATGATTCTTCTTGCATCTAGGATAATACATAGCCAATGGTTCAGTTTTGGCATTTTATTTAGCTTGTAATCCATCCATAGTAGAGGTTAATTGAACTAAAATGTCTATTTTAAAGTTTTCTAACTCATCCATTAGTTTTTTCATATCTGGATTCAGACTTTTCACCAATTTTCCTTTTCTAGGTCCACCCCTTGTTCTGGAATAGCTTCTACAAATCTCCTTAATTTCATTCATCCTTAATTGATCAATGTCTCCACCTCCTATCAAGTTAAGGGATTCCCTAGATTTGTCATCCAAACCCTTAAGAAAAATGGTTTTACTTAACTCCTCTTGAAGTAAAAATCCACACCTTTTGCTTATAAAGAGGAATCTATCTAAATAGTCTTCTATATTTTCATCCTCCTCCTGCTTGATTTTGAAGAATTCTTCCTTCCTATTTCTCCCTCTACAATAATCTTGGTATTTGTCTAGGAAGGTAGTTTCCATTTTTTCCCAAGTGGTAATAGAGTTGGATGCTAATCCCATGAACCACCTCATTGCTACATCCTTCAGAGTGGATGGAAACAACTTGAGTTTTTGACTATCCATTTTGTAGTCATAGGTCTGACATAGTACCTTGAACTCAAACAGAAATTGGTTAGGGTCTTCAGATGACATCCCTCTAAATGTGGGTAAATGTGTAGGTGAGATATTTTTCATTGGTGTATCATCATCATCCAATTGGATTGGATAAGTAAAGGTCCTATCAGGTTCTCTTTCAGCTTCTCATGCCATTTTAAAAATATTTTCTAAATTTTTCTCCCAATCAATGTGGTATGTGGTATGCCTTGGGGAAGGTGAAAAATCAGGAGTAGGAGGTTGACTACTCAATTGAGAATCAAAACTCACCCTAAATGGATCTTGAGAAATAATCCTTCTCCTAAAAGTTCTACTTCCTTCAGGTGATTGATCTAAGAATTCCAAAGGTGGCAATTCTATTTCTTGTATAACAGGGGATGATGGTGCCTCCAATTCTTGATCAACTTCCTTATTTGGACTAGAGGATGTTATGAATTCTTGTGAAGATGTTTTTGGGAGGAATCTACCCTTTGAGTCTCTTGGTCTACTCATAAATTTTATGATATAGTAGGGAAGATCCTTCAACTACTAGATGTATGATTGTTGCTCTTGTTAACACCTAATTAGAAAATTCCAACTAGTGTGTCCCCGGAAATGGCACCAAAAATGATGGGTGTCATTATTCCCTTCATTTAATCAACTTCCTATTGATGTCATATTCAAAATAGGGTCTGTGCAAAAGCTATATGTAACAAGAATACTCTTATCGATCTAGTAGTTGATCGTAGTTATTTTTGTATTTTTTGGGATCTTTTCAATGTCTTAAGGACTTCTTGGTAAAAACCTTATTTAAATCATTCTATGAAAACTTTTTGAAAGGAAATACACTTTACGTAGATGGAAATAAACACACTTGCTTTTGAAATAAACACACAACTTACGGTGCTTAAAAATGGTTAAGAAGAATAAGAATCTATTTAGAAACTTGTTGGAATGTGTATACAAATGATTTTAACTAGAAGAATTAAAAGTGATATAAAATTAATAGATCTAAACTATTTTCTTAGGAAATATAAATACCAAATAGATGAATATCCTAGTCCTTGGGGAGTGGGCCCTTGCTCCTCAAATTAGGATTTAACAACTTAGAATTCTCTCAAACAGAATGGCTATTTATTGATAAAACATTCGGTATTACAAAACATACTTGGATCTATGTACTTTGATCTGTATTACTTATTCTATATGTATATCTATCTTCTCTCTATTTATCTACTGCAGGTCTTCTTATATATACATTTACAATCATAGTTGTCTCTACGATTCTGATGAAATTGAATCGTGCCTAGAATAGATGCTGACTCGGATTGTGGCTGATTGGACAGGTTGTAAGATAACTATCCCTAGATCTGCAATCAGAAATATTCTCATCCTTTCCTAATTGAAAGGGTCGTTGATGTTAAATCACCAAATGTGGTTAGAATAGATAAACTTCCATTGGTTCTGGAACTTCAGAGAAGTTCCAGAACCATAGGAAATCATTAAAGATCAAAACCGTGAGAGTTTTGGAGCTATACCCAAGAGTTCCAAAACTAAGTCCGAAAATTCCAGACTAAATCTTTGGAGTTCCATAACTAAGTCTGAAAGTTCGGAACTAGGTGATGAATCATGTGAATGTGTAATGGAGTTCCAGAACTAGCTTGGAAGTTCCGAGAACTAAGCCGTATTAGAACAGATGCTACCAAAAACATGTTGAACACTAAATACTTCATTTCTTCAACCGATTGGACTTGATTTATTACAAAATTGAATTTCCAACACACTTCGTTAGGAATTTTAGAGCTTTTAAATGTTAGAATCACAATCAATCAAAAGATGGAAAATTACATCCTAACTCATATCAGATCAAATAAAAGTCACAAAATGCAATCAAACTTAATAAAAAGGAGAGTAAGATGAGATCATTTATTATACATTTAACAAGAATATTCTAGCCTCATTAGGTGTGTGGGCACTAATGGTTGCAGGTAAAAGGAAGCTTAGTAATGGAAAATAACTTTTATGGTGACCGATGTAAGTTATAGGGTGACCAACGTCGGTTGACTAGGGCACAAATATGAACAACGTTGATCGAAGTCGGGTTAATTATTAAATAAAAATTGTATTTTATGGAATCATTGTTGTGTTACAAATTTTTAGAAAATGATAGAGCCGTTTGACCTTATTGCACCTTTCCTAGAGATAAGGAAAGGGGATTGGATTGAGCTAAAGTGGAGATTACGAGATGGTAACCGGAGCTAATAGATGGGTCTAGGAGTGGTGGGAGTGATTTGATTAGTTGGAGGTGAGGAGTGAATTTTGGCATGGAAAAAGTGGGAGAGGGCTCAGGTGGGCCACCGGTATAGTGGTCAGACATACCACGATGCCGACGGAACCAAGATGAGGTAAGATTTGATCCCATTTGACACTTGTTAGTTGAAATTATTTGTAGAAATTGGTTTGGGTAGAAATGGTTTTGGGTAGGAATTAAATTGATGAAATGGGAAGGGAAGGAAGTCCAATGTCGATGAAATATGGGTAGGATAAAGCTAGTGGAGGTTTAGGAAAACTAGGGTAGGTTTATAGGTTAGTATGGTCAAATTTTTGAAAAATGGGGGAGGGTTTTGTGGGTTTGGTCACAGTGTGACAAAGACCATCGTCAGTCAAGGGTAGCCGACATCGGGCCAAATACCGGTGGCCGATGCTGGTCATGATGGACGATTTCGGTCACCAGCTACCGATGCCGTTGGATTTTGAGGAAAAATGTGTCGAGATAGGGTTATGGTGGGAGTTAAAGAGAAAGTGAGGCAGTGAGGTATAAATGTAAGTGTGTTGAGAATAGGTAGGGTAAAAGGTATATATGATATGAGTTGAGGGGTGGGAAAGTGGGATGGGGGAAAGGGGTAGGTCGTTAGGGTTGTAGGGAAATAAATAATAAGAATTTCAAGAATAGGTTAGTCGGGTAAGTGATATGTTAGGTATGGTCAAGATTTAATAATGGTGTGGTTTGTTGGGTGCAGGCTAGGGACCATTACAAATGAGAGATAGAGTAACACCTCTATTATCAGTGGTATGAGGAAGCATGATGGAAGAGGAGTGGTAGTATGCTACAAATGTCATTTGTATTGGGGAAAGATGATACAAAAACATAGTTCGGGAGCCCAGATTGATGGTCACACTCATCAACAGATGGCATTAAATGACCAAAAAAATTTATTTGTCGACGGGTGAGATCACATTCACCCTAGAGGACATGTATAGGATCTTACAGTTACCGATAGTGGGGACATAGGTTTATTCCATTTCTTTATAGGCATAAAAGGATATGATGTTGATGGTGTTTGGAGAGGGAATGGTAGAGGTGAGGTTCCATAGCATGAGCCTGAGCTATGAAGATATGTACGTGGTCCATCCTTAGGAGATGTACGTGGTCTTGATCATGGAGGCAGTGTGTTGTTTTGCATTTCTAGATGCAGAGGGTGGGATATTCCCATAAGTATTGATGGGGGTTCTCCATGACATGATGGAGGATAGGACCCATTTTTCTTGGGCACCAACATACTTGGTGCAGTTATATAGGGAGTTATGGGCCTACGGGAGGCTTCGAGAGGTTTAGTTTGTGCTACACCTTTTCTTCTCCACTGTTGGGCATACAAGCACATCGTATGTGTGCGTTCAGTTGGTATGCATTGACTAGATGCATTTGAGGCGGGCTTTGTTCAAGTTGGCTATAGGTGTTGGGTTCCTGTTGTTAGAAAGCATAGGGTTTCCTAGGATACACATGATGTAGCATACTACCGGTGTATATTAGAGGGGTTTTTTAGAGTGGACATTATTTGGAGGCCGTATGTGAGCTTCCCTTCCTATAGGATGATGGAAGTAGAGTTGGACAAGTCAGAATAACTAATCGGATGGATAGAGGGGCATTGTTCCAGAGAGCACGAGATGATACTCATAGATAAGGTCAGATGACATTTTGGGTTATCCCAATATGTGCCTCCACCATTCCCTTAGTATAGGAGAGATGACGTGGAGAGGCCTATGCCTCTACCATAGCTGAAAGTGCTAATAGGACATGAGGAGAAGGTAGTGGACTAGAGGATTGATGATTCTAGAGTCACGAGATAGATATAGGTAGGGGTGGTCGGCGTAACTATAGGAAAAACCACCGAGACAAGGGTATCCAGAATTTGTAGGGGCAGGTTGTCACTTTTTAGGCCCAAATAAAATTATTATAGGGGCAATTAATAGCGTTACAAAAGAGGTTTCCACATTACAGGAATAAGTGGTTGCCCTACGGGCATAGATTGCAAAAGGATAGGCACTGCATAGGGTGGAGATAGAGATGGGGGAAGGTAGCCACCCTACATGCACATGTAGTAGGGTTCTAGGGCTAGTTGGCCACTACGCGAGGCATAGATTGTGACCTTACAGCCCAATTCACAACACGGGTAGTACATATATCGACATAAGCTCGGAAAGGGTCCCATGGTATAGGTAGTAGTGGGATAGGGTCCCATGGTATAGGTAGAGGGTCTAAAAATGATGAGACCACCGTAGACAGTATCAATGGCTAGGTTTAGGGATGCCTTAAATGAAGTGTGTTATTATCAAGACCATCCGACTACCACGGGGATAGATGACCCTTCTTATGCAGAGTATAGGTTATAACATGCCTCGAGTGAGAGGACTAGATCTCACACACATATTCTAGAGATTAAAAGAGGCGGTGAGCCCATAGACAAGTTCGGGAGAGGGTACCAACTCATGAAGGCCAAACCCAGTTGCGAGGCCAAGAGGATGTAAAGACTAGATCTCAGCAAAGGGTGGAGAGATGGTGGCGAGGCTCTAGGATATAGGAGAGCAAGAGGAGACAGATGAGACTAGCATGGACATCATGTGGGGTGATGATTAGTCACCATATATGTTCGGGTGGTATAGATTTGTGTATGATTTTTATTTATACCGGCTGTGTGTCGAAGATGGTGAGGCTGTATATGAGGGATTTTGAGAGACTGGTATTATTTTGTATCAGTGTATATTTGATGGGTACACAAAATTTTATTGATAGATGGTGAGATCGATGGTTATGGATGATGCACTTGTGTTGTAAAATTTCCATTGTTATATGTATATGGGTGGAAACTAGGTGGATTAGGCATGGCGAGTTAGGTTGGTTTAGGAATGATTAAATTAGGTCGATTAGGCATGGTTGAGTTAGGTCAGTTAGGAAATTGAGGTCACATAGGCATGATTGAGTTAGGTGAGTTAGGCATGGTGGATTTAGGTATAGGCATGATGGAGTTTGATCATTTAGGCATGATGCGATCGGGTTTGTTAGGCATGGTTGAGTTAGGTTATTTAGGCAATTGAGGTCACGTAGGCATGGTGGAGTCTTGTTTTTAATTTTTATTTAATGTCCAAGTTATTGGTAACATGGGAAATAAATGATGAGTTATATGTATGTTATGGTGTAGATTTCCAAAATATTTGATATTATGGAAATGTGAAATGATTGATTGGATGTTTTTATGATGTGATAACATGGTAGATATGTATGTTTGTATTAATTTCCAAGTGTTGTAGAAAATGGAAACTAAGATAGAATATGAATAGGAAAATGGGGAAAATAGGTTAGGGTAAAGAGTGGTTGAGCTAACCTTCAATGCCCCTACCCTCAAAGTGCTACCTACATAGCTTTGGAGGAAAAGGGGATTCAAAGCCAATGTAGTTCTCCCATAAGCTAGGGAAGAATATGATGAATTAGAGGAATGGGTTGGTAGGTTTTAGGCATGATTGAGTCTAGGTCATAAGCATGGTTGAGTCTTAGGTGATAGGCATGGTGGAGTCTTAGGTGATAGTGGAAAGCTTTTAAAATGTAGGTGTCGATGGTTTGGTCCTGTATAAGGTGATCAATAAGTAATGAAGAAGGTGAATGGTAAGAGGTGGTAAAAGAGCCACTTAATTGATAAGAACCTTAATGAGTCTACCATACCCAAGATGGGCTTATGAACGTAAGACCCTAAAGGTGTTGCATAATGGAATATTCTAAGGGTGAAGAAAGTCACATGATCACAAAATGTATGACATCATGTTTATCTAGTAAGAAACCCATGATCGAAAATAGGCAACTCCATGAGGAAAAATTTATCATTTTATTCTTTTTTTTTTTTTTTTGTGATAGATCGATCAATGCGGGAAGTATAGATGGGATTAATATATTATCCCCTTGAGGCCTTCCCGAATTTGATCGATGCGAAGCTTCCAAAAATTTTGTTCTATTTCTCGCAATGACTTTATATAGCTTTCCTTCGAGGGAGTAGTCTATTTATAGCAACAAGGTAGAGAGAAGAGATGTCCCTTTTGAGGGAGTCATCTATTTTCTAGAAGTTTGAATCAAGGAGTTGAATCTCATTTCATTTTTGACGTTTAATTCATGGAAAAGACTATAGAGGAAGATTAGGTTATTCTATAGAAGACAAAACTATAGTACAAAGAGGTTAATTTATGAAAGAGATGGTTTCAAGGGACGAATGACCATGGGATTCCATCTTTGAAAAATATGAAAAATTATCCATGAGAATCATGCTATGAGTAGAACCGTGGTACTCATATTGAGTATAAGGCTAAAAGGTGACAGGTAATCACATGATTCTTGTTCAGTCATCGATACTCAAAATGGGTAACATGAAGGGTGAACGAAGCTCAAGAGACGAAGCGGTCAATAGACAAAAGATGATATAGGAATACGATTCAACAATAAAATGGTTTACGATGTAAGGCATTGAGGGGATCACATTCAGGTTTACCTTTAAGTGAAGACAAATGATAAGAATCTGATCCATATGCATGAGTAACAATATAGGGTCCAAGACAATTAGGACTAAATTTTCCTTGTTTACCTTTCTCTTCTTTGGTTACATGTTGATTTTCCTTCGGGACGAGGTCGGTGGACTAGAAGGTTCATTCATGGATGCATTTCTCATACGCATGCTTGATACACTTTTGGTGGATTTGGATATGATCAAGAGAATTGAGATAATGTTCATCTAATAACTCAAGTTGTGTCAAATGATCTGGTGAAAGTCATCATTGTTGAGCATTTCTTGTCTTGTTATGTGGAGAGATGGAATTTGGAATTTGAGAGGTAAGAAAGCCTCAGTCTATAGACTAGAAAGAAAGGTGTGGTAGTAGTAGAAGTGTGAATACTAGTGTGGTAAGCCCAAAAAGTGAAAGGAATGTGCGTATGCCAATCCTTCCCAAAGATGTCGTTAACTACTTTCATAATAATTTTCTTCAAGGTTTTATTGGTTGATTTTTCTTAGCCATTTGTTTTGGGTAATAAGGTGACAAGAAACTGATTTGAATGACAAAAATATCGTAAAGCTTTTATAGGGTTTTGTTTTTGAATTGATTTTCGTTATCGGTGATGAGTGGTGAGGAACATAAAGCGATAAATGATGTGACGGTTGATGAATTCACATATTTTCTCATATTTTGAAGAAATGAGGGGAATAGTTTCTACCCATTTAGTGTAGTATTCAGTAGTGGTTATAATCCATTGATGGCATTGTGAAGAATGAGGATTGATCTCTCCAATAAGATCCAAACCCCATTGAGAGAAAGGCCAAAGGTCTCGTGTGACATGTAAGGCATGATTAAGTGTGTGATGAAGATTAACATGTTGTTGGAATTTCACACAATGTTTAACATAGTCACAATAGTCATGGTTAAGGTTTGGCCAATAATAGCCTGAGCAAAGGATGTGCTTAGTGAAAAGTAGGCCATTGAAGTGACCTCCACAAATTCCATCATGAACTTCCTTGATGGTGTAAGGAATTTCAGAACTTGTAAGGCATCGTAAGAGAATACTGTCAAAGCTGATATTATAAAGGAGGCCACCTATGATGACATTGCAAGACACACTTTTAAGAAAGATGTATTGTCCATTATGAGTGAGATCGGGAGGCAAAATGGAAAGGGAAAGGTAGTCTCAAAATTTCTTATACAAAAGGTCACGTGGGTTAGGTGCAACGGTTCCGATGGAGTTTACATCTCGAGATAAATAAGAGGGTGATTGCAACCTTTGTATTGTGACAAAGATTTTGGAGTCAGCAAGAGAAGTAGGTATTTGAGAAGCTAGGCAAGGCCATGGTATCCAAAAATTTATTGGTAGAATGTGGGGTGGTTTGAAGTTCGTAACGGTCAAAGGTAGTCAAAAGTATGTTGACATGACATTTGTACTTTTAGAGTATTTCATTACGAAACTAGTATATACCATTGACTTGGTTTACAACCAGTTGGGAATCACCAAAGATATTAATTGATTTAACATCTAGGGTGATGGCAAATTTGAAGGCCTAATACGAGTGCTTCATATTCGGTGATGTTGTTAGTGTAATAAAAATCTAGTTTGAAAGATAAAGGCATAGGTTCACCATCAAGAGGAATGAGGATAACACTTGCACCACCTCCACACTGACATTTGGAACCATCAAAGAATAAGGTCATCTGGTAAGTGGTATCATCCAAAGAGAGGGTAGAAATGGATTTGTCTAGGAAATAGAAGCTAGAAGGTTAATTTCCATAAAGAGGTGTGTTTGTTAGTTGGTTAGCGATGGATTTTCCTTTGATAAACATTTGATGGATGAATTCGAGGTCAAGGTCTATAAGAAGCATGAGCCAAAACATGTTGATGCTCATAGGGTTTTGCATACATATAATGTATGGGTTAGTGTTAGTGACGAAAAATGTTTTGTGGTTGAGTAGGTAATGACAAAGTTTAGTGGAAACAAAAACTAAGGCTAAGAAAAGTCTTTTAGCATGGGTGTACCTAGTTTTTAGTCCAAAAGGGTATGACTTATGTAATAAAACACTTGTTCCTATGTTTCTCATCGCGATGAGTCATCATGGCACTAAGAAATGGCCATTCTACAGAAATGTATAGGTAAAAGGGTTGGTCATCCTTAAGATGAATGAGCACTTTGGTGGTTGAAGAAGGTATTGTTTTATTGTGGCAAAGGATTTGTGGCATTCATCACCCCATTTGAATGATACATCATTTTTGAGGAGATGATGAAATGGTTGGCAAAGTGGTCGAAAGTTGTGAAATAAACCAAGGATAGAATATAACTTACCTTTCAAACTCTAAAGTTAACAGAGATTAGTAGGCAAAGGAATTTTGAGAAAATCCTTTACTTTAGCATGATTGACTTCTATACCACGCAAAGAAACAATGAAACCCAGGAATTTTCCTAAAATTACCGCAAAGACAAACTTCTTAGGTTGAAATTGAACACAATATTAGATGAGGTGATCAAATATGACCTTAAGGACTATCATATGTTTAGTTTGATGTTTGGATTGTTAGGAAATATTATTGATAACATTATTAAGTGTAAATAATAAAATACAATCTCATATTGAGTTGTATTTTATAGTTATCGTAAGTTGTAGTATAACTTACTAGAGCTATTCGAGGTGAGATATATTGGAGATGAGTATGAGAAAATAAAGGTTGAGATATATGAGGAAGATAAGACTTGAATCCTATTTTATAGGATCAAGTATTTGTATAAGAATCTCACCAGAAATGAATAAAACATCTCGAGTTATTTTCATATATGTTTTTGTCTCTTGTGTTTTCTATTCTCTGCATATTTTGTTCTTGTTAATTATCATCATCCTGTATCGGAGCAGGATTCTAGGTGAGAGTACTTTGAATAAAACTTTCTCATCGTAATGTCCACCACTTGGTAAGTTGGATATACTAATTGCATCATCATTCGTATTGGAGCATTCTACCTATGAACCGAATAGTTTTGCATGTGCGTTGCATAGTTGTTCATGTGGATTGCCTCGTCCTACTTCCTACGCATTCTATTGTTTGACCTATGTATTACATCACCATTATGGTAAATCTAATCGACTTGTGTATTGTATCGTGGTTTTGGTAACTCTGTGTTTTTTTTTAATTTTTTGCCATTTTTGGACATATAGGAAAAAAAAAAAAATTTTCCATTTTGGAAAGGGTCTAGAAAGATGTCAAACTTAGAACTTGGAAGTGTCATATCTTTCACCTCGTAACTCAGATTGAGGTGATGTTTTTTTGAAAATGTATGTTTTTTCAAGATCTTTGCATTGATTTTGTTCTTTTTCTCTTGAATAAAAATATTATTTTTCCATTTCTGCAAATTATAAAAAAATATCACTTTTTTTTTTACGCACTTTCACTTGTACACGACGTCCATAGTGTGGGGGTGCATTATCGGTTGGAACCGACACCCAAAATAATTGTAATATGAGCCTAAAAGATATATTTTCTAAGTAGAAAACTAATGGAGGCTGGAGGAAACAAAGGAAGGAGGTTGATCAACGACCTCTTGTCGAGCACCATCAACGAGGCCGTGGTACTAATTTTGTGGCTAAGTATTTTTAGTTGTGTTTTTTCTTTCAGATGTGTGGTACAGATAATAAAAATAGATGATACATTCCTGTTATTATAATGTTTGACAAATTCCTATATGTAACCTTCTGATGAAAAATATAGTGGGCAAGTAAGAAAATCACATGCAGACATGGATCTTGAAATGGTTTGTTGAGATCCAGAATACCACATGAGGTGAACAATAGAGTGGAGAATTTTTCATGTCCAAGTTGGTGGTAAACCTATTCTAAAACCATAGAAGGTTGAGTGTTGCTCCCTTCATTTATATCTAGGTCATGAGCTACAGGCGTGCCGTAGGGGTTGGCATTCTACTGAGATGTGAAAATGTTTTTCAACCTTGTTCACATTAGGGGATTGTATATTAGGAATTAATAATGTTAACAATAGGGGAGTGAATGTTAGGAAATATTATTGATAACATTATTAAGTGTGTAAATAATAAAATACAATCTCATATTGAGTTTTATTTTATAGTTTTACGTGAGTTGTAGTACAAATTACTAGAGCTATTCTAGGTGAGATATATTGGGGATGAGTATGAGAAAATAAAGGTTGAGATATATGAGGAAGATAAGACTTGAATCCTAGTTTATAGGATCAAGTATTTGTATAAGAATCTCACCAGGAAATGAATAAAACATCCGAGTTATTTTCATATATGTTTTTGTCTCACTGTGTTTTCTATTTTCTGCATATTTTGTTCTCGTTAATTATCATCATGGATTTGACAAGAAGGTCACCCACGTAATCTTCTAATATGTGATGCATGATGTCATGGAAGATATAAGTCATGGCTCTATGATATGTAGCACCAATTTTTTTAAGGCCAAAAGGCATGACTCAATAGTAGAAGGTCCCCCAGGAATGATGAAGGTAGTTTTGAGTTAATCTTAAGGAGTGAGTAATATTTCATTATAACTCGAGAAACTATCCATGAGTGATACTAGCATCTCATGGCGGTGGTGAAACCAACTAGTTGGTCAATACCGTAGAGGAAAGTCATCTTTAGGGAAAGCGAGGTTGAGTGATGGGTCGTTGTATTCTTGTAATCATTTAACCGACATAATCTTTGTCGGTGTCATTCTAAACAGGTGGTTGTGTCTAGGCAATATGCAATGGATTCTAGGAGAACCATTTATACGTTGATTCTTTTGGGGGTTGCTTAGTTTTAGTGACTATTCTATGGAAGTGCAGTTAAAATCTATGGAAATTAAATACAAGTCTACAGAATTCAACTATTTGCAATGAAAGGAATTTTAGCAACTAATCTTCTACTATAAAATAAAATACGCACACACTTATTCTTAACAAATTAAATCACAACTGAATAACTAGAATTTTTAGCAGAAAGAAAGACTATTCATGAACTAGATTTGCATAACAAAAGCATCTATTCTAAGTGAAAGTGGTAATGGAGAAAGCAGAGATAGTTAATCAAAGCATGCATGTAAAACTCATCAAATGACAATTGCAGTAAAACTAATCAAAGGACTATATGCATGAACTCAAAGTAACCTCGTATCTCCTTGGTCGAGTGGGCCCTTGCTCTTCCTTGAGATAGAGTGATCAACAAATTCTAATTCTGAAAATGTCATGGATTTCATTAACTTTGAAATTAGTTCATAACACATCAAAACAATTCCAGAACGGTATGCAGATAATTTTCTTCTTCAATAATCAAAAAGTGGTACTACCAAGTTCTGAAGACAAAGTCTTGATATAGATAATGTTGGTTACAAGATCTACCATATCAGGTGGCATTAAAAATTGTCCATCAAATATCAATTAAAACTCATATATTCCTATGGTCCATTAGAATCAACCCAAGCTAATAGGTCAATTTGATGGAAACAGATCTTTCACCGCATGCTTCAAACTCAGGCTTCTTATCCACCAGTAACTTCCATCATTCCCTGCACACATCATCATATTTGATCTCATAAAGATAGTAGGAGGTTCATGTGATAAACAAATTTCATAAATAATAGCAAGGAAAATGCATCAAACCTACTAAGATATAACTACACAAAACATCCCCATATACTAATAAGTCATATCACAAAGAGTATTTCCAGTTTGAAGAAATGATATTAATGAGCCAAACAATGCACTCATCATTTTCCCCTTGACTTTACCTATTGCATGTCCCAATGCAAATCATCTATGCCCTACTTGCCTTCCAAGTTGTTCAGCCATGTCATACTCCTCGAATTAATCAATGTATTGCTTTGTGGTATTCTTGCAGCCCTAAGTATTGGAGGTAATTTCCACCTAGGTAGTGAAACTATCATGGGACTATGCTGCATTGTTCTTGCTAGGTCATGAGAGGGCTCAAGAGGAGTGGTGGCTGTACTTGGAGGCCTACCCATTCATCAGTGTATTGCTGGCTGGTTTTCTCTGTAGTTTGTTTGATAATGGTGATGAGGGCATCACCCCATGCATGCTCTAGCTCAAATTCTAGGGAGAGAGAACCTCCCTACATTTCAAAGGCAGGCTTAAAGTATCCCATCTCCTATCACAAGCTTGCCAAGCAGCCCCAAAATTCTCCTGACTATAATTTTCAAAATCAATAACACACTAAAGCAAAATATGAGAAGTATTCACCCCAACCCCTACCTGATAGTAAAATGATCAAAAAAATTTCCATAGGGTGACATCTGTATGATGAGTTGGGTGAATGTGAAATCCGATGGACTAAGCAGTGTTATTGAAACTGTCTATTTGCTACCTCCAAATTATCTGATTCCACAATACAGACTGAAAGGATTTAATTTGAAAATCACCCACAAATAGGTTGATCAAGAAATCAGGGACATTGGTCACTATCATGTTATGTAGATAAAATTCACAGAGCAAATTTTGAATTTCTAGAGTACTGCACTTGTAAACTGATAAAAAACTAGGGCCATCGGGAATTTTGTGAGGGGCTTGAGAACACAATTGAAATAACTGCCAAGAATAAAATTGTTCTTGGACATACATGTTGTAGACTGAGGAGGGTTTCCTACAGGATAGTAGTTTGATGGCCAAAGGATAGACAAAGTCTAAGATAGATGTTACTTTTTGTTTTTCCTCTTCCATAGATTCTTTTTCTTTTTTAATTTTTGATTTTCCTTCCACAATTCCCTTTCCTGAAGGGACAACTATTGGAAACTATTCAAGAGGGTAAGACTCTTATCACGCTATCACTTTTTAAACAAATTTCTTCAAGCTCATAGGGCAGGCAAGCAATCTCCCAAACTTTTTCTATTGTCTTTTGTGTAAATTTAGCTTGTAATAAAAGGGTGGTTTCTTCCATACCTTGTAACTGAGATTTTAGCAGTGTGATTTCCTCTAGATAGTTGTGAGAAGGTGCCACTTGGGTGTCAAGCATTTCAGGAGTTATAGTGTGAATTTCCATAGATGACGGAATAATAGATGATGGAGCAGCTGGGTCATCCTCCGTATGTAGTTCCTCCCGAATGTGGGCGGTATCATCAGGCAAGGACTCGATTGGAAACCACCTATCTACAAAAATGAGCTAAGCCACCGGACCGTAGTTTCTTGGAGGAAGATGGGGCCATGGGACACTTTCCTTTTGAATCAAAAATGGATAGGGATGGTCCCTCAGGAGTACCAACTATGTCGGCATGCTCAGGAACATCAGCTGCCTCTGCTTGGCTATGTGAAGGGCAAGGGCCCGATGCAAGGGTAGACCGAGGTGTAGAAGAGAGACCAGATTTTAATTGCTTTGGCCTGGACCCTTCACCACCAGCACATCCCTCGAGCCTCCGCTTTGGTCAAAAGAAGACTTGGTGTGAACACAAAAGATGAATCAACCCCAGGTGCTTAATCATAGACTTTCCTCCACTGGACCGGTGTTTCTGGCATACTTTAATGATGGAGTCTCATGAGGTACTCTGGCAGATTTACCCAAAGGGCCTAGTTGACATGTCCCTTTTTAAGGTGAATGAGTATTTTGAGTGCATCACCACCCAGAATAGAGGCCTGGCTATCACATATGAAATACCGGTTGACCCATTTCACAATCTCACCCCAGATTCCAGTAAACTTGTCCACTTAACACCCTTCTAGACACCCAATGGAGTCAGGATGACCTCCGGGAGTGCCTCTCCTTTGTCGTGGAACTGAGAAATCAGAATTTGCAAAGGGGCATTTGTCATAACCTTTAAACCAAAGTTTGGCAAGTCAGATAGGTTAGAAATGACCTGACTGGTAATTTCAACTCTTCATCCACCAACTTGCGAGTAGGTGGACTCAAAATTATTCAAGAAATCTTCCACAATGCCCTCATCAAAACCTTCAAATTTCCGAATGAAATCCAACCATCCAAAATCATGAAATACCTATGAAAGGGTGGCATTCTGGAGCAAGGTGTCAGGTGAAGCAGGTTCTGATGTCTTTCGCGGTCCCATGCTGAGCCAAAAAGTGAGAAATACATGATAGTGGAAAAACCAGAGTAGAGCGTCTCTTCCACTTCCCGTCTAGTGTCTGATAAAACCAGTCATGATTGATGTGCATACCATAATGGGAAGAAGCGGTTGCAGAAGCATTAAATTTCAAATGACACCATATTCCTTGGGTAGTGCAACATCAAGAAGGTGATGGCGGAAAAATAGTGATGAGACCGCCACCCGTGTGAGATTAATATTTTTGCGGAACACATATCCCATGGTTGAGGAGAAAGCGCCACCTATCCTGATGTTGAGAGTGTGACACATCAAGGCATGTGGTGATTTATGAGCCATTACTCCTTTTATGCCATCATTCATAGAGCCATATTTGGAAAGAGATCCAGAATGACCATAGCAATCATTTCATGATGGCGTCATAATGACAAATGAATACATGGGGAAATGTTTTGCATAGAAATATCATTAGCAAGTTAAAATGCACTTACCCATGCCACATTTAGTCAGCCGATATCCGTAGATTCCTATGCCCTACAATTTGGGATGAAACATGATTAGTGGCAGTAGAAATAATGAAAATTCCTACATTTATTGGAAATTACAATAAAAAATGCTAACTAAGGGAAGAAGATCGAATGAAGGATCATCTTCCTTTATTGAATTTGCAAGAGATTGATTACTCCATGCATGAGAGGCAAAGAGCCTCCTCAACATGCATGTCTATTCATAACATAAATGTCATTGGTGAAAGTCTTCTTATCCAATGGTTGGTGATAAACTCGAGCCTATGCCCATTCACTAGAAGAGTCCATTTGTCTCCATCAATCGGTATCAATCAATAGAGCCATTATCAAACACTTGATTTACCTGATAGGGACCTAACCAACGTGTACATAACTTGCCTTTAAACTACTGATAGTGGGAATCAAAGAGTAAAACCCACTTGTCCTTCATGAAATGTCCTTTTTTTGATGTGAGCATCATGCCAAGTTTTCCACTGATGTTGTAGAATTTTGGTCTCATTGCTGTGCCTCCATCCGCATTTCATCTAATTCATTCAACTGCAACACTCATTCATGTTGTGCTTCATCCAAATCGATCCCAACTTCCAATGCTATTCACCAGGTGCACAATTCAAACTCAATAGGTAATAGTGGCTTCTTCCCAAAGACTAGCTCATAGGGAGAGAAACTAGTAGTTGTTTTCTAGGTCATGTTGTAGGCCCAGACGGCCTCAGGAAGCTTTGGTACCCAATTCTTTCTATCGGCATTGACCACCTTAGTTAGAATATTCTTGAGTTCTCGATTGGTTACCTCCACTTGCCCATTGATTGGGGTGATATGGTGATGATTTTTGGTGCCTGATTTTATAGATTCCTAAGAAAGCTTCAATCATATTTGAAACAAATTGAGGACCTTGATCAGATACAATGGCCCTTGGTGCTCCAAATCACAACAATATCCAAACAGTAGAAAAATCAGCAACAACATCTTCATTGGCAGATGTTAATGCTTGAACTTCAGCCCATTTGGTGACATAGTCCATGCATACCAAGAGATACTCCTTCCCGAAAGATGGAGGATCAAATGGTCCAACAAAATCAATACCCCATTTCTCAAATGGTCCTAGAACCAACTGAGGGTTCAGAGGAATTTCCATAGAAAGTGTAGGTTTTCCCATTCGTTGGCATGCATCACACTACCACACATACTTTTTGACAGTCTTATGGAGGGAAGGCCAATAGTACCCTGCTCCAAGGATCTTGTGAATTGTTCATTTCACTGAATAATGTCCACCTCCTGGCTCATCATGACATGCTCGCAGTATGTCATGTACCTCATCCTCTCGAACACACCTGCGAAGAACCATGTCAGGACAACATTTAAATAAGAATCCATTACACCATTTATATGTTGCACTATTTCTAACCAATCGCCTTCTTTCCTTATGAGTAAAATAGGCAGGAAACTTCCCTGTTGTTAAATAATTCACGAGATCAGTGAACCAGGGAGTCTTAGTAGAGATAGAAAACAAGTGTTCATCGGAAATTGGTCTTGGACTACTTCATCATCACCTGAAACATTTATTCTAGAAAGAAAGTCAGCAACAACATTAGATTTCCTAGGCTTATCTATAATAGTGAGATTGAATTCTTACAACAAGAGTAACCAACGAATGAGCCTTCCACCAACCACTGGTTTGTTCATCAAATATCGAATGGCAGAGTGGTCAGTGTAAAACAAAAATTTATATCTAGTGATGTAATGGTGAAATTTATTCAAAGCATATACAACAGCCAAAAACTCTTTTTCGTAGTAGTGTAATTCTTTTCCGTAGGAGTCAGATTTTTGCTAATAAAATAAATTACATACATATGATCTTCTGAGTCTTTTTGTCCAAGGACAACAACCATGGCTATATTAGAAGCATCAGTGTGGATATGGAAAGGTTGTCCCCAGTCAGGCCACGTAAGAAGATAGGGGCTTATTGTCACTTTTCTTTGATAGAATCAAATGCATGTTGACATTGAGAAGACCATTCAAAAACACAATCTTTGGTTAGCAATGAAAACATTGGGGTGGTAATTTTGCTAAAATCTTTTATGAATCAACGGTAATAACCTACATGGCCAAGGAAACTTTTGATGTCAGTCTAATTAGCTGGTGTAGGTAATTGGGTGATGACTAATATCTTTTTGGGATCCACCTGTATACCTTGGGCTGAAACATGGTGACCTAAGACAATTCCTTGATCAACCATCATTAGACATTTTTCATGACTCAGAGATAGTTGGTGTTGTTCACATCGACTGAGTACTTTCTCAAGATTATTCAAAGATTCTTCAAAAGTGGATCCATGGATAGTGAAATCATCCATGTAAACCTCAACACATTCGTTAGCAAGATCTACAAAAATGGCCAAGACTGCCCATTGAAATGTAGCAGGGGCATTACAAAGCCCAAAAGGTAAGACTCTGTAAGTGAATGTACCCCAAGGGCACGTAAAAGTAGTCTTATCCTGATCAGCAGGGGCAATACTAATTTGATTATACCCACTAAACCCATCCAAGAAAGAGAAATATTTCTTACCAACCAAATTGTCTAGGACTTGGTCAATGAAAGGTAGGGGAAAATAATCTTTCTTGGTGGCTTTGTTAAGTTCCCTGTAATCAACACATATTCGCCACTTACCATTCTTCTTGGGAACAATAACTAATGGGGAAACCCACTGACTATCAGATATAGGATAGATGAAACCTACCTTTAGGAGCTTTTTGATCTTAGTTTTGACTATGTCTCTCAATGCTGGATTGATTCTTCATTGCATTGCCTTATAGGTTTGACGTCATTGGTGTAAATATGATGTGTACAGATGCTAGGATGAATTCCTTTCATATCAGTGTAATCCCAAGAAAAAGCATGAGAATGTTTCTTCAGAACCTCAAGCACCCTAGCTTCTTGATTGACTTTAAGTCACTTCCTATAGTCAGCTCTCTACCCATACTGATAAGCACTTGCTTAGTATCATTCACAAGAGCAAGCTCTGTACTAGTGATAAAAGAATTCAATGGGAAAACATGGGGCTGAAGCATGTGCAGGATGGATATGTTATCAAAAGACAGAACCTTGGTTAAAGGACAATAGAAATCAGGAACTAAATGTTTGGAATTATAAGCATAGAGTTTCCTACCAGACTCAATAGAGGTAATGTCTAATGTTGGTATTCCAAATTCCGTAGTAGTAGTGCTGATTTCCGTAGTTACAGAGTCCTTAGAATCAGTCAGCGCATATGACTCTATAGCTTCCATCATATGATTGTGTACTATAATAGTGGCTAGAAAAGAAGAACTCAAAGAGTTAGCATCCAAAGAATCCACCCATACCTGGTCACAATTGTTCGTATAAGGTAGGAGGATATAATGAAATGTGTTTGGATTTCTACCCATTTAGAATTGTCATGTTTCCTGACCTACAGTCAATGTAAGCAACAACCGTAGCTAGCCAAGGTCTTCCCAAGATGACTAGATATCCCAACTTCCAAGCTTTAGGCTGTAAAACCATGAAATCAATTGGGTACTCCCATGATTCAATAGTGACCATTATATCTTCAACCACACCATCAGGTACAACAATGGATTGATCTGCTAACTACAAAATAGTGTTGGTTGGTTGAAGTCCTATCAAGGATAGTAGGTTAAACATTTCTATTGTGATGACATTAATAGCAGCACCAAGATCCACCAAAACATTAGATATTGACTGGTTGTTTATACAAATAATAATGATAGGGATCCCAGATCCCCATATTTTGGTGAGATAAGGGTGCCAACAACTAAATCAGCCAAATTCCTTTCTCGATATAGTATTTGGGTATTTCTTTTTCTTCCTGGTGTCTTTATACATTCATTTCTAATGGTTTGGTTTAGTTCAGGGATGTCCCTTATTGCACGTAGTAGTTGAACCTCAATATGTACTTGTTTCAATTCCTAAACTAGTTTTGTTTCATCTACAGTTCAAGTGTCTTGTAATCACTTAGGAAAAGGGGTTGTAGTCTGTTTGGGTATTTGATCATCTTATTTATCTAGCATTGGTGAAGAACCAATGTTACCCTCAAGTTTTTCTTCCTTATCGGCATCATCAGGAAGTTTTGTGATGACAATAGGAGGGTTCAATATTTTTCCAGATTGTAATCATAAATTACCAATAGTGTTAACCTGCATGGTGTTACTTGCATCTGTGTCATCAATCGAAGCTTTGTCTGATTTTTAGGATTGATATCTTGGCTGAGCCGAAGTTTTGTTTGTGTTGCTTGTCCTTGATTTTGGTAGGCTTGAGGTGGAGGCATTAAAGATTGTTGTGGCTTTGGAACCTTCGTTGTTGATTACTATTTTGTGGTGATGCCCATGACTAATTTTGGCTAAAATTTTTTTGAGGACCCCACTGCTGATTGTGCCAAGGATTGGCATGGGTGGTGGAGCCCAACCCGGTTGAGTGTAGGGATTTGTCCAAGGTGGTGGATATGGATAAGTCATCCAGTTTGAGTTTTCCCACTCAGGTTGTCCCCAAGAAGACTAAGAGGCTTGATTTGGCCATGGCATTCTCCAGGATTCTGAGTTGGTCTAGATGGGAACCCACCCTGATTGTTTGGTCTTTGGAAAAAATTTAATTCAACACTTTTTTGAGAGATGGCATTCAAACCTCCCTTCAACTATGGTAGAAGTGTGCAATGCTTAGTGTCATGGTCAGTAACTTCACAGATTAAGCACATATATGTGACATCCAAAGGACATTCTCTCAAGGGGTGTCTCTTCCGACATTTAGGGCAATACATGTCCAATGGTTCTTTAGTAGGGGTGGCTTTTTCCTTAAGTCCATCTATGGTGGATGTTAATTGTAGCATAAATGTCTGTTTTCATGTTGGCCATTTCTTCTAGAAGTTCAGAGGTACCCAAAGACTTGGATGTTTGTTTCCTTTGTATTCCTCCACATGTTCTAGAATATCTTCTACATAGCTTAGTAATTTGTTCCATGGTGAGCTTATGCACATCTCCACCTCCCATGAGATGGAGAGAATCCTTGGTTTCCTCATCCAGTCCTTTTAGAAAGACTATTTTAGTGATGTTTGCATGTAACTCATACCCACTGTGTTTATGGAGAAAGAGGAATCTATCCAGATAATCCTCTAGATTCTCATCTTCCTTTTTCGTATTTGGAAGAACTCTTCCTTCCTATCCCTTCCTCTACAATAGTCTTGGTATTTATCTAGGAAGGTTGTTTCCATGGCTTCCCAGAATTAATGGAGTTAGATGGTAACCCCATAAACCATCTCATAGCAAGAATATTTGAGAGTGGAGGGAAATAGTTTGAGTTTTTGATTGTCAGTTTGGTAGTCATATGTCTAGCACAAGATTTTAAATTCAAACAGAAACTGATCAGGGTCTTCTTTGGTCATTCCTCGAAAGAGGGGTAGGATGGATGGTGAGATGTTTTTCATGGGTGCATCCTCATCTGCATCGAGGACAATGGGGTATGTAAAGGTTCATCCTAAAGGTTGGTCTTCAACATTCCCAAGATCCCCCATTGTAGAATGATGTGAAGAGGATATAGAATGCTCAGAAAAGGTTCTAGGCATTGAATTGGAATCTGTATCACTCTCAGTGTTTCTCTCTTGTGAAGTGTCTAAAGAGATTTGTTGAATATTGCATGCTATAAATCTCCCTTGGTTATCTCATGACCTATGCATCTAGGTTGGTTGGTTTAAATCGAGGTCCGAGAGAACTACTGGTTTCCTATATGAACTCCATTAACACCCATAGCATATGGAATAAAATAATGGAGCTTATGGTTATGTCCCGATAATGGCACCAAAAATGATGGGTCATTATATTCTTCTAATCATTTAACTGACATAATCTTTTCAGTGTCATTCTAAACTAGGGTTGTGTCCTAGGCAATATGCAATGGAGTCTAGGAGAACCAGTTATACGTTGAGTTTGTTGGGGGTTGCTTAGTTTTAGTGACTATTCTATGGAAGTGCAGTTAAAATCTATGGAAATTAAATACAAGTCTATAGAATTCAACTATTTGCAATGAAAGGAATTTTAGCAACTAATCTTCTACTTGTAAAATAAAATACGCACACACTTATTCTTAAAAAATTAAATCACAATGAATAAATGGAATTTTTAGTAGAAAGCAAGACTATTCATGAACTAGATTTGCATAACAAAAGCATCTATTCTAAGCGAAAGTAGTAATGGAGAAAGCAGAGATAGTTAATCAAAGCATGCATGTAAAACTCATCAAATGACAATTGTAGTAAAACTAATCAAAGGAATGTATGCATGAACTCAAAGTAACCTCGTATCTCCTCGGTCGAGTGGGACCTTGCTCTTCCTCGAGATAGAGTGATCAACAAATTTTGATTCTCAAAATTTTGTGGCTTTCATTAACTTTGAAATGAGTTCATAACACATCAAAAAAAAATCTAGAACAGTATGTAGATAATCTTCTTCAACAATAAAAAAGTGGTACTACCAAGTTCTGAAGACAAAGTCTTCATATAGATAATGTTGGTTACAAGATCTACCATATTAGGCGGCATTAAACATTGTCCATCAAATATCAATTAAAACTCATAAATTCCTACGGGCCATTAGAATCAATCCCAAGCTAATAGGTCAATTCAATGGAAACAATCTTCACCGCATGCTTTTATCCAACTCGGCTTCTTATCCACTCATAAAGAACTTGATAAACCATCATCATTCCTACACACATCATCACATTTGATCTCATAAAGATAGTTAGTAGGAGGTTCATGTGATAAACGGTTTTCATAAATAATAGCAAGGAAAATGCATCAAACCTACTAAGATATAACTACACAAAACATCCCCATATACTAATAAGTCATATCACAAAGAGTATTTCTAGTCTAAAGAAATAATATTAATGAGCCAAACTTACACATGGTATAAGAAATTATGGTATGGCGGCCTTGTTCGTAAAACCAAAGCCCAAACCTTTCCATGCGCGAGAGATGTAGGAAAGTGTGGGTAAAGCTGCAATTAGTAAGGGATTGGAGGTTAGATGAAAAAAATCATGTTTGGGATGGAGGTTTGGGTGAATAGGTGGTAGTGTCAAGTCCCCCATACATTAGGTTAGTGCGAAGGTGGGGAGGACCATAAGGGAAAACCTCACCTATGCGGTAGTCATAATGAGGGTGTTGGCACAGGTTTCCATACTCTTGCAGAGTGAGGAATGTGTCAATATTATATAGGTGGTACTCCCCCAGAGTGAGGCATTGAAAAAAACCTTCTAAGGGATCGGTAGTCGATATGTGGGTAGCGGGGATAGATGATTCATTAGATGATTAGGAAGGAGGGGTATCGGTTGGTTGGAAAGTAGATGGGTCAGTTACAGAGGCTATGAAAATAGTAGGAATAGAAGAGTTAGATGTGGGAGAGGTGGCAGCAACATTGGTGGATGGGATTGTGGGTGAAGGAGAAGTGGGGTAGTGGCATATGCCTTGACTAGTACAAGTACATCATTGGGTTGGTACAACATGTTACAAGTTTTGAATGGAGACGGGTCGGCATGGATGGTATAGTTATGCCCTTCATGTTCAAATTTTATGCAATAGTGCAAAGTTGAAGGGACACAACCATTGATGTAGATACAGTGTCTGCCAAGCAATAGGTTATACTAGAAATCTTCCTCTAGGACGCAGAGTAGTTCTGGGATAGTGTGAGGTCCTACCTAAATGTGAGGAATAATGGTGCAAAGGGTGGAGGTGATGGCATCATTGATGGAGTGCAACATAACTGGGTTATTGTGTATATAGCTAGAAGGGATACAAATTTGATTGTACGCGTGGGAGGAGATGATGTTAATGCTAGAATCATCATCTATCATGAAGAGTTGTATGCATATGTTGTTGATATAGACAGAAATGAAAAGGGTGGGATCAAGGTCATTTGATTAGAGAGGTATAATCTCCTCATCAGAGAAGCTGAGGGTGGTGACTTGAGGAGTAGGTATAAGGGTATAAGAAGGAGACGATTTGGTAAGCAAGGCTACATGGTGAGGGTTAATAATAAAGGCCACTAGTATGGGGTCATTGGGTAAAACTTCAATGGATTACAAAACCTTAATAAGGGCTTGTCTATGAGATTCAGAAGTTTGGACGGGATCATACAATAAAATCTTTAGAGGGGATTGATGTAATTGTTTTACCATTGCACAATTGGTGACCCCATCAAAGATAGGGTATGTAGGTCTTTGGATGGTGATTTTGGGTGTGGGTGTAGATGGTATATTGGGCACATGGTAGCTTACTAGATTTGATGCTTTTTCTTTACCTTTGTCTTTCTGGGTGTGGGTGGCAACCTGAACCATGTTAATATGAGGGGAGGTAGTAAATGGAGAATGTGTAGGATGAGTAGTGTAACAACATGATGGGAAAAAACCCAATGGTGGGGAAAATCCTTGTGAAGTGAGTTGTCACACCATCATTAAGGTGGTGGTTTGACTAACTCTCTGATACAAACCATGTTGATCTCAAATTTTGGAGATGGAAAAAGAGTTGTGTGGGTGGAGATGCAAGTCATTTGAAGAAGCAAGGGACAATGATGTATGGTGACGGGAAAAGGTGGAACATGGTCCTCATTAAGAAGGTCATCATCGTCAAAATTTTGTTCAAGTGGAAAAATTTGGAGAAGAATGGTCTTTAGAGCCTTACAATTTTCTACATCATGTCTGGAACACGATGATAGGCACAAATCTTGGTTTCATCAAAACCCTTTTGTTTTGGTTTGAGATGATTGTAAGGTCGAAGTGGCGTTAATGTGATGACAAACATCTCTACGAGATTGGTTAAAATGTCGGCGTAGGACCCACTAATGGATCACAATGGGAAGTGAGTGTGGGTTTGGGTAAAGGTGTGGATGATCACGAGGGAAAAAGATTTATAGGAGGGGGAATGGTTTGGTCCACTACTTTGGCAAGTTGTATGGTCTCATTTTTATTGACCTTTGCTTGGGTAAAGGTGGGCTAGAGTAGTTAGTGATGGAAGATTTTTCTGGTTTGACTACCTTATTTGAGGGTAGTGGATTCTTATCTTTGGATTGTACCTTCTTGGGTAAAGGTGACACTTTGGAGTATGAGATGTAGAAGGGAAATAATATGGTGGAAGAGGATGGGTTACCCATGGGGGCAATGGAGTTGTGGTGGAACTGGTTAGTAGAGGTTGGGTGGATGGTATGGGTTGAAGTAGTATAGGAAAAGTTGGGGTTATAGTAATTGGTGGAGGTATAGGTGGTAATAAATGTATCGGTGAGGGCGAGGATGTTTTTCGTGTGGGTAAATGAGGTGTAATGAAGGATTGTGATGAAGCAAGGAGTTTCTTAGATTTTTATTGGCCTTGGGTAGGAGACTGTTTGATCAGGGTTGATGGATGGCGCCCTAGGATGGATGGAAGGGGGGAAGGTGACAAAGGTGTGGTAGGTGAGACTAGTGTATGCGGCCTAGAGGGTTGGGTTTTACTTTTAGGTGGAGGGATAATGTTGGTGTGGGATTGGGAAGATGCAACTAAGTTCAATTTGATAGGTGGGTGAATAAGGCTTGATGTTGGCATGACACCCAAGGTAGTGATAGATGAAGACACATGTTTTGGTAGGCTTTCAGGTTTTGAAATGGTTTTTGTCATGGGTAAAGGTTCGTATGTAGTTAGAGGTGATGAAGAAGAAGACATTTTGATAGGTATGGTTAGGGTCGATCTAGTTGCTGGAAATACCTTTGGATAGATCGTGGAGGTATCCTCGAAACATTTCCATTTGTGTCAAAAAAAGGTAGCCAAAGACGTCCCCAAATCATGGAATTATCAATGTAATCCAAACGATCAGCCAACCATGAAAATGGGACTACTGAAGAAGAAGATGGAGCTGGTTTAGTTGTAATCCTTGTAAAATATGTCTGTGAGATGGGGAATTGAATAGCCTAGGACTCGTAGGTAACAAATATGAGATCATGTTAATGGGGTTACGGGATGCTGGGGGAGAACTTCCCCAACAGGTAGTGGCATATCTGAAGAATCTCCCATGGGTAGGAGAGATGGTAAATGAGGTAAGGTAGACTTATTCCTTAGTGGAGGATAAGGTGATGATGATTCTCATATGGAGGGAGAATTAAAAGTGTTGATTGTTTGGTAGGTTGTGAGGTATACGGTGAAATGGCATTAGTATAAAGTGTGGGTTCCTCCATGGGTGAAGTAAGATATAAAGGGAACTCCTTCCCCAAATAGGTAATGGCATGTTTGGAGAATCTCTCGTGGGTAGGAGAGATGGTAAATGAGGTAATTTAGACTTCTCCCTTAGTGGAGGAGAAGACGATGATGATTCTCTTGTGGAGGGGAGAATTAAAAGTGTTGACTTATTGGTAGGTTGTGTGGTAGACGGTCAAATGACATCAATAGAAAGTGTGGGTTCCTCCATGGGTGAAGGAAGAGATGAAGGGGACTCATTTTCGGTGAAGGAGTAGAAGGGGTATGCTCCTCTATGGGTAGAGGGGCTCGTGCTAGGATTTTCTCAATAAATGAAACAGTGGGACTCGAGGGATGGCCATATGATATCAAAAACTGTGTGGACTTCACAAACATCATTGTCACTTTGGATGAAGGTTTACTATTTTGATTAGACATCAGTTTATTGTTAGGAAACAAATTTTTAAAGATGTCCAAATTTTGATTTTCAGGAACATTCAAGTTGTCCACGATAAGGTATCCATTATCTATCATCTCTTGGACAATGTTCTTAAAATTTATGCAATTACCATCACTATGGCCTTTAACATGATGGTAATTATAGTAGTCATGTTATTTATACCATGCAAGCATAGGATGGGTAGGATCAAAACCTGTATGAGGTTTTATGGGAGGAAGTGTAATGGCTCCATCTTTAAGAATATTTTCCAAGAATGAAGAATAGGGCTCTCTAATTGAAGTGTAATTCTGCTACTCCCATTAGAGCCGAAAGCCTCGACGAAGAAATATTGGAAGAAGGTTGGGCTTGATTAGAAGGATGAGATGGACCCACCTTGAGGACTACCACATTGGCAGATCCTTTGGCCTTTGAATAGTTATTTTGAGGTTTTAAAGATGAAGAAGAGTCATTTTATTTAAACGGGGCATTCTTGTTTCAAAATTGGATTTTCTTTTCTTCAATGGTGTGAATTTCTAGATTTAGTGCGGTGGTGAATCATTCATCAAAGGTTCGGAAGGTTTGTACTTGCATATTTGGTGAAATGTGTCGGAAAAATCTCTAGTGAATAAATCAATAAGTTCGATCTGAGGTAGCTGGAATGTCAATTGCTTGAAATGACTTCACTAGTGGATAATGAAATCTATGATAGATTCATCTTCATACTATCGAGTTGAATCGAGATCGGTCATGGTGACTTTCTTGATAACAGTGATTAAAAATTGGTTTAAGAAATCTTGGGCTACTTGATTACAGGAATAAATGGAATGTCTAGGTAGTCCACTATACATATCCAATGTTGGTCTTGTCGAGGACATTGGGAAGGTATGTAGAAGCAAAGTGTCATCATGGGTGATTAGGTAGTACCCATGTTTGAACGACTGAAAGTGTTGTTGCGGGTCTTCTTTACCATTAAAGTGATTGAATTTAGGCATTTCCCAATGCACAGGGTAGGGATTAATGGGAATAGATGGATGGATAAGCTCATTCAAATTTCATCATAAGTTAATAAATTACAAGATGCAGAAATAGATGCTTCTAAGGTCTACATCTTTTCCATCATCATATTGATGAGGTTGTTAGTAGGTTGTGATGAATGGGTGCCCCTTGTAGAAAAAGGGGATGATGATGAATGTATGAGGTGGGTGGTATGATAGTGTATGGTGGTTATGAGTATGAGAACTATGCAAGAGGAATAGATGTAGGCATGACATAGCTAGAATAAGGGATAGATAAGGTTGGGGTTTGTTAGTAGTATGTGTAAGTGGGTGGGGTAGTCGTAATAACTCTAGTGGTGATTGGGGGTAAGGAATGTGGGATAGAAAGGACAAGGTTCTAGAGAGTGTAAATTTTTAACACCAGAGGTGGTTGCGATGCAATAGGTATATGTGAGGTAGTGGGTGTAGATGGGGCTATACTTAAGGTGGATATTGGAGGGACAATTGATGTCATGGGTGTGATAGATGACGTAGATGCTGTAGTTATAGTGGCTATGGGACCTAGTTGAGACACCACATGTGGTAAAGTGGATGATGGTAGTGCTTTGAGCTAGTGCTAGCTGACACAGAGGTGGGGGCGAGAGTAGGAGGGATAGATATAGGCATGCCATATAATAATTGACCTAAGGAATCCTGGGTAGAAGAATGAGCAAGGTAGTCTGGAGGGTAACAAGATTCTGGTCAAGAAGTCTTGTGAACTCCTCATCACCAGTATTAATGGTGATAGGCTGAGTTGGATCCATGGGTGATAAGATAGAAGGGGGTGATGGACTAAGCAGAAGTGGCTAAAAGATAGAGTGAAGCACAAGAGCGTTGGCTTGACTACGATTCAACACCATGTGAGGTAGCATAAACTAGATGAACCATATTTTGTGAGTGACACAGAGAACAACATGGACGAGAAATGAATTGACTATGAGAGGTGAAGTGGTAGGTGCTTTCATTAAAGCTCAAAATAGAAGGAACAACGTTGGTCAAACTAATATATGTCGATTCCTGGGTGACCGATGATGGTCATAGTAACTAATGATGGTTACTATGGGAAAGTAATAGTTTGAGCAATTGAGATAGAAATTGAGAAATTCAACTCTGGAAGCTATATTTAGTTAATAATATTAGAATGCAGAGGATATGGTAATGTCCAGAGATTTTAAATAGAGAAGAAGATGATATGAGTGCTCTTTGGGTAAACTGACCAAAACCACAGGGAACTGACACTAGTTAGTTAAACCGATGATGGTCAGAGGTAAATTGATGATGGTCTTGTGACCGATGCCAGTTACTATGAAATATGTAGAATGAAGAATTTTTTTTTTGTAAATTAAATTTTAATGAGACCCCAACCCAAAAGTCTAAATATGGTAAAAAAAGGAGTCATGACATACTCGAAAACAATCGGAATACACCAACTACGATTATGGAGTGTGAAAGGAAAGAAAAATGGATAATACGACCTCACTCCTCGAAACGCAAGTCAAGAACAAAGCTAAGAAAAACATGTAATCCTACAAGTGAATTTAGTGTGTTTAGCTTATGCTATTTAAATACTAACTCATGAATCTAGGATAGATTTTTTGGTTGGGAAGGCTTCATATGAATAAGGAAATTCTAAAGGTGAGATTTTAGGTTATGTTTTGGCGGGGGTGGGCCTTTCTCGATGGGTGAATAGACGAGAGATAACCAATCCAGGGTGCCCAATGTCAATCCTTTGATCATGTGATCATTGCAGTCTCTATCGGGTAAGATGTTTTTTAAGATGTATAAATTCCAATTTGTGTAATTTGGAAAAGAGAGAGAAGAGAGAATGTGCTTTCTACAATTTAGTTGTGTCAACCATCAGCTGGGCATGACTTCTAGTGTATAGGTTTCCCTCAATTTTAGTGTAAGATATAATGCAACAAATCAAAATTTCATGCAAGTGTTTTAAACCCAAATCAAAATGTGACATTCAATGTAACAATTTATGAACATGAAGAGGGATGCTCTTTCACTAATGCAATGCTAATGAAAGAAAAGACATATTATTTTTAAAGCACCAAAAAAAAATTTATTTTAGACAATAAAAAGAAGTGAAGATTTTAGAGAAGAAAATTAATGTGGAAGCTTTTAAAAAGGAAAAAAACACACAACTTTCACCTAAGAATGAATAAAATAAAAATAACCCTCTGATGGGTCCCACCAGTGTGCCAAAATGTTTCGCCATTTTCTTTATGGATTTAAAGAAACAAATAAGGGTAGAAAGGTCAAGGAGGAATACCTTTTGTGATGGTTAGTTGGAGGTTGTGCACGCATTCTAACTTCTTGATCCAATGCTAATTGTGTGAGATTCCATTTGGCTAGGAGGAACTACCTAAAATACAAAACAAGACCACAAAAAAGAGTTAAACAATATATGTATGTGGGATTCCTAGTGTGTGCTAGATCCAGGAAGTATGATACTTCCTTGACGAAAGTCAACCCACTATTTAATAAAAATTAATGCAAGAAGTAATGTAAATAAATAATGTCCTACTATAGTTGATATGATTTAGGTATCTCATCCAAATACAATAAGGAAATATATATAACAAGCTAGGTTATGATCAGATCTGGAAGTAGGGTAGGTAGTCAACGTCTTCAAAACATGTCGTGGTCATATTATGGGTAGCTTGGGTTACTTGGATTAAGGTTATTAGGTTTCTATTATTGGCAAGATTACCAAATACAGAGACCAAAGCCACCAAATATGACTGATGATAGTTTAGACATAACCAACAATAGTCATGGATGACAAGTGTCGGTATAGGCAAGATGATATAAACTAAAAAAAATTGGTTTTGGTGTTTTGTATGAGATTAAACAGAGATGGTAAGGAGAATGGTTAGGTATGTGGAGGTGTTGGGAGTACTCAAAGATATTTAGGAATTGGGTATAGGTGATCAAATGATTATGGGTGGTGGAATGGTTGGGTTCACAGGGAGGTAAGATTGGTGGGATAAAAATGTAAATAGAGGCTGATAAACAGAAGTGAAGAAACTTTGTAAACTAAATAAAGATGAAATGATGCAGGTTATAAGCACACTTACTGGTGTTGTAGGTTTGATGGCTAGATACTAATGATATTTTCTACGTGAAATAGGGTTTGGTTTCATGGAAATGCTTTCCGTAAAGCTACCATGAATGAAAATACCTTTGAATCAATCTTGGTGTTGGCTATGGATGTCTGGAGGTGTGAAAGGGCTCTGGTTCTTGCTTACATGCAGATATCCTTCATTCCAAAAATTGAGAATGTGGCCAACCTTCCAAAAAGGTTACCAAAATGAATATATGGTAACCAACCATGGTTTAGGTTACTTGAAGTCGGGTTAGGGCTGATGGGCATCGGTTAAGGTGGGAAATTCTAGGTTTACTAAAAATGAAAGATCTTGGCCATCTCTCTTCATTCTCATAGATCAAAAGGGAATGTTACGCTTAGATAAGTGAGGATGTGGTTAAAGGAAGAATAAGCATGTGATTTTAGGGTTGAACTAAGTCTTAGTTAATTAAGGTAGGTAGGACTAAGTCTTAGTTAGTTATGGTGAGTGAATGTTGAGTCCTAGTAAAGGGAAATATGCTAAAAATAGGTTTGTGATGAGGTGTCTAGGTGAGGTGGTGGGATGAGGTTTCTAAGTGAGGTGGAAATTAGTTTTAATTAAGGTAATTAAATAATGAATGAAGTGAGGATGAGTATTAATTTAATTATAAATAATTAAATTAATATTAATGTGGGGTAGAAGGGTCATGGTTAGGTGAATATGTTTAAGTTTTCTATTTGAAAAGAGACCTAGGGAATGTGACCCAATTTTGTTGTCTACAACAAGGTCTATTCAAATTATTTCAGTCTAGTTAGGTCCTAAGTAAATTCCCCAACACTTAAAGTCAATCATTGTAGGATACTAAGTTGAATTAAATGCTATATTAGCCAAATGAATCCTTAACCTCTGTATGTGGTTCTCTAAGAATTGAAAAATAAATCATGAAAAACTGATGATTATTTGTGTTCAAAAATATGTGATCACTTAAAACCATATATTTTGAAAGTGTATCAGTCATAGTGCTTCTTAATCACAAAGAATCTGGAGAGTAAAGTTCATATTCAAATCATGTGAATGTAATTAGTGTTTTTCAATAGTTTTTATGAGTGTTTCCTTGATTTAAAAAGGATGTATAGTAGATTGAATGAAATGTATTAAGGATATTTGGCAAAATGGTCTTTCCAAAATTGTCTTATCTTTGTCAAGAGTTATGTGCATGATATTCCATGGTAATTATGATCTAAATGATCCTGAAAGTGAAGATAACACTACCATTTTCTAAGTAATTTTTAAATGGATAAATAAGTAACTAGGTAAACCAAAATAAATCTTTAGAGATATGCATCTCTGCTTAGGTGAAGGTTGATAATGATTGGAAAAACAAGATGTGTACAGTCCAAATTAGTACATGGAAAGGTTGATAAATTCTCATAGTTAGTAATTTGTATGAGGATACTTAGAATACCAGAGAGATACCACAAAATTGAAAATTCAAGAGTTACTAGGTAGAAGTTCTTGTGACAGGTGTCTTATGGATGTGTAAGAGAAGTGAATATCTTGACTATACTTGTAGGTGATTATGATGCACTTAAAAATATTCATTTGAATCATTTTGGTTTAAAATCATATAGGAGCATAGTGTCTATGCATATGATCTAATAATCTGAGATTAAAGGTGGCAGAGTATGCCTCAAATGTTGATAAGAATTCCTCTCAAGATATGAGGTATTCTTGTTGAAGTGTAGGCATGGTTAATATGGGGAAAGGACAATGTATTATTTATTTCTTGCATCTTAGTTGATCAATAATATCTATGGAAGTTGGAAAAGTTTCATGTATAATAATATGGTATGATAGAGAAAGAAACTACTCCAAAGGATAAGCTACGAGTAGAAGAGTAGTTCAATGTCTTCTTTGGTATGAAGACTATCATGTTGTTTTCAATTGTCTTATGAATGAATCCTCGTTGTTTAGGAGTTGGTATAAGTGCTAGGGTAACAAGATATGAGATCATGAAGAACTATGAATCACATGTGTGTCACAAGTACACAAGGTTCCTTAGATTTATAGATGATCAAAGTGGACAAAGAAAAGATGCAATGAGGCAAGTTAGGTTTGTGCAAGTGCTAGAGAGGTATCTAAACACTACAGGGTATGAAAGTAGGTATTTAGGCCTAAAAGACTATGTCAAAAGTAATGAAATTCAATACAAAGAAAGGTGAAGGGCTGATGAGATGTGCCCATGTATGTGAAATATTGAAGACCTCGGGTGAGTCCTTGTTTGATTCCAAGCATGTATGAGTAAAGGTAAATATGTGAAGGTTATTATCCTGAAGGAATTAAAGCATGCTCAATGTTGACGTAGAATGGAGGAATTATAGGTAGAGGAGGATGTATTGATCCTAGGGTGGAGGTGCATGAAATTGATCCACTAAAAACAGAGGCTAATTCAGGGATCTAGGGTAAAAATAGAAGATTTCACTACTCGAAGGAAAATTTGAGCTTGGTGAAGTGAAATGACTGAATATGGAGATAATAGGTTCAAGTGGGAGTAATGAGGCTGATTGATGGAGAAATTCATGCATCCAAGTGAAGGCACAACTAGCAAGGGAGTAAGCTTAATCTAAGGGGGATTCTTGAAGTAAGTTTTTGTTTTATAAGTGATCATATTCATGTTACCCTATTGAATGTTTGATCCTTTGTCATAGATGTCAAAGGAAGAGAGAGTACTATTGAAAACTAAGTATGAAGGTGTTTTTCATCAAATTTTCTAAGTATTTTTCCATCAATGAAAAGGGGGTGTGTAACATCCCTATTTAATGATTACAAAAGCAAGGGATTTTTTTATATATATACATTAATGTTCACTGTTCTAAATTCAGCATTTAGAACCACATTAAACCTGCTAATCAATCCTAAAACAGTAACCATATGTAGCTATTATGACTTGATGTAAACCGATCCCTCATATTTCATTTCAATGATGACTTGGTATAGAACCGATCTCTCATATTTAATTTCAATGTATAATCAATATACTTGTGGTTCCCTGATTCATTTAAGGGCTCATCAAGTGTAACTGACTAAGGGCTTATCTAGGTACTTGTTATGAGTACCCATCCTATATCTCACACCTTAGTCTGGTGAATTTAAGACAATGCAACCAGCATCTTGTGATACTTTGGCCAAAGTTTTAGACATGTTTTTCATGCCTATATTCCAAGATGACATACTCATCTTGAAGGAATATGTCTTTCACCTCACTTGAATTGTTATTTTTATTAGAGTTTTTTTAATCCTATACAAATTTCTCATTTCTGTGTTAGATGCTAAGAAGAGATAAACCACATGGGCTAGGATAGATGATCCACTTATGGTGATTAAGGGTCATCAAGTGTATTCAAATCAACCCCTGTCACTTTGAGTACACTTCATCACCCATAGTCAACGCAAGCTGACATTGTCTGTAGGCCATTGACTCATTAATACCTAGTGTTCAACAGAGTATTGAGATCCCATTCTAATACGGTCTCAATTAGTGGAGATGAATGGATTATTACACCATAACGACTACTCCATAGTAACCACCCAATGAACCCCATCATTGGATGGGTGCTTTGTCTGTGCAAAGAATGGTAATGCTAAAACAACCCATTAAGTTTCATAATCTAAACCTCCTTCCTAAAATAGTTCATTCATCCCTTTAATTCACATCTTGTTAATCCCACACTATTTATTTCTGCCTTTAGGTGTTATTCAAAAGGAATAAATCAGGTCCTATCAATCGTTCTATCAAGAAACATTATGTAACATTCCCATTTTAAGACTTTAGAAATAAGGGATTTTTTTTATATAATGTTCTCTATTCTAAATAAATAATAAATTAGAACACACATTCCATGCCAATCAATCTCATAATAGATAACCATATGCAGCTATAAATGACTCAGTGATCTACCGATCTATTCATTTCATAACTTGGTGATCTATCGATCTATTTATGTTAACTTTAAGTATTGAATACTTATCGTATACTTTGTATACTTGGTTTTCCTACCCTAAAACGGGTACTAAGTGATATTTTTAATGAACATATCTAAATATTTGTTACCAATATTCATTTGATATCACGTTGCTTTAAACTAGGTGACATAGGACAATGCAACTAGTAACTTGCAATACTTTGGCCAAATATTTTCAACATACTATTTATGTCACTATTCCTAGATGACATACTCGTCATTTAAGAATATTTCCTTCACCTCACTCATCTGTTATCTATAATGGTCTTTACTTACTATCATCAGTCCACTTGTCCAAGGTTTAACCCTAGCTCTGGTTAGAAACATAATTTATTATAGGAAGACACTCATAATGTCTTAGGGTATATGGGCATACTCATTGACCTAAGTCAATCAGATGTGCCAAGGTACCCTGAGCCATTGAAAGCTACCACCTATCCTAAACATGCCACTAACCTAGAGAGAAACTAAGTACAAGTCCTTATTTGTGTGTAGATCTAGATGATCAATGCATAAGGGTGTTGCCACATGTCAACTACAATGTGGTATCCTCGAGAAGACCCTTGTCTTCTCGAACGTACTGATCCTAAACTGGCATGTGCCAACATCCTACGAAACAACCTCATCAAGATGTATATACCCCAAGGAGGTTATTAATAAATTATTTATTTGGATTATTACATTGATTACAGCAACCTTGCTAAACCCTAATCCAACACTCCATAAGTTATTTTCTAAATTTGATTCATTTAGTCATTAAAGAACTTCCTTAACTCATGATTTCTTTTAATGTTCATTTTACTTGGCTTAACGAATAGATATCCAAAGGACAAGTTAGCAACATCATAAGTTCCATTAAATGTAACTTAACCATTCAAGAAGGTGTAGCAACCACATAGTTCTAACTAAAGTAGAATTCATACAAAATGAAGTCCTATGATTTACAATCATATCTCCAATCCTTTTTGGTTTACATTCATTTAAGAGAGGAAGATTCTTCCTCTAAATGATTAAGTGTCAGGGTTTATCCTTCACATTTCTATAGTTCATACTTGCATGTTCATTACACATCACATTACTATGTTAAATTGTTTAGATAATAAACATCATCTTATGCAACTTTACAAGCTGCATCTTATAGGGGAAATTGAACTAACTCCCTTTATCCATCTTATCAAAGGATAACCAGATAAACATATAAATAATACAAAGAATATCAACAAGATAGAACTTCCATCTCCTTTATAAAAGTATGAGATAATTTACACAACCAATGCAAGTAAATCTCAACTCGCAATTCCTCATTATAAACTTATATATTTACAAGACTATGCACTTTAGGCGTACTACATAACAACATACTTCATTCTAAAAAGTATACAACTTTTCTTTTTCAATACAACTAAAGAATGAATCAGAATTCTTTACAAAGAATCAGACTTATATCAGCCAATGCATCTAATAAGTTTTTACCTTCTTTTATCACTTACGATGTCCATCTGCAAAAATTGCTAGCATGGGTCAGTTCAATGAACTGATCATGCTAAGCACTAAGCATTAAAATGAAGTGCATCCCACTAATTGTTTCATTAAAACAACTCCGATTTAATGAGACAATTAATATATCATACAATAAGCATAAGTGATACCAACCAGAAAAGAAGTACAATAATAAATCTAGATCCACTTTTAATAGAAGATTTGAATATAATCCACAACATTTGTCTTAAAAATTAAAGTTTAGTTGATCCTATCAATTACCTTTAAACAAAAAATAGATCTTACCATCCCATTATTTCATCATTCAATCCTAATAGAATACAACATTTATCTTTTCTATAAGAAAAAGAAGTTTTTACAACATGGTTCATTTTAGGATGATTCATCTAAATCTTAAGAAAAGAATAAGAAGAACCATTACCTACCATACCCAAACTCAAAACATCTAAAAAATAGATCAGGTTCATAACATGAATTAATTTTTTCCTTTCGGGATAACAATATTATAAATTCAACATTTAAGATATACATCTAAACAAAATTTCATAACAATCCAAGAAGGTACATAGAATCAAAATAGTCTAACTGTAAATATAATTCTACTTATGCATGTTATAAGTTATCATTCAAATATCTGAAACCAACGTTCACAAATAAAAGTAGTCCCATATAAAAGTTAATCTCTACTCGATTTCACCCAAAAATATAGAGTACAAGAGATAAAACATACTCCTATCCATCCAAATAAAGCAAGGCTTAGTCAACAACAGTCAATCAAACAAGTATGCATTAACTTATCAGTAGAGAGCGACTTAGCTACTATCTTTCTACATCATTACAACAAATTATTTGAACAAAGTAGACCAACAAAACCATAAAGAAATCACCATCTCATAAGAGAATTGAGTGCGAGCGAGTTCAATAAATGAAATTATCCAAACAATAGAGAAAAGGATCTCTATTAGAAAAGGTCCAAAGAATTAATCATTTCATTAAAATTAACAAATGAATTTCTGTTCAATTCAAATAAGAATGAAAAACACATTACAGTCCTAAAAACAACATACTAATCCCAAGAGAGTATATTTCCTTTATCTTTAAAATAAACCCAAGAACTCATTCACTATATCCAACAAGAATAGAATCAAACAATAAACTAAAAAGATTCAAAAGTATCCATGAACTCAAGGACTGAAGTCTCTTTAAAATGCTTCAACAACTTAGTACGAAGAGTAAGTAGTTCATGATTCAAAAAGAACTATACACAAAACAACTAAATGGAGAAAGTAATCCTTCCCTTATAAATTTAGTGTATAAGGGTAATAACTCAACCTTCCAATGAGACCCAAAACTTATTTTAAAGGATCTGAAGAGAGAGAAAGAAACCCAAAATGTTTAAGTCAAAAGATGTCCCATTCTTACCTCCAATGTAACTGAAACAAAAATCCGAAACAAGACTTTCACAACCTCAAAATTGTGACAGAGGAGACTTAGTTTCAAACAAAATAGTCAACCTAGAATGTGGGTTTCCTCAAACAGAGGGGAAAAGAATACCCCAAATTTTACACCATTACCATCTCAGAGAAGATGATACAGTCTTAAAAACATAAATATCACATTCATTTAAACAAGATGTTCCCAGTTCAAGATCTCAAAGGGATTACCAAACAACTCATTCAAACTATCTCCCAATTTTTTTGTGAGTAAGTTGTTCCATAAAAGAGTTATAATCTTTAAAATTTTAATACAAGTAAAACCCAACACAAAAATACCAGAACAAAATCAAATTCGTCGATTCAATTAAAAGTTCTTAACACTCAAGTACCAAATATGAGTACAGTGTTGAACACAAGCTTCACACAAAAGTTCAGAACTTCACAAGTAATAAAATACGAGTACAATGCCAAATACAAACTTTGAGTAACAGCTTGTAGTTACGCAAGTTTCCAAATACCATTTTTGAACAACACGAGGGTCCAACATAATTTTATATCGAACACAAATCCCTAATACACGATCAAATGGAACTCAAGGTTACCATAAAGTTAAAAACCCTATATTGTAATGAAGGCTGCTCAAAACACAACAACCTTGAAAATCATGTAAATATTAATAAGTTTAAGAGAAAAATTATTCTAATGAATTGTTTGCTAGAAGAAAACATGAAATCTTAATGGGTAGAGCCTATCATGCCTGATAGTGCTTCTACCAAATCGAAGGAGACTTCTAGCCAAGCTTCCAACTCTTTTTCTCCTCCACGAAAGATCAACAATCAAACATATTTTCTTCCTATGCCTCATATACTTTCCTTTTATCAAAAATAGACAATAGAAACCAAAAATATCTTTGAAGTGAAGGTCGAACTGCTGGTTTGAAGAACCAAATAGCTCCATGCAGAGAAAAATCCAAAATGCATGCAAAATAAAACAACCTTCCACAAACCCACCTTCCAAGTTTCCAAGAAAATTTACACATAAAAATGAGGTCCACCAATGCCATTAATTCCAAATTTCCCGCTTATCTTTCCTTTCCATCACCTCCTAAAATTGGCGAATGACAATTCCATCCAAACATGCAATTCCATCTTTAGTGGAGCTTCCACGTATACCTCCACTAAAGTCAACTAGCGCCTACCAAAATTGGTAGTACCACCATCCATTAAACCCTATCAACTCAATTAAATGCCATTGGAATCATTTCCTTAGAGACATGTGACCCTTAGGCTCCCTTTTAATAGTTTAGGATGGATCCCATAAAACTTAGGTTAGTCTAGTAATAATAAGCTTAGGTCTTAAAACATTTCCAATAGCAATTACCACCTTAGGTTAGATTAAATTCATAACCATTTAGTATTAGGTATTAGTTAAAATATCCTAGCATTACTTTAGTAATCTCTCCCATATTCATTTAGCACAAATCTTAGGTTAGGATGTCAACCCAAAAAAATAGAATAAGAGGCTTAGATTAGAATGAAATCCAAATAAGTAGACATAGCTAGAACATAGGTGTTCTTACCTAGCTTAGGATACTGTTAGGATAATCTTTTGGTTTTTGGACTCCGAATTCCTCCTTTGTCATAAAATAAATTGAATTTTGTTTACATCCATTATGTCCTGCCATGATCAATCCCCAAAGACATGAGCAAAAACATATAGATGAAAAAAAATACGTTCACATAAGACCAAAAACTTTGTAACATACAAATTTCAGTCTGCTATGTCCCTTAAACTACTGAATGCCAATTTACCATTCAGTCTATGAAGAAGATTTAAAACATTCCTTGGATCATTGAAATTGATCCAAGGATGAGTCAGAAATAGGAATAAGTCTGCAACTCTTAAAGCCAGATTGCAGCTTACCTTTCCAAAGTGAAAATGAATTCTTGAAAGCCATACTATTTCAGTCTAATGATGAGAAAAAACTGATTTATCCATATCAAGTATGATCTTCAACAGTCAAAAGAACACACCTTTATCAAGAAAATCATATGTCAACACTTGAAATGCAAAGGAGGAATATAACAATTGTCAAGGGTGTTACATGCTTCCCTCCTAAAAAGAATCATCGTCCCGATGATTACCTCACTTTCATAGTTTACATCTAGGACAATCAACTTATTCACTTTTCTTATCATATGTCAAAAACATATAAGAATTTTAAAGTTCCAGAAATCAACATTACATAGTTGTTTATTCAAAACAAATAAATATCTTCCCAAAACTGGCATACTTATTGTAATATAGAGATAAAATCACAATTTTTATCAGTCAATAGAATCAATTTTGTTCAAATAGATATGGAAAAGTAGTTTTCATATCCTCAAGGTTTTCCCAAGTTGCACTTTCTTCATTAAACTAGTCCCACTGGACCTTACATTGACTTATTTCACAATTTCTTAAATGTAACTGATGAGTTTCCAACACTCATATGGGTTTAACCATGAATATTCCTAGGTCTTGGACCTATAAGGAATTCTAATTTAACACATGTGATAAATTTGAAACGTATTTCTTAAGAAAATAAATATGTAAAATATCATGCATTCGTGACAAAGCAAGAGGTAATGTTAAATGATAAGCTATAGGGTTGATTACTTCAACTATCTCAAAAGATCCCACATAACATGGTGATAACTTGGAATCCTTGCTAAAAGTTATAGAGATATTTTTTAGTTTAACTCGAAGAAATACTTTCTCACCAGGTTCAAATTTCCTATCTACCCGCTTTAAATCAGCATAACTCTTATGCCTATCTCCTGGTTCTTTCAAGCATTCAAATTATTTTAACTTGTTCCATTTCAGTAAGAATTTCAAGTCCAATTACCTCTCTATCCTCAATGTTGTCCCAACTAACCGAGGTTCTACATTTTCTTTTGTATAATGCTTCGAAAGGTGCCATCTTAAGAGAGGCATGATATGTGTTATTATATGCAAACTCAACTAGTGGAAGGTACTCTTCCCACTTATACTGTTGGTCCATACAATACATTCGTAACATATCCTCCAAAACTTGATTAACTCTTTCAGTCTGTCCATCCATTTCTGGATGATACACAGAACTGAAGTTCAACTTAGTTCCTAGAGCTGCATTAAGTGTTTGCCAAAACCTTGACATCATTCTAGGATCTCTATCGGATATGATTAATTTAGGTACTCCATGTAATCTGAAAATTTTGTGTATAAATATTTTAGCTAACACAGGAGAATCATCCTTCAGATTACCCACAATAAAATGTGCTACCTTTGTTAGTTTATCCACAACTACTAAAATAACATCATGTTTGTTTCTTGACATAGGAAGCCATTGAACAAAGTCCATACTTATCACTTTCCATTTCTACCGTGGTATCCTATGAGGATACAATAAACCAAATGGGTACATATGTTCCACTTTAACACATTGACATTCAAGGCAATGTGTCACAAAATCTATAACATCTTTTTCATTCCCTTCTAGAAATATTGTTGTTTTATATCAACAAGCATCTTTGTAATACCAAGGTATCTAGAAAAAGATCAATTGTGAAATTCTACTAATAATTTCTTTCTCAAATCATTTAAGCGAAGGTACATATACTCTGTTTTCAAATCGTAAGATTCTTTTGTTATCAAAGTGAAAACCTTTGTACCTCAAATCATTCGGATCTGCAGCAAGCACTATCTTTACTTGTTGAAAGTAAGAATCGATTCCATAACACTTTTTAATCCATCCTTAAATTGAGTTCTCAATGTTATAAGAGAAGAAATGTACTTCCTACGACTTAGAGCGTCGGCCCACTCTATTTGTTTTACCCTTTATATAACTGATGTCAAAATCATATTATGACTAAAACTCCAACCACCTTCATTGTCTTGCATTAATATTTGGCTGAGTGAATATATACTTAAGTCCAAGATGATCGGTTTTCAATTCAAAAGGTTTACCAAATAGGTAATGCCTCCAAACTTACATTGCATGAACAATGGAAGCAAGATCTAAATCATGTGGAGTATAATTCAACTCATGTAACTTTAGTTTTCTACTTTAAGTAAGCTATGATATGATAATTTTGTAACAAAATACCTCCTAGACCTTCACCAGATGCATCAATTACCACCATAAAATATCCATTACGATCTGGACTGCTAGAATAGGTGTTGAAGTTAACTGTTCCTTCAAATTTTTGAATGCAATTTCACATTTCTCATTCCAAACAAACTTTTTATCCTTCTTTTGTAAAGAAGTTATTGGTGTAGCCACCTTAGAGAAATATTTTACAAATTTTCTATAGTAGCCAGCAAGTCCCATGAAACTTCTAACTTCATGTACATTCTTTAGTGTAGGACACTCAGTTATAGCTATAATTTTTGAAGGATCTACATCAATTCCATTCTTACTTATTACATGTCCCAAATAGTGTACTTCTATGTCATAGAAAGAACATTTAGACAACTTACCAAATAATTGTCTCTTTCTTAATATTTCCAAAACTATCTTCAAATGCTCATGGTGTTCCTCTAAAATTTTAGAATATATGAGAATGTCATCCAAGAATACGAGCACAAATTTTTCCAAGTATTCTTGAAATATATTATTCATTAAATTCATAAATGTTGCAGGTGCATTTGTTAATCCAAAAGGTAAAACCATGAACTCATAATGTCCATACCTTGTTCTAAAAGTTGTTTTATGAATGTCTTCATCCTTAATCCATAATTGATGATATCCAAATCGAATATCTATCTTAGAATATACCGATGCTCCACACATTTGATCAAATAAATCATCAATCCTAGGGAGTGGGTATCTATTCTTGATTGTTTCTTTGTTTAACATTCTGTAATCAATGCACAATCTAAGTGTTCCATCCTTCTTTTTCACAAAAATTACAGGTGCTCCCCAAGGTGAAACACTTGGTCTAATCAAACCTTTAGACAAAATTTCTTGCAATTGAGCCTTAAGCTCTACTAATTCTATAGTATTCATTCGGTACGGTGCTTTAGAAATAGGTTCGGTTCCAGGCTTGATCTCTATTGTGAAATCAAACTCCATTTTGGGTGGAAGACCTGGCAATTCTTCTAGAAATATGTCACTGAAGTCTCGTAACAACGGATATCGTTCCATGACATCACGTTTTTCTTAAGTTGTTTCTGTAATTTTCACTGCATATAAGGTACAACCTTTATTTTTGGCCTTTTTAAGTTGCATACCTGATAGTTTTCTAATAGAAATCTCACGTTTCACACCCTGAATCTTTGTTGTTTTCTACAGGTCGTCTAAAAAACTAATGTGTTTTTCAAAACAATCCACTTTAGCCTTATGTTCTGCTAACCAATTAACACCTATGATTACATCATAAGACCCCAAAGGTGCAACATAAAGATCAAATTTAGTGGAAAATTTAGGTAAATCAAGGACTTCTCCAAAAAGACACATACTAACTGTATGAACAA